>CM038009.1:5200892-6485354 GCA_021234005.1 Nephelium lappaceum
TGAGAATATGCTGATGGAGCATGGGACCCACCACCCCGTTTGTTGACGTCTGATTGGTGTTTACCAATCGCAACACGTGGCAATTTGTTAGTGGTTTACCCGGTCGGTCAGAGTTTATCTTAATTAATTTAGAAGTGTTTGGAGATTAGCGATCACGTATCGCGCAATGGTTTTGGGCTGTCCCGTTCAGGAATGGGCCCACATTCCACACATGGTTGACAATTTCTTCAGACGTCTTGGACCATGTCTAAAAAAGGTACGCATAAAGCAGTTTTTCACTTGGGCTCATCGGATATCGTCTTCACCATTGCTTCACGTTTTACCTTTCAATAAATGTTTTTTTTTTCGAAACTATATTTATATATATGTATATACATGTATGCACCCGCAATTTTTGTACTTCAATTGAACCCTAAAAGCCAAAGATATCATGTTTCTTGATTGACTAATTATATTATCCTTTTGAGCCTTATATATATATATATGTGCATACATGTTGGAATTGTTGTTCTACTATAATTACATTTTTTAAGTTGGTATGGACTATCGACTTATGCTTACTGAAAGAAGTTTAAAAATTATTACCATTAAATGATTTAATCTATATAATGAGATCAATGAGTAGTATTCTTTGGAAAATATATCAAGTAAACTATATTTGTCAATAATAAAAAAAGAATAGTTACAATCAATTATTAAGAAAGCTATTTTTTTCCCTATGTACCCCGCTTATTCTAGGCTAGTGATCTCAATTGAATTGGATTGGAAGAAGGCACGTTAAACTTAGGATTGTTTAAGACCCTGCAAAAAGGGTGAAAAAATTTACTATCACATCAAACTAAGTCTCAAATGTTTGTGAAAGTCATAGTATACCGAGTGTAGTATGCACTGGGTGCACTATTATGAGGTGTACTCAACTTTTTACATCAAAGTATCACATGTGCCTTTTATCATAGAAATTTTTTTTCATGAATCTATCTCACAATCGGTATAGTGAGATGGACTAATAAAATAGTATCATTTCCTTTTCTCTTACTTTTTTCATTAGTTCGTGTCACCACATCAATTATGAAATAGTTTTATGAAAGATTTTTTTTTTACCACGTTACATTTTCAGTGGTTAGGTGCATTGTGTGGTAGTGCAATCGGTGCACTTAATATTTTCTCCAAATGTTCAACCTGTGAGTTAATGAATCCATTCTTGTTTTAGTAAGGCCATATTATAATAAGGTACCTTGCTATTAGACATTATTGCACGGAAAATATGATTTAATTCATAATTACACATAAATAGCCTATGGATAGTTGGTTTTGTCAAAATTAACAGTCCATATATTCATTATGAGTGAAATGACACGAATCCCCCATCTTAAATAATTAAAACAAAACTATATTTTATTAACAATTTTTTTGAAAGCAATCAAAATATTAAAAAAATGAAATCTCTATTGTTAATGGAGGTTGATTTTTGCCCATGCCTAGAAGGAGATCGATGATCTCCTTCGCCTGTTTGAGAAGATCCACTAATGAAGGCTTGGTGAAACTTTACCACGAACGAAACCACCTCTATTATTTTTCATTTTTATTTAAATATAATCATTTAATTATTTAAGTTATTTTGCATATTTTAATGTGATGTGGTATGTTATGATTGGGTATACCAATTTTTTAATTTATTTTTCACATGTAAAAGACAATTTTACATTTGAGTTGTTCAACAAAACTATTATTTTCATGGTAGCCAATGTAATAAAAAGCATTTATACAAATAAATCAATAGTTTTCTTCTAATTATATCTAATAGAGTTATTATCATTTCCCCTCTGACGATTAATGAATTGTTATTTTCCCCTTGATGATTTTAAAATGGTCAAAAAACTCCCTAAAATAGTATTAATTGAAGAAAAAAAAAAGGTAAAATGATATTTTTTGAATCTATAAGGGAGAAAAATGACGATTCATTAATCGTTAAGAGGGAAAATAATAATAACTCTATCTAATAGTTGATAACCTTATTGTAATTTGTCTATTTCATGATACTAAAAGAATCAGATCACCTATTCCTCCATAATGTGTGAAAAATACAAAAAATGTCAATATAAGAATATCAAAATTCGTTTTTAACCACATTTTTAAAAATATTTGTTTTCAGCCTCTCAAACAAATTAACTGCACCATATGCCCATTTTATCCAAATTGTTTTGTTACGTTGTTCTCTTCCTCCTTTACTCATAGTATGTGATCTTTGATTTCCTTTGTTGATTGTTTGAGTTTTGTTGTGATTTTTTGAGTTTTTTTTTGTGATTTTTCGATTTTTTTTTTTTTTTTCATGTTTTGGATATTGATATTTAGAGTTAGATTTGGTTGATTTTTACTTTAAAATGAAGATTTTCGATGAGATATAATGTGGAAGACGATGACCGGATTTTATTGAATCATAAAACCCAGTAGGGCTATAAAATACGATACATAAAACCTAATACTATAAAATTCTATAATGGGTTTAATGTACCGTGTTTTTTATATTTGATTTAAAGGTAGTTTGATAAAATTGGGTACAGAATAAAAATAGTTTGTTTGAGAGGTTAAAAACAATTTTTTATAAAAATGTGGGTAAAAACGAATTTTTTCATTTGTTTCTTTTGGATAAAAGTGAATTTTTGACTCATGTAAAAGGAATTTACATGTGTGAAATGGTGAACCCTTCTCTTATATACAAGAAGAGATATGAAATTGTTAAGTTGTCAATAACAACGTAGTAAGAATTATTTATTTATTATCACAAGTATAGTACTAGAAGTTGAGATACTAACTACAAATTTTCCTCCCATAAGTAAGGAAGTGAACAGAGAAAAATAGAGGGAGCTTTCAACGACAAAATAATGATAGAAAAATAGAAAAAAGGAAGTAGATGAAAGTTGTTCAGGATTGAACAACACCAATTAAATAGCCATTCTAACTGAGAGGTCGCTTCGTACTGCAATACGACTAGACAACTACAATTAACCTACCACTTCAAACAAATAATTTTCATTTTCATTTTTTTTTTTATATTAATTATGTCAATCTTTGTCCAGGAAATCCATTTAGACATAATAATAGTCGTATAAAAGGTAGCTTTCATTCAGTGAGGTGTTATTTAAGGGATGGACAACTACATATCAATAATAAATGTCTGTCTGCATGTCTATTGCTTCTGTTAAAATATATGGATTTTCGTGCTATATTGTACAAGAATGTTGTTATTATATTTTGATTTGTTCCATCACTATATCCCAATTTTATATTTACCATTGTTTGAACCAAATTTCTATTGGGGTAAATTTGGTGAGAATAATAATAATAATAATAATAAAGAAATTTATAACACAAAATCCCAAAGTTTTATAGGGGACTTGATTGAAGACTAAACATAAGGTTTTAGCCACCAATCTCGATCCTTGACATAAGTTATTAAGATCAAATATGCACTATTATGCTAAAAGCTTAAGTGAAAATACATATTATGTCGTAAAACTCTACATCTATACGTGTTATTAATGAATTAAACAACAATTTCATACTATATAGTGTGATAAAATGGACAATTAAGCATAATTTACCAATTGGAGAGCTTTATATATCATTAATCTAGCAAGTGAGGGATGTATCAGAGAATTTTTTATCATTGGTTGGATCTTTATCCGACAGTTTAAACTTTTAAATCAAGAAATATAACTAACACCAACCAAGCCAAAGTGAAGATAACCCAAAGAAGACTTTGAACATTAAAGTTGTCATTTCTCCTAACATCTTTCAAAAATTGTTTTTTCTCGTGATAAGAAAACAATTGCAATGAAGAAATTAGTGGAAACCAACGAATTAATAAATCAAAAGTGAATGGGGCACGTGTTGGTCTCACCCAGTTGCATGTTTTGCTTAGAAGAATTGTGTGGAACGCATTCATCTAATTAATATTGTCAAATGAATTCAAACACTTGCAATAAGCTTGATTCTGATAATAAACAATTGAAAATGGTAGCTATCTGAGTCGAAGCTGATGCTGTTAACACTTTATGACCAGACAGATTATCGCATTGTTCACGTTGCTGCCCGCCCCCTACTTGCTATTTCTCTGTTATGTATTTTATCGCTGGAAGGCGCAGGTTTCATCAAGTTTTAAGTAAATTAAAGATGTATCTAAAGATGTGTATCTCCATTAATATCTAGTGAGGACCAAATTAATTGCATTTGAGTGTCTGTACTTTTTTTTTAATTTTTTTTTTTTACACTACAAAAACAATTACAACCGTCGGATCTCCTGAGATAGAAATATAAGATATAGTCTGGAACTCTGCTCTTAGTAGACGGAAGAGAGCAATCAACACAAAGTGAAAAAATTATCCACACATTGGTGGGACTTAGATACTATTGCTGCTTGAATCTGTCACTCACTTTAAGAGAAATAAAGATAGGTGGGAATGGTGTCACTGTATTAGTACTCCACATGCAAGCTTGAGTGTGTGTATTTCAGATGACCAAATTGACATGTATTGAGATGGTCCATGCAAGTGTACTGTTAACATTGAGATGCCATTGCTAGCTCTAGAAGTTGACAAAGAATTTGAAGCTAGAATTTTTACAACTGGGGCCATTTCCATTTCCACAATTGGTGCTTCCTATGCACAACTCGTGCAGCTACAATGTGCTGCAATTTCGTTGAATACCTATTTTTCCGATTAAATATGTATTCGAGTAGTCAAGCAAATTAGTCAAAAGCCTTGAAAATAGCTAGGTAGCTAGGTTCTTTGCATAGCAAGAGAGAATTCATGCTATCTCAAGTATTTCAATGTTATTGAGTCAGTTGATAAGCACTTGCCAATTTTGCATAATAATAATCTCTTATATCTTTATCTATATCTTCTATTATAATTAACAATTTATACAGATTGAATTACAGACACTATCATTTTGGTTGTAGCCTTCACCAATTGAATTTACAAGTAAACCTGTTCTTGTTTATTCAAAAGGGAACTAACTCTTCGTATATTAAATATTGACTATGCAAACATCATAACTCTAAATTTGATTCCTTTCAGACTATAAATCCTAATTAATTTTACCACTTCACTATGATCTGTTAACATCAACAAGTAAATAATGAGCCAAGGTGCCAAATTGTTCGTGCCAAGTTTCGATTTTGTTTGCTGTGATATGACAAGTTTTTTTTATTGCTATACAACATATATTATCCAGTCAGTACCATCATTTTCTTTTCAACAAGAGGGTGGCTACTTTGTTGAGAACCTGAAGAAATTGAGTTGATAGCAATTGAATGAGACAAGTTTTATATTTTAATATGAGAGTCTGCGATGTCAGTGATAATGTAATCAAGAACAGAATAATAATTGGAAGAGTAACGTACAAGAAACAACCAATCATTTAATTCTAATGACAAATGTTTATGTTATTTTGTCAACTCTTTAAACATTAGGCATCGATTTATGATCCCATTCACACTTGACATGTCACATATAAATAATGTTCAACTTCTATTGTCTCTAATCGCTGTTTAGCAATCAAACAATGGATGCATCAGGAAACCTTTTGATGCAGACTAATGACTTTCAGCTACATGATTTCATTGATGACCGCAACTTTGAACAATTTGTTGATCTGATTCGAGGAGAAAATGAGGACACGCTTGGTTGTCTAGATAATGATCACATTAATGGATTTTCTGTTGACAACCAGTTTGGTTCAGCTCCAGTTGACATGTTTGGTTTTAATGATACAAACAACACAATGGTGTCTGATCTTAATTTTGTACTCAACTGTATGCCAAGTACTTTAGATGGAGATATGAAGGGAATAGACGAGGAAGATAACGATGAAGATCATGACTCTTCTGGTACTACAACCAGGATGACAGCTACTACTGGCAGGAAAACCAAGACTGATCGTTCGAAAACTTTGATTTCAGAGCGAAGGAGGAGAGGCCGCATGAAAGAGAAGCTCTATCAGTTACGCGCATTGGTTCCCAACATAACAAAGGTATGTATTGAAAACATTAACACATTTGATCACTAACATTAGTATTCACGATGAGTTTTCTTGACAAAAAAGCAATCAATCAAAAGATTATCTATTGAACAACAAATTTAGAAAATGTTATGCTAATTAGTTTATTGATATCTGCTATAAGATACGTGTTCAGGACAATATAATGATGTTTTAGTGGTAATTACTTTCAAATGATTGTGCAGATGGACAAGGCTTCAATAGTTGGAGATGCTGTGTTGTATGTCCAAAACCTGCAAGGGCAAGCCAAGAAACTAAAAGCTGAGATTGCTGGTCTCGAAGCATCCTTAACTGCAAATTCTGAATTACATCAAGAACCAATTGAAAACTCAAAGAGGAAACAAGTTCCATGCAGCGCAAACCTTCCAGTTTCCAAGCAGATAATGCAGGTCCATATATACAATAATGAACTTTACAAATCTTTGGTTATACTAGTGAGTGTAACTTAAGTTACTTCCTATTAGAACACATCTATCCTAAGTCGATTACTTCTTCGGTTTTGTAGATGGATGTGTTTCAAGTGGAGGAAAGATCGTTTTACCTGAGACTGGTATGCAACAAAGGAGCAGGGGTGGCTGCGTCACTTTACAAGGCTCTTGAGTCCCTCACTAGTTTCAATGTTCACAACTCCAATTTGGCTACGGTGTCCGAGAGACTAGTATCAACATTTACGTTGAATGTAAGTAGCTATCAGCTTCTGCTATTCAATGTGATCTTTTTCTTTGCTACGAGTAATTATAACTAATCAATTTCTACTGGCAAAAAAACAGGTGAGAGATTCTGAACAAAGCATGAATTTGCCAAATTTGAAGCTATGGGTTACTGGTGCTCTTCTCAACCAAGGATTTGAAGTTCTAACACTTCTGTCTGCCTAAAATCTGAAAATCACATACGCAGGCAATTCCATGCGCAGGAGCTGTGATTTTCCCTGGAATGGAGGGTCATAAGACTAATATTTTGGTGGAGTCTTAGCTTAGCTGCAAGTTTAAGTGATAATGTTGCTACTTTTTCAAAAGTGGGCACAGTGGACTTCATGTGTAACATATGTTTATCATCAATATCAAATAAAACCCTTTCTGTTACTTGAGCGGTTGAGCGCAAAACGGAATGTATATATCTAAAAGGGCTGAAAGAGGAAAGGGCCTAGAACGTGGTTGAATATGTTTCCACTCGTATGTAAAGGTTCAGCCAAGAAAATGCAAGTCAACTTGTTTTAGTTTATAGATTTTTGCTCCTGTGATAGTGCTTCTGTCAAAAAAGGGTTCTGAACATAACTCTACTATACAAGCGTTTTGAACCTAACTCCATCATAAAAACTAGTTCATAAGTGGAGGTTTACCCTCACCTTATAAACCAATACAAATTTACTTCTTCAATTGATGTGAGACTTTCTAACACCCTCTCTCACACACAACGTGTCCACTTGACACATTTGCACTCATACAAATGAGTTTGGGCCATACAAATTAGATAGAACTCTACCTATCACACATTTGCACTCATACAAATGAGTTTGGGCCATACACATTTACACCCATACAAATTAGATAGAACTCAACCTAAGTTCTGATACTATGTTAGAAAGGGGTCTTGGGCTTAACTCCACCATAAAAGCTAGCTCATGAGTGAGGGTTTACCCTCACCTTATAAACTAATACAAATTCATTTCTTTAACCAATGTGAAACTATCTAACAGCTTCATCTTATGGCAACTTTGAGCTGTTTTAAGTGCTAATTGCTAAATTTTTCTCTAAAAACCAGTCAACACATACGAACTTCATTATATTCATTGCATTTATGTTAGTCATTAGTATGCAGTATACTTACTAGTTGGATATCAAATTGAATTCAATTCAAAAGCTAGTTCATATTAATTGTAAGGTAAGAGAAATCTAGAATTATGATTGATAATTAAAAAAAAGAAAAAATGTGTAACTAATGAACATATCTCAGTTTTGCATGATATTAATAATTACATGTCATAAGATGTTTCAAAAAGCACATGAGCTCATATCACAAGAGGATTGTTATCGACCTTAAGTTCGAAGTTTTCTTAAACAAAACAAAGCATCTAAAGAAGTTCAATTAGAACAATAGCAGTGGTAGGTCTGATGTTCTGGAGCCCTTCATAATAATTCTCAAACAAATCAATAAAAAGTCCTTGAAAATTTCCTATCTTCAACAAGCCGATCTTATACATCAACAACTTTTATTATAAAATTCCATACAAGCAATGGAAAACTAACAACATTTTGGTTGACAATTAGATGGATCCAACATATATACATATATATAAAATATAACATCAACGAATCCACTACGTAGCCAATTATTTGTCACATAGTTTTATAAATAAAGAAGAGAGCTATTAGCTTCATTAAATTTTAAAGTTCAAACATCATTTGTTCCCTATTTGATTCCTTTCACATTCAGAATTTGAATTAATTTACTCTCTCCACCACCATCTGTCAACATCAAGACCCCTAAAAAATGTGTGAATAAAAAAAAAAAAAATGAGGCCATGGTGTCTATGAAGACATTTGATGGCTTACTTTTATAGGCAAGAATGAGGCCACTACTAAGTTGTAATATAGTACGTAAATCTTACAAAAAATCAATGCTTTGCATGGTCATCAAGGGCAGAATAATTAGATGAGGTCAAATGGATGAAAACACCAAAATTTGGTGATCATTTGTTTTATATATGCTTTATATAGTTTTTGTCAACCCTTTCAACATCATGCAATCCCTATGATCACTTCCACACTCACAAATCCTACATGTTCATCAATCATTATTTTCACCAAGAAAATAGAACCACTCAGTCTCAAACAAATGGATGCTTCAAGAAACTCTTTGATGGATATTAATGATTTTGAGTTGCATGATTTCATTGATGGTCCCAACTTTGATCAGTTCATTGATCTAATTCACGGAGAAAACAAGGAGCTGACTGGTGGTTTGGAATACTGATCTGATTAATGGCTACTCAGTTGACAACCAGTTTGGTTCAGCCACAGGAGATGACGTGTTTGGTTTTAATGACACTAGCTGTACTATGGCATCTGATCTTAATATTGTTCTTAATTCTTTGTCAAGTACTTTAAATGGGGATATGAAGGAAAGGGAGGAGGAGGACGACGATAATGATCGAGATGATTCTTCTTACACTACAACGAGGACTAGAACTGCAAGGAGTAGTAGGCAAATGAAGACTGATCGTTCAAGGACTTTGATCTCAGAGAGGAGGAGGAGAGGACGGATGAAGGAGAAGCTTTATGCATTGCGTGCCTTGGTTCCTAACATAACAAAGGTATGCATACATGATACGTATATATACTACATTCATGTCAAATGCTTTATCTCATATTTGATGGCTACAAGCATGATATTATGCAGTATAAGCACTTGATTGCTATTAAAGATAATGGTCTTTTGTGGAAATTGATATGCAGATGGATAAGGCCTCAATAGTTGGAGATGCTGTGTTGTATGTTCAAGAGCTGCAAAGGCAGGCCAAGAAGCTAAAAACTGAGATTGCTGGTCTTGAATCATCCTTGGCAGGAGAATCAACTGAAAACAAAAAGAACAACAATCAAGTTTCACACATCAGTAACCAGCCAGTTTGCAAGAAGATAATGCAGGTTCACATACAAACAATGGATTCTGCAAAAACTTTCAACGTTGGATGTAAATGTAAACATATACTAAGCTAATCATTTGTGTAAATTTATGTGTAGTTGGATGTGTTTCAAGTGGAGGAAAAAGGGTTTTACTTGAGATTAGTGTGCAACAAAGAGGCAGGGGTGTGTGTGTCACTGTACAAGGCTCTTGAGTCCCTCACAAGCTTCGAAGTTCAAAACTCCAATTTGGCTACAGTGTCTGACAGATTAGTATTTACATTTGCTTTGAATGTAAGTTATCAATTTCTGTATTTGTATTTTAGTTGTCTATAACAGTAATTGTAGTTGATCAGTTTTAACTAAGAAAACAGGTGAGAGGTTCAGAGAAAAGCATGAACTTGCCAAATCTTAAGCTATGGGTGACTGGGGCTCTTCTGAACCAAGGCTTTGAAGTTATAACACCTTTCTCTGCATAAAATATAACCAATGCCATGCACCAGGAGATTTCATTTCCCTGCATTGGAGTCTAATACTGATGCTTTAGGTGGCGTCCAACTGCTGATTAGAGCTCATCTGTGGATCTCCAAAAAATTTTTAGAGGGATAAGTTAACCATCATATACAGCCGTGACTAGTTGGACACAAAGGTTATTATTTTAAGAACTGATTATGAGAGAATTTATTCAATTTTCATATCACAAATCGTGCTGTTTAATCCTTCTAATTTTATTATAGTGAAAATTGAAAATCACATCAAATTCATAAGGATGGTTTGATTCATAATTTGGTTAAACGATAAAATCATATATATATGGAAACAATCCTTTCAAACAGCCCTTCAGAGTTTATCAACCATAATCTTCAAGGAAATTGAGGGTAACCATTCTTCTTCCAGCATATTTATAAGCACATGGCATGGCAGACATGTAGCTTGCAAATGTTGGCCCAATCAATGTCTAGAGAAGCTGTTCCAAGGCAGATACAAAGCTTCAACTTCAAGGCAATCCTCAAGTATTGCTGCAAGTTATATCTGCAAACTCGTATAATCATGAGTAGCAAGATTTTGCATTTACATTACACAAAGCCATGAGCGATGGGATGAGATGCTCTCATGTTCCAGGGTCTCTTCAGCAGCATCTAGGATGGTGCCTCGGTAAAACTCAAATGTTGCTCTACTGGCTTTTCTGTCAAGTGCAAACCTATAGAAACCTCAATGCTACGAGATGCTTGAATCTACAACGAAATCCAATACCTAATAGTGGCATTAAATAAGAAAGTCTCATAATCAAGATCAGTTTATACTTCGCCAAAATTTGTAAAGCATTTGCAAAAGGGAAAAAAACTGATATAACATGGTACATGTACACAATGAGGGGTCAAGGACAGAAGGTATTAGTAAACACAGAGATATCGGTTTTCTCTATAGCCTTTTGAGTGTACATCATGCAGAAACAGGTACTAGCAAAAGAAGGCATAAGCTGTAGGTTAATCTTCAGTTGAATTCTGATTCGCATAGCAAGTAGCAAGCACAAAAAAACTATGACAACCATCCCCAACAAGTATTCAAGCTTGTTAGGTATATGATGGCTGGTCTTGTTCTAGATCCTTAATCCACTATAATGAAATCAAACAGGGTAGGAGCAACGTGCAGGTTTACAGGATACATATACCCATACCTTCATTGATAACTAGTTTTTGAATGTCCATGACTCCATATCCTTTTTAGGATGTCCTCTATTGATTTCTTTTCTTTTTCTTGCCGGTCTAACGTAGAAAACCCTTTTTTAAGTACAAGTCTCTTAATTTCTGACAAGAAAAGTTCCAATAACAGCTATGATGAACATAAACTGCCAGTGACAAATTAAACTTCCCTTAGTACCAAACACAACTAAAATGCATATAATCTTGCAACAAGGATGACTAAACCTAGACAGAAATAGAATCATCTAAAGAAGAAAAACCGATGCATGTAATCCTTTAGAAGAGAATAAACGTTTACATGTGTGTATAACTCTAGTCATATAAAATCATAATATTTTTAAGAAGAGAGAGGGTAAGCAAGGACGCAAAGATCAAATGCACCTTTTCAGAAAGCTCCCTCCTTAGGCACCAGTGACCTAGAGGTTCAAAAATTTAAAATATGCTCAATATATCAAAAAAGAAAATAATCAACATTACTTGCTGGGGAGGTGGAATCAATGAAAAACAAAATTACCAGGCAACCAGTGAACAAGCTCAAATTCTCCTCTGCTCTCTGGTTGCAGCTCTCCAAGATCACCAGACACACCATAACAAAATCCACAAAAATCCTTGTGCTACAAGTTCTGTCTTCAGTAGATGTCAATGAAGTAGAGATGTGAAGGAAAATTTTCTTTGTTGGAATATACATCTCCACGACTATTCTAAGTTGAAAATATTATCAATGAATAGACCTCCATGAAGCTGAGCCTCAACTCATCGAAGTCGGATATCCATCCATCTAGGGTCAGCCAATGAAACCCTTTTTAACCATTCAGCTCCAACTAGATCATATCCTCTGTTACTGACCAGATTTTTGTTTCAAGAAAGCAGTCATCAATCATCCATCTTCATGCATATGCTTCCATAGTTGCACTGCACATTATTGCAAAAGAATGTTGGCTGAAATGGAGAAACTCAAACAAAAACCCACATCCTAGAAGATAATAACAGGAACAACATCTGGAGAAGAGGAAACAGAAGAATATACACTTACAAATCTGCAACTATCAACTTCTTCAAAAAATCTTACAATGATCAAAACAAAGTTATTGGAGTACTACTGCTCTAACTGTTATTTAAATGACGGAACCTCACCTGGGTTTAGATGGATCTGATCAACAAATCTGCCTCTGCAAGCTCACAACAGATATGAAGTCATGTAGATCACTTTGAGACATTTGAAAGGTTCAGTAAGTATGACTACCGCTTCCCTTGGACATGACCTGCACTGTCGTGCCCTTAGTAATCCAGGCCGTTTTCTCTGGTTCATGTTCAAAAGGGTTAAGAGACTGCAGATTTCCATCCTCCAGTTGTACACCATAAACAAATGGTAGTCTAAGCACAAGAAAACTCTCTGGCGGTAGGATCACTGGACAACCAAGACTGAAGTGCAACTTTTTCTCACGATCTGCAACTGATGGAGGCAGGCATGATTCCTACAAGTAAAAGATTGTTTTAATATAAGAAAACAGAGTGTTAGATTTGTAACCAAATCTAACCAACATTGAGCAAAGCACCTATACAATCAACAAATCTGAACAGTTTTAGCTTTTCAAATTGCATTACTAGGAAATTTTCAAGCAACATACTCTTTAAAGATTATACTAAATCTTTTCTCTAGAAAGACTCTTATTATAGACAGCCCAAAGAATTAATCAAGTAATTCATTGACTGATTAGAATTTATAATTTCATTCTTTAGCTGACAACTTTGGATAAGTAAAGTGAGAGTTATAAATACAAAACTCCCCGAATAAGCTTTACCAAATACAGTGCCAATTTTGATATGCATTAACTATAACTGTGATAAAACACTAAGTGCGAAAAGCAAATTACATAGCCTGCACTCACAAATAATGTTCTGGAAAATATACAGAATAACATGTATATTCGAGCGTGAGAGAGAATGATACCTCAAATTGTATAACGGGGCACGTCGCCAACACAACAGGAAATGGAGGTGTTACCTACCCACAGATTATAATAAAAGTAAGCATTGGAAATTTAAGGCATAAGAACTTAAACAATAAAGAAAAGCACATCAGGGAAAAAACTAAAAGGAGACATTGCATAATTCAGGTACAGGGAAGTTAACTATATAAAAGTCCTCACATACAACAGATCTAACATATCAAACTTGTCAATTAGTAAAATTAAATTTTGTGCTACTCAGGCTTCTAATTCACCATGTTTTATACACATTCATATGCAGAGTCTATACCGTCTTGTTTACGTATTACAAAAGAGATATTTGTGCGCTCAGCTTGTCAGCCATTAAGCTAAGATTAGAATTGAAACATGAATAAATTCACCATATAGACTTTCTGTCAGAACTTGTGCGTTGGTTTTATCTTGGAAATCAGTGGTCAGAATTAAAAGTATCAGTTTCATAAATTCGTAGAACAGTCAATGTGACTATGGTACTATTTCTTCAAAAAAACAAAAAAAGTGACTATGGTACTAAATAAAATGGACTAATGGTAAAATGAACCACTAGATCAGATTCATTGCAAAACATCACATTTCAAAATCCTTCAACACAAGAGATTAGCAAAATATTCTAGTTCTAATAAAAGAGAGTATCATGAGATAAAGTAAGTAAAAATACACAATGTTGATTTGACTTAAACAGACAGATTAGAAGGGTTCAAGAGAATTAAAGGCAAGAGATGAAAAAGCCTTAGAGCAAATATTTCATACCAGAAAAATCCTTTGAAGCTGTGAAACTGTGCCAGCAAACTTAATCTTTGGTGGATCTTTCGTGCTCTTGGATACCCTACAGTGTGGGCATTGCATGTATATTGGCAAGTTTCTATTCAACATGGAGAAAGCACATCCACCATCACCAAGGCTAATGGATTGAAAGCCTGCTTCTTGTGCATAAGTGGGAAGAGTTGCTACTCCAAAAGCTCCTGATTCTGTTCCTTCTCAGGCCTGGAAATCCGTATCAGCCCATTTCTATATGGATGACCATTTGACACTATCTCTTTTGATTTATCCATACTTCTTGCCTTATTTAAAGCAGTCGCAGCGGTCATCCCATTTGATGTCCAATGAAATTTACCATGACCACCATTCTTACCCAATTTTGAAGAATTTGTCACAGCATGGTCTAAAATTTCCACATTAGAATGGGTATGAGATTCTTCAAGCAGTGAATATGAGGATCCGAGTTCATTGAGATGCTCTGGATTCATTATGAATCGGTGACCACGGGGACACTCATGCTCAAAACCAACATACACTGTTACATGCTTTGTAATAGAGTTGAATTTGACATTTTCACCACCACCTAAGTTTACAGGAACCACATTACTACCTATCCGTAAAAAGGGGTTACTATCTGTTCCACTAGAGCTCATTTCATTTAATGTTCCCGGAGCACAAGAGTTATCTTCAGACTTTTCTGATCCTTGATCAACACCTGTATGAACCTGTTCCACACTCCCATCTCTTGTGCTAACGTCCTTGATACCCTTTTCTGACCCTGATGAAGGCTGTTTCCTCTGCTGGAGAGGAGGAAATTTTGAATCCGTAGCTGCTGATCCAGCTACAACTTCAGAAAAAGGTTTTCTCATTGTAAAATTGGGAAGACCTTTACCGAAGCTAATTTTATTATCACGAACAATACGGTTTTCGGTGGGCTTGCTTTGATTTTCAACTCCGGTAACATCTCCTGAGTATAACTGAGTGTCACCAGCCTTCCTTCTATTTGTGTCTGTAATAATTTCAACCTTGGGCTCTGTACTTGACCTAATAACAGAACCTTGCTGCACTCTAGCCAGTAAATCATTTGGATTTTTCTGTTTCTCTAAAAATATTGTCCATTTCAAAAGATATTTATGAGAAGCAGAGAACCCAGTCTGAAGCAAACCTTTAGAAGGTTCATAGTACCTGGCACCCCCAATGCGGATCAAACTCCATGAGGATGACTGAATAGGCACTACATTATTGGCTTCTGGTAATTCAACTTTTGGAAGGAGCTTGTCACAGTCTAAAAAGCTAGAGGAAATACTATTTGCTGATTCAAAATCAAAAGGGTCAGACCGTAATCGTCGTGAACGGCCACAGGCACAAGCATGAAGGAAAGCATATCCACTTGAATGTGGCTTCACTGCAGTTCCAATTAATGATTCATCATTTTCAACAGAGTGTCTCTGATGCATACATGGTTTTCCCTGTCAAACTGACAGCATCACAGAGTTGTCTCCCAGATTCCCAGATGGATTTGCATTCATCCTCCAACATTTTGGCAAACACTGGAACCGCAGGTCCCCTGACCATAGAGCAAAAAGCTTGCAGTGCTTTTTCCAAATGAGCTTCATGCTGAGATGTAGGATAACAAGCAGGTAAGTCTTTCAAATAAACATCCTTAGCAGCCGGAAGGGTTCTTTCACACCACAGAGTTGAAAATCTTTTGTTTATTCCTCCACCACTTTCCAACAGCGTTAGCGCAGTACCTAGAGGATCTGTACCTTTAGAAGCAATCCCTTCAACTAGTGGACTGGTGTTTTTTTGACGAGGTTTTCTTCTACTGATTTCAATTTCATCTATAGACTCACGCTTTGCAGAAAGAAATCCTTGTAAGAATAAGTTGACTAGATGTTAACCATATATCAAGACTAGGAAGTTCAGGTGTAGTAAATGCCTTTCCAGATGCAGCAGATGCAGCAGCAGCGGCTGCAGCAACAGCAACCATGCCTACGCCAGCAGCTGAGCCACTGTTGGAGTTAGTAACCAATCCCCCTTTTCCTCTTAGAATATCAGACTGCCGGTAAATGAATTCCTTTATTGACAAAATATCCTCTTGGTTTGTAACCTGACTATGGCTTTCCAGCAAAAGAGAATCTGAGGTTGCTTTTCCATTCAAAACATCTTCCACAAGACTGGTGGCAAACTCCAGTGATTCACCACTATGATTCGTATTCCTGTCCGATAACACAACTGCCTTTGATGCATCAAGTGAAAACAAAGGAGCAGAACTTAAACCACCCCCACCTCTAGGCCCAGCATGACTGCCTTCAGAACCTGAGAGTGTCCTACATTTTTTAATTAAAAAGCGAATCTGTGATTCAAGAGATGACTGTAATTTCTTCCTAAAACTGCCTTCTGATTTACTTAAAGGGCGTGCCAGAACAACAACTGAACCAGAACCTTTCATAGGCAAGTTTGGTCTAGCTAAATTGCTCAAACTAGAAGACTGACTAAGTGAAGAGGTGTCTGCTGACTCCTCCACATTAGAACTGGGAGTCGACACATCTGAGAAATCATCAATAAAAACAAAAAGGGTAACAGGAGTACACTGGCCCGGAAACAAAGAGGCATATGACCCTAAACCCGACATAAGCGAGATGGCTGAAGCATTCCGGCCTGAAATGCCACCACTTTTACCCGGTGAGGTTCTGTTAGAAGATGTCACTGATATCGAAGGTCTTGACGGTGATGAAGCATGAGGTCTGGATGGCAATGGCGGTGTAGACCGAGTTCTTACATATGGAGTTAACATATTCTTTGCAGATTGTAGCACTCGAAACTTTCTCAAGACTTGAGTGTCAAACCGTGAACCCTCCTGAACATATATAATCACATGGCAAACCTGCATTGCTAATTCAGTCATTCATTAGAAAACAACCACATTTGCACTAATTCGGTCCAAAACAAGCGTTACAAAATATCAAATTCTATCCTCTACAATCTAAACTAAAATATAAATCCAACAAGCTAGTTGCCTAATGAGCAAACTACAATCAATATACAGCATTTTAACCTTCTCTCAACATCACTAACTAAAACAAAAAATCATATTTGTTTTAATATTAAGCTAAGTGATATACTAATATAACAATTAAACATATAAACATAGTTCATTAAAAATAAAAAATAAAAAATAAAAAATTTAACTTAAACAAGTAAAAATAAATAAATAGAGTAGATTATTGAGGAAGAAAAGAACTAACGGAAAACATGAAGAGTAGACCCTGAAGATCCCCGAACTCGTGCTCCTCAACAACCGAGTCAAAACCCGACCCGGAATCACTTGACTGGCGAAGAACAGGGCACCTGGTGGAGCAAAACTGCAAAAGCAAAATACCCTTTTCTTCTTGATGGTAGTAGTTGATTCTCCTCGACTCAAACCAACCTTTGACTTCCTCTTTGTCGAGAACCAGAGGTTTGAACATCCGACCCGACCCGAATGCGTTGGAGTCCAGGACCCGGTTGATGAGGTGGGAGGAGTCGTCGGGGTTTCTGGAAATGAAGCCGACGACTACGACGCCGTGGTTGAGAGGGAGAGGGAGGGCGGAGGAGGAGGAGGAGGAGGAGGAGGGAGGTGGATCGGCGGAGGGAGTGGGTGGAGGTGAGCGGGTCAGGACCCGCATGGAGGGGGGTTTGGGCGGGTCCATGAACGGCGAAGCGGAAGTAGCAAGTGGGTTTACGGTGGTAGTTGGGTTTTGTGAGTATCCATTTTTCACTTACAACAACATTTTTTGGTTGGGTTTCGGAGATGACCATCAAACTTGAAAATTCGCTCAATTCTTCTCTCTAGCTTCGGCCCACTTATAGTCCTATATTATTTTGCTAATCTTAGCTTTTTGTTACTTTATTTCAAAATTAACCCTCATAGGGTTTTTTTTTTTTTTAATTACTTTTGGTGTTAAACTAGGCTCATTATTATTATTATTTTTAAAAGAGAACTTCTTTAGGTACAGGATTCGGTTTTGCTATTATACAATAGAGTGGTTGGTCTCAACAGCTTCAATTATACGTATATACTGATATATGCAAAGAGTGTTATTTTTTTTTTTCTTCATATTTTGTGAGGGTGAATTTTCGGACTCATATGTGAGTATATTAAATCACTATACAAGAGATCACTAAAATCAGAGTGAGGGAGAGAGAATTAGCTTAATGAGAATTGAGAGGATTTATAGAAATAAGAAAAGGAAAAATTATTATGTGTCCTTTATTGCTTTTTACATGCTTTGTATAAAACATTACCCAGAGTGGTGCCTACAACAAGGGTAAGTTAGGATTACATGGTGAGATGGTGATAATGTTTGGTGGGTAGGATTACCTGATAAGATGGCAATAGTTTATTTTCTTATGATATGTATTTTTAATCTTTCTAGGTTTTTGCAAGTCTCCACAAACACTTAACTATTAATCTATATATTAAAAAAAATAATAATAATAATAAAAGAAAAAAAGAAAACTAGTAATGGTTCAATTGTTATGCAAGTCTTCCTAGTAGCATGACATATATATATTTTGAGAATATCTATATATTTATTATACTAATTTATTTGTACTAATTGATATAATTTAATTATCAACATTAAATTACACCAAAAAAAAATCCAAAAGTATCTTAAAACCATGAAAGAAAACTTGATTTTTGAATAAATCAACTTACATCAAGACTTATTTTGCTTCCTTCAAAACTTAATAATTTTTTTTTTCTTTTTTAGCCTCTATTTTTATTTTTGTGTTTTATATTTTCGAGTTTTTTGTTTTTTTTCAAGTTCTAATTTTTTTTCTTAAAAAAAATTCTTTTTGAATCCTTTTTCCCTAAATCTATTTTATCTATCTTTTTTCTAGTTACTATATTTATTTTCTCTCTCTCTATTTCCTTTTTTGTTTTCAAATCTATTTTTCAAAGGGAAGGAGGGACTTGTTGGTCTAAACACAACCTTTATAAAAGAAATTTCGTCTTAAAATCGTTTTGTCAGTTTTGTGTACTATATAAACTAAAGTTATTAAGTTAGTATTAATCTTTCAAAACAAGTACCAAATATTGCTAAAAATTTCAAGACATCTCATTTTATTTCACCCCATCGCATTTTTTTAATTGATTAATAGGTAAAATAAAATAAAAATATACATTTCTATTCAAACTCAATGGTAAACTTCATGACCCTTCTAGCCATAACCTGAAATTTTTTGTTTTAAAAAGAATATAAAGAATTTCTTTGTTTTGGAAAAATATAAAGTTGTCCAATAAAGATATTGTAGATAATTGCTTTGTAAATGCAATAATGAAGGTTAAGTTATGGTTTCGTATGCTATGAAACTCAAACACAAAATATTTATTTATTTATTTTGTTTAAGTTGAGACTGAATATATTAGAGATTTATCAAAATTATTAAGATCAATTATTACTTGAGTGGTCTGAATATCTATTCTTGTTGACGCCAATATTAACCCAAAATCATTGTTCCTACGAAATGATTAAATACTTTCTACTTGACCTTCATCATGTCTTATTTACACTACAATCCATCAAAAAATGAGAATTGAGAAATCTAGTAAAATATAACAAAGTGTGCCGAGCGAAAAAAACGAAAAATCGAAAAAAGCGGATGACAAAAATCCACAAATCACGTCCTATAAGTCACACATTACTTTCTACCACTTCGTTTCAAACGAAGTTTTACCACAACATTTTTTTAGTTTTAAACTGATATGTAATTGATTCAATCATGGAATCATGATTAGTTATTTCTTTTGTCAATACTTAGTACTTTTTCCTTCAACATGAAAGGAATAGTTAATTTATGAAGAGGAAATCTCAATAAGAATTCAATTTTACTCCCTATTTTATATTTTTATTGCATCCATGCAATATTTCTTTTTATTTCTAAACAACTAAATGTTGAATATCAATTGTTGCTGACACCACATTTGGATCCTTAGCCGAAGCATCAATTTTTGGTTTTGTCTCGGAGAGATGTGGCGAAGGCTGAGTGATGTCGTGTCTTCCTTAAACCATAAGGTGGCATTCTCAAGATTTGAACCAGTAACCTTATAAGTGTTTTGATTGTAAACCTGGAACCGGGTACTAGTTCAAACCCCGAAGACACCATCTTGTGGTTTAAGAAGCACATGGTAGCACCTAACCATTACCACACCCCTTCAAGGATAAGGCCAAAAACCCGATGCTTCCGGTTAAGGGTCCAAATGTGACACAAATAATAATAGATAATCATAATATAATTATTCTCATAATAAAATGAGAAAATTATTCAAGAAAAATTTGTAAAATGTGCTTAGTATAATTTAAACCCCACCACTGAGATATATAAAAATATACACGATAACCTAATTAAATGAGCAAACAACCGATTTGTAGTGGGATCGGGTTATAGTATGTTGACCTCAAGTAAGTCTCGTCGGTTAACTTTCTTTGAAACCTAGTAATTTGTGTCATGCACAAATCAAATAAAGAGAACATGATGATCTTAATACTAGTGGGGTGTCAACTGAAGAACCTTTAACGCTCAAGTCAATAATGAAAATAATATAAACGTAGGTAAGCGAATAATAGCATGCAACAAATAATACAATAAAATAAATATTAACATGTGAATATATAAATTACGAATACCTGGATGGCAATGTGTATGAGTATTTGAGGGTAGAGGTGGCCATTTGGGCAATGTAGACCGTGGTGGTCAATTTGTAAAGTCATATTAAAGATTATTATACTTATTCATGAATTGCAAAGTAGAGCGAGAGCATAAGTAATGTTTAATTTGATATAGACGTAGCATAAGAACTGTTGATACAGGCCTGATTTTTATTTATATAGCAAGTTAACAACTTGATTATAAATGGTAGACATATATAATAAGAATCATACGTACAGAACAACTCATATAATCGTTGCAAAATGTTAAAAGTAATATTATAATGAGTGTCAATTAAGATGTATATAATAAATTAGTCATGTAAAATAAGGTGTTGATCGACTATGCAGAATGGTAAACAATATAAACCAATCTTGATGAATGGACCACCAAGGAGCAATAAGTATGACCTGTATAGCATAGCATAAAATATCAAGAAATAATTGGTCAATTATGCTTTCTCATATTGACACCTATGATAATGGTAAAATACCGTTCCTTCATTGACATTGCCTGCTATTACTGAGATATTAGTTTATAGAACCAAAGGGGTCGTCACCAATGAAGAATATATTACAATATATGTATATAATATCGTACATGTTACCGGATATTATAGCAACTAGCTCGATAAGAAGAGGAAGATTGAGTGTGTTCCAGCAAAGTGTCTTTATGTACTGGAAGCCAGAGTGAACTAAGAGAAGTTGCCCCCCTTCCATTTTATATGAAAAAGGAGCCACTGGGCAATTATTACAGTGTCTTTTATGTCCGTTATAGAGAATTATTGCAACATCCGTTATATAGTTTATTACAACATCCGTTACGGAGTTATTGCAATAACTGTTATGGACTTATTACTATAATCGTTACTGGAGTTATGGTCCCTTAATTCTTGGTATTGAACTTGTTACGTCCTGAATGTTTCTTTCGTTATTGATCGGACTAAAATAGGAATAGGAATCTGGGCTGTTAGGGTTGGGCTGAGTCAACTAAACTATTGGGCTGGCCTATTATAACGCATTTCGGGCCACTACATTATGGGCTTAACAATTTTTGACCATTACAGAATTTCAATGTACTAAAAGATGATGTGCCACAAAATACTTTGTTGACATGTAAAACCATGACTTCTCATAGTAGACCGAGGTTTGCAAGGACTCAAGCTTACTTTCTTCCATAATCGACTTGAATAGTGCCTTAATTGTTGATGTTTACACTTAATAGCAAGCTATCAAAGGCCTTTCAAATTTTTTTTATTCAAATTCATACTCAAATGATGTGACATATGAATTCTCAATATCTATTTCTTACCTAAATTCATGCCCATGACATGTGAGTTGTTAACATTTTATAAATCATGAAATTGTGTGATTAGGGGTGACAAAAATACCTAATCCGATCTAAAGTCGGGTTGGGTTTGGGACAGATCGACACGTGTCGATCCAACTTGTTGCCATCCTTAAGTATAATAATTAATATGATATTAACAACTCATATATCATATTATTTGATAAAAAATTTAAGAAGACTAGCATTCATCATTTTATCATAATTTTAAAAGACAACTTACTGACATAACTAGTGACTTATTATTTATTACTATTTAATTATGAAATTAAATCCAACGATTAACAAAATTCATAAAAACTGCAAATTTAGAAGATGAGTAGACATAGGGGAAGGCATAAAAACTGAAACTGAAACTGAACCGAACCGACCAAACCGAATCGGTCCAAATAGAAAATATTGGTTTTCCACTTATATTTTGTTTGGTTTTGTTTTTTTGTGTGTAAAAAACCAAATTTTTTTCAGTTCGGTTCGGTTTTGAGTTTGAAAAACCAAACCGAACTGAAAATTGAACCATTTTTTTTTAAATGGGTATAAAAAATGATGTGCGATTACTTTTGCTTTCAATAGCTTATATACAGGGTAAATATTATACACTGTTGGTGTGCGATTAATGTTGCAAATTATTGCTGTTTGCATCAACAACATGCAGTATGCAACATATTGAAGTCCTAAAATATTTATTCCTGAAATGCATGCTAGGTACATAGAATTACTTGAGATATTTGGAATTTCGTTTTTAAGATTTAAAATTCTTATTTTGATTATAATAACAAAGAAAGAAACTTAGAAGCTAAATTTTTGGTAATTTCTAATGTTGAAAAATTTGGTTTATAAAAGCTGATTTTATAAAAACTGAGAATTAACCTCAAAAAATTTGGTTTATAATAGCTTATTTTTACATAAATCTGATTTTAAAATTTTGTTTTATAAGAGCTAATGTTCAAGTTCTCTTGATCTCTACTTGTATTTGTCAAAAATTAACCCCCAAAAATTCAACTTGTATTGGTTAAGTTCTCTTAATCTCTACTAGGTTTTCTCTTTTTCAAGGCTCAAAGCGAATGACCCAAACCGAATCAAACTGAATTATATTAGTTCGGTTCGGCTCGATTTATGCATTACATTCGATTTTATTTATTTTGCTATTTAGAAAGCTGAATTTTTTTACGTTCAATCGAACTTAACCGTACCGTACCCACCCTTAAGTAGACACATTTAACATTTTACACAAAAGGCAGTCGTTATTAACAATTTGCCAAAAAGAAAAAGAAAGATCCAGATAAATCCCAAAAAAAACAACAGCAGCAGAGGATAAAACAGAGCAAACGGAGAGAGAGAGAGAGGGAGAGGGTCAGCCACCAGAACCTCACTCACATTATCATCAAATCATCTTCAACACCCACATTTTGAAAAATGCAAGCTGCAATAGCAGCAATGGCAGCCCACACCATCTTCACCGCCTCACCACCCTCTTTCCACCCTCTTCTCTCCACTTTCCCAAACCCTAATACTCTCACTCTCACCTCTTCTCTCCGCGGCGTGTCTCTCAACCCCCCACAACGCACCACCTTCACTCTCACTGCTGTGGCCTCCAAGCCCCTCACCGTCGTCGCTGCTGTCAAGAAAGCCGTCGCGGTTCTCAAAGGCAATTCCAATGTCGAAGGCGTTGTCACTCTCTCCCAGGAAAATGATGGTCGGTCTTATTTTCAATTCAATGAAATAGTTTTCAAGTTTGATATATGTTGAATTGTTGTTGGAAGGAGAGTGATGGTGGTTTATGCGTTAATGGGTTTGTGTTTGTATTGTTAAATATAGGGCCTACAACTGTGAATGTTCGAATTACCGGGCTTACTCCTGGCCCTCATGGGTTCCACCTAGTCAGAGCAGCTTTTATAAACTTTGTGTTTGATATTGTTCAATCATTCTCTACTCTCTAATGTGCTTACTTTTGCTTTTTATTGTTGTCTAGCATGAGTATGGTGATACCACCAATGGCTGCATTTCCACAGGTGGTTCCTCATTCTACTTTAATCTTATTCATTCTCTGATTCTTTATAATTGATAGAATATGAACAGATTCTGTATTTCACTATATGTTAATTTACAATGGAGAGAGAATTAAATCTCCTAATCAGCGTAACTACAATAATACGAAATCATGAAAACAGGGAACGGGAAATAATATCATATGGGAATATATGAATTTGATTAATATGTTAACAATAATGAGTATTGTAATTCAGATGCGTGTTAGGTAAATTAACAGCGCATCTTTTTTAAATTACAGGAGCACATTTTAATCCTAACAACATGACACATGGTGCTCCTGAAGATGAAGTCCGACATGCGGGTGACCTGGGAAACGTAGTTGCTAATGCCGATGGTAATGCATTTCCTTTCTCATCTTCATTGTCTTTTTTTTTTTTTTTTGAAGAAATTTATTTTCATATTTTCTCTGGACCAATCCATTGATAGTTTTTCTGTAACACAGGTTTGGCCGAGGCAACAATTGTGGACAATCAGGTATTATTAATGCTTGGTTCTGTTCGTTTATTCTTAAAATTATATTTATTTGTTGCAATCATTTTTCTCATTTCTTCATGATTCTAGCCTAGTTGCTGTCTGCCATGCTTATATTTGATTATTTATTATTTATTATTATTATTTTTTTGTGGCTAAAACATATAGATACCTCTGAGCGGTCCTAACACAGTCATTGGAAGAGCCTTGGTGGTTCATGAGCTTGAGGATGACCTTGGAAAAGGCAAGTATTTATTCATTATGATGAACTTGGCCTGTGGTTTTGAAAATACCTCGAAGAGGAAACTAGTTCTTACGAGTTTTGTGTGTTCCCACACTACTATTTGACATGCTAATGTGTGTGATTCTGAGGAACTTGGAAATGGAAAGCATTTTTTCTGTCACTCTTGAACACTGTTTTTATTCTCACAGCTCGAACACATGCAATGACAAACTAATTGAATTTCGCGGCAATAGTTGGGACAGAGAAATGTTTTACTTAAAGTAGCTGGAACCCTAACAATGTTACAGCAATTGCATTATTTAATTTTTCTCCTCACTCCTATTTGGTTTTGCTTCTGTAGGTGGACATGAACTTAGTCTATCCACTGGCAATGCAGGCGGAAGATTGGCATGTGGTATGCCATATGCAAAATTAAATTTCTTCCTCCATGCATTCATTGCTGACTTTTTGCATGTGCTTGTTTGAAATATTTTATCTTTTGTGTGGTTTATACCTTGTGTATGTATAGTAAGCTCAGTATATATTGAAATTGCCTATTGTAAATTCTTTCTGGGAAATATTCTACAATAATCTGCTTTGGAGGTCAACTTAATATTGATGCGTAATTCCATTTAACACTGTGACAATTTGTTTATTTAGATTTTGATTATCTCCATTTATAATGGGTTTGAATAATAATAATTAGTCTAAAATATGGACTGGATTTAGTGTGTCACATGTATAATTCTGTTATTATGGTACAAACCTCGAATATATAGATTTTAATTATCACCATTTAACGGATTTGAATAACGTTGATTGCTCTAACGGACCAGATTTAGAGCATGGTTCATTAATTATGGTAGACAAATAAACCCGAGCAATATTGTATGTTCCTTTTCATTTTCCACTAACATATTATCTGAAAAAAGGTATATATGTGTGTTTTACTTGTGTTCCTTAATCATGGAGACTTAGTATGAGAGTGTCATTTTCCTTTTTCAAGGATAAGAAACCATGGAATTGGCATGCTTATGTGAACTTGAGTTGCTGATGGCTTAAAAAGTTGTACGATATAGGGTATTCACTGCTGATTGGATATGTATTAGTTAGTATTGTTTGCCTGAATAAAGAAAATTTTGCTCTACCACTCTTCTCAGGTTGGGCACTAGGACTACAAGGTGGCTTAATCCCTATCACAATGTTGAGTACTTTTGTAAGGCATTCTATAACAATCGGGCACATATCATAAAAATGTATAGAGTATCAAAATAGAGGGTATAAGTTTTTTGGAGCTCAAGGCCAACTTTTGTGGAGGTTGAATCCATTTTTCTTTCTGTTTCCTCATTCTAGGTAATATTTTCTTTTTTATTCAGTTAAAGTAATAAAAAGAAAAAAAAAAAAAAGCAAAGTGAGGGAAAAGGGAATGGTCATAAATAGTTGCATAAATCTTTAATTTGGCCCTCTCTTTAATAATATCATTAACTAAAATGGAAGTGCAATCCAGGTGTCATAGAAACCTGGTTGTGTATCTAAAAATTAACGCATTTTCTATGCATTCCCTCACCTCTCAGTTGTATATCGTTTGAAAAGAAACAAATTGTCATATTCTTCTGACAAGTAATCTCTTTTTTGTATAAAGAAACTAGCAATTGTTTTGCCCTAATCTACAAAATTACAAAAATATGCCTATCGTCCATGTTTACAAATGTCTAGAAATTTGACAAAAGAATTGTTCATCCGAAATCTGGCCATTAGCATATTGATATATTATCAAATACGGTAATTGCTGGTGCTATGTCATCTGCTTAAGTGTGTACCCCATAATTAGATAGAAATCCTATAGTTATATTTTTGCATTTTTGGTTGGATGGGAATTCATTAGTTACTCAAGCAAGAGCTAGTATGTTGATAAGTAATGCTTCTGGAATTCCTTTTTACCAAAAATTTAGATGCACTACTAGTTGAGTATCATTGGGCACTGGAGATGATTTTCATTTACATGAATTTGAAAATTTTGGATTTTGATAACATTGCAACAATTTGGAGGTTTAGCAAAGTTAGGAAGCTATGTCACAGGGACACCTGTATGCACTTAAGCCTGATGCCCTTGACTCACTGTCCAAATAAATGTATTTGGCATGTCAATTTGTGTCCAAAAGAGGAAGAGGGCATTGTTTCCTGCATTTAACTTTTGTATCCAGCCGATATTCTGTGCTTGTGTGTCAAATGAGTAAAACCCACCTTCATTAGGCATCCTGCTCTGGGGTTTGGAAGATAAAATTTAGATGGTTGGATGGTTCTGCTATGTCTCCATTTAACTGTTTTTTTTTTTTTTTTTGAGAGAATGTCTCCATTTAATTGTCTCTAAAGATTTAGCATATCTAAGAACTGGATTATCCTGCACCCAACCTTAGCTTCTGAGTTCATGTGACCCAAGATTGGGAGGGTGGAGTTCACGTTAAACTGAAAAATTGACTTTCCTAAGATCAAATCAATTGGTAAGGGTTGAAACTTCCACTTTGATGTACAACTCAGACATTTTCGTCTGTTATTTTTCAAATTCAATTAAGAGTTGCTTGTGCATGCCAGTGGCGATGCTGGTGTTTACCCCAATGCAATATATGCCTCTGATCCTTAATTTTCTTTCACTGAATTTTCAACTGATGCTAGCACATTGGGATCATTTCTTTGCAGGTGTGGTTGGCTTGACTCCAGTGTAAGTCTACCTCCTGCCCAGTACCAGAGTGGTTTGCACTATTGGCTGCTAGCTTTTGCCAGATTCTCTTGTAGAGCCAAATGTTATTTCAAAGTCAGAGTTTGTAACATAAACTTGTGGAGACAACTAGGGTTAGTCGAATAATGTTTGAAGGCATTGTTCTTGTTTATCTGTACCCAGAATAAGATAAACTCAGTTATAATAAACTTGAAACCATCTGTGAATGGCTTGTGAGTGTCCAGAACTTGTGATTTTTGAATTAGTTAAAGTTGGGATTATGATGTTTTGTTACCTCCTAAGGTATATTACTAAGATAATGCTTTTGTTCTTGTGGCTAAAGGGTAATATATGTTCCCCACACGTACGGTTTACCAAGCCAAATCCAGGAGGAAAAACTGGGGTGGGACAAGCGCATTTGCATCTACATCATTCATAGCATGTCATGTAATATGGATATTATATGTGATTTAATAATATATTATAACCATATCATGTAGTATATTATGAGGGAATGGATTATCTAAGAACTGAGGTGTGAGTCTTTATTAGAGAATCAAATGGGGGTATGGGCACAGTGGGATCATCTTGACCATTGAGGCACTTCTGGTCCGTATATCACGCCTTTTGGTTGATATAGATTCTGGAATACTCATTGACTGGCGTTGGAATTCAGTTGGCATGCATCATTATTATTCATTAGGCTAGACTGCAAGCATTTGACTTCTATTTCCAGGAATTGGTGCATATATTTCATGCGGTTGTTGGTGGCCGTGGGAATATTAGGACAAGTTGACCAGAGCAACAAATAAAAATGACCTTTTTTTTTTTCTAAATTCTTCTAACGTAATTGCATTTAGAATTTATTAACAAACTTCCTTTACATGATATATTTATTGATGAAAAACCTAAATTTTGGTGTTCATATCCAAGTTGATGAAAACATGAGCCCTTAGTACCACTAAAGGATATAAAGTGGGGAAACTGGACCTCATGGTGGGGCAGGTAGGATAGGTGTATCCTCCCAATGCATGTCATGTGTCACTAAATAAAATTCTACTTAAACCAATTAAATATGACGTTTTTGTTAAATGTTATTGGTTGAACAATTGGGTACACAGGCCTGTTAATTGAGAGACTTGGAGGATTGGTTGAACAATTGGGTACACAGGCCTGTTAATTGAGAGACTTGGAGGATACCTCTGCTTAGAATTTTGGTAGTCTCTCGCAAGTTGCCATCTCTTTAGACTTTGCATGTACGTTGCAATCATTTGGTTCAACACTACTAATAAATTGAAACAATTATTATAATACCCCAGTTTTCTTTTATTATATTTTTTCTATACAATCATTTTCTAAGGAATATATAATGTATTTTCAAGTGGCATTTAGACATATAAACAGGCAAGAAGTGACTCCAGCATGTTGCAACTCGTCTCTGAACCAGTCCATCATTTTGTTTATTTCCAACTAAAAACCTGAAATGGATATATCATTCTTGGCTGCCTAGCATTGGATGGCCTTGGCTTCAACTTTTTATTTCTTTTTTATATGATGGAGGGTACATTTCATGCATCCTGTAATTGATCAGAAACATAGATTTATTATTTTCAAACAATCACAGTTGACTTTATATGTTGAGGATTTTTATTATTCTTCATGATATTATAGAATTCAGAATTTAATGACTTAACTTTCACATGACGTGTTATGTGGCCTACAAATTTCAATTAGAAAATTCTATCCAGTGTTAAACAGAATTTGACAAATCTTGAAGAGCAACCAAATGGGCTGCTCCATCAAACCTGCTTTCTAGGTGGTAAGTAACCAAGATCTGTAATAAATTAATATGTACATATATGTATGTATTAGATATCTTATCCCACTGCATTCTCCTTGTGTCTTGCATCACTGATCTTGTCTTAGTTGCTCAACAGATTTGAAGAAAATTATTTTTCTACGCTCACTCTCAATTCTATTGTTTTAACTGTTTGAGAGTACATTTGATTTTATCAAAAATGTTTTTGTGTATCTTTTAGAGTATAATGGACGCTTAGAAATTCTTTAAGAGACATTTCCTATAAAATAGTCTAAAAAGAGTACAAAGATTAGGTTATAAATTAAGCAATAATTTCTAGTAGGGTTGGCCACCTAATCAAGTTTAGCAGAGAATTTGTTAAAAAGAAACTAGTGTTACATACATTTGACTACAAGTGTAAAAATTTCACAAGCTGGTCACTATGTATATATGTCCACCATTCATGGTCACTTGTATAGCTTTATGCTAGGTTTGTCAACACATAAACTAAGGGAGTTAGGCCAAAAGAAATGATAATTTGATCATGATTATTTTTATTGATGATTATTGATTTCTTTTTTCTTAATTTGTTGGCTAGCAAAATTTGATATGACAAGGGCTAATTTGTAATAATTAACATGTGGGTGGTTCTGGTCATGCCATTATTTTGATTAGAATAGCCAACAAACTCATGTATACTTGCTTCAACAAGCAACCTAATTAGGTGCCACACTTACTCATCCATCTCTCTCCCATTTCAAAAGAAATAACAAAAGGTCACATAATTACTATCAATAAAATGAACAAGTTTTTAGTGTTAATGCCAGTCAATTTAATATTATATATCAAACAAAAATGAATGGAATAATTAACAATTCTTATTGGCCAACCAAACATGATCCTAACATTTTTAGAGAGTCATATTTCAATTTCCAGAACTTTTGATTTAGCATCATGTGATTGATTACTATAATGTTAGTTCAATAATTTTGATTTTGGTCACAAGTGAGAATTAAAATTCCCCAAAAGTTAATAGAGAAGAAATTATTATCTATGGAAGAAGAGTTAATTAAACAATTGGATCTCATCCATCATCAACAACCATATGCTACAGTCAGAATGTACGTGTACTCATATACTTAAAAAATTAATCGAAATTTTTTTTTGCATGCATAACTTTTTCAAATAAATTTTCAAACAAATTTTAATAATTCAAAAGAGAGACGATGAGCCGAACCTATCTGTATTAACCTTATATTAATTATCAAAAAGGCTCAAAAGATTTGGCTTCAAAACTTATTCTATCCAATAGGCGATTTGTGAAATTAAGGATTAGGTTGAGTGATTGATCGAGGGTTTATGACAAGACAAGTGTGGAAGTAGATAAAAGTAGTGAAGAAGAGTAAGAGTAAGGATTAGTGTGAAGGGTAATAAGGGCTTTGGAGTTGGCTTAAAGTCCTTGTCGCAAAAGGTGGGGTGTTTGATGGATATAAATGTCTTCATTTTGCCTCAAAGTGAGTGTGTATGTGCATTAGTTGCAACTTCCAAAGTGGGTCTCCAACGCATCACTATTTGTAGCACCCATGCCACCCATGTCCCTTGTATCTTTCATCACGAGGGTCTGATAAAGATTGCACTCAAAACACTTTTGCGCTATCATTATTATTTATTTATTCGTTTTTATGTACTTTTCAAACAATTTAATAAGGTGTGAGATTTGTTTTAATTAAGCCTAACATAAACGCATGTTAGACTAATAAAAGTACTTAGAGCCTTCGTTAAAACGCACTTAAGAAGGGGCTTTTCTCAGGGTATCTCACTAATATTTATAGTGATCCAAATAATTTAGTTATTAACCTGCTTCTATAGAGATCATCTGATATAAATCGTTTGTTTTTCTTTTTTATTTTTTTTGGGAATATTTTTCGGGATCCCACCAAATTTTATTTGATGTTGTTAATTTCTATAAAAATACAACCAAACACATGCATCCTTAAAAACCGTTACAGGATTTGGCAAGCAAACTTCATGAATTTTTCTCTACTATATCATAACCTTTTATGTTGTTTTGCTTGTAGTGCAGTGTAAGTAACTAATTTGAGATATTTGATCAGTCATGCTTCGTGACAGATATGCTATTTTGGATTCATCTTTTGGTGCTTTAGTAGGAACAACTCATTAATTTCTAATCACTGATTGATGTGATTTGTTTATTATACTTTTCTGCTTGGTTGTGGAGAAGATGGAACCAATTACAACAAACAGAAAACTATAGATCGACTTATTAAAAAAAAACAAATTAAAATATTGAAAGCATTGACTTCTATGCTGCTTATTCTTTTAATTGTTTCTCACTACTAGCTAGGCATGACAGATTGTCAGCAAATTGGCCAAAGTGATTATTATTATTTTTTTGGTCAACAATAAATATAAACCTTTCCCTTGTATCACTGCCTCTCATATGTCTTAATCAATAATGCATACATAATACAATTCTGACACAAATGATGAAGATTCAAAGAGTGAACATATATGTTTTATTTATTTAAAGGGATAATTTCAAGAAACCTATAAAAATGTCCATTTTATCATATATGGTTTCATTTCTATCCAAATTCTCTTTTGATGTTTTTAAAAACACTTAAAATATCTTTTGAAGGCGTGTGAAAGGACGAAAATACCATTGATGGTCATAAATTGATGATGACGTTATAGGAGGTAAAATGATTATTTTTGTTAAAAAATAAAATATCTTTTGAAGGTGTGTGAAATGACGAAAATATATTTGATGGTCATAAATTGATAATGAAGTTATAGGAGGTAAAATGATTATTTTCTATTAATTTTTTAACATCAGGGGAGATTTTGAATAAAAATGAAACTATAGTGGCAAAATGGATATTTTTATAAACTACAATAAGTTTTTTGAGATTATCCCTTATTTTTAAATTAATTCAAAGAAGTAGATCTAGAATTAGAAATTTAATGCCATGACTGAAGGACCCAACACGTTGATTCAAAGTCCTTGTAGATCTACCCACTTGCTTATAGTTAGTTGCTCACCCATCAAACTTGAAATCCAAAATCTTAATTAAGTAATAAAGTAATTATTTTTATTACCAAAGGATAATTATCTATCAACATTCAAATATAATTAATCTTAATTTTCCTTCAACATCATTTTAGTGATACAGAGATGTATATTAATTAGGTTTAAAAATCTTTACATCGTTTATCAATGAATTTTGATATGCGTAAATTGGAAACTCATTAGTCATTTCACAGTTCATCTTTTATCATTGATGATTGAACCATTTTGTTTATATTAGAATAGAGAAAAAGATAATTAATGCCTTGCACAGTATCCCTTTCTGCACCATCTGAAATAAATTCGGAACATTTTTGAGTAAAGTTCAATTACATGACATCATAAAACTCTTGTGTGGTTATGGTTTGTATCAAAAACTTGGGAGGCTATGCCAAAAAGAACCTAATGCATGAAGCCATAATACAAGCAAAGACAAAATTTCAATGAAATTGACTCTTTATATAATAAAAGGGAATCTAGAATTAGTGGAGTGCAATTAGCCAGTAACAAATTTCAATTAAGATGGTTAATAGTTATTCACACAAGTAGTTTTTTTTTAGGTGTGGACTTACGTTTTTCATGTAATAATGATATATTGAATAACAAAAAACCTACCCTATTCCTTACCCCCTTCCAATTGATTTCTCGTCTAATAATGAAACAATATTACCAAATATCTGTGAGCAAAAAATGTCTGAAGTAAAATACCTTACATGGAGTGTAGAGAATTAGATATATATCTAGCCAAGAAAACAATTTAGTTTGTGTTAGTTGATTGACAACCAAGAAATATAGTATAAAACAAAAATAAAAACAGCACTTGGTTTTTTTTGCTGAAAGATATGATAAGAATAAAAAAATATATGAGGTTGAGGTGATATATAGTTGAAAGGAACACATGGGCCGGTGCGATGGATTGTGTGGCTGAGAAGGTATGTATGTGTGTTTGTGTTTGAATATTGATGAATGTGATGACTGACGTGTGAAGTAGTGGAGTGAGTGTTAAGTTCACTGGTTCGAAGTGAAGTGAAGTGAAGTGTAGTGGATATTACTCAACTTCATGACATTTGTGATAGGCATAGGCCCCATCTTCTGCAACTGGTTTTGGTTGGTTAGCCAATAGTTTCTCAACTTACTCTCTGGTTGTAAGATATTGAGTGTGATTTGATTACTAAATAATTTTAAAATCTTTGAATCATTAGTAAATTTGTTTGCTTAGACATAACTTAAGTAGCTAGCTTCTATTATAGTGAAATAACAGATAGATTAATCGATTTTTGTCATACCAATTTTGTAGAAGATTCCGTTTAATTGATAATACAATTTTGATTTCTTAATAGAGCAAGATGGGATGGAGTGTGCTATTACCAAAAAAAAAAAAAAAATACAAGTTGATACATAACCATAATGGGGTATATTAGGTACTCTTAATTAAGTGGTTGTGTGTTTTTTTCTATTAGTGATGTGTTTGAATCTCATCGTAATCATATAAAATACGTGTTAAATAAACCTCTTATTTATGTTATGGAATATATTGACTGTTTGAATGTAATCATCGAATTCTAACCCAATCTTGATGAAAAAAATATATATTTTTTAAAAAAGAATAAAACTACAAATAGTTGTCAAAACAAAATTTTGAATGGGGTGTTGTTTTAAATTTAAATGAGATGAACACATTTTTGTAATTACTAATATTTATTCTACATGTTTATGTGTTTTTCTTGTAAGAAGAAAGTTTATTGCATTATTAAGTTCTCTTTATTATGTTGTGGCCACATAACCATATCCTAACAACACCTTTTCAACTACTATTAAGGTTAATTCTATCAAAAAAAGAAGTAAAAATAAAAATAAAAATTGAGGTCTTCCTCAACCCCAAGTCGAAACAGGAAACAAAAATTCTATTTATAATTTCACCTTTTTTTTTATTTTATTTTATATATATATATATATAGTTCTTAGGCTTTTTGTTTTGTTTTTGTTTTTTGTTTTTTTGTTTTTAAATAGTTAAAGTAAATAAGATTCTTGGCAAAGAAGCTTCTAATGAATCTTTTAAATTTGTGGAAAGTTTTATAAAGTGCTTTTTCATATCATATGTCATGGAAAAAGGAAAAAGAAAATTTTGTGAAGTACTCTTCCTATAAAATAATACATTTAATTAATTATGTCCTTTTTTTTTCTATAAAAGTGGAGCAACAATAAGAAAATACAAATTCTATTATAGAAATGTATTTTTAAATATTTTCTATGACAACATATATATATTTGACAACATCTTTTTAAAACTATTATTGACAAATAACTTTTGAAGTAGTAAAAAAATTAAAATAATCTAACTAAACATCAAGAATATTATTCTAAGAATGTGATATGAGCGCCATAATTGTGTGAAATTCTTTTGAAAATTTTCTATATAAGTCCTATTGAATCTGGTTCAATTCTAATAAAATATAGATAATTATGTATATCCCACTTGGACTATATACAAAGTATGAGAATACGCATGCTCTTGGAATTCACATGTAACTAAAATGTATAAAAAGTCCACATCTTGTTATTGAGTCCTCTTTTTATCAATTGACTTTTCAAATTTTGGTAGCATGAGTGACGGAACTCTTTATCCTTTGTTAATTAGATGCTAATCCATCTCGCTTATTTTATTTGATTAACAATATGTCCATATATATAACAATTTCAACTTATACAAAAATGCCTTAAAAGTAGTTCCTTTAATATATATATTTTTTCAAATAATAAAGGTATAACATACTTGTTAATTAAGTGATTTGTATTAAAAAAAAAAAAAAAAGGCTCTAAACAATATTATGTTGATCTAAAAAGCTTTTTTTTTTTTTTTTTTTTTTTTTTTTAAAGGCTATATTAAGTATTTACTATTTTAACTTAAAAATTTCAATTTAAATTTCAAATTTTAATATTATATATTTTAAGAATTTGATGGTTATTGTTTAATTTTAATAATCATTATCATTTATTTTAAATATAAATGCAAGGTTTGAATATATATATAACTAAATGAACGTTGTTTACCATTAAATTACATAAATCGGTAGTATATATAAATGGTTGAATATTAAAATTAAAAATTTTAATTGATTTTTTTTTTTAAAAAAAAAATTGATATCTTATAGGTCAAAGTTTATCAAAATATGTTGAAATCAATTACTATTTATACATCTTGAATTATTGTCACAATAAAATGAGAAAATTGTGATACAAAACTTATAGAATGTATTTGACAAGACTTAAAATTTATCATTAAGGTGGTTAGGAAGGTGTCCAACCATACATACTAGGAGATATATAATATACATTAACTTGATATATTGTTATCTAAAAGTGATTTACATTCAACCAAAGCAAATGGTATTAAAGCAAGATAAGAGGCGTAATGAGTGTGAGAATTAAGAGAGAAATGTCAAAGATTAAATGAAGTGGGAACCTTACACCATATTTTCCTCATTGAAAAAATAAAAAAGAAGACAGAAAGCTTTTACTTTTGGGCTCCTCACCAACAGAATTAAGCAGCTAAAAATGGTGGCTTGGCACCTCACCTTACGTGCCTCACACGACTATTCCACATTAACTTCATACGCCAAGAACCTGTTATGCCCTTTCTTTTCGTCACTCTTTTCATTTGATTCTTTTGTTATATCTATAGCCATTTGCCACCGTTCAGGACCGGGAGCAATTATGTTCCGTTATATCAACGCAGATAGATATTAAAAAAAATTGGAGCTCTTATTCAGCCTGAGGATTCTAAAAAAAATTAAATGTTATATTTATATAACTTGATACATAAATATGTTACCACGTTTTGTTACATACCCTTACAGCTACAAATCCCTGTTTCTATATTTTAATGGACCTTCTAGGTTAAGATATCAATTTATTATATAACAATATTATTGTTATACATTTTATTTGTTCAGCATATATAGGTCTAAAATGATACAAGTAGGTATTGATGTAAGAATGTGAGAGTGATGGACAATTACGTATATAACTTCACATATATATATATATATATATATATATTTGCTATGAACTTGGACATATGTACTATAACATCGGTCCCTGTTTTTTCTCCATAAAAAATCAGGAAGAAATATTAAAAGATGCCAAATCTAGTTCTTTTTCTGAGTTCATAAGCATGACTTTGCATGACATCTTTAAATTATTATTATTTTTTATATATGATATAGAAATTCATGGAAGAAATATTCTAGAAAAGATGAGTGATCACTACTGCATGAATTATTACCAAAAGTACTACATCTAAACTTTATTAGTTAATTTATATTAGTGGTTTAAATAACAATTAGTACCATGTAACTATTATCTCCATTTTTTTTTCATTACAAATTTGTGCAAATTGATTAATTCTATTCAAATTAATTGATTTTGATCATCAGAGTCAACAATTTTGATGAATTGAAAGATATTTGATCTGTATTATGATATTGATTCTCTTTACAATATACTCAAAATTAGATTGGAAAAGATTCTAATCAAATGTTAAATTAAAATGAATTGCAAAGTGTACAAATAGATTAATAGTAAGATACATTGAGCTAGACAACTTTATTAATTCTTTATAATATGAAGAACACCATTTGCAACAACTCCTCTTTTTTTGTTTTTTTTTCCCATTTCACTTATGCGTACAAATACACATTAAATTAATTCACAAGTGATTTACTATGTTGGCCAACCCACCCTATACCCTCTGCAGCAATAGAGGGTTTGAGTATCAAACCCACCAAAAGATAGATAATTTCACTTTAACCCACTTATCTGTGGGCAGTCTACTTATAAAGTCTCTAGTTTGAAGACAGTTTTATCCATTTGTTATGAATCATTTTCTCCTTACCACTGGGGTGTAGAGTCAAAATAAATGTTACACTCCTGATTGTATCGTAGAATCTTTGTCTGGGGAGTCCCAATAGTTGTACTTGTACGTGTAATATAATATATATATTAAATTGAAGTTTTCCTCGAAATTAACATGAAAGAGGTTTGCTATTCCTAAGTTATTTTACTTCACTGTAAAATTCTAACCATTCACACTATATTTCTTGAGAATGGAGATCTTTTGATCACTACTCAGTGAGAAAAAAAAAAAGCATATCTCCAGGCGATTAGAGGCAATGAAAAAGAAAATATTCACAGAATAGGACTAAAGTTCAATAATTGCAAGGCAGAATATAGCAGTGAAGTGCAGCCTCTTATTGTAAAGATGATATCAAAACTTATCAAAGTTTAAATGTCTTCGTGTTGTATTTCCAAGCAATGACGATGCCACTCTCTTGTTTTTATTTTATTCTATTTAAGAGAGAGTTGTGAGTTGGGTGGAAGTTCCCTCGAATAATTTAAATGGAATATATGTAGGAAAGGGCCACTTTAGAAAGATTCTAATCTCTAACGTGAACAACAGTATGTCCAATTCCAATCATTTTTCCATGATTGATTTTGCTTTCTTTAAAACATGATCACTGGCTAGCTACCTCTAAAATTTGTGTTAGTAGGTTGTTTTAACACAAATTCTATGCAAATTTATGGATCATTAGATTAAAACCATTTCAACTGTTGAGATTACATTTTTTTTTTTTAATTACTATGACAATATAAATGATGATAGATAATCTTAATTATTGGAAATGTCTTGATCCAACAATTTACAAGTATTGTCATAGTTTAATGTAAAAGGACGGGGCTATGCAGATCCTGTTCCTTTATATGTCTTTGTTTAATTTGACTTGTGAAACAGACAAGATTGGGGATATTTATCAGTTCATATGAGTTTTTGTCTAGGATTCAATATTTTGTAGTACATTTTAATCGTATTAATCCTTCTTCGAATTAAAATGCTTATGTTTAGAAATCCCATTTCAATTCAAGGATTAACTCATTAAATAGAATGGATAAGATTTTAAACCGTCCTAAATCAAGTTAATACAATGATTATATATACCCTATATCTTTTGCTTTTCTTTTTTTTTTTTTTTTTTTTTGGTTTTTGTTTTTGGAAATAATACCCTATATCTTCTTATCACTAGGCATATTCCTCGATTTTAGTCCCAAATTAAATGATACAAACAACATGAATAATTGAATCTTATGTTGGTGGACTTACAATTTTACAAATTCCTCCTTGTCTAAATGATAAGAATCTCATCCCCAATTTTTTAATAAAAAATATACGAAATGACTTAATAATTAATAATTATATTTAAGATGAGATAAAATTGACTCAATGACACCTATTTTAATTTAATGAGTTATGGGGTTTGTCGCCTCTCCAAAACCTCAAAGTGGTTCTGTATTTCCTTTTCACGGTAGTGATAAAGAATTTGAGTCTCACCATATATATTTATAAATATATGTAGAAAGTTTTCTTCTCATGTTGCATAAGTAGACATCTTCCAATGTTATATGATTATATTTTCAAATGGTGAATATAATGTTTGATCTCTACAAATATTCACATGTCACTCATCATCGGTGTTAGATTTAAAACAAAAAAAAAAATCAAAATATAATAATTTAAAAATATATATATTAATATAAATATTTCAAATGAATTCACTGTCAAGAAATACTACCCCTTAACAGAAGTATGGAACTTTCCATGCGGCATATACTGTAAATTGTGATGATTATGGAAAGATAGAAAAGTTAAGTGTATGAATCCACTGCATCCAAACAATAATGTATTCTACACATCACGTAATTGTTGCCTTTATTAACACATATAGGGCGGTCAACTGTAAATGAGCATTTTGGTAATGAATTATACCATGTCCAATTTACCATTTATCTATGTCATATAAATTTGTCAAAGTTACTAGATCAAACAAAAATTACATAAATGGTTCTATATGATTTTATATTTAAAAATTATATTGGGATCATAATTTTTGAAGGCCTATTTAAGCAACTTAGTGTGTCAAGACTGAAAGAAGTTAAATTAAGACTAAAATAATTAGTGTTAGGATTCATCTAAAGTGTTTTGGACATCGTTAAAAATTTTAATGGGGAGTTTTAAACTGTACAAAGTGTTTTATTGAGATAAATATAATTATATTAAAGTGTTCTTTTTTGAAACATAACAACATTTATTAGACCGCTTTCACTTTCTTAATTTAGAGAAACTTATCAAATAATTATTTGAATTTAAAAAATCACTCTCTAATAATGCACCTAAAACTTTTTAATTGAAAATTTTATAAATTCTGTAATCATTACAAAAATAATTTTCACCAACTAAATGGTAGCAGTTCAATTATTAATTAAAAACTTTTTTAATGTTAATTAGTTGAATAATTAGGAACTAATATTGGAGCTTGATCTAGAAAGAGGTCTCATTGAAAGAATCTCCTCATTAATAACACTGCTATAGAAAGCTATGTTTCAATTACCAAGAATCTGGTTCACTTTAATTTCTATCTACATTTTGACTTACAGGTTAAACACAAGTTTAAGTCAGCCAATTAGTATGGAATTAGTTTAGTTTGCTTCCAAATTTTAATTTTTTTTATTCTTTTGATGTACCCACAATTTTGGTGTTTAATTATCAAATTTGAAACTTGATGCATTATTAGTATAACAATAATTAATGACTTTCTTCACAAGTCAAGCTCTTTAAAAACCTTAATCAACAAGTGGTTCTATTTAGAAAAAAAAAAAGGTAAATTTTATTTTCATCCTCATATTTTAAAAAGATATCAAAATTTTAACTATATTTTGAAATGCATTTAATCTTTTCTAAAGTTTCAAAAAAGTATCAAATTAGTATATCTCGTTAATTAATTGATAGTCAAATCATACAAAAAGTAAGAAAAAACTTTTTTGCCCCTCACTTGAGTTACAATGCATATAATGACCATTTTATCCTTAATAAAACTAAAAATTATAATTAATTAAAAATTAATAAAATAAAAATTAAAACTAAACCATAAAATAAAATGAATTTATTTTATTTATTTTCTTAAAAAACAACTTCAACCTAGTAACTTTATTTTCTTCTTCAATCCAATCACCACATTAGTCTTCATCTTTAATCAAACAACACCTACAACATCAACTTAATTTCTTATTTGTCAGTACTTCAATAAAAAAATCAATTGAAAACCAAGATAATATCAAGCAAAAAATCACAAATGAGAAAAATTTGGATTTTTTACACATGAGAAAAACTCAATCTATCTTTAGCAGTCGTTTGTAAAACTCAAAATCCACCTCTAGCAGTGAACACATTTTGATAAAGACTTTCTTGATCTTTTTCAATTTTCTAAATACTTCAAAGAAACCCCGCATCGGAATCACACCCAATCTCAAACCCAATTAATTCTCCCTCTTCACAATTGTTCCCACCTCCAATGTAGACTCAGAACCACCCATTTTGACAGCTCCACAATGACTCGTTCCCTTTTCACCGGCATTGTCAAAAAGACGAGGGAGGTCAACCACGTCAATGCCTTATTCATCAATTCATCATTGATAGAGGAGGTTTTAACATGAAAATTGCCACTAAAACCGCCTTTGAAGGCATCCATGTCGACAACAACATCGCCTTCAAACCCAGTTACCTAACCACCACAAACCCAATCACCAAACAACCCATATTGCTTAATCTAGCCTCTATTAAACCTAAACCTAGCCATTCGTGTCTCTACATCTTAGTTGCAATAACTACCACAAAACATCTTTGAACCAAACTATATTGCATCCAATTAATCAAACCCAGAGAAGATGAACCCATCCAATTAATCGAAGAAAAACTACCCAAGTGACCTAGTTTCGTTCGTACATGAACAAGCCAGGTCATTTGGGTTCGTTAAAGGATAAACCCAAGCCATCTGCCTTCGTTCGATGATGAACGAACCTAGAAACCTAGGTTTGTCTTCTTCAAATGAACACAAACACTTGGGTTCATCTTCTTCGAATAAACCCTAGCTTAGATTTGAATTAGATAGTGTAAAACGAATCGTTTTTTTTTTTTTTTTTACCATTTTTAAAGTTTTTTTAAATTTCTAAAATTTTTAAATTTTTGTTTATTTTATGTTTTTATTATTCCACCATCCATTGGTTGACACCTATCTTTTTTCTTTAAATTTTTTATCTGATTAATCAAATTACACAATATTCAAAATGCCCCTATCAATCAAAGTCATGCTTAGTTTGACCGTCAATTGATTGATATGAGAAATTAATTTGATACTTTTTTGAGATTTTAGAGAGAATTTGATATGTTTTCAAAATATAATCAACAATTTGACACTTTTCTAAAATATAGGGATGAAAATGAAATTTATCCTTTATAAAAATATATATATATATAGCAGTTAATTATTTTTTTTTGAAAGAAATTGTTAATTGTTTTATTTAATGTAACAGTTGAGCTGCGATCCCGAGGTACCTTAAACAATATGAAATTAACGTACTCTTTACTCCCCTAAACAATCTAGTCGCAGAACCAGAATTATTTGCTTTTTGTTCTTCTCTAATTTGATGAAGAATTTTGACCTCCTGTAAAATTACATTGCAAACACAAGTTGCAGTATCTAAAAATTTCTTCCAAATTAAATTTATATCTTTATATAAATTAAACTATGGACCACAATTATCAAATTACTGACCACTCACGTAACATTTTCTGGTCTCAAGAGACTTGGACAACTAACCCTTATTTAGACTAAGACAAATAAACACGTTACCAAAACAATTGGTCCTACAACCTAAGATCAATATCCAAACTTAATTCGTATAAACATAAATTGTAGAAGTAACATCTAAGCGTATAATTAGTCGTCGTGTATGCATTTACCAGCTATTATTAAAAATTGTTAGTAAGGGTTGGGCAGTGTTGACATCCCCAACCACAAAATTTAGATAGAAAAAGGCAGGGAGAGATCACTGTATACAGTTAATCGACAGAATAATTTTGAGCCTGTTTATTCTTAAATATATATTTTTTTATTTTTAATAAAAAGAAGAAGAAGGAAAAGCATGAAAAACAGAGAAAAAGTAATGGAGAGAGTTTGCTTGAAAGACACCAGAATCTGCCAAATACTGAAAATAGTGATGGTGCTTTACTTGAACAAGACATGGAGTGAGAGAGGGATAGGCATGCTTTTAACGTGCAACCCCTCTTGCCTTTAATGGGTTTTTAATAGTGGGTGTTATTCGTGACTTCATTTTCTTGGCTATTCTATTCTCTAAGTTATCTCTAATTTTCCTCCCTTTTTTCACTCTCTCTTCAACTAATCCCCACCTCTAATTTTCACCTACAAACCTTCTCCTACCACTAAATCACCTCCATTAGTTCAATTAATACTTAATTTAGCACACTCCCTAGCGTAATTAATTTTACTTCCACTGTTTTTAAGACCATTTATTTATACCATCAAAACCAATATTACTTGAATTAATGTTCATGGTCACTGTTCAAGGGGCGGCTTTTTTTCAGTGTTGACTCCATAAAAAACAAAGAAAATTAAAAAAAAAAATGTTTTTTATACCAAAATTATTTTCACTATTTTAATTCATAATAATTATTTTCAATTATTATTATTATTATTTTATAAAAGCAACCACCAACTTGTTACCATTCACTATATAAATAAAGCCAGTGAGCCACTCTCCTTCACCTTTGCTTATCACTATCTCTCTCCACCTTACTCTCAATTTTCAATTTCTTTTCATTTCTATTATTCAAAAAACTTCGATCTTGTAATTGGTTTGGTTTGGTTTGGTTGGTGTGTTCAACACCGTCTGATTGGAGATGGGGTCTAATGACAATCACACTAACCAGATTCTCAAAGGCAAGCGTACAAAGCGGCACAGGTCGTTGTCTCCATTCGGTTTGACCGCCGGTAACGTGACTGCCTCCGGCTCTAGCTCATCAAGCGGTGATGGCGGTGGTGGTGGTGCAGGAGGAGAAAGAGGAGTTGTAGATTATTATTGTTATAATAATAATAACTCAGTGTCGTCCCCTACAACATCCGGTGAAATTTATGAGTCGACGGAGGAGGAAGAAGACATGGCGAATTGTTTGATCATGTTGGCTCAAGGAGACGCTCCAAGGCTTCAAATTCAAGACAATTTGGTCAAGACGGAGAAGTTGAGTTCCAGGAGATTTTCAGGCTTGGTCACCACTAGTAGTGCTACCAAGGCTGGTTTCTATGTCTACGAGTGCAAAACTTGTAACCGATCCTTCCCTTCTTTTCAAGCTTTGGGTGGTCATCGAGCCAGTCACAAGAAGCCTAAAGCTATGGTAGAGGATCAGAAGAAGACATCATCATCATCAGTGGTGTTTTTGCCATTGAAGGAGGACATGGAAGAGACAACTACTCCTTCTCCTCCTCCTCCTCCTCCTCCTACTAGTGTCGTTGTTTCTATGCAAGCAACAACAAAGGCAAGTAAAATCCATGAGTGTTCGATTTGTGGGTCGGAGTTTACGTCTGGACAAGCTCTTGGTGGTCATATGAGAAGGCATAGAGCAGCAACAGGTAATAACAATAACAATCAAATGGTTATGATGACTAGTGGTGTTGATGCAAACACGGCCACCATTGTTGAGTCCGAGAGGAGGAGTATTCTACCGTTGGATCTCAATCTTCCGGCACCGGAAGATGATCATCTCCGTGATTCGAAGTTCCAGTTTGGATCATCCACACAACAAGCTCATAGTCTTGTCTTCTCCGCCCCAGCTTTGGTTGATTGCCATTATTAGAAAAGAAAAAAAATTATATATGCAATACCATGTGAATTATTATTTTAATTTGATGATATTATTCGATAATTATATATCAATTCTTTGTATTCTCATTTTTGATGATCTAGTAGTTGAATTAAATTGATCCAAGTATTTAGTTTGAGTAAGTGGTTAGGGTTGATGGTTGCCTTTGATTCACGAAAAGTGAGTGATGGGGGGCATCTTTTTTTGGTGCCTATAAAAAACGGGTTTCTGCTTTTTTATTTTTTTTGAAGCGAGAGAGATGTGTAACAGGGAAGAGAGCATGAAAAATGGAATGGCTAGGGTTTGGCAGCATGAGCACCACAACAAAAAGTCGTGGATTAGGTTCCTTTTTGAGTGTTTTTGGTTACAAATAAAGCTATAAAAACACAACACACACACACACACACACTCTTCTGCCCTCACTCTCTCACTCTCTCTTAGTCTGTTTCATTAAATGACAAACAATATATGGATAGCAAGCCGAGTTGGTGACTGCTCTATGCCATATGTATCCACCTGTATTTCCCCCTTGTTTTAAAAAAAAAAAGGAAAAGAAAAAATGAAATTATTTGTTGTTATATATATTGTATTATTATTTTTTTTTAAGCATCTATGGTAATGGTCCAGCTTTGCTTGTAGTTCTAAGCCTACACGTTACACCTAATGGCAACTTTAACATCCCTTACTTTGCAAGTCACTTAATGAACTGAAATTGAGATTCATATCATCACCAATCCCATGTATGGTCCACATAATTGAAACTAAGAATTTATTTTTTGTTAGGAAGAGATGCTCGTTTCCTTGTAGAATTTATTTTTCGTTAGGAAGAGATGCTCGTTTCCTTGTCTTTTATCGCATAAATTTGGATTTTTTTTTACCACAGCTATTTTTTAAAAGTATATAAGATTTTAATTAAATTGTGTTCATGCATAGCGCGGGATGAGATAAAACTTGTGGTAAAATAGAGAAAGAAATATAGAGTGAGAGAGGGAAGATGCATGCAATGATTTCTCTTAGTTTTGATTTTTAGTTTGGTGAGGCCAATTAGTTTCTTTTTTTTTTTTTTTTTCTTATCAAATTACAAAATTGTAGTTTTATTTTCTTATTTTCGAAACTGTCAAGAAGTAGTTTCAAATTGCAAAAAATTTATTAAATTAAGAACTTCCTTTAGCATTTCTCAAAAACTAATTCATGAAATAATGGGTTTTAGAAATAAAAGTTACATAAATCAACCAAATGCTTGAGGCATACTTGAAAAGAAAGTCAAAAGATAAGACACTTTCAGCAAAGTTACATAATGAGTTTTAACCGAAATATAGCATGTGTTGTCAAAAACGAATAGATGATGATGAAGATCAAAGAGTTGAGATTAGATGGAGAGTTGTGAGATCCCTAACTTGAACAAGAGAGCTAAGACACTTAACACTTAGGGCTCTTGTGGAGTGTTTGTTATGTGCACGTTTTGGTGAATGTTGAGAAACCAGCATGTGATGTACATATGAGAATGAGATTGCGTGAGATTTCTATACACTTACTTGATACATATAAAAAAAAGATCATGATCATGATCATGAATTCATATACATTATTGGGCACATGTAGTAGGTGTCCAGTTTACCTTGTCATTAACTCTCTCTTAATATTCTCCTCTCTCTCTCTCTCTCTCTCTCTCTCTCTCTCTCTCTCTCTACATATTATTCTATGCTCAAAATTAAACAAGTGCTTTAACCCTATTAAAATAATGTGCTACTTTGCTTGTTTTGTAAAAGAGTCTTTCCATTGGCCACTCACCTACTCAAAGAAACTACGTACACATAGTTTTGTTTTAGTATTACACTCAAATTTTGTAACCTGATCAAGCCTTGCTGAGGTCATCAGCCTCTTTTTTAATGCAAAAGAGTTAGCATTTGGACACACACAATTCTTCTTACAAATTCTAGAAAAATACTTTCAACAAATTTGATAATTAGTTTATAAAAAAAATAATTCAAAATTTAGAAGAAGTTTTTAATAAGTATTAAAAGTCAAAACAATTTGAACATATGTGCCTCTATTATGAATAAAGAAAAGGTAAAAGGGGTTAATGAAATTTATAACATATCCCAACTATTTTATTCAAATATTGATTGAAGTTACACAGTTAGAGACTTTGAGATCGGTGAGATCGGTGAAATTATCTGTAGGGGAGAATTCCCAAAATACAACTTGTAGTTGGATTAACATTAATATTATACATAAGACATGACAAGATATTAAGATTTATCATCTTTATATACTCCTTTTGCTTTTTTTTTTCTTTTCCTTTTAATTTACCAGATAATTTGCTGAACTGTTTACATCCTGGTCTTGCCTATAGCCTACTGTCGCAAGAATTTGGCTGCATTGTAAAGTGAAAGCCTGCAATGTTGGCCACGATAAACAGAGTAACCCATAACAAAGTGACAACCTACTCCTCATCTCCCTTGTACATCTCATAATTGATTTGAAATATATGCATATTTGTACACACACTAATATTATATTTAGATTAAAGTTGAAGCTCTAGTATATATGGTATAATTCCCATATTCTATCACATGTATAACGTTCATTCTTTTTATTATTAATATACATTTTGAAGTGCTCTTTTTTGTTGTCATACGGTTCATTATCATCTCTTTGTTAGAGAGAGCATCAGGAATTTGGAGGTCAACATCCAAATTTTCTTTTCTTTTCTTTTCTATTTTTTTTTTTAAAAAAGAAAATTAATACCTTTTATCTAACCATTAATCTAACAAACGGAAAAAAAAAAATTGTAAAGAAAAATTAGACAAGGACAACCCATAACGTTGGTGGTATAGAGATAGAGCATCAGGAATTTGGAGGTCAATATCCAATTTTATTTTTTATTTTTTATTTTTTTAAAAAAATAATATCTTTTATGTGACCTAATTAATCTAATAATTCAAAAAAAAAAAAAAAATATATATATATATATATATATATATTGTAAAGGAAAATTAGAGAAAGACACTCCTTAACGTTGGTGGTATGGTAACACAAGTACCATACATGAAAATTTATATATATATACACAATTCAATTTTCTCTTCATCTAAACTTGATAATCTATATATATATATAATTCAATTTTCTCTTCATCTAAACTGGATAATTCATCAATTCGTTTCTATTTCTTTTACTTGTAACATTTTTTTATCCATCATATCCAATTGAATTGGATGAATATAAACTAAATTAATAATATTAGAAGAAATATAAATAGTAAAAAGGTAGAGATTCGCACATGTTAACAATTTAAATTCAATTAAATGATTCATATTTATTCTTTTAATATATTAATAAACGATTTTTGTTTTTTGTTTTGTTTTTTTTTTTTTAATTTTAATATATGAACTAATAACAAATTTTCAAAGACAAAAAACATAGGAATGGAATTGTATACAAAACTGTGGTCAGGTCGAATGAAATGATATGGCCAAAGTGAAGTGCCGTGCCCTTCCAATTTGACAGCTGGTTGGCTGAGAAATCCGCTGCCTTTCCAATTGGATAGGAAACTATTCAAATCATCAAGATGCCATTGCAATTCTCTGCCTTCGTCATTATTCAGTGACCGAACCAAACACTTACAAATTACAAATATTAAACCAGGAGCCTTCAATTGCTAGCTAACTCTTAAGTTGCATTTTGTCTTGAAGCCAATGGCAGAAATTGGCAATTGGGTACTTGAACCATTGCTGCCGGCCATCCTTTTAGTAAAAGTAGCATCGTTCAACACATAATTCAGCTTAAATGACTTGATTAAATGGGTTTCAAGTCCAAATTTTTGAACCATCCATGAGGGTTGGTCTCCTATAATTATTGATTGACAATCCCTTCAAGAGTTGGAAGATCTGAATGGGCATTTTATCACTAAATTATATTAGTTTGTGGTGGTTTCTCCTAATTGGTTAGATATTGGGTACCTAATATGCTGCAAAGATTTGGTTTGGTTTGGTTGTTACATGGTTCTGGTAGTTACACAATGAAAAGCATGTGTTGAGTGGGAATGCGCAACTACATAGTCTACTTGTGAACAATTAATGCTAATACTACATAGTCTATTTGAGAGTACAAATATGGCTGCCGCTGCCACACTAGTAGTAAGTTTATTTATTTATTTAATTTTTCAAGCAAACTAGTAGTACGCTGTACCGGATCACTTTTGGTTCATAGATATAAATTATAATTGATTATTGGACGCCTTTCCAACAAGTTGCTGTGGTGTAGTGGTTATCACGTTAGTCTTACACACTAAAGGTCCCCAGTTCGATCCTGGGCAGCAACATAAGATGCTTTTTCTATATTTCTTATGTCTTTTTCTAACCCTGGATTCAATCCTGAAATGGATTATAAAACTCACATACCCTTGAAAAACAGAATTCCACATTCAAAAATTTTTATTTTACCTTCTTTTATCTAATTTCATTGGAATCAAACTCAATCCTGATTAGAGTTTTACCACTTGGATACCTTTGAAAAACAGCCCAAGTAAATTTGGGGAAGTTGTCATTGTTGAGCGGACTTCAATTTTAATCCTCCTTGTTGGCCTATTTTTGGAACTGACTTCAAGCATGTTCGAACGAGTAGAACCTTTTTGCCGTTTTTTGTTTCCAAGTAAACTCACAGTCAATCAAGATTTATAAGTCCATATAACGGGACTGGACTGTACTCAGCCTCTACTAGTACAAAGATTTTTATCACCACAATAACTAAGTCAACACTCAACAATAACACAACTCATTCAATATTGAAGAAATGCTTTAAATTCCAAAAATGGGTGGTGTTGTAACAAGAGAGGATGGTGCAATGTATGAGATGACTACATTCTGATGAAAAAAAATAAATAAATAAACCTTGTTGAGGTTCATAGAACTTGTACATCTCTACACATAAGATTACACATGATCACTCTCCAACTGCCAATTCTATAAACTTGTTTTTGCATTGGACCAAATTCTTCCTGCAACATTACAGCAGAAGAGTTACTATTATGAAACCATCAGTTTTAAAGAGAGAAAAAAAGACAGTAACTGCTCCAGTCTCTACAGCACCTATGAAATGTGATCTCCTACTATTGTTAACACTTAATTAACCATATGGAAAAAGGAAGGTTCTGCTCTCCTTGTACATTCCATTTGATTTGTCACAACTCCTTTTCATTACATTGAAACGGAACCAGATTGGCCAACTTGAATTGTTTTTGTAGTTTGAGGATTTATAGAAAAGTTTGAACAAGAAAAATTCCTGTCGATCAATTTGCACATCGTAACAATTTAAAGATTCATCTGTTGGGTGAGATTTCACATTAGGAGCTATAGAGGGTTTGGGCTAAAACATGATAACATGACAAGGCTAATTAACTATTTTCAAAATAAAAAATTAGATATACACACGAACAGGCGAACAGCTGTAAGACTGTTTTTGGCACAGCTTTGAAGCATGATATAGGTATTTGGAAGGTTGAGAGCTGAAGGCTAAGATTTTTTATATTATTAGATAAATGCATGCCCTCTTACTGTAATTGCATTACCACATGCTAACATACCTTGGACGTTGCTTCAACATTTTTCAATTCAGAGAGTAGCCAACATTGAAGATGCTCGTCCTCAGTTGGCAAAAACATTCAACCTCACTCGAGCAGTAACTTCAGGGTGAAGCTTCAGTTCAGCAATATATTCTCCTGTTTCCCGAATCTCTGGAAGAGAAACAATTTTCTTGTCTACATCCCTACAGATTTCAAAGAAAAAAAGAAACGATAAGACAGAATATCGGCACAGATTATTTAGAGAGATGAGTACAAATTGGGACAAGAAACTTCTCTCATTTCATGTAAACTATATTTTTAGTTCTTAGAGTTCTCCCACATTGCAACAGACCAACACATCAACCGAAATGTGATTATCAAGACAACTTCAACTGTTCAAAAATTGGTTATTTGATTATGCCAATTACAGTGTCAGATAATATGATATGAATTATAACAGGCGGCAAGCGGACAGAAGATGCATAACTAGATACGGGAATAAACTTCCTATTCACATACACTCATTAGGAAACAGCATCTTTAGAACATTTAGGTTCATCCAGACTGCATGGTTTTATCACTTGCCCCAGCATTTCTGATAACCTGCCTAACTGGTAACAAAAGTTAAAATAATATAGGGCATGACAAGCAAAATGGAATATAACTTGAACAATTTTAGAAACATTTCTGAAGATATGGCAAAATTATTGGAGCTTGACTGCAGATTTCTGGGAATTTAATTCATAATGTAGTGTAAAGATGCCTGTTATATTGGCACATATTTACATCACCATCCTAAGCAAAAAGAAAAGAGTACCTTTGAAGCTGTGCCTTGATTATGTCAACAAGATCTTGAGCAGTAACACTGAAAAAGTAAGTGTACGTCAGGCGATTAGAGATAGTAGAAACACAACATATGTGTACTTGCTTAATGTTTGCCCCAGATTCAACTCACCTTCCAAAAATTTGTTTTCCTTTTCCACCTTTCCGCTTCACTTTGAAAGCTCCAACAGTTTCAAAAATTAGGGCAAGTTGTTGCGCCTCTTCTTTTACCTGCAGAAAATAAAATTATCCAAGACACCAGCTACATGCATTTATCTAGCAAAACATATCTACTAGTAAATAATCTTATGTCTCGTGAAAAGAAAGATGTACAGTATTCATTAAGTAAACGTGGAAATGTTATCACATGATATCGATCCATATAGAGTTTAGGGGCACAAATTTCCTTTTTTATCTTGTTTGGTGGCACAGCTGAACCAAAAAAATGTGGTAAGCATCATAATCCTTCAAAGTCTACTATTTGGCATCCAACACATATGTAATAGAAGACATGATTGATTAATTATACAATTTCAAATCTATAATAAAAACGATTCGGTTTATTAAATTTAGTTCTTTTTACAACAATTGTACATAGACAAAATGGCCTTATGGTCTTTATATTACCGACAATGGCAAGAACCACTTTCAAACTACTACTACAGAAAATATGGATGGGGTATAACATTGCAGCATCCTTAAGAAAAACAGGGAATGAGAACAATTGCTAAAACTGAAAATATAATATGCAATTTGTTTATGGTAACTCTTACCACAACATAAAGACACACACAGATAGAAACCCAAATGTAAACTTGATCTTGGAAGAGTGCATTGAAAACTGAGAGTTTAGGGTTTTCTTTTCTTTTCTTTTATTCTTTGATTGGAGAGAGCCCACTTTTTGCCTCAAATCTATAAAATGTGTACATAACAGTTGTTTGAAAAGAACATGATCATAAACCGCACTAGAAGAGATATCCAAATCACATTTTGAACTTAAAAGCATTAATCATAAGTATGCCCACAGGGAAGAATAAACTAAATGCACATGCTTTTTAATTACCCGTTTCTTCTCAGCCTCAATCCTTTCCTCTTCCATCTTCATTTCTCTGCAAAAATATATAAATTTGTTCCAAAATTTGGTAAAAAACATAAGTATTTTATTAAAATTAGAATAGAACATATATGTAATTATAAACATCAACACTCATTTGCCAACAGAACTCATATGTATATACTGTGTAGAACCATGAAGTTTAATGATAAGTTCCTGCTCACAAAAGCCATGCTATTTCATCTAAATTGAACAATCTTCATCTTCTTGTTACAAAAATATAAGCACTTGATGAACCTTTCAATTTGTGAAACAGAATCTTCAAGGTAGCGAAGAAGCTTCCAAATTAAAACCGATGGACTCAATTAATTGGAGGGAAGAATTCATATTGTCAAGTCATCAAATCATCATCTGGCAATTAATTACCATTTAAGAGGATATCAGAATCTAAAAAGTTTACAGAACAAGTGACAGAGTCTGATTGTTGAACATTATTAGCAAAAAAGTGCAGTATGAAGACCCAATAAAAAGGGCTGGGGCACCATACCCCCTCTACCTGGTTGTTGAAACCACAACGGTAGGCCTACTCAAATTACACGAATCATAGGCAAGTTTTCTACAATGAAGGCATCAACAAAAGATATTCCTTCTATTTCTTCAAGATGCATGAAATGACATGTATAATTAACTTATATATTTCAGCATTACACCCCAAACACATAAGTGACATAACACGACCGCTGTGATTCAACAGACGGTTCTAAACAAGAAATACTTAACTAATGAGAAAAATGTGCAATTAAAAACAAAATTGTTCTTCGATTATCATCGAAGGCACCAAAGTTTCCCAATGGTGCAGCAATAAATAAACAATGATGTTCACTACTGAAGTCCACCAAAGGCAATAAAACCCAATTAAGGAAATTAAAGAAACAAGCAAAAGCAGATTGATATCTCTGGAATACATGTTGATGCTGAGGCCAAGAAACAAACTTTAAGCAACCAAGCCTTTAGAATAATTGGGAGTACAAGGTTAAGATACTTGACATATGCCATCGTAACTCTTACTAGCATGAGATATTAAAAGGAATGGAAGGTTCTTATTAGTATGAAGAATTCAATATATATAGCCATATTGCAGAATACACACACTTCCGGTTTGTTTGGCGCACTATCTATCAGAATTGGCATTGTCATAGCTAAATTACTCCGTGACCAACATTTATGATGGATGAACGCAAATTTTACACATAGTGGCAAGATGGAGCTTTGTCAAGGTTTTAAGTGTACGGTAAGCTAGTAGTTATCACTCACACACAAAAGTGTATCACTGCCTTAGAATTATATTCTAAGAAGGTTATTGTTTAGTTTCCAAAGTGATTACATCTTGAACACTAGTTTCATCAACTAATCATAGCACAACACAAAAAATTAGCCCAAAAAAGGTTACAACTTCTCCACTACAAATTTTAGTTTGGAAAATGTAATCCACAAAAAAAGAACAAAAAAAAAAAAAAAAACAGCAGAAACCAGAAACGTAAATAAATGAAGAATGATGCATTACTTGAGTAGTAGTGGAGTAACAATCTGAGCCTTTCCCATTGGCAGCAGATAATTCCTATAAAACCCTGCTTTCACATCCATAAGTTGCCCCTTCTTTCCCAACTCTTCCACATCCTCTTTCAATATTATCTAACATAACAACAACAACAACAAGCCTACAAACATTGGAAAATAAAAACTAAAATTTCAAGTTAACCTTCCACAACATTAAAAAAGGGTTCTTTTGCATTTTCTTCCTCAACAAAAATGGAGGACTAAAACAATAGATGATGGAAAAGTAAGTTAAAAGCAAAGGACCCATTTGGAGTAGCTGAAAAAAGTTGTTACCTTGCGAGTCTTTTTGGCTTTCTTTTGAGCGAAAACCAACATGACACTTCTTTTATCCATTAACTTGACGTTTTCATTAACGTTACCACCAAAGCTGTGAAACAAAGAAGAAGAACCCCATGAGAGCGTGGCTGTCATTGATGATGATGATGCCATTTACACACCCAAAACACCAGAACTCCTTATCACTCTCTCTCAATTGTCAAGTGTGATCTTATCTGTCCTTGTGCCTTGTTTGGTCCGTGTCACACCACAGGCGGTCCTTTGAGTTCTTTTCAATTGCCTTATTGTCCTCTCGTAAAGTCTATTTTGTGCTTTCGAACTTCTTTTACGGACAATTACTTAAAACAGTCCTAGTGTTTTATAAGGGGCAAATTGCACAAAACCCCTAAGTTTGGCGAAATTATATAAAAATGATGATATTTAGATAATTCGCACTTTCATTACCTAAAGTTTCAAAAACTGAGCACAAACCTCCCTGCTTGTTAGTCAACCATTAGTCAATCTCGATTAAGTCAAAATTATCAGGGGTGAAATGGTCAATACAGAGCTTATAAATATTTTAATTTAATATATATTTTTTAAATTAATTAAAAAACAAAAAATAAATAAATAATATATATTTTTAATTAATAAAATAATAATATAATATTTAAACCCTAAAAAAAAAAAAATCTTCATCTTCTACCTCCATCATCATCTTCCTCATCTCCATTTCATCATCTTTATCATCCATTTCTTGTTTTTATTAAAATCATCATCTCCATGATTTTTATTGAATTAACATTACACAAATCAATCACCATCGTCAAACCAAATATCACCCAAATAAAAAATATATAAATAAAGTTCATGAAATTAAAAAATATATATAAAAAAAAAAAAAAGAATTGGAGATAACATCCCTCTGGCCTCCATCACCGGAGACCAAATCTGGTCTCCAACGATGGAAACCTGGTCTATGACAAGGGAGACCATTTGTCTCCATCACTGGAGACCTCCAACGATAAAGACCGAACTCCATTGTTGGCCATAATTGGGAGATCTCCAACGATGAAGTCATAACTATCATTGGATGTCTCTAGCGATTGAGATCATCTCCATCGCTAGAGACAGAGACGAGGTATCTAGTGATGGAGACGATCTCCATCATTGAAGACCTATTTTCGGTCTCCATAGGAGATTAAGATCCAATCTCCCATGCAGAGTAGGTTTTTTTTTCAAAAAAAAAAATATTAAATTAAATATATATTATATTACTTTTAAATTTATAAAAAAAATAAAATATTGACTTTAAATTTGACTTAAGAGGTATTTTAGTTTTTTTGTATCTTTGACAGTTGACCGTGAAAATTTAACAGTGGTTGACTAATAGTAGGGGGAGGATTGTACTGAGTTTTTGAAACCTCAAGAGAGTTCAGTGCGAGTTATCTAAACATCGTCAATTTTGCGTAATTTCGTCAAACCTCGAGGAGTTTTTGCAATTTGCTAGTTCCATAAATTTCAAGCAATTTATAATTGAGCAAAGGAAAAACTTCATTTTGGTTCCTATATTTTTGAAAAATTTTTCATTTTTAAATATAAATCCGTTTATAGCGTTTATGGTCCCTTACGTTTCAAAAACTCGTTAAATTAGTCTCTACTATCAATCAACATGCAGTCAAATTTTACCCATGTAGGGATAGTTTCGTATTTTAATATTAATTGGTGACACAAGGGACACGTGTCAGATAGAAATTTTTTTTAAAAAAAAATTAAACAAAAACAATAATTAAAAATATATATAAAGTTAAGGGTAAAATAATCTTTTACTATTTTGTTTTGATATTAATAGTTAAATATCACATCAGATGGACTGATTTGATGAGTCTGTGAAATGTAAATGATTATGAAAACTATAAACAGATTTACATTTAAAAACGAGAAGTTTTCCAGAAATATAGAAATCGAAATAAAGTTTTCCCTTGAGCAAATTATCCAAAACCGTTTGACATTTACCTATTGATAAACATAAACAACATTTATCTTTTATTACATCGTCATCCCTTACACTAACGATTTGATGGTAATTGACCGTGTGAGATAATTGCAAACTATCAAAATACAGACAAAAGACCATAATGCCCTTGAATAACTGTTTGGCAGCTGAAATGACAGATTTACCCCAATTTTTGTGAGAAAAAATTTTAAAAACTTGAAAAATCTCAACCATCCATCTAAAAAATGAACGGTTGAGATTTTTTAATTTTAAATATAAAAAATAATTTAATACTGTCAACAACTTATGTATCTTCGGTCTTCACCATCCCAATTTGTCAAACACAAAAGTTGAAAATTTGTCGTCACTGAAGTGTACTCTGGTGTATATTTTCCAAATTTTGCAATAATCTAATTTTAGGTCTTGAATTGTACTCATGTATTTAGTGATTTCCACGTACATTGTGGACAAGATGAAGCCATAAAAGATTTAGCGGTGAGATGGGTGCTTAACCTTTCTCAGAAACTCCAAACAAGATTCGTGAAACCGAGTTCTGCGACCAATACAACGCTTGTTGCAGACGAATATTCTAAATATGCTTTGTTTGAATTGATATATCATGGGATTAGCATAGCAAATATGGAGATTAAAGTTTCATCTGTTACAGACAAATATGGACCGGTTTCTTATGATCACTATGTTAAAGCATGACTAGAAGATGAAATGCTACTACTAGATAAAGAACACAACTGAAACATAATTTTCTAGTAAGTAATACTCCAGCTTAGATGATTTAAATTCGAAGCTCGAATAAAGCAAACACTGAGACATGATTCTGCTTACATGAATTTCACTCAAATTGCTAAAGATGAAAAACCATTTTTTGGTCACGTACTTCATGGAGGACCTCAAGTCTTGAAGCTAATTGGTCCATCTGTTTCTCTACACCAGCGATCATTTCATTTATATCTGCAACACTCTGCGTTTGTAAATATAATTTCCACGTTTCCAAATTATCTGACTCTGATTCATATCTCTGTTTCTCTGGTTCATATGTCTGTTGCTCTGATTCAACTTCATTCTCCTTCTCTGATTCATACCTGTGTTGCTCTGGTTCCAATCTCTGTTGCTCTGTTTCAACTTCATTCTCCTTCTCTGGTTCATCTTCAGTCTCTTTCTCTGATTCTGATTCTTGTCCAATTGTATTTCTGGGTTTCAGGTAGTCTAGTATTTCCAATGGAGGGCATTCCTATGGCAAACATTTACCAAGAATGAAGTATAAACAGTAATATTGTAGACTTCAATTAATGTGCTCTCTTTATAAAATTGTGTGAAGAAGCAATATCATATTTCTAAATAACTGTAGGTGTATATTTACCTCAGAGAGCACACATTCAATATGGGCAGTATAAAGGCACTCCTCGCAACAATAAAGATGATGTGTGAGATCTCCTTCTTTCTCACAAATGTCGCATCGACACTCATCATATGGATGTTTTAGTATCGTAGAATTTGTAAGGGTAAGAGCATGCTCAGGATGAGATTCATGTTTAACAACACGAGGTAGGGGAATGCATTCGATATGGACATTTACATCACAGACCACACATCTGTAGATAGCACAGCCCTCACATGTGGTGTTGCAGACAATGCACGTCTTTCCTATCCAATAATGGGAAATATAAAACATGTTGTGGTCGTCATAGTTCAGTCTTAAGCTATTTGTAATTTGTGTGCAGCATAAAATGTGAAAACTGGAATGGTACCAACACTTCTGACAATTTATTAACACAGCGGTGTGGATAATTTTTCCACACGCATGACAGTAACGGTTTGGAACATGTGATGTAAGGACAAGTGGGTGTTTTGGATGAAGCGGGCTTCGAATTTGTGGGGGAATTTTAATTTTATCTAAGCAGGATTCATGGATGAATAACTTACATTGAATGCAAGCATATGCTGAACCCTGGATGTCCTTTAAGCAGTAACAACAATCAATATCTCTTAAATAAAACGGAGCTGTCAAAGGCATATTATAATAGAAAAGTTGCAGTTTATGGTTATGAAAATTGGGGTCTATTTCTAGTCTCTTTTTCAATGCCACCAGCTGACTCTCACGTTGTAAAACGCATCGGACATCAAGTTTAAACTTGCACTCTTCACAACAATATTTGAAACCCCAAGAGTAATGTCTGCATCCGTCACATATGAAACCATCAGAGGATGCATAAGATGTTGTAGATTTTTTACAGTGAACTCTTAGGGGATGCTGGGGATGAAGAGGGTGTTGGATCTCACCAGGTAATAATTCAACGCATGATTCGTGCAAAGCATAAATGAACAAATAAATATCACCATCGACATATGCTGGCCCAGAGATGACTTCACAGCAGGCTTGGCAGTAGACTGGACGATCATTTCCCTCATACGACTCATGGTAGATCAACTCACGACCATAGCTGAAATGCTGAATCTTCTCCATTTTAGACAGAGGAACACGATATGTCATGTGAATATGGGAAAAAGAAAAGGCATTACAATAACAATGGCTCTGTTTACTTTTGCTGGGTGGCCAATATTATATTCATAATTGGTTTGTTTTCTGGCAACCGGTATAACAAAAGTTTTTAAAATTATATTACTACAGACTTCATGGAAAATGAGCAAGTTGTTGCTTTAGTTTAATACATAGATCTATCTTTGTTTATTTGAAAGATTCCTTCAAGTTTGACTTGTAACTTATATTTTCATTTTTAATTTTGTCGGATGTAAATTTGATTTGTGAATTATATAAATGTATTTATGTTCTTGCATAAGATACAGAGCAATTAAAGATCAGCAATGACATTAGTGTGATGTGATAACATACCTAGACTTCTTTTATTATAGAAATGTTTTATTTATTACCGCCCTAAATTAATAATGCTTGATACATCAATTCACAGTTTAAATAGATAATATACCCTCTTTCTTTTTTTTTCTTTTATAAATCAATGATACGGATTTGAATCCCATAGTTTTCTAAAAAGGATGGGAGACTTTTCATTAACAGTGTGAGTTGTTTTCGGAATTGTAGTTGTAGTGATTTTTTTTTATTTTTTTGAAATTGTAGTTTTATTGATTGATAAATATATATTTATTAATAAGTGTATACAAATACAGATGAATAGCTCCAAGCGAGTTGCTGTGATGGACAGCAACCCACCTGATCATGCATATAGTGGCAAGTTCGGGCACTGCCATTAACAAATATGTGGTAATTTTTTCATTAATTATATGGGTAGACCTTCTCTATTTCTGGGAATAGATTTTCAAGCCGCGCGATAGGACATAGTTATCTAACGTAATATCATATTATAAAAAATAAAATAAAGTAATAATAATAAATGAATAATGCAGCTGAATAAGTCAAATTAAGTCCAATTAATTGAAGATTTCAAAATTATAGATGTGCATTTCACTTCAACTAACTGACTTTAAATAAATGTTTTTCATTACAATTACCTTTAGTTTTCAGTTGATGGTTTTTTCATCTTTAACAATTATCCTAATGGTTTTTTCATCCTAACAATTATTCCTATATTGTCTCTTTCAAACTAAGCTTATCAACTATTCTTGAATTCTTCCTGAGGAGCGAATCACCCTTGATTGGCCTCCTAATAAAGTCAAAGTAAAATCAATATGTGTGCAACCAAAAAAAAAAAAAACTATTTTCTTTTGATTTTTAAATTAGTAATTTATATAAAATAAACAACTTTTTACAAAGTCCTTATATTTTATATTTTAAATAGTGCATGTCTATTTTTTACCGAACAATAAGGTTTGGGTCTAAATTGTTCTTGGGAGAACATATATAACAAGTTTATATACGCAAACACAATCCAATAAGTCCAATTACTTGAAATTTTTAAGAATACATGTTAATACATTTGTATTTCACTTCAATTAACTAACTTATAATGTAAAATGTTTTTAATTGCAACTAATAATTTAAATAATTTCGTCATTTAATGTGGACAAAAAAACTTGCATTCAAAAAATTGAAAGCCAATAAATAGTTTTAAAACTTATATTTTATTTTCACAATTGTTAATTCGTTGTAGAGCCAATAAAGAACAAAAATAGATAAATAACAAATCATAAAGATAAGAATCATTAGATCTTGACCTTGGATAAGCCTTTGGACAACATATTAAACTCTTTGAAACCAACTTAATCAGATCAACACAACAAGTACAATTGAATGATCGTTATCAATCTATAATAAAAAATTAATTATAATATTTCAATGATGTGAACTTGCTTTCTTTTTTGTTGTAAATTTGATGTTGATGCCAAAATTGGCTGGACCAATTACACCAACAATAAAAAAGGAAAATCACAATTGTAAATTAGCTATAAGGTATGAAAGATGAAGAGAATCCCCTTGGATATCCAGTACTCCCTTCGCTGAGGGGGTCCCTCCCCTTTGACTAATTGTGTAAACTCTCGATTCTATAATTGTGGCCATAGTAAGATTGAGTTAAAATCTAAGGGAGGAGAATGGAATTGTCTTAGGGCGTAAGTGGAATTATTGAGAGTATTGTGGAGGAAAATAGAAGCCAAATAATGTTGTTGACTTTTTGAAAACAAAAACAGAAACCAGTCTCTCATTTTGCGAAGAAAGAAAGAAAGAAAGAAAGAAGAAAGAAAAGAAAGGAAAAAGGGAGAAGAAAACAGCCGCGCGACGTCGGAGAGAGAGGATCGCCGACCGACCGGCGACGCACGACGCCAAGCCGAACCAGACGCGACCGAGAGCGCGCGAAACAGAGCAGATCCACGGCAGAACAGTCGCACGAACCAGTCTACCGGAGCTGGAAGTCTTCCTCGCGCGCGCGGACCAGCAATAGATCAGCGGCGGAAATCAGCAGCGGATCGCGGCGGAACCAAGGGAGAAGGAAAGAGAGAGAGAGGAGGAAGAAAAGAGGGAGATCCACCCCAAAATCAGTCCAGATCTAGCACCAAATCAGTCCAAAGATCAGCCCCAAATCAAGGATAACGCGAGAAGGAAAGAGGTGAGTTGTTTAAGCTTGACATGGATGATTTTGTTGGTGTTTTAGTTGATTCGAAATGGGTTTCGTTCTGAGTTGTTTGTTGGTTGATTCTGAGTAAAGATGAGTTGAAATCTAAGTAAATTAATGGTTATTGGAAGCTTAGGAAACCAAGAAAAACCAACCAATTGAATTAAGGTATAGGTTCGGCCAAAAGGAGTCGGAACCGGATAATTTTCATTTCGGACCTCCGAACGCGATTCCGTTAGTACCAGAACAATCCTAAGTGATAGTACATAGGTTCCAGACAAAGAAAACTGAGTTCGGAACCTTAGAATCGATAAAGAAACGAAATACGGAAGGTTACGAGTAAAACGGGTCACTTAGGGGTGATTATGCAATTTTAGTTATTTCGCATTTTCCGAAGTTGTCACGGACGTAAATTTATGTATAAATATGATGTGTAGGTGAGGCGGAAGCCAGCGGAGCACGGCAAGGCCCCTGAACTTTTATATACGAATTTTTAAGATCAGGTGAGTGTTTTTATAAAAATGTTTTTACTATGATTGATTTTAAATGCATGCCGAATTTATCATGTTGATTAGAATATCAAATGAATTCCAATTTGAAATGGTTGCATGGATTATGGAAATGATTTACATGAAATGTGATTTAAATGAGAAAGGAAATTTAAATTGAAATGATATTGAAAATCTATGGTACGCCTGATTGTATATTATGTATCTCCAGTGGGGTTGAGTACCTTAAGCGTGCATTGGCTGTGTTGGGAGAGTCTGTCACTAACAGCGGGTGGGACCGTGTCTGTTTAGTCCTGTGAGTCGTCCAATGCACGTAAGAGGTATATTATTTGCTAGCTTCCACCCGAGCGAGGCAAAATTCCGCTCCGTAACGAGGCAAAATTCCGTTACGTAAAAACTGGATGGATGACCTGAGCGAGGCAAAATTCCGCTCTGAGCGAGGCAAAATTCCGCTCTATTGATAGGGTACCATGTGATGCAAACTAATGATGGTTGGCTTATTTATATTTATAAATTCTTTGAAAGCTATTACTGCCACCATTATTGAAATGTTTTGTTAGAAATGGAAATTATGCAACCTATGGATTTAAATGTTATTTTTTGGCATGAAATGAATTTTATGAAATGTCGATTGATATATATATTGTTTCTAAATGAATGATGAATTTCAGATATATCAATTATTCAATCATGGTATTTGATTATGCATAAATGTTTTAAAAGAGTTTTGGGAGGCTATTTGATACGCCTATTTTAAATGGAAATTATATGACACTCACTGGGCTGTCGAGCTCACTATGTTTTATATTTTTGTAAATAAAAACCTCCCCAGGCACAGGTACAGGCACTTCAATGGCAGGAACTCCGGATAGTAATTAGAGGAGTCAAAGAGGCTGTGCTGTTACTTTTGGAAATGTATATATTTTTGGAATATGTAAATAAAGATATGCATGACTTATGAATTTAATGTATTTTCTAAACCGTACGCATGATTGTGGTTGCTTGTGGATTGATAAAAATGAGAGCCGGAGGCTCTGTAGTTTGGGGAAATTATTTTGTGATATTATAGAAGTGTTAATTTTAAACTTTACAGGGTGGCAAAGTCCGAAAAACAGACGGGATACTGTCCAAATTTTTATAAAATGTTTTACAAAGGTTTGAAATAAAAATGAAAAATTTCCCCGTGTTTCCGCTGTTTTCGAAAAGGTTTCAGAAAGAATATGGCTTAGCTCTGCGGGAATCCTTCAGTTGAACGTAAGGGCTAATTGGAGGGTCACCGTAGGGTGCCAGCAGATCGCCTTAGGGAAGGGGTCTGTCAAATTGTTCCTTACTATGGATAAACCCTTCCTCCCCTTGGGTGAACCGTTCCTTCACTCGGCTGCTTGCAAAACAAAAAAGGGAGGTCAAGGGTTACCAGTGTTGCATCGACGAAAACCCTCTAACACTCAAGTTAGTGAGATTTTTCGTGGGAGAAACCCTTAATTGATATGCTAAGGGGTCTCTTTAGATGGAAGTTGATGGGAGAAGAATCTGTATCTACTTAAGGATAAAACCCTAAATCATGCCTAAACACTACTAGGTTTAATTCTTTCCGCCTCATGAAGCCCATTTTTCATGTCCAAACCCCTAAACCCCGTTTTATTGCTTATACAGCATCATATAGTTGAACGACTATAACAACTCCATTGAACAATGAATTAGTCTCACATACTTTCTTTGTTGTAAGAAAACATCTAATTTAGTAAAAACTATAATCACCTAAGTCCAATTAAATCACAAAATTCAAACATTTATTTCCTTTAGTTTGCTTAATTTTCCTAAAAATCAAACAAAATCTAGTTTTACATAATTTAGATAGATAACTAAACCATCTCACGTACTTCTCCAAGTGATGAAGCATCATTTCCAGCTCGGCATCGCCATTAACTGTAGAGTGGGTCAAGTCATCAACCATTCTAATTTGTTTATCACAAATAATCTTGTGGAAGATACTGAATTATTATTTCTTTGATTGGAAAGGTGGTTCACACTTCACACTATAACTAAATCAGTTTAATTAATTTGTAAGTTCAGTTTAATTAATTTGTAAGTCAGGGGATGACAAAGTGTGGCTTCTTTATTAATAGGGTTATTATCAATTTATCCCTTAGAAATGAAAATAATGTCAAATCACCACTGGTTTAGAAAAATGTCCGACCGTCAATTGAAATAGTAAAACGGTTAAGAATGTAACGGATCTATTAATGTTGAGAGTAAAAAGATAATTGGATGTGAATAGAAAACATCTAGAATAAAATATTAATTTTAATTAAAAAAAGGAAACAAAAAATAAAAACTCTCTCACCCTCTCTCTTTCTCTCTATCACTCACCTCTCTCTCTCTCTCTCTCTCTCTCTCTCTCTCTCTCTCGCTGTCACTCCATCTCAGCCTGTTTCTCTCTCCCGTTCACTCACTTTCTCTTTTTCTTTCGATCACTCACCATCTCTCTCTCTCTCTCTCTCTCCTCTCTCTCTCTCTCTCTCTCTCTCTCTCTCTCTCTCTCTTCTCTCTCTCTCTCTCTCTCTCTCTCTATCTCTCTCTCTCTCTCTCTCTCTCTTTCTTTCTTTCTCTCTCTCTTTTTATCACTCCATCTCAGCTGGTTCTCTTTCTTTTCTTACGCCAACGGTGACCAGTCAATGATGGATTTAGAAGAAGATGAGATCGGTCGGAGGAGAAACGACTTTGAGACGGAGATCATGGAGAGGATGGTGAGGACCGATGGGCTGTGTGGTGTGGCATCGAGGCATCAAGCTGTGCGACGGTATGGAGATGGATCAGATCATAAGGATGTTGTTCCCAATGCGGTTCATGGAGAAGATGGAGAGGACAGTGAGGGACGACGGCTATGTGCTATCATCGTGGAGCGGTGCGACAGTGCAAAGGTGGATCTGTGGGCATTCGAAATCTAAGTTTGATGTAATTGAATGAAATATAATGATAAGATTATGGGTTTTGGTTGTTGTGAGTTATTGTCTCTTGATCTATGTTTTGGTTGTTATGGGTTTTGGTTGTTGTAAGGTTAGGAATTGGGTTTATTGGATGTGTATATATGTTCTTCAAAGGAACCCATGCACTAGGTTTGTTTGTATTTTTTTTTTAATTTTCTTTTATTTTTATTTTTTTAATTTTTTTCAAATGTGGAGATTTGATAGAAATTTTTTTTATTTAATTTTAATTTAATTTATTTACTTTTTATTTATTTTATTTATTGTTTTTTATTTCTTAATTTTTTAACATTATAAGCGTATTTTGGTCTTTTATTGTTTTTGTTACAAAACCACTAAAAATATGGATGAAAACCGCTTTGGGAGACGGTAGGGGAGTTTTTTAGCTAACATTTTCAAACTAGGGGGTAAACTGAGGTTATTTTCGTTTTTAGGGGTTTTTTTGAATTTTTCCCTTATTAACAATATCTTTGGTAATTTTGTCTATCATCTATCATTTTTTTAATGTAATTTAATGATCAAGAATTCATGTATTACTGTATCAATAAGAAATATTATGGGGTATATTTTAAGGTGTTCTTTGTTATCTAAGGTGGGATTGAGTTTGGACTTTTTTTTTGTCCAAACTTATGTTTTATACTTCCACTTACCTTTCACTAAATTAACACATCACTAATTTATCTCATTAGTTTATGATAAGACTAACTCATTCAATCACATGGGTTAAAATAATCTCATTGGTTGCTTCTTCTCCGATGCCTTGTCGTCCCCTCTTGTCACTTCTCCTCATCCGTCGCCTTCCTCTCCCTCTTCTTCTGCGTGTCTGTACTGGTCCTTCTCGCTCACCTTTTTCTCATTCCGTTTCATCTCTACTCGTCAATCTTCTTCTTCATCTTTATCTTCGTCAACAGTTTCTGGGCTCGCTGATGTTCTCCTTCATCTTCATCTCCTATTCTCCACCACGGTTTCTACACCCATCTTTGTCTTCGTCTCTAAGCGGTTTCTGCGAATTCTTTGGCATCACCAATTGCCAATTTCTTCTTCGACGTTGTAGATTGTTGATGAAGGAGGATGGTAATGAAGGAGGTAAGCGACGGTGGTGATTGTGGAGCCAAGTTTGATCAGTCTTAATTTGCAAAATTTATGAAAAGCCCCTAAAAAATTACTTTAAAATCCAAGTTTGTCTCACTATTTTTAATCCTATCCTATGTTTCACAAAACATGGGATAACAGTCAATCCAATCCAATCTCATTTCATCTCATCTAATCCAATCCAATCCAATCTCATATAAATTATCCAATCTTATCTCACGCACCAAATGAGGCATAAACGAAGAAGGGGTATAGTAAGAGTAGTGCCCAATAGAAGTTGTGGCTTTTAGGACTGTAGAGAAGAAAGTGGGTCTGTGGGGCATGTGCAGACCGCTGACCATTAAAGGTCTTTTATTTTAATGATTTTTTTCTTTATTAGTCATATTATGGGGTTGTGTCCCCTTGAACGAACTGTTCCTCCCTTTTGACTAATCGTTCCTCCCTTTGGATGAACTATTCCTACCCTTAGGCGAATCGTTCCTTTCCTTAGCTACCTATAAAACAAAAATGGGAGGTTAGGGTTCACCGATGTTATACCGGTGAAAACCCTCTAATGCTCAAGTCAGTGTGGTTTTTCGTTGGAGAAGCCCTCAACTAATGTGCTAAGGGATCCCTTTAGATGGAAGCTAAGGGAGAAGAATCTATATCTACTTAAAGATAGAACCCTAAATCATCCTTAATGCTTGTAAGGGATCCTCTTTCGAGAGTCAACTTGCACATCAAAGCATTTAAGATCCTAAAAATTGCTTACCTCCCTTCAAGTAGTCACCTTCCTTTTATATGCTTTCTTTTTTTCGTTAGGGCTCCCTTAGGGTTTCTTTGGCTAAGCTCCTTAGTGATCCACTCCCTTTGAGCTCTTTTCACCTACACCTCTAAATCCTATCATCATGCTTGCCTTTGTCCCATCACTTTCTCCTTTTCTTGTCCCTAGCTTCATGTCCTTTTGACTTTGATGCAGTGGACACACGTCCTCATCTCACTTATTATTTTTCTTCGTGGTGCCACATGGTGCGTTGCTAGCAGTCCCTTTTCCTTTTCTTAGTGCGGTGCTAGCTGTTTTTGCTACAAGGCAATGCTAGGCTTGATGCTTGGCCTGACGTTTTTGCCCCTTTGACATTGCAAAGAGATCTTCAGAGCGAAGAGATTTGTTTTGACTGTTCAAAATGGTTTCTCTCTTTATTTTGCCTTCTGCCCTTTGGCAAGGGCATAATTGTCTTTTTAATTTCTTAGCTATTGGTCTATTGGGCTTGGACTTCAATTTCCTTGGATTTCTACCCTTGGATTCATCAATTATCATGGGCTTCCATGTTGAATTGGGCTCCTGGGGAGCTAATTTTCCCCCAAACAATTGATTTGGTTCAGATTACTTAATTCAAAATTTGTTCAACCCAAACCAAACTATTAAGTCGGCTTATTCATTTCTCAAATCCAAATTTACTATTCTAACCAAATCAATCCACTAAGATTATCTCTTTATATAATCTTGAGTTACTTAGGCAAAAATCAATGAAGAATTAATACGTTCAACAATTGATGTATCTTCAGTCTTCACCACCCTAATTTGTCAAACACGAAAGTTGAAGATTTGTCATCACTGAAGTGTACTCAGGTATATATTTTCCAAATTTTGAAATAATCTAATTTCAGGCCCTGAAGTGTACTACTCATGTAGTTAGTGATTTCCACATATATTGGCGACAAAATGAAGCCATAAGAGACTTAGTAGTGAGATGGGTGCTCAACCTTTCTCAAAAACCCCCAAACAAGATTCGTGAAACTGAATTCTGCTACCAATACAACACTTGTAGCAGACAATTATTCTAAATGATATATCAGGGGATTAGCATAGCAAATATGGAGATTAAAGTTTCACCAGTTACAAACAAATATGGACTGGTTTCTTATGATCACTATGTTACAACATGACTAGAAGATGAAATGCTACCAGTAGATAAAAGAACACAACTGAAACATAATTTTCTAGTAAGTAATTCTACAGCTTAGATGATTTAAACTTGAAGCTCAAATAAAGCAAACACTGAGACATGATTCTGCTTACATGAAATCCACTCAAATTGTTAAAGATGAAAAATCCAATTTCTGTGCACGTACTTCATGAAGGACCTCAAGTTTTGAAGCTAATTGGTTCATCTGTTTCTCCACACCAGCGATTATTTCATTTATATCTGTAATACTCTGAGTTCGTAAATATAATTTCCACCTTTCCGAATACCCTGGCTCTGATTCATATCTCTGTTGCTCTGATTCAACTTCACTCTCCTTCTTTGATTCATCTCCAGCCTCTTTCTCTGGTTCTGGTTCTTGTTCAATCGTACTTCTGGGTTTCAAATAGTTCAGTATCTCCAATGGAGGGCATTCCTATGCCAAACATTGCCAAGAATGAAGTAAAATATAAACATTTCAATTAATATGCTCTCTGCATAAAATTATGTGAAGAAGCAATATCATATTTCTAAATAACTGTAGAAGTGTATTTACCTCAGAAAGCACACAGTCAATATGAGCAGTATATTGGCAGTCCTCGCAATAACAAAGATGATGTGTAAGATCTCCTTCTTTCTCACAAATATCACATCGATACTCATCAAATGGATGTTTTAGTATTGTAGAATTAGTAAGAGTGAGAGCATGATCAGGATGAGATTCATGTTTAACAACATAAGGTAGGGGAATGCATTCGATATGGACATCTACTTCACAGTCCACACATCTGTAGATGTCAGAGTCGTCACATGTGGTGTTGCAGACAATGCACCTCTTTTGAAACCCATCACTGGAATAGCGTTTGATATAAAACATGTAGTGCTCGTCATACTTTAGTCTTAAGCCATTTGTAGTTCGTGTGCAGCATAAAATATGAAAACTGGGATGGTACCGACACTCCTGACAATTTAACGCAGCGCCATTGATACATTTTCCACACGCACCACAGAAATTGTTTGGTTGTGATGTAAGGAGAAGTGGGTGTCTTGGATGAAACGGGCTTCGAACTTGTTGGGGAATTTTATCTAAACAGGATTCATGAGTGAATAATTCACATTCAATGCAAGCATATGCTGAACCTTGGAAGCCCTTCAAGCAGTAACAACAATCAATATCTCTTAAGAAGACTGGAGTTGTCAAAAGCATATTATAATAGAAAAGTTGCAGTTTATGATTATGAAAATTGGTATCTATTTCTAGTCTCTTTTTGAATGCCGCCAGCTGACTCTCACGTTTTAAAACGCATCGGACATCAAGTTTAAACTTACATTCTTCACAACAATATTTGAAACCCCAAAAGTAATGTCTGCATCCGTCACATATGAAACCATCAGAGGATGCATAAGATGTTGTAGATTTTTTACAGTGAACTCTTAGGGGATGCTGGGGATGGAGAGGGTGTTGGATCTCACGAGGTAATAATTCAACGCATGATTCGTGCAAAGCATAAATGTCATACGAATCGTTGACATATGCGGGGCCGGAGATGACTTCACAGCAGGCTTGGCAGTAGACTGGATGATCATTTCCCTCGAACGACTCAGGGTAGATCAACTCGCCATCATAGCTGAAATGCTGAATCTTCCCCATTTTAGACAGAGGAACACGGTATGTCATGTGAATATGGGGGAAAAAAGCACAACAATAACAATGGCTCTGTTTACTTTTGGTCGGTGGTCATTATATTCATAGTTAGTTTGTTTTCTGGCAACCGACATAACAAAAATTTTAAAAATATACTAATACAGACTTCATAGAAAATGAGCAAGTTGTTGCTTTAGTTTAATATATATATCTATCTTTGTTTATTTGAAAGGCAGATGGCTGGTGGTGCCAATGGCACCCAGCCCATGAAGATTATGATTCATATGGGCACAAGTTTATGGTTTGATCTGTATCTAAAGCCTTTGAGTTAAAGATAATGTTTCCACATAATATGGGCTGTTTCTCCTATTTTTGAGAGTTTTAATTCCGAACCACGTCCCAGATACTCTGATTAAGAGTATCCAGTAAGTTACACGGTATATAATATACTCGTGATAGGTGTAATAATAAAGATAACATATATATGTACGTTTATTTGAAGATGCCTTCAAGTTGGACCTCTAACTTTATTTTCATTTTAATTTTTTTAATTTTGTCGGATGTACACTTTGATTTGTGAACTATATGAATGTATTTATGTTCTCGCACATGGTACAGAGCAGTTTAAGGTCAGCAATTGAAGGTTTGTTACGTGAACACCGGCGGACCCAGTGCCTTAGGAGGGGGACACATGTCCCTCCTGAGTCTTTTAAAATTTTCAATAATTTTTTTATTTAGTATATTTCACAAAATTTTTAGTAAATTTTTTATAGATAATCCTAAACATCTTAATTATAAAAATAAATTATAGATTTATCATTTTATTAATTTTTACTGTTTTCAATCCTTATCTTTATTAACATTTAATTTCTATCATTTTTTTTTTAATTTCTATTCATATATTTATCTACTATTTGTTATATCTATATTATAATAATAAAATATATCATAAAAAATAAATATAAATATATTTATAATTTTCATTGAAATATTCTCTTAAAAAAATTATTGAAATATTAATATCTTATTACACATTTAAAATTTGTAAAGCCAACGCCTCCAACTTTTTGCTGATATATTCAACGTAATCAGAAAATTCATCTGTATTGAAACTTTCATTACTCGAATGTGAGGACGCCACAGAGACACTATCATCATCCTACATGTTGAAGCAAACGATTACCAGGTTTAGACAAAGTAGCTCGTTTACAAAATTTGTTAGTGTGTATAAGTGAGAAGACAAGTACCTGGGAACTGCCATCTGATTTCTGCTCTTCTTCATTTGCTTCATGTGATTCATTAACAGTCTCATCCGCTCCATCCTTATGTTGCTCTGCTTTATTTTTACCCTTGGTATCTAAAAAATGATATATATATATATATATATATATATGGCGAAGAGTTGTCCTGATGGAGCAATCATGTACCAGCTTTTTAGATCATTACTGCAATCTCTATTCTAAATTTAACATGGCTAATGAAATTAGGATTTTCTACTATACCGATATTTTTACAGACTAGAAGTATATAGGTCACATAGGAGAGAATCTCAGTCCAAATGGCTGATAATGTTTTTACTGCATAAATTTAAGGTAGAGAAGTAATTAAGAGCTATTCAAAGATTTTCCTGACATTTGATTTCTTTATAGGCCTACTCCTGCATCTTATTCCTGAAATATGCAGTGCTGCCATTCTATGCATCAACGCTATAACATTGCTTATGACTCTTATCAGGGGCATAGGCCTAGCCAGCACATTTTAATAACGTGGGGCTCCTATGTGGTAATTGAATTGTCAAAGATATGGAAAAACCATACCTATTTATCCAGAAAATGAGAGTATTTTTTTCCAAGATACGCTTAGCCTAGTCAGCAAATTTGTAATAATAAGATTATTTATGTAAACAACAATTTAAGTAAGCACTTGCAACTTTTTACAAAAAGTTAAATTCGAACAGCTCGACCCCCTGACAGCCTCCTATCTTTGACATGGCGTTGTACCTGATTCCCAGGAAACATATTCATCCCAATCAAGCAAGGTACTAAATTTACTATTCATCCTGAAATATTAGATATGCGCCAATGTAATTTGCGTTACGCATTGGTGTCTGTTGATGTGAGTCGATGGGTATATATAGATAGGAATTTAAACAGTTTATTTGAAAAGTCTTGATCAAAATTTTGAAAGGATTTTAACCGGGTTGAAATGATCAAGAACTATTTTTGACTTGAGAGTTTTGACAAACATAGTTAATGAAGCAGTCCTATCTTTACTAAATGACTTTTAAGTAAAGATACCCGAGAGTACACACATTCAACATGAGCAATACAATTGCAATCCTTGCAGTAATAAACATGATAGCTAATATCTCCGTCCTCTTCACAAACATTACAATTAATGATGCTTGTCGGAATCTCTTTTCGCTACAACTGAATTCGTAAGTAGAGGATGGTCATGAGAATATTCATGGTCCAGGACATGAGGTAGAAGAATGCATTTTCATAGACATAAACTGGAAAATTTCTATTATGACATAAACTGGAACATGAGGTAGTAATTAGGATCAATTTTTGAAATCTAGAATTATGCCTGACCATTGAAAATGTCTCTGAAGTTATTATAAATGTATGGCCTTTTAGTCCTTTCCGCAACCAACATTGGAGGCTGACATCCTGGCATGCCAAACATTACTGGATTAAATTCTTTCGGCCTCACGAAGCCCATTTTCCAACGTCCAAAACCCTAAACTCCATTTTATTGCTTATACAGCATCATATAGTTGAACGATTATAGCAACTCTATTGAGCAATGAATTAGTCTCACATACTTTCTTTGTTGTAAGAAAACATCTAATTTAGTAAAAACTATAATCACCCGAGTCCAATCAAATCACAAAATTCAAACATTTATTTCCTTTAGCTTGCTCAGTTTTCCTAAAAATTGACAAAATCTAGTTCTACATAATTTTAATAGATAACTAAACCATCTCACGTACTTCTCTAAGTGATGAGGCATCATTGGCAAGTCTAGCTCAGCATCGCCACTGATAGCAGAGCGGGTCAAGTCATCAACCATTCTTTGTTTATCACATATAATCTTGTGGAAGGTATTGAATTATTTTTTTTTTTTGTTTATCATTGGCAAGGTGAGGGTAGTTTTATGAATTTAATCCCCCACTACCCTAAAAAAATAATAATAATAAATATAGAACAAAAATAAATAAATAACAAATCATAAAGATTGGAGCCATTGGATCTCGACCTTAGATAAGCCTTGGGACAACATATTGAATCCTTTGAAACCAACTTAATCAGATCAATACAACAAGTACAATTGAATGATCATTATCAATCAATAATAAAAATAAAAATTTAAAATTTAAAAATAAATCAATTAATTATAACATATCAATGATGCGAAGTTGCGAACTTCCTTTCATTTTGTTGTAAATATTGATTTAATTCAAATTACATAATTCAAGAATTTGCGCAACCGAAGCTAAACTACTAAGTTGAATTATTCATTTATCAAATCCATATTTACTATTCTAACCAAATCAACCCACTAAGATTATCTCTGTATAATCTTGAGTCACTTGGCGAAAATCAATGAAGAATGAATACTCGCAACAACTGATGTATCTTCAGTCTTCACCACCCCAATTTGTCAAACACGAAAGTTGAAAATTTGCCATCATTGAAGTGTACTCAGGTATATATTTTCCAAATTTTGCAATAATCTAATTTTAGGCTATGAAATGCACTACTCATGTAGTTAGTGATTTGTCGACAAGATGAAGCCATAAGAGAGTTAGTGGTGAGATGGGTGCTCAACCTTTCTCAGAAACTGCAAACAAGATTCGCGAAACGGAATTCTGCTACCAATACAACACTTGTCGCAGACAATTATTCTAAATGATATATCAGGGGATTAGCATAGCAAATATGGAGATTAAAGTTTTACCTGTCACAGATAAATATGGACCGGTTTCTTATGATCACTATGTTATAACATGACTAGAAGATGAAATGCTACTACTAGATAAAGAACACAACTAAAACATAATTTTCTAGTAAGTAATACTACTGCTTAGATGATTTAAACTTGAAGCTCAAATAAGGCAAACACTGAGACATAATTCTGCTTACATGAATTTCACTCAAATTGTTAAAGATGATAAATCCATCTTTTGGGCACGTAATTGATGGAGGAACTCGAGTCTTGAAGCTAATTGGACCATCTGTTTCTCCACATCAGCGATGATTTCATTTATATCTGCAACACTCAGCGTTTGTAAATATAATTTCCACGTTTCCAAATTCTCTGGCTCTGATTCATATCTCTGTTGTTCTGATTCAACTTCATTCTCCTTCTTTGATTCATCTTCAGTCTCTGTTTCTGGTACTGGTTTTTGTTCAACCCTACTTCTAGGTTTCAAGTAGTCCAGTATCTCCAATGGAGGGCATTCCTATGGCAAACATTTACCAAGAATGAAGTAAAATATAAACATTTCAATTAATATGCTCTCTGCATAAAATTATGTGAAGAAGCAATATCATATTTCTAAATAATTGCTGGTGTATATTTACCTCAGAGAGCATACAGTCAATATGAGCAGTATAACGGCATTCCTCGCAATAATAAAGATGATGTGTAAGATCTCCTTCTTTCTCACAAATATCGCATCGATACTCGTCAAATGGATGTTTTAGTATTGTAGAATTAGTAAGAGTGAGAGCATGATCAGGATGAGATTCATGTTTAACAACATAAGGTAGGGGAATGCATTCGATATGGACATCTACTTCACAGTCCACACATCTGTAGATATCACAGTCGTCACATGTGGTGTTGCAGACAACGCACCTGTTTACAAGCCATTGACTGGAATAACGTTTGATATAAAACATGTTGTGCTCGTCATGCTTTAGTCTTAAGCCATTTGTAGTTCGTGTGCAACATAAAATGTGAAAACTGGGATGGTACCGACACTCCTGACAATATAACGCAGCGCCATTGATACATTTTCCACACGCACCACAGAAATTGTTTGATTGGGATGTAAGGAGAAGCGGGTGCTTTGGATGAAATGGGCTTTGAACTTGTTGGGGAATTTTGTCTAAACAGGATTCATGAGCGAATAATTCACATTCAATGCAAGCATATCCCGAACCCTGGAAGCCCTTTAAGCAGTGACAACAATCAATATCAATGAAGAAGCGTGGAGTTGTCAAAAGCATATTATAATAGAAAAGTTGCAGTTTATGATTATGAAAATTGGTGTCTATTTCTAGTTTCTTTTTCAAAGCCACCAGCTGACTCTCACGTTTTAAAACGCATCGGACATCAAGTTTAAACTTACATTCTTCACAACAATATTTGAAACCCCAAGAGTAATGTCTGCATCCGTCACATATGAAACCTTCAGAGGATGCTCTACATGTTGCAAAGCTTTTACGATTGATAACTCTTAGGGGATGCTGGGGATGAAGAGGGTGTTGGATCTCACGAGGTAATAATTCAACGCATGATTCGTGCAAAGCATAAATGCCATACGAATCGTTGACATATGCGGGCCCAGAGATGACTTCACAGCAGGCTTGGCAATAGACAGGATGATCATCTCCCTCATACGACTCATGGTAGATCAACTCACTATCAATGCTGAAATGCTGAATCTTCTCCATTTTAGACAGAGGAACACGATATGTCATGTGAACATGGAAAAAAAAAAAATCATAACAATAACAATGACTCTGTTTACTTTTGGTTGGTGGCCATTACATTCATAGTTAGCTCCTTTTTGGCGCCCGACATAACAAAAATTTTTGAGATATACTAATACAAACTTCATCGAAAATGAGCAAGTTGTTGCTTTAGTTTAATATATAGATCTATATATGTTTATTTGAAAGATGCCTTCAAGTTAGAACTGTAACTTATTTTTTTCATTTTAATTTCTTTAATTTTGTCTGATGTACACTTTAATTTGTAAACTATATGAATAAATTTATGTTTTTGCACATTGTACAGAGCAGTTTAAGGTCAGCAATTAAAGGTATGTCATGTGAACACAGGCGGATCCAGCGCCATAGGAGGGGGGACATGTGCCCTTCTTGAATATTTTAAAATTTTCAATAATTTTTTTTTTTATTTACTACATTTTCAAAAACTTTGGCAAATTTTTTTATATATAATCCTAAATATCTTAATTACAAGAACAAATTATAGATTCATCATTTTATTAATTTTTATATTTCAATCCTTATCTTTATTAATAAGTAATTTCTAACATTTTCTTTAATTTCTATTTATATATTTATCTACTATTTGTTATATCTGTATTATAATAATAATATCTATCATAAAAATAAATAAATGTAAATAACTTTATAATTTTTATTGAAATATTCTCTTAAAAAATTTATTGAAGTATTACCATCTTATTGCACATATAAATATTGATATCTCTAACTTAATTTGAAAATCAAATCAATAAATTCTAAAATTTTAAATTTTAGTTTGTTACACATAATAATTTCTCAATGTACAGTCTTGGTCTATATCTTCAACAGTCTCATCCGCTACATCCCTATGCTGCTGTGCTCTATTTTTACCCTTGGTATCTAAACATGACATTTATGGCGAAGAGTTGTCCTGATTAAGCAACCATGTATCAGCTTTTTAGATCATTAATGCTGCAATCTCTATTCTAAATTTAACATGGCTAATGAATTTTTGTCCATACTCTAGAACAGCTAGAAACTAGGATTTTCTACCATACGGATATTTTTAGTGACTAGAAGTATAGAGGTCACATAGGAGAGGATCTCAGTCCAAATGGCGGATAATGTTTTTACTGCATAAATTTAAGGTAAAGAAGCAATTAAGAGCTATTCAAAGATTTTCCTGACACTTGATTTCCTTTTAAACCTACTCCTGCATATCTTATTCCTGAAATTTGCAGTGATACCATTCTATGTGTCAACGCTACAGCATTGTTTATTACTCTTATCAGTGGCGTAGGCCTAGCCAGGACATTTTAATAAGCTAGGGCTACTATATGGTAATTGAATTATCAAAGATATGAAAAATCCATACCTATTTGTCAAAAAAAAGATATAAGAGTATTTTTTCCGAGATACGTTTAGCTTGGTTAACAAATTGTAATAATAAGATTATTTATGTAAAAAACAATTTAGGTAATCAGTTGCAACTTTTTTCGAAATGTTAAATTCAAACAGCTTGACCCCCTGACAGCCTCTTGTCTTCGACATGGCGTTGGTACCTGATTCCCAGGAAATATAGTCATCCCAATCAAGCAAGGAGTAATCAAGTTTAGACAATTTAAAGCCATTCGTTCACAAAATTTTGTTAGCGTATATCAGTGTATGTGGATCATATATACAACTACCTTGGAACTGCCATTACTTTCCTGCTCCTTTTTTGCATCAGCTTGATTTTGTTGATAATCAGTCTCGTCCTCTGCATCATTATCTCCTCCGTCTCTATCCTCACTTATCGTATCTATATCTGTAGAGAAGGGTTATTCTAGCAGAATTTTCGAGAATGTATTATCTGTACTAACATTACTATTCATCCTGAAATTTTAGATATGCACCAATGTATTGCGTTGCATATTGGTGTCGATTGATATGAGTCGGCATATGTATATAGAAAGGAATTTAAACAGTTTATTTAGAAAGTCTTGATCAAAATTTCGTAAGGATTTTTACCGGGTTGAAATGATCAAGAACTATGATTGACTTGAGAGTTTTGACAAAAATACTTAATGAAGCAGTCCTATCTTTACTAAAAGACTGTAAGTAAAGGTTCCTGAGAGTATACACATTCAACATGAGAAATATAATTGCAATCCTTGCATTAATAAACATGATGGCTAATATCTTCGTCCGTTTCACAAACATCACAATTAATGATACTTGTCGGAATCTCTTTGCGATACAACTGAATTCGTAAGAAGTAGAGGATGGTCATGAGAATATTCATGGTCCAGAACATGAGGTACAAGAATGCATTCTCATAGACAAACTGGAAAATTTCTACTATGACATAAAAGTGGAACATGAGGTAGTAATTAGGATCAATTTTTGAATCTAGAATTATGCCATTACAAACATATGGAAGGTGAGTTAAAACTGAAATTTTGATTTCAAAGAAAAATGCCTGACCATTGAAAATGTCTCTAAAGTCATTATGAATGTGTGGCCCCTTAATCCTTTCCGCAACCAACATTGGAGGCTGACATCCTGGCATGCCAAACACTGGTGCGCTTAATTCTTTCGGCCTCATAAAGCTCATTTTCCAACGTCCAAACCTCTAAACTCAGTTTTTTTTTTTTTTTTAAACTAATTACATTTATTAGGACCACTATAATGGATATTATAGTGCGGGTTGGATCATAAATCTCTATTCAAGAAAAAAATTACACTAACTACCCTAAAGGGTTTGTCTATAATTTGTCTACTCACACAAAAAGGGCCTAACAGAAATTATCTGTTCTATTACTGTTGATACTCTGTTTTCTCGCTTATACAGCATCATATGGTTGAACAATTATAGCAACTCTATTGAACAATGAGTTAGTCTTACATACTTTCTTGTAAGAAAACATCTAATTTAGTAAAAACTCTAGTCACCTGAGTCCAACTAAATCACAAAATTCAAACATCTATTTCCTTTAGTTTGCTCAGTTTTCCTAAAAATCAAACAAAATCTAGTGTTACATAATTTTGATAGATACCTAATCCATCTCACGTTCTTCTCCAAGTGATCATTGGCAAGTCTTGCTCGGCGTCGCCATTGACCCTAGAGTGGGCCAAGTTCATCAACCATTCTAATTTGTTTATCACATATTAATCTCGTCGAAGATATTGAATTATTATTTCTTTGATTGGAAAGGTGGTTCACACACTTCACACTGTAACTACATCAGATTAATTAATCAGATTAATTAATTGTAAGTCAGCGGATGACAAAGTGTGGCTTCTTTATTAATAATATCTTTGGTAGTTTTGTCTATCATCTATCATTTTTTTAATTAATGTAATTTAATGATTGAGAACACATGTATTACTGTATCAATAAGAAACATCATGGGGTGTACTTTAAACCGAGAGGCAGCATACTAAGACAAGTGCCCAATAGAAGTTGTGGCTTCTAGAACTGTAGAAGAAAGTGGGTCCCGGTGGCGGGCGCCGACTGCCGAGCGTGAAAGGTCTTTTATTTATATGATTTTTTCTTCATTAGTAAGCTTAATGGTGGTGGAGCCAACCAAAGAGCAGTTAGGTTCTGACTTCTGAGTCTGTACAGTTTATAATTTTATAATGCTAACAATAAGAGACAGGCAATAAGCTTCCCCGTATTTCGAACACTAATTAAAACGCAGTAAGCAGTTGGTACCATTCATGAGAAAATCTTCCATGACATTTTCATATAGTTGATACGATGGGACGTATCAATAAAATAATATTGTTTTCTTTTCTTTAGCTTTTTTCCTCTTGTCATTTTCAACCATCCATTTTACTGCATTTCACTGCATCAACTGTGAAACAATCTCATAAAAGATTTTTTTCTATATCATGATATCCGACTCAATCATCAACACACAACCCTTGTTCACGGTTCATAGTAAATTTAAGTTTCATAAGACTATCTCCAACTATATTTTCATTATTTTAATTAAAATAATGAAAAACCTGTTTTAACTAGTAATTTTTTATTAAACCACTCCAACCTTTATCTTTATTTTAATTAAATATTAATATTAATATAATAGGAGAGAGAATCCAGTTAGAATTTTCAAATTACTTAATACAAATTAAATATCAAAATAATATAAAAGATAATTTAGTTAGAACTATTTTGTTCTCTATATTTAGCTAGAGTGATTCAATCTTTATAGAATAACTAATCATATCAAGAGTAATTGAAGTGTATAAAAGGTGATGCTACCAGTTATTTTAACCTTTAACCAAGGATTGGAGATGCTCTAAATGATAGCTGTAAGCATTTTTTAATCACCAAGAGCTAATTGTGACTCCCCTTATTTTATAGACAATAAAATGAAAGTTGCTCCAAGTGTAAACACAATATTGTGAACTATATAATTCAAGAACATTTTATGAGTGAGAGTGGAATTGGTCAGTCTTCTTTAACTTCTTAAACTTTTTTTTTTCTTCTGTTTATTTAATTTCGACTTTTTTAAATGATTAAAACTAATATAATCAATGGTTTTTATCAGTAAAGCTACTACAATCTCTATAATAGTTTGATTCACAATATATATATATATATACATATAAAATTAAGATATTTATAATAAAAGTTGGAGTTCTAGAGGTAATTAAAATGTATCACAAGTATAACAATTATGGATAATTTTCATTTTAGTCTGTCATGACTCATACCCTATTTCTAGGTTGCAAAATGACGGTCTTTGGCTCTATGCATGGGTGCAATAATTGTTATACTTGTGATACATTTTAATTAGCTCTAGAGCTCCAACTTTTATTATAAATATCTTAATTATATATATATATATATATATATATAAACTCCTATTGATCAGAGTAAAAGTTATATTAAAAATCAGTTTTGTTATTTGAAATTAATTATATACATATATCATAAGAACTGATTTTAATAATATTACTTCTAAATTTGTGGGTTATTGATTATTTATATAAATTAAACTAATTTAATTAAATCATTAATAAATGTTCTATGTTTACTTCCAAGAGTCCTTTCTAGTTTATGCTTTGATTGAAAACATTAACGAAAAGGCCAGAAATCATGAAATAATAAAAATATAATGAACATTTGAAGTAGCAATTACTTGAGAAGGCCTTAGAAGTGCTCCTTTTTTAAACAAGGATGGTGTAACTTTGATACATTGTTCTCTCTTTCTATAAATTTGTAGTTTAAAAATGAAATATGGTGGATAATTAATAATTATGTTTGAAAACGTAGTCTCATAATGCCGTTATTTTTATTTTTATTTTTTTTTTTGAAATATCATAATGCCTTTATTTAGGTTTAAGTTTTGGTAGTCATATTGAAGCTGCTGGTGACGGTGCCATTTGAATCTTAAATCAATTAAGAGTTGTTCGGTTCTCATAATTTGAGGGCATTTGATTCAATGGAAAGACTTTAAAAATTAAAACCATAATTCAATTGTTAGTCTAATTTCTTAAGGACGCTGTGTATTTTTTTTAAATTATTATTTTGAATTTTAAATTAGTTTTAGAATTGTATGAATATTATGTTTAGATATAATACTAAAAATCGCTTATTGTTATATATTACCAAATTAGAAATTAATGAAACGTATTATGACATGCTATATATTTTGAGAAAACTTATTTATTGAAGTTTAGCTAATATGTATTTTGAGTAATGATACACAAGTCAAAAAATTTACCTAAACTTCATCCAAAATGATGTGACAAATAATTTATCATTGTTATTGTATTCATCACATAATCTTATAATCTACGTAACAATGATAAATTACTTATCACACATCATTTCGGATATATTTGAAGTTATATATCTAGTATTAATAATACATCTAATGAATTTGAACTGAAAATGTTGGATTAAAAAATAATAATAATAAGAGCACTTCGCATAAATAACACACAAAAATGCATGTGTATGCATGTTATAGTTTTATATATTCTTTTACTGACTCGGTCAGTTGAGGTTAAAGTAACACAAATCGAAAGGGTTGAGCATATTGACGTTGAAAATACTCTAATTACTGAATGGGTCGTCAAAAACTTATTTTATTCATTTCTATTGACAAGAGACCTTAGAATTAAAGGTTTTGAAATAATATTCAAATGAGGATTTTTTTTTTTTTTTTAATTTGTTTCTCCGTTTCATTCAGCTTCGCTGGAAAGTCGGAATTACGGGATTTATTAGAACCAAAACCTAGTCTAGAGAGTTTTTGTTGGCGGCTTTGTTCTGACATTTTTGGTGTCAGAGTGTTTTGAACAAGTCGATCGGAATGGAAGTTCTTATGGATTTGAACATATATACGTAATTTTTAATTTGAAAATCTATTTAACACCAATCTTTTATAACACGATTAATTGTTTTAAAGTCACATACTCAATAAGGGCTCCATCAAGGGAAAAATGTGACTTGAAGTTAATACCACCAAATCAGTTTCTACAAACCTATCAAATATATATAGTTTCACTACTAGCTAATCTATTGCAATGTAACTTGTAAGAAAAACTCACACTGAAGTGATATATGCCGCCTCCTCCCCTACCATATTGGGCCCATTCCTAATGTTTAGATATAGATGTAGTTGGAAGGCTCTCATGCCGTGGAGAAATGGGAGTTGGCAAACGACAATTCTAAGTGTGAAAGGGTTGTTTAGTGACGATTGCGAAACCTTGGAAACGATCAACTCATGCGCAAAGGTTGACATCAGAACGTAAATCAAATGACTTGTTTATTAAATTTATTTCTTTGTCTCACTTTTCATAGAGATGAGAGATATGGACATAAAGCAACCTGTAAATGTCTAACAAGTAAGATACATATATTACTAAACAATTCATACAAGCAAATGAATGAATATCCAGCATGAAACAAAAATGATTAGGGATATTATCAAAATACTCTCTTGAAATTAAAAATAATTTGAAACCACCCTGATTTTGAAAATAATACCCAAAAAAGCCAATCGTTAGTGGAATTTTAATATATGTTCATAAGCTGACGTCATTATTAAGGTTTGAGGGTAATAACGCCGATTGCTTGCTTTTGGTGAGTTGGGGAGATAGCTAATTGGCAATGATATTGTATAAAAAATAAAATAAAACAAAATTTACTAATTAAAAAATATGATTATTGTTTTTTAAAAAATAAATTAAATAATAATATAAAATAAGAAAGAAATTAAATTAAAAATTTAGACAATTAAATAAACTTTAAAAAACTAAAACTAAAACTAAAAAGAATAAAGACCTTTACAATGATCTAGAATCCTGATCATTCTAGGTTTGAGAACCATCTCCATCCTACCAATCAAATTTTGGTTTGTGGGCGATGAATCAAGCTGGAGATGGAGATCGATGACGAATTAGGATGAATTAAGTGTGGTGGGGGTTGTAGGTTCTATGGCGAATCTGATGGAAGATTAAGAGACTTCGGTTGTGGGTTATGCGTCTGGTTGAATAAGATTGAGGATGAAGAGGACTAGGTTGTAGGGGTTTATGCGTCTGGTTGAAGGAGATAAAGGATAAAGAGATGGATTTGTGCATCTGGTTGAAGGGCTTGGGATGTGGAAAGTTTGTGAGTCTGAGAGATTTTTCATGTTTGAAAATCTAGATTTGTTCATTTGAATCTGATTTTTTTTTTAATTTTAAATTTTATATGAATTATATATATTTTTTTAATTTTTTTAATATAATACAGTAAGAGCATTTTGGTCCTCTCTAGATTTTCTAAAAACACCACTTCATTTTTGGATGAAAATCTCTTTCGGACTAATAGATGGGTTTTTTTTTGCTAATATTTCAAAAGTTAAGGTTAATATTTGGCATTATTTTGTATTCAAGGGGTTATTTAATATTATCCCAAATGATTACATTACAAACAAAGAATATATATCTAATTTGAATCGTTTATGTTGTCATCTTCTATCAACTCCTTTCTTTATAAAAGACTTGTCACAATGTGATAATGGTTGGACTTGAGGGAGGTCTTAAGTGGGGATGAGCTGATTCGAATTCTTGGTTGACTTTGCAACTAGCTCTCTCTAACCCATCTCAACAACAAATTTTTTATTATTATCTTTTAGGTTAACAGGATTGGTATATGCTTCTCTATATAATCACTTTAGCTTCGAAACAAGCTTTTCTCAAAGATTCAAAACAAATCTAGGAACCAACAAAAAGGCAGCTAAGCTGTATAGCAAGTTGGAGAGTGGAGATCAACAGGGGCGATGCATAGAATATGATCTCTTCAGATGCCGCTAGTTCTTGCTCTCCAAATGTGTCACAAGGTTTGATCAAAATGTATCCTGTGACCGAAAGTTTTGTTTCATCTTCTGTGGAGGGCAGTGGGGGGCCAGAAAACCACTCAAATTCTCTTCTCTACACTCTTTCTTTGCTTAAAGAGAAGGTCCATCAGGTTCAAGGATTGGTTGGCATTCTAATCTCCCCAGGTCAAAACCAGCAGCCCGAGTCAACGTCCATGGCCGTGGCTAACATGGGCTCTTTAGTTCAAGAAATAATCGTGGCCGCTTCTACGATGTTGCTCACTTGCCAGCAAATGAATCATGGTGCCGCTACTGTTTCAGGTAACAACAATAATATTTCCAATGAGATAGTGCCTCAACAACATGTTAAAGTTGGTGAAACTGATGGCTTGTCCACGTCTCATCAAGCACATTTTGATGGTAGCATTGGTCAAGAAAGAGCGCAAGGTTTCTATCCTGGTGAGACTTTTGAGAATTGGTATGGTGAGAATTACTATAATTGTAACGCTAATGTTGATCATAGTCGAGTTGGCATGAGTACTAGCAATGCAATTAGGGTTGAGAGGAGTGAAATATCTCACAGGGTTGTTGAGATAAAGGAAGGATCATCAAAAGGGGTTGGTACTTCTGCGAAGAATCATGATGATATAATCGAATTGGACGCCGCGAATTTGTTAGCTAAGTACACACATTATTGTCAAGTTTGTGGTAAAGGATTCAAAAGAGATGCAAATTTAAGAATGCACATGAGAGCTCATGGTGATGAATACAAGAGTAGTGCTGCCTTGGCAAATCCATTGAAGAAGATCAATGGAAACGCAACGGGAAACGAGGCTGCCGTGAAATTTCCAAGGAAATATTCATGTCCACAAGAGGGTTGTAGGTGGAACCAGAAGCACGCCAAGTTCCAGCCATTGAAGTCCATGATTTGCGTGAAGAATCATTACAAGAGAAGCCATTGCCCGAAGATGTACGTGTGCAAGCGTTGCAACAGGAAGCAGTTCTCGGTGCTGTCCGATCTTCGGACACATGAGAAGCATTGTGGGGATCTCAAGTGGCAATGTTCATGTGGTACCACATTTTCTCGGAAAGATAAGCTTTTGGGGCATGTTGCTTTGTTCGTTGGACACACGCCGGTCACTAATATTTCATCATTGAAGCCAGCTAAAGTGGAGATCAACCAAGTAGCACAAGTGCAATTGGACGATAGGTAATGATCATGAATTACTTGCTCATATGTACAAAAAGATCTTATCTTCTTTCTATACTTCTGTACATTTTTTATGTAATGAATTTAGTATAGATAAACGGGACAGAAAAAATTACCTAGGCCGACAAGCTAATTTTGTGTGCTAGAATTACCTTATTAGGTGTATATATAGTAAAAGCTGTGTAAGTTTGGTGGTACACTAGTACTGGTCTTTCAATATATTTTCCTAAAATATCATATCAATATGTCATTACCTAAATAAATTATTGGTAAGACTCATGTGAATCCTAATTTGGCTTTATTTCCATTGATTATATATATTCTTAGGGGATGAAGCATTGGATTACTACTGTGCATGGCTTCTGAATCTCTGCGAGAATACGGTTTGTTCTTCTGTTACACACATATGACTCTTGAATTACATATACATAGTAATAGTCGTTCCTTTTAGTTTTTTTTTTCAGTTATGTATCTACTATTGTATGTTCACGCATGACAAACATTAATGTTGTTAGAATGTTACACCTATGTAAAGAATGTTTAATAAAGTACAATAATAAATATGTAACTACAAATGTGAAATAAATGCTTTGTATAATTACGATGGACGTTTGTGGAAGCATATACACAGCTTTATCTACATCTTATGTGCCCAGCTTTCTAATTTAAATCTCCCTAGATGCCTTGTAATGAAGCATCTGTACAGTACGACTTGACCACATCTTGTAGTTGATTGATAATGGATTCATTCATGGACTGCTATATATGTACACTAGACGGAATACTATGTTAATTTGTTTTGTATTAGAGGTGTTTAATTTGCGTTTTGGATTAGGTATATTATATGAGCAATACCAGTTAGACTCACTTTTTGCTCGAAAATAATTTCAAAATTATGCAATAGATGATTTTTAATTAAATTGTGAGATGGTGTTATGATTAGTGGATGACGGTACAATTGCAAAGTCACTTGTCACTTTCTTTTAAAAAAATAATAATAATAATTAACATCGAACAGGTTAAGGAAATTTGTTAATTATAAGATCAATTATTATATATGTTATTCGAATATTTATTCTCATAATTAAGAAATATTTTTTTTAACAACTAAAGTTACAATTGAGAAACATTTATTCCCATATTATGAGGAAAAAACTTTCTACATATATTAGTAAATATCATACAATGGAGTTTGAACCCCGATCACTAGGACTTTCTTGGGTTACGATACAATAACCTAAAATAAACCTAAAACAAATAATATGGTATAGGTTGACGTAATCTAGTTTGAGTTTATAATCGCATCAACTTGTTTAACTCAGTTAATAAATAGGTCGTGTTAAGTTCAACTTAACGAACTATAAGTAGACACATTTACTAGTGCTAGGGGTAAACTTTGTAATTTTAAAGTTAAATAAAGGGTTTAGTTGTAATTTGTGCATTAATATACAAATTAAATTTAATCAAATTAATGAATTGAATTTAAGTTACATGAATCAAATAGATCAAGAGCAAAACAATCCAACATGACCTATACAATAAATGGGTTAGCATGATCATGTCATGTAACCTATTTAATAAAGGGTCGTGTTCAGAGTTATGGAGACTAGTTAACCTAATTAGTTAAACATGTTTTGTTAGGTTGGGTCAAACTCAACCCACCAACATGAATTGTCACCCTATCGATAAACTTAGATATATATAGAGTTGCACTTGTTTGAGCTAAGAGTGAATATGCCACTTTATATATATTATATATATATGTATATATGTTTTTATTATTTTGTTTGGAGGGAAAATTTGAATTTGAGATCTTAGTTTTGCTGAGAAATGTAATTTCCAACCAGGTTAAGCTAGAAATTACACTTGTTACATCTTTTATAATGAGTTTTTTCTGGGTAGAAACTTTTGAACTTGTTACACAATTTTACTCTTTTATCAACTTATATATATGGAGTTCACTTGATAAATTTTGCCATGTTGTTAGGAATATATGATATGCAGCCTTCTTTCTTAGAGCCCTTGTTTTGGTTGCCATATGTGGTAGCATTATAAGATCTATACTACATTTTCAATAATTAAATAAATATATATATTTTCATGAATGCGTGGCCTTCAACGACTGCAATTCACTCCAAAAATATTTTAGGTCTATCAACTTGTAAATTCTATTTTCAAGTGTTACTTCTGAAAGATTTATGAAATTTGCTATCCTCAAGTTAATACACAATAAACATGAAAGTATGGATACTGCTGGCGATGTCCAAATGACCTTTTTTGTTCTTTAAGCAATTTTCTGTAGTTTCAACTTTTTTGTGAAGTAGCATCTCTCTCTCTATACATATAGGGTACAAATAATTAGAAAGGGAAACATCTAAAAGCCACCCGAAATGAGATAAATAATCTCAGTTTACCTTAATTTTTTAAAATATTAGTTAAAAAACCCTGTATGGTTAGTAAATAACTATTCCCATCCAAACTTTTAGTGATATTGTGATAAAAACAGTAAAATACCGAAATTGAAAAATAAAAAACAAAAAACTATTCAATTACCAAACTACAGTTTCATAACCAAAATAAAAAAATAAATAAATAATAGAATTTTTTTAAATTTTTACATTAAATTTATATAAAAATAAATAAATTACAATTTTAAATAATTAAAATAATAATAATTATTATTATTAAAAACCATAAAAAATAAATATAATAAATTAAAAATTAATTAAATTAAAAACGATTAAGATTTAAAAAAAAACAAAAAGGAGTTTGTCTTTTTATATTCAATCCAACGCCAGATCTTCATCAACGTGAATCCAGTTTATATTTTTATTTAATCCAAACGCAAACACAGCAATGTTTGTAACCAAAACACAAACGATCCAAAATACGAAAAAAACCCAGAAGGCATAAATAAGAATACAAACATCCATTTATGTTTGTATTCTTATTTAATCCAGTTTCCATTCTTCATCAACAACGGGAAAAAAGAAACAAATAATCCAAAAATAAAAAACGGCATCTCCTCTTGGAAGAAGTCATCTCCGCTTCAAATCGAAAAAACCCAGTAAACCCACTTTAGAAGAAGAAGATTCCATTTCCAAACCCAGTAGAGATGGCAGGTCTTCCATCACCGCCGGCTTCCTCCTTCGACCGATTCCTCGGCATCTCCTCTTCTTCCGCTTCCATCGCCTCTGGTCCATCACCGACTGGTCACCGGCGGCGTAAGAGGTCGGTTGATGGTGTGGGTGACGGCGGCGGTGGGTTAGGGTGGTGTGTCGAGTGGTGATTGGTATAGGTTTTGACGGTCGGTGGGTGGGGGGAAGGGGGGAAGGATGGTGGTTGGGTCAGATGACAGAGAGAGAGAGAGAGAGAGAGAGAGATAGAGTAATGGGTGGTGATGATGGCTGGGTATGGCTTTTGTATACATATATATTTTTTAAATTTGTTTTCTTTTTTAATTTGTTGTTCCAGCTGGGCTCCTTGTGTATCACAAGGCCCAATTATCCTTTTACCCTAAAAAATAACGGATCCGTTACCTTATTAATAAGTTTACTATTTGAGATAACGGTTGGTTGTTTTAATTAGTACTTTTAAAATCATGGATAGTTTGATATATTTTCAATTCTAGGAGTAAAATAATAATAACCATTATAAAAAAGCTATTGACTGCAAATCCCTATAAATATATATATTCCAAACCCAAGAAAAATAATTCAATATTATTGAAAGTAGTTGACTAAACATACATACCAATTTAGTTTCGAGATTTTAAATTAAGGTACATTTAAAAGACCGATGTTATAACATTAGAAAACTCTAAATCTAACATGAATAGGTTTAACTACCTTATTAGTTTAAAAACTTATCCATCAATAATAACTTTTAGATATTCTTACATGACTATTGTTACGATCAATTCAAAGGTTATTATTGATGGACGAACTTATTTATCTAGTAAGGTAATCAAACACTAAATTAAGAGATCTAATCCCATTCTCACTTTATAAAAGTAGTTTTTTAATATTAATTACATAAACGATTATTTTAGATATAAAGATGTTTGAGATACCAGTCTGTAAAAAAAAAAAGAAAAAAGATTATTAGACCAACTATGGAACTTAATCCTTGAGAATTGAAACTAAAAGGTGAGATTCTTATCTGTCATAATAGTCTATATATCGGGCAGTGTGTGAACGAATGGCTTGTATAAAAGCGAAAAAAACTCCATGCAGAATAACAGAAGTTATGCTTATAGACTAATTAATTAATGAAATCTCTATATAGCATTCACACTTCTTGAATTTGGATTAGCTTCCGATGAGGAACAAAGCTCATTGCATTGTCTAGCTAGGTGTAAATTTCTTTTTGAAGGACCAGAATTAAATCAAATTGCTTGGCAGTGAGGGACTTACCTCAAATCCAAAACCTCATTGTTTATCATTGAACTTTTAATGCTGACAGTATCTATGCTTGACTTGGATAGTGCTATTTGGTTACGTTTCATAGTTAAAAACAAAAGGGTATATTTACACATATTTCTTGCATTGGAACACAATAATAATAATAATAATAAAATAATTTAATGCAACTTGGACGTACAGCACTTTTGTTTAAAATTAGATCATGCATGTAATTCGACCAACTTCGGATCGCATCTTTAATCCAGTATGGCTGTTTCCATAGAAAGTCTTGTGGTAGCACCCATAATGATAGCGGGCTGCACAATAGTGTTAAAAAAACACAATGCATCCCTCATTCAGATCATGTAACATGTTATATATAAGTCAGGGATACATTAGTCATGCTGTCCACCCTTATTTGGTAACAAGTATCATTCAAATATCAAGTGTTCAAGGAATCTAATAATGGAGATCACTTTTATCTTTTTGCCTTCGTTTATGATAGCAGATAATGTTTGTTCAAAAGTATTGGTGTAACTTCATGCTACATCTATTAGTATTGATTTCCTATGAATTTTAATAGGTTCTAGCTTTCAAGAATGTAAGGCTCAAGACTTTTTAATCATATTATATGTTGCTAATGAATTAGATGAACACAAGTTTGTGCTTTGACAAAACCGATTGTGAGTCAAAATGTTTTTCTTTGAAGGAAAAAAAAAAACAAACTGAGAATTTGGGTGGAAACATTATACTTGATATAGGAAGCAAAAACATGTAAGTTTGGTCATGTAACTGACTTTCTTTGTATAATCTGTACAAAATTCTCAAATTTTTACAACACTTGTCCACCAGAATCTTCCTGATACCACCTCTGCACATTGAGGCCCTCAGCTAGTCTCAGAATCTATGTAGCCTCAGAATCTATATACTACCTACTCAATTTCAGCATGTACATAATCAACAAACACAAAGTTCTTTTGGAGTACATGCAAAGCATAAGCCATGCCAGCGCTTACAAGTGCAAGCGCAGCCAAAACAACCCGTAGTTGTGTATCTGAAGGAATCCCGGTAGTAGCACAAAATACAACAGTGGCGCCAATTAGAATCTTTTGCCACAACTGGAAGGCTGAATATGCTGATTTACATGATGAACACTTAAGGGTGTGCTGCTCAAATCTATCCAGCATCTGCAACATAACCCAGAAACTGAAATATTAGGAATTAATCTAACTCACAAGACCAAATAATATATCATTGAGACTTTCGAGATCACAAAAAATGAAATTTCGTCGCAAAATTCAAATAATTTATCAGGGTCATCTTAACAACTTCTTAGTGTAGGTCCGCTGGCATCTACTTGGCCAGCTTCTTCTCAAGATTTCAATATATAATTATCATCCTAATATGATTTTTTTCATCATTATTATTACGTTACACTGTTGACCTACAAAATTATTCAACATAATTTGCATTTGGATCCTTCAAACACCTAAAGGCAATCCTAATACTCCTGTTTCATTTCTTGAAAGAACGGACAGAAAATTTTCATACCTCACGTTTTGATAAGATTGTTGATGGCAAAGGTTTTTGGCTGCTAAATCCAAACCAGTCAGGTTGGCTGTTGCCATGTCTCCTTAACCAATTTCGAAATGCCAACACAAAACGATCTGCTTGAGTGGGTGTAAATGTGATTTTTGTATACTGCTTATTAACATCATCAGAACCTTCCATCGACTTTGAAAGGAAGATCTTCTCTTGACCTTGAAGGACAATCATGTCTCCATCATAGACCTTATTTGAAGTCCAATGTTCATGCCATCTAGGAACCACCTGAAATTACAAGAGGCCATATAACATGTGATTCACCAATATACTAAGATTTAAAGAGGCTTACAAAGGGTAAATAATTATGTTACTATTGAAAGCTGCTCAAAGAAATAGAACCAAAGAGAGACTATTGAATGATGATCTAAGAAACATACAGAAATAAATTATCCACAGATAGAGAGAAACAAGGAATGGAACATGGATTAGGAACTTAAATAAATTTAACTATGTTGGACTGCTTGAGTTGCAGAGTCAATTTCTTAATGGTAATCAATTGCTCTTCTACATTTCATATGTACTACTCCATAAAACCATAAATCCCATCTTTTCTATCATATTGGTAAGGTTAGCAATTCACATTCATACAGCACTGCTTAATTCGCCAGAGGGGACATAATTCCAGATGCCAGGCAAATGAACTCCAACAGAGAGGACAACAACTGTTCAGCACACAGGATAGGCTAGGGATTGGACAATTTCTGTTCCAAGTAAAAATTAGTCCTGCCAGACTAAATATTATAAAAAGCCATACGACTCCCCATCTGACAATCAGACGTCAAAAACTTCCCCCTTTCCATACAGAACATGATGGCACCGAAGATAAAAGCACTGAATGCCCCTCAATAAGTTCTTGTTTTCTTTTAGAATCATTTCACATTATCAGGAAAAGGTTTGTTTACTTTTCACCGGATGAACTATCCCAAGCATACTTAGCCATATTATATATAAGAAGCAACTACCATATCATACATGAAACCTAAGTTATAGATTAAATCATGATAAAAGGAGGAGAGTGATTCGAATTTCCATGGAAGTGCTACAAATGTAAAGCAAGCACATATAAAAGGTTCTTACCTGCCACCAGGCAGAACCTGGCATTGTGAACTGGAAGAAGTTTCGAGCGCTACAAACAATTGAACGGGTCTTCCCAGGTGCCAATGGTACATTGAAGGAACAAATCCATATTACCCACTTTTGATCACCAACTATAGGAAGTTTTGTGTCTATTTCTATCCTGAAAGAAAGACAATACAAGGAATTATTAAGTTCTAATTGTAATAAATGTGTTGGAAAAATAATCCCCATTCAAGTATATCAGAATAAACTTTTAGAAGGGTTGTATTGAATTTTATATATGATATGTTATTAGTTTTGTTAGACGACAGTTAATTTAAACATAAACTTGTGCTATGGTTTGATCTAATTTAAATATTTAATTATGCATAAGCCTCTAGTGGACCACATGCCAACCTCAAACTATAAGATGCAAGCCATTTTCTAGCTTTGAGACATCGAAGCATCTAAGAATGAGAAATATTTGCATAATTGAACGCTACATTTTGCCACACAATGTTTTTGTCAGGGATGCTAAAGTCATTTTACAATAAGATCAAGAAACTACTCCAAATCCCCAACTATCTGCAAACAAAAATCATAAACAAGAATGTTTATAGGTGTTGTCAAAAAAAAAAAAAAAACAAGAATGTTTATTGGTAAGCAGAAAACTAGGCAGCTAAAGATTTATTCTATCGAAGATGTAAACGACTTTGAAAGCTTATACAATAGTAGACTTACTTGTTCATATAATAACAAGGAGCAACAAACTTAGCACTAATCCGTGGGTTTCCATCATTTGCTCCTGCAAAACCCCAAGGGCCACTAGCCTCCAACTTAAATGGCAAAGGTTTAGCTCTGTCCCTTCTACCAGTAACCTGCAGGCAATCTCTCATTAATAAGCAATGTGAAGTTTTGTTTTATGGCGAGTGCAAGTTGTGTCACATTTGCAAGGCAATCTGACCAAGAAAAAAAATGTTTACAATTCACTACATTACAGCTTGTTTAACATTATATATTCAAAATTATGCCAAGAAGCAATCTGCCATCCCGTGCTCATAAAATTTCCCTCATTCTCTTTAACTGTTGTGCAATAAGCAAATTACCAAGACAATCGCAGATAATCTTACCCTGAGGAGTACTAGACAAATTTAACAAGCAACAACACATGCAATGATAGTGTATACTATACAACCAAAATTTTCCACTCAAAGTTTTCTAGTAAAAGATACCGCAAAACACATAATTGATGAGGCCTAAATTTTTGACTGCAATAAGGTTGATAACAGACCTAACTACACTTATGCATCCAGCTCAATAAATGTATTACAACTGTTTCAAGTGAAAATTTTCCAAAGACAGGAAGTTTCTTCAGTCATCATCAGAAAAGTTTCTAGTCTTAGGTTTGACACATAACATTTTCTCAACAATACTGACAATTTACTGGTTTGATCTTTATGCAAAGCTCTCAAGGTTTCCATATTGATTTACAGTTCTTTATCTCACAATTTCAAGGATATCTCATACCTAGCCTCAAAGATAAAAAGTCTGTTAATTTCATGCTTCTTTAGCTAATAACATGTAGTGTCTTAATCTGACTAGGTATTGGCCTGATGACATTTCTGCCTAGCACCTGGTGACATTTAGCAACATTGAAATTCCTAGTAATGTAAAACTAGCACAATAAAAGGAAAAAAAAAAAGAACTTCATACAAGCTACTGCAGGTTTCAAAAACTTGAATGAACAAATTCCAATCAAGATGTTTTAGTTCAAGTATTACCTTGTGATGAGCAAAATCAATGTGGGATGGATCTGAGACATTTTCCATGAGAGTGTCGTACCCATAAAACAAATCACGTTGAATAGTCACCGTCGAGAACTGAGGTTTCTCAAAGTCATCCGGCAACCTAAATAAGTTATCAGAATAATAATACTCATTTATTAAGTATTAACCATGCAGTATGATTCTATCAGAAAATTCCATAGTCCAATTAATGCATAACATAATAGATAACATGGAAAAAGAGTCAATTACATTGGGGGCTTGGTGGCCTTGGCTCTTTCCCAACCATTCTCATCCGGCCAAACAAAGAGCAGACCTTGAGATACCATTGTAGGAAATCTTGTAGCACACGCTCTAGGAGACCGAACTGCACGAGCTTCAGGGCCTTCAGAAGCCGCCTGGGGAATCTGAGTGCAAGATCCACACCCATCAAAAGACCATCCATGGTATGAACATTGCAAGTGTCCATTTTCATCAATCCGCCCTTCCTATAAAACAAAAAATAATTCATCAAATCAATCCACCAACAAAAAAAACCAAATTCCCCACTTGGCTGTGGAACAACTAAAAAGAAACCTCAAACTTGTAAAATGTTGAATATCATGTTAAAATGCCAAAATATAACCCAAATAGACCAATCCTAAATGGGAAATTCAATATTTCTAGGTTCCTTTTGGAGCAAAATATTATCATTCAACATAGTTGGAGATCAGCATTCCACCCAATTAAGTTAAAATTTTCATTTCTTGAAAACCAAAACAATATGCAACATCTCCAATGTCAAAAAGGCCTAAAGTTACAATTTTTCTTCTATTTTCCTATCCAACTACAAAGCAAATCATAAAAAATATAGAATTGAGAAGTATACCGATAATGGGGCGAGTCTATGAGGGCATTTGTCATCAAAAGCAACCCACTGTTTACTGTTATTATCAAACCACAGCACCAAGTCCCTACCCAGAAGCTGAAATGGAGTAGGCAACTTCTGGTCCAAATCTTCGATTAGAGAAACTGGGTACCAATGATCCCTCCATGAAAACTTCGAATGCATACTCTCTTCACCAAACTCATCATCTAGTTGCTCCTCTTTCTTCACAGTCTCTTGTTGATCAGATGGTGGCGCCGCTACACGTAGAGGAGAAAAGCTGCTTTTTTGTGAGGTTTTCTTTAAAGGGTGTTGGTTTTGGGATCTAGTGGAGACGAAGGGAAGTGGATTTATTCGTGATGATGTTGCACTGACTGTGAGAGCAGCAGAGAGTTGTAGCGCCATATGTGTGTTTTGGATTAGATTATAGGTTTTGTTAAAGCAGTTTCTGTTTATTTGTCCGACGTTGAAGAGAGAAAGAGAATTGGTGAGAAGACAACTTAGCGTACAAGTTTGCACCTTCGGCTCTTGAAGCCTGTGTGTCTGTCTTCACACGAGACAGCGAAAACTGCAGCCTGATTGATTTTTTCTCATTTTGTGATGTGTGATCTGCCACTTTCGGTTATATTTTAGCGACCAATCAGAGAGTTGATAGTGAAGGAGTTTAGGGGCAATTTGGTTTTGAAAATTACGGTCTTCCCATGTGATTGTGATATGTCGTGTTTTGGTTGTTCACTGGTTTAGAGAGGGAACTACAGAGCTTATAGTTTATCTGGACTGTAGCTGAAGAGGGTTTCGAAGCCACAATTATCAACGTGATTAACGGTAATTTAAACTTTTGAGACACGTGTCACTCTACCGTACACATGCTGCTTGGCTGCATTAGATTATTCACACGTCAAAATTGGATCTACGGTTTAACGCTTAAATTAGCGGATACGCATTGAGTTTACAAAACCTAACGAGAAAGGGAAATATCTGTGCACATTTTCTGGTGTAATTGTTAAAGATGAGACACCTAAATCCCCATAGCACAGGTGAAAGATTAGAAATTTATCGACCCCGATGAAAAGGAAAGAAATTTATCTAGGAAGAAAAAACGTATTCAACTTGAATAATCGTGTATTGATTTTCACAATTATTTCAATATAAATATTACAAATGTGCATTTATGTCCTCATCAACCCGGATTATTGGATTAGGTTTATAATTTTCTTTTCAAGTTACATCCAATCATACGTCTTTTTAATTTTCACTCTTATATTTGTGTTTTTCACCCTTTTATGTAACACTCTATATTTAAATAATAATAATAATAAAATCAGAAAAAGTAGTTATAATATTCAAGCAAAATTTCAATGTTTTTCTCAATTATATTCAATTGTTCTTATCATCCATACACATCAAAATTCACTACATCAATTAAATTTCATCAAAGTACACTGTATCAAAGGCTTTCAAGTCAAGGCTCTGATAAGAGTGCTAAAGACAGTACTATTATGAACCAAAAATCAGAGCATACTAAAGAGAAAATGATATATAAAAAGAGAGAGATGTGAACTTGCAATCTAAATCATGCACCGTTAAGCCAAACCAGATCACCCTGGCCAACTCTATACAGGGAGATCTCCAAAGCCTAAATATCTTCAGTCTAAAGCACAATTAGTTCCATCCTTCTGAGAAGTTCTGATTCATCCCAACCGAGATAATAACATTCCAGTGTGTGACTTGTCACAATATCCCAAACGGCCAAACCAAGATGATAACATAATGGTGTGTCATTTTAGTAGCAAACAGTTTTTGAACTTTCCTATTAGTAAGGAGGTTCAATCAAGTCAAAGAAAGAAAAAAGTTCAATCAAGAAATTGTAGGCTAAACATCTAGAACCTAGAAGCATTGAATTTTTGCAAATGTGTAGGAAAATATATAGTTATGAGAGGGTTGTCATAGAAATTGAGGGCTGTCGGTTTGTGAGCTATTTCTTGAATTTGGACCGTTAGGCAATTGTCACTGGTCTCCCGCAACAGGAACTCTTTTTCTCACCAACAGAGGGGGCTAGTGGAAAAATAAGCATAATATAGAATGCTTATATAACATAATCTGCTGTTGCAGCCTAACTCACAGGTCCAGAAGTAAGTTTGCAGTAGCTTTGCTGGGCAGATATAAAAGCAATTAAATGTTAAAATGATATACGAGGGTATGAGATACTCGCAAGGAACAAAGGACCACATACCAACTCATAAGCATCCTCACCACCCAGAAGCAGATGGGTATTCAGACTCAGATCTTGCCAGATGTTTTAGAGACAAGAAAATTTTACATCATAATATATTTTACTTCTTGCTGGAGGTGCTGTGTCTTTGAAAAGCATGAAGCAAGCAATAGTGGCTTTCCACTAAGGAGGCAAAATAAAATCCATTACTTGCTACAGAGCAACATTGTGTGCAGGATTAAGAACTTTCACCAAAGGCTTTGAAAACATTCATCTCCAAGAATAACAAACAGTGTACTTGAAGCAAGTACATCGACACAAAGTTTAGGTCGTTTGTGATCTCATAAAGAAGCACGAAGTGACTATTGAATACATAAGAACAAGGCCTCGTGTTAGCAACTCCCCTTACTAAAAGTTTGTCATCTAACTTGTGCAATGATCAAAACAAGCTTTTATCATTACTTATCGAGGAAATATATTATTAGTTTGAAAAGAAAATAAAAACAACAAACATTTCACCTCCTATCAACAAATATCAAATAGTCCAAAACACAAGCACAGGTAAATTCACATACGATTTTAGGAAAAAAAGATCTTTTAATGATATTCGCCAAAATATTTTCAACCTTAACTTCTTACACAAAAGATGTCTTGTACTCAAAGTCAATCTCACACTTTCAAGCAATTATTAATCTGCCTGAGGTGAAGAAGTATGTTCCCAGTCTAGCCTCCACAGATATATGAATTTTTGATAGGAACCACAGATATATGAATTGGCAGGAGAGATCAAATTTCAAAGACGTTCAATTAGTAGATTGCACAAATGGAGACACGCAATTTACCTAAACTGTGAACGATGATAGATCATTTCTTTTGATAAGTTTGATGGTCAGGTCCAATGTCACGTGAACCAGTGTTTATGTAAGGCCCTCGAAACGTTGCCTGGGGGGGCAGGGCTTTCGATGAGTCAATAACAGGCCCCTTCCTCGACGACCTATATGACACAGACCATCTATATGTCAAATTCGGCTATCTCAAGAATACATATTGCTAAGAAAGAAATATAACTCACGCCATGTAAAAGGGAAATGCCAAGCCTGCACCAGCAAAAGCAACTAAACCAGTAGCAACAATCACATTCCGCGCTCGAGCCATTGACAATGCCAAACAATTACTATGTCCTATCATTTTCAAAAAAAACAGTCAAAACCGTTAATAAACTAGCAACCTCAAATTTACACGGTCGATTGTTGAAAAATATCACCAAAAACCTAAGTAAATGAACACTATTATATACATACCAAAAATTTACAAGAGAACTCAACAATTGATGCGATAGATTATTGAATCGCAATACAACATCACTAACTGTCAATGTAATAGTGGAAATATTAATTGAATATACAATTATGAATTTATGATAATATTATAAAATTGAAAATAGAAACCCTAACTGGAGCAAAGTTACCTCCACGAATGATTAGCTTGAAACCGGCGACAGAAACAGAGAGCCAAGAAGACACAAGACTTCGCTTCACACTCTATCCTCACTTCGTGTAGAGAGCTACTATCATACCTGATGTAAAACAATGGAGCCTTTGTGAACTATACGGGCTGTTTGGTTTCATTATTTTCATTTTTTGTTTTTCATTTTAAAAAATAGAAGATATAGTAAAATACGTTTGGTTTCTTATTTTGAAAAACGAAAAATATATTTTAAAAATTTTGAAGATGAAAGTAAAAAATATATATTTTTTGTTTTCTATTATTTTTAAAAAATTATTTTGATTATACAATAAAATTTAAAAATATAAAAATATTTATATTTAATAGTCATATCGTCGTTTTCAAAAATAATTTTCGTTTAAATATTTTTTTTTTACTTATTTTTAAACATGATATCAAACAGTTTTTTTATCATTTTTTGTTTTAAAAATGTTTTTTCAAAAATACTATCAAACATATTATCGTTTTTTAAAATATCATTTTCAAAACATATTTTTCGTTTTTCAAAATATTTTAAAAAAAATTATTTTAAAAACTTATCTAAACGCATCTTAGTTTTTTAAAAATATTATTTATAATATTGTTTTTTTAATCAATATTTGGTATCTTATACTTTTCACTTAATTATTTTTTAGTCACTTTTCAAAATTTAATTGTGTTTAACCAAGTTGAAGGTTAAAAATCCGAAATTATCCCAAACAAATCAAGAAATCAGTTTAAATAAATCAAGAAAAATTACTAAACATGTATCATGGAGGATTCACAATTGAATCTACTGTTTGGACCGTGTTAGAATGGATTACAACCAATACCAACCATGCCTTCCTAATCCAGTCAGGGAATGTTAAATACACTTTCTTGGTATATTATTTTTATCCATTTTTAATTTAATAGATGATATACGTACAAATTTAAATTTTATTATTTTCATTATAGTTTATATATATCAAAATGTGAAATTATAATAAGTTCTATATTCAAAAGTAGGAACAAATTTATATACAAACCATGCATTGAATGGAGAGTTAATTAAAAACGTGTATAAAAAGAAGGTGTATTTAGAACTCCTCTGTGTGGGTTATGGTGTAATACAATCTCTAACTATAAATTTAATTATAATATTATTTTCGTTATTTAATTTTATGGTTACGGTTTTTGAAATTTTGGTTGGTAAAAGAGGAAGCTTTGACCAATCCGAGGCTCAGGGCCATCCTGCACCCAAAACCAAAAGCTATCGTGGTTTTTGAAATTCTGGTTGGTAAAAGAGGAAGCGTTAACCAATCCGAGGCTCAGGGCCACCCTGCACCCAAAAGCTATCGTGGGTTGCCGATTGCCCACCGCATGCCACCTTCAATCTTTAAATTTGAAGGTACAATCGAACCCATAAAAGAGTGTCGTTTTCCATTTCAAGTTGAACAAAGAAATGTCAACTCGCAGCAAATCCAAACAAGCCACTTCCATCCCCTCACCCGCACCCTCTTCTTCCACGTCCCAAAACGGCCGCCTTTTCACAGACTCCGACGAGATCCGCCTCCTCAAGATCTTCTACAAGTACACCAAGTCAACTCCATCAACACCCTCCTCTTCTTCTTCCACTCCCATCACCCTTAATTTCCAAACCATCGAACGCATCAACAAGGCCCTCAACTCCAGTTTCACTCACTCTCAAATCTCCGACAAGCTCCGCAGGTTGCGTGTCAAGTACCACAAGCAAGCGCGGTCCAAGTCTCTCATCAGAACCCCACATGACCACACTGTCTTCAACCTTGCCCGCAAAATATGGGGCAAGAAAACCAAACCCAAAGCCGTGAACGAGGAGGTTGTGGTGGCGGGAAACGGACAAGAACTACTTGAAGGGGTGGATTTGGAGGAGTACCCTGCTCTGGTAAGTGAGTTTTCTAAGTATTTGCCTGTGGATTCAATGTTGAAGGAGGGGTTGAAGATGCTGGGGACACATCAGTTGAGGGAGATGAATGACAAGTGGATGTCTATAGGGATTGAAGAGGCCAAGATTGTCGCCAAGAAGGCTGAGTTGGTTAAGGAGCAGACTCAATTGCTCATGCAACTTCTTGAGAATGGTGGTGGGAATTGAAGAATTCGGTTTGGTTCTGATTCTGGGTTTCATTTGTATTAGTTAGTCTTGGTTTTTGGGTGGTTTTGCTTTGCTTTGTATGTCTTAGTAATAAAAACCATAGTTGTAGAATTGTAACTCCGGTCTAGTAACTGTAGGTTACAGTGCCATCTAATAATGACTATTGACTACTACAACTAAGTTAGAATGGTGTTTCTAACTTACCAAAGACTTCAGAAGCTTCATTCTAAATAATATTCACTACAAAATTCTGGATCCATAGACTCAAAATTCTAACGAGTCCATTGAAAGATGCAGTCCATAGATTGTTTATAATTTGGCTTAACTCCTCATCTATAGTTTGCCACTAGAACACGGCATTAAACAGTTAGTAATTAACTGTTGTGACAAATTGAGTTTCATTGACATTTTGTGTGACAATAGTGCCATACTAGTACTCTTTAGGGATACAAGCAATATGAATTCGAGCAACAAGCGGAAAAATTCATCAATTCGACCACACCACAAAATTCAGCTAATTCTAAAATCACAAGAAGAACTTATGTTCAACCAATGCAATGCAATAGATGGTAATCAATTGATTGCACTCATTGAGTGACGTGTCACTCTAAAAAAATCATTATACATACTAATAGTGCCATACTAGTACTCTTTCGGGATACAAGCAATATGAATTCGAGCAACAAGTCCAAAAATTCATCAATTCGACCAACCCACAAAATTCAGCTAATTCTAAAATCACGAGAAGAACTTGTGTTCAACCAATGCAGTGCAGTAGATGGTAATCAATTGATTGCACTCATTGAGTGAGGTGTCACCCTAAAAAAATCATTATACATACTAATAGCATACCTCTAAATTAGAGAGGATGGAAGTACTAGTTGCATGACCATTGACAAACGGCTTACAAGTCCAGAGTTGGCCTTCTAATAATATAATGAAGGCAGAATAAACAAAAATGAATATGCCGGATCTTTTTACCAAACTCAAATTCAATTATACTCAATTTACTCCAAAATTTCACAACTTTAATGTATGACCATGTTGAATCAGTAATCTAAAGAGTCGAATGCTACAATTCTGATAACAATGACATAAACACATTTAATTCAACACTAATCTCCACACATAGCAGAAAACAACAGACTAAGAGCATCATCAATAAAAAACCATAAGACTTTTCTCATCCAGATGTAGTACACCAGAAGTACACCAGCATATATCTAAACAAGAAGCAGTACCAATGACATCAATGATGTCAACACCACAGGCACGGCCAAGAACCAAACAGAAACCTATCATGGAATTCACCATGGTACATGGAATTAAGACACAATACACTTCCAGAAGTTCAAAACGTTTAAACTTTTTAGGCAAACTAAGTATTTCCTCTTGATCCAATTTTTTTCCAACAATTTAATGAGCAAAATGATATCACTTGGCGAGGATGTTTTGAGCCTGATTCTCCTGCTGCTGCTGATAGTTTAGAGGCCTCCTGAAGAGCATGATATGTGGTTCAGGGCGATGAATGGCATAATGAACCCATCCTCGGCTCTGCTGAACTCCAATAGCACGCCACTCAGTCTACAAAACAAACATCAGAATCAAAATCACATTTCTCAAGAGTGCAGAAGATCAAAATATCTATGATTTCCATAAACTGCAATAAAAGAAAAACATAGAATCAAATACGAAATTCACAAAAGCTCAGAAGTTCAATAACAAAAGAGAAACACTAGTCCATAAGAAAGATTGGGTTTGACAAAACTGATAACTTAAGCCTGATTCAAATTCAACAATAGGTTGATCCATTTTGGAATCTGTTTGAGGCACAGATGACCTAAAATGCCCCAACTTATAAATGTAAAATGACTTGATACCTAGTTTGTTTTCTCAATAATGAAACGAAGAATACATCATTTGAAATTCTAATAAACTTGTGTCATCTACACATACAAACAAACCAAACCCCTTTCGACCTCGATTGTCCTGCCTAGGTAACTGAAATCGATCATCTTGCAAATTTATAATGAAACAACAACTAAATCACTCGACAAACCAACCACGACATAAAACCCACCATCATCAATAACAAACCAAATCAATCCACAAACAAAACCCTAAAACATACTTCAGAGAGGAGACGATTCTTCGGGAGCAATTTTGCAACATCCGGAGGGAGAACCACGTGCCTGCACACTCACCGTCAATCCCCAAAAAATAATCAATCACGCAAAAATGAAGAATATATATATATATAAATCGAAGTCGAGTATATAAAATATTAAAAAAAAAAAAAACCATACCTGTATTCGTAAGTGTCATCAAAGTATTTCTCCGAGTACTGGATCTGACCCATATTTTGATTCCGGTTTCTGATCTAAAACAACACAAAGCAAAATCAATCGTTTTTTAAGAGAATCGATTTTGTTATCGTTAAATGAAATGAAGAGAATCAGAGAGAGAAAGGTGTGTACCGTGGAGTGAGAGAGTAGAGAATCAGATAGAGAAAGCTGTACACCGTTGAGTGAAAAAGTAGAGAGCGAGACAGACAAACTGGGAATCTGAAGAGTAAATGGTTACTTTTAAGGAGGACTAAACGGTAAATTACGATTATTTCCTTTTATTTATTTTCCATAAAACTATATTTGAATTTCAAATTTTGAATGCTCCCGCTTTGTTTTCTGGATGGAGACGATTCATGATTATTACATTTCAAATAATCAACGGTACAATTATGGTACCATCTATCAATTTCCATTTCAAACTATATTTCCAGATTTTGCTAACTTAATAATGATAAAATGCTCCTTCAATATATATTTATTTGTATTTTTCAATAGGTTTCTCAATGGGAACAAATTTCGATATCTTTCAATCAAAACAGGATTCTCTAGTAATAATTGTGATTAAGGAAGCAATCTTCTTAGGTTATCAGTGACTGCTACTAGTTGCACAGATGAAAAGCATTTCAGGACGGTTTAACATTGACTGATAAAATCATAGAGATTAGAGCGAAAGGGACAAAGATAATGGCACCGAAATGTTCCTGTGCAAATGACAAGAACTGTATTTCTATTTAACTCATAATATTAGTTGAGGAGAGACCCAAGTTACAAAATTCTCAAAATCCCCTTCCACTTCCTAACACCTGTATTATATATCTTAACTGACTTCTTTCTTTTCTATGAGCTACCCATTTTCAAATATTAAAAAAAAAAGGGCTTAGGCTGACTTCTAATCCCTGTACATTTCCTCAAAAAGAAGCTTCGGCAAAAACACCCGACGACTCCAATTCCACAGAACCCCATTCTTCACTTCTCATCAGTCATCTGACTGCCAAGCATTCGACATTTTGGTACCGTCTTGTGCAGCATGGACGTTCCTTGGAAGACCATCAAAGGGTACTCGTCTCTGCACTTGTCTACCTGCAAGACAGAATAATGTTTTAAGTTAGTTAAGTCTGTCCTTATTTTTGTATATTATGAATAAAACAACAAATGAAAATATATCTGTATATACCTCCTCGTCTGTCATCCTATTGAAACCGAATTTGTTGGTCCAAATGGATTCGGTTTCACTTGCAGACGGAAGGACAAGCTTCTTTACATGTAAGAAGCCAAGAAGCTTCTCAAAACATGAGAAAAGGCACCAGAAATAACCCTACAGACAACAGTTGATTTACGTTAGTTTGAATGCTTTTTGTCATCCGCCAATAAACATAATGGGGGTTTCAACCATGCTAACTGTGAAAGAGAGTTACAAATGAATGAACAAAATAAAACTGATTCTCAACCCTCCAGTAGATTTACTTAATTAATCACCTGGCCTCCATAATCTAGCCTCGTTGCAACTAAAGGTAGCTCCGCCACTTCCTGCCCAAAAATCCTAAAAATCCCAGCCGAGACAACCACGTTGCTGCATAATAACCAAATGATAATCAGAATAAACTACCTAATCCACACACCTACACTGGAAGTTCATCAAAAGTGATTCTTACTTTACTGTTAGTACCGCACAATACATCCCGTGGTAATCTGGGCCCCCCTTTTTACTTCTTCTGCGAAATCGATTAACAAATACAATAACTCATAGTCAGACATTGGTAAAGAGAATCGAGACAAGAGGTAAACAAAAGTGAGAATGAACTGCTCACCCATAAGCCATTGCAGGGATGAGATCACGTTTCTTGTCAGTGTCAAGTATCGGATCAAAACGATCCTGAAGTGTAAAAACGTAAAACATCATTTAGCATTCAATACCAATAAATATTCAACAAAATCAAAACTACTTCACACCCATTTAATTGGCAACATGTTTAGCAAAGCCAACTTCATACCCATTTAACTGGCAATCATTTAAACATAATTAAACACATGCTCACATGGAAGATTGCGATTGCTTTTGCTAGCAAAGCTCTGGTACCATCAGAAAATGCAGTACTGTTCCCCTTCAGCACCCTCCATCTGACATCAACATTTGCCACAGTATCTGAATCACCTTCTTCATGCTTCTTCTTTAGGATATTCAGATAGGCATCAGGAAGCTTCTCTTCTCCCCGATCAATCAACTTCTGCAAAGCCGTATATATTCGTTTGCACTCTGTACAACAGTGCCATTTGTCCTGCGGCAGCTCCTGTTAAACACGAGGAGCCAATAGTAATACACTTGATTGTTAGAGTTCCAACCAGAAAACTGCCTATTATAAAAACAGAAATATTATGCCATTGGCACCTTAAGGTCTGCAATGCCTTTATCCTTCAAACAGCCAACATGGTATTCTCTCTCACACTGTAAAAACCAAACAATGTGAACATGGAGAGTACTTCAGAAACCAACTTCCAAAGCATATATGAGATCTGAACTAACCAACTTAAGAATAATAATAATAATAACCTGTTCACAAAGCATAACAGTGCGACGAGTAAATTTATTCTTGCTAAAATCACGTTCTCTGCAAAGATCAAAAATATATTTGCAAGGAAAAAATGTCAAGAGACAACAATAAATAAGGCAGTTAGGCAAGAGAGTAGGCCAAAATAACATTGAATGAATGGCGTAAAACTAACATCAATGATAAAGCAAAAGACAAGGCCAAAATGAGAAAAGCAATAAACCTCATAATTAGAAATTTTGGGATTTCAAGGACGGTTGTAGATCTAACCTGCACAAAACACATCCACCTAATTCTGTGTCTGGACTTTTGTTAACAATCCGAATGCATCTGTTAGTTATCTTTGCCAGAGGATCAACTCCTGGAACTGTCCCTTTGTGCCCCACCGATCTTCCTTTTCTATAGAAGGAATCATCACAATATCTGCAGTACCAGGTACCGCTAGGGACTGCCTCTAAACTAATACATTCTGCAACAATAATTGTTTGATACAAGGATAAGCAACAAGCTAACTAAAACCGACAATACAAGATCATTCATTAGAGTGACACAGATACCATAAATGTTGTCAAAATAACAATAGATAGAGCCATTAGGTTGTTAGGACCAAAAACAGTTTCAAGGAAAACCAAGGTGACCACAGATCCTATCATTTCACTAATTTTACATTCAGGTTATCAGATGAGAAAGGTGATTTAGGGTGAGAAGAGTTCATAAATCTGAGAAAAAGTTGTAACTGATAACATGGCATATAAAACAAAACATACAAGACTACGATAAAAAAATTATCAGAACATACTCTAGTCAAATACATGGGCAGACAATTGCCATGATATCACTGTATAGTCACTGAAATTGGGGAGCAAAATTACAATGAAATAAAAGTTAAGTCACACTTGTAGGCAAGTCCGCACCACTCAATAAACGATGCTGCAACATCAAAATGCACATGCAAACTCAATGAACTGAAAACACTTTATTATTCAGTGCAACAATATCAGGAGAAAAAGTACAAGCTAAAAGCACAAGTTGACATGTTTATCAAAATTTTCATTAACAACAGTTGCATGTTTGGAGTTCATACAAGCCACATTCCAGAGATGACAACAGCAAGCTCAGTAGAAAGGCCTTAGAAATCAGACCATTTAACTTGAACGTATACACACAAGTAAACAACATTAATATTAAAAAAATATAATAAAAAATTAAAAAATTAAAAAAAAAAAAAAAGAAAACTCTACTAATTCACACCATTTATTTTTAACATATACACACAGGTAAACAACACTAAATATAAAATAATAAAAGAAAACCTCTACATTAGTGATGCCTCAAAGAATAAGTCTGCCATTTTAAATTCCAAATAACTCCTACAGCAAAATTTAGAATATCCATGTAGTGTAATGGTTAATCTGGCAATATCAGTTAGTGCATAAATATTTCAGTAATCAATTTATAAAAGATGGAACAACAGCTTAGGTCTCTGTCAAAACTACCCAGGGTTCTTAAGATTCTTATCAACTTCATTTGCACTACTTTCCACACTCACAGTCAATTTACAAATTAAAACATAACAGTAGCAACAGTCCTTTCTTATTCAATTCTCTTACAATGTATCTACCTGAAGACAAAGGCAGAAGCAAATGAAAGAAAAATATAAAAAAGTGTCCTCCATAATCATTTTCCAGAAGGACCACAACACAATTAAGCACTAGAGTCAACAACAATAAATAGCATCTACAAAAAAATCCAGGCTACCAGAAAGGTCACATATAACACAAGATGTTAAAAGAGAGGTTGATGCTCACCTATATGGAAAGCCCTTGGACATGTGTCACAACATAATAGATTTCCTCCGTCCATGCACATGCCACAAAGGTCATCATTCTCTCTTGAAGAGATTGTCCGCTCTCTAGACAGGGCTATAGACAATTCATGTAGAGTTACTCCATTGGACATGAAGATGTTGTGAAAGCTGTCGAAGAAAGGGACCTCAAGTCAATAACAATAACAGGCTATTAAAAAAGCATAACAAACCAAACCTCTCACGTCCCAAATATTTTCACTAAGAGATCAAATGGACATGTTGCAGATGACTTGCAATATAGGTCATGTCATGTGAAGAAAAGTGAACTATAATGAGCCTTATAACAATCCATATCGAGGGTTAATTAGACTATTAGAGGACCATCATGACAAAAATACCACATTATTTGATTCCAAACACGTAAAACTAAATGAACACTCACGGTTTACGACGACTTGCAAAGCCAGCATGTGCTTCAAATTGTGAGGGGCTGACCTGTTCATTAAATGTATCAAATATCAAAAGATTCAATCTCCAGCAAAATTCTTAGGGAAACAACAAATACTGAGGATGCAACATACCTCAGACTTGCAACAAGAGCAGAATATTCCCCACCCGCTTTTATACCCTTCCAGTATTTTCTACCAACAACAAAAAACTAATCAGAAAGCAGCAATTTCAATTCGAATAGAAATTTGTCTCATTCAATTCATTGCAACTACCTTGCCACAAGAAAAATATGCAACTTCAGTTCCATCTACTAGACCACCTTCCTCAAAGACCAATTTATGCTTCCGCAGATCCCTTTCAAAAATACAAAATGGAGACATTTTATGATAAATGCGAAAATAGGGTAGCAACAAAATCTCGATTGTACACACCAAAATAAACAACAAACTAACAGAACACACAAAAAGGTTACTTACTTCTTAGTTAGTTGTCCCTGTAACTTTGAGGAGCAACCAGACTTGGATGTACTCTGAGTCTGAGATGACCTTCGGACAGATTTAGATTCTGGAGATCTGAAAAATGTCGGACAAAGATATAGTGAATCTCAAACAACAGCAGACATAAGAAGAAGAGTTCTATTATCTGTTTAACACTGAAAAAGAAACAGATGCTAATTTAGATACCAGACAATGTATGACCATCCACTTGAAACCAGTTAGACATCTTAAGGCATGACAAATAACAAAAAATCTTTACAGCAAAATTCAGTTTGAAATTTAGCAAAATTATGGCCAAGCAAACAGAAGTAAACAAATTTCATCACCCACTGTTGAAACCAAACTGACATATACTTAACTAACAAAAATTGGGGCATCATACTGTGTTGCAAGGAAAGATATATGCCAACCACAATCAGCATTATAATCATAAACTAGCTACATGATCTGTTTGAAAACAAAAGATGTTTACAATTCCATACCAAAAAATAATAATAACAACTGTAACAAGCCATAAGCGAGGGAAAAAAAAAAACACCTATATCCACAACTAGAAAAATCATTTAACAATAAAAACCATTACATATGATAGACAGATATCTGTGCCTTCCTTCAATCATTCATAAATAAGAATTCATAGCTTAAAAGCCAATTATCAAATCTAGAAAACTTAAGATATTCAATTTCATTTGTGCGCTCTCTCTACTCTCTAGATATAATGACAATACTGCAATTATAACAGCAAAGCAACAGCGCTAAAAAGCATAATCAAACAAGATAAAGCAAAGTAGTACCTATCACTAGTATCAGTTAATCCACCAGAACCAACTTGAGACTCTTTCAACTCTATGCATGTATTACATAACAGCACAGGCACTCCCTTGCCAGATTCGATAATAGAACCTGCAATTGATTCAATAGCCCAAACTTTCAATAGCCAGCAATTTACACATAATGCTTATTAAAAGAGATCCGAAGAAAACCTCTGCAGTTCAGGCAAAAGTTAGTCCTGACTGAAGAACCAACAGCCAATTGCAGAGCCTCCTCCAATGTTTCCAATGGAGAATCTTTGCATACATCCATAATGTTACGAAGTGTCTTCCCGTTCTCCAAATAAATATTTTCCGCTGGATGTTTGTTTGAGCTACCAGCATGTACCTCAAACACATTAGGAGACACGACCTAAATGATGGAAGGTAAGCAATCAATTCCACATCTCCAAAAAGTATCATTAATGACACAAAACAACACATATAAAGGAAACCAAAATATATTTCCAAATAGCACAGAAAACTTACTTTACTGCGATTACACACATCACAAGAACACAATATCCCCAAGCCCTTGATCACTCCTTGTAATCCTGTAACTCCATGACTTCCACCCTGAAGTGTAAAGAACAATCATAACCAAAGCTGCAACTAAAAAATCAACTCCTCGTACATCTCAAATACATCAAATTAAATGACAGTTAGACAATCATACCTTGGCACGCATGTACTTGACAGTCAAACCTTCAAGTATACCCATAACAAACAAATCCTTCAGCTTTGTACAATACTTTCTAACAGTCCTCTTTGCTAATGCAGTGGCCACTCGATCATCACCACCATCTCGAACAACTGCAACTGCTTTCCCCTTCCCACCGTCTTTCATGGAAATAACCACCTTTGGTTTTAACATTGACCTTGTAAATCTCCTCGTCGGCGTCCCAACAACCGCATTTACTTTCTTCTCTTCCTCGGTACCACCACCCATTTTCAATCCCTCGTCACACAGTCCTTTCCTTTCCAAACTGCCCTCAACCAACACATTCTCTACAACCTCACTTCCACCATCATTCCTTCTCTCTTCTCCTCCTAAACCAATCACCTTTCCAGCCTCATTCTCTTTCTCTCCTTGTTTACCATCTTCATCAATCACCACATTTTCAACCTCACTCTTCCCATCCTCCATCACACACCCACCATTCCCCCTTTCACACTCATTCACTGGCTTCAACAACATATCTCCCTCCAAGTCCATCAAAAACTCTTCACTCTCATCAAACTTGTCCTTTTGCACGCCCTTTTCTCTTTCGTCCTCTATCTCCATCAACATTCTATCAAACTCATCACTATTCTTCTTATCGAACTCAATCACCAGCTTACCAACATCCTCCTGACCCTTTTCCCCACCTCTACCCTCCCCACTCCTCTTCTCCTTCTCAGAATCAACCAACACATTTTCGTCCTCCTCACTCACACCCTCCACCACATTCACGAAACCCGCCTCTTCAAACCCATCTCCACCATCCTTCTCCACGTCATCTTCACCCATCAAATTCATATCAACCACATCACTCTTGGCCTCCTCTTCACTCAAAGCCTCGACTTCCTTCTCAACACCCTCCTCACCCTTCCTCTTCTTCCTCGACACATAAGTCTTCAGCTGCTTCTGCTGCTGCTGCTCCGCATGCCCATCAACACCCGACCCCCCATCCCCCGCATTGCTCTGGGACCGGGTCCGGCCCAACGTCCCGCACTCCGCTTGAGTCCTCCAAGCAAACTCGAAATCCCGCTTCGAACCAAGCCGGATCTTCGACAGCAACAACCCCTTACCATCCGCATCCGCTCCGTTGGCCATGGCCTTTTCACACCAAAGCCAAGACTCCACCCTTTTCACCTGTTTTCACAAATCAACACAAGATTTTTATGAAGTTAGAGAGAAGAAAAAAACTCATGCGAAGAAGATTTGGGTAGGCCTCAATTGAGGAGCAGAATCAATCTGCCTGGACTTTTGAGGAAGCAAACCAAAAGGGTTTTTCCGGGTTTGATTGATTGATTGAGAGGAGAGACAGAGAAGGGTATAAGTCGGTTTCTTTCAAGAAGAACAAGGAAGAAGGCACAGAGGGAAAGAGAGAGAGAAAGAGAGAGAGAGAGGAGGGGGGTAGATAAGCACTCCTCTGAATTTTTTTAAGGACCAAATTACCCCTCCTAGATTTCTACTTTTTCCTTTCTAGGATTTTGTTTTGGTGGAGGGCATCTACTTTGTGTATTTTTATTTGTCTCCTCTTGGTTTTTGGTTTTTCTGTTGATTGTTTATTTTTTAAAATTTTTTTCTTAGTTTTAATGTTCTTTAGTGTAGGGTTTTTAACTATAGTGGTAGCAATTAACGTAGCATTAAACTTTTTTAACACATACGTTAGTTGTAAATAAGAAAGGGAACGACACCATTGTTTAGATTGAAATGAAGGTATAATAATGAGTGAATGATGGAGTTTTATTGATATAAAATTTTAGAAATAAATACGATCAATACGAAATATGTGTTTTTACGGGAAATGTTCATAATAACAATGGTACTATGTACTTCTTTTGTGAAAGGATAGAAGTGAGATTTGAAAAGAAGTGTTAGTGGCTTTTCCAAATATGAAATCTAGATGAGATTGTATAGTAGACTTTTTGACAAACAACGTGGCTCTCGTGTAACCTACCAAAAATTGTAATGCCTTTACTGTTTTTCTAAAAAAGGCTTGTATGTATATCTACTTTAATCATAATAGGGTTATAAGAATAAGGTAATAAAATCTACGGCAATAAATATGAAATTTACCTCTGTATGAAAATAAATAAAACTTCATTTAGAATAACAATGTATTGAATATCTAGATTTTTATCATAATAAGATCACAAAATGGCCCTTCCAAAAGACAGCATAGCTTTGAAGTGGCTCTTTTAAAATTTTAATAATATTAAACATTCCATCTCTTGTAATTTACTTGCATCCCAATCAATAATGTTCAAATTAATCAATGGATGCAAATCAATAATATTTTATTTCACTTGCAAAATGTATACTAATTGACACATCATTCTTTGGAATATAAATGGTATATAAGAGGTAGAATGTTTACTATCATTATTAAAATTATAATACATTTTCATTTTTTCCTAGTTTGGTCGTATTTTCATATGAAAAGAAAATCATATTTATAATGAGGACAATAGCCCATTTTCAAATCTCAACCATAATGAGATTATGGATGGACCTTTTTAAGTGACAATGTAGCTCTTAAACCATCTCTCTAAAATACATAACGTATTTATAATTTTTCCATTATAACAATATATAATGTTCTTCATCAACCATAATATAATAATACAGTCAGTTTATAATAATAATTATAAAATCTATTTCTTAAAAAGGAAATAAAACTATATCTAGAATAGTATAACCATAATCAGTCATGATAAGGTTACAGAGTAGTGTATTTAAATGGCAACATAGCTCTCATGCTATCTTTTTAACCATAATATGATAATATTGTCAATTAACAATAATAATTATAAAATTTACTTCGATGGGAAAGGAAAATTATATTTAGAATTTAAACAATAAAATGTCATTTATTATGATGAAAGTATAAAATGATGCATTTAGATGACAATGGACCCTTCTCAATCATGATGAAGTTACAAAATAGCTCATTTAAAATGACAACATGACTACAATATGACCTTTCCAAATTGTAATGTATTTCTATTTCTTCAACCATAACATGTTCATAATAATATTCTTCAAAATGGTTGTATATACTTCAAATATTTGAACTCTTGTATGAATTAACATTTCTATTAATCTATTTTTATCTTTAATTTAACTTTATTACAGTTGGTTAAAATTATTAATTTTTAGTTTGATTTAAACAAATCTAAAGCGAATCTATCAAAAATAGTAACACATTTCAATACTTAATTCAAAGTTTTTCCAATAGTAGCTTTTCATCATTAAACCATATCTTCAAAATTCTCTTGCTTTATTCATATTTGTTCGTATGAGATCATACTTCTCAAGTTTTTAGCATCAATATAAAAACATCAAAATACAAGGGTCCCAATGCAAAATAAATAAAACATACCGTTGTGAACACAAATACCCCGGGCAAACCTAAACAACTGAAAAAAATGCCTAGCATTGACAATTGAACCAACTCAAGAAGGGTAGTTTCGTCATACGTAGACATTAGGGGAGTGTAAACCTATAATTTTTAATTCCGTCTCTTCATATTCATTTTTCTCCTAATAATTTTGAAAGACGTGAAATTTCGCGGCTCAGCCAATAAACTTCGATATCCAATCGCTAATTGCCAGATATTCGCGCGATTCCTTGTGATTCTACTTAGCAGATTTAAAATATTTCTATATCCATATCCCACCTTTGGCGCGTGTTCTGACATCAACCAACAGGGATTTAACACTCTACTGTCTCCCAAGTATATAAATTAGGTTCGTTTTAGAATCTTACAAGGTTAAATACTATCTAAAGTTCTAAAATATATGTAGATCATGATAATAAGATAGAAAAAAACTCTTCATATATATTAATAAATATGTATCATAAGATTTTAATAGCTATTATAGATGTGAAATGAATATATATTGACTATTCAAATTATAAGTCGATGAATTAATGATTCGGATACATCTTTTTTATGCTTGACAGTGTATAGTTGTGTTACAAGATACAGTGTAGTGTGCAGTGTACGAGAAGTTGAACGGAGCGTGACAAAAATGTCTGGGCTATTGTGCATGCTTACATTGGTTGTGAGGTAATTATGGTGGAAATAATATTATAATAGAGTAAGATTTGGGAGAGTAAAAGCCGTTCGTGTATGGGTTACATTCGAATTTTACGCGCGGGCGCGAAGGAATCGTATACTGCCACGTGGATTATTTGTATTTTCATAGCCGTTGGGGAATTTAAATTGTCATTTATTTTGGGTTGGACCGATTTGATTTGCTTAACGTCGGATTTGGTGCACCTTTCGAGCCAACCAAAGTGGATTATGCACTGCTCTAGCTCGTGTAACGTGGGGTTGTCAGATTAATTTGCGTACGAATTTTAGACAGTGAAGCTAGTTGTATAAACCGTATAACTTTTTTGTAAGAAATTCATATGTAATGAAAAGTTGTCCCAACCGTAACATCATATAAAAATTTTGTAAGGGGTCAAAATGTGAAAAGTATGTATAAGTTTAGCATAATCAAGTCAAGGTGAAATGAAGGAAACTGTTACAGAAACATGTTCTTCGAAAAAATCACTGGATTAATAGTTTAAATTTCAATATTATCTAAAAGTGTGAACTGTTCAAAGTATCCACAATAAGAACTTTTGACTTTTTAATTTTTGTTTTCTTTTGTATTTGTTTTTTTATGTTTTGTTTGCTTTTTCTTTTTCTTTAAAGAAAACTCAACATAGCAATATTTGATATCCTACTTTTCAAAAAAGAAAATTAAACAGTCTTGATGATAATGAGAATAAAATGAAAATTGAAACTCGACATATTGTCGAAATTATGGTTGTAATTTTGGTCAGAATCCAAACTTAAATCTGCTCCAATTTCTGCTCACTACAGTCCTAAAATCAACTTTTTTGCTTCTCGTTTCAACACCCAAATTTTCTTCAAAAACTAGCCAAATTCTCCTCTAATTTTGCTCCTCCAAAAGATGCTGCTACTGTACCAAATCAATTTCACTCCCCAAATAGATCATTAGGTGAAGAATAAGTAATCTTAGCATAAAACTTTACCAAGACATACAAAGATAGGTCATTACAAAAAGCCAGAAAAGAACCACCTTGACAAGACCAACGAATCGGGAAAATTAACCACTCAACTACTATAAAGATATTGCACAAGAGATTATGATACTATATTACTATAAGTGCTCACACTTGTCCAATTGCCACCGAATTTTTACTCTGCTGCCAACCAATTGCTCATCAACCTCAGGTGTTTCAGAAGCCTAATTTGCATGGATAAAATCGGACAAAGTAAACTTATTAAATACGACAATCAACTTGATGAGAGAGGACAACAAACAAAATACAACTATCAGGAAACAAAATCTTAAGAATTATTTGAGCTATATACATTTAGACTAAATGATCACAACGGAGATAGAATTTTAACGATTACTTGAGCAATATACATTTAGACTAATTGATCACAAGGGAGATATATAGAATTTTAACGACTACTTGAGCAATATACATTTAGATTAAATGACCACATAAAGTAAACAAAATGAGTAAACAAAAGCAGTACATATATTTTAGACAACATAGGGATGGAAAAAATAGAAAAACATGAGCATGCATAAAGACAACATCACTAATACCTGGCACCGAATTGACCAATTCAGTATCAAACTGGTACCGAATGCGTGGTAACCCTCTTCCATCCCATAATCTCCCTTTCTTGGTGTGAGAAGGATTCACTTGGAGATACAAGTGGTACCTGTTAATCAGCATTATTGTATATGATAGTCTTTCAACTTGTTGGAAAAAACCCCGATAGCCTAAGCAAATTTTTCTTGTCCTTGCTTAAGTCTGATATGTTTGACTCAATGATCTACGTGCACTTGATGCTTTTACTCGAATGGTATAATTTTTCGTTCATATGTGTTCATACAGCTGGAGCAAATTAGCAAAGAGAGTAAGTTTTTGCTTTAAGTGCTCTTTTTGTTGATGGTCACTAACTGTTTTGGTGAGGCTAGGTTTGGCTAAGCTGGTAGTTTTTGGCTTGCTTTCTCTCTTTCTCTCTAAGGAAAACTCAACCCAGTAAGATTTGGCCTCCTACACTTCAGGAAAGAGAAAAAAAAATAAAATTAAGTAATCATGGTGATAACAAAAAGGGACGTGTTGCCACCATTTTTCAAAACAAAAATTATTAAAGATCACCTAAATAATGTTTAAACCCTAGATAGTAAAATCAACCAAAATTGGAATCAAATTCAAATGTTAATAGTGACTGATTTGGAAGAGGAGAGAAAGTAGCTAGAGAGGAGACTAAGATCTAGAAAGAGAGGAACTAATGGATTTCTTCTCTTATCTGAATTTTTTTGAGATAGTACTATGTTTTTGGCATAAAAGAAGGAGGAGAAGAAGTTTGTGAGCTAGATGAGAGAGACAGTGCTATGTTTTTTACGGAAGCTTTTGTTTTGTTTTGAGTATATAAGGATAATTTTGTCTAGACACTAAAATAAGTGCTATGTAAACTTAAATTATTAATCATAAGGTGTTTTTTCTGTCAGATTTAGCATTGTAAAGTTAATATGGTTGCTTATTTTTTGAAATTAGTATGTGCTTAGAGTTGGGAAATGAATAAGAGCTATTATGAAATTAGGACAGAAAGGATATGCATGGTGTTACTTGGAGTTTGTTTACGAGATTTTACAATCTGAATTTAGATACTATGATTCTAACCATATAAGGGTACTTTAGATGCTAGACGAAGATGGTAAACTTTAGATGTTAGACGAAGATTATAATTGACTAGTCCATAACTAAGTTCCCAATGATGGAATCAATTTTTTGATGGACATAGGATTGCACTAAAAAAATGACATAATAATTTAAAGTAAATTTAATTGTGACTAGCCTCTCAATTTGTCTCATCCTAAAACATAGAGATTTGTAGACAGATTATAATCGACTAGCTCATAATAACTAAATTCCTGTAATCAATTGTTTTGATGGATAGGATTGATACTAAAAAAATGACATAATAAATTTAAAGTAAATTTGTGATCAGCCTCTCGATGTGTCTGTCTCAAAACATAAAGATTGATAATGATTTGTTCTAATTATATTACCTAAAAGATAATTCAATCAACAAAATAAATTTGAATACCCAATTAGGTTGAATTTTAGGAAAAAAAAAAAAAAAAGAGTTACAAAACTGACATGTAGAAAATTAACAATGAGATTTAAAGCAAGTTACATCATAAGGATCAAGAGGTGAAGTTCTATAAAAATTATTTCTTCGTAAAATAATTTGGGCTTCGCACAAATATTTGTTTTCACGGGATTATAATAGCAATAGTTTCCATGAACTTTTGGGTAAAAAACAAAATAATAAATAAATAAAATAAAAAGGCGAGACCATGCCTTTTTCAACTCATAGTTATGCTAAAGTTACAAAATTGGAAAACTTCAATTTAGTCCCTAAGGTTTTACGAAATATCAAAATTTTAAGTATCTATTGGAAACAGTTCTTTTAATCCCTAACTTTTCTAAAACTCATCAAAATAGTCCAAACCGTTAGTCAACTAATGGTCAAACCAAACAGAAAAATTGAAAAGACTTAATTACCCTCATCACTTAAAATAATCATTTTAAGTCCAATAAAATCAAAATATTATATATTTTTCGTCCAATAAAAAGTCAACATATGTATATATAATTATTATTTTTTTAAATATGATTTTTTTTTTATTAAATAAGAATTAAAAAAAAAACAAATGACAGAAAAAAGATATTTTCTTTTCATTTTCTCTTCCCTAAGATTGCAAAAAAAAAAAAAAGAAAAACAATGACAGGGGCAACGATCGACGATCGACGCACCAGATCTGGTGACGATCTGGTTTGAATTAGATCGATGCGCGCATCTGGTGCGACGAACCAAGACATCGCCCTTCCAGATCTAACGCGTGCATCGATCTGGTCGACCTGGTTCGCACCAGATCGCCGATCTGGTGCGAACCAGATCGACCAGATCGATCTGGTGCGTTCGGACCAGATCGACCTGATTTGCACCAGATCGATCTGGTCGATCTGGTTCGCACCAGATCAATGCGAACCGATGATCTGGTGCGCACAAGACCGTCGATTTGGTGCGACTGGTTCGCACCAGATCGTCGGTTCGCACCGATCTGGTGACACCAGATCGGTGATCTGGTTTGTCGATCTGGTGCGTCGAACCAGATCGACGATCTGGTGCGACTGGTTCACACCAGATCATCGATCTGGTTCGACGCACCAGATCGGTGTGAACTGACGATCTGGTGCGAACTGGACCAGATCGTCACCTAGTTCACCAGATTGGTGTGAACTAGATCGTCGATCTGGTTGGCACCGATCTGGTGACGATCTGGTGCGAACCAGATCGTCGATCAGATGTGCGAACCAGATCGACGATCTGGTTCGAACCAGATCGACGAACCAAATTGTTTGAATTTTTGGTGTCGCGATGAATCAGATGACTGTTGTTTTCTTTGATTGTTTTGGTGATGAATGTGAGTTTTTGTTTTGCTTGATAATGATGATTCAGGACTGAATTTGTGTTGATGATGAAGGTTGATGATGAATGGTGATGAATTTGTGTTGATGATGAAGGTTGATGATGAATGGTGATTTTGTTAGTGAAGAAAATGAATTATTACTATTTTTTTTAAAAAAATTAAGTTATTTATTAAAAAAATTTTATTTATTAATTTTTTTAAATATTTTAAAATCATAACCGTTCATGTGTCACATTCTTAATATTTCATACGAAAAGACCATATTGCCCTTTTTGTCTAAATTATTTGTCACTGTTGGCCGTTAGTTGACTAACGGTTCGGACTATTTTGAAGAGTTTTGAAAAAGTTAGGGATTAAAAGAGTTGTTTTCAATAGATGTTTAAAATTTTGATATTTCGCGAAACCTTAGGGACTAAAATGAAATTTTCCCTTACAAAATAACATATTTTTAACCGATGAGTAAAATATTCTCATATGACACTTATAAAATTATAATGTATTAACATTTTTTCATCCATAATCAATTCCTATATGGAAAGAAAACCATACATAGAGAATACATTGGCCATTCTCAAATCTTGTTCATAACGAGGTTACATGGAGGTTTTATCAAGTGAAACATGACTCTCGTGTGGTTGCTTTCAAACTGCAACATATTTATTTACATTTCTTCTTCTATTATAGCTTATTTGTACTAATCGTTTTTAACCATAATATGATGATAAAATCAATTCAACATAATAATTATAAATTCAACTTAAAGAAAACCATCTTTAGAAGATGAACACGGGTAATTCTCCAATATAATAAGAAAAGGGGCTACAAAGTAGTCCCGATAATTAACAATGTGATTCTTTCATCATCTCAAAACAATTACATGTATATGTTTATTTCATTATTTTTTGTTGGTATTCTTTTTTCTAACTCCAATATTATAATTTAGTCAATCATAATAATAATTATAAAATCAATTTTTGTGTGAGCTGAGTAGTACCATATTTAGAATAGGGACAATTAATAACCCTTTTTATATCTCAATCTTTATAAAGTTACAGGTCACATCTCTCATATGATTCTCTTAAAAATTAAAATTATAACTTATTTATACACGTACTGTTGCCATTATAACATGTTTGTTGTGTTCCTCTTTAACTACAATAACACAGTTAAATTTATGACAATAATTATAAATCAAACTTTTGTATTAAAGGAAATCCATATATAGAATAAGAAAAATGGCCACTCTTAATCATAATGAGGTTATATAGTAGTCATTTAAATGAAACTGCAGCCTTATTACGGCCGTCTTAATTAATAATAAAAGTATAAAATCAACTCATAATAATAATAATATTATTATTATTAGTATTATACTTACCTTAGCAAAGACCAATATAAGATAAATATATATCAATCTCTTGCAGCATTCATCATTTGCTATTTTATTGAGAACATTATTAAATCCACACTTGATTAATTAACAATGATTATTCATGCAGTTCAAATAAAAAATAAATAAATGTTATTCATCAATTGATGCGATTAAAGAAAAAATTTTTCCAACTATATAATCCTGCATACATTTAAATTATAACATATTGGACAAAAGCATATTGCAGGTATATATCGTATCAACAAGAAAATCATTAGGATATATTATCCACAAGAAAATTTTATATGGGACGACAGTCTCACCCATAAACTTTTGCCACTTCCTATCATTTGCCTTGAAAAAGTAAAATCTGATCACATCTCAATGGAATATTGCTTCGTTTCATTGAAAGGTCTCACCAATAAGATGGTGAGACAGTCCCATATAAGTTTTTTCCTCCTCCACAACATAACCAAGATCATATTTACTTTTTGATCAACAAGCTTAATCATACTTTCTTTTCTTTTTTTATTTAACTGCAACTTAATCATCTTGAATACCAGAAACGAAATAATGTAGAACCACATTGTTATCAATGTAATTGAATTCAAACCATTGCAGTAAATGGTTAAGGGCTTGTCGATTATTAATTTTAATTGTTAGATTGTAAAGCTTGAATTAATAATGCAGCTTTGCAAGTAAGCATACAGAGTTGAATTCCTAGTTTGTTTAGAAATACAATGGTTTGATAGTGAATTATATGCTAGTATATCCGTGGATGTAGGGATCGCATCAATCACCAAACCACATAAAATCTCATGTTTTTGTAAGTGATACTCACGAGCCTATAGGTGAACCTCCATGTGTTTCTCAGGTTCCTCAGTTCCATCTCAGCACAAGTAGCTTACAATGCTCAGCTTAAGCTTGAAGATTAGCAAATCTAGTTAGTTAGAGTCAATTACACATGTATGGCCATGATTTAGTTAGTTATAATTGGATGGTCAAGATTTGTCACTTAAGCTTGTATATAAACACCTGTACTCTGTTTCCAGAAGCTTACTGAAGAAGATTATGCATCATCGCAATTCTGAGTTTAGTTTTTCTCTGTGTGTTCTTCATTCTTGAAGCAAAACTTCAAGATTCATCAAACACTTTCTGTTTTGATTTACTTTATGCATTGTGTACGCGCACTTGATTTCGTGTTTTGTGATGGCCCCTTTCTCAAAACTAATATTGCCAACTTGCTCTTCCATATCAAAGAATTTAGTCATCGAAAGGGCCAACAAAATAAAACTGGTGTGCCCCAACTCTAATTGATAATGTGCATGGACTAATTACTACAGCTATAAAACCAACTTAACTGTAATGCAGGGATCACAATTTACAGAAGTCATAGTGCTTAGTTTATATTGAAATTAGAGAGCAATTAATTAATTATTATAGGTTTTAATTGATGTATGCATCCTAATTGGTAATAGAGTAATGTTCCATTATTCAAAAATTTATCCAAATTCATTATCAAATGATGAGGTAAACTTATGTGTAATTATCATATCATTAATACATCATCCCAAAATTAATATAGTAGCTACAAATGAATTTGTCACAACATTTGGATAAAATTTTTGGATAAATTTTCAAAAAGTGTAGCATTATTCTTGGTGATAAGTTTTCTGTTGACTTTGTTATTAACCCATTTAATAGGATCCAATTCTCCTTCAACATGTATTAATAAATTTTTCTACGTATCCTCATTTCCATAAATTGGAAATCGAAATGTCATCACTTCAATTATTTAAATCCTTCAACCCTTTTGCATTGTGATCGAATTCTAATTTTCTTACTCATGAGTTTGTTAGTGTTTTTAATTAGTAATGTCAATCAAGTTAGATGTCCTTGGCTCGACCCTCAAATTGAGGGTTAAGCCTGCGTCAAAACCCAGAAATTTTTGTGGGCTTGACTTTCAAGAACAGTGAGCCCGACAAGCTGAATTTAAGGGTAAAATCAAGATTAAAAATTGAAAAAAAAAAATAAAAATTGTACGCTGAAAAAAAAAAAAAAAAAACTAATGGTGCATTTACACGTAATCAGAATAATTTGGAATTTGAATGATCTAGAATTGAATTGATATATTAGAACCAGAATAAATTGTTAACATCAATTGTAGAAATCGTAATAGGAATAAAAGATATTTTGTTTGAAATGTTTACTTTAGTTTGGAATCGGAATAATTTGAAATTGAAATTATTTAGAATCGGATTGATGTATTGGAATCGGAATAAATTATTTACTTCAATTGTAGGAATCGTAATAGGGATAAAAAATATTTGTTTTGAAATGTTTACTTTAACTTGGAATCGAAATGGATTATTTATAAATTATAAAAATACCCTCAATTATAAATATGTATTCCTTTAGCATTTTTTAAAGAAAATTATTATTATTATTGTTTTTTATCATCAAGAAATATATATTTTTATTATCATAATGTTATACTTATTAAACTATTTTTAATAATTAGAATGATTTTTTAATAATAATTTAATGTTATCTGCTACACCATTGATAGCGTGAATGAGAATCTGAAAAAGGGTAGGGGGAATGACAATCTCATTCGACGACCTCAAATCTGTGTGATATTTACATTTTCATTCCCATTATAGATTAATTTAAAAAGAGTTACAATCATTCTCATTTCTCATTTTCATTTCATAATCTCATTAGTAAACAAATCGAGCTAAACTGGCCACCTAAGCCTACATGGGCAAGCCAGCTCTAAGCTGGGCTTGTAGGCAAAGTTGGGCTATAGAAAAATTTTAAGGTTCGACTTATATCTAGCCCTAAAGCCCTGTTGGGTCTTAAAATTTTAGGTCTAACTTGACTCATCCAATTAACATTGAGAATCAAAATGTATTGTGATTTTTCTCATTTCGTTACATAGTATACTTAATTTGATATAAATTTCATTGTTGCCGCTATTGATATGAGATTCTTAGATTATTGATTCCCTTTATTATATAAAAGTACAGTTGTACACCGCCCAATATATATTTGGGAGCTATAATATAAAAATAATTGAACACTTGTATATGTAGAAAGCCCTAGATCTTTAATCCATTGCTTTAATGCTTAACCAAATGCATATGTTTAATGCGCGAACACTTTACAATGTAAATATTTTATCTACTTGGCAAGTTTAAGTGTAAATATATTATCTACTTGGCCTACACATGTCTATCGGTAATCAAGAATACGTTATTGATATGACCTAACAAAAGTTAGTTTATTGAATTATATTTCTTATCATACTATGCCGCAAGATATTTAGGCATATACACATTCCTAATATGTAGAGATGGTCAACACCAACGTGTCGGACGCAAATAATTACTTCATCCAAGCACAATCAAGTTAAAAAAAACCAACTACAGAACATTGTTATTAAAGAAAGTTGCATATAACTTTAGAAAAAAGAGTTTCAAAACCATAATATCTAAAAACTTTATGTAAAACATAAGAGACAGAGAGAGATCACAAGTACATAGGTAGAACTTCAAGGTCTTTATAATTAGTACATGTAAACTAAGTACGCAATAGATTAAAATCCAAAGAAAATTTATTAGACCGCAAAATGCGAATGATATTCTTCCTCTCTCTCCCTCTGCATCCTTGAGATGGAAACCAATTCGCGATTCTACCTTTCCTTGCCCTTTCCTTTTCGCTCCTGCAACACCACCATGAACGTAACTTAATACAATTATAGCCACTTAAATTAGTATTCAATGTAACAACAGATTGTTTTTGGATAAAATGACATGAAACGTATCGAATCCACAATTTTTATTTGGAAGCTACAAATAGACAAGCTTTGATAACATCCTAACTTAGACATAACCTTTACCTACAAAGAACTTCAACATTGCCAAATGCTGAAATACGTATGATTACTTTAACATAATCAATTAGCATTCAGAAGAAACAAATATGCTTCTCAATTTTCTTGTTGCTACAGGTATTGAGAAATATAGGCTGCTACAGTGACAGTGACATATGTTACAGTGACAAATGATTTATTTGTGTACTAGACTAACAGTATCAATCAAATCAACATTATAGTAATTTCTTCTGTTGCCATGGATTTCATTCATCATTCAACTAAAATCTTTACATACCTTGCACACTTTTACATCTTGTCCAGAGAGGAATGCCTCCATGGCTTTTCGAGACCTTAAATAAAAGCCTTGTGGACTATAATAATACTGCATATGTAGTAAAAAAAAAGCTTTATGTCAATCTTATGATCAGTTGCATCAAGAATTGTTTCATTATCAAGAGCTCGGAGTTTAGAAGAAAGAACTCAAAATTAATCCAATAACAATTAACATTTAGTTGAGAAAACTAAATTCTGATACACTTACGAAAGAGCAAGAGTTAAATCGAATTTACCAAGAAATTTTCCTATTATACATTATGTTTTAGTTCATGGGCAAATATAAATTCTCAAGGTTTTTTGTCCATGGATATGATAAAAAAAAAAAAAAAAAGTTTCTTGCATGATAAAAAACAACACATGCACGTTTTCTTCGCAATCAATCTCATCCGATATATAAGAGAATATCATGTCTAAATAGTTAGCTAAACAATAGAAACATTTATAAAATTTAGGATCAACCAATTTTTAATATGACTTTTTTTATTTTCCTTTTTTGTTGACTATTAATTAGTTAGTTTTATCCGTTAGGATTTTACGAAAGATTAAACACAAGGGATCAAACATAAAAGTAAGATAATTAATTTCAAGCAGTTTGCTTATTCTCATAATAGGTGACGAACATGATAAAATTTTTCTTTAACACATTTTCCAATTTGGGTAGATTAGGGGTTTCCCTTGTATATGCAAGTGCTTCATTATCTGTTGGTTTGCCTTTTCTCTTATCTACCTTGTTTCTCTCTCTAGTTTTCTAAAGCATGAACTGATGTCATCAATATTCTAACTCCTTTAATATCTACAAAACCCTAGTTAAAAGAAGTTTATTACATGAATTTTTAGATATGTATATGTGAGGTATCTAACTTCGTAGGATTTGTAAAGCATGTGTTTAAATCTTCTCTTTCACAAAAAAAAAAAAAAAGATTAAAATATAATAAAATAATTAAAAAAAAGTATGTGTATCAAAATCACAAATTATACAAATCTAATATATATAAAATCTCAGAAAAAAAAAAGCATATGTTAAGAAATAATACTGTTTCATGGATAAAAAAAGTAGCGAAATTAAAACCGTCAAATAAAGCACTTGCAGGCATTAGATATTTCAATCCCAGAACACTGAAGCCCTATAAATTGTACTAACATACAATAACAATGATAATAATAATTAAAGACTTGCACAGAAAACCCTAGTTCTTACTGCTTTACTGTTATCCAAATTTAAATGACATTTTGATTATATGTACCGTATCCGTTCGACTGCCATTTTTGCGAGTCTTCTTTTTGATGGTCCAATTAATGGGCAAAGGAACACCATCAATTTCATTCCTTGATCTTTTAGTGCTTTCAGCTTGATCGTCAGCAGACCTAAAAGCTAGAGAAGGAAGAGGTGGTGCAGCAGGCAGTACTTGTGGTTGATATAATGTTGTTGATGATGGTGGATGTGGTGGTTGTGTTGGGGTCACTGGTGGTAATGGTGGTGGTGGTGGTGTTGGTGTTGGGGCTATTGGTGATGGTGGTGTTGGGGCTATTGGTGGTGGTGCTTCTCCTGGTAGTTCTAGCGGTGCTAGCGGTAACACTGGGGGTTCTGGTACAAGTAAGGCCAGCTTAAGATCCACGAATTCCTGTCTCCATTCAACATCATAATATAAAGCTGTGCAATACACCACATCACCCAGGCTCTCATTAATAGGCACCATTTTCACTCTTTTTTTCTATACATGAAAGATAGTCAATACAATGAATTTATATAACTAAATAGGTATGCAGGCAGCACCTTTTATCGTGTGACAACACACCATGAGGCATGCCCCACACTATTATATATTTTCTAATTAAATGCGCAAATGGTCAATAGCTAAGATAAGAGTTCCACGTAAAATCTAAAAAAGATGTATTAATGAAATTACTTTCATACCATATTTGGACTAAATTAAGGTTGAAAAATGTTAGACTGTCATATTAATTGCTCAATTGATATATCATGTGAATTATAATTAACCATTAAATTAATTTTGAAATTATGCTGTATATAATGGGTAAGTGACAACTCATATGGTAAATGATTTGAGCATAAATTTAAATAAATTATTTGGACATCTACAATATTACTCTTTAAGGTTTTTATATAAAATCCAATAGTAATAAAATAAATTAATGTTATACCATATTTGGCCCATTACATATTTATGATCACAAAAAGGTTCCAAATATAGCTATTGACCCTCTTTCCAAGTGAAGAAAAAAAAAAAAAGAAAAAATTTTATATTATTATATTTGGAGATTATTTATATTAATTTTTTTACCTTCGTCAAATAGCCAAGTATACTTAATTTATTAATAATATCTAAAAGAACTATAATTTATTTGTTGTTTCCAAAATTATACACACACAATTTCTCAAAAAAAAAAAAAAAATTATACACACACAAAGCCAACAATAACACTGATCGAACCCCTGAGCAAACCTAAGAAGCTCACACAATCACTCAAGTGTTTCACTCTCCCTTGTAGCATGTATAAAATATTGAGAACTTATGTGAGAGCCCTAAAGATAAAGGTACTTGTGGAGAGCCCGAAAGATCAGAATGAATGTATTCAAGAATATTTCTTTTTGTAGTATGCGAAGCTGTAGCAAATTGCAACTTATGTGACTTCCCGAGAACACAACTCTCACATAGATCTATATCACTGATCCTGTTTGAGTTCAAAATTCTCTGTTTACAAAGTTCTTGAAGACCCTTCATACTGACGTGGCCAAGCCTCTTGTGCCATAATTTTGTATATCTGGTCTTCACTTTGTGAAACAGCAGCTATATTCTCAGTCATTGCTCTCCCTTGTGTTATGTATAAACCATGTATTAGCTTCCATTTCAAAACCACCATAGCTCCCTTTATGACCTCAGAATACCTTGTTCTAACTTATAAGTACAGCCATTCAAATCTAACATCCCCAGTGACATCAGATATCTCCTTAGCCTTGGAAATATATCTGACATTATCCAAGATCCTAATAGAACCATTCAAAAGTTTAAACTTTGCGGTACCTACGCCAGAGATTTCACAAATACAGTTATCTCCCTTCAAATCTTTATGACGTTGTATTACTTTGAAATCAGAAAACAAGTCTTTTCTTGGCGTCATATGAAATGTACACCCGGAATCCATATATGCCCATTTATCATGTGAATCAACATTAGAGACAGATAGTACCTCTTTAATTTTCTGACTTGATCTCAAGATCTCTAGAACGCAGAGGTCTTAAGACATCATCAAGAGCCACAGACTCTCTGCCATATTTAATGGCAGCCTTGATATCTTTGTCACCGTCTAGAAGTGAATTGAGGATGTTCACCACTTGATTTTCATCATCAATTTTCTCTCCAATATTAGCAAGATTTTTTGAAAAGAAGCCAATATATTAGCAAGAAGAGAGCAGAAAGGATAAGGATACATTCTGCTAGGACTTAACCAAGCCCGAACTACCAGCCCATGAGGCTAACCGATGGGCGACTACATTGCCTGACCTAGGAGTGTGACTGAAGGAACAGCCTCCCACGTCGCGACTAAGACTCCTGATATCTTCAATAATATTAGCAAGATTGACAGCAATCTTTTTAAAATCATCCAGGTTGTCTTCCAGGGACTTCCTTGAGTCCATCTTGAACCCGAAAAGAAGCTCCTTCAAATAAATCTTGTTCGACAAGGTTTTAGTCATATACAGTGACACCAGCTTTAACCAAAATTTTGCAGTCGTGTTTTCTTCATCAATCTGTCGAAGGACATTATCAGCCAAGTTGAGAATAATCAAGCTATGTGCTAGTTAGTCATTCCATGATTTCTTGCTTTTGATCAGCAATAAATTCATCTCCCAAAGCGTTTGCTCCCTCCATAGCTTTAGCATATTTCTGTTGGACTAACAAAGCCCTCATCTTCTTTCTCCACATATTAAAATCACCCTTTCCGTCAAACTTGTCAATCTCGAACCTTGAAGACCCCATGATGGTCAATTCCCCTCCGAAGTTCTTGAAAATCTTGAATTTGAATGTGTGTTCTTGAAAGTCCTGAATCTGGATGTGCGAATCCTGATCCCCCCAACCTGAAACCTGGCTCTGATACCACTTGTTGTTTCCAAAATTATACACGCACAAAGCCAACAATAACAAGCAAACAAGAAGAAGAACAGAACAAGCAAGAAAAGAAGCAAGAATGCTTGGTTCAGATCTCTCAATTTGCGAGTCCTACATCCAAGGCAGGAGCTTTTCACTCCTAGATAAATCCACTTTTGAAAGTATCAATGTTACGCCCTCAAGCTCACTCCAATACTAAATTGTATAAAGCTCTCTTAACATGCTCGTGAAACCCCTGAGCAAACCCAAGAACCTCACACAATCACTCAAGTGTTTCACTCTCCCGTAAAACTTTCTTACACAATGAGTACGCTAATAACAAAGCAAAATATCATACTTATAAGTTTTGCAACATCACTGATATTATATACTAGATGATCTTGACATCCAGCCAATAGGAGTTCATTCAGTAGCAACGATTACTAAACAAGAATTGATAACCGATAGAAGAGCTGCAGTTTCTGCTTTATAACCAACTCTAACTTTAAATAACTTTCTTGCTAACTGTCCACTAACATAACTGCCAGCAGAAATTAGAGTCACCATTATCTACGATATTGAATACAAATCATTATTGAAGTACAATACAAAAAATATTAGTATACACATTCTTTATATTTAGAGGCAGTATATAGCAGTATGAGTAGTATATATATACATATATATATATATATTTTTCTTTCCTTCAGAATGTGAAGAGAATGATAATTAATTCATTTTATCTATTTATTAATTTGTCAACTTTAGTTATGGATTTAATTTTTTTTTTTTTTTTGGATAGCTAACAATAAACTCGTTGGAGGTCTACTAGTATCTATTAAGATTGGTTATTATTTACGTAGCCTAGATATCTAGTCATGTAATCAAAGAAGCCACTATTTTCATAATAAGGTAAGAAAATTATTCATACAAGTTTATAAAATGCACTTGTGGGTTTGGATTTAGCTAGCAAACTTTATGAATGTTAAGTAAGACATTTTAAATTCAAAATCAACTCACACCGAAACTAGAGAATGCTTGAAATCATGCACAGAAGAGTTAGGGAGAGGTTTAATTCCAAATAAAATTTTGCCAATCTTATGAATTAATAACATGTATTTTACAAATGGTATCAAAATTAAAGTTGTAATCCAACCCAAATATAATAAAAACTAATAACTACTTAAAAAAATAGTTGGTATTTATTTATTAATCAAATTATGAATTATATGTTTAATTTTTACCATATTTGTTTTGTTATGCAAATATATTAAATGTGATATACATGATTTATATATAATAATAGAATATATATTTAACAATGGGAGCAAGAGCCATGGTAAACTGAAACCATGACCCTCTCAAAGTCCATGTTTGATAGATATCTCTTTTGACAATTAATAAATTAGAATATCAAAATTGATGGGTACATCCGTCAAAAAAAAAAAAAAAAGAGATATATATGAACTTTTATAAATTTACTTATTTTACTTTTGTAAATGAGACTTGTTAAGATGAGAAAATGGCTCACTACGAAGTAAAGACCACGACTCTCTCAAAGTCAACCTTTGGTAGATTTTTTCTTTTACAATTAATATGTTAGAATATCAAAATTATTGAGTACATCAGCCAAATAAATATGAGATATATGAAATTGATAAATTTACTTTATCTGCTTACACTAAAAAGTTTTTTACAATAATAGATGCCATAAGGATTCTCGATGGATAGAACCTTAATGCTTACACAAATAATGACGGCAGTTTCTTAAACTATACAATCCGGCGTACATACTAGAGATAAGCATGCTCTATGCAAATATTATTTCCTCTGAAAGAACATTAAAACTCTCCTCAAAGTTTTTGGTGAATTCTTGCCAGCAAATTCAGCGATGTCATCTTGAGTACCTGAAAAGAAATAACCTAGAACTATATGGCTTTCACCATAATACAATTCTGACCCTACCCGTAACTGGTCAGGGCTTTCTTCGTTAATCTTTAGTACTGCCAAATTGCTTTTCAATAACAGAAGAATTCAAATACTTCAGACAAAGATTAAGATTTAATTATAAGCTTATATGCACAATATCAATTAAAAAATAAATAAATTCAAAATGGTGTGCCCCTACGTCTTAATTGTTATCCATGTATGGAGCTAATATTACAGCTAGCTACAAAACCATCCTAGTTATGTGTACATCCGAATTGGTGTTTAGAATCCATAATAAATTCTTATCAATTTGATCCGTTCTTTTTGTACAAATACTTTGTACTTCCATGTCCATATAGTGGAAATCAGAACATCTTTACTACAATTAATAGTCTCATGTGATTCTCTTAAAACCATGATGTATTTATATATATATATATTTTTATATTATACTAAAACTTTAAACTTTTTAAGTCTTGAAGTTTAGTTCATTTACCGTACGTAACTAAAATAAATTTAAAAAAGGCCCTCGTTTCTAATGCAAAAGGGATGACAATAGGAAACGTATCCCACTTTTCATATTAACATTACTTCAAACGTAAGAAATGCAGCAACTAGTAGTTGATATTATTTCATAGAAAAAGAAAGATGATGGTGACTTAATTGTTTGACTGATCAGCTAATGCCGCGGCACAGTGTAATTCCATCACCAACAGGGAGCTGGCAAATCTCGATCCTTGGATCAACAGCCAGAACCTTGTTGAGCTCCAACATCAAATCCATGAACTCCTTCATGAAATGAAATTTCTCCTGGGTGAACCAGGCGGCGCGGCCACAGTTCCGCTCCATAAGGTGTTGTCGTAGACAATCGCTCCCCCAACCTTCGCAAGCTCAATCAACCTCTTGTGGTAGTTAAGGTAGTTTTCCTTGTCAGCATCGACGAAGATAAAGTCGAAGGTCCCATGATATTTTCCCTGAAATTAGTACGTTTTGAATCCTAGCTAAGTTCATGGTCAATCAATTAACTAACATAATTCAAGCTACATATATGGTATGAAATAGTACGTTTCTTAAAAAATTTTGTAACTACATAACATACGTCTCGGAACATTTGGTCGATAACATTAAGAGCATGGCCTTCTCTGAACTCAATCTTGTGAGCAACACCAGCTTTCTGAAGTATGGGTAGACCCAGTTCATAGTATTCCTGGCTGATGTCCAAGGCCAATATCTGTAACATAATCAAGAATGTTCATTATATGGCTTTTATATATATATATATATAAATATATTTATCATGTGGGTGTAGTTGATGGAGCAAAGGGGAAGGGTGTACGGTATAGTATTTATAGGAGTATTTTCAGGGATTAAAATTTGATATAAATACTTGTTGTAACCTTATTGAAAGTTTAGTGGAGTTTTTCATTCATAAGAAAATGGATATAAGTACACTATTGAACTATTATAATTTTTTGTGTTGTTTTCTTTCTTCTTTATATTTTATTATTTGTGACGCTATTGCACATAAAGGATTATTGTTATTATAATTATTGTTCTTCATTATGCCTAGTTTATTATCAAGGTAAATATATTTAATAAATATTTTTTGAAGTTGTTTAGAGTTTTTACGTGTTTTGAAGTGTTTAAGTGTAAATTAAAGTTAACAATGAGATTAATTTATCTTCTATAGATAACACTTCCATCTATGATGGCAAACATGTTTTAATTTACCTCACATCATTAAATTTTTGAAATTAGTATGAAAATTGTTTAGAGTTTTTTCCCCTTTTTTAACACTTTGGAAAATAAATACCGAATTATTAGGAATAGATGCTGAAATTGTCAAAATAGGTACCGAATTGATGGAAATCAAAATTCACCACTTTCAACAAATCCAGACCCCAATTTCTTTCCTTTCCTTTCATTTCTAGATAGAAATAATCCTCATAAACCATCCAAAAACCTTATTTAAACCTAAAATCCAAACATACATTGTCATTATAGTTAGACTGGAAAATTAAAAAATTCACAACAAACAACCATTAGAATGAGAAACTCTAATCAAACTTAACAAGAGAAAGACATTAAGATTCATGATTCATGATCCTCCACCTATCACAATATAGTACACTGTTGTCGTCATCGTCATCACTTATTGATGGTTACTTCTCCTTTTCTCTCTTTTCTCTCTCTACTATTGAGGCTCTACCTGTAAAAGTCACTCCAAAAATCGAGAACACCGTCATCATCACCACCATCATCATGTTGGTGGTGGTGGTCGTCTTCATTCATATCGTTCATTTATAATTGTCTTCTCCTTTTCCTTCTTTCTCTCTTTTTCTCTTTCTACTATTATTGCTCTGCCTACAAAAGTCACCCTAAAAGGTCTCTTTTATATCGGGGTATTTTTATCTCAATTCAACAATAGGTGACATTAAAACTGAAACCATTAGTCCAGTAACTATTATACAATAGGTGCTGATATAGGTGCTACTTATTTTTTTCTCCTATATGGTATTGCTTTAGGAGGAAAGATAAAGGTGCCTATTTTAGAGATTGTAGTAGCATACCTTTCTTCTTGTGGAGCTGCACAAGTACGCAAAAGCAAAAGAATCCAAACGCCAGGACGATACCATTCAATTCAACTGAGAGTACAGAGTACTCCAAATAAATGAGAACATCAACATTCATCTAACTTATCTAATTCCTTACATAAATTGAAAAAAAAAATTGCACATGTAGATCAGTACCCTCTAGGTAGATGAAAATTTATTCTTTTTTGGCTTTATCTTGGGGCATATAACCTAAGGGCTTGTTTATTTTTAATACCTGGAGTCTAAAAAGGATTCGTAAAATACAATTAAGAGGCTTTATTTATTTTCAAGCGATATAAATCTGAAAAAGTACACAGACATTTGAAAGAAAAAACATATAGAAACTTTTATTTACAATTGAAGCAAGTAAATGGATTTGAAAACAATTCTTCTGAAAATTCCCTCTCATAATTACAAAATTTTAAGAATTATTTATAAAACAAAACATACATTTTACTAAAAATTTATTAAAATAAAACATGATTTTTTTGGGAAAGGAGGCCGCTAGCTCCTTCCACGGGAGACGGTGGACATCCTTTGTCTCTACCGATTGCTTTTAATTTTTAAAAATAGTTTTCTATTTAATTTTGATATTTAAAAATATTATCTTATCTAATTTCAATATTTCTAAATACTTAAATCGTATGTATGTGACTTATGTTTACAGCATTAATATTATAAACTTTTAAAGTATTGGCTAATTAATTTAAATTTAAAAAATTATTATAATATTTGGATAAATTAATTAAACTAGACATTGATAATTAAAATAATCTAGATTTTAAACATAAACCACCAACCCGCTTTTCAAGTAAAAAGAACATTCTATGTTCAAAATTGTTATAGTTAGAGTCCAATATATATATATATATATATATATTATGCATGTCGTTGGATAATTAAGTATACATTACTAATATTATCTAATGGAAGAATACTTTATTGAATACAAATAATTATTAGAATACACGGCAAATATTTAAATGTATACAGTCCTTATATGTAGATATGATAATTTACCTGCTAGATCTATTTGGCAATTTGTTGTCTTTAGTTGTGGTCTGTGGTATAGATTTATTCTGGTAAACTTTGTTGACATTATATAAACTATTTGAGATTCGAAATTCGCTCAAACTGAAACTAAAGGACTCTTGATATTCATGTATAAAAAGTTTAGGCAGAGGTTACCATACAGCAATTTGCTAACTTTATGGAAGTAATATCATGTATTTACGAAAGTTTTCAACCTTACAATTGTAAGATGCCGGTATATTAGAAAGAAACTAACTACTCAAAAGTAGTTAAAAATAAAATTTTATACTAAATAATTAGATGATAAGTTATTTTATGTTGTATAACAGTTATTTTATCAAAATATTTAACCTCTTCCGAGCTATGCCATGCTCACAGATCTTGTAATGGGTTGTTGATAGCGTGGCCTCTTGCAGGTATTTGACTATGTAAGATTGCATTATCTGATATACGTGCACAGTGCACATGAATTTCAAGGGAGAGTGACAAATAATATTGCGTATGCTAGATTGGTGGTAGGTAATTGTAATGGAACTAAAATTAAAATAAGTTCTATTGATCATAAGATGGTTATTGAAATTAATCCAATTATTGTAATTGTTGGTAAGGTTATTTATCCAGTATATAAGGTAGTCAAATCCATAAAATAATATAAAATCTCGGGAAATAAAATCCATTAGTATTAGTTGAATCAGATTTTCATAGCCGTTGGGAAAATTAAATTATCATCTGTTTCATTGTTTTGGTATGGACCAATTTGAAATGCTTAGTGATATATCCAGTGCGTGTTTAAGCAAACTACAGAGATTATACTTCTCTGCCTTAGGTTCAGTGGGATGCGTTATCAGCTATAGATGTTTATAATGTATTTTTGGACCATTTCAAGATTGTCCAACTAATCGTTGAAACTATACACTCTATTATCTAGTTCTCTCTGAGACATTCATACACTATACAATTAGTTATCCAAATTATGAAACCAAATTAAAGCTTCTTGTCCTTGCTTTAGCATGACTAAGTTAATAGCTCCTGAAATCTCGGCAGCATTTGGCATAGAATTTTTTTATACATATTTTTTTTATAGCATAAGGAGCCTCAGCAGAAGCTAGCTAATTACTTTAACCAAACACAATCAAGTTAACACAACTGGCTGTATCATTGTTGTATGCATAAAAGAAAGTTGCATGTATTTGAGAAAAAAAAGATATTCAAAATCATGATGTCTGAAAACCGAAAAATACTGAAAACTGAATAAAAAAAAGATATAAATCAAAATAAGTACAACTCTAGAGGCAGAACTCCGATCGATGTCTTTAAAATAAATACATGTAACACATGTATTATATAATAACAACTAATGTAATTAAGATTCAAAGAAAATTTATTAGGTTGGAAATGTTCTCCCCCTTTTTGTTTTATCCTTGAGATGGAAACTCTTTTGCTACTCCACCTTTTTCTTCCCCTTTCCTTTTCTTTCCTGCAACACCACCATTAACATAAATTAATAAATTACATACACTAAAGTTAGATTTCGCATGTAAAAACTGATTGTTTTTGGAGAAAATGGAGTGAAGGATATCGGATCCAGAATTTAATTAGGAAGCTGCAAGTAGGAATATAATGATAACATGACATTAATCTGACATGCAAATAACTTAATTCAATCAACATTGCGGAATACTCAAATATATACGATTATTTTAACAATAATAAATTGGCATTCAGAAGAAACAAATATGCTTCACACTTGTCTTGTTACTCTATGTGTTGAGAAATATATATTACATATATATATGCGTGTGTTACACTAACATTTGATTCATTAATATAGTAGACTAAAAGTATCAATCAAATAAACATTATAGTTTTGTGTGTTGATGAGTTCATTTCATGTTCTACTAATATTTTACGTACCTTGCAAACTTTGATATCTAGCCCAGAGAGATATGCATCCACAGCTTTTCGGGACCTTAAATAACCGCCTTCCGGACGATAATAGTACTGCATATGTAGTAAAAGAAAATGCTCTGGTGTCAATCATATGATCTGTTGCATCATGAATCATTTCATAATATCAAGAGTTTAGATATTAGCAGAAAGAACTCAGAATTAATCTAATAACAATCAGCATTTAGTTGAGAAAAATACATTCTTATACATTTACAATATGAGAGCGTAAGTTAAATCTAATTTATTAAGAAAATTTCCTATTATACATAAGGTTTTAGTTCACATGTAAATATAAATGCTCAAAGTTTTTGTCTAGGGATACGGTAAAAAAGAATTTTTTCACATAACAGAAGAATAGCACCCATTTTCGTAGTAATCAATGTCATCCTCAATATAAAAAGAAATATCATTATTAAGCAGTTTGCTAAATGAAAACATTATGAAATTTAGGATCAATAAATTCTTTTTGTTGATTATTAACTACTTTGGTTAGTTTTATCCGTTAGGATTTTACGAAAGATAATTAAGAAAAAGGAGATTAGAAATAAAATCTACCATAATTAATTTCAAGTAGTTTGCTTCATAATAGGTAATGAACTTGATGAAACTTTTCTTTAAGGCACCTTTTAATTTGGGTTGATAGGATGTTTTCCTTATAGATGCAGGTGCCTCATTATTAGCCAGTTTGTATTTCTTTTTTCCTATCTATCATCTCTCTCTGGTTATGTAAAGCGTCAACTGATATTATAAATATTTATAACTGTTTTAATATTTTTAAAATCCTAGTTAAATTAATGAGGTTTGTCGGATTAATTTTTAGATTTGTACATGTGATGTCTTATTTCGGAGGTTTGTGAAATAGAACATATATTATTAAATCTACTCTCTCATACAAAAAGAAAAAAAAAAAAAAAGAACATTAAAATTGAGAACGGAAAAAATAAAATAAAAATACATATATCAAGATCACAAATTAGACTAAATTAATTATTATATATTAAAACAAAAACAAAAATATGTGTTAAGAAATTACAAAAAATATTTCATGGACAAAACGAAAATAAGCAAATTTTAATCCATCAAATTTAGCACCTGCATGAATCAGATATTGCGATCAAAGAACCCTCAAGCCCCATAAATTATACTAACATAAAATAATGATGATAACAATACTTTAAGACTCGCATAGAAAGCCCTAGATCTTACTGCCTTACTGTGATCCAAAGTAAAGAAATAAAAACAAAAATAAAAACACTTTGATTATTTATATGTACCGTATCCGTTCGGCCATCCTTGCGAGTCTTCTTTTTGATGGTCCAATCAACGGGCAGCTGTGAAGGATGACCATCAATTTCCTTCCTTGATCTCTTAGTCCTTTGAAATTTTTCAACTTGATCATCAACACACCTAAAAGTTGGAGAAAGAGGAGGTGGTGTGAGCAGTGATGGTTGATTTGGTGGGGTTGATGATAATGATAATGGTGGTGGTGGTGTGAGGGCTACTACTGGTGGTGGTGGTGGTGCTGTTAGTGGTGTTGTTATTGATGTTTGGGCTACCGGTGGTGATGGTGGTGGTGGTGTTGGGGCTACTGCTGGTGGTGGTGGTGGTGGTAGTACTTCTCTTTGTGGTGATTCTAGCGGTGCTAGTGGTAATATTGGGGGCTCTGGTTGAAGTAGAGCCAGCTTAAGATCGACCAATTCTGGTCTCCATTCAACATCATGGTACAGAAGTGTGCAATACACCACACCATCAAACAGGCTTGGCTCATCATTAGCCACCATTTTCACTCTTTTTTTAATATGTAAATGATAATCTGCACAATAGATTTATATAGATAAATAGGTATACAAGTAACAACTCGTATATCACGTGAAAACACACCATGAGACATGTCACACGTACACTATTATTTGAATTTTGAAATCCGCATGTGGTCAACAGACAACATAAGATTTCCATGTATAACCAGAAAGGATGGAGTGAAATCAATCTTATACCATATTTGGACAAAATTTAAGGTTAAATAACGTTGGATTACCAAACTATTTATTCAAATAATATGTCAGTGAAATGTAACCATTAAATTATAATTATGAGATTATGTGGTAGATAAAGTCTTAGAGACAACTTACATGCCAAATGATTTATGTATGAATTATTTGAATAAATTTTTTGGACAATCTACCAATTACTCATTAAGGTTTCTATACAAAATATAATAGTTAAATAAAATCACTTCTTACTTTGGACCATTACATTTGTTGTCACAAATCGGACCCTCTTTTTTATAGTGTTATAGTTGGATTTCATTTATAATAATTTCATGTCCTCCCGATAACCAATTGTACATTATTAAAAATAGTAAACAGAAGTATAGTTTATTGAATATTAATCATTATTAAATATACATTTTTCTAATATACAGAGATAATATATACTAGTTTGTAGGTTACGAGTAATTTTATATTTATTCCTTCCCTTCCTACGATTAATGCGTTATATCTATTAAGTTTTCGTCAACTTTAGTTGTGGGTGTAGGTAGATTTGTTCAAGAAAAACATTTTAAACATTAAGTAAGAGTTGTAAGACATTTTAATTCCAAATCAACTCACAGCGGAACTAGAGAATTCTTGAAATTCATGTATGGAAAGGCTGGGGAGAGGTCCAAATATAATTTTGCCAACCTTATGCAATCAATAACATGTTTTTTACAAATGGTGTCAACCTTAAAGCTGTTATTTACCTGTATATGGAATGAAACTAACTACTCAAAAATCTTTAATGTTTAGTCATTAATCAAATTAAGAACTGTTTATTTAATTTTCAATACAAAAATTTTGTTATGCCAATATATATATACATATATTAATGAGATAAAAATTATTAATAAATGCTAATTAAATATATATTTAATAATGAGAACCGCTGGCAAAGTAGAGAACATGACCCTCTCAGTCAACTCTTGAATCTTGATAGAAATATCTTTTTGACAATTAACATGCTGGGTTATCAAAATTAATGAGTATATCTGCTAAACAAAATCTGAGAAATGAACTTCAATAAATTTACTTGATTTGCTTTCGTAAAGGGGCTATGTCAAGATGAGTATATGGGCCACGGCCCACGATAAAGTAGAAACCATAACAGTCGCATAGTCAACTTGTGGTAAATATTGTTTTTTAACAGTTAATACGTTGGGATATCGAATTAATGAATAAATCCACTAAACAGAATTTGAGATATGAAATTTAATACTTTTACTTTATCAGATTTTGTGAAAGAGACTCTTTCAAAAAAAATAAAATAAAAAGCTTTTGTGAAAGAGATATATTATTACTCACAGAAAAAAAAAAAAAAAAAAAAGTACTTATATTAAGATGTGGTCTCTTGAAAAGTCCCTTACTAATTTAGTTCAACCATATCTTAGAGGGGGGTTTTTGATTTTTACCATGACTAAGAATATACAGAGTTCCAATTTAATGTGATATATGAATTTAAATATATGTCATGAGTTAGTAAGATTATTATCCCATATCATTAATTGAAACATAAGTTCAAGTCTAAAACGAAATGTCTAATATTATTATCATTTGTTATATTTAAAATTCACATCCAAACAACTAATAAAATTATATTGAGAAATTTAATATTCAAGTATTAATATGAAAATTAAGTGGTTATGTCTGCATCTAATATTGCTTTTCTAAAATGATTTTATTAAACATGTTTTTTTTAGAGGGAGATCTGCAAAATTATCCCTGAGGTTTTATTATTTCTTTAACCCTATAAGTTTATATTTGGAGATCCCCTTATTAAATATGAAAACCATCTTATACTTTCAAATTTAGTTAAAAAACACTAATATAATGTGCTGAGAACTCCTTTATAGGAGAGTCTTTATCTATATTAATATCAAGAGAGTTGTTTTTGAAAAAATGATACATGGAAGGCCCCAAACTTCATCACTTAGGATCGACTGAACCTTAATGAACCCGACAAAATCAAAGATTTAGAGTTTTCCTACTTGGCCAAGACTTGCCCATAGATAATCAACAATACATAATTGGTATTATCTAACAAAAGTATAGTTTATTGAATGCAAAAAATTGAAGGGATGAAAAAGGAGACTGGCGGCGGGTGGAGAAACAACCGATGAGGTGCAAGTTGTGGTAGTGGTTGGAAAAAGGGACTCAAATGTAAGTTTATTTGGTCAAGTGATGTTGTAGAATGAGTTGACCAAGACAGTGACAGTGGTTAGTGATGGATAAAAAATTTATATGTGAGAGGACACCATATTTCTTAATAAAATATAAAACAATAATGTTATGATCTACAAATAAGGGGAGAACTCAACACACATGTAGATGAATATATATAGTAAGACTTAAACCTGTATTACAAATATCAGAGGAAAGTGTATTGATTACTTTAGCTACGAATGAATATAAATCTCTAATAAATGAATATATTATATTTTCTTTGAGTTTTATAGTATTACTATTTACTACAACAAATAATTGTAATATTGAAAAATTGAATCTTAACATATATAGTATATATGATTTTATTGTTTTATATTTCCATTGAGTTTTATAGTATTACTAGAAAAATTGCACGAGAAAGTTTATATTAAATTGAAACAAATAGCACACCTAATCAATTGACTTGGATAATATTACACTAAAATTGTAATTAAAATATTTTTAAAAAATAGATAAAACGATAAAATCAACAATATGGTACATAGAAAAAAAAAAAAGAATATGAGATAAAAATCAAAACACACTAATTTATTAGCAATTTTGATGCTAAAAATTTAGATGAGGAATTTGAATTTTACGAATTAGAAGTTTGACCAAATTAAAAATTCTATAAAAATAAAAGAAATTCAAAAAATGTAATAGTTTAGTAAAAAATTTAACAATTCACTAATTTGCACCAATAAAGACATAGAGATGTTACTGAGTGTACTGTAATATATCTATATCTATATCTATATATATATATATATATATCTTACAAAACAAATGTAAGATATATATATATATATATTTTATAATTTGGGATGGGGTAGGTGGGTGGTTTCGCCATTGATGATGGTACAAGTGAGCCAGTGTCTAGTCAGGAGAAGTCGTCAAGGAGATTGGAAGGAATGATTTGGGTGACATGGCTTAAGAGAAAACAAAACTTGATTTGCAGGAGAAGTTTTTTGCTTTTATTTTGTTTTGTTTTGTTTTTACTTCTTTTTATGGAATAAGTAAGGTTTTGAGTAATAAGAACATAATCAATTTTGGGACCGTTAAATCTAACAATGATTAACTGTTAACTGCCGGTTTGATAGATGTTAGCATAATTAGGTCAATACCTTAGGGTAGTGTACGAAAGCAATCTCATACCAAAACGTATCACATATATATACATATCATCAAATAATAAATGAAGTTAATTGTCTCAATTAAATATAGTCTAAGTTCATAATCATGCTCTCATAAGTCATGTGATTTAATTTGCTCTCTTGAGTTCATCCCATCTTTCGCAAGTACAAAGACAATCCAAGCAAATAGAAATATCGTGATAAAATTAGAGAAAATAATTAAATGACTAACTACAATTCAATTAACTAATGCAAAGCTGCTGAACAACATTCAATAATTAATATTGCTTTGGTCCCTGACAATTAGTGCATGCCAACTGATTCTGATACAATCAAGGGTAGTACTAACACAAACATGTTGTAATCAGAAACCGGCCCAGATCAAAACAACATTATAAAGCTAGCTGCCGGCATACAACTGATTTATTTCATACTACATATAAAGAGAATTATAAAGAAAACAAAACTACAAAAAACAGACATAATCTATCTTGCAGTCACGGTGCACATAGTTGCTAGTCGGCCACGGTTTAATTAACTACCACATATGACTCCAAGAGAGATTCCAAATACCCACTATCAGGAAAACAAAAATTGCCAAAGGATTGAAGTTGCCCTGTGGAAGACATCCAAAAACTTCATGATCGTATATTCAACCAACCGCCTCCGCCACCCCGGAAGGCCCCACTAACGCCATAGTGGGTGATGAGCCTAGTGACATGCCGGCAGCGGTGGTGGTTAAGAGAAATTAATCAATAGCCACTAAGCTCTCTCTGGAGTTGCTTGTACGTACAAAAGGAAGATAGATACATAGTTGGTGGATGGAGATGACTGAGAGAGAGAGAGAGAGAGAGAGAGAGAGAGAGAGAGGGTGGGTTTATAAAAGTGGGGTGACTTCTCCCAAGGGCTTGCAGTGATCGCATCTTCCATGGTATATGCGGCGACCACAATTTGTTGGCCACATATTTTTTTGCTTTTCATTTTCATTTCTTAGCCCCCCTTGCTACTTTAATACTAATGTACACTTTGATATACGTTAGAAACCACACTCTCCACGTGTTCTTATTACAAAATTGTCTTCTTACTTTTATGTTACAATAATATATGTTCATAAGTATGTGGGTAAATTTTCTTTTATTGTATTGTGAAAATTACATCTTTTTTAACAATAATTATTCAAGGGTTTCGCACATAATGTCTTAACAGCCCTAATTAGATTCAATGTCAGGTGAGAGGTCTATCATGAGAAAAGTTGAAAAAATAGTATATTAATTACTTAAATTATGAGTGAATATATATTTATATATTTTATAATAGAAGATTTCTAAATAGTTATGCAATAATTGAAATCACTTTCATAAGAGAATGTTGCTTAAAGAATATTTATAGAATATTCTTATGAAACATTAGTTGGCTAAACTATTTCCTAGATATCAGTTATTAAATTTTACTTCAGAAATTATATAACTTTATTGCACATGATTTATTCCGACATTCTTTATAATGTTAAAACAAGGACAGTTACCAAAAGCAACTATTTTATAATAGAAACAGTTTGTGCGGTGCGTGTGGCACAACAGTGTTTGTCCAGCTGTGTGCCTTGCTATTTGTCACCTTTAATTATTTAACTAATTAAAGCATAATTGTGTTTCACCGTTGTCAAATAAAAATAAAAAAAAGTGAGTAGTAGTTTCGTCCCACTGATGGCGTAAATTAATGCTTTTTTTTTTTTTTTTTTTAACTTTTTGCAACAAAAGAAAGAAAGTTGCATAGACGTTGATGGATCATGGGAAACAGACCAAATAAAGGAATCGACTATCCAGCTCCAAGGCAAGAAGAGGTGTATATATCCAAAAGATCATACCTAATTAGTCAAGATTTGAGTTTGTGTTTAGAAGTAATAAGCCACTACAGTCATCTTAATTTTCTTGTTTACTTGGCAGAGCCCATGATTGTGACAGTTTTGGATGTCTTTTTGAGAAGCCAAATATTCTGCTCACAATTTGAGAAGTTTTTAAGTGACCGGCCATATCGGTGGGGTTAGTGGGGTGACTTTGTAATAATTACATAACTTGGTGGGGGAAGCAAGAATCATAAAAAAGGACTGTAGAGTTCTAACTTCTAACTTGTATAAAATATTGATTCAGATAATTCATTAGATATTGCACTAGAAATTTTTAAGGCAAATTGGAAACAAACTCCAAATATTTTCATAGAAACAAAATATTTAACGTAGAACTGTAATTAGAATGTCAGTCAACCCTCCATCAAACGTAATGGTTGATTGGACTGTTAGAGGGTAAAGCAAATACTCCATATATACGTTACTACCTAGGTTTCCAGCTTGCAAAGATGTGCACTCTTCTTGTACAATCACCTTATATACAAGGAAAAAAAAAATCAAAATCATTCTACCAAGTGTTGTTGGAATTTTACAAGTTTCAAAATAAATTTCAGATTTTTCTAAAAATAGATTGTAATTATTTTTTAATTGAGATAGATTTTAATTTGTGGGGGAAGAGTTCTCATTATTTTTCAACAAAAAAGCATCATCTCAAAATTGAAATTTTTGTCGACAAATTAGTTCCTTTAAAATCAAGGCACTAGCTAGTTATAAGTCTCATAACATAGGCTCTGAAGCAATGCACATATGTACTTGACGAATATCGTGGCCTACAATTCTTCACTGTTGAAAGCTCTCTCGGATATATTTCCATCCTATTTTCATGATCTCTCATGTGATTAAAATGGGATCCAATAGCTTGCATTGTTATAAAATCGATTATCGATCTGATGTAACAATTGGTTTGGTTTTACCAAGATACGATTGGGATTCCATACGAAATTACATGCATATCTCGCATTTGAGAAGATTAATTCAACAATTAACTGCAATCCAATTCATTCCTAAAATGAAGTCCTATTCAATTAAACTATGTATACTATGTATATCTAGTTCAATTCAATCACGAAAAAGCCTAAATTCAATATATATAATATTTCAATCTCTTCCAACTAAACTAATCATGACATGATAATGGAAACATGCATAACGCATCTTAATTATATTAAAGAAGTATAAGTTTGAATAAAGCAACATTAAAATTAGTTGTATACTTATTCATATCTCTAGAGATTAATGCTATAGTTAGAGATAGCAATTGCATCGATTGGGGATGGACAAGTCCCAATCCCCACCCAAATCATGTTTGGGGCTTTGGGGTGGCTCCCCCATCCCTAACCTTATTCTCTTGTTTTTCTTGTTTCCTCTTAATCCTTCAATCTCATTCGACCTCGTTTGATCCAATTTAACACAAAATTAAAAACAAAAAACAAAACAAAACAAAACAAAAACAAAAATCTCAATTACTAATATAATAAAATTCTCAAAATACTTACATATAAACTAGACATGTTTCACAAAATAATATGATTAGTTATTTGAATAATTATATAAGTATATACCTATATAATTGAAATGGGAAAATAGAGATTGGATGTTTCCCTAATCCCTGACGTTATAGCAATTCTCATTCACATCTATGATAAAAAAAAAAAAAAAAGGTTGAATTCCTCCATATGTCTATATTAGTTTGGGTGGGGATATTCTTTCCATAAAGTAGAAGTAGATATTTTTTAGTGTTATAGGATTATATTTCGGGCTGCGAATTTGACAAATGCTGATTGTTTGAGATATTGATTATTTCAGTTGTTGATTTGTGTTGTTGTTACTTTTTATGGCATTATGGGCTTTAAGCGACTTTGTATTTGATTTGTATTTGGGAAGCGAATTTTTTTATGGATTTTCAATTTGATCGTTGACGGTACAGTAAAATTTATATAGGTTACTCGATGAGATATATGTTAGATAAACATTTGATGCTTGGAAGTTAGGTTTTGGTTTGGGAGTTGGGGTGGGGGTTGGCGGGTTAGGGGACTGAATCTAGTCTTGAAAAATTGGATGCAAATTCCTTCGGATGGTCAGTTTAGGCATCTCTGAAACAACCAACAACAGCCCCATCCTTCAAAATTGTCTGCCCCTGTGTTTAGTTCATGTTTGGACAAGTATAATTTAAGACATGCCAATAATATTTGCTATATTATTTTCCAAGGAAAGCAACTACACTACACCAATTGAGTCCCTTTAATACCTAATTTCAGTTGATTTGAGTTTCATTTATGCAGTCTATATTATCAATTATCATAACGTAGATGACTCAAAAATGTATAACGTGTAATATGTGCGTATTTTCATTTGACATGATGTTCCCATTTGTTTACACGAGTAATGAAGGGTATTTTAGATACAATTAGTACAGAAGAAAATGGTTTTCTGCATCCTAATGAAGGTACAAATTTATTGAATTAACAATCGTGTCAAATTATCAATATTTTATATGTTATAAAGTATCTACATTAATATTAATTTTCACAAGATATTATTATATTGTGGATTCGGGATACATAAATATGTCAAGATTTTTAACACCTTACAAAGGTGAGAGATATCATCTACTTGATTACGGATCATACACCTGGAGGTTCAAAAGAGTTATTCAATTACAAGCATTCATCAATAAGAAATGTAATTGAGCAGTGTTTCGGCGTTTTAAAAGTGTGCTTCGCTATTTTGAAAAACATGCATAATTATCGTTTATGTAGGCGATGCCTCATACCAATTGCATGTTGTGTCTTACATAACTTTATTCATTCGCAAGCTAGAGATGATTTGATATTTGGTCAATATGAAAATGAAGATTTATTAATTGATGAAGAAGAAGACCAATTCCTAATATAGATTTATCTCCATCAAATGTAGCACTAATAAGCAATGTTAGAGATGAAATTGCAAGAAAAATGCGGAGGGACTGTTCACGTAACGGAGAGTGATGTTTATGTAATTTAGTTATGACTTGTAGAAGTTGTATTATATTAATGTTATGAAATGTTAGCTTATGACATGTAACTCTAATTTAGAATTTTTCGATTGGATAGTTTGTACATTTTTTTTCCCATTAAATGGAAATGGATGCAATATGATGTAAACTTGCTATAATTTTATAAATTGATTAAATGGTCTATATGGAACTGTTATATTCAAGTAATTATAATATTATATGAAATGGTATAATTTTTTCCCAAATATATAAGAAGTTATAAATTTATTTAAATCAAAAATAAAATAAACCTTATAAAATATATTTGTAAGATGCAAAGTTATAATTACATATGCAACTAATCAATGAAAAAATTATATATGTAATTAATTAATTAAAAAAATTACTTGTATAGAAATTTTTTTTCAAAAATTGCTACCAAATGCATTTTCTCAAGTTTTTATGTTTTCACTTTTCAGTTATTGGTATCATACGTGTTTTTCAGTTTCCATTTTCATAATATTGTTTTCAGCATATGCTACCAAACGTGTTTTTAAAATCTGAAAACAAATTCAAAACATTGTTTTTATTTTCGTTTTCGTTTTTGAAAAACAGCAAATAAAAAATAGCTACCAGAAACACCCTAAGATTCTTTCACGCATATTGAAGTTGGTTGTTCAATGCTTTTATTCTTCTTTGCGTACCGGGAGAGAAGAAAAGGAATTAGCTATCTAGAATTGAAAAAAGTGATTTTATATGGAATGCCTTGGTTGCAAAGCAATAGGACCATCAATCAGAAACCAAATCGTCGTGAATATAGTGGTATAAAATAAGCAAAATTGCTTTACTTGTGTATTGGGGTAAGCTTGAGGACATCCTTATCCACATTTAACTTTGATTTGAACATCAAACTATACAAAATGATTCACCACCAAACTTAAGAGAATCTTCAGTATATCTCTATTTTGGAAAAGTTATTTTAGGGGAACGGTCTTATATGCCATTATATTTGCCTACAATTTTTATTTTTAATATCACCTAGTGATGGAGGTGAAAGAAAATGGTTGAGATATAATTTAATTTTAAATAGATATAGGCTAGATAAACCAACTAAACTTAATGATGTAACATAATCCGTCGGTAAACTTTCATCTCTAATGGTGACAAGTTGATTGAGTGAGACAGACAAATGGTATCAAATGGACACTTTTGTTTACATGGAAGCATATATAGTCTTCTTTGGTTTCGGTCCAAAGTGAATTGGTGGCCAGCTTGGCCTAGCACAATGGAGAATTTTAATTTGTGTGATGATGCATATAACTTTGCGAGGAAACTTGCAGAATCTGACCAGATTATTAAAGACAACATTGGAAATCGAATCTCTAAGATAACTTGAGTTTAACTCAAGAAATGATAAAGACAAAAGCGTACGCTGTCTTGACAAAGAAAAAGAAAAGTAAAGGGACAAAGAAGGAGATCATTTATATTACATGGCAACAACATATGCAACAAGTCATCCCACAGGCCACACAACACCAAACTTTGCGGTGTTAGCACACCAAACCACCGTTTAAAATGCCGACTAACACGGTAACACATCAACCGGCCCAACCATCAACATCTGCACGGAAGCACACGGGCCTGTTCCGATTCATTGCCATTTTCTTGTTGGCCTTAATTGTCATTGTGGGTGTCACCGTACTAGTCATATGGCTAGTGATCAAGCCAAAGCGTCTTGTTTACACCGTTGAAGACGGTTCCATCCAAAAGTTCAACCTAACCAATAACCACCTCAATTCCACCTTCAATTTTGTCATTAGGGCACACAATCCCAATGGCCGAGCCTCCATATACTATGACTCCATCGAGGTCTCCGTGTCATATGATGATCAAAACATGGCGTTCAGTACGCTACAGCCTTTCCACCAGCCTACTCGAAATGTAACTCGTCTAGAGACAACACTTGTGGCTCAAAATGCAGCCCTATCGGAGTCACTTTCGAAGGACTTGAAGCTTGAAAGACAATCGGGAAAGGTTGTTTTGGATGTCCGCGTCAAGGCAAAGATTCGGTTTAAGGTAGGGGTATGGAAGTCTGGTGATCGGACTCTTAGAATTTTATGTTCCCCGGTGGTAGTGCATTTATCTTCGTCCAAAAACTTCGAGACAATGGAGTGTGACATTGATCTTTGAGCGTGATTTCTAGGAATATAATCTTCTCGTGCATTTTCACTATTGGGAAATTCTTTTCTTGTGTTGATGTTTATTTGTTGTGTGAGACTATAACTTCTTGTTTTTTGTTTTCTTTTTTTTGGATTTAATTTTATTATTGTGTGAAAATCATTAATTGTTGCTCTTTGTATCATTATTAGGTTGTTTTATTCTTAAATAATGTAGTTGATATCGTGTTGACTGTTGAACTAATTTGAAATAAACTATTAATTGAAAAAAAAAAAATGCATCCAGATTAACGTTTCTTCCATGACTATGTACTGGGTTTAATCAGTCTGCATCATGAAACATGTAATAATAAGTGGTAAAGCTATTCTCAAACATATATTAATAATTGGTAAAGTAGATAGTTAAATTTAGTAGATTTCTTCAATAATAATATTTTCTTATTTATCTTATTTTTGCTTTCGTACCTTGGCTAAAATTCCGCTTTGTAAAGTTGCAATAGCATTCATAACCCATATTGGGCCTTTTAAGCCGTAGTGGGAAAATGATGAGTCGTGATATTCCCACCCCTCTAAAACTGTATGTACACCCCAAAATATAATTATTTTAAAATTCCAATATTATCTTTAATAACATTAATGAAAAACTAAAAAACTGATGTAACACTATTGACCATAAAAGCATTTCCATATTTATCAGCCATTGCCCAAGCGTTTGACATAGGGGCTGGTTTGAAGATAACCAGTAATAGGCCATGCCCATGCTGGCTCTGGTGGTCTCCTGCCTTCTTCCTTGTTTCTTCTCGTTGTGCTTTTAGTCACACAAAGAAAGATAACAGCAAAAACACATGCGAACAATACTATGATATCTTGCAATTGAAGGGAGGGTTTCGTTGCGTTTGTGTTGTTGCGATGAAGTTTTGGGTTTGATTTATATGTTAATGAAGAAGATAAAACGATTTGTATTTTTGATGAAAAACTTTTGGAACGAAACCCGGGTTTTTTTCTTTTTTTCAAAATGAGAATTTTGATGGAAAACATGATTATGATAGTGGTGGAGAGTATGAAGAAAAAAATGATATATTAGTAATTTATGGGATATGATTACAAACTTTTAATATTTTAAAAAGAAATAATAGAGTGGACATACAAAAAGAGGTGCACATATAATATTTTTGGGGTGCCAATGTCGCCAGTCTATGATGAGATGTTGCCCATGCCCAGGATATCCATGGGCTATCCCATGAGTATCAGTGGGTTCAGCCTCTGTTTTATGAATAGATGCACGTGGGGGACTCGGACCATGCAAAACAAAATACTAAAGAGTATCCTTTAAAACTGAATGTACACCTTTTTAGTGCAGGCAATTTATTAAATATTTAAAAAATCCTAATTTATATTTAAAAAAATTAATGATGTTTATTTATATATAATATGATAAAATTAATAAAATAATTTTTTAAATTAAATTAATCACAATTAAATATTATTATTTGTTCAAAAAAAATCTTTAATGGGATGTAATTACAAAAGGGTGTGTATACAGTTTTAATGGGTTCAAATATTGCACTTAAAACAAAAAACACATGGATATTAACACAACAGAATCCAATCTACTTGAAAGCGTAAATGAAAATAAAAAGCCCAAATAATGATTCTACTCTGCATAAGCCAAGGCCCAGACCAAGTTGAGCCTAGGAGAAGAGAGGACGTGGTATTGAAACTTGATTCATCCACTAGCAGTTGAGACAATAATTTTCATCTTCTTGAAAAATTCCTGACGTAAGTGAACCGTGGATGTATTTCCAATCCTTCGGCCCCCTTGTATCTGAACTTGATCATTCTGTTTCTATAATTCTATCTCAGCTTTTTGTTGAGCTGGCTAGAATTTATCTATACAAATAAACTATTATTTTTCTTACAAATCTTGTGAATGGGGACCTTGTGTAAATGCTGGTCTCCATTTTAAAAGATTCCGAGGAAGTAAACTATGGATCAACAGTAAGCAATTCACCAACCAAATTTAGCAACATGAGCTTGACGTCCCCACTGCTAATGTTAACAGCCTAACTGAAAGGAAACACTATCTAATACTGAGCTGCGGGATATTTTTTCAATATATTCATAAGATTAACACTAGGTATGGAAAAATAAGACGTGCATTTTGGGCCCAAAGTAGCATGTGTATAAACCCATGAAAAATGAGCAAATAATTAAAGTTGTGAGAGCATGAAGTTTTTGTGCCCTTAAAGCTGCCACAACACAAATCCCTTGAGCAAATTTCTAGCACCAGAGGCGCTGGCAGACCCCTACCCAAATCGTCTAGATGAGCAAAGATGTTTGCTAAGAAATGGAAACCAAGAAAGTTGATGCGAAGAAAGGAAAATAATAATTATCATTTTTGGACAAAAAGAAGGTGATTGGTGGCGGCCAGCTTGGCCTAGCACTAGGGAATTTTGTCTGACGATGCATGTTTGCTAGGTAACTCGTAGAATCTCACCGGATTATTAAAAGGGACATTGGAAATCGAATCTCTAAAATATCTTGAGTTTTACACAAGAAATGTTAAAGACAAAAAGTGTTGTATTGACATGACAACCCAAAAAAAGTGAAAGAACCAAAGAAATCATGTTACATGGCAAGAACATATGCAACAAGTCATCCTAACCTCACCAAAATTTTAGCTTGTAAACGACCATTTAAAATGCCTACTAACACGTCGACACATCCACCGTCAAAACCATCGGAAGCCACCGGCAAGCACAAGGGGCTGCGTCGATGCATTGCTATTTTCTTGGCAGCCCTAGTTGTCATTGTGGGTGTCTCTGTGCTAGTCATATGGCTAGTGATCAAGCCACAGCGTCTCGTTTACACTATTAAAGATGGTTCCATCCAAAAGTTCAACCTAAACAATAACCACCTCAATTCCACCTTCAATATTGTCATTAGAGCACATAATCCCAACCGCCGAGCCACCATAAACTACAAGTGGATCAAGGTCTCCGCGGCCTATGATGATCAAAACATTGGTTTCAATACGCTCGAGCCTTTCCTCCAACCTACTCGAAATGAAACTCTTTTAAAGACGAGACTAGTGGTTCAAAATGAAGTCCTATCGGAGTCACTTTATGAGGCCTTGAATAGAACAAAACAATCGGGAAAGGTTATATTAGATGTCCAGGTCAATGCAAAGATTCAGTTTAAGGTAGGAAAATGGAAGTCTCGTGATCGGAATCTTACAGTTTCATGTTTTCCAGTGCTCAACTTTAATTTATCAAAAAACTTCCGGGAAAAGGGTTGTTACGTTGACCTTTAATTTCTAGGAATACTGATTATCTTCTCTATGTTTATTGCACACACTGGGGAATTCTTTTCTTGTGTTGATCTTCATTTTTTGTGTGAGACTATAATTTTTGTTTTGTTTTTCTAGGTTTTAATCTTACTATTGTGTAAAAATTATTCATTATTGTTTTTTTTTTTTTAACACGACCTACACTATGCCAACGGTAGTTTAATTGTTGTTTTATATATATATATATATATATATATATATATATATCATTGTAGATTGATTTGTGATATTATGTTAGACCGTTGAACTAATTTTAAGGAAATTATTAATAATAAAAAATTTATTAATAACATTGTGCATATGATTACTTACAAGTTAAATTGAAATTTGGGGAGAGAAACAAGTTCTAAACTCACATCCTGAAGATCTAAATGTGAAGGGTCAAGCTGATCTCATCTTTAGCAAGGGTTTCTTCAATAATAATATTTTATTATTTTTCATAATCTTCCTTTGATTCCTTGACTAAAATTTCCGTGGGTATGGGGTTGTTGAAACAGCTTTCACAACCCAAATTGGGCCTGCTGGGCCGCATTATAAAATATATAAGATGTTGCCTATGCCCAGAATATCTATGGGCTGTCCAATAATTGTCACTGAATGACGTCAGCCTCCTTTTGCATCAATCTTAAAGAGGATAATATACAAGGATGATCACTTCAAAAAATACACACACACACACACAAGTATGATTGAAAATTTTATAGGTCCACAAAGACAAAAACGTTACTTGTTAAAATTTTATCTTTTTACAAACTTCAAACGTCGCAGATTTCAATCTGCATGAAATTTTCGTACAAACATCTGCAATTATTAGCGCTCCACTCTCTCAAAAGATAAAAAGAAATCATGAACCCAACTTATTTTAAATTTGTACCATGTTATGATTAAGAAGACGAGGGTGGTAAAAAAAGCTAGTGGTGCGTTTAGACCTAAAGTATAATGCAGTTACTAATATAAAAACCAAACCATGGACACAAAATGTTGGTCCATCTGACTCTGATGCCGAGTATTGATGTATTATCGAGTTAAGAGTTGTTTCAGTTAATTGAAGTTATTAGTCTGCAGAGTCTTCTCCTATCATAGGAAAACGTTCACGCAAAGTGAACAAGTATAGTTACTTTGAGTGTCAGCCATGTGACTTCAAAATTAAAGTCCACCCCACATATCTGTTATTTCTCTTTTTTTTTAAAAAAAAAAATAATAATAATAATAACAATCATAATAATAATAACTGTCATTTCTCATTTATACACATGCATTATTACAGGTAGTGAGTTGTTGCAACTAATCTTTCAATACATGAGCCTGTTTTTAGGCTATGTGTAAACAACTTAACCCACAAATTGTAGTAGAGTTGGTAAGTATGTTCTGAAGTACTTTTCAGAGTTGAAGACTTTTGCATCCCTCAATGTGGTTTATGTGAAAGCTTTTCTAAGATGTGAACCTTTACATTTAATGGTGTAGTAATAGTGCCGGTCAAAAACTCTACGTTTGATTAGGCCTCATAATCACTCAGTTCACTGTGCTTTTTTTGAAATTTGGAAAAATGATTTAGTGTTAAATCTACTTGGCACAAATTAGGTGCTTCTACATCTAATGCATTCTTTTGTCAACTGACAGTAAAGTTTTCCTACCACATTACTGTTGTCAGAAAGAATTAATGATTTGTTAAATGTTGAATTTCTATAATTATAATTTTGTGTTAGAATTGATACATATTATGCTGGATCATCATCAAATCAAATAAACCAAACTATTGAGTCGTGACTCCAAATGACATATAACACTTGTTTTTATTTTTAATTTTTTGTATCTTTTCAATGTCAAACTTGTTCATTTTTCACATATCTTGATTAAGAGATGAGATTAAAAAATGCGCAGAAATGATATTTTTGAAGCCAATTTTTCAATATATATATAGTAATTTTACCATTAGTACTTCCTAATATTTAAAAGTTATGATGAACTTATCAAATTTATCTATTTCATTTGAATTAAATAGAAAAGAGAATTTGTTTAGAAAAGAGAATGCAATTGATAAATTTGATTGGTTCGTCATAATTTTTTAAAGTTATGAAGTACTAATGATAAAATTATTACATATATAAGTGTTTTTATAATTAGATATACCTAATTTTAAAAAGTAAGGACCAACAAATCAAATTCATCTATTGCATTTGAATTAAATAGGAGAGATAATTTATTTTAAGAGAGAAAATATAATAAATAAATTTGGTTGATTGATTTTTATTTTTTAAAATAAGGTATACTTGATTATAAAAACAATATATATGACTAATAAATAATGAAGAAGCTTTTTGCAATAAATTAAAGATAAAAACTATAGAATTGAATGTACATTGGATGTATCCGAATAGAATGCTAACCAACAAAGTTTGACTTGGATTGTAATATATGTGAAGTTCACTAAGGTGGATTTCCAATCCTTCGGCTACCTTTAATTGCTTTCACATATTTCATCAATCTGTTTCTATGATTCTCTCTCTCTCTCTCTCTCTCTCTGTTGAAACTGGCTAGTTTCTGTATAGAAATAGATATTATTTTTCTTATATTACTAAAAAGATTCCAAGGAAGTAGAACAGTTGAGATGAACAGTAACTCTATTGAAATCACCGGCCAAATTAACCAACATTAGCTTTACATGTCCCTCACTGGCCACTACTAATGTTAAAAGCCTCCTGAAAGAGATGCGGGATATTTTCAGATTTCAACCTACTCCTCAGATTAACAATCGCTAGCTATAAAGGAAAAGCGGCGTGGGCAGGGAGGGGGGAGGGACAATTTGGGCCCTAACCAGCATGTGTATAAACCCATAACACTGGGCAAATAATTAAAGATGTGAGAGCATGAATTTTTTGTGCCCTTAAAGCCACAAATCCCTTTACCAGACCCCTCCCCAAATTTGTCTAGATATGCATGGATTTTTACCAAGAATTGGAAATCGAGAAGGTTGATGTGAAGGAAGTAGAATACAAATTATTATTTATAGACAAGAAGAAGGTGATTGACAACTAACCTAACACATTTGACGCTTCTTTTCTATCCGCGAGCCATTGTCCCGGTGTTTATGGACACACACTCTCAGTAGCATTTTTTTTTAGTTTAGGCGCATCATACACCAATTATTGCAACAGTTATTTACAACGATGCATCTAGCTAGCTAGATGGCTGCCTCTTCTAACTAATTCTCCCAATTGCTTGTGTATGTATGGCATGCACATTTAACTGTAGTACGCACATCTGCTTCTTTTTAATATGAACATTAATCCATTCCAAGTTGATTGCTCCATCCAAATTGACCAATCTCTGATCGAATTCGAAGAGCCAAAATTTTAAGTATTGATTAGATTAGTTTATTGAACTATTTCTATCGAGAAATCCATACAAATTAAGTCGAGCTCAGCTGCAAGGATTCAATAAACTCAAATTGAGTTTAATCAATTATTCTATTTAAGCTAACTTGTTTATGCAGTGAAAAATAAGTTTATATCTCCCACATTAATTAATGTATTGACTATTGAGTCCACGTACCCTATATGCAATTGGATTGAATAAGACTTCTTTCATCTAAAATTAGACGAGAGAAGATTAGATTTCAATATCGAGAACAAATTAACTTGAATTTTAGTTTGAATTTAATTGGATTACTTGAGAAAGAAAAAAAAGAAAATGAATTGATGTACTATTAGATTGGTTTTTACTGTTGATAAAAGAAACAAGTGTGGCCTAATGCTCAATTAATTTTGTAAATGCAGCCATTCGTAAATATCTTAACATCTATCGATAATATAATAAATAATGTCATTAAAAATTTAAATAAATAAATAAATCAATATGAGGTTGATAAAATACTAAACCCCTCATATTTATACCTATAAAATTTTGAGTTTGAGTCAAGTCTCACTATCTAAATTTAATTATTATAATAATTTAAAAAAATAAAATTAAAGAAAAAATCTTCTTAATACATTTTACTTAATTGAATTCATTTTATGGCATTTCACTTAATTTAATTGGTTATTAACAAAGCTACATTAACTTCGAACTTATCAACTCCCAAGTGAGGGGGAGCTATCACCATCTTATGACTAACAGCTTAACAATAGAATGGTAATTAACCTAGAATGTATAACCTATTTAATGCTATTATAAATTGGGAATATCTTAAAATCAAACAGAGACATTTTTTATTCTAATATTGTAAAGTGATGAAATCACATCAGAGAATGTGATACATCTTTTAATGTTTAAATTGTTATCCGATAAAAAAAAAAAAAAGAAAAAGAAAAACTATTCTAAAATTACTTTCATATTTTAAAGATATTAATATTGTGTTAACAATTTTTGCAACAAAGTAAACTGTATAACAAGAAAATTAAAGATTGGTTCTTAAAAAAAAAAAAAGATTGGCACACGGATGAATCCTTTTGACACCATCACTAAAATTTTATAGTCAAATCATGTCAACGAGCTGGGGTGCCGTGTGAAGCTAGATAGGGCTGACGTACTTGCATGCTTGTTGGTGAGGTGTGTGGTACAAATGAAATTATGAATGCGATCACTTCAAACATCACACATCATAGGACCCCACAAGCGCGATCACGGAAAAGACAACTAGTTCAGGTCCGCTGTCGTGGGCTTTCTTGCACACTCACCTTCTGCATGTGTTGCGGCCGTTTGTTCTTTTCTGCTTAATTTCGTCGTCACCTTTTTCATTTTCCTCAGTCACTCTATCCAAAGCAACCTGAATCCCCCCAACAAGTGGCCAGATGCACCGTCCAATATATTTTGCTGAGATTTCTTGCACGATTTCATGGTTACTGCTGCTTTGCTTGCCCTGTTTTTTTTTGTCCAGTTCACTTTGGATTTATCACTTTATTCCTTATCACATTCAGTATTTTCTATTTGATTTCATTAAATATAATTAATTGAAAAGCTAGATACTTGATTAAGATTTATTCTTTGTTTTGTTTAGTTATTTTAATTAACAACATTTACACGGACTTAATTAGTTTATGTTTAAATTAATAAAACTCATATGCAACGAATATAGTTTGAAAATAAAAAGCATAAATATGCCTTTTTGATTAAGAAATTATTTATGGCTACATTAGTATGATTTTACCTTTGATGTTTTTTGTCAAAAGATGACAACAAACATTCTCAAATTAAATCTCCATCTAAGTTAATGTGAGTTGGTGAAAACCATGGGCTAGATAACGTCACATGTTTCTAGCCACTTAGAATATATCATTGTGCGAGCAATCAAAACATTGTTCATATGTTTGTTTGTAGGTGGTACTGTTAGCACCGTTCCTCCTGTTTCTACCTCAGATAAAGATAGGGTTCAAGCACCCTCTATCACTTTATTGGTGATAAATTTCTACTTGTGTGCAAAACTCTCCTCCTAACTCCTAAAAATTATGTTCTGAATCGTGTTTTATAGTATATATTATAAGATTTCGATTATAGTACCTGTATGTGTAATATTTACTAAAAAAAACATTGTTGATCCAATTACATATATAAATTATGTGATATAATTTAAATGAACGGGTAAACTACTGATATTTATTATTGAGGAATTTACTTTTACAAGAGATTAATTAAGCAACTGGAGTAATCATTTGAAGATAAATATTGGATCACATGTTCAATCAAGAATCATGTAATTGGTCTCAAAGTTAAGGAGCAGACACTTTCCACGATAGTGGATCGTTGTTGGCCACGCAGTTGCTTTAACAATTGGTCGGGGACTGAACTAACATTTAGGCTAATAATAATAGTCATATAATACAGCACTAATTATATAATATAAGGTTGATCGTTATGGTGAGTTCCATGCACCAACATTATTGTTGGGTATGGCAGATGATGGAGTCAACGCATATTGTTGGGAGTTTTTAATGAATCGGGTCACGAACACCGAGGCAAATGCTTTCTACGTGTTGATCTACCCAATCACATCCGTTCTTGTTTCATTTTTTGTGTCTAACATTTATGGTACTTTTTCAATATATAATAATTATGATGCTTGGATATTTTAACATCATTGGATTGACGAGTTTGATGAATTGATATTTTGTTTATAATAAGATGATAAATTGAGTATAGTTCTTTTTCCTTTTATTTTTTATTTTTTAACTTTACCTTCTGATATGCTTACTAATTAGAAATTTAAAATAAGGAAATGAATCTTAATTTTAAAATTTGAAGTCCAATATTTACTTTTTTTTTTTTTTTTTTTGAATTGAACACATTAAAATCAGTAATCAAATTCCTATAGGTAAGCACTATTCAAATAATTTTACTAATATGCTCTTAATTTTTTTTTTTTATATTAGCAATATTTTTACATGTGATATATTTGACTATTTTTGTAATTAACTTTGCTTTATCGTTCTTTGTAGTTTAGTAAACACTAAAAAGGAAATTTAATTTGATTTCAATTTTAATTCTTGAAAGTTAGTGAATATAGGAATGTAATATTGTAATTTAATTCCAATTAATCTTCATTCTCAGCCTACTAGAATTGATTTCTCTTCCCTTTTCATTTCTGATTTGTAAATGCCCTCTTAAAAAAAGTTTCTTTACAAACTTACTTGGTAACATTTATCAAAATACATTTGGATATTAATTTCATATTTTTTTAAATTTAAGTAAGTATATGTAATTCAAAAGAATCTTAATAAATATCAAAATCATTAGTTTAAGAATAATTAATAAATGGTATGCGCTACAAATATGCTAGATTATTTATTTTGTATAGAGCAATGACAACAATGATTCGACAAAATATGTGCAGTGGAAAATTTACTCTCATAATAATAGATATCATTGGATATAAAGTAATAGTGTATTAATTGTTTAAACTACGCGTAAATGTACACTAAATTCTTTTCGATAGAAGTATAAGATAATCTAATACCAATATTTTTTTTAGGAAACTAACACCAATAATTAAATTATATATATATGCTTTGAAAATCTATTGCGATAATATTAGATATCATCGGATACGAAGGAAAATCATACTAATCATTTAAACTATTAATGTATGTTCATATACTACATTAACTTTGAAGCATGGAAGAATTGTAAGAACCCTCTCAAGTTAGACGATGAGATTTTTGCTAAATGGCCTAGAGTTTTTAGTCCAAGTCAATACAAGCTTAAAAAATGGTTTAATATTGTTTTGAAAAATGTCAAAACTCATTGATTATTGGAACTATCTCCCACGGCTTAAAAGTCTCTAAAATCCAAAATAAACAAGTATGATGGACTGACCATAACAATATATGTAAATTTACTTTCTTCTCATTGTCTATACTCTCTAGTTTTCCATGTTTAGACCTACCTTAATCTCTCAAATTTATGTAAAAGTTGTTGAACACCATCTAATATAGCAAAGGTTGCAAGATTAGCGTGCAAAGAGTACAACCGATCGAGGAAGAAAAAGAAATGGGAAAGTTCAGACTTGAGAAGGGGGCTGAAAGCTGAAAGCAGAGAGCTGAAATTTATATATCAAAAGTGCTTTTGGTGTGGCTTCAAGATCAAGAACACTCAATCTATAAACAAAATAAGTAAAGTTAGGTTTTTGAAAATCACTGAAACTGTTTTATCTCTGATAATATATACATGGATTGCAATGATAAGGTCCGATCCAAATGACTTTTTCACAAACTTATATATAAATTTGTAGAATTGCTTTTTGGTGGACCCAACTTTAGATTAACTTATATCTACTCTTAAATTTCTGCATTGATATATAAACCTAAGAGATTGTATTAATTATGGTTTTGGAACCCACAAAGAGTACTAATGAAAAGTTTTCTCTAACAAGTTAGTTGCATTACTGTAGCTTTCGAAAGCCAGCCTCTTCCAATATTGTTTTAATTATTTTTTATTAAGGTTGTTCAAGACAATTTTTTTTATTAATTAAAAGAACCAATTCCCACAACTAATAGGCCATTAAAGATCATTTAAATACCATTAATTTGATCATGATATCCAATCAAGATAATAACATTACAAAAAAACGATTAATATGATCCGTATAGGCACTATGTATGCAATACACTAAAATACAATAATATAGCAACATTCATTACGTCGAATACAAAAGCTTTGATAAACACATTAGACTCAAACCTTTTCAGAAATTAAAAGTTTCGAAACTAACTTTAAAATAAAAGTAATGTTAAACTTTCAAAAAATCTTATTTAAATTTCTATTAAAATGATATGATATGTAAGTTGTCAAATATTCTATTAATTATCATATTATTTCATAATTTATAAAATTTTGACAACTCATATGTCACATTATTTTGGCATGAATTTTGAGAAAATTTTTGAAAAATCTAGCATTACTCTTAAAATAAACAAGATTTTTACTATATTTAATGACATTTATATCCATTACCAAATATCAACAGTTTTTGTATTCAAAGCAATCTAACATCATATAACTCTTCTGTCCATTAAATTCATCTTATATGTATAATAGAGCTTCAAAATATTACATAACTTCTAAAAGACTATTTTACTAACTTTCAAAAAAAAAATAGAAGAAGACTATTTTACTATTTTTATCTACGATCATCTATTGATGTATCAAGTACATTTTTTTCTATATGCATTTGATTGTACATCAAAACAATAGCAAAATATATATATAAGTTCTCTTGATATACTTGAAATATACACACACTTAACAAAAAAAATTAATCATTGTATTTTAAAATTATTTATTTTAATTTATTATATATAATTACAACTAAACATATATAATTATAATAAATAAATACGATGTTAGTCACTCATTTTTTTATCAAATATATTCATAAGTGTACTTTAGAATATGACATATAATATAATATATATATATATTAAAGTCATGTAAGAAATATTAGGTGGGTACTAGGGTTGCCTCTTATTAAATGGCCTCTTATGTCTTCTAAGCCCCCATAACATTTATTAACAATTTTCATCACTCGCTCTCCTCCAATCAGCTTTTAAACTGGCACGAGTAACTCACGTGCACTCACTCCCACGAAAACGCTGCCGTTTAAGAAAAGTCGAAGAAGCTTGTTTCCCACCTCCCGTTAAATTCAAGAATTTTGAGAAATTTCGTAAGGAGCCCGAAAGAGAGGGACAGATGACACGTGTCGCGTGGCCATTGCTTCGCTCCTCCAGAGCAATACATTTTAGACGTTGGTGTTACGGCAAGATTTATGAGCAAATGACTGTGAAACCCGTGACGTGTCCTCTCTAATTTATTAAATCACTTCTCTTCCCTCTCTCTCTCTCTTTCTCTTTCCCTCTGTTTCTCTCTTCACGTTTTCTCTCTGATATGTTTTTTTTTTTTTTTTTTTTGTTTTTCCCTTCACTTTGAAAATTCAAAATCTCACGCTTCGCAGGTACGTTTCTCGTTTCTGTTTCGAAATTTTATGCAGCGCCTTCTTTTTTTAATTTCTTTTAAAAATCCTTTCTCTGTTTCAGCTGATATATTATATATATCTACATTGAATGACTCGATCTCGATTTGTTTGTTGTTGTTGTTTTTTCTTTTTTTGGTAAATGTTAGAATGTCGATTTAGTGTGTTTTTGGCTTAATTGCAGAGGAAAAAAATGGAGCATTATATAATTTTTGAATCTGGTTACTTTCTCCTTTTGAGAAATTTGAAGCTCTGGTTGGTTAGGGCTTGTAGTTGTTGGTGTCTGATTGGTTGGAATTATTGCGTTGTAAAATGAAAATTTTGTGATTTGAGATTTGCAATTCGGTTTTTTTCAACATGTTTTCTCGGTTATTGGACAGAGTATCAGATATTGACTTGATTTATATGGATGTCGAAGGCTTCCGTTTTTTTTTTTTTTTGGCTGCTTTTGCGATTTATTGCTTAAATAATGAAAATTTGATATTCAATTATTGACATGTTTTGTGAGTTTTCGAATAATTGAAACTGAATATTTGGAATTAGAATGAATTTTTGGGGTCAGTGGTTTATTTTTTTGTTGTTGTTGTTTTTGATTATACGAGTTATTGTATATGATGTGGTACAAAATAGGGGGAATGACGTGTTTGTAATTGATGCAGCGGAAGATAAGAGAATTCTAAACTAGTGTTTGAGTTTTGGTGGGATTTGAAGATTTTATGGTTGGCCGATCTGATGATTTTATCACGTTGTGTTCATGTACGCTAGAGACATTGATGATGACTTTCATGATGATGATGATGATGAAGAGAAAGACAATGATGGTTATCAATTTTTTACGATAATCTGATGTTAGGAGGAAGTGTCTGCTTGTATTTATTGTAAATAAATGCGATTTTTATGCATTTTGAGCAGATGGGCTAAAAAAATTTGCTGATTGTAGTACTTGAGATAATGGCTATTGTTGGTCTACACAATGTTTCGGTGCTTGATTCTTCGTTCCTTAGGGAGTCTCAGTCTCAAGCATCCCGGAGAAGAGGAGGTGAAGAGAGGAGAAGCAACCAGGCGTCTTCTGTCTTGCAAATGTGGCGGGAGCTTGAGGATGAGCATGTGGTGAGTAACACCCATGGGAGGGTCGGCGAGAGATTGCTTGAAGAAGGTAGTGACAGGTTGATTGCTGACCTGCCAAGGTCAGAGATGTCTGATAGCCATGGCAGTGAACATGGTGGTGGATCAGAGGATGCAAGTGTTAGTGAAAACGAGGGTGGACAATGGTCCCCAAATCGGTTTGGCTCACAAAATGGGCATGAAGACCCCGGCAATTTTAATTATGATCGTTCTTCTGATTTGGGAGAAGTTGAAAGGGAGAGGGTGAGGCAAATATTTCGAGAATGGATGAACAGTGGTGCAGGGGAATGCAGATCTAATATTTCCCGTATGAACCACAGTTCCAGAGAAGAATGGCTTGGTGAAACTGAGCAGGAAAGGGTGAGAATTATTAGAGAGTGGGTGCAAATGAATAGCCAGCAAAGAGCTGCTTGTCATGACCATAGAGAAGAACAAGCAACTGAGATGGGTGGGCAGATTGAGCAAGTTCTTGATGGCTTGGTTGTTAACCAAAATGGCCGGACTGAGCATACTCGTAGGGGTATTCGGAGATTGTGTGGCAGACAAGCTCTACTTGATATGCTCAAGAATGCCGAGAGGGAAAGACAAAGAGAGCTTGAAGATTTATTGGGGCATCGAGCTGTATCAAATTTTGCTCATCGGAACCGTATTCAGGTGAGATGCTGTAAGTTAATTAGTATTGCAGAATTTTGTACTTACATCGTTGACTGAATCTATATGGATATCATATAGTAGTGTATAACTGATGCTCTGAGAATGAATAATCCTGAGGAGAAACAGAATTTTTGTTATATATATGATGTGGTATTAGTGAATAAAAGATATTTATAATTGTAGTTTCAATATTAAAGAAGGCAGCCTTTTATTTTGAAGGGCCAAATGGCTGGCTTAAAATTTGGGTTGGCCTTTTAGCATATTAAACCTCACCAAAATAATTGTAGAGGGGGATATGATCTCATGTCTCTGGCACAATGCCTGGAATTTTTAATTAGGCTGAGTGGCATTTTTCCCTGTTTTACTAATTAAAATGGCTTCTGATGTTTTTCTCTCACCTTCAGAACCAAAAAAGGCATCTTAGTATATTATTCCATCTTGAACTGGACAGCTATACAAACTAGAGGGGATTTATCCTCCTAACGTGTCATTATTGATAATGTAATTGGTCAAGTTAAGACTCTCATGTGGGAAACTGAGTGGTTGATGAATGACACTGCAATAAATCATTGATTACAAGTGGCATAGGGTTTTTTAATCTATAGTTATTTGACTGTAAAAAGTACTCAAGAGAGAGAGATCATAGGTTGATTTAAATTTATTTTTATATTCATGATCTCGTATATGTGTTTTTTGTTTGCTAGAAATGGCCAAGTTTACGGAAGAATATCTATGTTTAACTTTGTGTACTTTGTGGTTTTGAGCAGTTGGTTTTCAGTATTTTGGTGATTACTGAGGGAATATTGACTGCTTCTCCTTCATTATTATTATTACCATGATTATATCTTTACTTATTTATCAAGTCTTTTTTGCAGTCATTACTCAGAGGAAGGTTCTTGCGAAATGACAGAATGGTTGAGGATGAGAGACCTGCATCCACAGCAGCTAGTGAATTAGGTTTATTGAGGCAAAAACATACAGTATCTGGTCTGAGGTATGCAGTTATTTATTCCATATCAGTAACAAAAAGTTATGTCATCATTCCGCTTGGAGCTGCTCTGCCTTATATTCAGTGAAATTTTATTGTGTTTCCTTCATGGGTTTTGTCTTAGCTCCTTTCTATTATATGAGGTTGTTAACAAGGAAATTATATGCTGTGGGATTTTTCAGTGTTTGGTAATGATCTTCCAGACCTAATATTATAGTCTTGTGCCTGTGTCATTTTGAGTATGATTAGTGTAACTGCTGATATTTGTCTGTTATTTCATTATTGCATTCATATGTCATATGTGTCATTAGTATTGCTTTAATGCTTCGTATTGTCTGTTATTTTGTTATTGCATTATTAACACTTGCAATTATTATTTGCCTGAAATTTTTATATAACATCTTCAAAACTTTTTCATCCTATCAGGGAAGGATTTTTCTCCAGATTAAGCAGCCACCATTCGGATACCTCATCTAATGCTGACATTAACAGAAATGAACAAATCCAAACAAATAATCTACAGGAAACTGTGGATGGATTTCATGAACAGTCTGAACTTAACGATGATGAAAATGCTAGCCATGTTTTATCAGATGGTATAACAGATGGGGGTGTTGATATTGTTGAAAATATAAGTTTGCAAGAAACCACTGCTCGTATAGAAGAGTGGCAGGAACAAGTTTGTGAGAATGAGGTTAGAGAGTGGCAAAGGTCAGCAAGTGTTGGTTTGGCTGAAAGGAGATATAATATCAGACAAGGTCCAAATGAAGACTGGCAGGAGCATACTGCCAATGAAACATCCCTAGTGGTGCAGAGTGAAGCTGCAGAACATAGTCACCTGCGTGAAGCCGATGAAGAGTCTTATGAACAACCTATGCAAAGCAGCGAAGGAAGTGTAATAGACAATACTGAACAACCTCAGCAAAGCAGCGAAGGAAGTGCAATAGACAATACAGAAAATTCAGAAGCCAACTCAATTGCACCTGTAAATGGACAAGAATCTTCTGATCATGTAGAAAATTGGCAGGAACGAGTTTTGGAGAATGAGGAACATGACTGGCAAGCAGCTAGTTTAGGATCTAATGAATGGAGAGACAGTACTGGAGAAGATATGGATGAAAATCGGCAAGAACTTGCTGCTAATCAATGGTCACAAGATGGAGAGCAGAGTCATCTGGAAGAAGGTTTCCAAGAGGTCATGCAAAATTGGCTGGAAGGGCCTTCTGATCCAGAGGCTTTTCCTGTTGGAAGGGTTGATACATTTTATCTACCTGACGATGATAATGTGTATAACGTGGAACTCAGGGAACTTCTAAGCAGGTAATAATTTTACGCTGTGTGGCTTATGTTTTTGGCATTTTGATGGATACTGTAAGGGGAATTTTTGTCCTTGGCTCCTTGCAGAAGAAGTGTGTCAAATCTTCTTCGTAGTGGATTCCGAGAGAGTCTTGATCGATTGATCCAATCATACGTGGAAAGGCAAAGTCATGGTCCAGCTGACTGGGAGCTGCATGAAACATCTGCTGCTGCATCAGCTGAACAAGATCTAGAGCAACAAAATGGGGAGCAGAGTGAAGGGCAAGGGGATGCAGTTGAGAGTCTGCCACTTGCTCTACCTCCACCACCAACCCCTCCTGTTCAGCCACTCTGGGACCAGGAATCACACCATGATAATTGGCCACCGCAAGACATGCATCATCGATTTGGAATTGTATGTATTATTTTCTTTTGATTTTTTTTTTTTTTTTCTAAAACACACATGCATGAAAGTGGAAAATTGATGATATGTGCAAACATATATTGGCACATTATTGGGGAATGGTGAATTGTGGAGTGTTCTTATTTAGCCTGATGGGGAAAGTTGCTGGCTGGCAATCTCATTGAAAGTTCAGCAGTTTACATGTTGTGGAAGCAAAAATAACTTTTGTTTTCATCCTTTATTCTTACTGATTAATTATATCTGACTAAATAATGAGCTTGTTTTCTAATTTTGTGCTCTGATTGGTCATGCATTTGTGATTTGGTTTTAGTTTGAATTGAGTTCTCTTTCTGATTTGGGTGCAGGAGTGGGAGATCATAAATGATTTGAGGATTGACATGGCTAGGTTGCAGCAGAGGATGAATAATATGCAGAGGATGCTGGAAGCCTGCATGGATATGCAACTTGAGTTGCAGCGCTCAATCAGACAAGAAGTCTCTGCTGCCCTGAATCGTTCAGCTTGTTCATCAGGTTTGTGTATGGTGTTGATGTTCTTTTTCTTTTTGGTCCTCTTTCTTCACAACTAGTACTCCATTTCATTCCCTTGGGGCAAGATACACCTCCAGGTCATGTGGCCGTTGGCATGTGGATACAGTCCTTAACTTTTCTACCTTTCTTATGGGGACAAGATACATGTGCCTCCAACTTCTATTTGTTTGATATGATGAATGGAAGTTCCTTTGAATGCTTTATCAAAGCGAATCATAATTTTTTCTTGTTGAAGGAGTTTGCATATATGGATTAAGTTTTTAAAATAGAATTATATCATTATATATGTATATATGAAGTCATGTTATGTTTACTCTTTACAAAATAGAAGCCCTGATGAACACTGTTCTTTCAGAATGATCTCGTGCTGATGGTTGTACCATATTTGTTTGCTGGCTGACCTTGTGAAATGCCTCTACTTTATTGCAGGAATATGTGAAGACGGTTTGCCAAAAGATGGATCTCAGTGGGATTATGTGAGGAAGGGAGTTTGCTGTATATGTTGTGATAGCAATATCGATACTCTACTGTACAGGTAAGTTTCAGCAAATTTATTTGTATTAAAGATTTAATGCATGCAACAGCAGGCATATAATCTTATACATTATTTTCTTTCTCCTTCAATGCTTTTCTGTCACAGGTGTGGGCACATGTGCACATGTTCAAAATGTGCTAATGAGTTGGTCCAAAATGGAGGAAAGTGTCCAATGTGTCGGGCGCCAGTAGTTGAGGTGATCCGCGCTTATTCTATCCTATGAATGGGACAACAATAAAATAAAAAGAGAATAACCAAAGTTGAATTAACCAAATATAGAATCTTCATCAGTTTTTTGCTCCTGGCCCTGTCCAGGTACTTTCTTTTTCTTTTTCTTTTTGGATTTCCTTTTTTGTGTTTTTCGACTTGAATTCAATATATAATACAGAATTTGAGTGTATGATTGATAAAACAGATGATGTCTTTTGATTCATTATTCAGATCATGAATAAAATACTGAGTGAAACAAATATGTTATGTTTATGAATTTTTTTGTAAGGTGATCTCTCTCTGACATAGTGTATTATTTTCCTGGTTAAAAAACCCATCTGGGATAATATTAATCTGTAGCAGTGGCTCCTCTATAATTGTTTAGAAGGATATCTATTTTAGCCTGCGTATCTGTATCTATTTGAGTGATCATATCACATTGCAACGGTAGAAATTTATTTTTGTTGCCCAGGTTTAAGCAGGGCTTCCTCAATTGGATGCATATTTGATCATTTGTAACTACTTGTTAAGCGCTACATTTGATCTATCACAAACACTTTAGGGATCCAAAAATTCTTAAGAAAACACTTTTTAATAATTTTAGAGTTAACAGTAAAGGAGTTAAAATTATTTTGATCAGATGTTCCATGGTCTGTACGATCACAAACCAGCAATCAATATAAATGAATCCCATTTAGAAATCCAGACAATTCCGAACAAGCATAAGACAGTATGAGAATTTGAGACCTAAAGTTTATTTGATTTTTCTTATTTTCTTTTATTTATTTATGTTCTGAGGGCCTTTTATGTGTTTATTTTTCGGTCCCGAACCAGGCACTCGTGTAAGCAAGAAAGAATGGCTGAATATTTTATCAAAGTGGAGTCTGCTAGGCTATGACCCATAACATTGGGCTCGAAGAACTAACGTGGCCCATAACATTCTCTAGAAATTTTCCGCTGTGTAGTTCTGTGTCGCGTTTTCAATTCGCATATGGTGTAGAGTGTACCTTGTCCATTATATTGTGAAACTAATTAAATGATAGAGAGGACCTATTTATTAATTTCGTCAAGCAATTGTACTGTCTTGCCAGAGATTTCTTCTGGTTTTTTTAGAATTGTCCCTGGATATCTATGTCATAATTTGTTGATTAATGAATTGATTTATGATCTTTTTTTTTTTTTTTTTCTTTTTTTGAGATCGAATTGATTTATTATCTTTATGGAACAATTTCCCGTCACTACAACGCCATGGGCGGCTGTCCATGGGCTCTGATGCCAAATCTAAGTTTCATAATGCTCCCTAGAGTTGATAGCTCGAGAGTGGCAAAACATGTGTTCTAAGAACGGTCCATTTCAACTGATAACTTGCTACATTACTATATGTGACGTAGATATTGATCCAATTTTTAAGTAAGTGAAAATTACTATTGTTTTTATTTTTTTTGAATATTGATATTTTATTCCGGAGGTTGATCGGAATCAGTTGAGGTATAACTTTATAACACGGTCTGGAGATCACCTCTTAGGAAACAGGAGAGAATGACCGACAACAAATGAGAAAATGCCCATATAATTAGTGGGACTTTAGGGGAGAGCTGAGATCGAACCCATTACCATCCAACTAAGTGGGTGCTTGTGCCTACCCCCAGGACCACAAACCAAAATAAGTGCAAGTTATTAAAAAAATGTTTCAAAAAACAATTTAAATTTTTATTGGTCGAATACAAGTATAATCAATTTTGACTCCAAACAAAATTTTAATTTTAATTTTAACGTCACTTCAAAATAATAATAATAATAATCTTAACTCCAAATGAAATTTTATCCTTAATTTTATTGCCGAACATTTGCACAACATTGCACATACTTTAAATATTCTTTTAAGTGGAGTACTATGAAAAGTTCAAACGGATTAAAAATAACTGAAACTTTATTAGATGAAAACGAATTAATTTCTTTTACCAAAAACGATTTTTTTTTTTCCGCATAAGAAAAATGATTTTTTTTTTTTTTTAATTTTAATCAAATATAAATTTGTTCCAATAAATACTCATTAATTTCATTCTAGGTCGAATTTGGATGATACATTAACCAAAACCTAATTCTTATAGCAACATGTTTAAATCAAATAATTGTAGACATGCGATTTTGTGTTGTGTTTATTTAATTGAATAAAGCTAACTTCCATTTTAACGGACAAATTTTCTTTTCATTTTACTACGTAATATATAACAAACACTACAAGTATATATAGATAGTCCTTGCCTAAGACTTAGTATAGAAATTTTACGAGGCAATATATATATATATATATATATATATATATACTTATATTATGGTGGGAAAAAAAGATTAAATTCAGAAAAAACTATTCATACTTTATGTTTTAGAATAAAAATAAGACTTAAACTTTTGATTTTAGAAAATAATTAACCACTCTTACTAAAGGATGAGGTAAGAACGTTTTAAAATTTTTATTTTAGAGCTATTAATTACAACCACATATTTTCATGGATCCTCTATACTAATTCTTAAAAACTTATGATATTCTAAGTTAAGAGTGCGTTTGAATACGTTTTTAAAATGGTATTTTTGAAAAGTATTTTAAAAAACGAAAAATATGTTTTGTAAATGATATTTTAAAAAACAATAATGCGTTTGGTAGCATTTTTCAAAATACATTTTGAAAACAAAAAATGATAAAAAATTATTTGGTATAATTTTTAAAAATAGGTGGAAAGTAAAAATGTGAATGAATGAAAACCGTTTTTAAAAATGATGATGTAACTGTTAGAGATAAGTATTTTTATTTTTTTGAGTTTTATTGTACAAAAGAAAATGATTTTTTAAAATGATAGAAAACGAAAAAAAATCATTTTTTATTTTTATCCTAAGTTTTACTATACATTTTTAAAAATATGTTTTTCACTTCCGAAAACATGTTTTTGAAAACGGTTGATAAACCCATTTTTGAACATTTTTCTTTTTCAAAAATGAAAAACAGTTTTTAAAAACGATGCTAAACACCACCTAAATGTTACTAACCTTAGACACTAGTTTCGTCATAGAATTTCAACAAAACAGCCCGATTTAAATATTATATACAGTAACCACATTCTTTCCTTATCGCAAATTTAGTAATTTAAATCAAATAACGAATTAATACATGTTATAAAAAATGGTCACTGAAGGAAGAACTAGAAAGGGACAAAATTATAAAACATACAAAATTTACAAACATAAAATCAAATGTTGAATCATATGACACAAAAAGGTGAAACGCCGTACGTGGCACCTACAGTCCTGCAACACATGCCTATTCGATTAATAAAAAGCCCTTTAAATAACTACAAACAAAACCAAATCAAAATGCAAAGGGCCACATATAAATGAAAATGCAGAGGGTCGCATACAATCTACTAAAACACTGAAAACACAATTAAAAAGCTAAGTATATAAACAAATTACAAACTCTAAAGAGTTGACATGACAAGATCACTCAAGACTTGGAGCTCTTTTGAAGATGGGACATGTAATTAGTGACAGCTTTTGTGCCCTCGGCAATGGCATGCTTTCGAAGCTCTCCAGGCAAAACCAGCTTGACAGCTCCTTGAATCTCCCTCGACGAAAGCGTTGTTCGCTGATAGTATTTGGAAAGCGCGGTGGCCTCGCTGGCAATACTCTCGAAAATGTCGGCCATCAGGTTGTTAATGACCGTCATTGCCTTTGATGATATTGCCAGGCCTGGATGTACCTGCTTCAAAACCCTAAACACATATATCTTGTACGCTTCTCCACCTTCATTTCCTCCTCTTTCTCTTTTTCTCTTCCTCCTCCTCTTCTTCTTCTCACTGGTATCTCTTCCTTCTAGTGTGTCCATGGACTCATGCTGATCATGCTCGTGCTCGGGTGGTTGTTTTCTTTTTGTGGACTTCTTCTTCTTCTCTTCTTTTCTTGTGGGTGTTGGTGCTGCTGGTTCTGGCTCATGTTCACTCTCTGAGTCTGCCTCTGGCTCTTCTACTTCAACCTTGAACTGATTGTACATGTTCATGGTCTTTGTCTTTAACAATGATATTGGTCTTCGATGGTGTAACTACTTCTTCTTCTTCGTCATCATCATGGGTATCACCTTTACCTTTCTTCTTGGTTTGAACCACAGAGACCTCAACAGATTCTTTCACAACTCTTTTAGTCACCACCACCTTCTTCGGCGAACGCTTTGGAGGCATTTTGTTTTGGACACCCTGCGGCAAATATTGTTGGTGTTTCCCTAGATATCTGCAAAAGACATTCAAAGTAGATAATCATTATATAACATGAGTGTGAGTAGTTAATTTTGTTTATAACTGTCCATGTGAGAGTGGATGTTACTAGAGAATGACACGTGGGGAACACGTGTTAAAATGCTTTTACAATTGAGAGGCGACGTGTGGTAAAAAGTAAATGAGGTTTCTGGAGGTGAGATTAGATTCAAGACACTAGTGAGACTTCTAGTACATTTTTGTTTTGCATTCTCGCTTGAGAGAGGAGCCCTATGTCTCTGAACCTTTTGAAATAAATAAATAAATATATATAAACAAAGAATAAAAATTACATTGTGATTTGTGACATTAATTAAAAGAATATTCATTAGGTAAATGTATTGAAAGAGACAAATATAAAGGAAAATGAATATGGTAGTCGGTCGGTGGCTTAGTTGGATAGAACTCACTAATCCCATGCCTTAAGTGCATGGTTCTACACCCCACAATCTCACCCCTATTAAGTAATTATATGGGTTATCCTCCCACTTTGTGTGGGGCTCTTCTCTACCTATATGTGGGATGTTCCCTCTTATATGGAAGTTACTCCTTGAGCCATGTTTCAGAGTCTAATCTCATTTAATCTCGATTGATCCTTGAACTTGTACTAACTAAAAAAAAAAAGATGAAAGTACATATGATACTTTAATTTCTAGAAGAAATTGCTAAAACTTTAATTTTCAGAGCCATGAGAATAAACAGTACATTGTGATTTGTGACATTAGATAAAAGAATATTCATTAGGTAAATGTATTGGAAGAGATAAATATAAATGAAATTACGTATGATACTTTAATTTCTAGAAGAAATTGCTAGAACTTTAATTTTAAGAAGCTATAACTTATCCATGTCCAACTCCAAGTAATTGTGCTTTGGCACTTGCACCCAACAATAGTGTGCGGGTTTGAGTATTATACGGAAAAATGCAGATAATTATCACTTGACTCTCCTTTGTGTATGGATAAATTACGTTTAAATCCCTTTAAAATGGTAAGAGCAGTTTTTCCCTTAGAATAAGGGCCTTTATATAAATGTTATGTTACAGGCCGCACCATAATATCCATCATAGTGATTCTGGTAGTTGTACTATATTCCAAAAAAAAAAAAAACACCTTATTCATGTCTAGCAACACTATACATACTGATATATTTAAAATACCTATAAAAGTATCGATATTCTGATCAAAATATCTATTTTAAGTTTTTTTTTTTTTTAAATATCTATTTTAATCTTTTTCATAATTTCGGAATTGATATTAAAATAGAGGAATATTTTATATTTTCAAAATATTCAGATGTGTCCAAAATATTTGTAATCAATATATCTCCATACTTGTTATTAGTGCTTTGCCAAAGTGGTTGGCTACACCCCCAAGTTCTATGTGAACTTGGGTTCAACACCTTATAGCCTCATGCAGCTGCCTTCTCTTATTTTGTGTGGGCCATTATTTCACTTTTGTATGGATCGTCCTTCCACATTCGTATGAATTAATCTCGTCCATATAGGAGCTATTTTTCGGACCACTCTATAAATGTTTTATCCCGTTTGACTCCGATAGTTTTATGGGTCAGTCTCAGTGATAAAAATATATATATATATATATTCCGTGTCCAAGTATACATTTTTTATCAATCTCAAAAAGAAAAAGTACACATTTTTTATCAGAACATTTCTTTTGATTCTTAATTATTTGCAGTCATCACTCTTTTTATTTCTAACTATATATATATATATATTTTTAATTCTGGTTTATTTTTAGGTTTGTGGTTGGTGGTAGATGTTTGAAATGAACTTGTAAACTGAAATGAAATTGACTTCGTACATCAATCTTTCAAAGTAGATGCGTTCAATTACCATTTCACCAAATTATTAATTTCTTTCATTAATTTATTAAGTAATGACAACGGTATCACATTTGTTTCCCTTGTTGCCACGTCATCATTTTTGAGCTTATCAATAGTGGGTTAAATTGTTAAAATTCAAACTAGTGATCATTAAATTAAATCATTGATAATCTCTATTCTTTGCCACCTTGTGAAAGGAATAATATTCCCAAATAAGGGAATTTTATCATGGCCCCAGAAATCGAATGGGCATAGATTTTGAGATGCAAGACGCAGTCTCGTCATTTTCAATAGATAATTGTCGGGGATTTGTATACAATATCGTACTAGTTTGTTCATTTATAAAGCAATTTAAGCTTGTTTGTATATCTTATTACATCCGATTTGAGAAAGTGGAGAGATACTTTACATATCCTTTTGGCCCAAAGACCGGTAGATGGTAAACACGTTAAAGAGGGACACCTTAAATGGATATGTACTACTACAGATATTGTTGTTCTGCTCTGCGAGTGGAGTACTTGGGGCCTGTTTATTAAATTATCTGTTTTTGTTTGTTTTGTTTTTGTTTTTGTTTTTTTAATTTTTAATTTTTATTTTAATTTTCTGTTTTTTTTTTTTTTTTTTTTGTTTTTAGTATATATATTATATCTTCTGATGTTAGGTCAGATATCTATTAGGAATCTATTAAAGAGTCTGCTTAGTAAACGTCCCGAAAATCTACTCAGGATTTAGAAAAGGACTACTCATAAAATGAAAAAATTACCACATATTATAGCCGAATGAAAGACGAACATACTATTAGAAAGCAGGTGGGGTGAGCCTTATCCACTAGGCCATCCACCCTCTTGTTTTTGTTTTTGGGAGTTATTATCATTTTCCCTTCGACGATTGATGAATTATTATTTTCCTACTTAATAATTTTAAAAAGGTTAAAAAATCATCTAAAATAGTATTAATTCAAATAAAAAAAAGGATAAAAGGATATTTATTGAATCAATAGAGAAAAAAATGACGATTCATAAATCATCAAAGGAGAAAATGATAATTATAACTCTTGTTTTTGGTTTATATCAATTTTCAGTTTACAATAAGAAATTGATTTAAAAATTTTTAAAATTCTAAAATGTAGTTTGTAGCATTAACTAAAAATAATATTTTGAAAAAAATATTGTAGTATTTGATGAAATTATTTTGAAAACATATTTTCAATACTTTAATAGAAGTGATTAGATTAAATTGATTCCATAGGATGTTCTTAAGTTTGTAAATATTTAAGTTTGAATTATTTATCTCTCTCAAAACTCCAAATTTGTTGTAATAATTCAAAAGAAAAACATCGTAATAAAAGTAAGACAAAGTTGGAGTAGTCCAACTCCTCATATCATATCATGACATTAAAATTGTGGGCTCGAGTATATCATATCACAATGTTGAAATTGTGGGTTCAACTCACATCCTTCATCCTCCAACTCAAAAAAATACATATATATTGTAAAAGACTAAATTTGAAGTTGTCAAGGGTTTGAGAGTCACATATTTTTCCCCCAACTCCAATAAAAATACATTTCTGAATATTAAATTTGAAATCGTCATGAGTTTGAGTTATATTCTTCTCCCTTAACTTCAAAATAATAACATATTGCCAAAACCAAATACAAAATCAGAAAGCAGAATCGTGGAAATTGCCCCAGTTTGTGGTTAAAAAACAATGAGAAATTCATAAGGGGTCATATACAAATAGAAAAATTTATTTTGAGTCCCACACAAATATAAATTCGTTTCGATCCCAAAAGAAAACTTAGGGTGCGTTTTGATACTGTTTTTAAAATGGTGTTTTTGAAAAGTATTTTAAAAAATGAAAAATATATTTTGAAATTGACATTTTTAAAAATGATAATGTGTTTGGTAGCATTTTTGAAAATATATTTCGAAAATAAAAAATGATAAAAAGTTGTTCGGTACCATTTTTAAAAATAGGTAAAAACTGAAAAATGTGTTTGGATAAAAACTGTTTTTAAAAATGACGATGTAATTATTAGAGATGAATGTTTTTACCTTTTTGAGTTTTACTGTATAAAAGAAAATATTTTTTAAAAATGATAGAAGAAAAAAATCATTTTTTACTTTTACCTTAAATTTTATTGTACATTTTTAAAAACATATTTTTTTATTTCTGAAAATACTTTTTTAAAAATGACTGATAAATACATTTTCAAGCATTTTTTATTTTTAAAAATGAAAAATAGTTTTAAAAAATAGTGCCAAACACTACCTTAATGTTAGCGCCCTTAACGTTTAGTTTCACCCGAAACAATTCATATAATTATATTATACATTTCACATGAAAGGGTAAAAACGATTACTCTTTTGTTAGAAATTAAAAATAATTTCTTCTTTGGACTAAAATTAAATTTGCATTTTTGGCCATTTCTAGTAATTTTCATTAAATAAAAATATTTTTAAAATTAAAAAAAAATAAAAAAATAAAACTGCAAACAATGGAAACATGATCACAATGACATTTCCGCTTTCCGTTCACAAAAACTTCAAAAACGTGTGTTTTTTTCAAACTAAAAAAAGCGTTCTTCTATTTTTCTCATTTTCTTTGTAAAACATTTATTTCTAAAACAAAGTTAACAAAACTCTTTTTATACTGTTTTTCATTTAGGAAAACAAAAAAAAATGCATTAGTAGAATGATAACTAATCATAATAGCTATAAACCTTTTGTTTTGTTTTGTTTTTTTTTTTTTTTATTTGACTCGGACAACCTAAAAAGTTTACTTGACCAATGGTTAAAAGAAGATCACCCACGCAACATATTTAAAAGATAAGCCCTTAAACAGCAATAAAATAAAGGCCCTTTTGCATATACATTTTGAAACTCGAAAGTTGTTTATCGGATCCTTTTTTGGGGCTATCAAAGGGATACTAATTAGTTTAGCTAAGGCCCCTCAAGCACACTTAAACTTCCACGACCTCTACCAACCATTTCTTTCTCGATCTTATCAATAAATTAAATATCATCTTTAGCCTAGCTACCTTGATATGACTGATGTTGCTCCAATTGCCCCAGTTCATTTCATGCCTACCCTAAAAGGTACATGTTGTTTCTATCTTTTGTTAGATCGATCAAAAAAGCCAAAAACAAAAATGAGATGCTAAAACTTATGAACATAAATTCAAGAAATTAAATTTCAACTAACCTATCCATGGACTCCTATGAATATCTTAGATATATATTTGGAAATTATTTGAATATACGCAACAAACATTATATAGCTGATCATCAACCAAATACACATGGAGCAATAAACAATACAAAAATATTTGAAAACTTTACATGGAGAAATATACTTGGAGAAAGCTATATTTCATAAACTCTTACATCTTTTGTTGACAGCATGAGATTCAACCCAACAGGACATCTCCGAGCTGGTTGATCTAAAGAAGGAATCTACCTCCTCACGCCCAGTAGCTTCAAAGAAGTGAAACTGATGATCAGGCTTTTTTCGCTTGCGATGATGAAAAAACACTTGTACTTTCTTTCTTGGTGTTGGTGGGCAGCTTTGAATGGTTGGTATCTTGCTGTCGCTTGAAGTTGGGGTTTTGCAACATTCTTCTTCATTGCTGCTGTTAGATACTTGAGTTGCTGCTGCTTCTTCTTTGTCATGAGTTTCTAATGGTTTCAGTTTTGGTAGATTTTGCAGCAACAACTTGTGATCTTCCTCGGACATGGAGATGGTTAGGTTTTGTGGACACTTGTCACTCTTTATACAAGTATGGAGGAAGAGAAGGGCAAACGAAGGAGAAAAATGAGATAGAAAGAGAAATTGACGATTTGTAGTCAGCTTTATGTTGTATACACAGTTTCCTTATCTTGTTAAAAACATGTGTGTAGTAATCATTTGCACCTTCATTTCTTGTATTCTCCCTTTTTGTACTTTCTCTATCATTACTTTCCTAATACCACTTATTGATGTTTAAACAAGATTAAGGATTCAAAACTGGATGAATTTTAATGTCAAATTATAGATAAAATTTAATAGTTTTTTAATTTAATTATCATATTATACCTATCTTTTTAATTTTCAAAATTCATAATCAATTTCTTTTAGATATATTTAAATATCTTGTAAAATTTAAGAAGAATCATTCTAAAGCATTCTTTAAACTTAGAGCTAAATATTCATCATTTAAAAATAATATACAATTAATAATTAATCTTGACAGATTAAAAATAAAAACAGTTTCTATCGAAGGACAAACATAACCGATCAAATCACTTACATGAAAAGTAAAGAATCTATCATTATCATATGCTTTCTCAAGTCCAAATTATATGATACATTTCTTCTCACTGTACATTTTTGTGACTTCGCGTAGTTGCTTTCACACCATTTTATGACACATGCATTTCTAATTTCTACTTCTCTCTTTAAATTATCATAAATATATTGACAGTTTAGAGTTACCAAATGATTCATAGATTCCAAAAGTTCAGTCATCACCCGAATTCATCAATATCTGAATTCAAAACACCATAAACTCAACAATTACTAATTCTCTTTTTTATACAGGTATTGCTAATTTGTGCCTAAAAACATAAATTTTGCCGAATTGGATATGTGTTAACTAATTATCTTTTATTATATATGTGCTGGTATTGTTAATTTGTGTCTAAAAACATAAATTCTGCCGAATTGGATATGTGTTAACCAATTAAGTTATGAATGAATTTATGCTAATTCTCTTCTTTAAAGGAATAATTATTTAAATGATTTGATTATTTTATTGATTGGGTAGCATTACTCATCAATGACAAACCTTAAATATTTTTCAATAACCATTCGTACAGCCAATTTAAAAGTTGCTATTGATGGATATAAATTTTATCTAATCACTGAGATAGTTGTATCTATTTAAATGTATATGAATAAAGTCATGTGATGGGCTGAACGGTTGTTGAATTTTGCTTCTATTAATGATGACTGCTCTGCTAGTCACCTTGTTTTGGATACACGGAGTGTCCCTTATCTTCTCTCTCTTCATCTGTCAGTTCAAATTTCCTCTCTCTTTCGATTTCTTGTCTCCATGTTCACCACTGGCATTGGATACCATTTTGGACGTGAAATATTATTCTTCCAAGTTGATATTCCACAGCGAATTCGCTGGCTCATTTCACATACATCTCATCTTCTTCCACATTTCTCTGTTTCACCAATCACAACTTGCCAAGTGTGAAAATATCCAATCATTTTCATTCTGAACTTATCAAATTAAATTATTTTCTCACATTTGAAGCATCACATTTGAAATACATTTAATTTGAAGAACGGCCTTGAAGCATTTATGTAATTTTAATTATGACAAAGCGCAGGGTAATTCTATAAGGATGAGATGGTTTTAGAGGATTGAAACCAGGTATCAAATGTCTTGAAAGCACCTTGGTAGACCGGATGGATGGGAATGTAAGGGACATTGCAGAAAGCATAATCTTACACGCAAGAGCAGGTAAGGCCAAATTAATTCTATATGCAAGAAAAATGATTTTTGAATGCATGAATCATGAGGTAATTATCAACCGCTAATGTACAATTTTTTAATGTTTTTTTTATGGCATTAAAATGAGTGTGAATTAGAAAAATGATATCGAGGTATTGAAATTAGTAGTTGTGGCATCATTGATGTTTATGAACTAGCTCTTTATTGACAAACAAAGAACCATAAAAAAATATAGTTCACATAATTTGTTTGTAAATTATAGTTCACAAATATTAATAATATCAAAAAAAAAAAAAAATCATTTCAACAGTTCTGCATCGTTTTTCAAAGTGTCATCTAAAGGAATTTTCTTTTTTTAATTAAATTCATTAAAATTAACCACATTAATATTATGATAATTTAATTTTTTATATAAAAAGTTTACAACAGCACAATTAACTTTAGCATTATTATTTTTGGAAATTTATTGCCATAATAAGGATGAAAACTCCTCACAATTGGCAAAAAATAAATTTGTAAATAATTCTAAAAACAATTTGTTTTATTCTAAAATACCATTTTTATCCTTTTATACTCCTTCACTAGAAAGTTTCATTTAAAAAAGAAAAAAACAAAGAATTTGGGAAGATACGTGTTTAGAAATCTCATATTTTTCAATTTAATTTCTTAATATTCCATAAAAGGTTATTCTTAAAACTTATCATATTACATATAAATTATTTTTTTTTTCAAATTTTTAATTTTAAAAAATAATTTCACACTATTTTTTTTTAAAGACACTCCATTTCTAAAATTATTAAACTCATTTTCTATAAGTTTTCTTAGTCGGATTAAAATAAAATTTTAACAAATTGTAAGGTTAAAACTAATTAAAAACATATTATTTAATATGTCATTCTCTATTACTTCATAATCAAGTAGCTCTTTAAAGATATACTAGAAAGATAATAGTTATAAGTTTTATCTATCGTTAAAAAGTGAAGAGGATATAAGATGTTAAGTAGGAAAAACTAAAAAGATTTGAGTGCAACTGCTTTTATAACTTTTTGTATAGTTTAATCATTTTGATTAAATATAAAATTGCGTGTGTCCACGATACACTATCTAAACATGAATGTGATTAAAAAAAAGTTGGACAGGCTAATGTTATTTATTTATCTATTTTTTTTTAAATGAGTGTGGGAGATATTTATCATTAGGCAACATGAACGTCAATGATGGCCTTTGTATTTGTAAACCAGCCCAACCCACCACCATTTGGGCTATCACTTGATCAATTGCATACGCATGAGATACATGCAGATGGAAGTGCTAAAAAGGCAAAATAGACATATAACTAAATGAAGACGACACCTTAGGCTATTAATCTTTTTTTTTTTGTCCTGGTTAGGCCAATAATCTTGTACTCTCATTACAAAAAGTATGCACAACGAGAAATTCAAAACGTCTCGTTTTGGATTAGTTTTTCAACTTTTATGAATCAGAGTCAGGCGACGTTGTTTTCGCGACTAAAAGCAATGACAAGCTTTCGACTTTTTTCTTCGTCATCCATCCACCATTACAGCTTCCATAGTTTCAGCGAGATTGAGTAAATTGGTTAAAGTTAGTAAAATTAGTTATATAAAGAGATTATATTAACTTTGACTATTTTTGCTTTTGGTTGATTTTTATCGGTTTTGTTGATTCTTTCTTGATTAAATATGTACCTTTTGTCCAATTAATTTTTTTTTTTTTTGTAAAAAAAAACAAAAGTAACAAATTCGAAATTTTGACTAAGTCGATTTAGTTGGTCATATTTAAAAATTATAATAGTTGTGACCTTTTTTTATTGATTTTATCATTTTTATTGGTTTTTTTTTTTTATGAAATATGTGTATTTTGTCTAATTAAATCAGCTTTTTTTTAAAAAATAAATAAAATAAAAATAAAAATTACTAAGTTAAGTTTCAATAAAGTCGGTTGAGTTAGCCAAGTTGGTTAAATAAGTGATTTTCGAAAAAATATATTAACCGTGATTATTTTTTTCTTTGATTGACTTTATCGTTTTTATTGGATATTACTTAATAAAGCATGTATTTTTTTTCTAATTAAAATCATTTTTTATGAAACAAATCAAACTTCTTTGTTTTTTATCATTCCATTGTAAAAATACGAGGATAGGAATATGAATGGTCTTGCAGGCTTTTACTTTGATATATAGCCTTCGAGTTATTTCCTATTTAGTTTTTAAATTTTTAAAATTATATCTTAACAAATCAGTGAATTCACTTAATAAATAATAATCAAACTAGCCACCCATAAGTTGAGATTTTTTTTTTTTAAAAAAAAAAAATTTAGAATTTCGTTTAAATTAAATGAATGATTTTGACTTGGCTTCAACCTGTAGTTTTATTTGAACTGTGAAGAATTCCATTCTTGTCTAGACAACAGGTGACCGTGTAAAAACATACTTAAGCAAACCATTTTTCTTTTTTTATTTTTTTTTTCCTCCGGTATTTTTTTTTAAAAGTATATTGAAAGTAATGTCTAATAAATATTTATCAATAATATATATATATATATATAAGGTCAAAAAAATAAAAAACACTTTAATCTAGCCTTAATGAACAATTAATAAAAAAAAAAAACTCTTTTTAAGCACTTTTTTTTTTTTGGGTTAAAATTTGGGCTTTAATATGTGATTTTAGTACTATCCATCCAAATCTTATGATTTGAATGAAAATGAATGAACCAATGGTGAAAAGTGAAGTTAAAAATTTAAAACAAAATTTTAAATTAACATAACCTAAACATAAAAGATAATAATAATATATTATTTTGAAAACAAAATATATATATATATATATCTAATGAAGAATGTGTTTTTCTTATCTCATCTAGACCTCAACTTTTCAAGATCTATGATACACGAATACTAATTAAATAATCTACTTTCAAATGTAATTTATTGTCTTTTTTTTTTTTTAACAAAAATGTATATTACAATTTATAAATAAACCAAATTCACCCTCAAAACTTTTAAATTAGATAATTAATAAGAGATGTCACTTGCCGAAGTAGCTTTTAATTAAATATAACTGCTAGTTACTATCAAATCTAAAAGTATAAGTTGATAGAAAATGATTCAATTATAGTATTTAAGATATGAAATTATGATATGTTAACATACTCTCTCACATGCAATGTAGATGGGTACGGATGATGAACACATGCTACACGCTCCTACCATATAACATGTGTAATAAGAATATTTTTAGATAAAAGGGAGAGAAAGGTAAGGGGGGAGGGAGGGTGTGTGGTGAGGGTTTGAATCAAGAATCTTTAAACTCCAATACTATGTTTAGACAATAGGAGGCCATGTAAAAACTTATTTAAGCAAACCATTTCTTTTTTTTTTTCCCTCCTGTATTAAAAAAAAGGGTATATTGAAAGTAATGTCTTACAAATATTTATCAATAATATATATATATCTTTCTTTTCTTTTTTTCCTCCTATGTTTTAAAAAAAGTATATTGAAAGTAATGTCTAATAAATATTTATCAATAATATATATATATATATATATAAAATCAAAAAAATCAAGAACACTTTAATGTAGCCTTAATGAACAATTAATAATAAAAAAATACACTCTTTTTAACCGCAAGATTATTTTTGTTAAAATTTTGGCTTTAATATGTGATTTTAGTACTATCCATCCAAATTTTACTTGATCTAAAGGTGTCATCTTTCATATGCCCCTAATTCATTTATTTTTTTAAACCATTGATTTGAAAAAAGGGTATATTGAAAGTAATGTCTTACAAATATTTATCAATAATATATATATCTTTCTTTTTTTTTTCCTCCTATGTTTTAAAAAAAGTATATTGAAAGTAATGTCTAATAAATATTTATCAATAATATGTATATATATATATATATATAAAATAAAAAAAATCAAGAACACTTTAATTTAGCCTTAATGAACAATTAATAATAAAAAAAATACACTCTTTTTAACCACAAGATTATTTTTGTTAAAATTTTGGCTTTAATATGTGATTTTAGTACCATCCATCCAAATTTTACTTGATCTAAAAATGTCATCTTTCATATGCCCCCTAATTCATTTATTTTTTTAAACCATTGATTTGAATGAAAATGAATGAACTAATGGTAAAAAGTGAAGTTATAAATTTAAATCAAAATTTTAAGTTAATATAAGCTAAACATAATAGATAATAATACTATATTATTTTGAATATATATATATTTATTTATTCATATATAGTGTTTTTATAATCAAGTATACCCGATTTTTAAAAATAAGGACTACGTAATCAAATTAATCCATTGTATTCTCTCTCTTAAATAAATTCTCTCTTTTATTTAATTCAAATGCAATAGATGAATTTGATTGTTGGTCTTTATATTTTAAATTAGGTATACTTGATTATCAAAATAATATATATATAAAACAAATGAAGAATATGTTTTTCTTATCTTATCTACACCTTAACTTTTCAAGATCTATGATACATGAATACTAATTACATAATCTGCATTTACATGTAATTTATTCTAATTTTTTTTTTAATAAAAATGTATATTACAATTTAAATATGAACCAAATTCATCCTAAAAACTTTTAAATTAGATGATTAATAAGAGATTTCACTTGCGGAATCAGCTTATGTTCAAATAGAACAATTTATTGCATCTTTTAGGATTAATCGCACAAAATTCCATTGCATTAATGAGATAAGGCAAGATGTTCAACTTTTACATAAAATTACAGCAGACCCCTTTCCATTTAATAGCCAACTGTTAGATTTAATGGTTGATCATGAAAAGACCAAAATACCATTTGATTGAAAAATGAAAAACAAAGAGATCTTACAGCCGGTGTACCGCTACTAGTTGAGCTTGGATCTCCTCCAAAAGGGAAGATCAATCTTCTTTTGGAGGAGATTTAAATGGAGATAAATCTCCGTTGTGGAAAGATCTCCCATAAAGGAGATCGTCTAAGATTATTCAATCTCCCATGGCGGAGATTGATGATCTCCACTATTGGAGATCATTCGATCTCTTAGCAGGAGATCGATCTCCACTTTGGGAGATCTATTGATCTCCTATAAAGGAGATGATCTCCTCCATTAGAGATTGTTTGATCTTCATGATGGGAGATCAATCGGAGATGGATATCAATCAATCTTCTCAAATCGATTTCCCTTGGAGGAGTCGATCTCCTTTGCGACAAAAGGAGAGTTCCTTTTGTCGCTGAGGCTTTTGGATCTCCATTGGTGGTAGTCTTCATCATCGATTAATTTTTTCTTCCAATTTTTGTGTGGTTATTTTATAATTAAGTAGAAATCAGGTACTTTATTGTAATAAATTTTAGGTGAAATTCGTATTGATAAAAAGTGTGGGGTTAATTTACAGTTAACAATTTTTTTTTTTTTATCAGTAAATGATGATTTTACCTTTATCTTCAAGGTCAAAGGTTAAGTTTAATGGTTTACCATTAAATGGAAGGGGTCTGCTGTAAGTTTTTGTAAAAGTTGAATATTTTGCCTAATCTCATAAATACAAGGAAAGTTTGTGCAATTAACCCCATCTGTTATTATTCACTGTATCTTCAAATGTATCCACCAAGAAAAAAGAAAATGGAAATATCGAAGCAGCACCTGAGTCATCACGTAAATTGTACCAACGAATTTAGTTCTCATGTCAAAGGATCCTCAAATTGACCTAAATGGAGGTAAGAAGAGGATTCAGAACCCTTTTTTTTTTTTTTTTTTTAAATCCCTGCTTTTAATGTAGGAATGATATTTATTACCTAATATATAAATTCATGATGATTAATATCTTCAACCGGCCGGCAGAAGAACATATATCTATGGCAGAAAAGAAAATTTTCCTCAAAATGGTATGACATTTATTTCATTAAGGTCATGAATTTTGGACATGAACATCTTACCATATGTTGTGCACGTTTCGTGAACCAAACAATTAAAAAAGCTGAGCTGTTGTTGCTTTATATAAAAAAACCGTTCATGTGTGTATACACAACATTTACACCTAGCATGTGCCAATTTCATTAATGTAGGCATTATTGAACACTAAGTCAGCCCCAACTCGGAAAGTAACGCACACCTAATACTTGTTTAAATCATCCCCAACAGCTTATATTAGCTGCCCTTAATTTGTAGGGCACATCGACCCCCCATGTGGAATCTTGACGAGAATGAGCTGGATATAATTCATTTAATTATATATATAATGGATGTACATCGTTTTTAAAATAAAGTTTATTTTGAATCATTTTTTATGTTCCAAAAGGTGCTCTATGAGGAATGCCTTTTCTTCTCCTTGAATTAGAATGAGTTGGAGGCGTGTTCCTGTTCATTTCTTCTTGTCTTCCTTCACGCAATTGCTCTTCTTCTTCCTTTGATCCCAATCTTCTTTCCATTATTCCTTCTCTACTTCCTGATATTTCTTCGCTGTTTAACATAAATGTCCCACTCCCATTTCTCTTTATCCCTACAAGCTGAAGCAAAATTAAAACATATTATAGATACCTTAGCTTATAAAATGGAAAAAAAAAAAAATTGAAGTTATCACGTCATTATCATCATGGTTACGTTTTACAAAATATTTTTAATTTTATCCAGAAGGGCTTTTAATAGAAAATTTCATAATCTCGAACTTGTAATAAATAGTAATAATGTCAAAACCGTTGATGCTCATCAAGACCATGACATCAACTAGAATGAAGATGCATTCACTGGATAAAGAATTTTAAAACAAATTAGGCCACCGACAGTAAGTAGAGATAAAAAATGAGAACCAACCTTGCAACCCAATGAACAGAAACGGAAGGGGTCTAATAGACTTCTCCCACAAATTTCACAAAGATGAGAAACCCCTTTGCCTCCGGTCGTACTACTACTGCCCTTTGGCTGCGGTCTCTCGTTCAGAAAAAGGACTCTAGCACTGTTTATCACATAAGTTTGTACTTCACTGATGTCCAGGACCTTTTGAATCTCAGCCACCCTAACAACATCATGGTATGATGACCGTCTGATCTGTACACGAAACACGTACTCACCCCACATCAATTTCTGATGAATTAATCTAGCCTATCTGATCATACCCACCAAAACAAAAGCAGCAATACTTCATTGAATTAAAAAGGCAAAGAAATGAATATATATACCCACTTGAACTACAGGATGATCTTTGTGTCTGGAAGATCGGCAATAGAAGCAAAACGCATCGTTCATGCAATCAAGACAGTACATATTGCATTCATTACGCGGGGCGTCTCTGTGCCTAGGGCAAATGGTGAAGAATGCTGCAGATAATAAAGACTCCAGCCATGGTGGCACCAACATTTGTGATCACTGTTGAAGATAAAACACCATCAAATTAGAACAAAATAGACGTAATGATATAATATAATGTCATGTATCTGTGATGCAATTAAAACAAACTAAGTATGTGTATATCCTTCATTACCATCAACAATGCAGTAATGGAGGGTGCGAAGAGAGAGAGAGAGAGAGAGAGAGATGGGAGATGGTTTTAAAGAAGCAGAAAATGAAGCATAAGATTCATCAACAAAACAATGAAACAACAAAAGGACAGGAACAAGTGTAATAAAAATGTGCCAAAATGCGGTGGTGGGTGTGTAACGGCTGAGATGGGGGAAATGGTAGGTTGAAGCGGGTTTTAGACCCTTGGATTTGGAAAGGAAAGTGAACAATGAAAGAATAAAAGAGTTGTGTTTGGAGCTTACGCAATGTTTTTGGTTCTTTCTTTGCGTCTCTTGGTTTGAAGGGCACCGAGTCGGCAATTTTTAGGATACGTTTTTGCTTGGTACCCTTTTACAATAAGTTTAAACCATCCCTTAATTATCATATAATTAAAGGAAAATAAATTAAAATTAAATTAAAAGATATCCACATGTCAGCAACTCCACGTGGCTATAGAGACGGAGAGTTAGATGTTACATGTAGATGGATTGTTCTTATTAATTTCATTAAGTAATTTATCAAAAATTCAACCTTTTTAAGCATTTCAAATTGTCAATCACGGCGAAAACTTCCAATCTAATGATTTTTCTTTTATTATTATTATTGTTATAATATGATACATCTAATTGATGATATAAGTTTACATTTTCATAATTTCCCATATAGCACATATCTATTGTTCAAAAACTTGATCGAGTAGACTGAGTTTTCGACCAATACTCTAGGATCGGCATCTTATTGATCCGAGAGCCCCTAGAACCGGGGTCTTACTCGGGCCAGATGAGTACTCTAACTCGACTGAGTACTCAGCCCAACTTGCTTGTGCCCTTCTTTTTTTTTCTTTTTCACATCAAAATGACCTTGTTTTAGTGTGTTCAAAATATATAATGCCATTTTTTAAATTAACCCAAAACAGTGCAGAAGGCAAATATATATATATATATATATATATATATAAGGGTTATGACAACAACCCTCTTTATTAGGTTTCAATTCTTCTTACTTCTATGAAACCCTTCTTCTCAATCTTCTTGTCAATGCTTCTCTCCTACTTGTTGGTTTACCCTAGTCTTCGCCGTCTTGCCGTTGCTGTCGTCGTTCTAGTGAGTTTTTTCCTCTTTTTAATTTAGATTTTTTTCTTTTTTGCTTTTAACACTCTTTTTTATTTTTTATATAAATTTGTTTATGACACAATTTTGTAGGCACCATAAGCTTATATTTCATTGTGTTAATTCTTAAGTAGTAATGAAATTTTTTCAAGTTTTTTTTTTTTTTTTTTTTTAACAAGTTTGACTGAATTTGATCGTCAATTAATGGTTTGACTGTTAACAGAGGGTCAAACGAAATACTCGCTAAGTAATCGAGAACTCTTACTTGCTATCCCGTCGGTCGACTAGCGGGTTGCGCATTTTGAAACTTTACACATAACAATATAAATGTAAATAAAATGCTAACCATTTGAGCACTTGGCTTGTATAGAATGATAAAGAATAAAAAGTCCGATGTAAATATTAGTATATATATATTTTTTCTTTTGAAGAAAAGAATTAAATAAAATAAATAGAACATTAATTTTGACCCGAAAATTTATAAATTATATATATAAAAATAAGAATTAACCAATAAAAGTAGACAAATACTTCAATTTTGAAAACTAACTCATATCAGAATAGCAAACTAAAAAAGACATAAGAATTATCTTTCCGTACTTAATCCAACTTGATGTTAAGCCAATACAGACTCGGGCTAACTTGAATTAATAATTCTAGTTCCACCATTGATTATTAATAACCACTAAGCAAGTACACAATTAAGAGATGGAATAAAAGTATATCTAACATAAGAAAACTTCTAGGTTTATATTATTATTAAGTAATGGGTGTGCTAAACGCTATGCTTTTGCTTTGCTTGACTAACTAATATTAATGGATACCTTTATGTGAGAAGGAAGCAGCTTAAACTTAGCAATATTGACATTGATTACTAGTATCTAACTCTATATCTCTAGTATCCTAATATCAATGGGTTCATTTCAAGAACTTCCCGTTGTTTTGAGAAATGATCAATTCTGTTGTATGATTTCGAGAATGACGTATTTTAGTCTATATTGTTTCATTCATGATATAAAGAGTTTATGGAGTTTCAATTTTGCTCAAAATAATCTCTCCCAACTGCTCCCGTTAGCTTAAGTTGCTATTATCACCCACAAATTTCACTTCCATACCGAAATTTAACATTGTTATAATTAATAATACTTAATTACAAGTAAAAGATTAATAAATAAGCATATCAAGTAGTACGTACCCGCACTTCTCCTTCACATCCACCATACGGATTCAAATCTTATCATTATAATCATTAAGTGATAAAACAAAAGCAATAAATAGTCAAATCCACGAATATATTTGCTTCAAAGAAATAATTTTATTAATAATAATTAAAACTGACAAAGAAATTCAAATCTCTACATAAATAGAAAAATTAGCTCTTTTTCACTAGGATTAGGGAAACCTACAACAACAAACATTAGAAATTTTCAAAATTTATCAAAAACGGGAAATTTGTGTTATTGTTAAAAATTTAAAGGAGTTTTTCCAAACAAACTCCATAAAAAAATAATAATACTGAAAACGAAAATTTCTATAAAAGGTTATTGAAATTTCGAAATATTATCGAAAATAAAAAAGAAAAATTAATTACATTGTAAAAACAGAGTCCAAAATATCGAAATGGCCGAATTTGGGAGCTTTTCAAATGCCTATCACGTAGGGCCATTGGCCCATGTGAGTTTTGTTCTCTAAGATTGTTCTAACAATATATTATAGGGTCAAATTCAATATGGTCTGTCCCACTAACAGACTCTTAGAAGTATCTTACATCATTAATCATGTTTGAAGAGTTTTATTTCTTTATTATGATTATAGATATTTTCTAGTATTTCAAAAATAAATTTCAAGTTACACAAATATTGTTTTATTTCGGTAAATCCTGATAGATTCCTAATTATTTAGGATACCTAATATATTATATATATATATATATAAAACAGTAGTTAGTACCCACTAACTCATAAGTCATGCCCACTTAATGTATGTAATCTAATTCTACTTTCAGTAACAAAGTTTACTTCATCAAAAGTACACATGGTTTAGTTTTTAGGCCTATATGATTTTATTTATGAAACTCATGCACTTCTAGAATTCAATAACTAAATAATTAAAAGCATCATAATTCTAGATCTAAATAATTATAAGCATCAGAATTCAAGACCTAGTACATTGCAGTTTTATGGTATTCCCATCCAAATAAGCCTTTCAATAGACCAAACAATAGTTTTATTCAAATCTCGGTCTCCCCAACAAGTTAAATTAAATTAATTGCCAGCTAAAGTTACTTTTTAAACATCACCAATTTTGAGGATCACTTGTTGCTTGTTGGTCGACGACCCTCATGAGAACCACTAATTATGCCCCAAGTTTCAAATCGCCATGTTCCTCAGAGTTTGATGCGTGTAAGTGCCCCCAAAAATAAATTTTCAACCGATTTACATACATTTTATTCTTTAAATTGAACTAAAGTAAAGTTGGTTTGCGAAAATTTTAAGTGGGTTTGTAAAAGATCTAACTATATATATAAGATATAATTGAAAATGTTATTGGATTGTTTTTGAAATTGCTACTCCCTGCTAGTCAGCAAGTAGTGATTTTTCGATTACTAGACGAGTAATTGACGACAATGGAAAAAAACAAAAAAACACTCACTAGTAGCGACGACGGCGATGGTGACTACATGGGGGCAGACCGGCAAGCAGGAGAGAAGAAGATGAATTGATCAGGAGATGACTCATTTTGAGGATCCTAGTAAATTGAGAAGAAGAAGAAGAAGAAGTGAACTGATGAAGGGGACAACTACGGATCCCAATGGTTATGGTGACTATGACGATGACGACTATAGATAGAGTCAAACCAATAAGTAGGAGAAGAAGAAAGTTGAGAGCGCCTATAGAAGATTGAGAAGATGAATTAAAGAATAGAATCAGTGCATTGAAGAAGAAAAAGAATCTAGAAGATTGGTCTTTTTATACTCTGCACATTAAAACGGTGTCATTTTGGTGTGCCCAAAACGACGCCATTTTAGGTTAATTAAAAAAAAAATTAAATTGACCTAAAACGACGTCGTTTTGGGCAGACCAAAATGACATCATTTTGGGTGTCTCTAATTTGACAAGAAAAAAAAAAGGGCCTATGTGTGTTGGGTCGAATAGATCTAGTTGAACCGATTTGACCCACCCAATTTAGGCCTAAGTGGACCGATACGGTACCGGCCATCGATTAATCGATGATAATTCGGCTTACTCGGTTTGGAACAATTAATAGTTCAAGGTTTTGCAAGTAAAATTTTGATATTTTATAGGGGAAATTACAAAGAGCAACATTGCGGATTGGTCTTAAAACATCTAGCTAGAAAGGGTTGGGTATTCTACCCAACCAACCTTACACTTTCTAAATGTCAACTCTACCATTAAATTGATCACATTTTGACTTGTAACTTGTGATGTATCCAAAATACCCTTGCATTTATATATATAAGAAATAAAAAAAATCAAAATGAAGTAGAATAAAGAGAAAAAAAATGGAAAAATGTAGTCCAACTCAAAAGAAATTTATCTATCAATGATGAATTAGAGAGAGTGACACTTCCTCCATTCCCAAATCTCAGCTCTATTTTCAATACCAAATGCAAAATGAAATAGAATGTATTTATTTGAAATGTTATTTTTGGTCTCTATGTTTTTAGAAAACTTTTCATTTTAATTACGAATGCATTTATACCTTTCATGGTCTCTCACGTTTCAAATATTTATCATTTTAATCCCTACCGTTGGTCAACGGTTAGTCAACCATAATGGAAGGAAGGTTATCTTCGTCATTACAATAAATTTAAAAAATTATTTTAGTTTTTTACATATATTTTTTAATTTTGAAATTAAATCTCCACCATCCATCACAACTTGATGGATGGTTGAGATTTAAAGTTTATTTTTATTTTATTAATTTTTATAAAGGGTAAGATGATAATTTTAAACTAAGGGTAAAATAGTCAATATGCATTTTCCATTAGTTTTGACCTTTAAAAGTTTGGTTAAGAGACTAAAATGATAAATATTCAAAATGTGAAGGACCATAAGAGACATTAACGCATTCACAATTAAAAAGAAGACGTTTTTAAAAAACGTAGAGATCAAAATGAAGTTCTCCCATTTATTTATTATAAATTTTGATAGTTGTTTTTCAATAAAATGTTGGAAAGACTAATTACCCTTATAAGGTTAGTTGTTAATAGCATGGCTTCAAGTTCTAAAGGTATTTGTGTCGACTATCCAAACCTCTCCAGTTGGGTGTTTTAAAACCTATTCTCAAGGTGTTCAGTGTAATTTCCCGTTTTAATTGTTCGTGGGAGTGTTATCAATTGGTTGTAGTGTTAAGATTCTTAAGAATGGATTTTCTAGGTGGCAATTAAGGCGCCTAAATTAAAAGGTGTGAGATACCATTATATTAACTATAATTTGTGATTTAAATATATTATTCAACATAACAGAATCACATATCATTGAAACTCATTTACAATTGTAGTTAAAAATTTAAAAGAAAAAAAAAATGATATGTTCCTAACACTTGGATTACCTTATATAGGTGGTTAGGTATTAATATCTAAATTTAATTCATAAATTTAAGATTTTATAATTTCACTCATAATAAAAAATAAATAATTTTTTTTATATATAATTATAAGATAATTTAACATTAATTAATGGTGAACAATACGTAAAGATCTATCAAAAATAAACTCTGTAAATATGGCCCAAAAGTCTGACATCAACGGTGAGTTGTCTATAAGTAAAACCTAAATCTAATTTTATAACCTACCTTCTTGAAGTTTGTCTTTTTATAAGCGTAAAACACTTTTCATTTTAACGATATTTACCTCTTTTCCATTTTTTTTTCATTTTTTAAAATCATGTAAGGTATTCTAGCTTGTAATTTTTTTCTTTTTGAAAGTAGTAATTTTAAAAGTTTTGTTAGGTGGAATTTGATTTATTTAACAGTTAAAATTAGTCAATCGTTAATTTTGTTAGAGTTTGACTAATGGCAGGGACAGTCGATACCATCAAAGTAAATATGAATAAAAAATTTTAAAAGAGTTTAACTAATAATTGAGAAGGTTTGTATCCTTAAACGTATGTTTAGTATAACTTATTTATTGGTTTAAAGAGTATTTCAAAAGCTTTTTTAGGTTTATCTTGTATTGTTTGGCTGTCATTCTAGTGGTTGAAAAAACTGAAATATACTCATTACGAAAAACTCAAATTTTGGGTTTTTTTTTTAAGTAAATATTTTCAAGCTTTTTTAAAAATATTGAAATGTCTATTATAGTCCTATTGTATTTTATTAATCTCACTCCACCCTTATAAGTTAAATCACTAATAAACTATTTCCTCATGTAAACATTTCACATCTCTCTATGTATTTGCTTCAACAAAAAAATTTGAAGTTTTTTTAATAATAAATTTTCTAAATATTACGTGTTTTTATTTTCTCTTTTGAATTTCCTTTTTTGCTTTGAAGATTTTTTTTTGATGCACATGTATGATCAATATGATGTAAATTATGAAATATTAATATATCGTAATTTTTGAATTTTGAAGTGAAAGCATTATATATAGATTTAATTATTTTACTACCTTTTAAATGTCATTTTTGTTAATCTTACAACTTAAAATAGCTTTTAAAATTAATTTAACCAAACGTTTAAAATAGTTTTTTAATTTGACAATCAAAAATCAATAGTTTTTTTTTTTTTTTTGTTTTAAATCTCTACTTGCATAAAATCTACATTTAAAAGATTTATTTCTAAAATATATGCTTCTAAAAGATCTATTTGAATAAATTTTATCGAATGGAACCCAACTAAAATGAGAAGTGCTTTCCGCCTCTAGAAGGTATGATGTTATTTGCTCAAGCAAATATACAGATCAAGACTTTAAACCATATCATGGAATGCTAAGAGAAAGTGAATGTACTTATACGGAATATAAATAAATGTTTTATACGGAATATTTTCATCACATAACGCAAAATAATCAGCATTTGGGTTTGTAATATGATAGAGGCCCAACTCCCAAGCCCCTGTGCAATGATTACGATTTAATATATTTACAGCAAATTTGAGTTAGATGAATCCATCACGGATGGAAAACAACTTAACAAAACAATTGAAAAAAGAGTTGTTTTTTGTTTTTTTAAAAAAAAAAAACAATTAAAAAAAGAAAAAAGACTCAAAAAAAACCCATCACCCATGCTTGATTTTGCTCTCCATCCGTGATAAGAGAGGCTCGTTATTGCATAGGCCGAACCAGAGAAGTCAGATACGAGACCGCAAACGTCGGTACTTCACGGTCCATTCACTATCTTGACCCAAACAAAATAGGCCCATGGCACAGTCCTTTTATTTATATAACTGCCCATACCAATTCCAAATTATCTAGCCAACGTTGATTAGCTCATTTATTTGATGTGTAATCAGAGCAATGAGAAAGACCCGCAAGCTTGGAGCCTTGGACGTCTTGCTATTCACACAGGCGATGGAGAGAGATTGCATAGGCCAAAGCAGAGAAGTCAGATGAGAGACCACATACGTCAGTACTTTACAGCCCATTCATTCTTGATCCAAACAAAGTAGGCCCATGGCATACTACTTTTATATATATATATATATATATATATAAGGTCAATAGTTAGAGTTTAAGAATTATTGAGATTAAACATTAGATATACAGAGTAAAAATCTAATCTCAAAATGCGGAGATATCATAGACTTATAAATCAAAAGTGATTTAATTACTTTGTGTTATAAGTGTATATATGTATATATTTCATTTTTAAGATTTTTTTTTTTTTACAATTTTTATAAATATATACTGAATTAGGTTTAAGGGAATAAAGAGGGCAAAAATGTCTCCATGTTTGGAAAAACTAAAAGATTCTCAAAAAATGTTAAAATAATTGAGCAACATAGTCTAGTACCCTCTACTTTAGAGGGCATTATTGCAGCTTTAGATAAATAATGTTATTTTCATTTGTTAATATTGAAGTGAAAGCAGTTTTTTTCCTCTTCTTCTTTAGGAACTGAATGAAGTCTCAATGGGGAAATTTGGTGATGTATATTTGCAAGTGCAACCTTGATCAATCTGAGTATATAGATTTTAATGAGTAAGTTTGAGTTGTGATTTTTAAAATCAAAACTTATTTGGTGATGTATTTTAAAAGACATCATTTCCTAAAAAATAAAAAAGGAAAATAAGAGATCTTGTTTTACGGTTATTCTTTCAATAATTTTTTTTTTTTTCTAGTGTCAAAAATTTATATAATTTTAATTCCTTCTTAATATTATAAGAAATATAAATGAAAATTCCTCTATATCGAAGTGTGAGTGAGAATTATATCCGAAATCTCTGTGAATTAATGTGAAAGAACAGTACCGGTTGTAACTTGTATGAGCTACATTGTATGCAAAAATTTATGTAGTTGGAGAAAAAATTATTTACAGGTTTAAGAAAAAGAAAAGAGGGAGGAGCGTACACATACATACATATGATACTTGACAGATGAAGTTACTTGTCTACTTCTAGAAAATATTTAATAAAAGGAATATTAATAAAAATAATGACATTTGTCTTTTTTCTTTTTGCCCTTTTTTTAAAGAACAAAACAAAAGTCTAATGATGGATTCTTTGAAGTTTGTCGCTAATGCTAAGTCAATTTGTGCCCTACGTCTCAACAGTGTGAAGCTGAGATAGAAACGAGACATTGAATGATCTCAACTGAATATATATATATATATATATATATATATATATTATCATTCATCAAAACAAATCTCTAATCTTGCAAATATAATTTTATTTTGTGATTTTTTTTTTTTATAAATATTTTATAAAACGTCATTGAACAAACCTTAAATAATCAACTTAAAAAACCACTTTATAAAATTAGTTTGATAAAACTTTATATTACACATCATAATACGAAAAAAATTATTTTCAAAAAAACAAAAAACAAAAAACTACACCTATCTACCTACTCAACGCTAATCCCTCGATGAGTCCATATTATAACACAGGGAAAATAATATCTTAATATGAATTTTATTATTTTTTTAAAATATTGTTTTCATTCATCCACCCTCAAAATTAACATGATGTTTGGTGATGACTATCCTTAAATCAAAGACAATGACCTCCACTTGTGTAATTATTGCATATCTGCATATGCTGTGTTGATCGAGCAGTCCAACCATATATCAACTTTTAGTAACAGAGTGTCCTTTTAAAAGATTCAAGGGTGCAATCTCTGAATAAGTTTGTGACAAAGCATCGCTTAATTTGTAAGGCTAAATTAATTAATAGTATAAATTGAAACAAAATCATAATCTTATAATGTACTTACTAATCACATGTGAATGAAGATTCCATCAATTTCAAAGCCAAGTGCTGGCTTTGTCAGCAATATTGATTAGTTTTTCATAATTAGAGTTGGCTAGACTTTAATCATGAGACACCTATTATTGTATTTTATCCAGAATTAAACTATATTATTGAAAAGCACAGTGTAACTATTTCAAACCATTAAAAAAAAGTAATTATATGAAGAGAACAATATACCACAACTTTCTACTTTTAGAATTTGTATGCTTTCTGAAATTGGATTCAATTATTTTTAAGAGATGAGATTGAATTAGATAAAAAAGAATTGCATTGGACTAAATTACTGTGGTAAAACTAGGCGAGTAGCTTCGACTACTCATTAAGAACTCTGTTGGTGGGGTTCCGTCGACCCGAGAACTCCAAATTTGAGGTTCTACTTCCCTTTAATGAGTAGTAGCCGAGTTAGGTCGAGAACTTGAGCAACTTGAGTCACAGAGCACACCAACAAACTAGAGACAAAGAGAATAGAGAGCACCATTTCCAAACCCTAACCCGTCAAATCCCAACTATTTTTATCACCTCAACTCGTAGCCGTCGCCGTCGCCGTCGCTGCCGCCCTCACCACCACCCGTTCCTCCTCCATTACATCACCACAACCGAAAAAAAAAAAAAGAAAGTTCCAATTCTTTTATAGAACTAATAGAAAAAAAAAAAGAAACCCAAAGATAATTAGAGTTTTCTTTCTTGAGAGGGAAAAAAAAAATCTGGTTTGAGAAGGTTTTCTTAAAAAAGAGAGACGTTTGGGCAATTGTGTTGGTTTTCTAGAGAGAGAGAATGTGAGGAAAATGCTGGTTTTGACTTTTGATGGCTTTATATATGGTTAAATTAGGGTTTGAACAATTTATTTGTGTTTAGGCTGCCTGTTATGTTAGTTGTTGGATTAGTCCGATACAACTATCGAGCCTTGTTGTATTTTCTATTTGTGTTCAGTTGTTGTGTTGGTTTGAGATTGTGTTTGGGTTGTTGTATTGATCTAAGAAAGTGTTCTTTTTCTGGTTTTTAGTTCTAACTTCCTGCTTTCATTCTTTTGTGTTTTCTATCTCACCACTTAAATACCCTAGGTGCTAGGCATCAGGTTGTCGCCAGATTGACGCCTAGGGCCTTTTACAATGTTGCACGCTAAGCACCCCTCTTTTGCAAATCCTAACCCTTACTTTCACTGTTGGTCTGTCACTGTCTTGTTGTCTTTATTGCTGGTCGCCCTCTTACCGTCTTCGCTACCGGTTGTTCATTTAGTGGAAATGGGTTGCGACTTTATAGGTGGTGGGTTTTGACTATTAGAGCTCAATGAGTTGCGGTTCTGGAGTGTCATAGTCTATTGTCAATCTTTCGTCATCATCGTCGGTCCGATTGTGGGTAGTGGTTTGGTGACACTTAAAGAAAAATCAGTATATGCCCACGAATTTCAAAAATAATAATTTTTCCCCTACCGTCTTATAATCATTAATGTTTGTAGAAAGCATAATTATGTCCTCACAGTTAATGTTTTATAGTCATATAATTGTATTTTGACTTTATAATTTTTTTTCTAAAAAATTTTTCTTTACAAGTTTGATCATCTGTCAATGGGTTGACCATTTACTAACAGTCAAATTGAGTAGTTGCCAAGTAGCCAAGTACTCACTACTTGCTAGGTCATTCGTCGAGCAATGAGTTATGAAACGTTAGACTAAATTAGTACTATAATATACTTGTTGCTACTAGGATTGGACTATTAATAAAATATATTAAACTAATTTTTAAAACTATTAAATAATTAAAATTTAAATCACTAGCAAAACAAATAAATAAATAAGATGAGAAAACAAAAGAAAAAAAAAATTAAAAAAAGAAGTGCACGAGAGGGGATTAATTAATCTTATGATTTTGGGCGGGATTAATTTATCCCATCCAAATGGGATAAAAGAGCATGTAAGATTATATTTTGTCCAATTTCACCTCTTCAACAAACATGAGATTGGATAAAAATTTTGTCCAATCCCAACGAATCCGGAGTAACAAACATGCCCTTAGTTAACATCCTAACTATATGTTTAATTATTAATTGAAATTCTGGCATCTCCAGGCTTCTTACTTACTATTATACTCCCAAAATCATGACACTAGAAAAGTTGGTGAATTATTATTATTATTTTTTCAATCTAATGAAAATGAAGTCGTAGCCTTTTAGGAGACATAATTAAGACTGTTCTCTGATGACTTCTTTTTCAATTTTTGTGGTTTAAAATTCTTTTCCCATAAAAAACTTATATGACATTCATGTTAGATTTGTAACATATATTAATATCAAGATCCACATACTTTACGATATCTATGATTATCAAATATAAGTATTCAAGTTAGGGTAAGATGAGGCAAATTAACGTTAAATTGGATATAAATTATACATGATCAGTTGCTCCACAAATTGTTAGTGTTTTATTTTTTATTTTTTGTTTTATAAAGAGGTAGGGAAAAAACGTTGGAACAAATATTGGGGTCTAAGACAATAAACATTGAGCATTAAATGAAAAATTAAAACACAAACAATAAACATGGGGTTGGGCCAATAATTGTTGTAATACAGCTATGAGCAATACCATGCTTGCGTGATTTGTGCATCTTTTGTCTTCAATTTGCTGTCAAAATATATATATATATATATATATATATGTATATATATATTATCTGTATAATTAAAATTGTGGACCTACGTGCCGGTCCCCAACACTACTTCACGTATAGGTTAGTTTTGGGAATAGAATCCTGTTAAATCATGCTCCAATTCAAATAGTATCTCTTTCAATTTTTTTCGGTTAAGAGTAAGGTTAGGTATTTCAAAAATTTTATCCAAATTTATATTCAAATAATATAATATATATTATCAAGATTCTATTAATTATCATATTATCTCATAATTTATAAGATCTTAACAATCCATATGTCATATTATTTGAGCATAGATTTGGATAAAATTTTAAAAAACTTAATATTACTTTTTTATTAATTATACCATTTTCAAATTAATTTTGTGAGATGGCTTACAACTTTCTTACAATTAAAGCATGCTTGATGTGCATAATTGGATTGGACTATTTTAAAAGTTGGGATTGGATTAAATTACACTATTTTTAGGAGATGAGATATAATTGGATGGTATGAGATTATATTAATATTGTCATGTATTTGGTGTAGCACCAAATAGAATTAAAATAATGATGTGTTTGGGTTAGTTATAGTTCAAGATAAAATAAAATAAAATATATTAAATTTTAAATAATTTAAGTTTGTTTTAAATATTTTATAATCAAATTAAAATTCAATAGTATAATTTAAATATTTTAAAATAAGCTTATTTAACTTAAATTAAATAAATTAACATATTTATATTAAATAATTCAAAATTAATATTATTTATTAAAATATAAAAAAAATGAAAAACACTTAAAAGCATCACACAAACCCTTTTTTTTTTTATCCTCTTATATTAGATCAAATAACTATCAGAACTTACTGATATAATTTCTCTAACATACGGCACATCATATTACTCTTAGAATCATGAGAGGTGCAATCCCGTTGAAGTGAAAAATTTGCCACGTTTTGTTGTCATCTGAACTTGAACTTTGTCCTTGCTTATCAAGAAGCAGGACAAGCTAGGTTTGTCCCACTGCACTAACCTAGAAAGCTCAGCACCATTCAAACATGTCCCGTCAAAGCAGGCAGGACTAACTAAAAGGGTTTTAAAATACATAAAATACTTTTAAAAGCTTAGAAAGCATTTTTCATGATATCAAAAATAATTTTTCAGATATACTAGAGTCTAAAACCTTTTAATCCGGCATTATGGTGGAAAATAACTGAGGTGAAATGAGAAGGGAAACGACGTTAGTTTGGTTAGGAAAAGTAAGTTGAATATCTATTAAATGCCAGGTTGTCGAAATGGGCTGGTTTAGGAGTTCTGTCCTGAAAAATTTGAAACAAACTCGAATTGATAACTTGAAAGGGAAAAAGTAACTAAAAGGAACAGGTGATTGAGAGTGATGTTCTAAGAAATTCATGAATACTCTTTATTTGTATTTACAAATTAATGTATGATATTTTGAGGTTTAAAAGTGATATTCCTCTAAATCCTGATGAGGGGTTCCAATCCTATCCCATGCTAACTAATAAAGAAGGGGATTGCTTGTCCACATTGAATTGAGATCATGAGTAAAGTTGATTTTATTTTATTTTTTTTACTTGCAACTTTTGACATCAGGCTAGACGTCAGTTGAGACTTAAACATATTTCCATTAAGCGTGTAGTTTGAAAATCTTCTCCCAATATAGAAAAAGACAACCCATAATATAGTAAGAAAATTGTCACCGTATATAAGTGGTCCGTGAGCATTAAATTTGACGCACTAAAGAACCAAGTGGGTTGCCTCAGTGCGCGCTTAAATAAAATTGATTTAAACTTCACTTAATATATAAAAAATGAAAGATAAAGTACCAACTTTATTAAGATATAAGAGTTTGTGTTAACCCATAGAAAAAAAACTAGAGGATGGTGTCAAAAAGCAATATTCTTTTGATAGGTATTCATAGTTTGTTGTGTGTTCAAGGAAAATGTACCGAGAACTTGTCCAAACATATTTAACCAAACTTTTCTAATTTACAAATGAATTGATCAAATAAAATATTAAGTGCATCATTCTAATGATCATTTTAGATCACATGAATAATTATACATATGATTGGTTGTACTGATAATATTGTGATAACGTGATATATTTCTTCTTTGAAAAAGTAACAGAAGAATACAAATTCTTCCCCCTTTTAAGGATCTTTGAGGAGAAACTCTAAAGGTAAAAGATTTCCACTTGTTAATATCGCTCCAATAGCTCATATCACAGACTGTACAGACACATGCAAATTATGACAGGAAAAACAATACTTGCTTTACAACAATTTCCGTAGAGAGTGAAAGTATAATTGGTGAAATGAATTGTATTTCAGTGTTGGGTTGTTGAATGTATAGTATAATAATGGTAGACATCTATGTCAAAAAAACAATAATGTTATACATCTGATATTTGATTTTTATTTATATTCCAACTCATAAAATGATAATTACATTCACAAGACACATTGTAAATGAATTAAATCCTCATATCATGCATTTGTTTGTCAATTATCGCATAATGAATTAGAGGATAATTGAGATACAAAACTGGAATATCTAACCTTACTATTCATAGGAATACCAAAAAATCAATTTTAAAAATATCATATTTTATATTGTAATATATCGTATTTAATATGGTAACAAAGGTAACTCTCTTATGTCTTTTTCTTAGGCTCACATGATATATAACAAGTCATTACATTATGAATAATGTTAGACTTTTTAAATTTTTTACTCAAATTCATGCTCAAATAACATGACATGTGAGTTATCAACATCATATATATTAACTATCATATTATCCCATTATTTATAGAATATTGACAACTTACATACCATATCATTTGGATATTGAATTAGGAAAAAATTTTGCAAAAATCTAGCTTTACTCTTCTATTATATATTCATTTATTAATGGTCATACAGTAAATTCAAATACAAAGATCGAATGCAACAATATGTCATATCTAACACGATAGCAAAACTTGAGTATGCTCGTATCTAACATGGTAACAAAGATCAGATATGACAATATATCAAGTCTAACATGATAACAAATATCAAATATGGGAATATATCATATCTAACATGGTAACAAAAATCGAATAAATATATATATATATGTATATATAACATGGTAAGAAGGAGAACCCTTTTCTGTTTTTTCCTTCACTGCAAAACAAAACTATCTTCCTTCACGCAACATCTTCGATCCACTTTACCATTTTTTTTTTTTTCTAATTCTTTTAATGATATCTTACGGTACATATATGTATGCTGTATGCATTATTAAAATATCAAATATGGGAATATATCATATCTAACATGGTAACAAAAATCGAATATATATATATATATATATATGTATATATAACATGGTAAGAAGGAGAACCCTTTTCTGTTTTTTCCTTCACTGCAAAACAAAACTATCTTCCTTCACGCAACATCTTCGATCCACTTTACCATTTTTTTTTTTCTAATTCTTTTAATGATAACTTACGGTACATATATGTATGCTGTATGCATTATTAAAAGTCCCTGTCGTAACCGATTTCTGTTTGGTAGAGGGAAAAAAAATCATAACAAATAAACGTGAAAAAGGAAGCCAATGATATATATACATATATACTTTTGTTTTGATTCTTTGCATTGATATCGTGAACTTTTACCTTTGAGTAGCTGTGGAAGTTTCCACTTTTTGGTTACTTTTGTTGCTGACAGAAACAAAGAGAACTTTTGTTTTCAACCAACCTCTGACCTCTGTGTATATGTATACTGGTTCTTCTGTCAAGTGGGTTTCTTGTGTTTTTCATTTTAACTTATTGAATGGAGAAGATTCATGTCTATGTTGTTCTGTCTCTGCTGGCCTTTTCTCTTCTCTTTCATGAAGGAACAGCCAGAGATGTGAGAAGATCACACTCAACAAAGGATGCTGCAGAGGAGTGGGGGTATGTTGAAGTCAGACCAAGTAAGCTAAATGGATGATTTACAATTGTGTCGTTTTCTATACATTTATCAAATGTTTTTGGAAACAAAAAACTCTGAAGAAAATGTTTTGGTCTTAGCTTTTACTTTTGTTTTGGACTGTGAATTGATGAACAGAAGCACATATGTTTTGGTGGCTATATAGAAGTCCATATAGAGTTGAAAAGCCCTCCAAACCATGGCCAATCATTCTTTGGTTGCAAGGTGGACCTGTGAGTATTTCATTTCCATTTATCAAATTGTATACTACTTAATGTAAAAATTGTTCAGGAGACAAAGTCAAGAAAAAAGTATACTATTTTTTAGCCATAAATTTGTAATCCATATACATCTGAATTTCATCAGCTAATGTTTTAATTTTTATAAAAAAGGGTGCTTCAGGAGTTGGGATTGGGAATTTTGAAGAGGTTGGACCATTGGATACTAATTTGAAGCCCAGGAATTCGACATGGTTGCGAAAAGCTGATCTATTGTTTGTAGTGAGTATGCCAGGGTTGGAAAACTCTGCTCATTTTTTTTAAGTAAACATAGATTGAAATCAGTTAATTATTGGTTTGAATATCTATATATATATGTATGATTAATGCATTAGTTGTTTTGGTGTGATGTAGGATAATCCAGTCGGGACGGGGTATAGCTTTGTAGAGAATGCAACTGATGAAAAGTTGTTTGCAAAGAGTGATGTGGAGGCAGCAATTGATTTAACTGCATTGTTGGAGGGGATTTTTAACAAAAACCAGAAACTTCAGGAGAGTCCTCTGTACATTGTGGCAGAGTCTTATGGTGGGAAATTTGCAGCCACTCTTGGATTATCAGCTTTAAAAGCTATTGAATCTGGAAAATTAAAGCTCAAACTTGGAGGTAATTTATCACCTATATGATTGCAACAAACAGAGAAAAGTAGTAATCCATTATATATTAACCAAAAAAAAAAAAAAAAAAACTGTTTTTGTACATATAGGTGTTGCCTTCGGAGATAGTTGGATCTCTCCAGAGGATTTTGTGGTAAGTTGTAGTGGTCTAAATTGAATAAAATGTAACATGGGGCTGTCTGCATTCACATTATCTTAGACTTTAAAATGAAATATGCAGTTATCATGGGGTCCTTTGCTTAAAGATGTGTCACGACTTGACATAAATGGCTTGGCAAAATCGAACAGGTATGTACCAAACTAACAACATTTTAGACCAACTAGTAAGAATTAAGCAGGTTTATCTGATAATTCCATATTTTCGAAACAGTGTAGCTCTAAGGATTAAGCAGCAGCTTAAAGATGGTCAATATGTCGAAGCCACGTCTTCATGGAGTGAACTTGAACAGTTGATTAGCGAGAACAGCAATGCTGTGGTATTGTTTTCTTTGCACATTTTTTTCTCCATTAATGAAGGGTTAATTAGCTTGCATAATTGAATTGTTAGCTATGGGGAATATGCAGGATCTTTATAATTTTCTGCTGGATTCGGGTATGGATCCGGTATCTGCTACAGCTGCAGAGTTATCAGTAGTTTCAATGAACAGATACTCAAGATATCTTAGTACATTAAAATCTTGTTCTCATACTCCTGGTGGCGATGGTGATCTTGATAGCTTGATGAATGGTGCAATTAAAAAGAAGCTTAAGATTATCCCGGAAAATGTAGTGTATGTCTTTTTTCTGTGCCCCATTATTTTTCATTAAAAGACAAATGAAATCATTCGTGATACTTTATCATTAGCAATTTTTATGTACAATTAAGCTAAATAAATGTCATGTATACAGATGGGGAGGCCAGTCAGGGCTAGTTTTTACAGCTTTAGAGGGTGACTTTATGAGACCGAGGATTGATGAGGTGAATTTCTTAACATTCTATAGAGTATGCCCAAAATGTTGTGTGCTTGTCAATAATTTCAACCTTGATTAGTTGATTTGGACATTTGCAGGAAACAATGGATGTATCTTTCTCCATTTTCTTTGTTTTGAAGTTAATTTATGCAAGAAAAAGAACTAGAATGCCTGCTAAGCAAAGTCATGCTGTATATATATATATTAATGATTTTTTTAGTACTACGGTCAATAATGTGGACATGTGTTCTAATTTCTTCTCATATAATTTCTTAGGCCGCCAATAAAGGCCTTGAAAGTTCAATGAAAACTCATTTAAGGCAAAAGATTCCAAGCCATCTGTATTCCACAAACAGAATATTAAAAAATGTCATTATACAACAAAAAGTTCCAACACAAGTTGTTTTGGAATATATTAATGTTGTCTCTTTCACCATGATTATGGCACATTTGTGTATGAATCCATCTCATGTGGTAACAACTTGTTCTCTTTGATATTCTTTTATCAGGTTGATGAGTTGCTAGCGAAAGGAGTAAATGTGACGATATACAATGGGCAAGTAAGATTCCTGATCTCTAGTCATTTTCAGCAATCTCTCACAATCAATCCTCTCCGGATGGATGGACCTGTAGAGAATGGGGCTGGTTTCTATCAGGATCACCCTTTTGTTGAGACATAACAATTTTTCTTCTCAAACTACAGTGGCACTTGGAACTTTTGCAAATTTTGTTTTTTTGGTACTATTAGTTGCATTGTTGCAATCTTATTATATATTCTATACTTATAATTTGGATTGTCAATGTAGCTTGATGTAATTTGTTCAACAAAGGGAACTGAAGCCTGGGTTGAAAAGCTCAAGTAAGACGTCACTAGCTCCTCTTTCTAGGACGAAATTAAGAGACATTATATATATATATATATGTGAACCATATAAGAATTTATATTATATAGTCAAACATTCATTAAAATTGTGTCATAAATTGAGATAGTGATGAACATAATTGGGTTGTATAATGATATAAGTGTTGATGTCAAATGTAGGTGGGAAGGGCTCCACAGCTTTCAGGGCAGTCAAAGAAGTCCTCTGTATTGTGGGGATGACAGTCTTACAAGAGGGTTCATCAAGTCATATAAAAATCTGAACTTTTATTGGATTCTTGGAGCAGGCCATTTTGTAAGTCAAAACTTGCTGTGAACTCTTAAAACAACTGTGAAGTTGATCAATCTCATCATAAAAAAATAAAAAATAATAAATAGCTGTCAAGTCCTCATCCCAACTCCCATCATCATTAACATCATCATGACACCATCATTATAAACTCACACTCGTTAAAATCATACATGTAAGTTATTGCTGTTCTAGAAAATGACTTCTGACTGTACAAATGTACTGATGATATTGCTGTGAGGGTAAATTTGGGGAGAAAATCTAGGGTGTACATGACATTGACACCTGACATCTTCGACCCACTAAAAATGTAATCTATAGTAATAAGTATACATATGGCACTCTCAAGTGAAGTAGTTTGACGGTAATCTCTCCCGCTTACTCGCTTTTCCCAAACAATAACAAGATTTGAATACCCTTATCCACAAAATATGGACAATTATCTTTAAATCCACGTATATATGAACATATTCCTACTAGATCATTTCAAGTGAAGGATAACTTTTCCTATTTAGAGTAGGTTATTCTCTCATATTTATTAGAGAATAAAATAAAATTAGAGTTGAGTTCTGAATCGTACCATAGAGTTCATATCAAAGTGGTCTCGACAATTATAAATGTATTAGTAATATCAAAAAAAAAAAAACCAAAAACAAAAAAAAAATGAAAAAACAAAAACAACAACAGCAACAACAACATGTCACACTTTGACATTGCTATATGGTCACATTTTTAGTAATCGGATGCATCGCATTGTAGTGTACCAAAATTTGAAATGGTATGTGATTATAGACGTAGTTTAGTAGTAGATATAACTCAGTATTAAATTCAAACTCTTTCTTAATAAAAAAGAAGTCATAGATAATATTATATAATGGTGAGTTCATTTTTTTAATAATATTTATTTTTTATAGAATAGAATTTTTGAAATTCTGCAATTGGAGTGTTTATGTATATTATGATGAACATAAATATCCAAGACAATTATTGTTATTAGTATTATTATTATTATAAGTGTTGTATGGGCATGCATTATTTACGTGAAATAAGGATGGAAACGTAAAGAGGCAGTGGAAGCATTAAAGTTGAAAGTACTAATCGAATTCAGAGGTGTGAAACAAAACTGACTGACATTTCCGAGACAAAAAGTTTAAGGCCTGTGAACTTGTGATTCTGATATTTGTGTTGCCTGATTTCTTGATTTATTTTCTCTGTTGTCTTGATTTGTGTAATTAAAATACAATCTAATAGACTTCATTGTCTTTATAATTATATTTTTTGGGGTTCTGCTGCAGGTACCAGTTGATCAGCCGTGCATTGCATTAAACATGGTTGGTGCAATCACGGACTCACCTGCCGCTACTTAGAAAAGAAGAAGTTGACATCACAAGAACAAACAACAGTAAAAAGATATGATGAGGATGCTACAGAATCTGAACCAACGAGAAATGTGAAATCAACTAGTAAGCGAGAGAGACAGACCAATGGCATTCTAGTTACAATAAAGTGTTTCAATCTCTAGTTACAATAAAGTGTTTCAATCTCATTTATTTCTATATAGAGGAAAAAGAAAGAAACAAGTCTTCTACAAATTGAAATAAAAAGCATGGATTTCTTTCATTATTTAAGTTCTATTTTAGTGTTAAAAGTTTGCGATAATTTATGCACATTTTTGATGATATGCCACCACACAGGAAAGCTACCAATCCGAAAATCCACGTCCTTGTGTAAGTCAACAAGGCCAATCATTCCAGCTCATTTAGCATGTATTGAGCAAAAGTCATATGAAAGTGAATGGGAAGAAATGCCTGAAGTCACATAAAAGTGCGTAAAAGTTTGTGATTATTTATGCACATTTGTGATGATATGCCACCACACAGGAAAGCTACCACTCCGAAAATCCACATGCTTGTGTAAGTCAACAAGGCCAATCATTTCTGCTCATTTGGCATGTATCGAGTAAAAGTCATATGAAAGTGAATGGAAAGAAATGCCTGAAGTCACATAAAAGTTCATAGTGTCATTTGCTTGTAATGGATGCAAAAGAAGTGCAGTGGGCAGACTGAAAATCAATCTAAGATGAATACTAGAGTGAATAGCAGTCGAAAACTAAAAAAGTTATACATTGTAGAAATAGTTGTTTTTCTAAGCACTTTGATATTCTGAGCCAGTTTCTTCAATTTTGTGTTTTTCCTACAGCAATCCACATTAGCTTGTGCTTTGTCTATAAAACAACTAATCTAAGGCACACATGCCATGGTGAAGTGAATTCAATATAGAAAGGTCATTCCACAAGGCAAAGATCGGAATTTGATTTAAGCTCTGCAAAAACAAGCTTGAAGAGTCAAAACACAGATTAAACAACACAACTGTGAAAACAAAAGGATCACATTTATATATATGTGGTATGAAAATACATAACCACCAAATTGTTGCTTTCAAATTTTGCTAACCTGTAGCAGGCAAAAGACCTTAATCAATTTATAAGCAACAAAAATCACAAAATCAACTTATGCTTTCATTTATGGCAAATATTAACCCAATCTAATGATTTTTGCGCAATTTCTATTATCAACTGATTTTGTCAACTTTAACCGGCTCCATCAAGATATAAATTCTATTAGTCAGACTACCGTAATTGGATTAGAAAACATAACCAAAAATCAGTTACTTCTAAACAAAATATGAGGCTATTTAAAAATGAAATTGTCAAATCTTTCCTACACAGATGAAATCAATAAATTTACTTTTTGAAAATAATTGTGATTCAAAGGATATTATCATGTGTTTTCTTGCTGGAAGATAAGAACTTTAAACATTAGATGTAAAAGTCCAAAGAAAGGCTTCCCAACCACCGGGCAGTTCACATGACACTCACTTTAGAGAAAAAGTAACCAATTTCGAACACAATCACAGCTCAAAAGCCAACTTCTCTTCATTGCTTCCTATTTACAGGATGTCCAGAATACCTTGTCTAGCTTTACTTTTCTTTTACAACATCAATTCTAGTTCTCCTTTTTAAATCTAGCAATAAAAAATTTTGTCAAACACATTTCTATTTCCCGATATAAACTATGTTGAAATAAATGATATTAATGACGTGTTAATAGCCATAGATTAAAACCGTCATCCGAAACTAGACATGCATTGCTAAATCTAACAGCTCCTAATGCAAAACCGAACAAAATGCAAGTATAAAACATTTACAGCAGTCATGTTTCCATAGTTGAATCAGCAAAAATATAACTACATTCAAGTCATGCAGTAGAATTGAATAACTAAATTTAAATGAACAACAATGCAACGATATATCATAATGTGCTTCAGCAAATTACAGTAGCGGAGAGCTGACTTTGTCTCATCAATTGTAAATGTGCAATGTGAAAGCACAGAAATTTAACCTCTCATTTAAAAATGAACTCATTACTGGGATATTATGTGATCCAAAATTACATCAGATATTCCCTTAAAGAGGAATATCATGTATTACAAACTGAAGGATATGAAGATATACAATCTTAAAAATGTACTTTACATATTTAATGAGATCAAATATACATAACAGTTGAAAGGACAAAAAATTCAAGAGTGTGAAAGACTGAAACTTTACATGGTTTTGCCAACTACACACCGCCTGATTCGATTTTTTCTATCGCTTCCAACCTGGTTTTTCTCTTCCAACCTTTCATCGCAGCAACAAGGTTGACCAGCCCTATAACTTGACTTTTACTGTATTCCTGCAAACCAAATGTAATTTTTCTTATAATCGTGTAACACAATCAAACACTGAAAATATACTGCAGTTTGACATAACATAGAATTTGCTTACAGGATGACCAGCTGCCCAGTGAACATATTCTGTTTCCGGTAGATAGTAAGCCTGTTGAAAAAGAGAGAGAGAAAGACTACCCTAGTTAATTTTCTAGGAGACATTATTTCCAAGACATATATGACTGGGTGAAGAGTCATGTCAGACAGGTTAAGTTGCAATGCTCCAATTCTATTACCACCTTATATTTTCTGTCACTATGGGCAACAGTTCGTAAGGAGCTACCACATTGAATAAACTCATACTCACCTTGATGAAAGTTTCAACTATCTGTAACTTGGGCTTCACATTTATCGAGACAAAATGTTGTAGGCCACTGATTAAAACCTAATTAGAACAAATACAGACATTAAACTTCTCTTAAATTTCTGAAAATTGGATGAAAAATTTGACTTACTGAAATTCCCATCACAGTTGAATAAAATACCTGTAGATCTAATGACATGAGAGCCCGCCCTTCATCAGTACATCTCTTCACACGTGATAGGCCTTCAATAAGAGTTTCCGCGACAATTTCGACTCCATATTCTAAGAGGAGGTCTTGAACCTAGGTGAATAGTAACATAGTTTCACATAATTAGTTGTTTCACATCATTGACACATTGGGTTGTGTTCCAAAGAAGAATGACACAACACATACTATGCATATACTATTCACTGAAGCGAAGGCAAACAAAAGAATGATGGCTGCCCATACAATGACTTACTGGTTTAGTGTTTGTCTAGTCATACTATGAATGATAAGTCATATTATGAAGAATGCCGGCTATAACCAAAAGAAATAATGCTAAAACAATTGATAGCAGCAAATAAATGAACTTAGTCATTCAATCACTAATTCACCTACCCACACAAACTCTAGCTCCCAAGCATAAATGAAACTATTTATAATCATACATGCAAATGTACATACACATCCCTTTTTCGTAGAACGACTATTAGATGTGACTTCAAACTTCTTTCATATTTAGAAGGAAAGGATCCTGATAAACATAGAATCAACTGCTACCTCCTTGTAAATTCCTCCATGAGCAAGCCTAGTTTTATAGTGTTTAAATTCTCCCAACAACAAATCTACATATCTGTAGAAAGAATAATTCATGTCAGAGAAGGCAGTATGAACTTTTATACGAGGATAACAGCAACAATTATCTAAAGGTGAACATATTATTAGAAACTACATATTTAATAAGAAATCCATCAGATTGTAATGTGTGATCATGGATATCATTCAGCCTCTTCACAGGCAGGCTGACAAGAAAGCAGAAACAACTACAATGACAAATGCTTTAAATTTACCACCAGCTGGGATAACACAAATTTTCGCATGTGTAAATTGCTTTCAGATAAAGACAAGTATAATTGTCTATTAACAATGTTCATATATTGTGTTTACGATGAATACAGAAAAAGGCTGTAAGAAACAGAAGTAGTCCAAGGAAAAAAGAGTTAGGCACTAAATAGTCCAATGTAAATTATCCCATCAGCAAGCCTTGTTTTACAAAGCTTAAACTTTTCCACCAATAAATTGACATATCTGTTGATAGAACAACTCATGTCAGAGAAAGTGGACTCATGCAAGGTTTTATGAATTAATTTTTAGCCAAAATCTTTATCATAATGCAACAAACAACTGAGGTATAACAACTATTATATCTAGGTTTTAAATGGGTTGAGTATAGCCAAACAGATAAATTATGTTTTGGCACACCAAAAGCTCAAAGCAACATAAAATTAATAATTAAAAAATTCAATTAGTAGAAGACAGACATGTACATTCATCAACTCCTAAGCACGACAGAGAGTCACCCATACCAAGACCCTAGTGCTCACCCCCAAATTTTTGTAACATTTATGCAACAACAATCAACCAATATGCAGAGTAAATTATCTGACAAATAAGAGCTTATTTGACATGCTAATAATCAAAATGACTAAGACAAGGCATTCCATGCCTGGTTACAAAACAGTTACAGGTTTAACTAGGTTTATCTAAGATCAATGTCTAGACATAAGTTACGAGAGAGCAAACAAGGAAAAGAAAATGAAATTTGCAGATAATCTCAGGAAACAAACCCATTATGCTCTAGTCCGAGCTCCTTTACTTCCCATTTAGCATTAGAAATCCGATCGACGTAGCTGCAAAAAAAGGTCTTATCCAGTAAGGTGATGTGAAACCTATAATTCAGTCATAGTTATTATAACCACAAGCTCAAAGTTATGCAAGTTTAAAATAGTAGAAGAAAGGATATAATTTATTTTATTTGCCACTTGGAAACCACCGAAATAAAAATTTACTAAAATGAAACAGTCGATTGAAAGAAAGGTCATCTGATATTTAATAATGCCCTTCAGAAAATCACATTTGCAGTATAATAGATTTGTAACAGTCGCAGAAATAGAAAATAGAACTGAAGACATGACTGGTTTAACTGCACTGGAGATATATGGTAGTCAACTAGCAGATGCAGAGCTGAGGTGTGTTTTGGGTAAAGTAAATGGACTCAGTATTATTTATTATCATCTGATCCTCTCAACACAGTGATTTTGGGATTTCATTAGCCAGAAAAGACTTTCTTATATGGAGTGGAAACCTATAGATATGGGTGAGATGAGGATTCTTTAGAATAAATTTATATGTGAGATTACACTGCCTTTAATAGTTATTTATTTCTTAAGTTTGGAGTTTATTTTGGATTTTCATTATTTGAAAAATGCAGTTAATTTAGCCTGGACACTAAATAGATGGTCATCCACTATATATTTAGCTTAACAAGTGTACCACTAAAGATAGAGGGTTTCCCACCCTTATTTAATTATTGCTTTGACTTTAGTCTAAAAATTTAAGAGACATCGGTTACTCCTTCGGTCTTTCCAATACATAAACAGTAACTTTTTTATTAACATTCACTGTTTTCTTCCTTGCGCACAGCTACAACGAGCACTTTTACAACTGTTTCTTTTACCATTCTCCATCAAGCCCTACTTTACCTTCTCCCGCCACATAGAAATCAAAACAACTGAAGATGCAAGGAAGCGAAAACTAAGATGAAGGATACAGTCCAAGAACCTCTGTTAACTACTGATTTGGTTGGTAGAGACAAGGAAGAAGCGAATTGTTTTCCTAACTGATTTTGCAGAGACTTTTGGAACAACTAAGGTGAGGTGGATCCCCGTTTTGAATTTAAGTTTATGAGAAAATGGTCTATAACACCTGAAGACAATACCAACCAGATGGCAGAAACAGACAGAAAAAGAAGTCCATTGTCTATGAAAGGTTAGACAAAATTGCAAAAAACCAGATCAAGGGTTAAAAGATAGTTTATGCTTGTAGTTCATCACCACATGCAAACAGAAATCCCTCCCCTTAGTGCACACACGCACACTTGCAAGTATGTTCGTTTGTTTCAAGTATATGTAGAGCTTTAAAATTTAACAATTTACTAAATGGAAATTTTAATTTCAAATAAATAAAGAAAACAAAATGAGCATAGAACTTAAGAACAATATGTTTAATCTCTTACCCATTAATGTGGAGCAGTAGTCTTGCAGTGGTCCTATGTATTTGCTCTGTAAGATCTGGAACAGAACCCACCTGATAAAAACAATGTAACTGTAAATTCATTTTCATCTTAAAAAAATTGTTTATGAAAGAAATTACAGTAAATGTAGAAAATTTCATTTCACAAGGTGAAGAGGCACAGCTGTGTAAATCAATGTATCTTTAAATAAATATCTAATTTTACAAAAATATTGTCAGAACCATAGAATCCATACTACAGAACATCAAAACGCATACTTTAATCACCATGCTTAATGAGGGGAGCAAAACAACAGATTTAAGTGGAAAATAACATAATGGTTTGCACATAAGGATATGAAAGATAGGGGGCTGGCCAAGCCATCCTCTTTTAAATTACGAAACATGATTTGTACTTTGCATTGATCCAAGTGTGTACAACAAAGAAAACAATAGATATTAAACATCACATAGAGATGCATGTACCTCCAAGTAAGCAAACATGCATGCACAACCAGTGGTCTCTCTCATCTTCAATATTTAATTTAAAATTTCATTGTAGCGCCAGTATATAACAAATACAAATTTGTGATAAAGCTAGTAATGATATTTTATCAGGATAAAAAGTACATTAATAAAGCTAACTACTGTTTCCTCAAACTAAAATTGTGCAATAATGTAACAGTAATATTATTTCACTCTTATTTGACAAATAAAAGCTAACGCAAAATGTCCATCTCTGGTCTTACACAAAAACTTATCAAATATTGTAATACGTGAGGCTATATCAACTTAAAAATTTGACTTAAATTTGTGACTTCAATATCTAATATGCAATTTTTGCAATCCAAGGGTGAAGAATAGTAAATGAATTCAAGATAGATGACAACCCTTAAATTGCAAGGAAATGGATGGATGTTGAAGTTACAAATCTAAGTCAAAATTTTAAAGTAATATAACTTGACCCTGTTCTAATTAAGTAAACTAATATAAAATTCTCTCTATTTAATTTTCTAGATACCATACCATATTAAAACTTCTAGACATGTTTAGGGGAAACGTACCATATGCACATAGAAATCTTCTACCACATTACTTTGCAAAAGCATCGATTGGAGATGAGTTCTAGATCTAAGCAAAATCCGAGCAACAAGCGATATGGTGTCAGCAACTGTGCATCTTTCCTGCAACATAACGGTCTTATTATTTAAACTCATATATACTATTTCATTTCTAAATTTGAACAAGATTCACAGAAAGTCTACCACATATTGATACTACACCCATGACTAGCACCATATTCCAATTTTCAGGAAGAAAAAAATTGAAAGGAAAAATTTAACAAAAAGACAAGGAAAAAGAGAATTCAAGGAGCCTTATCAGTACAAATGAAACTGTTTTAATTTGATGGAATAAAATCAACCTTCTGGAAAGCTTATTATTAGTCAGAACTTCACTTATAAAATCACAGGCAGAATGACAAATAGGTAAGAGGAGAGATGCACTAAACCACTACGATGCAGTGAAAAATGGACTAAGAGACAAACAAACAATAACAGTATTTATTAAGCAATAGACAAAACTTATAAGTCATGGTGATTTTAGAACATGCAGTGGCAAAAGTATCATTAAGCAAGGAATACAAAGCGAACAAGAAGTATATTGTTATTCCAATCAAATGAATTTCTTGTTTAAATATGTACAATACCTTGAGACTAAAAGATGTGCCTGATGAGTGAATTGGAGGACTAGTAGGTGTCACATCTCCATGTGTCAAAGAGGCAGGTGAAGAAGACAAAAATGATGTCAACTGGGGTTTTATCCACTCCTCACAATCTTGTGTGATCTTGGTTAAGGCTGTCTTCAGCCGATCTGAGTATAGGATACAATTTTCTTGATTAAATATCAAATGCAATTAAAGTTGTTCAGTCTCGATACATTGATTTTAGACCACATAACAAACAAGAAAATATAGGAGATGTATGTGAAAGAAGGCAGTCCACAAACATCATAAGCATACAACAGAACGAAAAGCAGGAAATAAATAAAAAAATAAAAAATAAATAAATAAATAAAAGACCTTACAATTAAGAGGGTTGGTCGAGGCTTTTATGCTTGAATTACTGTTTTGCTGGCCAAACATTTCATATACATAATAGAAAAAAACCTCAAACAAGTGGCATATTCCCTGCAACAATATACTGAATCAGGAAAATCAATTCAGAGAAAAAAGGGTGGGGAACATTATTCACATTGTATCAAAAAGTTAAATATATAAAACAAGAAAGCAAGAATGGTCTCTACGAAATAAAAAATGCACCTTGAAAAACTCGACATTCATTATCTCTAGTTTCCGCATAAGCCTTGCATATTTATCCATTGACCTGATATGTAAAAATAGACAGCATAACCATCTAATACAAACATAATCAAGGTTCTACTGTCTAAACAAAGAGATGATATTGTCTATTTTTCCACATTAACTAAAAGACACCTGACCTGAGAAGACAAAGAGATGATCCAGTTTGGGTAATCTCATCATCATTCCAATGTGACGAGTGATTCTTTTGATGATTGGGTTTTGAAATTCGACTTGGAAGTTGACTATCCTCATCAATAAAATCTGCAAGAAGATCCTCATTTTCCTCTTCTGGAACAGAATTTGTACCATTCATGTGATTTGCATCTTGACTTTTTGGAGTGACCTTGTTGCCAAGATTATTATTAGTATCTCCATCATATTCACCATCAGTAGCTCCATTTATTGGAGAGGAATTATGACCTTCTCTGGAAGTATAATTAAGTTTTAGTGAAAATGGGTTCCCAGCTTTAATCCAATGAGAAAAACCACTCTTCTTGGCACTGGTACCGACCGAATTAGCTGATCTATCAGAATGAAGTACTCTAGAATTGGAAGAGTCAGATGAAACAATTAGGGGTGCCCCATCACCAACAAGCCCTGCAAAACTAACAATTTGTATGGTATCTGGGGGCAACTTCATCCAAGTCTCCTTCTCCAGAACCATTTTAAGTGCCTGGAAAGAAAGAATGAAATAATGTTAGTTGTGTTCCAGACTAAAATGAAGTTGTGGCAGCCTCATGGCAAACAGAAGTCCATGTCAACAAACGCATTTGTTACGAATAACTTCGATTGGTGATTGATGTGTGGGGTAACAATATAAATTTGCAACCATGACTATGAAACGATTTCATGCCTGTGCACCCATATGACTGACTCTTCTTCCACTCTTAACTCACTGATCCAGACCATTTCAAACCATAGTTGCATAACCAATATACCCAACACCATTTAGATGCCAGATAAAAAGTAAATAAATGGACCTCTGTTGATGTCCATCAGACCTCAATATACCAATGAAATGATAATAAACTTCTATTTGTTTACTGACTGATATTTGGAATTGGTGATTGTAAGAGTTATATCAACAATTACCTAGACAAAAACCCGATGTTCATTGAATGGGAATTGATGTGTTTCGCCATACAAGCCATAGATTTTTGTATGCATAACATATCAATAAGAAAGGCATGTTGAGAATAAGATGGTACTGACAACTACTTAGAGAATGAAAGGACACAATGCTTACGTGAATACTTTGACGATGAAATGCTACAAAATAATTTTCACAAACAGCCTTCAATTTTTGCCTGAACTCAACTGCTTCAATTCCACAGAAGGCTTCCCCAGCCAAGATGAAGACATTCAGATCTTCATAATTTTTTAAGAATTGGTGAATACTAGTTGAAGAAACAGCAGCAGAAGACAGCAACACAGATACACGACTTGTTGTGAGTTGCCAAAGATTCTTGCGCCCCCTCAAAAGAGTTTGTGAAACAAATGCTGTAGCATCTTTGCGCAGTTGGTACCAGGGGGACCCACTGCTGGATGCTGCACTTCCATCATCCCTAGCCTCCTCTACCAAATTTTGAGATTCAGTATACGTCAAAGTACTTCCAGTTGAGTCAGCCAAAGCGATGCCAGTTGTCGATTCCTCTACAGCACATAAATCAGTGATCTTGTTTATGGATTCAGGAGAGCCATTAACTACTACGGAATTGTCAGAATTTCCTGTGACTGAATCAATTTTCTGAACCGCTCCTGAACGGCAAGAGATTTCACTTTTGTTCTGCTTCACATTAGAATTATGGCACAAAGAAATCAGAGGAAGGATGTTAATATTCTTACGATAATATGATCATGCCAGACGTATATTGCAAGAAAAGGAACCAAAGGAAACACTGAGCAGAACACTATTACATTTCTTTTTTTTTTTTTAAATTTTAGTGGGGGTTGAAAAGAATACAAAGTCATGCAATAAAATTGGAAATCTCCAAATTTAAAATGCTGCTTTTAATCCAAATCTTATTTAAAACAAGGAATAATACAAATAACCCCCTAACTTTTGATGAAACTTCAAATTCCCCATCGTTTGGGGGGAAAAAAAAAGCATTATTGGTGGTTGGTTATTTGACCTTGGTTAAATCTAATGGGTTAGGGTTATTTAAGTCATTTCTTGTACAACTAAATTAAGAGAACTAAAAAGTAATAAAAGAAAAAATCAAAATATACCAATAACAGTTTTGAAAAACAAAAACATATACATTAATAAGTAAACAAATGTTAAATTAAGAATTAATATAAAACAACATTATTACAAATTAAAATTAAAAAAAAAAAAGGAAGATACATGTACACCTCCTCCAGCTAGCTTAGCAGAAAGTGTTGGCAATAGTACGCTCATAAGATATACTTGCTATGATAAGGGGTTATATAAGATAATGAACTGATTTTGAGAAGCTAGATATAGTACAAAGGCCAAGGAAAGGGAAGTGATACAAGTGACTTGATAAATAATTAACTTAGGCCTCTGTTTTCCCTTCTTTTATAAAAGTTATAATTCTGAAGGCAAGGAGAAACAATTATGCTGAAAAAAATAAGAGGAAAAAGGAGAAAGGGGGAAAAAAAAAAAGAAAGGAAAAAAAAAAAAAAGGAAGAAGAAGAAGAAGAAAGAACAACCTGCTACCACCCTCTCTAAGTTCTAGAAATTACATTAAGTTCCACCATAAGTCACTTTTGGCAACAAATTGATACACAGCTGATAAGATAATAGGCACCTAACCTAATTAATATAGCTGCCAATCGTAACACCAAAAGAAACTTGTTTTATTCCAAATTATACTCACAAATTGTCACAAAATTCCAATATTGTTTTAGCCTTCAAGTAATTTTTTGTCAGTAATATAAACTAATAGTATAGTAATTTTTTGCTCAAAAAAATTATATATACAAGGCAGACATCAGACAACTATATAAACTTGAACAAACAATGATGAGAAAGTGTAAGGGAAAAGCAGGAGGTCGAAGAGTAATTCATTTAGCATGCAACAGAAAAGTACTAATGGAGGTGAAACCCTAATGAAAAGTTATAAAATCATGCCTAAATAGTGAAGAACATATGTGACAAACCATCAAAATAAATAGCAAATAAGCAGAAAAAATGAGCAACAGCAAAGAAATTTACCTTACTCTCCAGATGAAAGCTCATAATCTCATGATATGAACACATCAAATTAAATAAAACAGCTAGTGTTTTCAATAAACACTCTCTGAACTTGGGCTCAGGAATCCGAAGACACAGATCACTGTACGTAAGTCTGAAAACAAATTAAAATAAATTAGGGACCATATTAAAGGTTTGTTATGTAATGACCAAATGATTGTCTGGCTGTTAAAATGATAAAATCTAAAGAGTGTACCTGCTATTTAGCATGTGTAAATCATCCTGTAAAAATTAATTATCTTGGTAAATATGTCCTCGAATATAAATGTGAGAAGCTGATAATTTAACCAAAGAAAGGATTAAAAATACCAAGAAGAAGACCAAAACTATAAACAACTTCAGCTATATGTTCCATGCAAGTGAGAACACATGCATGTGGTGGTGCCTATGCTTAAGTACAATGTGATACAAATTGAAAAACACTTTAACAACAATTGAAAAGCAGGACTTGGACCATATGGTTTCAGCACCCCATATGTTCTGATTGCAGAGAAGGAGAGCAATCGGTGTTGGTATAGAATGGAATATAAAAATCACTTCTGGGTCAGGATATCAAGATATAATGGTATATAGTTGTATTCATTGGATCGCAAAAGTATTATTTGCTCAGGAAGAAAATATATGATTATATGTAGTATTGTTGATTCTTATTATTCATAATATATGTATGTACCTCTAACACAATACTCTTCAACACAGAGTGAGTCTCCGAAATAACTTCCTGCATAAAGAAGCTTTGTATCTTCTCAGCAAGACCAGAGACATCCCCGATTAATGCATAAGCATCAACCACCTAATGGCATTATATATATAATCAGTCATCTAACCACAAATTTGCAAAAACAAACTCAAGTAATATTTGTAAATCCTTTGGAAGCAAATATAATAATAAATAATGCTCAACTTGGCTACGACCCAGTGACAACCACATCGAGAATGAAAAGATGACCTGCATTCCACTTAGCGCATGTAATAAATATAGGGATAACAGCAATAAAACATGTAGCTGTAACAATTGCTAGACATACTTTGACTTTGGCTAGGGCACAAAGGTGATTATTTGTATACCATTAAATGCAAAGATATAAACTGCTGTCTGCTGGCAAGACATCCAAGAATTCAAAAAAAATTAGAGAGAAAGGAACTTAACCTGGTAGAATTTCAAATTATCTCAGCAAATAACTCAGAAGTAACAAGAAAAAGTAATCTGCTTTATTAAACATCACCACAATTTTAGAATCATTTTAACTTTTAATATGTTGTGTCTTACAAGAAAAAAGAAAGCAGACAAGGCAGGATCATTGATAAATGGAAGTCTACAAGTAAAGCCTGAAAAATAACAGCTAATAATAGAATTTCTGCAACATCTTCTTCTAATGATCAGTAGTAGCCTCGATGTAACTGGAAGGGGGCTGTGAAATGGTTATGGTTTTGTTTTCTTATGTATTCTGTAAGTCTTCATTTTGGGGCTTAGTTCTCATAGAGCTTTCTGTACAGATTTCCACTTTCTCCATAGGAGGCAACTTTTGATAGCCCAAGGAACTGCTATCAGAAAATTTTTCTTCTTGTAATTTTTACTTCAACTTTGAAATCTCTCTTTTCTTAACATAATCATTTTGTGTTCCTCTTCAAAAATAAAGCAATAAAAATCACAAGTCTCCTCTCATTCAAACACTTTGCATTTCCATTTATTATACCTCCTTTTGATGCAGAAAGAATTATGAAAGAGTTGTTTTCAGGACAAGACTTATTTAGTTTCTGTTTCCCCTATGTCTCTAAGGAGTTTACTTTGTTTTATGGCTCTTTTACTTTTTTTACTAATAAGTAGGTCTTATGTCTTTTGTTTTGACAGACATGATTTAATAAACATGAAATGATAATTTTGAGAAACCTAATCCCTCTTTCCTTCTATTTCCTCTCTTCAATCTGGACAATCAATTTTAGAGGAAAAGAGTTCCTCAAGTATCTGATGCAATTACCAACTTATAACAGCATAGCAGCATGTAAAGATGTTCAGGAGTAATAAATGCACATCCACTTTTTTATAAAGAACAAACCAGTAATCAATTTTACATAAAGGACTGATATACTGACATCAATATACGCCTGCTCTTTAAACTCCTGGCACACTCCTAAGAGAAGTGAATCCAGCTTCTGAAGAGTTCTTCCCAGCCAAACCTGTATTCATTTTAATAACCAAGAAATGATGCAAATGATAAAGAGGTTATTCATATGAGCAACTGTAAGCTATCTAAACAAAGGTAAGGTAAAATAATGCAGCGTCACATAAGTTTCTAACTTCATAAGCAAAATAAGTGAATTGATTTTGCATGCTTATAATAAATAGAAAGGTATATTATTGATTTTTCAAGCGTTTAATTAGAATAGAAAAATGTAACTCAATTTGATTTAAGTTAACACAAGTCTTAGAAAAAATTTAATAATCACCTCAACACCACGGCTCATCTCTTGCATTGCTGAGAGCTCTGAGTAACTATCTAATATCTGCAAATACTCGGATAAGACTTGAAATGCCTGTAAATAATAAGCATTCAACCTATAATTTTAGAGAAATTATAAGGCAATAAAACGAATTAGAAAACAAGGTTTATAAGATACACAAAACAACCTTGCAATAATTTCCTTCGTCTACAAGGGACTCAAGTGCCAATTGCATGTCCCGTGCATGACAAAGCTCAGTTAGTATTGGAAGCATGTCCTGCAATCAGAATTAACAGGTTAGACAAACTCACTACACATAATTGGGTACCTTGGTGAAGGTTGTCTCCTAAAATATAATTTTAATTGACACTATGGTGATACAATCCACACTCATGACTTAAAGAGACTGTACAACTCGAACATGTTCGATAAACTATTACAAAATGAATACAGTAGAAATAGGGATGATGAATGGTGATAATTACAAGTTAAAAATTATAGGATCTATTACTCATTAAAAAGATGAGATTATTGCATTGGACTTAGATTAAAATGCAGAAGCGTGTGAAAAGCGATGAGACCATAGAATGCCTACAAAATGCAGATGAAAGTCTTGAATAGCACCACTTATGAAATATAAACTTAATTTATCCTATATAAAAATCAAATTTATGCTATATAAAAATCAAATATGGGTGATCCACAAACAACAATCAAAGAAATAGTGTAATCAAGATTAGGGGGTGTTATGATAATTAAGCAACAAGAAGGAAAAAAAATAGTATTAAAGGAGCGCAATTTGAGAGCAAAATGAGGGGTAAGCAACATTAAACAAAGAATGTACCGCCGCAAAAGAGTGCTACCAAATAAACCAGAAAATGATGCAAGCAAAATAATGAGATCATTACTTGAGACATTTATATTCCTATATACAAAAAACAATGCAGCATTAGGCTTCACAGACTAAACTCCATTTAGTTGAGATTAGGGCTTAACTAAGGTCGGTCAGTTCCGTGAAGAATATAAACAAGTTATCAATAAGCTCTCAGTGTTTTAGTTAGGAGTAGGCTACAGAACAAGGATGAGTTGACTGACGTCTTTAAGCAAGTGAATAAAGTACATTGTTAGAATCCCACAACTGTTCTACATATATAATCACATAAAAAAATTATCTTGAAATATTATTTAAAAAAATAATAATAAATAAGAGATACCATGCTGACTACACTCTTCAAATAAAAGACTTGTAGTGCTCCAGTGTCAGAAGCAAGGAATATACCAGAAGAGCTTGTTTCTTTTTGGAATTAGTATTTACAATGAGATCCCTGGAAACCTCGTTGATAGATGAGGTTATATGCCGTCTTCCATTCTACAAATGCAAAAATAACACCACCAAAACCAAATTAAACATCGAAAACAGAAGCAGTAGTGAAAAGAAGACAAGGTAATTATACCCGGACCAATAGTCTGTTCACACAAACGAGGTTGTTTACATAATCAAGTGAAACACAATGCAAATGCTTACCCTACAGATGACATTAGCAATCTTCAAGTCTTTCTCCAATTCCCTGACTAAGTTCATCCCCTTCACTGGCCAAGAGTAAGTATTAGTATCCCATTCAAAATACCACAACTGCAATTCTAACATCTTACTTTTGGCCAACTAGAACCAGACTTAGACTTGTAAGAAAAGCAAAAAAATAATATTCCTCATAATACCCAAGAGACAAATGGTATAGCTCTTTAAACTTCTAGATCATGAATTAACAAGACTTGAGAAATTGATTGAAATAAATCAATTAAATTACAGAGCTGATGAAACATAAACTAACAGCACATTTATAGTTCTGTCTCTGGATAACAAAACCCAGTACATTAATTTATAAGCTGTCAGGAACAGACATTTTTAACATATCATCTAGTTATAAAAGATAGAGCCAATATGGTGGCAACAGACATTTTAAACATATAATCCAATATATATCATTGGCATCTAAGGAAGCAATACCAAATTTCTTAGAATCTCTACACATGAATTGTCAAAATTAATGATACCAAATTTCTTAGAATCTCTACACATGAATTGTCAAAATTAATGAGGCATGGGTGAATACGTTCACTTTTACATGCAAGACTATCTATACTTATACCAAACCTCAGAATGGAGAGAATCAAAACCTCAACAAGCTACAGAAAGTGGAAAAAATATAAGCGGTTTGCTGATCAAAATCTCACAAAATTATTGATGTAAATCGAAATAGAGCTCAAAACATTTGACAATGATCACGTCATGAAAAGATGACCCAGCGCAGGAGAGATGAACACAATCGTACATACAGAGGAAAAGGGCAGATAGAGGAAGAGAGAAAGAGATGTCCAAATTGAAAATCATTTATATGTTTGATAACCTCAAATGAATTGACCATTTAACACAGAAAGATAGTACAAAGTCAGGCAAATATGCAATTACATTCAGCCACATCCTTTTACAATTTAATTAATGAGGCAAACAATAATCTTATAAAACCAAATCTAACAGGTAACATAATAGTTTACACCATGTCATATGAACACCAGAAGACCAATCCTCATTATTGACAAATATTTGACAGTAAGATGTTAAAAACATAAAATATCCCAAATAAAAGTTTATATACAATTTCTGAGGAGGTAAGACAACTTTGTTCAAAATAGCATACCCATTACTTCATGATGCTCCATAACATTGCGTGACAGATGCTCAGCTACTCTATCCAGTTGAACTAATCTCAGAGCAGCCTATAAAAGAAAATTCCATTCTGACTTTGAGCTAATAAATTGAATCAATTCAGGAGAATACTCTGCTTTTGAATGACAATACACAAGAACCTTTGATGTACAGTAGGTTATTAGTCACAAACAAAACAAAGAGACCACAGCCCTCGAATCAATCACATATAATGTGTATTCTAATGAAGTACAGTAATCAATACAAACAAATTCACAACAACATAAAATCGTGGTAAAGATCCTGCAAGTAACTAATAGAACCAAAAAGACAAACCCACAAGAGTCCAATGAATCTTAACAATAGTATAATCACCACAAACAATAGGAAAACGAGGAAAGGAAAGATTAAGCATGCATACTCTGAAAAAGTGTCAATATTCTAAGTTGCTGGTATATGCCATTTGTCGATATGTAACTAATTTAATTCAGGTGACGCATTGTCCCGGAAAGTACACATGACAAGATAATATAGTGGATTAATGATTAAGATCATCACATAGATCAGCTTGGAATGAAGTTGTCTCTAAATCTTTACGCTAGACTCATCTCTTTTTTTTTTTTTTTTCCTTTTTATAGGAAACGAAAACTTTATTTAAGAATAAAAAAACCGAATATAAAAGTGAACGAGTAGTCCACCAAAACAACGAACAAAACAAGAACAAAATACAAAATAGAGAAAATTCAATTAACAAATAACAGTCTTCCAAACAAGCATAATGAGGAAAAAAAAAAAAAGTCTTTAAAATCTTCATTAGTAGATGCTCACAAAGAAGCCAAATAGTAAGTTTGATCCCCTAAATAAACTCTCCTCCTCTTCAACATCATCAAAAAGTCTTTTGCTTCTTTCTTCCCAAATAACCTATAAAATGGCAAAGACTCCACAATACCAAAGTATTCTGGCTTTCTTTCCTCCTCCAAATAAGCCTAATTTCTTAACCAAATTAGATCAGCTACAAGATTTTGTTTCCACCATCCTGGGTCATTTAGGACCTTTGTGGTAAACTAAAACTTTAAAACAATAAAACTTAGGATTTGAGAGTGAAAAAGAAAGATGCTCAGGTTTCTATCTTAATTAGGTCCAACTGTTCCAAAAAAAACCAATAATCTGGCAGGAACCAAACTTCCAGATTGCTGGAAATTAAGATCTTAAGAATAATTTGATTATTTGGGCACTACTATGTCTGTATAATAGGTCAAGTGTAAAACTTTATGCAGGAATGCTTTAGCACTTAGAAGTCCAGAGAGAAAGACTGAAACGAAATTAAGAATCCAGCAGAGGGAAATGCACGGTGCAGACATGGACTTTCACCTCTCCTACAAGCATTAGGATCATATAGGAAATGGCATTTTAAACTCCAAGAGTACTCTAGACTCAAGAAATTGACAACCACCCTTACCGTACAGGAATTATAAAATTACAATTGTATCTCTATCACAGAACAAAAATAACCCTAATCTTGAACCACTGACAGAAAAACGGACTAAACTCTAAACTAATCAAGACTTGAATCTCCAAAGCCATGCAAATCTTACCTGTATTGGACTCTGCTCCTGGGGAACCCCATAAATAAAAGCACGAAATGGCCAAAATTGAAACCAAATAGAAAATAATAAAACTTGTTCTTAGTTGGCTCCCATAAGCCCAAAAGTAGTTATTGGTGAACCTCACCAATAAAACTTAGCAGACTGCAAACAGTTGACAATAACCAAAGAGATTATTTCAAGTATTAAGAATTTATATAATTTGTAGACAACCAGTAATCATTGTACACATAACTGAGGCAGACATAGATAACAGATCCTAAACAAATTATCCATCAAATGCATTTGCACCACCCTGAATTCCCCCCTCCCCTGCCCAGCACTCAAAACACAAAAAACTTGGTAAGCCTTTTTATGTATGATTAAAACATTACAGTAATGTGCAAATGTTCCAGTGCTTGTACGTTGATTAAGGAGACATAAAGACAAAATGAAAAATGCCTTGATTAAAGGTCAATAATAGTTCACGTGGTTTACATGCAACAAGACACTTTCATCTGGTTTTATTGCATTTTAAGTGCAACTATCAGAGAAGCAAAAGAAAACCAGAAGCTTCAAAGTTCCAACATATACAAAGGGCAAGCGAAAACAAGTTGAAGGCCTTCATAACTACTAGTAACCATTAGACCCAAAGGTCTAAAATATTTGGAGAGGGCCCAACAATAAAATACCCTCTCGCTTGCAACCCTTACTAGTTTGCCACATCTCAAGCCTAAACACAAGCACATTACATAATAAAATAATAAATAACATATTCTTATATAATCATGTGAGGGATCTCAAACTAAGGCACTCCTAGAAAAGTTAATTTTAGTACAGTGTAGTAACGACTAAACCCGAAAGCTTAAGGAAAGGTCTAATTATAGTATTTAAACACTTTAACAATAACTTAATAATTACTAGTGAATTGGGAATGTTTTTTTATTATTAATATGATAAATATACTAAAAATATATACGTTTGGAACCCTATTTCCCAACAGCCACAAGGATGCTTGATGGCATTAAAGGCCTTCAATAGTAAAGATGGAGCCCATTATCTGCTCAGCTCTCATGTAGATGCCAAAGAAAAAACTAAGAGAGATATTGGAATAATACCTGTTTCTCGAAATATGCCAAGTCATTTTCTTCAGTTGGAATGTGTTTTAAAATATGACTTACTGGATCGAAATCCTACAAAGAGAGACATTTACAACAGCTTATTAGTCTTGAAAAATAATAAAATTTAATAGACATATTTGACACAACAATAGTATTGCTCAATTTTGTGAGAGTGCAATCGAGTAGGGAACAAATATAGGAAATAACACCAGACAATGATTATAGCTTCTTTTCATGCATTTCTAGCACAGAGGCAAATTAATGATTTCTAGGGATTGTAGAAAGGGAAGGAATGAAAAAAAGAGAAAGAAAAAAAAAGTGTGAATGGCAATGATGATGAAATATATTCAACTTAATCTTCCTGTTTTGCAGAAAACTGGTGCAACTGCAATTATGAAACTTGGCAATCCTATGTTTAAGAGAGTAACAAATCATTAACCCCATGGAATATCATTCTCAAGTTGGAGCATAGATATTTACAAGACCAACTTATAGGCATGCTTTGCTACTGTTGAACCATCTAGCATCTTCAGCTTGGTCTCCGCATAACGATCATAAATTAAGATGAAACATCAATATCACGCCAAGCAACATAAAAATTTTCAGACCAATCATGTTGAACAAAAACATGAGCTACATCTATATTAATTTAATGATTACAAAAATCTAAAATTCTCAACTCCAAGTACAACACTCCTTCACTAATTCAAAGACATATACCAAAAGTCATAAGTCGGTTTATAGCATCAGAACTGCATCTATCCATAGCATAAATAACATCATGTTAGCTAACCTTTTTATAAACTCAAGGCAAAACCTCCACAAACCATTTTATAGTACATTGATCCAAACCCAATGGATGCAGTTCCAACCTATTAGCCACCAATACAAGGCTATGATGAAGATTGACAACAACTGAAAAGATGATAGCCCTCCAATATGAGAAGACTTACAATCACCAAAATTATAACCTAATCTCATTGTTCTAATGCCCTATACCATAGACCAAGTAATACCAGCCTAACATATCTTAGGTAATCACATCTTGTAGTATACACAAAATTTTGAGTAACCTAATCAAACTTCCAACGAATAAGCTTGTACTTTACAATTTTCTTTCAAGAACCGAAATCCAACATCAATCGCATACCTCTAAACACACACTAACCAATTTCTCGATCTATGCAGTCGTCAGTAATTCTTAAATATATTAACAACATGTACATTCAAATCATATACGCATCAATCCAAAAGCATCATACAAAGTTTTTTTTTTTTTTTTTTTTAAAGAAAAAAAAAAAAAAAGAGGCCTTAACATGAAGAAGAGAGAAGTAAAACCTCTTCATAGAACTCATCCTCTAGCTCGTCCACTACTTCAGCATGGGGTCTGCTTCCATATATAGAGTTCAATTCTTCAGAACTCGAAGGAAGACTAAACCTCTGATGAGGTGGCAATCCTGCAAGAGCACGAGCAACCGCTGCAGCTGCCGCTGCTCGAGCCGGAACCTGACAACAATCAAAGCAAGCAAATTATTAGAAGACACATTTTCAAAAAACAGTGATCAGAGATTTGGAAAAATGGAGCCACCTCAGGACGATCAGAGGAGGGAGGCAGGAGACCGAGGGATCTAGCGGAGCGAACGGAGCTGAGGATTTTCTCGCCGACCTTGGACAAATCCATTCCGTCGCCTTGGAAGAACAAAAGCGGGACAAGGAATAAAGCCCTAGAGCCTCCTCCCGCGCTCAAATCACCATTGAACAATAAGGGATTACCCAAAACGGTGCCGAATGGGAACTGATTTGGCTGCATCTCAACTGCAGACACCTCGATCACATGCACGCTCGCCCATTTGTAGCCAGATCTGATGATTGGGTTTTTTTGGTTTCGCTCTGACTCACTCACTGACTTTTTGTTTGTTTGGTTTGGGAATTCTTAACAAACCAATCGCTTTTGGTATTCTATGACTAATGACTTCGGAGCTCTCTTTCTCTCTCTCTCTCTCTCTCTCTCTGCTGTTTTAACTCAACCTGCCTAATTCTGAGGTTTTATTGTGCAGATGGTTGGAAAGAAAAATTTACTTGTAATTAAAATGTGAATTTTTTTCCTGTTGGGGAGGGGAGATTACTTTCATATAACACCTGCCCACAATTTATGTTTTATGATAATAATACGATTTGAACTCTTAATTTTTTAGATTAAAAAAAATATTCAATCACTTCTAATAAAATATGAATTTAGTTGGTAATGTGTGTATGCGCGTGCATGCTAAGATTAATTAAGTTAGTGGATTATATATAAAATATTGATTAAATATAAATGAGTGTAAACTAAATCAAAGCAAATAAAATTAAGTGAATATAATGACAGATAATCATAAAACTGAAATTATTATTATATCGTAGGGCACTCAATAGGAAAAAGAACTAATATAAAATAATATATATTGATATATCAAGAGGAAGTGTGTGTGTTTTTGTGAGATGAATATGATTCAAACTTATAACTTTAAGGTGCGTAGATGAAAAGCACAAAACTAGGCTCGTCATTTTACTTTTAAATATAACATTTATCGAGTTAAGAGTTAGTAGGACTTGAAGATATCAACCATGGTAAATATGATCTAAAATATAACTTCCACTATAAGTGAGGGGTCACCACCCTTCGCGATTTAATAAGTGAAAATGAGGTTCGAACCTTTAACATAAGGTTACGTTTAACACGTAGGATTGAAATAAAATTATATAGGTTGGGATTGAATTGGAATAAAATTAATTTAAATATTTTATTATATTAAAAAAAAATTATTCTTATCACCTCTCTTTGACTGCCCACTGCTCCTTCATTCTTATCACCCCACACCTCACTCATTTCTCTTCTGATCACCCAATACCCTCTCTTCTCCTCTCTCATCTCCTCTCACCTTCTCTTCTCTTTTCTCTTTTTATTTCAATCCATCACAACCTTTCTTTTCCAAAAAACAATCGAAAAATTACCACCACCACTAATAACGACTTCCACCATATTGCCTCCCTAATTTTCCACTATCCACTAAATCCCTTGTTTCACTCTCTTCTTCTTTTTCTCCGTCTCATATCAAGTTGTAGCAGTTGGGCTAGCTATACCAAAGATCGATCATCTGGATGATACTGCTATGGTTCATACACACCACAAAGTGGAACTAGTGGGGCCATGAAGCTGGATTAGGTTTCGACGAAGAAGATGATGATATCAAAGTGAGAAAAAGAGAAAGATGGAGGGGAGAGAGAGAAATGGATGGGAAGAAAATCCCAAACCCATTTAATCCCATAATTTAGCTTGGGAATGACTATTCGCATGAGAGTTGGTAAGGCTTCATTTGGTACCCAAGATTAGAATGAAATGAAATAAAATGAAATGGATTAGATTTAAATGAAATTGATTGAATTAAAAAATTATTGTGTCATATTTGATAGAATATGAGATTTGATTAAAAAATTATTATCTCATGTTTGTCAGAATATGAGATTTGATTAAAATTAAACTATATTATATTTGCTATAGGTTGAAATTTGATTAGAATAAAATAAATTAAAATATTTTATTATAAAACCTACATTAAAATTAATTTAAAAAAAAATCTTTGAAAAATCTGAAAAACAAATAAAAATTCATCTTCATCCCGTATCGAAAGAAAAACCCAACCATAATCAATTATAGAAAAAGAAAAAAAAATAGTCATCATCTATGTCATAAAAAAACAAAAAAAAAAAAAAACAAACAAACAAACATCCATCATCTGAAAAAACAAATAGCCATCATCTATGTCAAAAAAACAAAAACCGAAAAAACAAAACAAAAACAAAATACCCAGCCATTATCTTCATCCATCAACCTAGTCAAATTGGTCAACCCAATAAAATCAATCCAACCACATCTGAACTACGGTTCAAATCAATCATCATCTTCATCCAACAACCATTATCTTCATCCAACAAAATCGATTGAATCCAATAGTCATCATCTTCATCCATAATCAATCCAATCAACCTAATAAAATCAATCCTAATAGAAAGAACTCATCATCTTCAATGTCATCAATAGGTTGTTGCGGAGGCGATGAATTGTTGCTGCTGCTGTGGCAACGACCTCTTTATCTTTCGAATGAATCTAAGTGGGTTGTTGCTGCTATCGCTAAACCCAGATAAAGAACTTTACTTGGGTTTGATTGGAACCCAGATGATGTTCTTTATCTAGGTTCCAATTAAACTCAGATGAAGAGTTCTTCATCTAGGTTCAACCTAGATGAAAAATACTTTTCATTTGGGTTTTGATTAGAACCTAGATAGTGTTCATTTAGGTTCCAATCGAACCCAGATGATTGAAATCACACACATAAAAAAAAAAAAAGAAAAAAAGGTAGAGTGGTTTGCTAGTGATTCGTCGTCATAGATTGAGGAAGAGATAAGAGAGACGAGTAATGGTTTGTGGTGGCGGTAGATGGGTGGGTGTGGTGGAGATGAGAAAGACGGTAGAGATGAGAGAAAGACAAAGTTGTGGAGAGAAGATGAAATAAAACAAATAAAAAATGGAATCATATGAACTTAGGAAATGGTAAAGACATGAGTAAGGTTGAGATTTTATTTCCCAAGTAAAGTGGAAATAAAGGTGGGTGCGGGAATGAAAAATTCGTTCCATTCTCTGGCTCCAAACGTGAGATATGGAAGAATGAGAGAAGATAAATCACAATCCCATCCCAAAATCTTTGTACCAAATATACCCTTAAAGAGATTGAGATTGAGAATAAAATCATTCCCACTGCTCTCTAAATGCAGAAGCTGAAAGTTAGAGATATTTTAAATCTCAAATTCACCTCAAATCTGGCATTTGATACATAATGTAGAGTGCTTACTGCTTAAACATTCTAATGCTCAAGTTAAATGAGATTTACAAAGTTAGCTGCAAAAATTTAGGTAGAGAACTCTTTACCATGTCATGTCAAGTAATATTAAATTATTAATCAAATTAGAATGAGTGGTAAACCTCTATAATGTTGGTCTAACCAGTGATTTAGTTTTGGAAACTAATGAGAAGTGCTAAAACTTGAACGGAGGTGGTCAGAAAGTGTTAAAGCTAACAAGTTAGAAAAAGAGAAAGGAGTGATGGTGAAAATCCGTTAAAGAAAAAAAAAAAAAAGGTTCCCCTTAACAGGCATAAGGTTGGTTCATATGGCTGTTCCTACTTCCCGTTGGATGAGAAAGAGAGATTCTTATAATTGAGAATTCTCATTAACTTATTCCACCATATCAGATCTTCAAGAACTTTAAGTTCAAGGATATCCTAAACAAATGATCACATGTTTCGAACAAATAATAAAATGTCTCATACAAAAGTCACATGTTTCGAATAAAAACCATATATGCTGAAAACAGAAAATATGTCTCAAATTCATACACCACAAACTTAACATAGTCATTTTCAAACACCAAAAAGAAAAAAAAAAAAAGAAAAAAAGAGAGACAACCCTTCATCAATAGCTCTTCTACCCATCTTTCAAATTCAATTACATCACATATACTCCTTGAATACTAATCCATCAATTTTCCATCTCAAAATCCCTAGAAAACTAAACCCACAATTTCAACAAATCAGTCAAATTTGTCATGGAACTCGTCGTACCGTTGTCAAACTCGACGTTAAATTTGCCTTTTCCTCTTTTTGAAGTCGTTAAAGATTTGGATGGGTGAAACTTTTTCCTTTTCTCTTTTTCCCTCTGACTTTGTCGGTTCGTTTGCGTTGAATGAGCCCTTGTGTTTTTTTTTTTTTTTCTTTTTCATTTCATATAACGGTAATTTTGTCTTAAAACATAAATAAATTACATAAAATCTCAAATTATTAGTTTAGCAATAGTTGATAAAAGGTCACCGAATTAAGAGTGCTTGTAAGAAAAGAACTCTATAATTAATACCGTAACATAGCTTTTCTAAAAGGTAGCAAGCTCACATCAATTATCACTAAAATGCACCTACAATAATGTCAAGAGTTATCATATAAATATTGCAGAAAACATTTTGTATGCTATAATATAATTATGCACACCAATTGAATTATGAAAGTTAAGATGAAAACTCTAAGCATTGAAAGTATAAGCCTACCAATACATTTCAGCAAGTCCCCAATTATCGAGTTGGATTGACTAGTTATGGACCATAGCTTTGTAGCTTTAATTGGTCTGTACCTCCGTCAATGGCCCCATGACTTTCCTTCTAAGTTGCCCTCTCAAACAACGTGAAAGGTTTCTGTCGATCCCTAGTCAATTATTATTAGATTTTTTTGGTATTCTTATACACGCGTCACACTATATCAATTATTTTACATACATTTCTTTTCGGTAATAACTTAAAATTTAAAAAAACATATCTATATAAAAAAAAATCATAAATAGAAGATAAATAAACCAAGATATTGTTTACATAAAAATCGTAAAATAAACATAAATAATTATAATAATGAAAGAAATATGAAAGAAATATCAACTGCTCTATAATAACCTAAACCAAATGTATTATCAAATTGAATAAAATACTATTCTATCATGAGTCATGTTTGGATAATAATAAGAGAATCCTGCTTTCGGGTCTTCATTGGGTGTCCACCAGAAGAGTTGGCAATTCATGAATCAAAATATAGAGGAGTGTCATTTTCATATAACAATGATGTGAAGTCACACATGGTTCTCACGGAGTAGAAAAATAGAGAAAAAAAGAAAGCAAAGGAAGGCAATAGAAGTGCGGATAAAGCAAGCATTGAACACACGTCGTATGGTGTCAAAATATGCATCAGAAAATCACACTCGACGCTTCCGCAAGCAAAGCGAGAGGCAAAAGCGAAAGTCAAAACAAGGAAATTTCCAATCGCGAAGGAAACTGTACGTACAGGTGAGGTGGCAGCGGCAAACCATCTATAATTCGTCACCACTACCTTGTCGTTTAGCTAATTAATAATTTAACTCACCCAAAAAAACATCCCTAAAAAAACAATCTGTTATATTCTAAAACCTCCCCCCTCTCTTTGTCTCTCTCTCCAAGTCCTAACTATAAAAAAAAAAAAAAAAAGGAACCATCTCTGCTCATCACCAGAAAAAAGAAAAAAAAAAACAGAAAAAAGAAAAAAAAACAGATCTTCTCTGTGTGTATCTCTCTTTTTCAATCCAAACAGCGCCAATCTGACGAAGAAAACCGTACAAATGGCTCCGATTCCGTCGGAGAACGGCGTCGACGGCGACGACGAGAGAGAAGAAGAGGAGGAGGAGGAGGAGGAGGAGGAAGAGGAGGAGGAAGAAGAAGAGGAGGAGGAGCCGAGGCTCAAGTATCAAAGAATGGGAGGAAGCATACCTTCTCTTATTTCAAACGACGCAGCTTCTTGTATTGCTGTCGCTGAGCGCATGATCGCTCTCGGTACTTATGCCGGTACCGTCCATATTCTCGATTTTTTGGGGAATCAGGTCAGCTATGGTTTGTTTTTCTTGCACTGGAATCGTTAATTGGATCTGAAATTTGTGTTTTATTGTTTTGTGAGCTTTGTTGGGCTGTTGTTATTGGCATGAACATTATTTTGATTTGAATTAAGTGATTTGGTGTTGTTTAATTTGAGGTTTAGAGTAGATATGTATAATTCCGTGTATATTCAATTAGAAATTTTATAGTATGTGGAACTCTTAGATTCGATGTGATTGTTATAGCGCTTTGTACTTTTTTTTTTTGTGTGTTCGTGATTATTGCAATTTTGATTTAACAATGTGTCCCTTTTTCAAGCCAAGTGTTTTAGGCCTTGGTTTGTCATGTTAATGCTTTCTTACTGGCATTTTTGATGCATTGGTTGGATTTTAAGTGTTTTAATGGTGTTTATGGGTCGAAGAAGTTGGGAGGAGATTTTCGGTTGGTTCATGCAGAGGAGTGAGTGAAATTATGTGAGAATGAAAACCTGCTGTGTGACGAGGAGGACTATTCACGTTAGCTATCATTTCGCTTGTTTAATTATCTATTACTGTTTCTGCTCTTCTTGCATTATTTAATTTTCAGATAAAATTTTACTAGGGCTTCTGGTTGTAGGGCTAGTGACCCTAATCTAATTCCCATGAGGTATATTTAATTAAAAGATTGGGATGTAAGAAATGAAATGACGTGATAATAGTGTTAGTTATCTGGATGTTGCAGATTGCTAGTGGGAATGGGATGGTTAATAACACGCATCTTATGGGTATTTAATTTCATGTAGGTTGTAAAAGATCGAATTTTGATATATTTTAGGTGGAAAAGGAGTTCAAAACTCTGATTTATCTGATTTAACTTATCCCTTTATCATAGTCCCTTTATCATAGTTTTGTATTAGAAGCTATACTTTTTCTTTTTCTCTTTTCTCTCTCTCTCTTTTTTTTTTTTTTAATATAATTTTTAACTTTATGTTTAGTTTCTTTAAATTAAGATAAGAAGTAATCTTTCCTGAAGTCAAGTGCGCACTTCAGTTGTAGATACATTTGGGTCTTTAGAAACCAGAATCGATTGTTTACAAGCATTCAATAATGCCTTAATGGAACTGACATATTATTTAATTATTGGAGATATAATAGTCTGTTCAAAATTGCCTTGAAAACTTCTGTCCTGTAATAATACACCGCACTTGTTGAGTGACCACTCACTGCATTGCAGGAACCATAACAAATGGGTATTATATAAATTCACAATCCTAGCATAGTTAGTTTCATGCTCCGTTTCATCATAAGCACTTACTTTAGTTTGTTAACACACAATTGAATTTATTGGGTTGTACGGTTGCACTTTTGGCGGGAAAGGTCCAAGTCTGGCTTCAGGTTTTCAAAGTACTTCGCCATGCAGATTAAAATTCTGATTTAGTTTAAGCTATATCAAGATTGATAGATCGTTAACATTGGTGATTGATTTGTTATTGGCATATCACTTGCTTTACATTTGATATTCATACTTGATATTCTTCTTTACAGGTTAAGGAATTTCCTGCACATACTGCTGCAGTGAATGACCTTAGCTTTGATATAGAAGGTGAATACGTTGGAAGTTGTTCAGATGATGGGTCTGTTGTGATAAATAGTCTTTTCACTGATGAAAAAATGAAGTTTGAGTATCATCGTCCGATGAAGGCCATTGCCCTGGATCCGGATTATGCAAGGAAAATGTCTAGAAGATTTGTAGCTGGGGGTTTAGCTGGTCATTTATATTTGAATTCAAAAGGGTGGCTAGGCTACCGGGACCAGGTTTTTACTAGTCTGCTGACCTATGCTTATGCAAAATTGTTCACAAAATTTTTTAGGTTTGAGTATGTTGGAGTTCTTTGTTTATAGGTCTTGCACTCTGGTGAAGGTCCAATACATGCAATGAAGTGGAGAACAAGTCTCATAGCTTGGGCTAATGATGCAGGCGTAAAAGTTTACGATGCTGCCAATGATCAGCGAATAACCTTTATTGAAAGACCACGAGGAAGTCCGCGTCCTGAGATCTTGCTTCCTCATTTAGTTTGGCAGGTTAGTCGAAGTTTGATATGTACATTGTTGGATTATGTGCACCAGCTGAGCAGGTGTCACTGCAATTGTTGCTCAGGATCTGTCATCTTCTGAATAGATGCAAGAATATCTTTTGTAAATTTTATTCTTTGAAATAAATATTGGTCTTGCATATGCTCTAAGCAGATGTAACTGCAGCTGTAGTGAGCCTTCCTGTTTGTCTTAACAGCTGCAACAGATCCTTTAACTCTTTCTTTGGTCTAAAAATCCTAGTCAACAAAAGCAACTGTGTGTCTGTTGTTCCTTGAAGTGACTCCATTGCTTACTGTCATTTCATCACATTCAGGATGACACTCTCTTGGTAATTGGCTGGGGCACATCTGTCAAAATTGCATCAATAAAAACAAATCAGAACAGGGGAGCCAATGGGACATATAGGAATGTTTCAGTGTCTAGGTTGAACCAGGTGGATATTGTGGCATCTTTTCAAACGAGCTATTATATTTCAGGAATTGCTCCCTTTGGTGATTCTTTGGTTGTTCTAGCTTATGTTCATGGGGAGGAAGATGGAGAGAAGGAATTTAGTAGCACAATTCCATCACGGCAGGTATTTTCTCATTACATTATATCTTGAATTTAATTTATCTTTAATCTGCAAAGCAATCAAAACTTTGACCTTTGGATTATCCATTTTTGGCACTGGTATATAGATCCTTGATAATTGAAGTTCTTGCTAAACATAATTGTAATAGCGTTTTTTTCTATCTTTTTAATCTCTTAACTTAGAACAATTGTTTATATGATCCAAACACACATTGTTTTCATCATTTTCAATGTTAACTATCAACTTTTTAATCCAATAAATTGTTTTACTCATTTTAGGAAACAATACTAAACACAATTATATTGTTCTCAGTTTTCAAAAACTACTTTAACCAACACTATTAAACATGTGCATTTTAACAACACTTTTAAAAAATCATTTTCAATTTTAGTAATAGATTTTAAAAGACCATTTTAAAATTGATATCAATTGCACCCTTAGCAACCTTTTTTCTTTCTTTATCTTCTTCCAATTTGGTGCTACGAGCTTTCCGAACACCCACACAACCTTCCCACCCCCCTCCACAAAAAAAAAAAAAAAAGATGTTGCTAAGAGTAGGCTGGATATTATGTTTAGTAGATCATTGAAGGAATTTTCGATTTTTTGTTTAATGATATGTCTCTTCTGCCCACATATGCATTATTTTTACATGTTTGTTTATTGTTCTATTGGGCAATGTGTCATTTTTGACTAGTGGGAATCATGAACAGCTTTGTTAGCTATTGCTTTACTTGTGATAATGGCATGGTTCTTGGTTGTTATTTGCTTTCTAGATTGTACGATCAACCTCCTTTATATTTATTTTTGTTTTAAAATGTTACAACATGCTAGGAATTCCCTAGCTAAGATATGTAAATTTCTTTTAAACAGGGAAATGCTCAGAGACCTGAAGTACGCATTGTGACATGGAATAACGATGAACTTACAACAGATGCCCTGCCAGTACATGGCTTTGAGCATTACAAGGCAAAAGACTATTCTCTTGCTCATGCTCCTTTCTCAGGTTAATATATTCATTTTTGAGGTTTACGGTGTTTATGTGGCAAAAGATCAGCATTCAAACCGTGAAATACTTGTTTGACATGAATTAGGTAGCAGCTATGCTGGCGGTCAGTGGGCTGCTGGTGATGAACCTTTGTACTACATTGTATCCCCAAAGGATGTAGTCATTGCAAAACCCAGGTTAGTGTTGATTGTTTAGCAGTTTTGAAGGTTAATGCAGAATTATTAACATTTTAATATATGATTGTGTCAAGAGTATATTAGGGAATTGGCATATCATATTTTTGTTCTTTATAATTGATGAGTCCTGGAATATTTTAGAAGCAACAAATAATCTTCAATTTGCTCTTAAAATTGATTGTTGTGGTAATTGTTTATTTCAGAATCTAATACATGTATTGTTGTTAGGGATGCCGAAGATCATATTGCTTGGCTTCTTCAACATGGATGGCATGAAAAAGCTTTAGAAGCAGCTGAAGCAGGTCAGGGACGAAGTGAACTTCTTGATGAGGTAATTTTAATTTTGTTTTTACTTTAATTTCGTTGCCATATATATATACATATATAAAAGCATGTTTTCGACAAGTTGTTCAAAACATTTGATGATGGCAGTCCTACAAATGCTAAGTAATTCTAGTATTGGTTTATATTTTGTTGAGGGCCTAACTATAGATCCAATAACAAACCCTAAATGCCTTGACTTGCCCCACATATTAGGTTAATAACGAACCAACCAGCCCACATAACTGGGTAGATTGATTCTTTAGAATTAGATAACAGAATTGAACTAACCCTAGCTCAAGCAATTTCAAGCAAGAATACCGAGAAAAACTGAAACAAACTGCCAAGAGTCTTGCTTTGCAAATTGCAATATTTATTAATATTTTATAGAATACAAACCCTAAATTGAAACTCCTATTTGTAACTAAACAAGCTCCCTAGTTCGTTTAGGAAACAATACTGCCTTTAGGAATAAAACTCTAAAAAGAAATAATATCATATAACTAAGGATAGTATCAAATAACTAAGGAAATAATATCAAGCTAATAAAAGGAAAAATATCAAAATCTAACTAAAGAATAATATCTTAAAAGGCTTAAAATTCTGTTTCAGCCCGTACTAGACTTGTTTGTCGCAACTTGCTTCGTGGGTCCCGATTGTCTCAGTTGAATGGTTGCAACTTGCACCATGGTTACATCCAGCAATGCAAGTTGCGCTCTTCTCGGCCTAGAGAGTGCTGGATGGACTCTCCCAGTCACCCTCTCAGATCTTCTCCAAATGTTCTTATCATATTCTAAGTTACACTCTTAAATCATTTAGTTCATCTTTGGGCATATGTTTTACCAGTTTATAGCAACAGTGAGACCTTGAATGATGTATGCACAAATGAACGGTGTACAATTCTATAGATAAAGACTTGTTCAATCTTTGATAATGTAAAGTATTTGAGGATGTAGGTGCTTCGAGCTATTTTGACTAGTTTCTGAAGTATAATAATGCTAGTGTGCTTTCTTCTTTTTGTTATTGGATCCTCAAGTTTTGTTACATAGTGGCTTAGTGATCCCGCTGCAGTTGCACATGATTGGGTTATGGCCCAAAAGTGAATAGTATTATAAAATTTCATGTTAATATTGTATATTTTTGTATGGGTTATTAAATTTTCTTTGCTATATGCATAGGTGGGATCTAGATATCTTGATCATTTGATTGTGGAAAGGAAGTACACTGAAGCTGCATCTTTGTGTCCCAAGTTATTGCGAGGATCTGCTTCGGCTTGGGAGAGGTATTAAGAGGTATTTTTACTATTCTTTTCTAAATTGCTTGCTAATACTGAGAGTGGGTTGTTTCACAGATGGGTTTTCCATTTTGCTCATCTCCGTCAACTTCCGGTATTGGTTCCATACATACCGACAGAAAACCCAAGGTTGCGTGACACTGCCTATGAGGTTCGTACAATGAAATGCATGAAGATAGAAGTAATCTGCTTTTGTTCATCTTTATGTGCCAGATTGTGATCAAGCCTCTTTCTGTTTATCATGCCACAGGTTGCTCTTGTAGCACTGGCAACAAATCCATCTTTCCATAAGGTTCTTTTGTCAATTGTTAAAATTTGGCCGACTGTGATATACTCTGCATTCCCTGTTATATCTGCCATTGAACCTCAGCTAAATACTTCATCTATGACTGATGCACTCAAAGAGGTTAGTCAGAAGTCATTATACATAAGTTCTTGTATGAAATGTATGTCTATTCTACGCTATCTGAACCTATTCCTTATAAGTGTTTCATATAAAATCCTGTTTTCTTCAGGCACTAGCAGAGTTGTATGTAATTGATGGGCAATATGAGAAAGTTTTTTCTTTGTATGCTGATGTAAGTTTCCTAATGCACCTTTCCTGCAAAAAAATTTATTCACAGATGCAGTCTCTACTGGAAATTGTTATTTTAGGACCTCAGTATGATGCTTTGGATTTCAAAGAAAAAATTATAATGCTTTGGTTAACATTGTTTTGCTTTCTCTTTGTTTTTGTTTGCTGGTTGTAACTCTCAGCTTATGAAGCCAGACTTATTCGATTTTGTAGAAAAGCATAACCTACATGATGTCATCCGTGAAAAGGTACGCTGATGGTTGCTTGCCCATTAAACTTAGTTTTTCCATTGGTTCCCTGTTTTTAGTTACAGTTGTTTGATAGATAGTAGGTTATTTTATATACTGCATAAGTTCCAGACTATCTTCTATGTTAATGTTTTCAGAGTTCAATTTTGGAATAAAGAAAAACCATTAATTTCATAAATTGGTACATGGAAAAAGCTTTGCTGAAATATGATTTCCTGATATCTGGGACAGCAATGGAAGGGATGGTTTTTCTTTTTCAGCTGGCATTCTAGGAATTTTCTCATTTCTCTTATTCTTGCTTTGCACATGGTCACCTGACTCATCATTTTTTTTTTTTCCCTCTGCAGGTTGTGCAACTGATGCTAATAGATTGCAAACGGACAGTCCCTTTATTGATCCAAAATAAGGAGTTGATTACTCCATCTGAAGTTATCAAACAGCTTCTAGATGCCAGTGACAAATGTGATTCAAGATATTTCTTGCATTTATATCTGCATTCATTATTTGAAGTTAGTCCACATGCCGGAAAGGATTTTCATGATATGCAGGTATTGAAGGACTGGACTTTGTTTTTTATTATTCTCTTCTATTTATTACCCGTTTCCCCATTTTGAACTCTCAGTGTATTTGATGTATCTCTCTGGCGAACACTTCCTAAACATAATAATGGTTTTGGAATTATTACTATTATTATTTTTGGATTGCTCCAATTATTAGCTTACAAGATTGTCAAATGTCTGGTACATTACTAAACCTCAGTCAATTTGTGAGGTGAAGTGGTGAACAAACAAATGCAATTGCATTTTTACCACTTGGGATTTCTGCATGTTGATATTAGATAGAAAATAATATTTAGACTGTTTACTCTATGTATTGAATTGGATTATTGCCCTTAGCTAAAGTTTTCCTTTAATGATGTTATGGAAATGCTTGTGGAGAAATTTGAGTAAGAAGCGGTTCTGTTAAATGAATACTTTTTATTATTTTTAATGTATTCACTTATAAAATTTGAATTCAATTAAGCCACAAGATCTCCCTTATTGTTACTTTTGTTCATCATATTTAATTATAAATTGTTTGTGGAGGACTAAAATTTAATACGAAAGAAGCCTAAAAATTACTACTGTGAAGACTGTCATTTTTACACTTTACACATGAATATTGTGATTATTATAGGCTATGTGTTGGTTGTGTGCAGATGGCATTGTCTGATGATTTCATTTTTTTCCATTTGATTGTAATAGGTAGAGCTGTATGCTGACTATGATCCAAAGATGCTGCTCCCTTTTCTTCGAAGTAGTCAGCATTACAAACTTGAGAAGGTTTGAATCATCAAGAAATAGTTGGTTAGTGATTATAAATTGCTATTTATAATTAACAGTTGAAATTAAATATCAGGCATATGATATTTGTGTCCGAAGAGATCTTTTAAGGGAGCAAGTCTTCATTCTTGGAAGAATGGGAAATGCAAAACAAGCCCTAGCTGTCATCATAAATAAATTAGGGGACATAGAAGAGGTATTTGCGTTTTGTTGATAGGGGTTTTAGCATATAGCTGATACCTTTCAGATTTTTCTATGGGGTTTTACTTGTTTTTTGTGGTAATTTTGATCATTGGTGGTTATGAGAAATTATAACTGTTGTATGCAGGCTGTAGAATTTGTTACCTTGCAGCATGATGATGAACTTTGGGAAGAATTGATTAAGCAATGTCTTCACAAACCTGAAATGGTATAAATACTTGACGTATAAAATTGATTACTTTTATACATATTTGGCAGATGTTGTATGTCATTTTTGTGAGCTTCCTAAGCATGATTCGATCCAATGGCAGGTTGGTGTGTTGTTGGAGCACACTGTTGGCAATCTAGATCCTCTCTATATTGTAAACATGGTGCCAAATGGCCTGCAAATACCTCGGTTAGTATGAATAAAATGATGTTATCGGTTTAGTAGTTCTTTTTAATATCTGCTCTTCTATGCTTGTTGAGACTGTCTTCCGCTGGCAGCGCAGTTTGTTCTGCCCTCCCGCTGAAAACTATAAAAAAAGAAACTGTCTTCTGCTGATTGAGTGATATTATGAATTTTATGAATGCATTGTTTCTCTTGCTTTACCGTTATTGCTAGAAACGTTTTCATTCAAATTTCAAGCAACATATAGATCTTCAATAGAGTGAGTTATTTCAACTTTCTTGAGAATATTCTGTTGAAAGGTGATTGAAGAAAAATTTTGTAGGAAGAACTGTAGTAACATTAAATTTCGTGCTGTCAAATGTTTATTCTTTCCTAACCTAATTTTCCATTTACCTCTGCACTTGCATTACATGTGAGAGTTATGCATGCCTTGGAATTAAATTGTCTCTGGACTCTGGCTTTTAATTTGCATTTAGACGCAATCCTTTGAAGTTTGGGGTTGATGTCAAATGCAGTTTTCCAAAGCTGTCTTCAAGTCTTAACCGAACATGTTTTACAACAATTGGTGGTGTTAGTATGACATATGTGGAACTTTATATTTTGGTAAGTTAAAATAGTTGCACAAAGCTTTGTAAGCTTTTCCCCCTTGATGGTCGGGTTATATCATCTGTACATACCCCACATAAATAGAAATGCTATATTTTTTCACTGTGAATTTATTCAAATGCTGACATTAGTGAAGCAGATTATCATTGCTATAACGTAATCCGTTTTTGTTGTGTATATGTCACTTCTAGGTTGAGGGATCGTCTAGTCAAAATTATCACTGATTATAGGACTGAAACTTCTCTTCGTCATGGGTGCAATGATATTCTGAAGGTACTCGATTGTACATACTGTTGTCTTATTTCATTAAGACAATATATTGCAATGCTTATACATTTCAGTGGTATACAGGCTGATATTGTAAACCTCCTGGTTAAATACTACAAAGAAGCAAAACGAGCGGTTTGCTTGAGCAATGAAGAAGATAATGCACGAGTGAAAAGAGATGGCAGTAGGGCTTCTCAGGCAACGGACAGAGTAGCGAGTGTTAAAACAATGGAGGTTAAGTCAAAAACTAGAGGTGGTGCAAGATGTTGCATGTGCTTTGATCCCTTCTCAATACAGAATGTGTCAGTCATTGTGTTCTTTTGTTGTCATGCGTATCACATGAATTGTCTTATGGATTCCATGCATACTGTTAGTGGTAAGAAAGGTGCTGGAACCACTTATCAGGTACCGATGTCTGAATATGAGTTTGATAATGGTGTTGAGGATGACGATGATGATGATACTGAATCAGGTGCTCCACGTATGCGTTGTATCTTATGTACTACTGCTGCTAGTTGAGTTTGCGCTTGTGCGTGTCTTTGTGAGTGAGGGTGAGCAGGTTTGGTTGTCTTTCTTTTCTTTCTGGCTATAATTTTTGGTTGCGTAGGCCCTGTGTGCGGCAATTTATCATTTTTTACCCCGTTATGCTCTAATTGTCATCCATTCTTGTATTATAGTTTATATAATGAGAATTATTTTGTAACTTTGGGCCACTGCAGCTGATGTTATTGCCTTCAATGCATTCAAAAGAGCAAATTTCGTCTGTGATCTGTCCCATTGATTGTGTAGTCATTTTCTGCATTAACGGAGGTCAACACATGTTGGGGCCTGCCTGGTATACTTTGGACTAAATGAACATTTTTCTACATCATCCAGATAATACAAACTGCATCGGAAAAAGCGGTTTTCACTTTTCATGTATGTAATGGAACATGTATAGTTGCTTATTCTTTAAATAAGGACCTAAAACCTCAAAACCAAAATTTTGATACTCTTAACTTTTTAAGCTTGGAATAACTCGTTATAATTGTAACAATTGAATGTAAGTACTCCCAAGTCTGAAGTCCTAATCTAAGTCAACTTAACAGGGTCGATGATCCTTTGAGACTGATTGATTAGTAACATACTCAACATAGGACCCTGCAGTTGAATCAGCTGCTAGTCATTCAACGGGACATCTGAGCCCTCTTGAAGGCAGTTCGATAACACGTGAAGAGAGTACACAAATGGTCATGCTCTTTGAAACACGTGTACAGTTGAAGCGATGTAGATATAACTATTAGTTGATCTGAGAGGGTGTGTTTTGTACTAGTATGTTTAAAGATGATTTCTACAAATATACACATAAAAACTTTAAGGCTGCGTTTGGCAGCCATTTTAAGTGGTGGGATCGGAAAAATTATTTTCCCAATCCATCAAAGCCGCCATTTGGAGCCAGCTTTGGATGGAAAATTTTCCATCTAAAGCTATGCGGACCCCATTGTGTAGAGATTTTCCACAAGTTTTTCATGCACGGACTTCGGACGGGACCGCCTAATTGTGTAGAATTTTCTTGGTATGCTATGCTTCCTCTTCTCTTCTTTCTAGTTCTAGGTTCCTGGAGTGCTCTGTTTGAAGACAGTAATTAAGTACGTAAATCTCTTCCAAAAGTTCTCATATACCTAGCTGCCAAAACTCAAGAGTAACATGTGCATTAGACCTTTAATCCTCCCAAAAATTCATCCTTGAGTTAAGACAGCTTAAACTAGAGTTGCTCTATGTTTCTAGTTCTGCATTAATTATCCATCATAGTAAAGTCATCTTAGAAAAATAATTCTGTGACCAGAATAATTTGTGACTTTTAATTATGATGAGAGGAGATGTGCTGTTTTCCTAGTTTGAAACTTTCAATGCTTAGGCTAGTAAGATTTTGTTCCTTGTGACAATCAAGTTGTCTTAGTAGGTTTACCTTGTAAAGACCACAAAAACTATGATATAGCGAATCTAACTATGACCTATCTTCCAAAAATGCCAATGGTCTCTTAGTAGTAAGTGCCGTCCAAGGCTAAAAGATATGACAACTACTAAGTGCTAAAAGACATGTACAACTCCTAAGTAGTCCATATATATATATAAATGATCAAACTGAACTATTTTCAAAGCTCAAAAATGGACTGCAATTTTCATATCAAACACTGTTGCCCATTTTAGTAATTCTGATCACAACAGCATGTGTTTGTGCAACATATCCTGTGCCAATGCGATTTGAGAGGATGAAAAGAGTCATGAAAATGGATTCATTAAGAGACCTCCCACCAGATTTTGTTGCATATAATTACACGCAGACTCTAGATCATTTCAACTACAAACCAGAGAGTTATGCCACCTTTCAGCAGAAATATGTCTTGAACTTCATGTATTGGGGTGGGCGAAATACTAGCTCACCCATCTTTGTATATGCTGATGCAGAGATTCTGATTAATTGGAACATTGAAATTGGTGGATTCATTGTTGATCTGGCTTCACGTTTTAATGGTCTGCTGTTGTATATAGAGGTGAGTATGTCTTTAGCACATGAGTATATTATTTTTCGCCTTAAATGACGTAGTCAGTTTTTTTTTTTTTGGGTAAATGCTAAGTAGTAGACAATGAAAAAACATGGTAAAACATTATCTGCTGGTATTCTTTTCTATACAAACATGCTCCAGCTGATAATGATGTAGCTGATACCAATGCTTGTGTATGTATGTAATATGGCCAATGACGCAACACAGCATCGTTACTATGGAGACTCGATGCCATTTAGGTCTGAAGATGAAGCATACCAGAATGCAAGTACTCTTGGATATTTGAGCTTGACGCAGGCTTTAGCAGATTCTGCACAGTTGAACACTGATGTTAAAAAGAACCTGGCAACTGAAAATTGCCCAGTGATTGCTGTTGGAGGATCCTACGGTGGAATTAAGTAAAGTTGATTGCACTTGTTCTGAAGAATTTCCCAAAGTAAAGTTGTCATTGTTAAATGTTTTCCATGTGATGCTGATTTAATGATATATGTGTTACAATCCAGTGTTGGCATCATGGTTATGTCTCAAGTATCCGCATATTGTTATTGGGGCTTTCGCATCTTCAGCAACAATACTTTACTTTGATAACATCACTCCACAAAATGCATTCCATCTTGTCATCACCAATGATTTCAGAGTAAGATTTTTAACAAGAACTATACGTAGTTTAGTCGAAAAATTTATCAATATGACTTTTTAAAGTGAACCAAACAGGAACAATGATTTTCAAATTCCTCAGAAATCTCTTTTGAAGAAAAGGTCCTAACAAACTTTAAAATTGTAATAACTTTGACAAATTTACGAATCACCTTGAATTAGTCTTCCAATGTTACATATATAATAAAATATCAAAATTGTTGGGTGATGCAGGAATATAGTGAGAGCTGTTACAACACCTTAAAACAGTCCTGGAATGAAACTGACAGAGTTGGAGCCCAATTAAATGGTCTTCTAACACTTGGCAGTATTTTCACCATGTGCAAGTGACAATTGATAGTCAATCACCACTTTCGGACTCAAAAATGGAGAAGTACTGATGGATTGTTGTTTCTGCTTTTTCTTTAAATTTTAAGTCCCTTGGATTCAACCAAAAAGCTGAAGGACCATCTAGGCATGGTGTATGTGATTTCTGCTCTGTATGATAATCCACCAGAAAACGCGGTCAGTAAGGTATGCAGCGCTATTGATGGAGATCTACAAGGAACTGATATTCTTGGCAGAGTTGCTGCAGGCCTGAATGCTAGTTTGCTTGCATGAAGACCATGCAATTCCATATTTGATTTTGAGCTAAACAATCAGAGTGGCTGGGATTGGCAGGTATTTGAGACACTTAATTTCAGCGATCTTGCAATCGTTATTCATTACAAAGTTATATAGAATAAACTCTATAGTCACTTTTATTTTCTTTTGTTTGCCTTCAATCTTTTGTGTTAAGTTTCAGAGATGTAAAGAGATGGTAATGCCGATAGGACATGATGGGAATGGTACAATGTTTGAAGCATCACCTTTCGATGTGGACAACTACACCAGGACCTGTCAAGCTCCTTTTGGAGTAACCCCTAGACCTCATTGGATCACTACAGAATTTGGTGGTCATGTAAGCTTCTTCTACACTTGATAATAGGTATCCTACTATGATAATTTCGTTGATCTTTTTCTAAGGTTTTTGCATTAATACAGATGGAAACTTAATTAGTTATTATTATGCACTCCATTCAAATAGAAAGCTTATAGTTCACTATTTTAATACAATTGTCAGGATATAAATCTGTCCTTGGAAAGTTTGGAAGCAACATAATATTTTCCTGTGGACTGTGCGACCCATATAGTGTTGGAGGGTAAAGAACAAAAAATTTCAGTCCTTGTTACTATATATTCAAATATCAAAACTACATATCACTGATTTATTATTATTATTATTATTTTTTAAATTTCAGGGTTTTACAGAACATTTCTAATAGTGTTGTAGCTGTATATACAAATGAAGGTATATCTGTAGTCATTTATAACAGTTCGATTTTCTTAATTTATTTCAGTTACAGAATTCTGACAGAGAATCATTATTGTATTTAGGAGCACATTGTTTGGATTTAGATAGTTCAAGTCCAAGTGACCCGGATTGGTTGGTTGCACAGAGACAGAAAGAGATCCCAATCATTCAACTTTGGATTGCAGAGCATAATGCCAGACTTAATTAGCACTAAGACTGGTAACAAAGTTGGCTGGTGAGAAAGAAACTACATTGTCCAATAACAAATTAATAAGCCAATTAACTCAAATCTTGGGACTCATTAATGATTTGGGTTTGCGGAAAATCTAAGTGCTAGTGCCCATAAATGGCTAGAATAAATTGAGGGTCGCATTTTGGTTTAAGCATTTGTGCACTAATAGCTTTTATTCTGTTTTTTATGATTGCATTGGTACATTCCACTATTTGTTGAAGCCGGATGTGATTTTTATTATTAGTTCAAGCTGTACACCTTAAAAATATGATGTAATCAACTTGTATTTATCTAATGGGCTAGTTACAGGTGCAAGTTTACTCTTATGGATGTATAAATTATATTTATATGTACTATTAACTGTAAATAATAGTTTAATTAATATAATTATAACGTAATTAGAAGCAGTATAATTGCTCCCAAGTGTGTGCCTAGCTTTCTAAACAAGTAAAAGGCAAGATTCAAGCACTAGCCCACAAAAATGTGGGCAATTTTTTATTTAATATGGATAGATATCTCCTGATTTATGGGAGCTAGGTTCCGATAGTTGTTTGATCTAGTGTCAGGAGATAAAAGAAAAAAAAAAAAAAAGAAACACTATAATTTTTGGGCCGCTATAGTGGGTATGGAGCAGTATCTTTGGGTTGCAAAGATACTTGAGAGGGAACATGCTAACATCACAAGCATATATATCTAAGTGGGGATGCAAAGTTGTGGTGGCACATGATAATGACAGACCATATGAGTGCTACTTAGATGCAAAGTTGTGGTGGCACACAATAATGGCAGACCATATGAGTGCTGGTAGGTCAAAAATGGCCTTAAGAGCAAGTTTCTTCTATCATTATTGAGTGTTCTGTGATTTAGTGTTGGCTTCTTTTTCAGACTGCTGTCGAATATTGAATTGTTTACTCACTAGATTGAACTGATGTCGTTTGACTCGTTTTCAACATATAGAAGAATTTTGTAATTTCTTGTAAAACGAATTTTGTGAGCATTTATTTTTCTGTTTAAATTGTTTTGCATATTGGTGGTTTTAGTTTTGCTCTTTTAAAAACAATTTATGGAATTGAGGGGTGGTTAAAAACATTTCCCCTTAATTATTTTTAGTTTCATTTTCATCTCATGGTAAAACTAGTCGTACATTAATTAATGTCATTTTGGATTGATGTATATATATCCATGACCATCAATAATTTTCCTTCAATTAATTCTGTCTTCTAGTGAAGAAAATTTGGATGTATTATATTATTTAATTTCTTTTTTGGATTGATGTATATCCTAGACCATCAATAATTTTCCTTCAACTAATTCTGTCTTCTAGTAATAAAATTTGGGTGTATTTTCTCTTCTTCTAGTGAAGACAATTTAGACATACTTATGGGGCCAAAGAATCGATTTCTAACTCTAAAGTGTGAAGAAGTATAATAGTGAGAATTTATTTAATAGGTCGATAATCAATGTCATTTTCGGATTCCGTCTTCTGATAATGAAGATAACTTGGACGTACTTCTAGGGGCAAAGAATCATTTTCTGGTACGTGTGAAGAAGTTTAATTGTGAGAACTTATTTAATAGGTCAATAATTCATGTGATGTATTTCTGGGGGCAAAGAATCGTTTTTCTAGTAAGTGTGAAGAAGTTTAATTGTTAGAACTCATTTATTCGGTCAAGGTTTATGTCTTCGACCATCAAAATGATGTTACAAGTATGAAAGCTATTTGTAATTAGATATTTTATAACACATGATGCGATGTTGTGAAGTTTTTGTATACATTTGAATTAAAAAGTATTTTTTCTTTTGTTAAATTATATTTGAAAAAGATTTCCCTTACTTCTCTTGATCATCTATATAAGGAGGTTCAAGATCTAACTCTAGATTTTTATTTTCTGAACATTGGATTTTATTGTCTTATTGGTAGATTATTGGATTTTATTATCTTATCGGTAGATTACCTTCATACTTATTAAGTTCGTACTTAAAAATTTTCTTTATAATCGATAAACTTGATGTAATATCTTAAATAATTAAATAGCATAGGTGGTCTACTGAGAAAGATAAATTAACAATAGAGTTGCACGATTATGAACAATAAGAGCCAAAATATAATGAGCTTGTGAGGAAATAATCAACAAATTTAGCCAAGACAACTATGAAATATCTTGTGAAATTTGTACATCTCTTTTATTTTTATTTTTATTTTTTTTGGAAATAACATCTCTTTTCAAGTTGTTATTGTATTCTAGATGTGCAAAATATCTTTATGACTCAAATTATGATAGCTCAATGAGGTTACTTCTGCTTTTCTAGTCCATCTTGGAGGCCACAAGTTTTAAGTCCCGGTCAGAGTGTAGTGTCATCATCTTTGGAAATAAGTTGTGATTATTATGATGGAACCATCGATATTTCCCTGTTTGAACTTTCAATGCATTAACCACCACAATTATGTTGCTTTTCAAAATCAAATCGACCTGTCTTTGTAATTACCTCCTAAAGCTGCCTATCATCCTAAAATTCCAACGACCATTTTCCGCGGTAGAACAACATTACCAGGGCCAGAGGAAATGCATAACCAACTGTTAATTAAGTAGTCTTTCTTTCTATATAGTTTAGCTCCAAGCTGATCAAACTAAACTATTTTCACAGTTCAAAAATGGGACTGCTATTTTCGTTTCGAATGCTGTTGCCTATTTTAGTACTTTTGGTCACAGCAACATGTGTTTTTTCAACATATCCCATGTCAGTGAGATCATTTGATGGGATGAAGAGAGTTATGAAAACCGATTCCTTCCCAGACCTGCCACCAGACTTTGTTGCATATAATTACACGCAAACACTAGATCATTTCAATTATAAACCAGAGAGTTATGCCACGTTTCAGCAAAAATATATATTGAACGTCAAGTATTGGGGTGGGGCAAATTCTGCTTCACCCATCTTCGTATATACCGGTGAGGAGTCCCCGGTTATCTTTGACATCTTTGGATTCATTGTTGATCTTGCTTCGCATTTTAATGGACTGCTGCTGTATATAGAGGTGAGTATGTCTTTACTCTTTAATTAGCGAATGATATGCTAGCTTTTATTTATTTATTTTATTGAGGAGGAGAATTAAATTTGGGACCTCAAATTTGCTGAAAAGTGTTGTCATCAACCAAATTATACCGGTAAGTATGTTTTCATAGACGAAAAAGGAAAAAATAGATATTAACTTGAAGTACATACAAACATAAATGGTATTATCTTTGTTAAATACTTAAATAATAGTTGATGTCGTTGGGATATTGATGACAATATATAACATGGCGTATGACACTACACAGCATCGATACTACGGGGACTCGATGCCCTTCGGATCGGAAGAAGAAGCATACCGAAATGCTGGTACTCTTGGTTATTTCAGCTCAACACAAGCTCTAGCAGATTATGCACAATTAATCACTCATGTTAAAAAGAACCTCTCGGCTGAAAATTGTCCAGTAATTGCTGTTGGAGCATCCTATGGAGGAAGTAAGTTGTCTATATATTTAAGGCTACGTTTAGAATTGTTGTAGTTTAATTGAAATTGAACCCAACCGATTATTATTATTTATTTATTTATTTTTCTGTTCCCAATCTTTAGAACCAAATATGAGAAAACTGAGAATTGAAACCAGCCTGAACCGAACATGTTTGGCTTGGTTTCGTCCTATTCTAGGCTTGTTTTTGAGTCTGTTTCTAGGCCTAAACCGAACACGAACGACGAAGGAGTACGATGACAGGGTTAGCAAATGGTTTGGGGAAGAGAGGTTCTTTCTGCAAAAATGGGACTGGTAGTCTTTGTCACAAATAACAAGAACACAAAGAGAAAATAAAATGACAAAAATCATTTTACTCCCTCAGTTTTGGGAAATGGTAAAATTTCAACTATATTTTGAAAATGGTCAAATCAACCCTAACTTTTAAAAATGTGTCAAATTAGTGTCTCTCATTAATTAATTGACGGTCAAATTTAACGGACAACATAGTGAGCAGGGGTAATTTTGTTATTTCGAATCGTAGCTTAAGATCTTGACACGTGTATTAATCAAATAATTTGTAAAAAAAAGGATGGAAAATAAAAATAAAAAATCAAAGTTTAAAAAATTATTGACAAAAAAAAAATTAAAAATTAAAGATCTTCAACTTGAATTTCTTGCTAACCAAAACAAAAAACTAAAATTTAAAAGAAAAAAACTAAAAAACCATATAATTATTACACATATAAATATTATTAAATATATATTATTAAACATGATTAAAAAATATATATGATTAAACACATTAGTAAATACATTTCATAAAATATATTTGATATATTATTACATATATAAAAATTATTACACATAAAAAATTTAAAAAATCAAAAATCAAAATTGAAAAATTAAAAAAAAAAATTGTTGAAAAAAATGAAGAAAAATTGAAAGGGTTCAAACAACCCATACATCAACAAGATGGGCCACCAAGATGCTTGTCGAGCTCTCCAAGTCACAGGACTCCGCCGCCAGAGATGGCACCACCACCGTGGTCGTCATCGTCGGCACCCTCTTAAAGTAGTGCATCGTCGGCACCCTCTTAAAGTAGTGCCTCACCCTCCTCTTGAATGAAATCTTGACCGTCATTTCCAATTCACTCCACAAGGCCTCCATCAAAGCTATTGATGTGCTGATAGCAATGGCTATCCCGATCGAGCTCTTCGACCATGAAAGCTTGATCAAATCGACCAGTACCTTGCTAAACAGCAAGGTGGTAAGTCAGTACTGTTAAATTTTGATTTTTTTTTTTTTTAATTTTTGTTGATTTTGATTTTTTAAATTTCAACCTTAAAAGACTTTGATCTTCAACCTTCAAACTGTTAAATTTTAATTTGTTTTTTTTCAAAGGTTAGACAGATCTCTACATGATGGAGCTTTTTTTGTTTTTTTTTTTTTGTAATTTAAAAATTATTTGTTAATGAAGTAAAAAAGTTATTAATTATATATCTAAATGTTTTAATTTAGAAATGGTGATGTATCAATTAATTATTTGTGTAAAATTATTAATTTTTTTTTAATTTTATATGACACATGTTGGTTTTTTATTGGTTGATAAATTAGGATAAAATGATAATTTTAAGATTAACTAATGAGAGGGGTAAGATTGACTTTTGTACATCCTGTTGGGTTTGACTGTCAGTTGACTGATAGGAGAGACTAATTTGATACTATTTTGAAAAGTTAGGTTTCATTTAATCTTTTTTTGAAACATAATTAAAAATTTGACCATATCCTAAAACTTAGAAACTAAAATGATTTTTGCCCAAAATAAAAATATATTCTTAACAAACAAACAACACAAACACAAATAGAAAATAAAATAGCAAATACCTAGTAAAAGTTGCAGACGAATGATGATAGAAAATAACCATGAGAGAACCTAGTAGTCATTATTGAATGACGAATAAGTTGCAGACGAACGACAATAGAAAATAACTAGAAAAGAGGCTAGTAGTCATTGTTGAATGACGAAGGAGTTACAGACGAACGACAATAGAAAATGACTAGAAAAGAGACCAGTAGTCACTATTAAATGACGAAGGAGTTACAGATGAATGATGAAGGAGTATGGCGATAAGGTTGACGACCAGTTCGATAAGGAAAGGAAAAGATAGGGGTGTTTGTGTCTTTGTGAATAAGTATAAAGAAGGAGGAAAATAGAAGGGTTGTCGACGTCTCTACAAGAAGAAGAAAGAGAGAGGAAAATGGAAAAGGTTTAGCCGGTCAATGGGTTGTTTAGGGTTAGGTGTGTGGATTTATGCATGTGCTCTTCAACATTATTCAAAATTTGAATAAACTTGAAGGGCACATGCGTATAAAAAAAATAAAAAATATATATAATAAATTGTATTCGGTTTTGGTTCGGGTTTGGGTCGAGACACCCAGACCTGTGTAGTAACCAAAATTTTCTTGAATTTTCACATGGAGAATTCAATGTCCTTTTCTCCTCACATGAATCAATCCAAACACTTGAAAATTGGTTTGAGTCAGTTCATGTTAATTTGCCCAACCCTACTGGCTTTCCTCTGGCATATATGGTTAGTGCTAGCTACCACCACTAGCCACCAAACTACAAACCTTTTGTTTTAATTTATTGTTTAAAATTATTATATTTTCTATATTTAATTTTTTTTGGTGCATGTTTAATGAGGAAGTTAGAATTCAATACAAGGGTATGTTATCTTTTTTATTACAATTGTAAAGTTGTTATGAATATTTTAAAGAGAAAATTGTGCAAATAACCATTTTTTGAGACTGAAGTTGAAAATTAACAATTTTTTTTTAGATTCCGTATTTTTACCAAGTGTATTGTTGTCCAAAAACAATTTTTCTTGCATGATTTTGAAAAAAAGGGTTAATGTTCAACTTGGACATAAAAAAATGGTAATTTATAAAAAATAAAATAAAATCATTTTTTAAAGGTAAAGGTTTAATTTCTCTAATGATTAGTTTTCAAAGATAACCTTCACTTAACTTTTCAAAAACTGATTATAAAATAAACATATTACGAAATAACCATATTTTTAACAATTTACCATGCTCTTTTATATTTCAAATTAAAGAAATAATTACTTATTTTATAAGTTACATCAATCTTAAATGTACATTAATATATTTTTAATTTCATTTTTGGTTTAATTATAATTTAATTTATTAAAATTCAGTGCTGGCATCATGGTTACGTCTCAAATATCCACATATCGCTATCGGAGCCTTGGCATCTTCAGCACCCATACTTTACTTCGATGACATCACTCCACAGAATGGATACCATCTTGTTGTCACCAAGAATTTTAGAGTAAGAATTTAACAACACACAAACGAAATAGTGATAATTTAAGATGCCTTTTTGACTTTTCAGGTCGAAGTGATTTTGAAATTTGTCTGCTACTGGGGAATGGTTTTTCAAATAAAATGAATAGAGAGAGGGAATATCCCTAAACAACTGTATAAAAAAAAACGTTTTTGATAAATTTTGAAAGAAGGCAATTTAAAAACCACCCTAAATAAATCACTGAAAGTTGCATGCATATTGTAACTGTTGGGCGATGCAGGAACGTAGTGAAAGTTGTTACAACACCATAAAACAGTCTTGGAAGGAAATTGATACGGTTGCAGCCCAAAGAAATGGTCTTGTACACCTTAGCAGTATTTTTAGTACTTGCAGGTGATTAATCAATAAGCGCCAATGACCCCTTTTCAGGCTGAAAATTATGATGGAAAAGTACTAATCAATCGATTATTAATTTTGTTTTTTCTATTTGTTCAAATTTTAAGTCCTTTGAATTCGTCCGAAGAGCTCAAGGAACTTCTAGAGAGAGTGTATGTAAGCTCTGCTCAGTACGATAATCCGCCGGATTATCCTGTCAATGAGATCTGCAGTGCCATTGATGGAGCACCGAAAGGAACGGATATTCTTGGCAGAGTTGCTCTAGGTTTCAATGCTAGTTTTTATGGTGGAGGACAATGCAATTACATATATGATATTAAACCAAGCAATAAGAGTGGATGGCAATGGCAGGTATTCCAAGTACTTATGATTTTACTTTCTACAAACTCGATATGGTAACTTATAGGCATTTTAATGCTTGTTACTTTCAAAATTTGAATACTTTTAGGTCTCTAATTTATGCCGCTAACTTCGGTTTTTAAAATTAAACATCCCTTAAGGTTATTCACCAAAAAAGACTCTGTAGTAATAAGAATAATAATATGAACAATGATTTTATTAATTGTAGCAGTTCGTTTTACTCTTTAAAATATAGATTAGTTAGATTGTTGTCCTTTTGGAGTCCCCTGTTATCTTCTTAGTGCTTTTATGCATTGCATTCTTATTTGTCCTCTTTCAAGCATCAATTTTGTCAAAAATGTCAAAACAATTATCAATATTTTCCTACTTTGCCTAAAAATTTTGTTTGTGTTTCAGAAATGTACAGAGATGGTAATGCCGATAGGACATGATGGGAATGGTACAATATTTGAACCATCACCTTTCGATTTGAACAACTACACCAGGACCTGTCAAGCTCTTTTTGGAGTAACCCCAAGACCTCATTGGATCACTACAGAATTTGGAGGTCATGTAAGCTTCTTGTACACTTGATAATTGGTATCCTATTGCGATAAGTTTCGTTGATCTCTCTTAGGTTTTTGCATTAATACAGATGGAAACTTAATTAGTTTAATTTTTCTTGAATTATTATGCACTCCATTCAAACAGAAAGCTTATAATTCACTGTTTTAATATGATCATCAGGATATAAAATCTGTCCTTGGAAAGTTTGGAAGCAACATAATATTTTCCAATGGACTGCGTGACCCATATAGTGTTGGAGGGTAAAGAACAAAAAATTTCAGTCCTTGATACTATATATTCAAATATCAAAACTACATATCACTGATTTATTTCTTTTAAAATTTCAGGGTTTTACAGAACATTTCTGATACTATTGTAGCTGTATATACAAATGAAGGTATAAAAGTGTTTGATTTTCTTAATTTATTTCAGTTACGAATTCTGACAGAGAATCATTATTGTATTTAGGAGCACATTGTTTGGATTTAGATAGTTCAAGTCCAAGTGACCCGGACTGGTTGGTTGCACAGAGAAAGAAAGAGATCCAAATCATTCAACTTTGGATTGCAGAGCATAATGCCGGACTTAATTAGCACTAAGACTGGTAACAAAGGTGGTCAGTGAGAAACAAACAACAATGTACAAAAATAAATTAAGTAACAAGCCAATTAATTCAAATCTTGGGACACAAAAATGATTTGGTTTGTGGAAAACGTGAGTGCTAGTGCCTATAAATGGTTAGAATAAATTGAAGGTCGCATTGTGGTTTAAGCATTTGTGTACTAATAGCTTTTATTCTATTTTTATGATTATGTTAGCACACTCCACTATCTGTCAAAGCTAAATGTGATTTTTAGTATGACATCAAACTGTACACCTTAAAAATATGATGTAATCAACTTGTATTCATCTATTGGCTAGTTACATGTGCAAGTTTACTCTTATGGACGTATCAAATATATTTATATATTTTGTTAACTGTAAATAATAGTTTAATTAATACAATTATAATGTAATTAGAAGCACTATAATTTTTGGGCCACTATAGGGGGTATGGAGTAGTATTTTTGGGTTGCAAAGGTACTTGAGAGGGAACATGCTAACATCACAAGCATATATCTAAGTGGGGATGCAAAGTTGTGGTGGCACATGATAATGGCAGATCATATGAGAGCTGGTAGGTCAAAAATTTGCCTTAAGAGCAAGGTTTTTCTATCAGTGAATGATCTGTGATTTCGTGTTGGTTTCCTCTTTAGAATGTTGTCGAATATTGAATCGTTTACTCACTAGATTGAACTGATGTCAATTGACTCATTTCCAACTTATAGAAGAAGCCTGTAATGTCATGTAAAACGAATTTTATGAGCATTAATTTATTTTGCTGTTTAAATTGCTTAATTTGCATATTGGTGGTTTTAGTTTTGCTCTCTAATAGCAAACCTTTGGCCTTTGGAATTTGATTTATTAGTTAGGAGTTTGAAATTTATAATTCAAATCTTAACACAATACATTTTTTATTTCGCAAATAATGATACAAGAAAATGTTGATTTGTATCCAAGCTGGTTTCATAATCAAAACCAATCCAAAACCAACAGTTTCCTTCATCATTTAAGATCTACCTTCTAGTCAAGCAATTTGAAAGTACTTCAGACGGCAAAGAATTGTCTTTATAGCAGTGATCTGAAAAAATTGTGTGAGTACCTTAAAGAATAAAATTTTAGAAAGATTCACTCTGTATCCCATATTATTTATGACGAAAGTATCAATTAGGGTATTATTACTGGCTTAAAGTCCAAATGTCATTATTTTTGCGATTAATGCTTGAAAAACCTGCTTCCTTTATAATCTAAAATCAATTGATGTACACAAATACTAACCGGTTTATCATCTAATATGGTTTGATGATAAAAAATACTTATTCAATCTGATAATCAATTATTCATGTTTGAGTGATTATATCGCAAGTGATATTTCAAAAAAATAAATACTAACTAGTTTAATTAGTAAGATCTCATATCATATACAAGCGCTCTTGAGTTTAATTATACGTGCATTAAATTTTCTGGGTTCATTATTTTTTCGTTGTGAGGGAGTACTACGGTTGAACCCAATTGTTTTGAATTTTGTTGCTATATCTATATGAAATGTTTCCTCTTGTTTTCTTTCAACTGTTTTTATTTGTAAATTTCTCCAAATTGGAAGTAGCAATAGAGGAATATGTGGAATCTCTTCCTAAAGTTGTATAGAGTAACATGTTCTGTTAATCTCCCCTTAAAATATTATAATCTTGCTTGACTTAGTAAAGCTTGATTTTATAATTGCTCTATGTGACTACTGCTTTAATAATTTCTTATCCATTTTGGACGGCAGAAATCTCTAAGTCCCCATAAAAAATTATATCCTAAAAATTAAAGACAAGAAAATCCCAACAAATAGTAAAAACAAAAATACAAGTTTTGAAAACAGCTCAGATGAGTTTTTTCAACATTATCAATATTCACGAACTATAGTTTACTAATAAAGGTTGCAAATTATGTAATAAATTATTTTATTTGTTCTCAAACTATACTTTGTAAATACTGATAGTATAAAAAAAACTCCTTTTAGTTTTTGATACTATTTTTAAAACTCAACACTTTTTCAATGCTAAAACAAAAAGGATCTCTTCATTACTCATAAGAGTAATTCTATGGCTAAAATATGCACTCTGTGCTCCTTACAAGTAAGGGATCCAGGATGTTTCCCGGTTTTAACTTCCAATGCCTATTGTAACCTTGTGTTCCATTGAGAGTCAACTTGTGTGTATTAGAACTCAATACATATGTTTGGTCCTTTACTTGCGGACTTCTAAATTCTTTGATCTTATAGTAACCTAGTAGAGTCTTTCGCTTCGGATCTCCAATATGTGACAAACCTGTCAGTTTGGAAGGGGTTTGCTAGAGAGCTTAGCTCTCCCCACATATATCTCAATTTGCATTGGTTTGTTTAGAATATTCTACATATATTTGGCTTGGTCCATTGATTTGAGTATCTTTGCAATTACCTTGTAAAGGGACCATAAACAATGTGTTATATATACAAAGAAGCTATATATTTGTCATCCAAAAATGTCCACTGATATCTTTGTAATTGCCGCAGAACAAGATTACCTTTCCCAAAGGACATATACAACTGCCAAGCAATCCCCATGTATATGTACGTGCATGTATATTCTAAACTTATCAAACTGCATTAGCTACATAGCTCAAAAATGGCACTTCAATTCTCATTTCATCAACTGTTGTCAACCTTAGTTTAGGTCACAGCAACATGTGTCTCTGCAACATATCCCAGGTCAATGAGTATGACGGGAGTTGTGAAAACCGAATCCTTCTCTGACCGGCCACCTGATTATGTTGCATATAATTACAAGCAAACTTTAGATCATTTCAATTACAAACCAGAGAGTTATGCCACCTTTAAACAGAAATACATTTTAAACTTCTAGTATTGGGGTTGGCCAAAGACTAGCTCACCCATCTTTGTCTATTTGGGTAAGGAGTTTCCCACAATTACTAGGGACATAACCTTCTTTCGGTTCATTGTTGAACTTGCTTCGCGCTTCAAAGGACTGCTGTGATATATAGAGGTGATTATGTTTGGCAAATGAGTTTTCAGATTCAATCGTAGAGGATTAATAATATACTGAATCCTACACCTTTTTTTTCTTACTTTGACTTTATAATGTACTCTATATCGTTACAAAGTCGTTTTATAACATTACAGAGTTTGAATCTCATATGAAAATAAATATGGATGCCGCACATGATAATTATTATACATTTACGTACTATAATAAAACTATGCTATAATTTTCGTCCAAAGGAAATGTCAATCATTTCATATGAAATAAAAAAAAAAAAAAAAGCTATCCTGTGTTTTGTTAACATATTAATCTCATATCGTAAATGTAATATTACGTTTCTTTTCTAATGATTTTAGTTTATAAGATTGTAAATAATGATTACTCACATGTTCTTTTATATGCACACTTAAAAAATAGTTTTTTTTGAGATACCATATTTAAATAATAGTTATGATTCCACTTATAAATGTTTTTATAATTTAATATGACTCTTGACACTACATAAAATTATTCTTATTCTTAAATTCTTAAATTAAATATTTTTGGGTAACTGATGACAATAAGATGACAAATGACACTACACAACATCGTTGCTACAGGGACTCGATACCTTTCGGATCCAAAGATGAAGCATACCAGAATGCAAAGTACTCTTGGATATTTGAGCTCAACACAAGCTCTAGCAGACTATGCACAATTGATCACAGATGTCAAAAAGAACTTGTCAGCCGAAAATTGTCCTGTAATCGCTGTTGGAGGATCCTATGGTGGAAGTAAGTACCGGAAACAAAGTTGTCAGCAGCTGTTTAAAACGTTTTCAGTTTCACGCTGGTTTAATTATAACATAATCTGTTAAAATTTAGTGCTTGCATCATGGCTGCATCTTAAATATCCACATATTAGTATAGGAGCTTTGGCATTGTCAGCACCGATACTTTACTTCAATGACATCACTCCAGAAAATGGATACTTAGATGTTGTTACCAAAGATTTCAGAGTAAGACATTTACAATACGCAATGACTTTTTTATACTTCAAAATAAACATACTATCTATCAAAAGATTCAGAATGCCTTTGAATTTAAAATTTATGAGAAATGTCTTACCAAATGATTTTTTCGACAAATTTTAATTAGAATTAGGAATGCCCCTGCTCCTTGGAATTGCAAAGAAGATTGTTTCTGACAAATTTTAAAATTGTAAGGAAGGTTGAAAATAAATTAATCAATCCTCCGAAGTTGTGCAAAAAACAGAATTGTTGTGTTATATATGCAGGAATATAGTGAGAGTTGTTACAACAGCATAAAACAGTCCTGGGATGAAATTGATAGGGTTGCATCTCAAACAAATGGTCTTGTAAAGCTTACCAGTATTTTCAGTACTTGCAGGTAAAGACTAAGAGGCTATCACTTCTTTCAAACTCAAAAATCATATACAAAATCTGACGGATTATTATAAATTTTTGCATTTTTTGTTTTTCCAACCTGAAGCCCCTTGAATTCGTCTCAAGACCTCAAGGACCAGCTTAGAGCGGTGTATATGTATTCCACTCAATATGATAATCCCCCATGTAATCCCCTCAGTAAGGTCTGCGACGCCATTGATGGAGCTCCACAAGGAAGTGACATCCTCGGCAGAGTAGCTGCAGGTCTCAACGTTAGCATTAATGGTCTTCGTGGAGGTCAATGCAGTTTTATATATGATTCTTGATCAAGCAATGGCTGTGGATCAGAATATACTTGGCACGTATTTTACATTGATGTTTCCTTCAAAGTTTGAACCTTAGATCTTATGAGAACAAACCACTAGTCTAACTCATAGGCCAGTCCTTTTACCATTTAAAATTATAGATTCGGTTATATTTTTATCCTTTTAAGTTTAATTTCTTTAAAAATTCCATTTACTTGGAATTATCTGAATCTTTGTTGTTTTCCCTTGCCATCTTGCTAGTTTTTCTGTTTTAGATTATTTTGTCCTGTACTTTGCAGCATTTTTGTCAGGAACATCATAATTGTTATCACTTCTTTTTTTCTTCTTCCTATAGTTTTGTGGTTGTGTTTCAGGGATGTACAGAGTTGGTAATGCCGATTGGAGATGATGGCGGGAGTGGCTCAATGTTCCAAGGATCGCCTTTTGATTTGAACAACTTCATCCAGATCTGCCAAACTCTTTTAGGAGTAAACTCCATGACCTCATTGGATCACAACAGAATTTGGTGGCCATATATATATATATATATATTGTGTGCATACAGACATGTAGTGAGATGGTGATGCCCATAGGCATTGAGAATAACACAATGCTGCAACCTGATCCTTTCGTCCTAAGTGAATTCATCAACGAATGCAGAAGAGATTACGGTGTCCCTCCTCGCCCACATTGGGTCACTACTTATTATGGAGGACATGTAAGTGGTTTTTTTTTTTCCCCTCATTTTGTTTTGTTCTAAGGACACACAGCTTATATATTTATGATAAATTACAGGATATAAAGTTGATTCTTCAAAGGTTTGGTAGCAACATTATTTTCTCCAATGGACTTAGAGATCCTTACAGTAGCGACGGGTAGTCAAAATTTTGCAGAAATTTAAACTAAAATGTGATATTTCTTCTTTTAATACATATGTTTGTATGTGTTTAATAAGATTCTATCCCTTACTATATATAGGGTGTTGGAGAACATATCAGACAGTATTGTGGCGGTTACTACTATCTATGGTATGGACATATATTTTTGTCCAAAAAAAATTGGAAAATACTAAATTAAAATAAAAGAAGATCTCATGATTATCAGTAATTTGGCAGGTTCTCATTCTTTGGATATCCTGCGAGCAAACGAAAGTAGTGATCCGGATTGGTTGGTGAAGCAGCGTAAGATTGAGGTCTAGATCGTTGAAGGTTGGATAGCAAAGTACAATGCTGACCTAAAAGCATTAAAGCAATACTAGAAATTATAGATAAGAAGAAATAATGGCAGTGGAAGTTAAAGCTACGGTTGAGCTCGCTACTTTGGATATCATGTCAGATAATTATATTCTCATAAAGTTTACCGAATTGAAAAATCAATGAAGATGTTTTGGTTATAGGATGTTACGTGTTTTTATGTGCGTATATATATATATATATATAGTAATACTTTCCAAATGACATAATATGTAAATTGTACATATTTTATCAATTATCATAATATTTCATTATTTATAAGATATTAATAACTCAAAAGCCACATCATTTGAGCATGAATTTGGATAATATATTTGGAAAATTTATCATTACTTATATATATATGATTTAATATTTCCTAGAATAATTATTTATTTGCTGCTTGTACATGGGTTTGATTAGAGTTGGTTTGCTTTGACTAGACTTTTTTTAAAAAAGACTTCATTTAAGTCATTGAGGTTTCGAAAAATATAGATTTTTAAAATTATTTTAAAAACAGTTCTTTTCATCCCTAATTTTTCAAAAACTCTTTAAAGTGGTTCAAAACGTCAATCAACTAACGGTCAATATTAATAAAATATCTAAAAATATATTTTTATCATTAATGATTATTAGTTTCACATAAATTACCGGATTATCCTAATAAAATAATGAATTTACAAGATAAATTATCTAAAATACCTCTAAATTTAAGTTATTAAAAATGGCTTAAAGTCATCGTTAACCATCAGTTGACTGATAGTTTGGATTTTTTTGAAGAGTTTTGAACAAATTAGGAATGAAAAAAACTATTTTAAAAAAAGTTTTAAAAACATGATATTTTTCGAAACCTTGAGAATTAAAATGAAGTTTTTCCTTTTTTGTTTTTGGATATATTCTTTGGTTGAATTTTATTTTTATTTTTTTCCATTCATATACAATGAGTTTGATTGAAGGTGGATTGGACAAGAGTTTGAAAATGGCATGTGTGAGAAACCAAAGAAAGGGATGAGTGTTTACAGAGGAGAGAGAAGATAAAGGGTATTTTAATTTTTGTTTAAAAGTCATGTCATGTGTCAACTTGGTATTGGATGGTCAAACCACATCAACGCCCCATGGAAGATTAACATTTTTATAAAATGTATAATCTTGGTAGTTGCTTGACTTTTATTTTTATGGGAATACTTCATTCTAGTCATTAAGATTTCAAAAAATATCATATTTTTAAAACTCTTTTAGAAACAACTATTTTCATTTATAACTTTTTCAAAACTCTTTAAAAAAGTTTAAACTGTTAGTCAACTGACGGTCAACGATGACAGATAGTTTGGGAGGCAATGATAAGATGGTCTTCTCGTATGAGATGCTAAGATCATGATACATGGATGATTAGAATTTTAAATATATATAAAAGAAGAAATTTAAAAAAATAATAATAATAATCATGATAAATTAATAATTGAATAAAAATAAATTGAAACAATAGTAATATGTAGTAATCTTTTGAGATGGATGACAGAGAAAAAATAAAAGATTTTTTTTTTTTTAAATCTGACTATTGTTTTTCAAAAGAAATTAAATAATAATAATAATTAAACAATATAATATTTTTAAATATCTCATTGTTTCCAATTGAACACTACTTGAACGCCACCACCGCTGCTATCTACTGACCAAACAACCAAATCACCACCTTGCATAACCCAATAAATCGTAGCAGTGGCAACTCAGCAATTGACCACCATCATCGAAGTTGAACCCACCATTGAAGTCGAACCCAACAACCTAGTAATAACCTAACATTCATCTGGGTTCGAGTGATGAACTGGGTTCGAAGACATAGTGGCTGTTGCAATGAAGATGGTGGTTGTTGCATTCAACCTAGCAATAACCTAATATTCATCCAATCAACACATCAATCAACAATCATATGAAAAAAAGAAGAAAAAAAAGAAAAAGAAAAAGAAAACACCCAATCGGCTCGACGTGGGTTCGAAGATATGGTGGCTATTTTGATGACGATGGTGGTCGTTGCATTCAACCCAGTATTGTTTTATTTTTAAAAAATAATAATCATTTTTTAAATAAAAAAGCAATAATTATGTTATTGTATATGTGTCAACTTTTTATTAGTCAAATGACATGTAATATTTTGATTTTATTAGGGGTAAAATGATCATTTTAAGTGATGAGGGGTAATTGAGTCTTTTTATTTTTCAGTTTGGTTTAACTATAAGTTGACTAACGATTTGGATTTTTTTGAAAAGTTTTGCAAAAGTTTGAGATGAAAAGAAGTTTAAAAACCTAATATTTTCTAAAACCTTAAGGATTAAAAAAGTTATGTCAATGGAATCACTTTTGAGAAATGTGCAATTACCAACTTCCATACTTGAAGTCTTTGTACACATAAATGCAAGTCAAATTTTAATTTAGGCCTGTAAGAAATCATAAGACCACACGAGAAATAATGAGTATTGACATGGCATCTTGGATTTTTTCAGTTTGTTTCGGCTTGTTTAGGTATTCTTATTGGCTAGGGTTAGGTCAGTCTTGTGATATAATTTTAAAGGAGTAATTTATTTATTATGTGGGCTGGTTGGTTCATTTTTTAATTTAGTATGTGGCCCAAATTAGAATAGTTAGAGGTTATTTGTTTTTTTATCTGAAGAGTGAAAACTAAATAGTCTTTATTATTGAACATAACTGAAGACTGTATAATGACTGAAATATGAAATCTAAAGATATGTTTGTTTTTTTCTTTTCAATGTTTAACATGTTGATCATTTGGTTTTTCAAAAGAAAAACATTTAAAAATAAATACTTTTATGTTTATATCCTTATAACTAATAATTGTTATGTATTTTTATTTTAAATTATATATGCAGCAAAAAATAAATTATTTAATAAATCTGAACCAAATTTATCTATATGTTTCTAATTTTTCCAAAATGTATGTAGTTTTTATTGATAATAATAAATATATATATTGTTTTAAACAATAATAGTGTAAGAATTTGTTAAGTTCACGTAACTTATACATTTTTATTTTTTAGGTTATAAAATATATGTTGTTAAAATTGCTATACAAATATAAACATTCAAATTACTAATAACAATATATATGAACAATAATAATTTGTAGGATATGAATGAAGAAAAAATTGGAAATATATATGTTTTAGAAGGATAGTTATGAAAGAAAATATTTTAATTATGATTAAATGATAAGTTAAAATTTCTAACATTTTATTTTAAGTTTTTTTTTTTTTTAACAAATTTAAGTTATTTAAGCACTTAAAAAACAAACAAAAATGACTCTAGTTCAGATCCATCAAGTGATAAGTTGAAAAAACAAACAACTCCTTAGAACTTATTGTTGGATCTATAATCAGGTCGTCAACATATTGTTAAAATAACTTAACTTTTCTTTGATTGTTAATTTCAAAACTTATAATTTTTAGTGCTAAAAAGAGAAAAAAAACAAAAAAAACCTCTTGATTACATACATGATACATATATTTTTTGACTACTGTGAGAGGACTTCAAATAAAACACACAAATATCAAGGAGAACAATCGACGTTCTTTTTTTCTTGGTCAAATATGGGATTAATCTTCAGTCTTGCCACAATAAATAAAACGTGGAAATTAAAGAGAGGGGAGATTTTTCAGCGCTGTCTGCAAATAATGGAGGATTCCCAGTATTAATTCGGAATTGCTAAATCAGAAAAAACAATCAAATAGATGAAAATAAAATTCTTCATTTATTTTTTTAATGGCAAAAGAGAAACAGAATCTAATATCATTCCATCAAATATTCTTAACAAAATAAGTCAAAAGATAAATCCAACCAAAAATTATAATAGCTTGATTTATTGAGTATTTGTAGCTGTTTAAAAAAAAAAAAAAAAAGTAGTATTTGTAGTTTTGTACTATAAGTTGCTCGGACAACAGGGGAGTTTTCTTCTCATACCCATACAAAATAACATAAATTTTCCTACTTTAATTTATTTATTATGAAGAAAGCGAAATTCAAATGTTCACTTTCAATTCTCTCAAAAAAAAAAAAATGTTCACCTGCAAAATAAAGGATACTTACAAAATAATGCACACTCTCGTAAATTTATTTCTATTTACTAGTACAATAACACCTCTTGCCAAAATGAAGGAAAGAAGCGGAAGTAAACCATATCAAAATAGTCTGTCTCAAAGAAAAAAAAAAAAAAAAAAGAAGAAATAAAAACTAAATCAAAATAGATGTGCAAAGAAAAGTTTTACTGGAGGATATAGATTAGGTGAGATTAAAATATGTTATTGACTCTAGGTTGATTTGGACATGTTAATTTTTGTTTACATGTATAGTTTAATATCAATTTGCTAGTTGTCCACATCTTGAAGTATTCTTGCTTTCTGCTTCCCCGATAAAAGACTCGCACATAAAAGCGAGTCATCATTATATTTATTATATTTACGCCTGCAGGTTTTTTCGCTAAATTACCTTTTCAAACAAGCAAAATGCAGTATTTACTTGAACATGCTGATGGCCAATTGTCACTATCCTCTGTTTTTTCTCAGAATATTACATGGTGGGATTTTTTTTTTGAAAAATACATGGCCGGATTTTATTTGTATTGATTTGTGTTAGTATCACATCTCTAAGAGTTTTATTAGATTGTTCAGATTGAGAAGAATCCACAGCTAATATGCCAGCTCAACTTTGCTAATTCTTAAACTAGTAGGCCTTTGAGTTTCGTAGTTTATGAAAGTCCACGTAATTACCAGGCATGTTAGTTAACATAATTTATTGATCTTGGAGTACCTGGTAAAATTAATTAGACATAGGATTCTCCGCTATAAATGTCCGTCCCTGCTACGACTTCTGAAACACAATATCATATTCACAATAATTACCATGAAGCCTTCAACATGCTCATCATCTCCACGTCTTCTATTCATCTTCATGATATGTTTCTTTATCTCTGCAACAGCTACAAGGTTTAAAATTCCAAGGCTTAGTCCAATGGGAGGAATGATTTTACAGGAACCAGCTAAAATTCTGTCAGAAAGTCAGTCAGCTGATTTCGAAACATTTTTTTTCAACCAAACACTTGATCACTTTAACTACAGGCCTGAAAGCTACTCAACTTTCCTGCAAAGATATGTGATCAATTTCAAGTACTGGGGTGGTCCAAATACTACTGCACCAATTCTTGCATATCTTGGAGCTGAAGCACCCTTGGATGGCTCTCCAACAGGCATTGGTTTCATGTCTGACAACGCCGTCCGGTTTAATGCTCTCCTTGTTTATATTGAGGTATATTGTGCATATTTATATATAAAGAGAGAGAGAGAGAGAGAGAGAGAGGTAGGATTGGAAAACATAAATTTTGACATAAATCTTTACACAACTTTTTAACCATTAGATTGAAAAATATTGAATGGTGTAAGATCAGTTGTTAATTTTTTAACTTGATACATTTCTCCCTATTTTATCTCTACATTTTCTACTCCATATCATCCATTAGATCAAATACAAAGATTATAAATCTAATTTTCATTTTATTTTTTTCTCTCTATTCAGTTAATCAAATCACCCAAACAATATATGAATTTAACAATATATATATATATATATAATTATGTAATTATGCAATTATTGATTGGTATATCGACGTATACAATTGCAAAAACAGTTAATTTGATTCAGAATTTGGTTGTTTCTCATAATCTGCAGCATAGATACTATGGGAAATCAATCCCTTTCAAATCCAGGGAAGAAGCATTGAAAAATGCCAGCACTCTTGGATATTTCAACTCGGCCCAAGCAATAGCAGATTATGCAGAAATACTTACGTATGTGAAGAAACAATATCATGCTGAGGATTCTCCTGTGATCGTTGTTGGAGGATCATATGGAGGAAGTAAGTGATCACCATATATAGACCATGCTTCAAAATTGACATTAGTATTAATTAGAATCATATATGTAACTAATTTCTCTCTTTCTTTGACAATTATACCAGTGCTTGCTTCATGGTTTCGGCTGAAATATCCGCATGTAGCACTTGGAGCTTTGGCCTCCTCGGCTCCGATTCTCTATTTTGATAACATCACACCACAAGATGGATATTTTTCTATTGTGACCAAGGATTTTAGAGTAAAATTTTAAGTTTGATATATATTGCTTTCTTTTATATATCTTTTGGTCCATTGAAATTAATTATAATACAGAAAACTGTAATGGGTCCGGTTATACTTTGCAGGAAGCTAGTGAGACATGCTACCAAACAATAAGGGACTCATGGTCTGAAATTGATAAAATTGCTTCTCAGCCTGATGGTCTTTCAACTCTTAGCAAGAAATTTAGAACTTGCAAGTAATGCCAAAGCCAGCCTTTCCTTTCTTTCAAAAATGCCAGCCTTTCGTTTCCTCTTTTTCTTTTTTTTTTTTCCCCAGTTTTCTTACACTTTCAATAATAATGTACTTTTTTTTTTTGAAACTATAAACAATTACTTTTTAATTGCTGATACTTTAGAATATGTCTTGTTTAATTAATTGTTTTACTAATTCAATGGCTTCGTGTGATATTGTTTTATTATACTAGTCCCTTGAAAATGTCTGCTGAGCTGAAGGATTACTTAGTGCACTTGTATGCTGCTGCTGCCCAATATAATCGACCACCAAGATACCCTGTTACAGTGGTCTGTGGGGGCATTGACGGAGAAGCCTTTGGAAGTGATATTCTGAGCAAAATATTTGCAGGTTTAGTTGCTTTGATAGGAAATAGTTCTTGCTATATCAATGCGGCCACTAATTTAAGTGAAACCACTGTGGGGTGGAATTGGCAGGTATGTAAATAAAATTTAAACTGTTTCTTTTCTTCTTTTTTTTTTTTTTTTTTTAAATGAAATTATAAATTATCAACTTGTCTGTTTATATTTATCTAATTAACATCATCATGATGATATTATAATAATGAAACCAAATTTATTTTCCGATTAATCTGTTTGATGAGTATAGGACAGCGGAATTCATCTTGGTCAAATATGTTGGCATTGAATATTTTCAAGCTATCATTAAACTACATATTACAAGTAAAAAATATTCAGTTAGCCCTCACAATAACATTTAATTATAATTGTAAAATAAGAATTTCCGGTTCATTATTGAGTATTATATACTTATGATGAATGAAGTATAAATTGTGTCCTCTTGAAGAGTATTTGGATGATACCATAAACATTATAAATATTAATATTAAAATCATGCAGTTATCATTATCATTAGTAGGATCATGAAGAATATCGTGCATAATAATTTAATAATGAATATTACATAAACAAACACAAGCTACATCCCAGAAGTCAAGTCCCAAGAATTAGAAAATATAATGTCATGCGTGCACACTAATTAACAAATAATATAAAGTTGCTCCAAAGTCCAAATTCATGGTCCCATTAATCATGTCATGTCATATTACTTTAATTAATGGAACATATGTAATTGGAAATTAACAAAACTATAGTAGCACGTCAACATGAACTTCAACACTAAATAAGTTTTAATATCTTCCCATGAAAATTACTCTATATATATACACCATTAAAATTGTCTCAATTTTCACTTGTGTGCATACAGACATGTAGTGAAATGGTGATACCCATAGGCATTGAGAATAACACAATGTTCCAACCTGATCCTTTCGTCCTAAGTGAATTCATCAACGAATGCAGTAGAGATTATGGTGTCCCTCCTCGCCCACATTGGGTCACTACTTATTATGGAGGACATGTAAGTGGGTTTTTTTTTTTTTTCCCTCATTTTGTTTTGTTCTAAGGACACACAACTTGTATATTTATGATAAATTACAGGATATAAAGTTGATTCTTCAAAGGTTTGGTAGCAACATTATTTTCTCCAATGGACTTAGAGATCCTTACAGTAGCGGCGGGTAATCAAAATTTTGTAGAAATTTAAACTTAAATATGATATTTCTTCTTTTAATATGTTTGTTTATATGTGATCAATAAGATTCTATCCATTCTTATATACAGGGTGTTGGAGAACATATCAGACAGTATTGTGGCAGTTACTACCATCAATGGTAAGGACATACATATATTTGTCCAAAAAAATTGGAAAGTACTAAATTAAAATAGAAGAAGACGTAATTAGTTTATACATGATTATCAATAATTTGACAGGCTCTCATTGTTTGGATATTCTGCGAGCAAACAAAACTATTGATCCGGATTGGTTAGTGAAGCAGCGTGAGATTGAGGTAGAGATCATTGAAGGTTGGATAGCAAAGTACAATGCGGACCTAAAAGCATTCAAGCAATACTAGAAATTATATATAAGAAAAAATAATGGTAGTGGAAGTTAAAGCAACGGTTGAGCTAGCTAGCCATGCACGTTGGATTTCATGTCAAATTGTTATATTCTCATAAAGTTTACCGAATGCAGAAATCAATGAAGATCTTTTGGTTATAGGATGTTACGTGTTTACATATATATATATATATATATGATTTAATATTTCTGAAAATAGTTAGGTAAATCTATCAGTTAGATGAGGAAAATTGAAGAGAATGGTTATAAAATCTATTTAATTATGGAATAGTTGTGTAAATGATATAATTTTATTTAATATTATGTCTTGTATTTTTATTTTTTTAACTTGCTAATTTAAAATTTAATAATTATTAATCATTCTTATAATTATACAGAAATTGAATAGTTGTATAACCTGATGATCATAATAAAACTGAAGTTAAAGCAGATTTAGAACCATTAATAATAAAATAATTTGAAAAAGAATTTGGGCTAGACGCGGCTTTGGTTAAAATAATGAAATACATAAGTCTTAAGTCTTAAATAAAGTTTACTTTTGGGCTATACGTAATATGCTTCTTAAAATTTGGCTGGGCTGGGCCATTAAATAGATCCACCCATCGGTACTGTATACCATAATCGATGAAGAGGGGCCGATAGCGTGTTTTACATTGATTTCATACAAAGGAAATCAAAAGGAGAACATTTATAAATAGTTTTCTAAACTTTTTTTTTTTTTAATATTTGTTTGAATCTGTTACCAATTGGGAGTTAATTAAGGTCTGTAAAAATCAAGTATAATATACGCAGAATACATAATTACTCTACAATTCTAAGAAGAACTTTACTTGCACATACCAATAAATATAAGTAATGAGATAAATACTATTCACCTAAAAACGTAGTCAGGATTTACCTAAGAAGGCTAGTGAATGTTGAATATGCCCCTTCTTGTTTTTCAACAAACAATTATTGCCATAATTATAGATGGTTAGTGGCATCATGAGTTTGCCTACTACTCTTGTGCTTTGGAGGCGAGGGTTCTACACTCCCACAAAGACACTCTCCCATAAAACTATATATATATATATGTGAGTTGTCTCCCCCACTTTATGTGAATCCTCTTTCCATTTATGTGTAAGATGTTTCCTCTTGTATGGGAGCTAATCTCCGAACTGCACCACAGAGTTAAATCTCGTTTAATCTCAATTAATTCATTGGCTTGTCCCAGCTATAATATCTATATATATATATATATCACCATAATTATCTCTCTTCCAACTTTTCAAGCTTTCAATACTGAACACCCAATGCTAGGATGTACTAGCATAGAAAAGGTAGTCTGATAGTATTGTGGTTTTTAAAATAATCATTATTAGATATATTAAATGAATAATCCGTTATAAATATAATGACTAAATCTCATAAATTAATATTAAATTAGCAAAAAATTGAGATAGAGATCATCGAGGGTTGGATATGAAATTGCTATGCTGTTCTTAACGCATTAAAGCAATAAAAAGTACAGCTAATAGGAGATAATAGTGGTGGTAGTTATAGCCATATTTGAGTTAGCCTGCATTTAAGATTACTTCTACATATGAAAAAAAATCACTTATTTCATAATAAAAAGTTAATAATACTCTTACTTTAATAATAATTTTATAAAAATTTGTAAAATTATTATTAAAATAAGGGTATTATTCATTTTTAATTATAAAATAAGATTATTTCATATGTAATCTCAAACAAAATATTGCTTCAAACTCATGCCAATTATTCTATGCTCTAATATGCTCTTGTAGTCCATATACTTGAGAAATCATTGAAGATGTTTAGGTTATAAGATGTAACATGTTTACGCCGACAGAGTACAGGTGCAATGCATCTTAATAGCAACTTTGATGGGAAAAGTTGAATAAGAACATATTTTTGGAGATTCCCATATTATGAAAAACAAAAGAATATTTTCATTTGAATCCCTGTCATAAGAATTGGCTAGGGTTGTTTGTTTTATTATAAAAAATCTTGTTAGTACTTCTTTATTTAAAACATTTCTTTTCTTCTTACTTTTATCACTAAATTTAAAATATTTATATAAATAATAAATATAAAAAAATATTTAACTAAATAAAATTTGGCCTTAGGCAATTATCTCAATTCTAAACCTGTCAATCTAATTACTTTTTAGGGTTTTTTTATTTTTATTTTTTTGTTTCGGTTGTATCAGTCATGAGTATATAGATCATCATTTTCAAATTTTAACAATTTTTGAATTATTATAATTTAAATGTTTAGAAAAAAGATATAAAAATTATTTTTATTGAAATACAGGACTGAGTCAACAGGCTTGAATGATAATTAATAATAAAAACTAAAATTAATTTCATTTTGGGCCATATATACATGCATATCTATATATATATATATATATATATATATGTTTTTCAAGTTATTGGATGCCATTCGGCTCCTTTTGCCCAACAAATGCTATCAATCGCCATCTAAAGTTGGTTTCTTTCCGCCATTGCATGTCTATCAATTATTGATTACTTAAAAGTTCCATTGGCATGGCCACACAACCAAATACCTTGGACATGGTGTTCAAGTAACACATCTTCAATGATTGCTCAATTATGTATCAAAAAATAAAAAGAGCAAATAAAAAGAGCACATTAATTTAATTTAATTAGAAAAAAAGGCACATTTATGGCTTTAATTTTGACTGTTAATAATTATATCCTCTCTGTGTACAAGTTTCTATTGCTGAAATTCTTTAATGCCTTAAGATCATTAGAGTACTCTGCTATCCATCCTTCAATGATCTCAACCTCTATCTTACGCTGCTTCACCAACCAATCGGGATCACTACTTTGATTTGCTCGAAGAATATCCAAACAATGAGAACCTGCAAAATTAATAACCATTAACTTAATAAATAAAAATCTAACTTCCCATATTTAATTTCTCCTCTAATTTTTCTAAAACAATTTTACCATTGACAGTGTGGACGGCAACAACACTGTCTGATATGTTCTCTAACACCCTGTAATGTGAGAAAGAATCTTGTTAATTAAAATGTGCATACATATAACAACTTAATGTATATAAATTCTTTGGTTACCCGCCACTACTGTAGGGATCTCTGAGTCCATTGGAGAAAATAATGTTGCTACCAAACCTTTGAAGAATGAATTTTATATTCTGCAATTTATCATTTGCAAAATTAATACAGCAATACATATAAGGATCCTTTACAATTCACTTAGATATCGATATATCCAAACTGATTACATTCTAAAATTACTTATTATATTTTATTATACCTAATTACAGCTAAACATGATTGATTATAATTAAACATGAAAAATATATATAATCTGATCAATTTAGTTATAATCACATATAACAATATATGATAAGATATAATAAAATATAATAAGTAATTTTAAAATGTAATCACTCATCAGTTGTATTAATATCCAAATGTACGGTAAAATGTGATATATATATATATATATATCCTTTAAAGCAAACCAAAAGAGACGGAAAAAAAAATGCCACTTACGTGTCCTCCATAATAGGTTGTGACCCAATGAGGGCGAGGAGGGACCCCATATAAACCATTGCAGTGGTTGTTGAATTTGGTTTCGTCGAATGGATCAGATGGAAACATTGTGTTGTTAACAATGCCGATGGGTAGCACCATCTCACTGCATGTCTAAATACAGAAACAGTGATCAATCTTCAGATAAATTAATTTGATCCAAATAAATTAATTCTAAATGCTCATTATAGAGTAAAATAGTTTGGACAACTTTTAATGGTATATAAATAATATTCATTGGAACACATGACAAATTGTATTTGATAGAGTTGTTTTAGATTCATTTTGTGTGTTGTCTCTGTTGGATTATTGGGTTGTTGGGTCGGGTCCACCCAAGATGACCCAAACCCATGATCCGATCCAACTAAAATGGATTGGGATAGGAATGAATAACCGCTGGCGGTTATTGGCGGTTACTGGCGGTTATCAAAAATAACCGCCACCTCTATAAATTCTTGAGGAATTTCATTTGTTTAGAGAATGATGGAAAATCAATTCCAGAAACCATACATACATCATACTACACATATGAGAGAAAAGAGAAACAAATGGCAAGGCAAATTACACTGTGATTTGAGGTTCCTTTCCGTCTATGTGATTGGAATCCGACCAGTTGAACAATCCAGGATCCAGGGCAATTTCCGCTGCGTAGAAACGGGTACGCTTTCGGTTTCCGTTTTACTGTTTTATTGCATTTATATAATGCTATGAATTCTTTCATTGGTATCAGAGCCCCCTTAGGGTTGTTTGCTGGTCATTAATCTTAGTTATACAATTACAATTGCCATGAAACTTGATTTTTTGGGCTGAAAACTAAGATATAGAAATATAAACCCCGAAACTTCCATGCATGATAACTCCCTGGTTAGACTTCCGTTTTGTGTGATTCAAATTTTATAAGAAAATAGACTTCAAGACGAATCATTAGCAATTTGAATCACAAAATTTCATTGTAAAACGAAGGAGAACGAATCAAAACAAGTTTGGGGTTGAAATCTGGAGGGAGTACGGTCGTCGGAGAGAAAAAACAAATTGGCGAGTGTAATACACGCGCCATACCGGCGAGTGACGCGCTGGGCCTATCCGCCTCCAGCCACGCAAGCACCACGCGGGCGACACGCGTGCGCAACCGCAGCAGTTACGCCACGTGGCGAACGTTGAATGGCTGAATGATGACGCGTGGACCGCCGCATGTGCGCCACGTGGGAGACATAGGGTTATACACGTGTGAATCATGAACCGTTAAGATCTCGACGTGTGGAAAGCGGACGTTGTGACACGTGTGGCATGTAGAATCGTGACACGTGGCTCAATCACAACACGACACATGTCACGGGGACACGTGTAGCTTACGAAGACATGTCTCGCTGAAGGGCGACACGTGTCTACATGACGTCAGCGGGCGGGCGAGGCGCGTCTTGGCGCTGGTGGCGCGTGGCCACGGTTGCTGGCGCGTGGCGGGCTTATCGGCGCGTGGCGTTCACGCGCCGCCGTCAACGGCTGCCGCCGGCGAGATTCCCGGCGAAAATTTTATTTTTCCTATTTTTTGCTCCTCTTCTCATCCCAATTAATTATTTGCTCGAATTGTGAGTGAAATAATTTTATTTGATTGATTTCACTCTATAGGGAGTAGATTTTAAAAATTTTTTAATTTTTATATTAAATTTTGTTTGGCCTAAAATTATCATGCATGTATAAATGTTTATAGTTTTAGGTTATGCCATGCAATTTTATGGGACTGGGTCAACTCATTTTGATGATGAGGTATCTGATGACGTGATTTTGATCATTGTCCTATCAGATGACGAGGAGATTACTGATATCTCAAATATTGACCAGTACCTTGAGATATATAAATCTCAGATGAGTAGTAAGACTTTGAGATCAAAATATATATATATATATGTATATATATATCTTGGACAATAAAATGACGGAGGTCATAAAGATTCCGATTAAGAGATGTCTGAGAATATAAATATCTCAAATGATGCTATTTAAATTGTGGGTGTCCTAAAATCTTTAGAAAATGATATTAGGACTGTTTTGCGCAAAACACTTATATATATGGTTTAATGAATATTTGGAAGTTGGATGATGATGGGTAGTTTGACTATTTTTTCGATTCCTGTCCAAAGATTCTTTAATCATATTTATGAGTGTATAGTTGCTGCAATATTTTTAGTGAAATGATAGTAGATGTGCTAGTACAGACATCGACAGATATAGATCAAAAGTCTCTAAGTAGAATTAATGTCATTTGAGACAATAGTATGTGCTTCGATAATAATAGTTGTTGAACTGAATAACTATGATATTTGACACCGTAAAATTCAGTATATCCTAGAGGAGTAAGAAGCCCTCGAAACCCTAACCAATACCATGGTTAAACCTAAACATGGTACTTTTGCTCAACATAGAAAATATGTTGAGGCTTATTAGGCCTTCTAAGATAAAGAACCACATGTGCGCGAACAAAGAATATAAACGGCAATAGACATTTGACTGACTTTGAAGACAAATGTGGTGGGACATCAACCATTAAGCTGAGGAGATTCACTATCAAGTTTGATACTTATCAGAAGCATTAGGATTACAACCTAATGAAGCATCTGTGAGAGAAGTCAAACATGATATATGAGTTGAAATCCATAGGCCATGCCTTAACTAGTGAGCAGTAAGTATAAGTGGTGATCCGGTCTCTCCCAAATAATTGAAAAATATGATAAATCAACATGACTAACAACGATAACATCAAGTCGTTTTGATGATATCTCATGTCATGTTAAACTCGAAGATGAGCGCCTAGAGGCGGCTAATACTTCAAGTTAGCTTTATTTGGTTAAGTCCAATATGCGTAAGGGTTTAGGCTCTCAACGTAAGAAGGGATGAAAGAATATAAGTTGGAAGAAAGGGAAAGAGAATCCCAAAATCCAACATGGATGAGATCGAAAAACACAAGAAAGTTAAACATGGTAATGCAAGGAAGGACAAGAGTTAGTTAAAGTATTTCAACTGTGGCAAGATGGGTCATTTCACTCGTGAATGCATTGAGCATAAGAAGGAGACTTAAGAGCCACGAACTACGTAGCTAGAGACAGAGGAGCATTTGTAGAGTACCGTCGGATCAGGCGAGGAACAAAATGGATCTATATGAGGAACAACTTAAAAGAGATTGGCACCTGCAAAGTGATTCTGTGAGGTGGCCAAGTGTTGTATCTCCATGATATCCTGTATGCTCTAAAGATTCGACTGAATCTTGTCTCTGTACTTGTCCTTCTAGGTTTAGGGTATAATTTAACTTTTCATAGCAACTGTGTGAGGATTTATCTAAATTTAGTGTGATTAGGCACTAAATATCTGATGGATGGTTTTATCGTATTAAATATCAAATTTAATGGTACTATTAATGCGATGATTGTTTTTCATTAATCACTTTTGCTGATGTTGCCAATATTGATGTTCATACTTGGCATGCTAGACTAAGGCATATGGGCCAGAATCGAATGAATAGATTGCCCCAAGAGGAATTTTAAGATTTTCCCAATACGATAGATTTGCCTTTATATGAAAGTTGTCTAGCAGAAAAACAACTAGAAAACCATCTGGAAAAGGAATTAAGGCTGAGAATCAATTATAGTTAATTCATTCTAATATCTGTGGACCAATAAATGTGAGAGTTAGAAATTATAGCAATCATAGATAATTACATATTTTGGTCATATCTATCTGATCTCTAATCAATATGAAGTATTAGATTGCTTTAGAATGTATCTAAACTTAGTGGAGAATCAGTTAGATAGAACTGTTAAGGTCTTGCGGACTAACCGAGGATAAGATACTTTCTGAATAATTTGAGACATTATGTCATGAGAAAGGTATTGATATACAGTTGACCATTCCTAGGATTCCGCAGCAAAATGGTGTAGCGGAAAGAAGGAATAAAATATTATTAGAGATTGTAAGATCTATGATTGCATAAGCAAACCTCTCATATCTTACTGGGAGATATGCTATTAACAGCTGCTTACATTCTGAATAAGGTCACTACCGAATCAGTAACTTCCATACCCTATGAATTATAGACAGGTAGGAAACCTGAACTTACTTATATGCGACCATGGAGGTGCGCATGATATGTGCAAATTTTTTTTTAGTAAATATGAAAAGTTGGGTGTTAAAAGAAATAAGTGTATCTTTATTAGATACCCCAAGCACTCAAAAGGATATGTATTCATAGAAGAAAACTCAAATGGAAGCATTACTGAATCAGAGTCACTAGATGTGAAATTCTTAGAGAATGAATTTCCTAGTAGAGGTGAAGTTGAAAAAGAATTTCAATATTACGAGTTGAACGATTTGGATGATGTTCCATATCCGAACACTCAACTAGATGAAGATAGAGAGTTATTTGAATACTCTATCTCTAGTGGGAGTGATAAAGCTATTGGAATAGCTTATTCATTTGTTCCCAGTGGGAGCGAAGACTAACAAGTTAGTGCCCTCAAATAAATCAACTCGTAGAAGTAACTGTAAGGTTATTCCTCATCGTCAATTTGAGATTGAGGAGAAACTTTTATGCTTGCTTCACATAATTGCGATAAGTCAAAGAATGTGAATGAGACTCTCAATTCACCCACTAGAGATTTTTAGATTAAAGCCATACAATAAGAGATGGAGTCAATGGAGTGCAACCATGTCTGGGATTTGGTTAAATTATCGTCTGATCGAAAATCCATTGGAAATAAATGGGTTCTCGGCATTAAGTGTAAAGAAAATGGCTCAATAGAGAGATACAAGGCGAGATTAGTAGCAAAAGGATATACTCAACAGAAGAGTATAGACTATGAAGAAACCTTCTCCCTTATGGTAAGGTTTGCTTCCATCCGCCTTATATTAGCTATCGTTACACACATGAACTAAGAGATGGAGTCAATGGAGTGCAACCATGTCTGGGATTTGGTTAAATTATCGTCTGATCGAAAATCCATTGGAAATAAATGGGTTCTCGGCATTAAGTGTAAAGAAAATGGCTCAATAGAGAGATACAAGGCGAGATTAGTAGCAAAAGGATATACTCAACAGAAGAGTATAGACTATGAAGAAACCTTCTCCCTTATGGTAAGGTTTGCTTCCATCCGCCTTATATTAGCTATCGTTACACACATGAACCTAGAATTGCATCAGATGGATGTAAAGATAATATTTCTCAATGGAGAACTGGAGAAAGAAATTGACATGGAGCAGCCAGTGAATTTTGTTTCAAAAAAGATCAAGAGCTGAAAGTATGTAAGCTCATGAGATTGATCTATGGCTTGAAACAATTCTTGAAACAATTCTCCAGATAATGGTACCTCCATTTCCATGAGGAGATTATGTCCTATGGATTTCAGATGACCAAAGAGGACCGTTGTATGTATGTTAAGCTGGTAAAAGATAAGTTAATAATACTATCTTTACTCGTGGACGATATTCTATTGGCCGAAAATGACAATGAGTTCAATGTAACCATAAAGTGATGGTTATTCTCAACTTTCAAGATAAAAGATATGAGAGATGTTACCTATATTTTAGGAGTTAAAATCAATAGAGATCGTTTAAGGAGAATTCTGGCTTCGTCACAAGAGCCATACATCAAAAGATTCTCGAACGATTCTATATGGCTGATTGTAAGCCTATGGGTAATCTCATCTCAAAATGGTCAAACTCTTTGTCATGAAATATGCCCCAAGACTCCATAAAAGCTTGAAAGAATTGAAAGAATCCTTATTCTAGTACCATCGGAAGTCTCATTCATGTTATGATGTGTACGAGACTTGATATTTGCTATGTAGTTGGACTGAATAGTAAATATCAATCTAATCCTGAATAGAAATATTAGATTGCTGTGAAAAGAATTTTAGAAAGGGACTGCTGATTACTCCCTGTATTATCAAGATGGTAATACGCGTTGAATTGAGTATCTAAACGCTGATAGGGGAGGTGATTTGGATAAACGAAAATCTGCATCTGGTTATGCATTTTCTGCTCAACCAATGTGCTATCTCTTGAAGTAACAATAAGCTATCATGCATTATGCTGTTCACCATGGAAGCTGTATTCATAGCATGTTCAGTTGTAGTCTAGGAAGCAGTCTGACTTAAGAGATTCTTGAAGAATCTGAATTCGAAATTATTGTAAAAAAAAAAAAAAAAAAAAAAAAAAAAAAAAAAAAAAAGTCAATTACTACATACTGTGATAGGTAGACATCAATTGTCTATATTAAAGATACGAAATATCGCAGTAAATCGAAGCACATAGAGACTAAGTACGATTTCGTTAAGGATATAATGATGATAAGAATGTAACGATTTAGTATGCATCTACACATGAGATGGTATTGGATCCACTCACAAAAGCTGTGATAAGAGATATATTTATGTCACTTACTAGATCTTTGAGTTTGTGTAGATTGCGATGTTATAATTGTTACATTAAGTTATATCTGTTTTATGATTAGATACGTCATTTTGGTTATATAAAGCTAGCACATATTCATTTCACATAGATTATATATGAAAGTATGTCGTCAGGTTTTGAGATTGGTATTCTTACACGTACAATCGCCTTGGTTGCTAGGAGAGCAAGCTAAGATGAGACACATATATTTTTAGAGAATAAAAATGAAGTTATTCTCTTAAGGGCTTGAAATATATGAAATGTCGCCTTGACTGTAGTCAAGATGAGGTTCTACTTAAAATTAATTATTGAACTGCTCATGATGTATCCCCACCATCATGAGAACCTGATTAAACCAGATGTGAGTTTCTCGATAATAGGTGCCGAAATGGCAAGCTTTGGAACTCAGGTTAGGCGCTAGAAAAGCGTCTGAACTAAGATCTGTACAGTGAATAATCTCAATATAAAAGACATATGCGTCCTTATTAAAGGATAAGATTCACTGTAACATGCGTTTTATACCGCGTGTGTTTATAGTGACCGACATGGAAAATGAGTGAATTTATCCCTAATTCCTCATTGTGTAAGTTCCATTGAAGTTTATATAAAACTTCTACCTATGTCCTCAATGACTATTCACTTTGTCTCAAAGTAATGAGGTGATGTTTGTATCATTAGTGTGTCTTCTATGGCTATGATAATGCAGCCTATGGGACATTACTATGATGTCAGTCATTTTTGTTGACCAAGAGACGAAAGTGAGACAGGAAGATTTAATGAATTTTATTTTGTTCCTATAGTTACTAGTCGCGACTAATTGCAATTTGGAATTGCAATTGTGATTATATGGAATATTGGAGGATCGAGCATGTTAAAGGATTAAATATGCTCGAGCAAATAAAATTATATTAAATCTAGGACATTATAATGAACAAATTTACAATCTCTTGTATAGCAGTACAATTGAGATTTGAGAGACAAGCCACATTGCATATATTATTGTTCATAGGTCACACGGTGTATTTGTCTGTATGAATGCCTGTACTTCTTATCATAAAGGGGTCACCAGTGTTTTCTCTGTAAGTTCTATTTGGCTCATCTTGTGTGAGTGGGAGATGTTGGATTATTGGGTTGTTGGGTCGGGTCCACCCAAGATGACCCAAACCCATGATCCGATCCAACTAAAATGGATTGGGATAGGAATGAATAACCGCTGGCGGTTATTGGCGGTTACTGGCGGTTATCAAAAATAACCGCCACCTCTATAAATTCTTGAGGAATTTCATTTGTTTAGAGAATGATGGAAAATCAATTCCAGAAACCATACATACATCATACTACACATATGAGAGAAAAGAGAAACAAATGGCAAGGCAAATTACACTGTGATTTGAGGTTCCTTTCCGTCTATGTGATTGGAATCCGACCAGTTGAACAATCCAGGATCCAGGGCAATTTCCGCTGCGTAGAAACGGGTACGCTTTCGGTTTCCGTTTTACTGTTTTATTGCATTTATATAATGCTATGAATTCTTTCAGTCTCTAATGGAGGAAATTAGAAAGTCAAGGTCATCTTGACGTGCAGCAATGGTTTAGCTAATTTGCTCATGGGAGATATTATCTATTATGAAAGCAATGTTTCAAAAAATATCTTGCTTAGGAGCTGAATTTGTGGGGTCCTAGAATTGAATGTATACTTTATTTTGTTTCTTTAAGTGCATCATTTCAATTTCTAATATAAGTACAGGACAGAATTGCATAGCATGCAGTTTGTGCAGACTTGCAAGTTGCATATGCAATTACCATTATCATACATATTTTTCATGACCCTAATAATGATAATTATAGTTATATGACCTCGGTGATAAATAATTACGAACATTTTTGTATCTTCCAAAGGGCAAAGGATTCCTTCATATATATGTACACAGGTGATCATGATCATCATAATCATATAAGATCTTGCGTTACTCTATGGTGGTTGTTCTTGTTTTAAAATTAAATACTTCTTATTTCACTCATAGTATTTAATTAAAGGCTAATTATGTGTAAAAATATAAACAATGTCATGTTCTTGAATCTTTGTTATTAATATTTTTATATTTGTATATCATTCTCTTATGTACTTACCACCATTTGATTATTATAAAAGGTAAATTTCTTTATCATACATAATTACTGGTTACCATGCATGATGTCTAATTAATTAAGCACATATTTGTCAGTTCATAACATATGAAAACGTGAATTACTGCACCAACACTTCAAAAAACAAAACAATTTTAAGAATATAATTTTGTATACCTGCCATCTCCATCCCACAGCAGTTTCAGATTCATTAGTGGGTAAATTGACATAGCAAGTCCTATTTCCTCTATAAGCAACAACCCCTGCAAAGATTTTGCTAAGAATATCACTTCCAAGAGCTCCACCATCAATGCCGCCACAGACCACGGTAACAGGATATTTTGGTGGATGATTATATTGGGCTGTCACAGTATATAGAGAATCCAAGTAGTCTTTGAGCTCAGAGGTCTTTTGCAAGGGACTGGTACAAGCAAACAATGGAGTAAGTTAAAGTATCAAATTGTAAATTAGTAACAAATACGTTAAGCAACCAAAACGCTAAGGCAAAGGCTTTGTTATTACTTGCAAGTTTTAAATTTCTTGCTAAGAATTGAAAGGCCACCAGGCTGAGAAGCAACTCTATCAATTTCAGACCATGAGTCCCTTATTGTTTGGTAGCATGTCTCACTAGCTTCCTGCATAGCTTTCCCTCTCAAAACTTCACATAATTTAATTCAAGAAAAAATTAAAATAATCGAACTTTAATATATTACTCTGAAATCCTTGGTGACAATAGAATAATATCCATCTTGTGGCGTGATGTCATCAAAATAGAGAATAGGAGCCGAGGAGGCTAGAGCTCCAAGGGCCACATGGGGATATTTTAGCCGAAACCATGAAGCAAGCGCTGATAAATGGAATAGATAAGAAATCATCAGTTAATTAACAATATCAGTACCTTTTGATATCACAATTTTCAGCGAATTTGAGTCTAGTACTCATGATGACTTACATCCTCCATATGATCCTCCAACAACAATCACAGGACAATCCTCAGCATGATATTGTTTCTTTACATATGTGAGTATTTCTGCATAATCTGCTATTGCTTGTGCCGAGTTGAAGTATCCAAGAGTGCTGGCATTTTTCAATGCTTCTTCCCTTGATCCGAACGGGATTGATTTACCATAGTATCTATGCTGCAGATTATTTCAACTGAGAGTCTCAATTTATGCATAAAAATCAGTATAAACAAAAATATCAGCATAAGAAAGAATCTGCATAACTGAGAGTCTCAGTTATGTTTATAATGACGTACCTCTATATAGACCAGTAAAGCTTTAAACTGGACAGCGTTGTCGGGCAGGAAACCGATTAATGATAAATCGCCGTCCAGGGGTGCTTCGGCACCAAGATATGCAAAGATTGGTGAAGTGGAATTTGCACCACCCCAGTACTTGAAATTGATCACATATCTTTGCTGAAAAGTTGAGTAGCTTTCAGGCCTGTAGTTGAAGTGATCAAGTGTTTGGTTGTAATAAAAGGTTTGGAAGTCGTCCGAGATACTCTCAGAGAGGATTTCAGGTTCCTGCTGTAAGATTGTTCCTCTGGTTGGACTTTGCCTTGGAATGTTGAACTTTGTACCTGTGACAGAGTTGAAGAATATTGTGAAGATGAAAAGAAGACACAGAGAAGATGAAGATTTTGAAGTGTTCATAGCTGATTGATGTTGATGTTTGAATTTTGAGTCTCAGAACTGGTAGCAGGCACATTCTTATATAGAAAAACTCTTTTTTTTTTTTTTTAACTCTTTTTTATCCATTTTTGGAAGTAATTTAACATTTTCACTAATACTAGTCTTGCTAACTTAGGTTAGTACACTATTTATATGTTTTTTTTTTTAATTTAAATTAGTACAGTATTTACGTTTTTGTGGGGAGCAGGATTCAATAATTTAATTGATGCGTGGAGTCAAATTTGGTAGACCGGTCAAAGGATCAGCCTGGTCAACATAAGCAATAGTGCCAATAGTAATAATTTAGTTCTAATCTCAATACAAATAAAAGAGGGATCTCCGTTAATTTATTTCACTTAATTTTAGGATAAAAAATTAATGGTTGATATAAATTCTTGGATGGCATGAAAATGAATTGATAAATATTAAAATTATAAATCACATTTTAAAATTGATATAGTATGATTGAAATTATAAATACAAGTCAAACTATAAAATTGATAAAGTATGACGAAATTTCATCTAATTCCCACCTATGCGAATCATATTCTATCATCATATTCATTGGACTATTGTTAGTTGTTGAAGAATAAACAAAAGGAAAGAAAAAGCAACAACTTAAAAAGCGGATTTAGAAATGGATAGAAATGTTGCCCTTTGTAAGATGAAAGAGAAAAAAGAAATAAAAATAGGATTATCCGACTACTTAGGATTGATATTACCTTTTTTAAATAAACTTGGATTGATATTATTGATTGAGTAATTTCTTTTTTCATTTACCTTTGATTCCCAGTATTGAAAAAATCCAAATATTTTTAATTTCACTCTTGGCTCAATATGTGGTATTTGATCGTTGCAACTTATAACGCTAAGGATTTTGGGGTTGTAGTCCTATTTATTACATATATTTAATAACATGTATGATGGTTTATCTTGACAAATCTAATAAACTCTTATCTCAAATTGTGAAAATAAAATATTTTAAAAAACAAAAAGAGAATAATTTTAAAAGACTAGCTGGTGGACTTAAAGTAACAGAGTCTTGCATAAATTCCAATAGTACTGAATGATGTTGGCTCAGTGAGAATGGCATGACTTTGCTTTGTTGCTACCTTCTGAGTCATCATATGTTATAATGGTGATAGTCAGCAACAATGAGCATAATTCAACTACATACGTTTGGAAATGAAATGGCAGACAAAACAAAAGTTAAAGTCACCAATGCAATTACTCCGGAATTACTAGTTTTCTGACTCGAAATTTCGAGACCTAATTTCCATGTGTTGCACCTTTCAGTTCCAGGACAATCAATTAAGACTCCTGTCCAATTTCCTTATAGCAAGCACTACGCATCAATTTGTTCAGACTTGCTTTACTTTCTATTCCAGTAATTCTTCTCTGCAATACTTCACTTTAAAATTTAATGATTTGTCAGAGAAGAAAAAGGTGTGAATGGTGATCGCTAGTGGTTGCCTCCTCTGCTTTGGTGACTTTACAAGATAAGGAGGCCGCATGGCTTGACCCAAGTTTGTGTTTAGAACAGTCTTATATTGCATACACAAATGATTGTGCTTTGACTAGTTTTGTGGTGTCAAAACTTGATCTGATCATTACGAAACGCCGTTTCAACTCACAAAGTGGCACATCTTCACAAACAACTGCATTTGCTGAAGATAAATCCTTTTGTTTTGTGGAGTAGTATACATCAAGAACTCAATAGTATTGCATCTTATATGATGTGCACGTGTCTTCAATCACATGAGATAATTATATCCAATAATATGATTTGAGTACTAAAGTGTCCTTCCTTATAGTCAATAAAAGTTAATTGCATTTCAAAGAAACTATCATATTGAATTATTTTCTAAACCAAAAAGAAGACAAGATAAAGAAAAAAAAATGGTTTGGTGCACTTTTGACTCATATCACTTCCATATAGCATGAGTAATTGAATTACATATAACATCATGTACCATATGACATGAGCCAATGCCATTTGACATGAATAACGTGATGTGAGTTTGCCCATACCATACCAAATCTTCTCTCCTAAAATAAAGATCAAGGCATTTATCCCACCTGGTCATTCTAAAACAGGGCTACTGTTAGAAGGGAATTCCCACTCCCAACTTGGATGGAAAGGGATGGAGATCCCCTGCTCCACCCATTGCTACCGATTTGCATGCGCAAATGTAAACTGAATTTCTTGGGAAATCATTATCATCACAAGTACTGAAACATTGTATATGATGATGGCCCGTCATCCATTCCACCGAGTGCTACTTTTCCCACGCGCAGTATAGGTATACAAATATATACATATATTTTAAAAGTTATATATAATATTTTTAAAATAAGAATTTTCTAACTTTAAAAAGTTAGGTAAAACTAATCAAATTCATTGTTCTTTATATATTTATAAATTAATTTTGTACAAACGGTTTACACAATGAGGTAAGAAAATTATACATGAATTTTTAGTAGAATAGTTGAATACATTTTCATTCATTTTTATGATAGAAGTCTGAATGTCATATTTGTCTATTAAATAGTTTAGTGTAGAAAACTTTTTCTCTACGGTGGGAGATATTTTGAGGCACATGGATAGCGATTGATTATGTTGGATATATTCTTGATCTTATTATCACATTTTTTTTTTTTTTTAACAAACAATGATAAGAAAAATCATTAACAAATGTCAAAAAGCTATTGGATTATGATCAGACCTTCTACAGACTAACGATTTAGCTAATTGTGATGTGAGCTTCTAGAGTCTAGTGATTAGTAATTGTGATGTAACACTAATGACCATGAAATGATGTCATTTAATTGGAAGCCAATCGAAAGCGGGAGAGCCAAATATGCCATATGCTCGAATTTATATTCATGTAGAGCCCTAGACAATCAAATAATGATTTCATCGTTACTTTCTTAGCATTATTTTGCACGAGAATATATCATGAAGAATAAATGCTAAACTGTCCAAATAATTTATTTAAAATTATAATCATGATGTAGTATATGAATTATAACTACTATAAAAATCATGAAATAATATAATTAATGATATATTAATTACATCTCATTTGTTACATCAATTGAATAAATTATTTAAACTAACATTATTTTATAATGAATGAGTCAAAATTAGGGGCAATTATTATTTTCATTCCTCATCAATGTTTTCATTGTTGTTGCCTAAAAATATTATTGTGAGGTCTAAAAGCCTTTAAAAAAATAATAATAAAAATAAAAATAAAAACATTTTCTCTCCCACCACTAATTTCCGATCACCATCTTTACATCTTGTCACTCATCTACGATCATCATCTGCAACTCATTGAAACTTCTCTCTTTTCACTTCCTCCTCTCTCTTACTTTTCTTTTCCCCATTTCCTCTCCGTTCACTTATCTCAAGTCTTTTTTTTTTTTTTTCTTTTGATCACCATCTCCGTGTTTGACCACGTTTCTTATTCTTCCTATCCTCTTCCCTCCTTGTCCTCTGCTCCTCCTTTCCTCCTCCTTCTCTTTCTTCTTCTCCTTCTTCTTCTACTCCTCCTTCTCTTTTGCTTCCTCCTCCTCCTCCTTATTTTTCTTCTTCTTCATGGTCCCTGTTTGGAAGCTTAGAGATGTCAATAGGGTAAGTTTAGGATCACCCGCCACTAGTCCACATTCACCACCAAATTATTTTTTAATATAAATATTACAACATATTAAATATAGTTTAAATATGCAACAATTTACTATAAGAAAAGTAAATTTTGAAAACTATAAATGAGTATTTAATAATTATGAAGTTGATAAATTTTGTAGTTTATATACTAAAGTTTATTAATTATAAAATATCTATTCATAGTTAAAAATTAAAATATATAGTATTAAAAATATTAAAGTTATATTAAATTTATATATTAAAATTTATTTATCGAAGATATATATATATATATATATATATAACAAACAAGGTCACGGTGAGGATAGCTAACACCACACCCACCTCGGTTTTTAAACGGATTTCAAAAATAACTCCTAATCCTTCCTAAACCTATTTATTTTAGTTTAACACTGTCCTATTTGTGGCAAAGTGAGACAATCCCTACTAATTTAGTTTTTTTTTTTTTTTTTTTGACATCTCTAAGGAAGTGCTACAGTACCAATCCTTAAAGAAGCGTGTTTGCTCCTCCAAACCCTATTAAACCGTTGGCTCCTCCACCCACCATTCCATAGGTGATGGAGTTTTTTTTTTTTAATAAATAAATAAATAAAATGAACATATATATATTAAGCAAATTACGCAAAATCCTCTAGACATATGCCTATTAACAAACAGAAACAACATTTGTCTTTTATTACAATATCCCCTCTGCACTAACGGTTTGAATATAGTTGACCGTGAAAGTTAACTGCAATAAGGGTGTTTGAGTTATTTTCCCTCATTTTTTATTTTTCTTTAAAAATTACATTAATTAATAGGTTGTTTGGATCTCCACCGTCCATTTGAATGGTGGAGATCCATTTAAATAATTTTAAATTATAAAAATTATAAAATAAATTAAAAATTAAATGATTTTAAATTTTTTAAAAAAATTAAAACATAATTTTAATAAAAAAATTAACACTTTCTTAAAAATAAAAACAATTGATCTCCACCATCTATCTCTAAAATGAGCCATGGAGATGGAGATCAAAAGAATTAAAAAATCAAAATAAAAACAATTAAAAAAAAAATAGATGTTCTTCTTCTAATTCAATATTTAAACATCACAAACCCAGATCACAAACATCGCCAACATCTGAGTTCTTCTTCTCAAACATCACAAGTCTTCTTCTTCTAAAAAACATCGCAAATCCAATTTTTTATTTTTCACACAACATAACAACTCATGAGGACCTAAGCAACATCATCTCAACCTCACAACACAAACACACCTTATAAATAAAAGGTGTTCTTCTTCTGTGGTGGCTCATCCCCTCCCTCTCCGTTTCTATGATGTCTCTCATTCTTCTTCTTTTTCTTCATCTTGTTTCAAATTCTTAGGCTTCGTTTGGTATAGTTTTTCCAAGTAAATCTTTTGAAAGTAGATCTTTTGGAAATAGATCTTTTAGAAAAAAGTTATAGATTGTTTGGTTGTCAATTAAAAAAGTTCTTTTAAATTATAGACTGTTTAGTTAAATTATTTTTAAAGCATTTTTAGTTTATTAATTTACCAAAAAGGATATGAAAGAGAAAAGTATATTCATTTTATAATATACTTTTCTCTCAGATGTGTTTATGAAATAAAAAGTGAATCAAAATGGAGGTTGTGTTTTTATTTATAAAGAAAGTGAAATATGATTATAAGGGTATAAAGATATTAACAAAATAAAATAGGGGTAGATTAGATATTTTAATATTTAAAAAAGAAAACTCAAAAAGATTTATTTGGAGAAGCTCAAAATTTGAGCTTCTTCAAGTAGACCTTTTTCAACTTTTTTATTTTTCCAAAAACTCTACTGAAATGTCAATCAAACGACGCTAAAAAAATTAAGTAGAGCTTTTAGTATTAAAAAAATACTTTTAGTCAGTAGATAAGCTATAGTAAACGTATACTTATTTTTCATCTGGGTAGTAGGTCTCTCTCTGAAAACAATCATGGTTGTGGCAGCTCTGTGATGGAGACCACTTGTAGAGATTCGGATGGTCTCTAAGACCATGCAGGTCTCCACCATGGTCTCCGTGATGCGGACCCGAACTAGGGGGTCTCTATCGGTGAAGACCCAGAACTGGGTCTCCACGATGGAGACCCCATAGTTCGGGTCTCCATAGGCCCGACTGGAAACTTTGGGTCTCCAAAGTCCCAGTAGGTTTTTATTTAATGGATTTTTTAATTGTTGATGGATTTGGTTTTGTGATGTTGTGACGGATTTGTGATGTTGTGAAGGTTGGGTAAGGATGATTGATGATGAAAAAGGGTGAGGTTGATGGAGAAGATAATGGATTGGGAAAGGTTGATAAAGAAGAGTGAGGTTGATTTTTTCTTTTTTTTTTTTTTTTTTCCAGTTTTTGAAAATTGAATATCTAGGTTTTGAATCAGATCTTCAACTTGGTTTTTCTCTAATTTTTTTTTTTAAATATTTGGGTTGACCTTGACCGTCCAACTTTGAAATGGATGGCTTAAATCCATTTGAAATAAATATTTTTTATATTTAAAATTATATTTACAATTAAAATTTAATTATTTTTAAATTTTAAAATTAAATTAAATTTTCTATCTTTTATAAATTGATCTTAACCATTCATCTTTAAGATGGATGGCTTAGATTCATTTAAAAAAATTATTTTTTATTTTTAATATTAACTAGATTTCAGATTAAAAATAAATAAATAAATAGATTTCAGCGTTTCATTTTCGAGATGGATGATTGAGATTTTTTAAGATTTTTAATTCTTTTCCCACAAAAGTAGGGATAAATTAGTCATTTCAATCACCAAATAATTATCAGGGGTATTATGGTCTTCATCTCTATTTTGTCACTATACAGTTATCTTTTACGATCAATCATGATCAAATCGTTAGTGTAGAAGAAAATGTTGTAATAAAAAACTAACGTTGTTTCTGTTTGTCGATAGATATATGTTCATAGGGTTTTACGTAGTTTGTTGTATATACATTAGTCATTTTTTAATTTGTTGAGGGGCAGTATTGTTTAATGAGGACAAAAATAGTAAAAGTATTTTTTTGGTTTTTTAAAAATATAGTAAAAGTATTTAGAATGGGTTAATATAATAATACCGATGGTTTTAGCATCATTTTTATATTCTCCCTCATATCTGAGCTCCATTTGGCTTTATATTTTGCCACTCATTTTTCATTTTCTTTAGTTGCTTTTTTTTTTTTTTTAGTAAAGTTCAATTCATATTCATTATGACATTTGTAAAAACAACACCAATACCATGTTAAACTGTCAAAATTGTGACTTTTATGTGTTGTTGACAAGTACTATATATACGGGTGGATAGCTTTACAACTCAAAAAAGACTTATTCTAATGGATTGTGGTATCCTTCTACTCCCTTGGTTATTATGTTTTCAATGTGAAATTCACTTATCTTTTTTGCTTCATATGTGAGATTCTCTAATAATTAAAAAAAAAAAAAAAAAAAAAGCAGATTGAATGTACTTTCTTTGAATTTTACATTTTTGGCAATGTAAAGCTTGTTTTCATAAGTCCTTATTGATGTTTAAAAATCTGTATTACGATTAACATTTTGTTATCATTTCATCTATTTTATTAAGTTTTATTAAGGAAAAGATTTGTTTTGAAAAAAATAAATTATTTTATGTGCATATTAAAATTTATATAACACAATTTATCATTCATATTAATTGCACATCCACTCATAACTCAAGTAGTTCATGTACTTCCTTTTCACTTTTCTAATAGGGATTTAAGTCCCACCATATAAAAGTAGATATCTCATATTCTTATGGGTTACACATAATATTTAATTTAAACAAGTCCATATGTAGAGAGTTTTAGTTGTGGGAGTAGATACCTTATGAGAGTAGTTTTTAGGCCACACATAATGGTGTTTAAGTTGGACAAGTCATGTGTGGGGGAGTTTTAATTTTCTCTTTGTGTTGCAAGAGTAAATATCTTATATTATTGTTAGATTATATTTTAGGGTTGCACTTATAATGTTTATTTGGATTTAATCAACGACATATTCCTGATTTGATATAATAGATTTTCAATTACTTTGTAATTATAGTAAAATTTTATTGTTCATATCTATATGCTTTGACAGAAATTTTGATTTCTATTTATAGTCTTCGACATATTATTGTAGAATCTATCATAATTACGGAAACAAAGAAAGAAATCAAAATATTTAAATACATCGAAGATCTTCTGGTTATATATATTCTTGAACCTTCTAAAATATTTTCCATATAAATATTTAATTTAATTTTTCTAGAAATTTCCTAAATTAAAGAAAAGAAATAGTAAAAAGAATGCTACATTCAAAAACTAAAAAAAAAAAAAAGAAAAAAAAAAACACTATCTTTGGATTTTCAACTGAATTAAGTGATAAACAAAAAACAGATCATGCCCTTGGTTTCTACGCTTAAATTAGAAATATATATATATATATATATATATATATATATATATATAGCGTTTCTTTTTAGAATATTTGGTCATCTTATCAACTTGCCTTCTAAATTATGGGCATAAACGCATAGCAATAGTTACGTACAAGTAAAAAAATCACTTATTTTAAGTTCTACGGATCCAAAATTCTTTTTCGTCTTTTTGAATATCTGGCATTACCACTATAGAAATACTAATATAATAAAATTATATAATAAATCACCCTAAAATCTTTCCTATGTTGAAGTGTTACCTTTTTTTCTCATAAAATCTCTCGTCTGTTAACCATTAGCTCTAAATATAAGATTTGTTATAAGTATTTTTTTTTATAAAAATTACTTTAAAATTCATCCAAATCCATCACTTAAATAAATTTTATAAAGTCAATGAATTTTTTAACACATCTAAATTTTGTTAGATTCCATATAAATTTGAAATATATACAACTAAATTTATTGGATTTCATATAAATCTGAATCGCATACAATTTAAAATCCATTCAAATCCGTCACTTAAATGAAATATGAAAGTCAATGATTTTTTTAATACATTTAAATTTTATTGAATTCCATATAAATCTGAATTATATACAACTAAATTTATTGGATTCCATATAAATATAAATTGCATACATGTAAAATTTAATGAATTCCATATAAATTTGGATTGAATACACTTAAATTTCAATAGAATTCATTTAAATCTAGATTGAATAAATTCAAACTTTTAAAATATTTTAAATTCTAATAAATTCTAGATTTAATACACCCTTTATAGTTTTTCTTAATGAGACTATGATGTCTATTATAGCTATATATAAATATTGTTGATAAAATTTTTCAACAGCTGTAATGGAGAGAATTATTCTGAATTGATCTCTCTTCATGAGAAATCAATTCAAGAATCAAAATAACCCTCTCTCCTGACTGTTTTAGAATCTATTGTACTCTTAAGGAACCAAAAGAAAAATCAAAATTATTATTTTCTAGTTTCTTCACTTAGAAATATATTGACAATTTATATATATTCTCTAAACCTCAAAAATTATATTCCTCAATGTACTTGGCCAAGCACTCTCCAATGTTGTCAATTCAATCTCTGCTACTGACCTCTTTAATTTTCTCACTCTCAGTTACAGCTACAAAGTTCAACCTTGCATTTCGTCCAATCAGAGGGACACTTGTACGTCGGCCGGCTACCAAGTCAGATGATCTTTTGCAGGAGTTGCGAACATTTTGTTACAACCAAACACTTGATCACTTCAACTTCAGGACTGAAAGCTTCTTAACTTTTCCACAAAGATATGTGATCAATTTTAAGCACTGGGGTGGTCCAAAATCCAACGCACCAATCTTGGCATCTTTGGGGGCCGAGGCACCCCTGGATGACGATCTTGGTGAAAGTTTCCTGACGGATAATGCTGCCCGGTTGAAATGTCTCCTTGTATATATAGAGGTATTTATAACGTATGCACCATGCTTCTTTATCGATTTCGGATGTAGCATATTTCGCTTAGATTTCTTTTAATTTTTATTTTCTAATGATCAGCATCGATACTATGGGAAGTCAATTCCTTTTGGATCAAGGAAAGAAGCCATGAAAAATGCTAGCACTTTAGGCTATTTCAACTCTGCTCAAGCTCTTGCTGACTACGCAGAAATCCTCATGCATATAAAGAGAAAATATCACGCTGAACATTCTCCGGTGATTGTCATTGGTGGATCATATGGAGGAAGTAAGTGATCACCCCATACACATACACACTCTCCTTTGAACCCTATATATGATGTTTAGAATTAAATTTAATCAACTCATTAATCCCTCTGATTGTCTAGTGCTTGCTACGTGGTTTCGGCTAAAGTATCCCCATGTTGCTCTTGGAGCTTTGGCATCCTCGGCACCAATCCTTAATTTTGATTTCATCACTCCACAGACTGCATATGATGCTATTGTCACCAAGGATTACAGGGTAAAATATATTAAATTTTGGTCATCTAACAGTTTTCCATTTAATATATAATAAACTTTTTTATGGGATATGCAGGAAACTAGTGAAAATTGCTACCGAACCATAAAGAAGTCATGGTCTGAAATTGATAAAACAGCTTCACAGCCTAATGGTCTTGCAATCCTCAGCAAGAAATTCAAAACTTGCACGTATGAGAGCAAAGTCTTTGTTACATGGTTTTGCTTCATTAGATTCTTAAATTCATGTGATTTCTTACAACGTTCATTTTTTATTTTGCTAGTCCTTTGAAGAATTCAACGGAGCTCACTGATTACTTGCAATATTTATTCGAAGAAGTAGCTCAATATGATGAGCCACCATATTATCCAGTTGCTCAGATTTGTCGTGGCATTGATGGGGCCGGAACTGATATCCTCAGCAAAATATTTGCTGGTGTAATCGCTCATCAAGGCAAGAAGAAATGCTACATTAATGAACCTCAAGCGCGATCAGAAACATCTGAAGGATGGGCTTGGCAGGTAATTAACGTCCATGGTTATATCTATAATAATATAAGTAAAGTATAAATAAATAAATAAATATATATATATCTATACGGGTCTCCTTGAGTACATTTGGATTTATATACATTTGATAAAAAATATACGTGATTACATTTTAAAATGTATTATTATAATTTATTATATATGATTATAACTAAACATATTTGATTACAATCAGTAAATACGATCACAATCAATAAATCAGTAAATATGATCACATATACTGATTATAATTTTTCATATTTAATTGTAATAATATATAATAAAAAGAAAAATCTAAAAGAAAAAACCCTTGAAATGAAAAATATAGTTAATTCACCCCACATTTTGAAAATATTATCTAAAAACCCTTCTACCGCCGGTCTAAAAGTGATTTCATCCGGAAGTTAAATGGTTTTGTGACAAAATCATGAAAAGCCAAATATGCCCTTTTGAAAAATTAAAAAATAAAAAAATTAATCAATTATCTAACTACCCTTTCATCATCAAAATAAAAAAAAAAAATTGAAAAAATAAATAAAAAATAAAAACTTTTAAAAATTTTGTATAAAAAATTACAATTTAATTTGTATAAAAATAAATAATTAAATTAAAATTTTAAATAAATAAAATTATTATTATTATTAAAAACCATAAAAAAATAAATATAATAAATTACAAATTAATTAATGAATAATTTTTCAAAATTAAAAAAAAAAAAAAGAAAAAAAAAAAGAAGTTTGTATTCTTATATTCAAACCAATTAAAATAAAAAATTTCCTAATTAATTAATAACCAAACAAAAAAAATTTGGGTAGCCAAGAAAAAAATTCTTTTAAAAAAAAAAAAAAAAAAAAACACAGATCTTCAAGAGCTCTGAGTCTTCAGTGTTTGAAGATCTAGGTCTTCACTGCTCCAAGATCAAAAACCCAGGCTCTTTGGTTTTCCAATATGGTTCTAAGTTTAAGCAAAGGTGGTTTTTGATGTCACCGCCTTGTTGCTACAACTAATTTCTAATCATTCTTGAGTAATCAAACCTCCTGCCCCATAACTATTCGTTCTTCTCTGATGTTTCTGGCAACATCATAGCCACTCTTCACCCACAAATTTATCCCCTGCTTCATCTTCTTCATCAGTTCAACCAATGAGTCACTCACCTTGGGCGAGTTACTCGGTACCCCGACATCTGCACCACTTCCATGTCCTCTCCACGAATCGCGTCTTCACAGCCACTGTCACAGTCTTCCCCTACTTCATCATCTTCAACAGTTCAACCAATGAGTCACTCACCTCGGCCGAGTCACTCGGTACCCCGACATCTGCACCACTTCCATGTCCTCTCCACGAATCACTTAACTTGCCGCTACAAACACACCAGCGGCCGACTTCGACAGCACAAGCAGCCAAATATGACGGAGCTGGTGGAGGAGGAGGAAGAGAAGAAGACAAGCTGGTAGTAGCTGTCGGACCAGTGTTTGTCGAGTGGTATGGTGGCGGCGTCGATGATATTGGTTGATGGGTGACGACGGCGATAGGTTATAGATGGTGGTGTGTTGAGTGGTGTTGAGTGGTGTGATGGAGTTCGGTTATGGTGGTGTTGTGTGGGTGGTGATGAAATTGAACGGTGATGAGAGAGATGGTGGGGAGAGGGCGATGGGATCACGTTTTGGTGGTGGATGTAGTTTTTAAGGATTACACGTGTTCATTGTTGATTTGTTCAATCATTATTTTGATTTATTTAATATTTAAAAATATTATATAATCTTTTAGGAAGTGAACAGAAATTCTGAGGTGAACCTTCAATCATCATTTTACCCACCAAATTGGTTAGTTGATTAACGGAATAATCATGCCATTTAACAGTTTGAGTCGCGTTAGCTATTATTTTTAATATTAGGGATAGTTTAATGTTATTTTTAATTTCAAAAGCTAAAATAATAATAATAATCTCCTAATAAATTATAATCACATATTTTAAAATACAATCATACATTTTTTCTATCAAATATATGCTAGAATATGTCTATATATAATTATTTATTTAACAAAACAAACAAGCTAGCAATATATATTTAATTTCTTACACAAGAAATGAGGATATAAAGGGCGGATCTAGCGCTTAAGTGGGGTGGCGTGATGGTAGTCACCCTCATATGTTTCTGTCCTCCAAAGTCGTAAGTTCAAGTGCAAATAATATACCACTCTCTGTGTAATATTTACAAATAGTATGGATAGCTCTTTCCCAATCATTAAGAATAATAATTTAAACCGTACTATTAAAAATCTCATCTAGATTAATTTCAATAGTCCTTTGATTATGAAAATATGTCAGGAAACTTAAAAAAGAAATGGTGGATGCAAAGTTTTCTATCTCTTAGAAGCATTACAAGTGACATTTTTTAAAAAAAATTATTTTGGAGATGATATCACTTATCATGGGAGCAATCGAACCTAAGTTATTGTCTAGTTATCTTTGCCACCAAACCATGTTGGACAACCATGTTGGACAATGGTTATATATATGACTTGGTTGTTGACTTAGTAATAACAATATGAAGATTGATCAGAATTGTTGGGTTGTATTTTTAGGTATGTACTGATATACCGTCACCCATGGGTGTTGATAATAATAATACAATGTTCCAATATGCGCCTTTTGATTTTACCGAATTCATCAAGATGTGCATAAAGCAGTACGGCGTTCCTCCTCGGCGTCATTGGGTCACAACTTATTATGGAGGCCAAGTAAGCTATTATGCCTTCCTCTCTTTTTTTTGGTTTTCATTTCATGCAAATCTGCCAAAATGGTTCTCATGGACATTCATTATGTGATCAATGGCAGATCTACCTCATTTTTCTTTACCTTATTAATTTACTTTTAAATTCATGACGTATGCAATTTTTTAATGATAATTAAATTGCAGCATATAAAATTGATTCTCCAAGAGTTTGCTAGCAACATCATTTTCTCTAATGGACTGAGAGATCCATACAGTAGTGCCGGGTAAGTAATAAATTTTCTTACAGAGAACGGTTGAAACAGAAATTGTCATCTTTTTTAAATGTGTGCATGTACTTACCATGTTGCTGTCTTATATGTTTTAGGGTGTTGACGAACATATCAGATTCTATTGTAGCCGTCACTACAGTCAATGGTATAATGTTCCACATGATTGCTCTCTGTTTTTTTTATTTAAAAAAAAAAAAAAAAAAAAATCAAGAAGAGTTTCATCTTTTGGCAAAGCATCTTGTTTTGTTTTCAAAATTAAATTAAATTGGATGATTTAATGGAATCGGATTTGATTGAATTACAATAGGAAGAAACTGCATTAAATTAAGGATTATTCATTACAGTAGTTGTAAAATCTAATCTCTTAGGACTATTGATTAAATTTACTAAGTTCCATTTGGTCCAATCATGAACATCAAAGTTCAAACACGGCCCAAAGAGGGAAGCAAAGAGAGTTTAAATATCTCGAGGCTTGTCACTGATATAAGATTATATGTCCATTTTGCAGGTTCTCATTGCTTGGATCTTCGTTCATCGAGCCCAAGTGACCCACAATGGTTGACCAAGCAGCGTGAGATTGAAGTACGCATCATTCAAAAATGGATAGCTAAGTACCGTGCTGATCTTAAAGCATTGAAGTAAACTATAGAAACTACCCTCAATAGGAAACACTGAAGGCGGAATTTAAAGCTATATATATATATAAATTGTTTGTGATCCATTGACACTGGTAGGCATTTCACTATGCCCAGGAATATAAGTTAGAATTTGTTCAATAATTGATGTTTTCAAGCTTATGCTACTTGTAACCAGGGCAGGCCCTGATATTTTAGAGGCCCAATATGAAAAATTAAATGGGTCATTTTATTAATCTCCACGGTTCATCACACTCAATGCGGGATCTCTGTCCAATTTTTTTTTATATGTATCTTTAGATTTATTCTTTTTGGGTTTTCTTTTCTTAAGATTTTTCAATTGATTTTTAAATATTTCTTTATTATTTTTAATTGTTTTTATAATATATTTTTAATTAATGGTATTTTAGTAGTTTTAATTGTTAGTAGAGGTATTTTTGTCTTTTAGTATGGTCAACCACGGTCAACCATTAACCATTTTTAACGTTAACCAAGTAGGTAAACTAAGATCTTAACTGTTGAGCATAATTTGGAACTTATTTATATATTTACTTACAAACTAATTATAGAAAAAAATTGGGGGTCCAAAATTTGGAGGCCGTGGTGGTCGCACCTCCCACGTGTGCTCAGGATCGGCCCTACAACTTGTAATTACTGTATTGTAAAGCCAAAAATTTTGTATAAGAACATATTCATACAAGTTTTCACCTTTTTAAAGCTAGTTTCAAATTATTGTACCATCTTATTAGATCATTCAAGCAATGAGTTTAAATTTAAAAATAAAGACAATTTTATTTTTAATTTATTTTATCTCTAACTGGATTACAAGTAAATTTTGGATGTTTGGAAATTCGTAATCATTGATAATTATATATCTCCTAGAGCTGAATACTTATGAAATTAAAATGTAAACCAAACCTTGGCTACAACTCATTGGTATGTAGTTCTTCGTGGGGCTGTCCATTGTGGCTTGTTCCGTAAATACTAGCTAATATTTGTTTCACATTCATATATGTCAAAGAGCGTGCAATTTACTGTCACAAATGTTATTCATCATTTGAATGCATTTGGCTAAAGCCAACACACCAATGTACAATTGAAGAAATGGGTAGCCTGAACTTGTTATCAACTTTGAGAATATTTTAATCTCCAAGGCGTATATATGCGTAATTATATATACAAAATAGAATTATTTGCCTCAAACCTAATTGAAAAATTCAAAACATTGAGTAAGCATTCATCTAGTTAAATTAGATTATGCAACCCGAGTGTTGTAAAACTCGACGAGTAGGTCCGACTACTCATCGAGTGCTCAATGATCGGAGTTCCCCGATCCAAGAACCTCTAAATTGGTGGTTCTACTAGTTTTCGGCTAGTACTCGGTCAATTCGACGAGTATTGTATTAAAATTATTTTTGCAATTGTATGAGACATGTTTTATGATGTTTTATGGTCATATAATTGTATTTTAACCCAATAAAATTTTGTTATATTATTTTTTACCGTTAACCGATAGTCAAATCGAGTAGCCGAGTATTCGTTACTCATAGGGTCACCAATTGAGTAGCGAATTCTAAAACATTCCCTTCAAATTCTTTGTAACTTCTGTTTTGCTTCTTTACACAGTAGGCATATTCTCCTGAATTGCAAAACCCAGATATCAAATTTAACAATCTTATATGACTATAGGAACAATTTAAATTTCGTGGCATTAGTTGCATTACTTGTATATGATTAAAGCCAAATTATATATGTTAATCATTAATTTATTGAGTTAAATTTGTTGTCATCTTATGTTGTATATACAATCTGTGTGTGTTGGCATACTGCAGAAACTCTTTTTGTATAATAATTTTTTGTTATTATACTATTATTTATGTGGGTGTGTCACCGTATAGTATGATCAGATTCGAAAATGGAGGAAATTGTATCAAAATATTGTTTGAATATGCAACAACTTTCTATAAATGAGTACAGTTTATATAGTAGGGAGAAGTGAACTAGCCCCTGCCCCACATCGACAATAGTCCACATCCAACACCGAATTATTTTTTAATATAAATATTACAACATATTAAACATAGTTTGAATATGTAACAATTTTCAATAAGGAAAGTAAATTTTGAAAACTATAAATGAGTATTTGATAATTATGAATTTGATGAATTGTGTAGCTTATATACTAAAGTCTATTAATTATAAAATATCTATTCATAGTTAATTAAAGTATATAGTATTAAAAAAATTATAGTTATTTTAAATTTATATATTAAAATTTATTTATCATATATATATGTATGTATATATGTATATATAAAAAACGAGGTCAAGATGAGGATAGCTGACACCATACCCACCCCGTTTTGTAAATGGATTTCAAAAGTAACTCCTAGCCCATCCTACACCCATTTATTTTAGTTTAACAACGTCTTATTTAGGGCAAAGTGGGATAGTCCCTACTAATTTAGATTTTTTTGACATCTCTAAGGACGCGCTATTGTTACTAATCCTTAAAGAAACGTGTTTGCTCCTGGGGACCCTATCACAATGTTGGCTCCTCCACCCACCATTCCATCAACGATTGAGTTTTTTTCAAAAATAAAAATAAAAATAAAAAGAACATACATACACTAGTCATTTTTTAAATTTTTGAGGGGCAATATTGTCTAATGAGGGAAAAAATAATAAAAGTATTTAGAATGGGTAAATTTAATATCACCCATGGTTTTAGTGGCATTTTTATATTCCCCCTCACATGTGAGCTCAGTATACATTTTGCCACTCATTTTTCACTTTCTTTAGTTGCCTTTTTTTTTTTTTTTTTTTTTTCACAAAGTTCAGTTCAGACTCATTATGATATTTGTAAAAAAAAAAAAAAACACCAATATTATGTTGAACTTTCAGGTTACATTTAGTACACAGGATTGAAATAGAATGTAATGGATTGAACTGAAATAGAATGAATTAGATTAAATTAAAAAACTACTGTCTCATATTTGGTTAAACTTAAGATTGGATTAAAATTATACTATATTATGTTTGGTGTAGGTTGGAATTGGATTAGAATAAAATTAATTTAAATATTTTATTATACACTAAAAATTAATTTGAAAATTAATTTCATAAAAAATCTGAAAAAATTTAGAAAAAAATATTTTATTAATTTAATATAGGGATTTTTTTAAAATACTAAAATGTAGGTTGGAATTGGATTGGAATGAAATTAATTTAAATAATTTATTATATAACCTAACTTATAAATAATTTTTCTAAAAAGTTATATTGATTTTTTTTTAGAATTATATTATTTTAAAGTATGAGTAAATAAATATTAATTTTAAAGATGGGGTCGGTAGAAGAAAAAGAAAGAAAAGTACGGTATAATTAATGAGACAAAAGAGAAGCTATTAATGAGCCTTGAATCCAATTCCATTGAATCTCATGGTGGAGCTTAAGAATGGGCATTCCCATGACAATAAGATTAGAATGAAGATGAGAATGAATTTTCATTCCCAAATTGGCCTCTCCAAATGCAAGATTTAAGAGTTTCAGATCTTTTGAATCTCAAACCTACCTTAAATCCGACATTCCAAACATAGTCTTATAGTTGTGACTTTTTGTGTGTTGTTGAGAAGTATTTTATATATACACACACACACACACACACACACACACAACGGTGGATAGCTTTATACAACTCAAAAAAGACTTAATCTAATGGAGTGTGTATCTATAAGTATATTCCATTGGGTTTTATGTTTTCAATGTAAAATTCACTTATTTTTTAGCTTCACATGCGAGATTATCTAATAATTAAAAACCAACCAGACAGATTAAATGTACTCCCTTTAAATTTTACATTTTGGCAACGTATAGCTTGTTTTCTTTAGTCCATATTGATGTTTAAAAATCAGTATTATGATTAGCATTTTGTTATCATTTCATCCATTTTATTAGGTTTTATTAAGGAAAAGGTTTGTTTTGAGAAAAATAATTTTTTTATGTACAAATTAAAATTTACATAAAGCAATCTATAACTCATATTGTACATCCACTTATAACTCAAGTGGTTTATATACTTCCTTTTCACTTTTCTAATAGGAGGTTTAAGTCCCACTTTATGCATTTATCAACATATGTTGGGAGTTTTAGTTTCCTCCTTTTTGTATGGGAGTAGATGATGTGAACTTCGTATATAAAGATACGACGTCTACAGTCAAATTAAAACACAACCTCAAAAAAAGATTAAAACAAGTTTATAAAAAATGAATTTTGACCCGTTGATTATATGTCAATAAAAAACCAAAGTTATTAAGAACTTTGACCCATTAATTAGAACTCAATCAAGAACCAAAATAAAATAAAGGTATTGATGCCACTCCCATGATAAAGATGAAAAGGTGGGAGATAAGTCATATTTTCTATCACCACAAGTATAACTTGATAAGATCATATGTTCATGAAGAGTAAAAGAGATATAAATCTCTATTCTTTTAATCAAAAAGTTGACCACATCATCATTGTTCATATGTTTGCTTAGGGTTACAAGTCTTTATATAGACAAAGAAATAAAACTCTAACATTAAACCCTAACCCCTTAACCGTTGAGCTTAACTAAACATATTTATGGGCTTAAATTAATTATAATGCATCAGCCCAAATGATATAAACTAAAATAAAAATAGACTAATTTAACTTAAAACCCATTACAATTAAAATAAACTCAACCCAAATTATTTAAAGTCCAATTAACTCCAGTTTGCCTCTAATTGTCTTCCATTAGTGCCCAAAGACTTCAAGATTGGTGATCTTGGACTTAAATAATGTTTTGAAGCCTTGGTGACTCCTCCAAACCATCCAAATTGAAGCCTTGGTGACTCCTCCAAACCATCCAAATTTGCTTGTTTACTTTAGGGGTGGCAATTTGGAACCCGACACGATAGGTCGACACGAATCCGACACGATAATTACAGGTTAGGGTTGAGCATTAACGGGTTGGGTAAATTAATGGGTCAACCCGTTTAACCTGTTAAGTTATCGTGTCGGGTTCGTGTTCCTTTAATCGTGTTACAGGTTGACCCGTTAAGAAGGGTAAAATAGTAATTTTATATTAAAGGTTGTTTATGTAATTTTATTGATAATATATATATTTTGAAAGTCAAAACCCTAACATCATTTTTATCTTTGCCTCTCTATTATTATTAGTCTATTTTCTCTTCTGTTTTCTGACAGACGCTGACCACCCAACGTCCCAACTCAAGCCTAAGCAACCGCCGCGCCATGTCACCCGTCGTCTAGCATCTTCTCCGGCCGTCCCTCGCAGCGCATCTGCTACTACTGTGCAGCACTGCTACTAACTACTGTCATCTTCTCTGCATAGCTTCTTGCCTGCAGCGTCGTCTCCCCAGAGCTACTGCCACCGCACCGTGACATCTCTGTCATCCCGCGCAAGCGTCTTCTGCTCGCAAGTCGCAGCGCATCTGCAGATATGCTATTGTTGTGCAGTACTGCTACCGTTCTCCTCCGCGTAGCTTCTTCTCACCTGCCGCGTCGTCGAGCTGCTGTCGCTGTGCCGTGCCATCTCCGCCGTGCACCATCTTCTCCTCGTATAGCGTCGTCTCCTCTGTGACAGTAACAGAGATAGTAACAGTATGTTGTTTAAGACAACTTGTCTCCTCTGTTAGCTATTTTTTTATGTGTTTCTATTTTTTTTTTTTTTTTTTTTTTGGAAATTTAAATAGTTGAGTTGAGTACTTGAGTTATGGATTTTGAATACAATCTAATTCTATTGTAATTTGTTGGTGGGGTTGTACATAATAATGAGGATAGTCCTACCAAGGATGAGTATGTGCATGTGCCAGCTGATGTTAAAGATGTGGAGAGAGATTCTTTTGTGCTTCATGTTCCTGGGAGAAGTCTAGAATATGACATTGGAGAAAGTAAAATATCTAAGGTGAAAGTAGTTGTTGTAGCTGCTCAAGGTATTTTTGACCTTATGCCTTCTGAAGTCACCAAGGCATTCTAGAGTCCTGATAAGGCCTCTTCAAAGGTGAGGTTTTATATTTTATCTGTTGGATGTTGGAACTTGGACATTTTACATAATCTAAATTTCAAAATTTCTGACCTCTAATTCAAATTTTTGTTAAAGCTCTTAAAGATGAGGCTTTATTGAATCATAAGCACACTCATGATGCTCATGTAACTTTTGTATGTATAAGCATAAAAAAAATACCCTTTACCTTTATGCAACTTCTTTTGATAAGGTTCTGTTTAATCTTTTCAGTATCAGAATGGTTATTTAAGAAATTAAAAGGGAATGGAAATAGTATTTTATTTTGTCTAACCTTAGATGTTGGTGTGGGCAGTCATAAAATCTTGATGGCTTTAAATACAATAACATAATTTGAAAGTTTGTGGAGTATTAAATCATTGTTGTGGTAATCACTCCCACCTTGGTAGTGATAAGATTGCTTTTCATTACTATAATCAATAGTTTGTTTCTCTTGACAATATGTTGATTAGTTGTTAAACCATCTAGGCTTCTAGAGATGTACGTCAAATTGTCAAACTCGCTGTCAGTCAGGCGCAGAAGCAGAGCAAACTACAAATTGCCTTGTAGTGGTAAAATTTAATTGTTTTGATAAAATATTTGTTAAAATATCTTTTCATGTATAAATGTATAATTTACTAATTAGCTAACTTTTAGTTATTATTTTTTCGCAGGTTTTAGTTGGTGGATGCAATTGCAATCAATAGTTGATGTTTTTTAATACAAAGAACTATATTTGCAGATATATTTTTGATATTATTTTTTTAATATTAAGAACGATATTTGCATCTATGTTTTTATATTCATTTGTGTGGATGTTTGTATTTTTATGTTTTAGATTGTATTTATGCATGATTGTATTTTTATGTTTCGGATTGTTTTGGATTGTATTTGTAATTATGGACGATTTTATTTTTATGTTTTGGATTATTTTGGATTGTATTTGTAATTTGTGGATGTTTTGGATTATTTTGGATTGTATTTGTAATTTGTGGATGATTATATTTTTAGGTTTTGAATTGTATTTGTGAATGATTGTATTTTTTTTTTTTTTGAAATATGAATGATTGTATTTTTAGGTTTTGGATTGTATTTGAGTATTTTAATGTTATTTTTTATTAAATGTGAATTAAAATTTAAATATATTAAATATGGTTAAATTCATAAACGGGTCAACGGGTCAGCTTAACAGGTTATAAACGGGTCAATTAAATGACCAGTTAATAAACGGGTTATCGTGTTATTTTCGTGTCGACCCATTTATTATCGTATTGTGTTCGTATCGACTGAGTTCAACCCGTTTACTTATCGTGTCGTGTCAAAAATTATCAGGTCGTGTTCATGTCGTATCCAACCCGACCCGTCAACCCGAATTGCCACCCCTAGTTTACTTGGTTTCCATCAGTAGATATCTCATATTCTTATGAGAGTAGATTTCTGGGTACATATAGTATTTAATTTAGACTAGTCCATATGTAGGGAATTTTAGTTGTGGAAGTAGATATCTTATGAGAATAGTTTCTAGGCCACACATGATAGTGTTTAAGTTGGACAAGTCATGTGTGGGGAGTTTTAAAGTAAATATCTCACATTATTGTTACATTATATATCACGGTGCACATATATATAGTGTTTAATTTGGATTTAAGCCCCAACAAATTCTTGATTTGATATGATAGATATTCAATTACTTTGTAATTAAACTAAAACTTTATTGTTCATATCTATATGCTTTGACGAAATTTTTATTTGTATTCATAGTCTTCAACATCGTAGAATCTATCATAATTAAGGAAACAAATATAGAAATCAAAATATTTAAATACATCAAAGATCTTCTGGTTATATATATTCTTGAACCTTCTAAAATATTTTTCATATAAATCTTTAATTTAATTTTTCTAGAAATTTCCTGAATTAAAGAAAAGAAATAGTAAAAAGAACGCTACATTCAAAAACCAAAAAAAAAAACAAAAAAAACCAAAAACAAAACAAAAAACAAAAAAAACAAACAAACAAAAACACTATCTTTGGATTTTCAACTGAATTAAGCGATAAATAAAGAACAGATCATGCCCTTGGTTTCTATGCTTAAATTAGAAACATATATAGTGTTTCTTTTTAGAATATTTGGTCATCTTAACAACTTGTCCTCTAAATTATGGGTATAAACGCATAGTAATAGGCACAAGTTAAAAAATCACCTTTTTTAAAGTTCTACAGATCTGAAATTGTTTTTCTTCGTTTTGAATATCTAGCATTACCGTTGTAGAAATACTAATACAATAAAACTTTCTAATAAATCGCCCTAAAATCTTTCCTATATTGAAGTGTTACCTCTTTTTCTCATAAAATCTCTCATCCGTTAACTGTTAGCTCTAAATATAGTTTTTCTTGATAAAACTATTGTGGCTTTATTAGCTATCTATAAATATTGTTCATAAAATTTTTCAACAACAATAACGGAGAGAATTATTCTTAATTGATCTCTCTTCATGAGAAATCAATTTAAGAATCAAAATAAGCCTCTCTCCCTACTGTTTTAGTATCTATTGTACTCTAAGGAAACAAAAGAAAAATCAAAATTATTACTTTCTAGTTTCTTCACTTAGAAATATATTGACAATTTATATATATTTCTCTAAGCCTCACTAACTATATTCCTCAATGTCCCTGGCCAAGCACTCTCCAATGTTGTCAATTCAATCTCTTCTACTGACCTCTTTAATTTTCTCACTCTCAGTTACAGCTACAAAGTTCAACCTTGCATTTCGTCCAATCAGAGGGACACTTGTACGTCGACCGGCAACCAAGTCAGATGATCTTTTGCAGGAGTTGCGAACATTTTATTACAACCAAACACTTGACCACTTCAACTTTAGGACTGAAAGCTTCTTAACTTTTCCACAAAGATATGTGATCAATTTTAAGCACTGGGGTGGTGCAAAATCCAACGCACCAATCTTGGCATCTTTGGGGGCCGAGGCACCCCTGGATGAAGATCTTGGTGAAAGTTTCCTGACGGATAATGCTGCCCGGTTAAAATGTCTCCTTGTATATATAGAGGTATTTATAACGTATGCTCCATACTTCTTTATCGATTTCGGATGTAGCATTTTTCGCTTAGATTTCTTTTAATTTTTATTTTCTAATGATCAGCATCGATACTATGGGAAGTCAATTCCTTTTGGATCAAGGAAAGAAGCCATGAAAAATGCTAGCACTTTAGGCTATTTCAACTCCGCTCAAGCTCTTGCTGACTACGCAGAAATCCTCATGCATATAAAGAGAAAATATCACGCTGAACATTCTCCGGTGATTGTCATTGGTGGATCATATGGAGGAAGTAAGTGATCACCCCATACACATACACACTCTCCTTTGAAACCTATATGTGATGTTTAGAATTAAATTTAATCAACTTATTAATCCCTCTGACTGTCTAGTGCTTGCTACGTGGTTTCGGCTAAAGTATCCCCATATTGCTCTTGGAGCTTTGGCATCCTCGGCACCAATCCTTAATTTTGATTTCATCACTCCACAGACTGCATATGATGCTATTGTCACCAAGGATTACAGGGTAAAATATATTAAATTTTGGTCATCTAATAATTTTCCATTTAATATATAATAAACTTTTTATGGGATATGCAGGAAGCTAGTGAAAATTGCTACCGAACCATAAAGAATTCGTGGTCTGAAATTAATAAAACTGCTTCACAGCCTAATGGTCTTGCAATCCTCAGCAAGAAATTCAAAACTTGCACGTATGAGCAAAGTCTTTGTTACAATATGGTTTTGCTTCATTAGATTCTTAAATTCATGTGATTCCTTACAATGTTCATTTTCCTTTTGCTAGTCCTTTGAAAAATTCAACGGAGCTCACTGATTACTTGCAATTGTTATTCGAAGAAGCAGCTCAGTATGATGAGCCACCAAATTATCCAGTTGCCCAGATTTGTCATGGCATTGATGGGGCACCTGCCGGAAGAGATATCTTCAGCAAAATATTTGCTGGTGTAGTTGCTTATCAAGGCAAGAATAGATGCTACATTAATAAACCTCATGCTCAATCAGAAACAGATGAAGGATGGGCTTGGCAGGTAATTAACATCCATTCTTTTATATATATAGAGAGAGGGTGTTTTTATAATCAGTATTCAACTTATTATATCTGTATTGAATAAAAGAGAGAATTTAGAAGTTGGAAATAAAAAATATATATGACTATTTAGTCAACAAACCAAGCTATGTATATTTAATTTTTTTACACAAGAAATGAGCATAAAGGGTGGATCAAAAGTGTTTAATCTCTTAGAAGCAATTACAAGTGACATTTTTTTTTTGGAGATATCATTCATAATGGGAGTAATTGAATCTAAGTTATTGTCTGGTTATCTTCACCACCAAACCATGTTGGACAATGGTTATATAACTTGGTTGTTGACTTACTAATAATATGAAAGATTGATCAAAACTGTTGGGTATTTATTTTTAGGTATGTACTGATATGCCGTCACCCATGGGTGTTAACAATAATAATACAATGTTCCAATATGCGCCTTTTGATTTTACCGAATTCATCAAGACGTGCATAAAGCAGTATGGTGTTCCTCCTAGGCGTCATTGGGTCACAACTTATTACGGAGGCCAAGTAAGCTTTTATGTTTTTTTCTTTTTTTTTTTCATTCTAATCTGCAAAAATGGTTCTCAAGGACATTCATTATTTGATCAATTGGAGATCTACCTCATTTTTCTTTACCTTATTTCACTTCTAAATTCATGTCGTATGCAATTTTTTAATGATAATTCAATTGCAGGATATAAAATTGATTCTCCAAAAGTTTGCTAGCAACATCATTTTCTCTAATGGACTGAGAGATCCATACAGTAGTGCCGGGTAAGTACTAAATTTTCTTACAGAAAACAGTTGAAACAGAAATTGTCATCTTTGTTATATGTATATACGCATGTACTTACCATGTTGCTGTCTTATATGTTTTAGAGTGTTGACGAACATATCAGATTCTATTGTAGCCGTCACTACAGTCAACGGTATAATGTTCCATTTGATTACTCTCTTTTTATTTTTTATTTTTTATTTTTTATTTTTCAAGAAGAGTTTCATCTTTTGGCAAAGCATTTTGTTTTGTTTTCAAAATTAAATTAAATTAGATGATTTAATGGAATTGGATTTGATTGAATTACAATAGGAAGAAACTGCATTAAATTAAGGCTTATTAATTATAGTAGTTGTAAAATCTAATCTTTTAGGACTATTGATTAAATTTACTAAGTTCTATTTGGTCCAATCATGAACATCAAAGTTCAAACACGGCCTGAAGAGGGAAGCAAAGAAAGTTTAAATACCGTGAGGCTTGTTACTGATAGAAGATTATATGTCCATTTTGCAGGTTCTCATTGCTTGGATCTTGGTTCGTCGAGCCGAAGTGACCCACAATGGTTGACCAGGCAGCGTGAGATTGAAGTAGGCATCATTCAAAAATGGATAGCTAAATACTATGCTGATCTTAAAGCATTGAATTAAGCTACAGAAACTAGCCTCAGTAAGAAACACTGAAGGCGGAATTTAAAGCTATATATATCTAAATTGTTTATAATTAATCCATTGACACTGGTTGGCATTTCACTATGCCCAGGAATATAAGTTAGAATTTGCTCAATAATTGATGTTGTCAAGCTTATGCTACTTGTAACCAGGGCAGGCCCTGATATTTTAGAGGCCCAATAATTAAATGGATCGTTTTATTAATCTCCATAGTTCATCATACCTAATGAGGGATCTTTGTCCAATTTTTTTTATATGTATCTTTATGTTTTATTCTTTCTGGTTTTTTTTTTTTTTAGATTTTTCAATTGATTTTTAAATATTTCTTTATTATTTTTAATTGTTTTTATAATTTATTTTTAATTAATGGTATTTTAATAGTTTTAGGGGGGTGTATTCAATTATGATTTTGAAAAACTTTCAAAAACTTTTTCAGTGAATGACTTTTGTAGAATTTTATAGACTTCTAATGACTTTACAGATTCATGAAAGACTCTCACAGACTTTTATAAACTCTTTTTTAAAAGACTTTCATTAACTTTGATAAATTTTTAAAAGAAATTATGAAAGACTTTTATAAACTTTTATCGGCTTTTATAGACTTCTATATACTTTCATAGACTAACATTTCACTAACTTATAATATAATATACACTTTCTAAGTTAATAAAACTATATTTATCATGTCAATAATGATAAAAAAGTATGGTACATAAAATAAAAGTAAAATCACCTCAATTACATAAGTTGATAACCAAAATACCCAGTATTTTAAGTGTTTCATTATTTATTTTATTTCTTCTACGAAAAATAAAATCTCTAATGTCTTATCAATAATATCAATATCGCTCTACATATCAGCAGCTATAACAGTCTTCCATTTATTAGCATACTCTCTTTATTGTTCTTGAATCTCAATAAATGAGTTAAAATCGTCATTTCATTAACTAATAATGATGAAGATGATGAAGACTCATAAATATTGATAAATTTTAATAGAATTTTATTTACTTCTAAAATAACAATATATTTCTTTGACAAACTCGTGCTGCAAATTATACTTTTTGTAAGTTATATTTCTCATTTCAATAAAATTTTTTCTTTTAACATAGTGTAAATAAACTTGTGAAAAACAACTATCAAAACTAATATTTTACAAAATTCAAACTGGTTACTTTTATAATATGTTACAAATATCAAAATTGATTACTATACTAATCAAATTAACTAATCAAAAGTAAAAGTTCAAGAAATTCTCCAACATGTAATAAGAATAAACCACTAGCTAAAAAATTTTACTACTAGCTAAAATTTTAATTTTTAAAATAAACCACTACCTAAAAAATCTCCAAATATTAATTTTTTTTTTCTTTTTTATTTGAAATAGAGGTTTTTCCTTTTATTTTGTATTATAAAAAACAAAGATTTCATTTATTAATTTAATCGATTTTAAAGCAATAAGATTTTTTATCTATACATTTGTGAGTTCTATTTTCATTATTTGTACATAAGAAATGATAATCTATTGGTTTACAACACAATCGTTAATAATAGTTGTACTATTTATCATAAGAATAATAAGATGATTTGAATCAATATCCATCTAGATATATTTTTTTTTGGGTATTTTATATATATAAATATAAATTATAAAATGTTTCATTTCTTAAATTTATTTTTTTGACATCTAATTTCTCAACTTTGATTCAAACTTGAAATCTTCTACAAAATAATAAATTGATGTCCTTAAAAAAAGAAATGGTCTAATAAGATTCAAAAACTAAAAAGCTAACAATTTGAACATAGGAAAAAAATATTGACCATCATAATTCACAATAAAGTAGGAGTGATATATATATATATATTTATGTGTATTTATAAAAAAATAAGTGAAATATTTTTATGACTATCATTGAATTTGGGGCGATTTAAATATAAAAGAGATTGTAAGGTTTGTTTTTTTTCGTTTTTTTTTGTTTTTTTGTTTTGTTTTGTTTTGTTTTGTTTTGTTTTGTTTTTTTGTTTTTTTTTGGATGAGAAGAGATTTGCTTTTTATAATCAATAACAAAAGTCTATAAAAGTTTTTAAGGGGAGTGGAAGAGAATTTATGGAGTTTGATTGTTATAAATTTAACATAAAAGTCTATAAAAGTCTTCCAAAGTTATTAAAATTAAAATTCCATAAAAGTCATTATCATTTTGAATACCCCATAACTTTTATAAACTCTTCAAAAGTCTTGATTAAATACCTCATAACTTTTATAGGCTTTTTAAAAATCATTAAAAGTTTATATTGAATATCACATAACTTTTATAGAGTCTTTAAAAATTTATATTGAATACATTCAAACTTTTAAATTCTATAAAAGTCATTAAAAGTTTAGATTGAATACACCCCCCTAAATCAAAATTTTCAGGAAAACTACCATCTATTGAATTTTTTAAAGGAAAAAAATCATTTTAGTCCCTAATTTTTGGAAAATAATCAAATTTTAACTATGTTTTGAAAAAAGATAAAATGGATCCTAATGTTTCGAAAAAATGTTAAATTTGTCTCTTTCGTTAATCAACTAACGTTCAAACCTAACGAAAAACGTAAAAAGACTCATTTATCTTTGAACTAAGTTAAAATGGATAGAAAGACCATCATACCCCCATCCATAATTAAATATTACAATAACATTTAATACGAAATTAATCACTTGTTGCTAGTTTTATATGTAAATTTTGTGAAATTATAGCTTTGCCCTTGGACTCAATTTTTTTAGTACAGATTTTAAAAAATCATTAAATATTAAATGTTATTGTAAAAAGAATAATAAAATAAAATCATTAAATAATAAAAATAAAATCATGACATTGTAGCAGAGAAAAATACGGCCTCATCTATTGCGGTGAGAGAGACAACGTTGCAATTGATGGTGAGAGAGAGACACAAAACAGATTTCTGGGTTCGCTGGAATTGAAACAACGCGGGGATGATTTTTAAGAAAAATATTTTTTAATTTTTTAATTTTTTTTATTAATGTTAAATATTTTCAATTCTTTTAAATGTAAATATTTTTTTATTATTTTTGAATTAATTTTTTATTAATTTATACTTTTATTAACTATCTATTCTTTCATTTATTACTATTTTTAAAAATTATTTTGATTGTTCATTTTTAATTTCCTGTATTTTTTTTAAATTATCTAATTTGTATACGTGTCAAGATCCTAAATTGCTATTTGAAAAAACAAAATTATCTCTGCATACCAGGTCATCCATTAGGTTTGACCGTTAATTGACTAATGATAACGGAAAAAACTAATTTGATATTTTTTTAAAACATTAGGGTATATTTTATTATTTTTTAAAACATAGTTAAAAATTTGATCATTTCTCAAAAATTATGGACTACATGATTTTTCTCCTTTTTTAAAACCACTTCAGAAAACTTACTAATTAATCAACAACCACATGTTCAGATAGAATTCCTTTAGACTAGGGACAAGAGTCGAAGCAAATCCTGTCATTAACAGCTACTGACTGCTTTTTTTTGGAAAAATAGAATGTATGCACATACCCTCACAATATTACCATTTTGACAAGGTGAGTGCCACAATTTGCCACCTATATATCATCTAAAAGAAAAGCACCAAATTGTTGACCATCCCCATTAATTCCTGTCTCTCAGTATTACTACTAGTTTTCCTCATAAGATGCTTGGTCTCTCCTGTATCCGAAAGTCTTGCTCTCCACATTATGCACCATCGCTCGTAAAAAAATCCCCATTTTCTATTACATTTAGTTCTTAAATCTCCCTTCGTTGGATGTAATGAGAGAAATTTCTCAATTGACATCTCTTCTTTAGATGTCAATTTGAGAAAAAAGCATATCAAATATAATAACCATGAAGTCTTCAATAATTTCGGTTCAATGGTTTCTATTGCTGTCTTTAAATTTGTGTGTCTCGGGTACATTGTATCACTTACCCTTGCATCCCATCAGTGGAAGCAATTTGTATCCCCCTCCACTTTCAACACACATAGATAGTATTATAAAGAAATTCGAAACATTTTATTTCACTCAAACGTTTGATCACTTTAACTAAAGGCCTGAAAGCTACTCCAGCTTCCAACAAAGATATATGATTAATTACAAGTACTGGGGTGGTGGAAACTCACCAATCTTTGCCCATTTGGGGGCTGAATCACCCTTGGAGAATATTATTAATGGTGGTGGTCTTGTAATAGAGAGTGCTGTCCGGTTTAAAGCTCTTATAGTATTGACAGAGGTATGAATAATGAAACTTCAATTTTGATAACACTTCATATGCAGTTGGGATGCAACAGAAAATAATATATGTTTGAGATCGTGTTTCTTCATGGTCAGCATCGATACTATGGAAAATTAATCCCCTTTGGATCAAGACATGAAGCCATGAAAAATGCAAGCACTTTAGGACATTTAAACTCGGCCCAAGCCTTGGCAGACTATGCAGAAATCCTCATGTATATAAAGAAAAACCATCATGCCAAACATTCTCCAATGATTGTCTTCGGAGGATCATACGGTGGAAGTAAGTCACCATATATATATAGTACATATATATTCTTTTTCTTTTTTTCTTTTTTTTTGGAGTACCGGTTCCTTGCTTAAGATGTTGTTAGGACCAACTGAAATGTAATTCTGAGACGCGGCTTGGGGATTTGATCCTGTAAGATGAGAGGGAGCAACCTAGGGTAGGTGAGAGACAATTGCCTATAAAGTGGGACTTTAGTGAGATTGAACTCACAACCTTGATATCAAGGTTGTGAATGGGCTATGCTCTTTCCATCGTATCAGATCACTTTTCTCAGTATATATATATTTTTATTTTAAAAAATGAAACTAAAAATGATAGTTAAAAAATAAAAATAAAAATGGTAATGTATGTGGTCATTTCAATTTGTTCCTCAAATTAATGTTTGTCAATGTAAAGGATGATCAAGCTTTGATAAATAAACGTTTTATATGGAATATGACGGAAGCTAGTGAAACATGTTACCGAACCATAAAGAAGTCATGGTCTGAAATTGGTAAAATTGCTTCAAAGCCTAATGGACTTGCGGTCCTTAGCATGAAATTCAAAACTTGTATGTAAGAGCAAAATCGTTGGTATATTGTTAATGAGATCTAGAAATATATACTAAATTTGTTTATTACAATTAATTAGTTCTTCCTTGTTTTGTTACCTTGTTTTATTTTACCAGCCCTTAGAAAAAAGTGACACAACTGGTACAATACTTGGGACTAATGTACAGTAATGCAACTCAATATGATATGCCAACACTGTCTCCAGTTAGCAGGATTTGTAGCGCAATTGACCGGGCACCATTTGGAACTGATACTCTTAGCAGAATATATGCTGGTGTTGTTGCTTATTTGAATCAAATAATATCTGCAAATGCTTCGTGCTATATTAACAGACCAAAAATTAAATCTGAAACCGAAGTTGGATCAAGACGGCAGGTAATTACTTTTTTGAATCCTATCCTTATGAGCAATATTTTTCTTAATATATTATAAATCTCACCAATCTCAATCATAATTAAATCTTATTCTATCAACTTAAGATTTCGAGTCTAATGATAAATAACAAGGTAGTAGAACTTGGGAGTTTCGAGTTTGAATCTCCTCTCCTCTTTTTATTTGGCGTTCTTATTCACTGCATATGTTATAAGGTATGAGATATCTAGTATAAGTTTAGCATTTGTCATCTATTTATGTTGTACATAAGGAGACATGCCAATATATTATAAATTCCATCAACTTCAGTTTTGATACTATAATTGATATTTTTCTGTCAACTTAAACTTTTGGATTTGATGGTAACTAACAATTCAAAATCAACTTTAAATCTTGATTTATGTTAATATTCATTTGTTAATTCATATATGTATGTATGTAGCAAGATGCTAATGCATTTGGGAAGTGACAATAACAACACATTGTTCCAATATGATCCTTGCAATATAAATGAAATAAACAAGGAATGCAAGGAGTGGTATGGTATTACTCCTCACCCACACTGGGTCACAACTTATTATGGAGGCTTGGTAAGGGTTTTCTTTTTAATCTTTTGATTTGTTTGATTTATAATTCTCCAAATGAGTTATTTTCATTTTCCCCCTTAACAATTCAAAATCGACTTTAAATCTTGATTTATGTGAATATTGATTTGCTAATTCATATATGTAGGTATGTAGCGAGATGCTAGTGCATTTGGGAAGTGACAATAACAACACATTGTTCAGATATGATCCTTGCAATAGATATAAAATAAACAAGAAATGCAAGGAGTGGTATGGTATTACTCCTCACCCACACTGGGTCACAACTTATTATGGAGGCTTGGTAATGGTTTTCTTTTTAATCTTTTGATTTGTTTGATTTATAATTCTCCAAATGAGTTATTTTCATTTTTCCCCTTAACAATTAGCAAATCATCATGTTTCCTTTTGATGATTTAAAAAAGTTAAAAAAAAAAACCACCCTAAATCAGTGTTAACTTAAGTTAAAAGAAAGGTAAAGAGATATTTCCTAAATCAATAAGGAAAGAAAATGATGATTAATCAATCTTCAAAAGGAAAATGAAAATAACTCTTCTCCAAAGTATGTGGCATTAAATATGCTAATTATAAATTTATTGCAGGATATAAAATTGATTTTCGAGAGCTTTGGGAGCAACATTATTTTCTCCAATGGACTTAGAGATCCTTTCAGTAGCCCCGCCGGGCAACCACAAAATTTAACAAATAGTAATACGGAAATTTTCTTTGTATTTGTATATATATCTCTCAAGGATGCAATTAATGTCGGATAAGTGGTTTTTTAATACTGCAAAATTATTATTAACTAATTCTAGGATTCCGAACCTCGCACAAAAAATTTCTTTGTATGTGTCATATTCTATGTTTTTATAAATAAGATTTCATCTCATATTGTAGGGTGTTGGAGGACATATCAGACACTATTGTCGCTGTCAAAGCAGATAAAGGTAAGTGCTCAATTCTACTGTCCTACACTTTTTGGTCGATAAACATAACATTTTGAATGCTTATTATTCTAGTAAAAAACACAACGTTAACGAACGTCAAGCGGTTGTAATTTTCCGGTTTCACTGTCTCGATCTTCTTTTTTCAACCCCAAAAGATCCAAACTGGTTGACCAACATGCGTAAAACTGAGATGGACATCATTGGAAAATGGTTAGATAAGTACTATATGATGATCTCAAAGCACTCAAAATATAGAGATGTCGGCACTCGGAGAAGATTATGCGGTAGTGGGATTGAAAGACGGTAATGTTTGTAATTTATTTATGGTAGTGCTGAGGCTTTAATTAATATGCTACTTCTGAGAGTAGTGGAATCTAAAGCATGAATTATTTCACACTTGATCGATGACACTTCAAGAATTTATGTTCAATGTATGGTGAATTCATCGATCCAAATCTGATGTTCGTGTATAAATTTGAATACATGTTTTATGTTTGGGCTAGATGTCAATTTAATTACTTTCTTTTTAAAGATAGCATATAGATTTATGAATATCTACCAAAATCAAACATTACTTACACAATCTAAATATATATTCTAATTAAAGGAAGATAATTACTCTCATAATAAAGGAATTGAATAAATGTTTTAAGTTTTAACATACATAATTATTTTCTTATTTTTTACAAGTTAACACATTCATATTGTAAGGTTGCGTTCGTTTTTTTTATCTGAAAATTGAACAGTGTTGAATTTTACTAAACATTAAATAATGACTGAAAGCGAAATACTGAATGTTATGTTTGTTTCTCTTTTAAAAATTCTAGGATTGGGAAATAAAACATTCAAATTTAATTCATTTAGTGAAAAGTGTAAAACTTTCACTTTTTTAGTTTAGTAATTCTATGAATTATTTAAGTAATTTTATCACTTAAAAAATCAAATAGAATAAAGGGTTATTTATTTTTTCCACTTAAGACTTAATAGTGCTGAATTGCACCTATTAAGTTATTTTCGTTTGTTTTTTAAAGTGGTCAAACCACTTAAAATTACCCCCAAAATCTTAAAAAATTAAATAAGAATTTTCAATTTTTCACTTAATTGTAAATTATTTAATGATATTTAAAAGTTTTTATTTCAAACCTATCTTCCTCAAAATAACATAATTTCAAATTTATCATAATTTTATAATACTCATTTTTTTTCCTTGATACTTACAAAAAATATATTTAAAAAAAAAAAAAACCTAAATACATCTCATCTCAAATTGTCTTGGAATTAAACTAATATATTTTAATTCACAAATTAAATATTCATTTTTCTAATTGTTTTCTTAAATATATTAATATATTTTAATATATAAAAATGGTTAATACTATTATATTTTTTAATCATATTTTAATTATGAACAAACTATTATTAATATGTACATAAAAAAATCTTTTAGAATTTATTAAATTATTTATTTTTAGATGTTTGTATTAAATTAATTAAAATTACATAACAACAAATAGTTAAAAGGGTATAAATGTTAAATTATTAGTTTGAAACAATTTTAATTTTAAAAAACAAACAAGTTTATAATACATTTAGAGGTAAAATATATATATATTATGTTATTCAGATTTTAAGTTTCAATTATTATTCAGTCTTTAGTCTTCAGTAATACTATTCAGTTTTTAGACAAAAATACAAACAACATCTAACTTAGTGAGACGCATTAAGTGTAATTAAGTGAAAAGTGAAAAAATGTAACAAATTCATCATTTATCTTTTATAAATTTTTAAATAAAAGTTTAAAGCACATCTAGCTGCTCGTCATACTTGTGGTTGTGCGCTTTTTCCTCCACCTTAATAGTTAGGGTTCGAGTCTCATAAGATGTATTTTACAAATTTTGTATAGTTTCTTTTTATTATTGTAGGAATATTTATTTTTCAAATTAGGACCAAGCCACAAGTAATGATAAAGATTGATTGGTAGATCTCCTCCTGTAACATCTAGAATTTAGCCATGTTAAAAGAGTTGACGTGGCTATGTAACAAAAGTTTCAAGAGTTTTTCCCCACTTTTAGACCTTCTCAAAAGTTCAATTCACCTACATTACCAATAACTCAATCCATAAAATAATGTCCATCACAAATAGAGTCCTTGTCTCCCCACAAAACAGATACATAATGTTCGAAATATTACAAATAAGACATAAGGTGCATAGGTGGATATAATAATCTTATACCATCCAATGCATAGAAGTTTCTACTCAATTTTTGTATTATTTATATATTATTTTGAAATTAGATTAACTGACATTAAAATTATTCCTAAAATTTCCATAACTAAATATTATAGTAATTTATTTCAAACATATATATATTATAGTAATTGCCCTAAAATTTTAAAACAAAACAAAATAATTAAATCCATAAATTTCACAAAAAGATTGTGCCAAATTTGATAATTTAAGTCCATGGACTAAAATTAGATTAACCCTAAAATTTTAAAACAAAATAAAATAATTAAATACATATAATTTTTAAGAACGTTCTTACCTTTGGAAGACAAGATCTTTTAAAAGTGAGAAAGATATTAAGTTAAATTGATATGGAGAATGTAAGAGAAATTGGGTATCAAAAGGTATCTTTTCTTTGTTTCAAGTTCAAGTAGGTCAAATGAAAAATGAGGTGGGGAGAGAGAAAGAGCAAAGATTTTGCAAAAGGGCTAATATAGTAATTTTAGTCAAGAAGTAAAGTTATAATATTTAAAAACAAAACTGAGATAGGCTAAGGTAGGCTTAAGAAAGGCGCGCTCCGACCCAGTGTGACATCGACTTCAACGTCAACATTAGCGAATGGTAACTACTCTTAATGTTGTTGGAGGAAAACCCTCCTCCATTTGTTCTTCTCCACCGTTGATTCTTGCCTCCTTTATCACTGGATTTTGCACAATCTCTGATGACGTCGATGTCACCACAAGAGATTCTATACTCATCACCAAAGGTGGCTACCAAGTTTTTTAAATTTAATTTAGGAGAAAAATCATTTTAATCACTAATTTTTGAGAAATGAATTAAATTTTTAACAATGTTTCAGAAAAGGACAAAGTGGACCCTAATGTTTCGAAAAAAGTGTCAAATTAGTCTTTCTCGTCAGTCAACTAATGGTCAAATCTAACGGAAAACGTAAAATGACTTATTACCCTTGAACTTAGTTAAAATGGATAGAAAGACCATCATACCTCCATCCATAGTTAAACATTATAATAATATTTAATTACAAAATTACCCTTTGGTAGTTTTATATATACATTTTATGAAATTGTAGTTTTGCCCTTGGACTCAATTTTTTTTAGTACAAATTTTAAAAAATCATTAGATATTAAATATTATTGTAAAATAGAATAATAAAATAAAATCATTAGATAATAAAAAAATTCATTACGTTGCAGCAAAGGAGAAAAAAGAGCAGAGAGAGATACGATTTCATCTATTACAGTGAGAGAGAGACACGGATGAGATTTTTGGGTTCAATGGAATTAAAGCGATGCAAGAATGATTTTTTTAAAAATATATATGTAATTTTTTTTTTTATTAATGTTACAAATTTTCAATTCTTTTAAGGGTAAATATCATTTTTACTATTTTTAAATTAATTTTTTATTTTTATTAAATATCTATTCTTTCATTTATTATAATTTTTAAAATTTTTTTGATTGTTTATTTTTAATTTTTCTTTCCTTTTTTAATTTTTTTATCTGGTTTGTATACGTGTCAAGATTATAAGTTGCGATTTGAAATGATAAAATTATCTCTATATACTCTGTCATCCGTTAGGTTTGACCATGAGTTGACTAGTGAGAGGGACTAAGTTAACATTTTTTCGAAACGTTAGGGTCTATTTCTCCCTTTTCTAAAATATAGTTAAAAATTTGATCATTTCCCAAAAAGTAAAGATTAAAATGATATTTTTCCTTCAATTTATTAATTATTTTTATTTTTTAAGTATTTTAAATATTAGTTTAAAAACAATATATATATTTTAAATATTTTTAAGTTATTATTGTCATTTATTAAAAATGTTCAAGGGCATTATGAATATTGTAAAAGTAATGGAATAACTTCTTTTTTTTTAACATAATGAAATAACTTTTTCGCTAATAAGTTTTCATAAGTAATCTCTCATCAATTTTTTTAAATTTGTTTATTGAAGTAGCTTTCCATCCCAAATACTAACTATTTTTTTTAAATATTATAATTAATTCAATATTTAAGAAAAGACATACGAACCAAACCTACGATCATATAGTGCAAGTGTGAGTGACATATCATTTTATAATTATCATCTTGTACAACTTCTAATTTCTTTTTAAAATCATCTAGGGTGCAATGAACTTAAACCTAAAATATTAACAAGTTAAATAAGTATTCGATCTCTACCATTAATCCACATTGAATAGGTGAATATTTAAAATGTTTGTCAATCACTTTGAGAGTCGTAGATTACAAAATAATATCTAAACTTGGTATAAACCTTTAACTCCAAACACACCCTAAGACTAGTTACGACAGCCTCATTTTAATTAGTTTGTACCAGTGGTGATCAATGCGCAAAATCTACAGCTATTAAAATATATATAAACCACATCATTGCAGCTAGCAGGCTGATAGCACTCCAATCTTATTTAGTTGACACAAGTGAAGATGGCAAGCAACAGCCGTGCCACACCACCAAGAAAAGTTCTATAAATTTTATAGTATATTTAATGGGAATCATTATCTAGTTGATTAAGTTTGAAAGTAAATGAGTGGAATTAATTTTGAAAGTAATTGATTGTCTTCCACTATGATAAAAACATTATTAGTTTGATCATGTTTATAGTGATCAATTTTAGATCAATGTTTTAGAACTTGCTACTTGCTATTTGATCGGCAATCAAGCGAGTGGTGAGTACTCAGTTTGATCGTCGATCAACAGTCAACCGGTTAACTGATAATCAAGTTTGATTAAACCTACAAAGAAAAATTAAAAAACTTTCATAAAGTCAAAATATAATCATATAATCACAAAACATTAATATGAGGGTGTAATTATCATCTCTAAAAGCATTAACAAATGTGAAACAATGGTGGAAATTATTATTTTTGAAATTTGAGGGTGTAAACTACTATTTCTTTAAACATCAAGGGTCATGTCCAAATTGTCCTTTCTATATAAAGCACCTCACTTAATCACCGGTCAAACTCATTTCAAACCCATATTCTCTTGTTCTCTCATGTGGCTAGTCTCTCTCCCCTCTTCTCTCTCTAACATCGTTGTCGCCCATCTAAGGTCATGAACTATCGTTGTCGCCATTGCCCCTCCGAGGTCATGAATTGCCGTCATTGTCAAAGCTAATCTCTCCAAAATCAAAAAGGTTGATGTGGATAGGTTCCGATGACGGGCGAGTGACGACAAGGACGAGCGATGATTGAAGATGACCGCAACCGATGACAGGTAAGTGATGAACAAACCGATTTGGGATTTGATATGAAGATTGGGAGTTAGTGTTTAGTGTGATGATTGGATTTAGGGGTCAAGGTTGTGGTTTGGTGTTGTGACTAAGGATTGATTGTTGAAGTTAGGTTGGGAAGATCATTGAAGTATGGTGGTGATTGGTTTGGGGAGATTATTGAAGTCTGTTAAAATTTTTTTGTTTTTAAAATAACCCGAGTTGGCTGAGTACTCGATCCAACTATGCAAGTACTTGTTGAAAGTGAGTAGGGCCCCTAATATAGGGGTTGGATTGACAAAACCTGGATCATCGAGTACTCAGCGAGTAGTCAGAACTACTTGCCAAGTTTTAAAACACTATGATGGTGAAGAAAAAGTGGCGATCATGAAGAGGAATTAATATTTGTTTCGGGTCAGTAGTTTGCATAAATAGTTTGCGTAAATAGTTTGTCTAAAGAGTTCGCAATAGTTCACAAACAACGAACTAATCGCATATTCACTTTCACAAAATAATTATTCCTAATTTATATATAAAAATTTTGATGTTGTTTAGACTTCAAAACTCAAATGTCTCAACATAAAATTAAAATCATGAAACTACAACATGTAGATTAGTAGTGGAAAAATACTTCAAAATGATGAGCTTGACCTCCCTTCTTCAAAGGTATTTTGAGAAAGCTTTACAAACTTGTTACAACAACAGAGTTTCAATAAAAAGGATGCTACTTGATGTTCCGAGTTGGTGAGGAAGACCAACCTTCAAATCTTCTACTATTTAGTGAAACTAATTTTTGAAGATGAGTTAGAAAATGGAGAATGATACATAATCAAGTTTTTTAAATGAAAGAGCAATCTTGGTAATTCACTTTAATTTAGGAGATACCATTAAAACTCAAGTTGATTTTCTAGTGCTAGTTTACAAACTCAATAATGTTATGGTGATATATTAGATGAGATTTACTCAACGTATTTATTGTAGGTTTTCCACTTGTAAATACGATATATCCTTCACCTTTCAAAATTTATATGTTAAAATTGTTTTTGAAAAATATATTTTTTCAGAAGGAGTTTGTTACCACTAGACCCTTAAATTTATAAATTTAAGAACGACATTGATGAGAGTTACAAGAATGTTAGATATTGAAAGAATTTACATGAATTCTTGAGAAAGAGGGGAAAAGAGTATCGATCTTAAGATCTACAGGCTCTTAAACTATATTTGTTAACTATAGATCCAAGAGTCCAAGCTTTTAGGAAACCGTTCAATTATAATATTTAAAATTGAGATTATAAAATTTTTTGGAAGTACAGAATATGAGTTTATACGTCTTCAAATTTTTATAGCTTTTTATTTTTCAATATATATATATATATGTACATCAGTACTATACATCAAACAACTGCCAACTGTCAACAATTTCTTAGCATTCAAATCATGTGTAATACCCAGATGATAAAAAGAACTAGTATAGTAAATTTTAAGTTGAAAGTTGAAACAATGTAGAATTATTATGCTGTCATTCCACCCATTAATTATAAATTATCACAATTTGATACATGCATTTGGATTTAACCTCATCATATATGTGGAATCCATCAATTGCTGGTGGAAATTGTGAAATGCTAGCTTTTCCCTGTAGGAGAATTTGTTAATAATATAATGTTAAGTGAAATAGATAAGAATAGTGGAAGTTGGGTGGATTTAATCTATTTAAGTCTTAAATTTTATAATTAGGTTATTACTTATCAGTTAAAGGTTTTTTTATCAAACGCATGGATCTAAGTCTAAAAGTTTTGAGTTCAAATCTCCTCTCCTTCTTTAATATCTTCAATTAATTAATAAATTAATTAATTAATTAAGCTAACACCAAATAAGTTAGAAAATTACAATTTGTTGATATCAAACACTAACTCCACGGGACATGTTAATATTTCATACATCCCATCAGCCTAACTATTGTATACTATAGTTGGATATGCTCTTATCAATTTAAACTTTTCGGTATAGTGATTATTGACATATATATATATATATTAAGGTTTAGGGTATAGTGAGTATTGACACATATATATAAATCTTATCAACCCTTGTCTTATATATTATAGTTTATAATGATTTTTCAATATGTAAAACAGACATATAACTTTTGATTGAATAGTTATATGTCTCTCCTATTTAATAATGTTGGCGTACAAGTCCCACCTTACTTTTAAAAGAGGCAATGCATGAAGAAACCCTTTCGTTGGGTTATGGGAGTAAATGAAAAATAAAAAATAAAAAATAAAAAATAAAAATAAAAAAAGAGAGAGAAAGAGGGAGAAGAAGAAGAATTATATGTTTATGGAGGGTGTGCCAACCCCATTAAGGATCACTTATCCAATAACCAAATCCAATCTGACACAAATATTTCAGTCAACTAAAGTAACTTCCACTTCTTAGCTATAGCCAGGCATATCTACATATCCCAATCGTAGGCTCCAAAAATTAAATTAAAATTATGAAACTGTTCAGTCTCGTGTTAAGCATATCCTTTAAGAGGCCAATGAAATTACCCAAACGAAAAGAGAAAGCAAATCCACCTATTTGGGCATCTATACCTTAGTCAAAAGTTGTCACCAATTGTGGGGCAAGAAGTAAAACGGTCCAAAGATTTAGTTTCTTTTTTCATGTGGCCATTGTTAGAAGATATACCTCTCTTGTTCAGATTATATAGCTTGGAAGATTCCTCAGTCAAAGTGACATAACAGCTATCTGTTTATTTATATTCATTGAAGCCATCTCTTGCATAATTTGAATGAGGAACAAGTTATAAAAGATGAAACAAGGAAGATGATCAAAAGCTAAGCCTAGAGCTGACCTTCTAGATAGGAGAGGATGTGGAGAGATGCACCCGTTCATGAGTGGGTTACTTACTGGTGCTGATGTCAAGATGAGCATCATTGCGTCTTGATCATGTCAATGGTGCCATTGAAATCTTGGGCATTCTTTTGATAACTTGTTTCACATAATATGATATATATGTTGGGAATTTGAAGAAAAATGCTATAATTAATATTGTTCGTACGTTGAGGTTAGTTTAATATTATGTCTCTTCCATCTACCTTACGTGGTCATGTTTTCGAATTATTTCTCTCTCTCTAAACCCCAAAGTATAATATTTAAGAAAAAATCTTGCTCATCTACCATACAAATTACATAGAGATATGATGTACCAAAATTAAGTTGAAGCTTGCAGAAAATGTGCACGTGCAAGCAGGGGCTCGAATAATTATTTATGACCACACAATTATATTAGTATTTTGAAATTATTTATCAACTGTTATATTCCAATTAATGTGACAATTAGTAATTTAACTTAATTCAAATTACTGAAATAATCTGATTACCGGTCTCTCTGTCTCATGTCAATGGATACGTGTTTCAGGGTCGATTTATTTTACAATTCTAAGTGCGTGTCCTTTTCATCTGAAATTTTGATATATTGATTAAATAAATTAAATTTTCAAAAAAGAAGGAGAAAAATCATCCTATCCCTTCCATGTAGATTGCGTTGAAACAAAGTGAACTTTATCCACAAAGGCAAGCCCATTAGTATGTGAACACATGTTTTTCTTGGAGAGTTCACACGTGTAGATTAGTACACATAAAATAATTTCCCTTTTATCTATATATATATATATATATATATATATTTACCACATTGAAAGAATAATAGATGGAAGCATGTTAAAACGTTCAGTCTGAAGATTTGATAAAACAAAAAGTATATATATGGGTCTCATTTTAAGTGAGTGCGGACACATGTTTCATGTCATTGGACATTTTTAAAAAGCCGGTAGACCTAAACTTTTCATGATTATATGATGAAAATAGGTTTATCCACCCATAAGGATGTAAGGATGTGCTCACGACGTATAAATATGAAACGAATAATAATTTCTTAAAGTCAATGGTAATGACTAATGACATTATTACTATGTTGATTTTTTCAAAAAACACAACTGACACGAAACGGTGAGGCACTATAATTATCAAAACTACTCAAATTAATCATTACTTATATAATTCGAATATTTATTCTTATAATTAGAAAACATTTACTTTCACAATAAATTGAGAAAATTTATCACATGTACTTATAAACATGCACATGATATGAGTTGAACCCTCACTACTAAAATTGACAAAAAGGTTCATAATTATATGAACCAAGAGGGGCTGTGGCTGTGGTGATTTTTGTTTGACATTGAGAAGAAAGGATTTTTTTAAAAAAAAAAATCGGATACCATTTAGGAATTTGTTGTTATCTAATGATATCTACAAGTATAGCTCGGTTGTAATTTAACATGTAAAAGTAAGATTTAAACCTCTATCCTAACTATGAAAGGGAAAACGCACAATATTTTACTAAGAATGCACATGCAAGAAAAAATCAAACTTTTTATTAATAATAACAGACGAATTTATAAACCAACTTATAAATTAAAATTTTTGGGATACATATTGAGTATGTACAACTATATAAGAACATTACACAGACTTATGTGTATATCAGGCATCAATTAATCTATTATAAAATCTCTTATTATTGTAAAAGAGAACATACTAGAACTAGAAAAGACTTCGATTTTAATTTGATTGTAGTCGTAATTATAGAAGTCTGTGTGTGTATATATATATATTAATTTTATCATCAGTGTCTCCTAACTTTAAAAAATTATGACGAATCAATCAAATTCATCAATTACATTTGAATTAAATAGACGAAAGAATTTATTTTAGAAAAAAAAATGCAATTGATGAATTTGATTGATTTATCATAACTTTTTAAAGTTAAGAAGCACCGATAGTAAAATTACTATATATATATATATAATTAGGTATACTTGATTTTAAAATGTAATGACCAATCAATCAAATTCATCATTTACATTCTCTTTCCTAAAATAAATTTTCTTCCCTATTTAATTTAAATGCAATAGATGAATTTGATTGGTTAATCCTTACTTTTTAAAATCAAATATACTTGATTATAAAAACACTACATATATATATATATATATATACCGGTTTACAATATTTTAAATTTTTATATATTCATATATTATCGATAGTGGGATCAAAATTCAAAAGTTTGTTGATAGAGAAAAGTATTAAGACAATGCTAACAATCTATATGTGCGTGTGGGCTGTGGCGGGTATAAATTAATAAGCAACCAAAACGGCTTACGAATTTCAACAGATAAAGTTCAGTCGTTCACAAAAAGCATGTATAACTCCAACTATAAAAAATCCTTTAAAAACATGCGAATCAATTATGTGAGTTTGATCATCCTTATTTTTAAATCATCAACAATGAAATATGTATATTTTTTAATATTAAAAATCTCACAGCTATTTGAATATTCGATGACACGTCTATTTTAATAGCGAAAGTCAAAGGCTTATCAATGCATTTTAAAAACTTTATATAAATAATTATTTTTCTCATGGGAATAAATATTCAAACTATACAAAGTAATGATCAAACTTGATAAATCCGAATAGATATTTGATCTATTTGTTGCTAACTTTCAAAAAGTCTAAATTAAAAGTCTCATAGCTATTAATTTGATTGCATATCTAACCTGGGGTTTAGTTACTATAACACAACTAAGAGCAGTTTATAAATAAAAGGAAAATTCCTAAAAAACTCCCCTAACATTCAATAATATGTCATTTTTACCACACTAATTTAATTTTTTAACAGAAATATTGAAAAAAGTTAAAATGCCAAATTTACCCTTAATTTGAATAATATTAAAATATAGAAAAAAATCTCAAAAAACCCCTAATTTTTGACAATATGTGTTTTTTCCACCGCGTGGTTTCGTTTATTTTCCAAATACCACCTAACGTTAAAATAAATACTCCATGGAGGCGTTTGAAAAAACAACAATACCCCTAACAGTCATGAATTCCATTAAATTGAAACTGTTGACCGTTTGCCTTCAAGGACAAAAAGAAAAAATGCGATGAAAATTTAATTAAAATACTATTAATTAAAATATTAAAAAAAAAATCAAAAATTAAATTAATAGAATAATAATTTTTTTTCACACCTTACCCATTGCTCTCTCTCTCTCTTTTAATCACCTCACCAATCTCTCTCTCTCTCACCTTATTGCTTCCTCTCTCATCATCTTCTTCTTCTACTCTATCGTTAGCTACCGCGTGGTCTCTCCTTCTTTTGGTCTCCATCCCAAATGTTGGTAACCATCTAGGATGGTATCTGAGTCTCCACAATGGAGACCCTATCTCCATTGCAGAGACCCAAAATCGGATCTTCGACGATGGAGACCCAATTCAGGTCTTCATCAGTGGAGAGCCAAAACCAGTGGATTTTTATTTTTTTACATTTTAATATTAATTATATTTTTTTATTTCTATATTTTAATATTATTTAAACCAAAGATGAATTTGACATCTTAACTTTTTCTAATATTTTTGTTAAAAATTTGATGGTAGGGGGGATTTTTTATAAAAATGAAACTAATATGGTAAAAATGATATATTGCCAAATGTCAAGGGTCTTTTATGATTTTTTCTTTTTGCCCTTAGAGTCAAATGGTCAATAATTTCAATCTAACGAAATCCGTGACTGTCAGGGTCATTGTCATCCTTTTATGTCTCTAGGAGGTATTTCGGGTGTTTATTTTAACGTCGGACAGTATTTTGGATATGAACGAAACCATATGGTGAAACAAGATATATTGTCAAAAGTTAGGGGTTTTTTGGGATTTTTCATAATAAAAAAGTGAAGATGAAAGGAATCTATTAAAAAGAAAATCAGGAAGGGAACTTGATCTTTGGACTAGGAGAGGGAATAAAGTTCCATTTTCAACTGAAATTTAATTTATGATTTATATATGGAGTCCACCTAATTTAATTCTTAATAAATTTTAATTAAATACTTAAATACAAATCAGATTTAAATTTCCCATTAATGATGTCTATCGCCACTTAAATTAGTACTCTTTACAATCATTTGCTCAATACACCTCACTAATAACTTGAAATTATGAATTTTTATTCTCTCAATATTCCAAAACTAACCTCAAACGATCATTATCCTCTGCAAATAGAATTTTTGTACACCCACCAGACAGCCCTGTTTCTTCCTCCAGAAGTAAAGAATAAGTATGGTGATCGAGATTCTTTACGGCTAACTTACGAGTCAACTTTATGTGGTCATTTCTTATGGAAAAAATTTCAGTTATATCTTTCAAGGAAGGCACTTTCCTTATTCGAAGTAAAATGCAGTAACTTTCTACGAAGTCCTATTGTATATCGACGTCAAAAAGTAATCCACTGAACAGTGAGAGAATTCAAATCAGTTTTAGGGTTACCCCACCAACACCAAAACCATCATTGTTTGAAATAGATCAAGCAGCCACTCTCTTTACGGGAAACTGTTACGTGTACAATAATATTGGCTGCCGCGGTTCTACACTTCTATTGATCTTTCCTTCTTCGAAAAAGCGGTTGACTAACTAGAGCTTAATTAATGGGAAACAAAGAATTAGGGTTTATGATGGCAGGTGTGCACTGTGTAGATTAGCTTGGTGTGCAGAGAATTTTAATTTGCTCATTTTATTTGTTGGGCCCTTAACAGTAATTTTATTCTAGGATAATTTAGTATAGAATTTTGAATAAATTATAACAACACACAGTTTTTTGCAATACACCCATGCTATAGGTAAGGGGTAATTACAAGAGGTGTCAATTTTTGTTTGAATTTCTATTGTCATTTTGTAGAAAATCTTTAATTTTTATGAACCATTTAATCAAAATTCAGATGACTATCAATTGTTTCTATAATTGTAGAATTCTTAAATCTAACTCGTGATAATGATTGATTTAATAATAAGATCTCTTATAGTTTTATAAGAAAGTACTCTGGGATTTGACTTCCAACATATGTTTGAATTTAATCTGCCTTGCATATAAGAGGAGTGCTAAATATAATTCAATGATCATTGTCCATGTTTTTAATGGTATCATGCCTAATAAAACAAAGGCACTTTTAATTAACCAAATGAATAGCAAAAATATCTCATCATATGTATTTACCAACAAGTAGTTTACTCTCCATATTATGAAAGGAAATATCTCTCAATCTTATAAAAATATATTTTCGAGCTGCATTTGAATAGTTTAATTTTAACTTCTTCCAAAAGATTCGTCATAATATGTTGGGTTAGCCTGTAATTTAATTAAAAAAAAAATGAATAGCAATTTTGTAGTTAAGACCATGCACAAATAAAATTTGGGGAAAGAAAAATGGAAATAAATCAAACATTGAAAATGGCGCAATATAATATTTCATTGTTTCAACTTTAATTTATAATTTCAACTTTTATTTTCTATTATAACTTTTTAATAATATACAACCAAATAATTTAAGGTTATTTTTTATTTTAAGAACAGAAGACTATATTCAAACAACACTTAAAAATACAAATGTAAAAATTTCATTTTGTAATTAAATGCACTTACAAAAGTGCGTCAGCTTCTTTCTTTAATAAAGTATATATTTAGCTTTGATTTATTTATATTTAAAGAAATATACGTATGAGATTCGATATATAATAGATGTCATGAGGATGGTAGACGTTGATTCTTCAAAAAAGTTAATATATCAGGCTTGGTTAAAGGTGCACAAATCGCAGAAAGACACAAAGTGCGTGAATAAATAACAAAAATGAAATATATTCATGGCATCAAAACTTCAAGGAAACAGATCGTAGTAGATGATGACGTTTCCATCATTTAAAAAAACGAAAATGAAAAAAGGAAAGAAATCTGCGAAATAATTCTTACTGGACTTAATTAAGCTAGACCAACTTAAATATTATTACTAGCTACCTACTTTTTCTAACTCATAAAGGATGGTTCTTATTTCTATTCGTAATTCAACCCTTCAATGACTGCATGCAGTACAAGTCGATTTAGGCTGCGGCCCCCCACCACACCACCCCCCCCCCCCCCCCTCCCCCCCCCCCCCCCCTCCCCCCCCCCCCTCCAACCTCCCCTTTTTTTTTGGCTTTTGTTATTTTCACAAACATGCATCTTGAAGTTATATGTATATATGCCTGATAAAAAATTATCTTGTATTGAAATTGTTGTGGAAGCAGTAATCCTAAAAACTTAAATTGGTAGAAAAATCGTTCTAATAATAGCGTTTAAATTTTAACATGTTGTTTGTATGGCATACTATATTCTTTATATAGTTAATTATAAAATAATCTAACACCAAATAATTATAAAGGTCGATCGGAACTGTGAATATTATATATGTGGCTTAGAAATTTATTTACAATATCAGAAAATGTTTATTCTTACAATATAAAAAAGATAATTTTCCATACATACTAGTAAATCTGTATGGTGGTATCAAATCTTCTTCATGGATGTAAAGAAGTTCACGAACCATTTTAGCTATAAGTGAATATGCAATGACATAGTATCTTCAATCTTTTAATCATACATCCATTAGCCTGACTTTAAATTCTAGAAGGAACAACTTAATAGGCTCTATTATATATACTTGTACATGAACTCTTATTAAATTTTTTAAACATCTTGTAATGCATTAAAATTATCAATAATGGGGTTATCCTTATTCTTTTCCTTATTTTTTCATTCTTAATTTATTCTTCATTAAAATACAATCAAATACAATAAAAGGATATATAAAATACAGGAAGATCTAAATTTCTAATGGAAAATGATTTTCATGAAGCATACTTGATATAATTTCTGAAGCAAAGACTCTATGTTAAAAAATCATAATATTTAAAAATTTTCTCCACAATACTCTAATTTTTAAGTTAATTAATAAAATTGTTTTTCTGTTAAAATTATATATATATATATATATATATATATTAAAAGTTTGCATGACAGTTTAAACTTCTCAACTTCCAAAATCTTACAGGCACGTTGGGTGATTGTTGGAATGAGAAAATTGTTGGAACTTATCGAAAAAATTTGATTATATTTACAGAAATATTTATTTCAATAACCACTGAAACCGCTTTCTGCACATCCCAAAGAGTGTTTCTATGATACAAAAGTGTTATTTGTATCATAGCCGGCCTCTTATTTTTGTGCTAATCGACATTTTTTTTTTTTTTTTTGGACATTCTAATTTATTAACATTAGTATCTTTCTTATCGTTGTAATTAAACTTAACAAGTTTACTTATAAGGAATCAATTACAATTGCCATTAGAATTCAAATAATTTATTTTAACTGGGACAAAGAAATTACATTATTAACATTATAAATTATAATTTTACTAAAATTAACTAGACTTAATTGTAACAAAATTTTAAGCAAATTCCATCAAGTAGTGCAGTCTGCAATCACTTGTTCCAGCCACTAACATCAAGGACTGACCGGTCTCATGGCAGGTTATGTCACTCCTCGTGCGTCACACTAAAATTTTCTAAAATTTTCAAGTGATTGATGATTAAAAAAACAAAAGCCTCTTTATTGCCTTATTTTTGATTGTGATGGGACCTTTTTTATATATATATCTTTGTAATCTATTCAGTCAATCTAATTTCGTCATAGCTCGTGAATCAGTACACACCACAATCTTAACACTATAAATAGATCCCACAAACCCTCAAACTTCCACACAAACCAAGTAGAAGAGGCTCTCTAGCTAACTACCATTAGTGTTTGCATAAAAATATACAAATTGGGCGTAGCATATGGACTCTCTCACACTTTTTCTTCATCACTTGCTCCTTCTCCTGTTCTTCCTACTCTTCCTTTTGTCTGTCTCAGGTAATAAGATCCCAAGACTTAGAGTTCATCGAAGAACAATCCCAAATGAACCCGCCATCAACCCCATGTCTGCATCCGACTCATATAAGGATTTCCACACTTTTTTCTACACCCAAACGCTTGATCACTTCAACTATAGGCCAGACAGCTACACCACTTTTCCACAAAGATATATCATAAATTTCAAGTACTGGGGTGGTGCCAATACCACATCACCAATATTTGTGTACCTTGGTGCTGAAGAATCATTAGATAGAGATCTAGAACTTATTGGGTTTCTCCCTGATAATGCCCCTCGTTTTAAAGCTCTCCTGGTTTATATAGAGGTATGATGTTACCAAAATTTAAGTAATATATTGGATTTTTTTGACTTACGTATGATTACCAATAAGGTTATATCTATGACCATATTTTAACATATTACTATTGAAAATTATGAACCATGAAATTTTGATTAATCTTATGTTGACAGCACCGATATTATGGAAAATCAATACCATTTACATCAACAAAAGAAGCATTGAAAAATGCGAGCACACTTGGATATTTCAACTCGGCCCAAGCTATAGCTGACTATGCTGCCGTGCTCTTACACATAAAGAAAAAATATCATGCACACAAGTCTCCTGTGATTGTTGTTGGAGGATCATATGGAGGAAGTAAGTCAATTCAGTAACCAATTCAATAGTGGTAATAAATTAATTTATTTGTCAAACCATATTAATCACTAAATTAATCCAACTTTTTTTTTATCCTTATTTTTCAGTGCTTGCTTCATGGTTCCGGCTGAAATATCCTCACATTGCTCTTGGAGCTCTGGCGTCGTCAGCTCCAATTCTTTACTTTGATGACATTGCTCCTCAAGTTGGTTACTATTCTATTGTAACCAAGGACTTCCAAGTAGGTTTATTCACTTTCATGTTGTTTCAACTTCCAAGATTCCTTTCTTTTTTTCACCTTTTGATGATGACAATAAAATTACTTAATCTTATGTTTTTAACATAAAAAGTAAGTGGTTTTATATTAGTTTCATTTTTACAGGGTATTTTAATAATATCCCTAAAATGAATGATGGATGATGCAGGAAACTAGTGAAAGTTGCTATGAAACAGTACGTAAATCATGGGACGAGATTGATAAAGTTGCTTCCAGGCCAGATGGTCTTTCAATCCTCAGCAAGAAGTTCAAAACTTGCAAGTAATTAAATTATCAACAAAAGCCAGCTTCCACGTTTAACTAATTATATATTAAAATTACTTTGTTAATTACAATTTCTTTTTCTTTTTCTTTTCTTTTCTTTTTTGGTTTGGTTTTCAGTAAATTAAAGAGATCTTTTGATCTAAAGGACTACTTAGACTCGATATACGCAGACGCAGCTCAGTATAATGAACCCCCAACCTATCCAGTCACTACAGTATGTGGTGGCATAGATGGAGCACCTGAAGGCACAGATATTCTTGGCAGGATATTTGCAGGTGTTGTTGCTTATATGGGGGATAAATCATGCTATGACATGGATGAATTCAGCCATCCAACTGAAACATTTCTCGGCTGGAGATGGCAGGTTACTACTTTATTAATTATCTTAATTAATATGGTGCCTTATAATTAATCTGTTCTTCACCATCCTTTCAAGCTTTATATATATATATATATATATATATATGAATTGTAGTCTTTATAGTTTATGGATGATGAATGCATATAATAGTAATACTAATAAAAGTAGCAACTGATAATTTTAAAGGATGGAAATTATATGCCACTTGACATGCATATATTTATAATAGAATGAGTGCATAGAATTTTTAATGAATATATTTTGATTCCACTACTGCTAGTTTTTATGCAGACATGTAGTGAAATAGTGATGCCCATCGGCCATGGACACCACGATACAATGTTCCCTGCCTCACCCTTTAATTTTACCAGCTTCTCAAAGAACTGTAAGAGCTTGTTTGGCGTCCAGCCTAAACCTCATTGGGTGACAACTTACTATGGAGGCCGCGTATGTTTTCTATATTAGTTTATAAGATCAGATCATCACCACCCACATTATATTAATTTTGAAAATACTGCAGCAGCTCATAATAAAAACTTTAATGAACCAAATAAGCATATCTTACCATCAAACTATATTCGTTCATATTTTATTAAATAATTCATATTCATTATTTTAAATTACATCAAACTTATACCTTAACACGCATTAAATATAACACATGATCAACGTGCTCTAACCTAATAATTGGAAATTTCGTCGTTGATTTTTTAATTCGTTTAGTTAATTACTACCTTATTAAAATTATGGTGTAATTTGCAGGATTTAAAATTGGTTCTCCATAGGTTTGCCAGCAATATCATATTCTCCAATGGACTGAGAGATCCTTATAGTAGCGGCGGGTAATCATAAAAAGTTTTCCTGAAATCTAATAATTTATTTTATCCTAATTAATACAAATCTCTAATTCGATTCTTTTTTTTTTTTCTTCAAAAGGGTGTTGGAAAACATATCTGATAGTGTTGTCGCCGTCTCTACAGTCAATGGTATACCCATCTCTACGTTCTTCTCAGGATTAGTTTAATTAGACTCTATTTGCTTTGTTTTTATAAATCATAAATGTGGGTATAGTTTTTGAAATTTCCACTCGAGAAATCTGCAGGATCTCACTGCTTGGATATTCTTCTGGCGAAAAAAAGTGATCCAGAGTGGTTGGTCATGCAACGAAAAACTGAAGTCCAGATGATTGAGGGATGGCTGACCAAGTACTACAATGATCTTGCTGTGTTTAAAGATCAAACCAGTGCTTGATTTTGATCAGAGCTGTTCAAATTTGTCTCGGAAAATAATTGAAACAGCTAATGTTGAGTGTCATGATATTAATGTAAGGATCATCATGTTCTAATATTGCAGCCAATGATAGCTAGCTAGATTACAAATATATACTTCAAGAATTTTTTATCCTCTACTAATGAAATCTAATTAGTATTTATTAAACATTTAATAATTTTAATTGGTTGGTCATTACAAGAAAAAAAATACAAGTGAAATTAATAAACTAATAATTGCCTAACTAATAATGATTAACGTATCAAGATTCTCACCGGATGTATTTTACAAGTTTGTGTGGATAGTTTTTTTTCTTCATTGTAAAGTTAGTTTTCTTCCATTTATGAAAATAGTTCTCTTTGTTGTAAGGTTAGTTCTCTTCCATTTATGAAAACAGTTATCTAAACCACATATATATTGATATATCACAACAGATTTCTAATTTCATTCGGTGTCAACTTTCAAAAAAAAAAATTAATGTATAAATTTTTTATTCCATTCTGTGTCAACTTTCCAAAAAAGAAATTAATGTATCCTAGGAGTTAGTAGAAATTTAAAAATATTTTAAAATTTAAAGACTATTGTTTTTCAGATAAATATTATAAACCTCCAAAGTCTGAAATATATCAAAATTATAAAATATAAATAAATAAAATTAAGTTAAACGTTAAAATGGGATATGTAGAAACAAAAGCAAAACAACTACACATTCTCTAAGGAAAATGTGAATGATGTAAGACTAAACAATAGAATTTGATGAAAAGTAACATTATGATATAGCTATAAGTCTTTATTCATTGAATATTGTCTCCCTTCCTGTATCATATATAATGGACTTCATGTATGATGATTGCAAGGAATCCACTAACATTAAGTGTGACATATCGAAATTGCTTCGCAATAGCGCTAGCAATGCACACATTGTTTGTGTTTGTGGAAAAAGAGAAAAAGAATTAATTAATGTGTCACCAATTTTATAAACAAATCCTAACTACTGATTACTATTATTAAATTCGGTAGAGTAGGATAAAGGATCGCTACAAAGTTGGTAGAACCTAGTATATGTTGGATGACATGCTACCCATCAAGAACCGTTATCATGAATGTCATTGTTAATGTTTCCATTTTGGTAGGCCATTTAGGGCACTTATCCACTACCCATTATCACTGGTGGACTCCCCATTCAACCAAAACAGTGTCATCCACTCATATTCATTCCTCTGCCAGGCCAGTAGTTTAAAGGCATTCCCGTAACATAAGAGATCATTATGTATGTGGGTTTTTTATTATGGAAAAAAGATTAAACTTCAAACCTTCTTATTACACGGAGTACCATACGAACATCATAATGTGTAAGACAACTATAACACATAACTAGGGGTGGACACAGGTTGGGTCACGTCTGTTTTGGGCTAAACTGATCTGAAATTGACTATTTTCGGTTTTCCAATTCACAAACTGACCTGACCCAAATTAGGGAGCAAACCCGACGTGAACCAACTAGTATCGGGTCGGTTCGATCCTGTCGGTTTCACACTACTTTCACTAACTTATCATCAAGCCCAACTTGAAACCAAAGTATTTCACCAATTCATCACATAAATTAAAAATAAAAACAAATAAAAAAATTATTTCATCAGTTCATCACTAAATGTTTTACAAATTGAGATAGGAGACAAAAAAATATAAATAAAATACAAAAACCATGATTAAACCAGCAGAATTTAACTACTCCCAAAAAGACACAAACAACAAACAAACTAAATCTCACTCAAAAAAAAAAAAAAAAAAAACTAAATCAACAACGACCAAGAACACAAGCAAATTATTAAACTCATACAGCTACCACTCTTCAAACAACCATAATCAAACACTTAACCTGTGAGGCGATAGAGTTACGAATGGCGAAGACAAATTAAAGTGGACGTGATGGAGGCGATGGATAAGGCCAATCGGCAAAGGAAAAGAGGAGAGGAGGAAAAAAGGAGGCGAATTTGCAGAGGAATAGAGGAAAAGGTGATCCAGCGGTGGAGGAGGAGCAAAAGAGCAGAAAGAGAAGAATATGAGGAGAAATAGAGAAGAGAACTAGTGGTGATAGGGTGAGGAGGAGCCGACTTGGAGGCAAAGGAATAAGGGAGGAGGCGACTCGATGACGAAGAAGGAGCAAAAGAGTAGAACAAGAAAGAGACGAGGAGAAATAGAGAAGAGAATTGATGGTGATGGAGTGAGTGACGATGAGGGCAACTTATGTTGTATATGTTGTCTGTTGAGAGTTGACTTGGATATATATGTTTTAAAAAAAAAAAAAATCGGTTTCAGGTCGATTCGATTTTTTCTAACCCAAAACCGAAAATGCTCAATTTTCTATATTTAAAACCGACCCAACCCGGATTCAAATTGATACCCGATGTTTTCGGGTCGGGTAGGTCCCGGTTTTTTTTTCCCACCCCTACACGCAACACAATTTTAAGATGCAAAACTACTTGGATATGAATTATGATGTGGTACAATTACTTTTGGAATATGAAAGTCTACGGGAGAGAATGACACACCTATATTGTTGGATTATTGGGTTGTTGGGTCGGGTCCACCTAAGATGATCCAAACTCATGACCCGATCCAAATCTATTTGAATTGGATAAGATCGAATAACCACTGGCGATTACTAGCGGTTACTGGCAGTTACTGGCGGTTATCAGAAAATAACCGCCACCTCTATAAATACTTGACGTATTTCATTTGCTGAATGATGATGGAAAATCAATTCCAGAAACTTTACATACACATCATGCTACACATATGAGAGAAAAGAGAAAACAAATGGCAAGACAAATTACACTATGATTTGAGGTTCCTTTCCACCTATGTGATTGGAATCCGACCAGTTGAACAATCCAGGATCCAGGGTAATTTTCGCTGTGTAGAAACGGGTACGCTTTCAGTTTCCGTTTTACTGTTTTATTGAATTTATATAATGCTATGAATTCTTTCATATATATATATATATCATATGAATCCTGATAATAAAATATAATGAAATTCTTCATAGGTTTTTCCTAATAAAAACCAATTATGTAGATAGAGTGGGTGATTTAAACAGGAGATTTAGAAACAAAAAGGTTTATCAATGAAATTATTTTATTAAAGTTGTCGTTTAACTAGGGGTTTTTTCTTTAATAAAAATATATACAATAAGCACACAATAGTACAAATACAATTGATTAGCCCACACTAATTAACACAAATTCAATTGATTACTCTCCCGGCCCTAAGTTAGTGTAACGAAGATTGGTAACTAGACTTCTTATTGCAAAAGTAATAATAAGAGACTTTTTTGAAGGTCACTTGCTGTCTAACTAGCTAATCTGATAATAAGACATGTCTTTTTAATTAATTGTCAACTTTTTGTCCATGACAAGAGAAAAAGAAAGTTGAAGATAGAAGATTCGTACATATTCAAATGCGAACGAGACAACAAGTTAAAGAACCAATTAGACCTAAAAAAATGTTAAGGGGAATGGCTTTTATATAAAGATGATGATGAAAGATGGAGATATAGTCTTGCATTCAGATTTTGATGAAGAATGCTCTATAATGGGATAGTGATTGTTGGTCATTTAATTGGCCTACAAAGCCAGGTAATGATGCATTTGCCGGTGTGGCCATTATATATTCTTCATCTTTAGGAATCTTACTATGTTCTTTTTGCAGAAATAACTGCTCACATTCATGATATCATGTGTAAGAAATATGGTGCGATTAAGATGTGCATATAAATTATAATTGATATAATAGTCTCATTTGAAACCGAACTATAACTAAAATTTTCCTAATCAAATGGCGCAGGTATTCCTTTCTCTAACTTTCTTTTTTTATAAGAAAAACATGCTCTTTTTTAACTAATTTTTTTCATTTTGATTTGTGAATTTGCAGGGTCCTTATATTATTAAAAATTATTCAGTTTGGTCCATTTGATCAACTTGTCAATAGTTAGGCTCCGTTTGGCACACGGGATTGAAATGAAATGAAATTGATTGGATTTGATTAGATTGTATTGAAATGAAAAATCACCATCCCATGTTTGGTAGAACTTGGGATTGGATTAAAAATTATATCATATCATGTTTGATATGGGTTAGGATTGGATTAGAATAAAATTAATTTAAATTTTTAATTATATAAAATTAATTTTATAAAAAAATCTAAAAAAAAAAAAAAAAAACAAAACAAACATTATCTCCCACGATTCATCAATATCAAAAACCACACTTCATCAATATCATCATCTCCCACAATTCAACATCATCAATCCACAGTTCATCAATATCATCAATCCAATTCATTAACGTCATCATCTCCCACAACAACAACATCATCAACAACATCAAATCATCATAATATTAACAAAAAAAAAAAACAAAAATAAAAAAACTTAGAACAGAACCTAGACCAAGGTTCGTCCCAACTCAGAAGAAGAAGAAGAAGACGAAGAAGAAGAAGAGAGAGTAGAGAAGTTTCATGGATGTGTGATGAGAGAAGGAAGGAAGGTGAGAGAGAGAGATAAATGGAGAGAAGAGAAAGAAGATAGGAAATGAAATCTCATCCCACCCAATGACATGATTATGGTTGGAATTGAAGAATATCAAAAGCATGGGAAAGAAGTGACAGTTGGGATTCAAATAATCTCAATCTCATTCATTCCAGTTAGTCTCCAAACATGGCATTCAAGTAGTTTGGGATTTTTTAATCTCAATCTCATCTCAAATCTCATGTATCAAACACAGTCTTAAAGAATTGGTAGAAAGATGATTTTGCCCTTATATTTAATTATGATTTTATCCTTAAATTATGAAATATTTAAATATAGTAAAAATTAAATAAAGAGAAAAAAATTAAAATAATCTAAATTATTAAAAAAATATATAAATTGTTACAAAATAATCAAAATTATTTATATAATTAAAAAGGTTTTGAAAATTAAAAATAAACAAAATTTTAAAAAGAAAAAAGAAAACTCTATGTCAAGAAAATAAATTTCTAAAAAAAAGAATATTAAAAAATAAAATTGGATCTCCTCCTTTATATAAAAATAAAAATAAAAAATAAAAACTATAAATGGTGCTACAGCACCAAAATTATTGGCCTTTTGTGACTCACAAAATTATTAAAATGAGTTTTCTTAATATCAAAATATGCGAACAGTCCATTATGGTCAACTTTAAAGATATTAAAAAGCTCTCCTGTTTTTTAAGGTTCTCCCTTTCAAGAATCAAGGGTTAGTTCACAAACAAAGCATTAGTCCACAAATAAATAAGATAATTTATTAATAAAGAAAATAACTTATAGACAAAGGATAATAATTCACAAATAAATAATTAGTTCATATAAAAAAAAAATACTAGATCCAGAACAAATAAATTAATTTTAAAAAACAAAATACTGAAAAAAAAAAATGAAAATATTTTAAAAGATGAGAAGTTTTCGGCACCTTTAATAATAAGGAGCATAATGGGCAGCTTATATACTTTAGTGCTTAAAAAAAAACTCATTTTAATAATTCAATGCTCGTTGCAAAAAATTCAATAATTTTAGCTGAAATTAAAAAAACAAAAACAAAAAAAGTAATATTTTTTTTGTCCTATATTTAACACCAATGCTTTTATAACTTTTTATTGGATCTTAAGGCAATATGAGAGCAATATCCCAACCGCAAATGTAATTCCATAATGTTTATACAAGTATGTGACAATTAATACGAAAAATAAGTGTAAATAAGCATATAAATTAAAAAGAGTAAGGGTTGAAAGAAAAGCAAACTTGAACCTTGTATTAGGTGGTTCGATCACAATGAGTGCCTACATACGCTTCTCAAACCTCTTCCAAACTTGAGCTTTTATTATCAATGGACCCAAAATTTACAGCTTTTAACATATAGTGATGCCTTTCACAAAAACTAAGCATATGATTCCCCACACTTGGATTTACAAACTCTAAAGTGTTTCCTCAATATTAAAATCAAATACAAGCAAAGTTGTTGAATCACAAGAGTTACCTCTCAATAGAGTAAATATATATTACAATTGAAACTGTAAAACTTAGCTCAAAAGATTGGAAACTTGTGTTTTGGCTATGCAAAGTGAAGTTTTCGAAGAAAAAAACCAGTGAAAGTTGAACGCGTAATTCTAGAATTGTAAAAATTGTGAAAATAATTTTGAAAGCTCATACTATAATCAAAAATCAAACTATCTGTTTTATGCCAGGTAAAAAGTCACAAACAGGTTTTGTTCTGCTTATAAAATTAAGCCAAACAGATAAACCAATTTTAGCAAATAGATAAATTAATTTGTTTCCGTTTAAAATTTCAAAATGAAGTAAAAACTTGGTAAATCATTTTTCAAATATGAAAATCTAATTTTATTAAAAAAAGAAAAAACAGGGAATTTAACATTAGTCTAAAACCACTATAAATTAGCTATTCAAAATATAAAATCTAATTACAACGAGTTTCTAAAAATTTAAAAAATCAAATTCAAAAGAGAAATTAACACTTGCGGCAACATTAACAAGCACGCCAAGCCCTAAAATTTTTGGACCAACACTTGGGCCAAGATTTGATCGCACATGGACTATATGAGTAGTCGTACATATGTATATTCTGTGGGCTTTAAGATCTACCTTAATTTAATTTTAACGGCCCGCAATTGGGCTGATGATGCCACAGCGACAGACACGACACCCCCTGCAAGCATCTCCCGATCGTTTTTGCAGTGTAACCGAGTAGTTGAGTCGTTGATTGTTGGAGATTGAGAAGACAAAACCAGACTACACATCAAACATGTTTAGATTCAACAGAGTTTTGAGACAAACAAGATCTTCGATTCTCACTTCAATTCAACTCTATGCTAATCAAAGCAACCCCTTTTGTCTCCCTTCTCAACAACTTTACCCTCAAAGGTCCTCCACTCGCTTCCTCGACATTTACCAGGTGACTCTCAATCGTTTTCTTTGGTTTCACTGTTGTAATTTATATTTAAACATAAACTTGTTAAAGGTTACTCTTCATTGCAGCTCGCAAACAAAGAAGCTATTGAGAAAACGCGAGCCAGACTGTAAGCTTCAGCGTTTTTTTTTGTTTTTTTTTTGGTGGGGGTTGACAGTATTTGATGAAATGATGTTAATAGATGTGTAATGCGATTTAGGGCAGTGCAGATGAGATGAGTAGAGGTTACTTCGCTGACATGTCTGACCTCAAGATACATGGTGGCAAGGTAACATGTTTTCTTTGTTCTGTTATTGGTTTTTGTTGAATTGATTTGGTGGGCAAAATTTGGAATTGACTTATTCTGTTGATTTAACGTTGTGCATAGATAGGTAGGATAAGAGTTTTGTAAGAAAACTGTGTGGTGGATTCAAGTTTGGTGTGGTTGATTGAGTTTGAACGGTTGGTATTTGGGGCAGGTTGCAATGGCAAATAAAATTGTGATTCCAGCCATGACAGCGGTTAAGTTTCCAAACTTGGATGTGAGTTTCTCAGATGGTAGAATTTTGAAGTTGCCCATTTGTGCAAGTGGGGATGTGGCTGATGCTGACAAATCAGCTGTCCCTAAAGTATCTGTAGTATGTCTTGCATTTCGTGCGAATTCTCAGGTATTGGGATTTTAGTCATGTGTATCTGTATAGTGTCTAGATGCTCAAGTGTTTAATATGGTATCTACCTTAAACATGATTCAGTTATTGATTATGAGTTGCAACAAGGGGACCAATATTACCATGAGCAATTTGAGGAGAAGAACCGACCAAAATTCTTATGTAATGGTTTGTCTGGTGTGTATTAACCTTACAATTTCCAAAGTACAACTTGTATTCGAGTGATCAATTATTAGAGCTAGCTACATCCCCATAATTTTTAGCAGGAAGATTGTGAATTAAAAACTAGTTTTTGACACCCCACAAACCCCTTCCCCCAGGCCATCCTGTCCCAATTTCAAGTTTTTAGATTTTCTTAGTCCATACCTGTGTTAACAGGAGTTTCTCTTAGTTTGTATAATCTTGCAACCTAAGTTAAAGATATAACTTCAATATCTCCAGATGAGTGAAAAGAAAGGGAAACTTCCATGGTAGAATCTGAGATTAACAACTATAATTGCAACCTCAATTTATTGGGCAGTGTTGTTGTTACTGTTACTGTGATGATCTAAATTCCTTTTAAACTGACAGGCAATGATTGATTCTTGGAGCATGCCTTTTCTGGAAGCCTTTAAGGATTCTAAAAATATTCACCTGTATGAGGTACTGCAAGTTTTTTGTTTCATATAGATATTGATTTGAATTACTCACTCTTCAAAATACATTGGACTTCTGTATTCCATTGTTATCCTTAAGGACCTGAACTAAAATTCATGGATTAAAGTCGCTAGTGGTTCCCTTGGTAGCCTTAATAACCCTCATAGTAATTTACTGCTTCTGAACTCTTCTTCACTTTATAACAGCTAAAGTGTGCTTACAATTTTGCGCGTAGAGTTTGATGGAATTTTCTTTTACTGTGATGTAAATTTAGCTTTGCTGATGTCTCTGCCCTTAGTTGAGCAAGAAGATTTCATGATATAGTAACAACTTGCTATTATTTTCTTTTTTTCTGATAAAACTTTCTCTTCTGGACAATCATTACAGGTTGTTATTAATACAGTCCTGTACAGCACTATAGATTTTACTTCTCAAATATTTTGAATGTTCAACTTCTGCAGCTTCCTTTTTTAATATCATATGTGTCAATCGATGAGCTAAATATGATTGTTTTTCAATGATTGAAGAATGACTAATAGTTATGCTAGCACAATCTAAGGTGACCTCAAGGTTGTGTTCAAAACTGATGCTGTTAGTATCTTATTTTTTATTTTTCTTGATTCATACCTAATAATTGTATATGCTTACTTTAGTTTTTTACTAAGCCTGAGCACCTTCACCAATACAACTACCACTTATGTGCCACGAAAGATATCTTAATTCCTCAGTTGTTCTTTTTCATGCCTATGTGAAAATGTGTGTGCATACACTTGTGATTGTTATATATGAATATTTATGTTTCTGTTTTAATAATCTGAAAAAAATCTGTGTCGTGAAGTGACAAATCTATCGTAGACATGCTCCATACTTAACTCTAAAAGGACTGTCATGTTTGACTGAAGTCTTCCTGGTGAATTCTTTTTAACAGGCTCAGAACATTGGGATGCCAAGGATTATGCTGATTGTAATGATTTATTGACTTGACATCACTCTAACAAGTATCATAATTAAACTGTTATGCGCTTCTTATTAATTAAGTTGTGACCATTTCAGGTATCAATGATAGACTCGTGGCTTTTTTCTTTGAAACCAGTTAAGTGGATGCTTCTAAAGATAATGAGGAAGTCTAAAGATGAAGGGAAGGATGGCCTCCAGAGGCAGATAGCTTATTCATTTGGTGACCATTATTATTTCAGAAAAGAACTTAAAATACTGAACCTTCTCACTGGGTATGGAACCTTTTGTTTTGATAATTTATATAATGAGCAGGCAGATTTAGTTGTTTGCTTTAAACGTATGCAAACTGATTTTATCGTCCTACAGGTATGTTTTCCTTCTAGACAAATTTGGTAGAGTAAGATGGCAAGGCTTTGGATTGGCAACACCAGAGGAACTATCATCCTTTCTTTCTTGCACGTCCCTACTTCTAGAAGAGTAATGACGTAGCCAATGCGTAAAAATTTTGTAGAATGTTAAATTAACGTGAAAATAAAAATTTTTGCTGTGACATTATTTTTTCCCGGCTGTAGTCAGCATCTGTTTGTCCAGTCCCAAGTTGTAATAATTCTTAAGTTACCACTTTCTTTAACAAGATGCTGTAAGATTTCATATCATTGCCTGCAGTGTATCAGTTGATAAAAAATGCACATCAGTGGTTATGGTTTGAGGCTTTGGGCATGTGGGCACAATGGGGGCATAAAGGGCCTCTATTTTGTTACAATAGACCTGGGATTTATGTCCTGAAAGTAACTGATTTAGAATAATCTAATGCCTAGAGTGTTCACATTATGTGTAGAGTTAAATGGATATCCATATAATTCTATTATTTTCTGTTTCAAAATTTATTTTTTACGCAGTTGTGGGGAATGATATAGGTTTACTTCAATATTGTTTAAACGTATATTCAAACTTCTCTTACTTGCATAGTTGCATAAATTGATGTGCCAGAGATGATACTACTAACTACGGCACACCTGAAAGTAATGAATTGTCCACATTCACGCTTAATAAAGTGGTTTGGGTAACTTTCACCTTTGTGATTGGAATTCCAATCTCATCTTTGTCAATTAAATTATAAAATATAGAGCGATCTCTCCTTTATCATAAGAGTTATATTCTGGATTATGTTTGTAATGGTTGATTTCATTAAGTTTCTGTAAACATCTAACTCATTTGGTTTCAGGTGTAAATATATATATATATATAGATATATAATCTAATCATTAAAAGGTCCTAGGACAAGTTCATTGTTGGTGTTCACTTCAAGGAAAGGTAAAAAAAAAACAAGTTTATAGTTAGTTTTAGTGCATTATTAAAAGGGAGGGTCATAAACATAAAATCACGCAACAGGATTACTCTTTTTTGTGCTTGGAGGCTTGGAGGTGTCAGTTCAGGGGTAAAACCCAACCCTTCCTTCACCACCATCAAAGCGCCCCCCCCCCCCCCCCCCCCCCCCTTAGCCTTCGCCCTTTTCTTTCCAGTCGTGGGTTCGATTATAGCAAGTATACCCCACCTTCATATTAATAAAAAGTGGGATTTTCTTTCATATTTATGGATTATCTCTCATCCAGAGGTGTGTATATTCGGGTTGTGCCATCAATGTACTATGATTTTGATCCTGTTATTTTATAAGTTAGTCGTAGTGACTTAAAAAAAAAAAAAAAAGAAAGAAAGAATTTCTCTTTTTTAATATTATTTCTTGCTTTACCATTTATCTGGTCAACACTACAAAAGGAAATAGTGAGTTTCAGTTGTCAAATTGGGTGGCCCAATAAAAATTAGCACACGCAAGACACGCGAGATCATAATAATTCGGGCCCAACATGACCATTCAGAGCTTCACAGCCTAGTATTAAACAAACATATCCCTGTCATGTCAGTGTTGTTTCTTCGAAAGACCATTCTTTCTTCCTTTTGAACAAGAAAAGGCCGCACCTTTGCACTCCTATTAAACAAACAACTACCACCCAAAATTCAAATAAACAAATGTGAATAAAGAGAGAGAGAGAGGCAAATGGAGGGAATTAATGCAAAGATGGGAACGGCCACTAGACAAACCCAAGAAGCAAGAACATGGAAGTTTCTTTGAAATCGGACATGTAATTTCCTACCTACGAATGTCTTGCCCGTTTAACTAATAGTTTATGAGAAAAACAAGGTCGTTGAAGCTTGGTTTTAGTTTTTTTTTTTTTAAAGCCAAACAGATATTTATTAAAACGAATCAGGAAAGATACAATAAAAGCTTTCATTTTCGTAAAACAAATCTCCTTGAATTGAGAGAACCAAAACTGTCAATCTATAAGCCAAATCATTTCCTTTACGAGAAATAACTTTGACACTTACAATGGTCTATAACTACACTTAAAGCAGTAATGTCCTCACCAATAAAGCTTGCTACTTGTTTGAGGGGAGCCTGGAATTAATATCCTCAGTTTTAGTATACTTGATTTCTGAATATAGCATGGTCTTGCTATGTCTCTTTTCATCACTAAAAGTTGTAGATGAAGAGATTTCATTTTTGTTTTCTTTTTACACTTATACGAAGTATTTTCGAAAAAATATTATTGAATAACTATATTATAAACTAAAATCTCTCTTCATTCTAGGATAAGGCGGTCTTAAACTCAAAATCTTTTATATAATAAAGAGATCTTCTCATTTATTGTACAATGTTTAATTGTAAGGTCATTATATGTACTTGTTGAACATACCTACTACATGAAAGGTATGTTGTGTGATGTTTCTAGAACAGAAGATGTCAAATGATGGGTTGTTGGTTCTTTTATAGTCACATATTTGAATAAATTCTTTAATTTATGTTTGAAAACAAAAACAAAAAATAGAAAATAGAAAAAATGTTTGTTATTAATTCAAATTGATATTGTAGAGAGCTGGATGCCGGCCACATGCCTTACAAGAAAAGTTGAGGATGATTAGGTGTTGAGAGGAGGTATATATGTGGTGCAGAAGTTACATGTACCCTTTACTCAATCAACTGAACAGCTCAAGCAACCCCATTGAACATTCATTGTCTGATTATCACTTCCAACTTAGTGAAATAGTCATCTTAGTGTAATCACATCTATTGGCTTATTTCATTCTTTTGATTTTATCATCATATTTTCAACTTGCGTAATTTAGGTAACTGTGGGAAAAGTCAAAAACAAAATAGAAATGCATGGTTATTATTATATATGCTCATATAGTCAATCTCAAAACCTTTTGAAGAAAACTTTTGGAGGTCAACGATTTGAAATAGTCATTTCACTTGATATTTAAGAAATCATTAAAAAATAAAAATAAAAATAAAAATAACCTGTAAATTAGTAGATATTTTGTATATAAACTCTTAGCTAAGATTGCTCTGCACCACATGTACCTCCTCTCAAGTAATGTGGTGATTGATGTAGGAGTAAATAAAGAGCAATTGTGGATTTTCGAGTAAAGAGAAATTATAGATTTTCAGACTGATCTAGGACTTAGGAGTAAATAAAGAGTGATTGTGGATTTTCAAATAAAGAGTAACTATAGGAGTAACTAAATAGTAACGGTGGATTTTTAAGTAAAGAGTAGTTATAGGAGTAACTAAATACTAATTATGGATTTTCAAGTAAAGAGTAATTATAAATTTTCAGACTGCATAAGTAGTGATTGATCTCGATGACTTTACGAATTGATCTTGGAGTAAATAAAGAGTAATTGTAGATTTTTCAAATAAAAAGTAATTATAGATTTTTAGGTTATACAAATAGTAACTAGTAGATCCCAATAAATTATAATGATTGATCTTGGAGTAAATAAAAGTAATCGTCTTCTTCATTTTGGGAGCAATTACCTTCTAATTATAAAAGTAGATTTTTAAGTTGTACAAATAGTAATTGATTTTAATAGATCCCAATAGATTGTAATGATTTATCTCAGAGTGAAAAAATGAGTAATTGTTTTTTAATTATGGTTGTAGCAATTGATATCAGAGTGAATAATGAGTAATTATCTTATAATTATGATTATAATGATTGATCTTGAAATTAATAAATAATGAGTAATCATTTTCTTACCATAGAAGTAGATTGTCAGTCTGCCCAATAGTGATCAATATCGCAAGCCTCGATAGACTGTAGTGATTAATCTTAATATAAATTTGTTATCTACACAAGTAGTGAATAATTTTGATATGTTTAAGAAGATCTATGACCTATTTAGTGTCAGATTTTAAAAAATAAGATTTCTAGGCTATGCAAATAATGATTGATCACAGGATAGATTTTCAGACTATATAAACAATGATTGATGAGGGAGTGGATTTTTGGGCTCTGAAAGCATTGATTTATCTTGACATATCCATATAGACTTAAAAAATTCAATGTAATAAACTGTCACATATGATTCATATGTTGAAAATGATGTGCCTTGATTATTTCTCCCATTATCTCGATTTTTAGTTATCAATACTTATCATATATGTGAATAATAAATTTCATTAAATTCACATATGATCTAAACATGATATAGACATATATTCCATTGAAATTTTCTCCTACTTAACGGACTATAAATTAACGCGGTGATGCCTTACATATGAAATATGAATTCAACGTCAACGTATGGTATGAACAAAGAGAAAATTCAAGACAGTTTAATTAATTATTTTGGAAGATAGCCTTGTATGGGAAAGGTATCTGTGATTCAAGGTCATGCTAGGGTTAGGTGGCATGCTACTTCATAGTAAAAGTCATGATTCTTTTAAATAGTGAATTATTAGAACATCACACATATCAACGTGACCTAATAATAACATAGGAGACCCTAAATATAACGTAAAATATCAAATATGACTTGGTCATATAAAGTCGGCTGCAACATACATGAACTAGGTGAAGTGTTAACTCTTAAATGGATGTGATAGACATTGCTGGTAAGATGCAACTTGGGAAGTCTCTTTATTACAATATATAAGAAGGGAAAAAATAAATAAATAAAAAAACAAAACAAAAATAAATATTGCTCTATTAATAAAGCATAGAAACCTCTCTATCCAAGATTTGAAATGTTATGCTTTCGTAAAGCTTTATTTAAAGATTCATCACAAATACACCTATATAAGTTGATATTTCAATAATATCAGCATAAATCTACTATATACGTCAGAGTATCAAATTTTATTGTAGTTATATAAGAAATCCAACAATGGATCCTTTTCACACCAATATTATAGGGAAAAATTTAACCTATAGTTTGTGATATTTGGATAATTTGCCTTGGTAATTGTTTGAAGCAGTTGTCTCTGAATGTTAGTCTTTGATGGTTTTCCCCTCCACACCTCATACTCTAATTGGGGTAGTTGTCATTCTCTTCAAATACAAAGACGGAAAACTTAATTACAAATTTCTTGAACAGTTCAGATTTTATGGATAGTGACCGGTTAAACATTTATCTAATTCAGGAAATAAAAAGGTCACTATCATAACTTTTTTCTTTATACCGAGTAAAAGTTAGGTTTTCCTCTGCTATCAACAGAAATCGTGGCAAAATCTTGTGCCATTTGGGTTTCTAAAATTAGTAAAGCAAATATTCTTATGAGGGACCATCATCATCCAATTACAATGCATTGCAATTTGTGGCTCAAATGGACATAGATAATCTTAAAAGTTTCTTGACATAAATTTACATAAATACAATTCACGGGTGGGTTGGAGCGAACGGTTCCAATCCCTCCACCCACTTTTTCATGAAGCATTGCCAGGGTGTGAGCACTCTTATTCATATAAAGTTAACAGTTACCTTCTAACTCATATGTGTGTGGCCGAATTTTTAATATATCTCTTTAGTTAAAGAACAGTTTTCTTCCGCCTATTAGGAGATAGAGAGAAACAAAGTGTTAAGTTCCAGACCGTCCCGTAGGATCCATATCCAACTAATTCCAATAATTGTAAACGTACTAGTAATGTCAAAATATATATATACATATATATACACATAAATATAACCGTCTTTTTACCTCTCAATCGAAATTTGACATTCTTAATAATCATATTTCATAGTATCATTATAGTCTATTTATATTAGAAGACTCTTAAGAAAGGCATTTTCCTTAGAATATAAAGAAAATATAACTAAAGCAAATGAAAAAAAAATGTTGATGTAAGTTATTTGTTTTTCATGATGAATTTATGCCTATAGGAGAGTGAATTAGATGCATATGTCATTTAAATTAAATTATGTGAACATAATATGATTTGAATGAAAGATGTGCAATACATCGGATCTATAAAAACTCATTCTTTTAAATATACATCAAATTGATGCGAGTTTGATGGAATTAAATAATATTTTATATCACTCAATTCGAATAATGCCACCTTTTCTTATGTCAACTTAATTTGATTTGTGAATCTGTCAGTGGTAACTGGTATGGTAGGGTAGGAGTTTTGAGTTCAATATTTCTTGTGTTAGGGCTTTTCTTTGTTGCTAAGAAAACCCAATCACACACTCCCTCTAAACAAAAAAGAAAGAAAGAAAGAAAACTACTTTAATAGCCGTTCTAGCTACCTATTTTGAAAGTTAATGACCCAACTTTCTTAAATATCAATGAATTAATTAATTAGTAAAATCTTATAATCAAAACGTTTTGCTTCTGTCACACAGTATATTATACCGTCCAACATGTGCAGTGACGCATTTTGGTTTGATGTATCACGTTTAGGCTCATTTATTCATTTATTTCAAGTTTAATATACAACCTCGGTCACATTATTAATAATTTATTGTATAATATGATATACATTAGACATATACTGTGACATTGGAGATACATGGTTTAAAACAAAGATGAGAGCTTTGCTTATACTATATATCAATGTATATAGAGGTTATGTGACGACATTTGTCATATTATTGCATCTTTATTAAAATAATAGGTGGAACAAGTCTTGGTTTGACCTCAATTTTTTATAATATGTTAAATATTTATCTTTTTTTTTTTTTTTTTGTCTGTTTTGTCTCAAGGAGGCAGGAAGTCCTTTGCCTAACATCTTTTATGTATTTATTTCAAGTGACTCCCACATCTTTTATTAAAGCCAATACGTACTAATAAAAGTGGAGAATAATATATTTTTATTCTTTTCATTTTTAAATGTAAAGAAACATATTTTCAAGTTTCAAGGGAAATATTCATTTGAAATTCGCTTATTAGCGGAAGTAATTGTACACATCCATAACCATTAAAGTGGTGGAGAAAAAAGTTAGACAAAAATTTTTCATTCTGGGAATTCAATTCCTACCAAACATATTTTATAAGTTTTGTATGGATAATTTTCTCCATTTGACTGTGAAAATAGTTTCTACCCAATTATGAGAGTGGATATCTAAACTATATAAATAGTGATTGATATCCAGATTGCACGAATAGTGATTAATCTCGACACGTTTCAACATAATCTTAACCTATTTGGTATTAGTTTTCAACAAAGGAAAATAAGAGAATAATACATTTTAACCTATTTGTTTTTCAATTTCAATGTGAGTGTATATGCATATATGTACGTAGATATACCTAGATGTGTGTTTTGGGGCAGGGCGGGAGGAGATTATAATAATTAAAAAGTAAATATAACCTCATGATATAAGAGTAAATTTCTAAGCAATGTTAAATATTGAATAAAAAATACTTAAAAATTACAATATATCTATTATTAGAAAAGGCTAACATTGTAATTAACAAGAATACATGATGCCTCTAAATTTGATCATGGTAAGCTTACATGGGTCAATTGTTGATTATATTTTAGTATTAATTAATGTTAATATCCATGATATTCTATAAAAATTTTCATTGTAGTCTTAGATAATAGTACGTGGTGTTTGCATTCATTTTTTAAAATGTTTTTCAGATTCAAAAATAGAAGATGGAGTAAATGTGTTTAGTTGAATGTTTTGTAATATTGATATGTTTTTGAAAAGCAAACGCTTGGTTTTTTTGCAATTATTACTAAAAGTAGAAATAACAATAATAATACTAATAACTTTGTTATGATTTTCATTTATTTCAAACACAAATCACTATTTTTCGTTCTAAACAACTATTTTACTTATTTTTTAAAATAATTTATATTTTTTTTTAAAATATCAAACATATTTACATCACTTTTAGTTTTTTAAAATAATTTTTAATAAATCATTCTAAATGTATTGTATTTTTAAAAATATTATTTTTAAAACATATTTTATATATTTAAAAATAATTTTTAAAATAAAATTTTGGAATTCCTTAATTTGGGCTTTTTTTTTTTGAAATATTAATTTGGGTTTGTTATGACTTATAATTAAAACAAACAAATATTTAAATTTAAAAAATATTTTTTATTATAAAAAAAGTATTAAAGGTTAGAATTAAATTATAGTATTGTTCGGTACGCGGCGTCCGTAACAGGCAGTACTTGCACAAATTTAATTCTGTTCCGGTCAAAACAAACCTGTATGGCTCGAAAACCCAAAGAAAAAAACTTCTTCTTCTTTTCTATTCCCAAAATGTCATCCATGTCCTTCTGTTTTCCATTGCTCACCTGAAAACAAAGTTGGGTAGATTAGTCATTTCGTAAAGGACAAGCCCAGCTTTTGCTTTAAGGACAGATTAGTAATTATTGCAAGCAAAAAGACAAGGAACGTGGAGAGTTGTTTAATTCTTTATATATTTTTGTTTCTGTTTCTTTTACTAACGAAATTAAATAAAAAGCAAAGCAGGCAAAAAGCAAAAATGTGAAATAATTGTGCCTTGGTTTTTGGTAAAGTTGACAAATCTTAGGGCAGTGGAATTTGGAAGCTGTTACATCATATCATATATATTTGTACTCATAGACATAGTTATATTAACAATCTATTTATAAAATTTAAAGTTTTAAACTTTCAAATTAAAAAAAAATACATAAAATCCCTTTTATTTGAAAAAAAATATCAAATATGATATGCATATCTATTCTTAATATATTATTTAAGTATTTTTCTTGTTTTATCTATATGATAGATATTTAAATCTCATTTTTATTTAATATACCATAAAATATAGAAAAAATTCTTTTTATAGCGGGAGTTGTATTTTGAATTATATTTATAATAATTGATCTTCTTTAAAAAAAAAAAAAAAAGTCGATCTTTTAAACGGGGCAAAACTCTAATCCCATTGGTGACAATTTTTTTGTTTAAGAAGTATTTTCATCTAATACGAATAGTGAGGGACTGGTGTGCTGTGGGCTCCATCTGCTGAAAAAGTCATTCCTGGCCTACCTCTTTATTTATGATTTATATACAGGTGCTTTGGTAGGGTCAACCATATTTTGTTCATTTTCAATTTCATTTTCATTTTTAATTGCTGCTGGGAAATTCACTTATTGTTTTTTTGTACTTTCTCTTGGCCTGTTGTCCAAAAATCAGTAATTATGAGAAGGTAAGTATTGATCTTGAATGCAGTTTCAAAAGGCCAAAAAAAAGTATTGATCTTGAATGTGGTGACCCTTTCATAATTCTTCTAGAGGAATTCCCTTTTTTATCAAAAATAATATTGATATTTTTATAGGAAGATATTTGATTTTTGTTTTAACTTTGTTTTTTACTCCACAACGAAAATAATAAATTTCTTTTATTTACTAATTGAATTCCATTTAATCTAACATTATAAAATAGTTATACGTACATATCGACCTAAATAAAATAATTTTGTTTGTATTAATATCGTTGTGAAATTTTTAAAGCACAATGTCAAATAATTTTATACATTTAATTAATTTAATTCTAAAAAATATAATTTATATTAATTCGTTTTATTTTAAAATTATTTTTCACAATGAATCAAAAATCCCATTCCACAATATCATTTTTCTTGTCATTTTACATTCAATTAAAACCAATTTATTAATAAATGTACTTTCTTTTTTTTTTCTTTTTTTTTTTAAACTGTACTTTCTATCTATTTGTCTTCAAAAACAACAACAATAATAAATTTTCTCTCTCTATATATATACTAAAAATAGAAAATGGATAAATATGCACTTGAAAATCATAACATAACATGGTAGTAACTTGTAAACTAATAATAGGTAACAAAAACAGCTTACTAAATACGCGCATGAAGTTTCTTTCAAAAAAAAAAAAAAAAAAAAATACGCGCATGAAGTGCAGTAGTTAACCAAACACTACAAACACAACATAAAGTCTCCTGCCGACTCTGTCTTCTCTCTTCTCTGATTCTCTCTCAAACCCACATAAATTACTTTATTATAATTTATTTATAACAATAATAATAATAATATCAACAACATTTACCATTAAAAATAAATGAATAAAAAGATTTATACTTATATTCATGTATATAAATAAACGTAACGCAATCCATACATATATTTTCCAAACATTTCCATTAACTATTGTCTTATGTCCTTTATAATCTCATCTCCATACTCAATGCATTAAATATATCAATCTTTTTGTCTCCTCTCTTTCTCTCTCTCTCTCGCTTCTCCCTTCTCTTCCTCCAGAGACAATTAAGCCGTTAAAATCAAGTTTTTTTTTTTAGCTTTGTTTTGTATTTACAACACACAAGCTTTAAAATGGTTGAAAAAATGGCGGTGACGGTGCAAGTAATGATTGCACTAGTTTTGTTGCCGGTGGCGGTGGTGATGTGTCATTTTCCGTCGACGTTGAGGCTGGAGCGGGCGAGTCATGAGGTGGAGCTGAGTCAGCTGGTAGCTCGTGACAGGCTGAGACATGGTAGATTGTTACAGTCAGCAAATGGGGTCGTTGATTTCTCGGTTGCAGGGACCTTTGATCCGTTTCTCGTTGGGTAGTTTCAGTTATATTTATTACAACGAATTGGTCGTTTTGTTTGTCGAATTTCGATAACTGAGTCTGTTTCTGTTTCTGGTTTATATTATGGTTTTGTGTGGTTTTTTAAGGTCGTGTTTTGGATTTTTGATGTGCTATATTTATGTTTATGTCTATAAATTTGATGTCTTGTTGGATCCATGTGGTTCTATGGTGTGCTTTTAACTTTTTATTTTCCGTTTTGGTTTATTAACTCAATTTTTCCTTTGGTTTTGTAGCTTTCTATTTTTCTTTATGTTTTTGGTGGCTTGATAAAAATTTGTTCTTTTGTTGACTGAACTGGTTGTTTTTGGTTTGTTTAGGCTTTATTTCACAAAAGTGCAATTGGGTACTCCACCTAGGGAATTCAATGTCCAGATTGATACTGGAAGTGATGTTCTTTGGGTTAGTTGCAGTGCCTGCAATGGTTGTCCAGCATCAAGTGGACTTCAAGTAAATTCACTTTTTTTTTTTTTTTGGTAGAGTTATAATTTGGTGCTACAATAGGAGGAATTTTAAATTGTATTGCTTGTTTGTTATACAGATTCAGCTCGATTTCTTTGATCCTGGGAGCTCATCAACAGCTTCATTGATATCCTGCTCAGACCAAAGATGCAGTTTGGGGCTTGCGTCCGCAGATTCTGGCTGTTCTGCTCAGAACAATCAGTGCAGTTACACTTTCCAATATGGAGACGGCAGCGGGACTTCAGGTTATTATGTGGCAGATTTGATCCACTTGGACACTATTCTTGAGGGCTCTTTGACTGCAAATTCTTCAGCTCAAATTTTTTTTGGGTAAGCTATGGGGACATTTCAACGGTAAACTATGATAACAGTGTTAATAAAAGTCTAGTTGATTGTAAATTTGTAACATACAAATTAATCTTGATTGATGGATTGTGAAACAGGTGTAGCACTTTGCAGACTGGGGACTTGACAAAGTCGGATAGAGCAGTTGATGGGATTTTTGGGTTTGGGCAACAGAGTATGTCTGTAATCTCACAACTTTCCTCGCAGGGAATTACTCCAAGAGTGTTCTCCCACTGCTTGAAGGGAAATGGTGGCAGTGGGGGTATATTGGTTCTTGGTGAGATTGTGGAACCAAATATTGTTTATACTCCACTCGTCCCATCACAGTATGTTATTTTCTTTGAAACAAAATTGTTACATTTCATTTCCTGTTTCTTTCATGAAGCATCATAGTGCTAGTATTTGTTAAAAGAGAATTGTAGTGAGCACAATGCTATCAGATTATAATGCAATGTATTTCTGACTACCAACTGTTTGTTTATCAACTGATCTTTGTCATGCCTTTTTGTAGTTTACGTGTCTTTGTAATATAGGCATTCTAAATTTGCATATTGATTTCAAAAAAATTTCACATATGTGAACTAGAAAGAAAATAAAAGACACAGATGTTATATAGTTAGTATGACTACTGAGTAGTGCTCTTTGTACCTTTTCCTTGAAAATTTTATAATGATTCTTTAGACGGCATCTTGCATTCTTTTTCTGGATAAAAACGTACTTTTGGGAAATTAAACCTTGTTAAGTGTTTTTGTTCACATGATTTGGATTAGTTACTTTAAAAATTTGAAGTTATAGCTTAATTTGATGTAACCTTTTTTATGAAAACTTAATATGCTTAGACTTGCCTGGAGAGCTGGGTAAATGATTAATAGACGGAAAAGCCAACTCTTAACTACATTATGTTTCTTCAATCTCCTGTTTTAAAATTATTTTTAAGCTTCTCACTTTCTTTTAAGTTTGTGATACTTTGGATATTTTCTGTATTATGGAAGTTTGGTTGCATTTTTTATTTTATTTGTTATGTGATGCTTCAAGACAGTCGTAAGTCATTATTGATTTATTCTTGAGCTTACCACTTTTCTTCAATGTTCATGATGTATTCAGGCTGTCAATTGTTGGTCTGGAAATGTATGGTGATTCTTTTTACATGTTATTTATAGATGTCAAAACATTAAGTTCTTCAATAATCTTATAATTCTTTGTATTATATGTTTCTACCACATTTTCTAGATATTCTGCTAAGATGTAGATCCATGAGTAAAGCATGGAAGCTTGTCTCCCTAACATTTCTGGTTCTGATATGTTATTTGTTAAATATCATGGATTTTTGCACTTTGTATTTAGAAAATGAAAAGAAGACCTAAAGCATAGAATAATTCATCATCTTTTCAGTTTGACTGACCAATCATATGCCCACAATTTCAGGCCTCATTATAATCTGAATCTGCAGAGCATTTCTGTCAATGGCCAAACTTTGCCCATTGAGTCCTCAGTGTTTGCAACATCAAGCAACACAGGGACCATAGTTGATAGTGGAACAACTTTGGCATACCTTGCTGAAGGTGCCTACGATCCTCTCATCAATGCTGTAAGTTTCAACGAGCTATATTATTTTCAATCTCTAATGATTACATTTGAACCTTAGTAAGGAGATTTCCAAGCCATGACAAGAAATGCATTGTTCGAGAGATAATTTAATATTATAATACTATCTCTTACTGTGCAGATCATGCGTTTTGTTTCACAGTCTGTGCGTCCCATTGTTTCCAAGGGAAGTCAATGTTTTATAGTCACCTCCAGGTTTATTTTTAAAGTGCATTATTTCAATTTCTTCTCACGGAGTGCTTATTCTTCTTCAAAGATGATTGTAACGTTTTAGTATGTGTTTGCTTCTTATTCAGTGTTGCTGACTTATTTCCTCAAGTTAGTTTCAACTTTGCTGGTGGAGCTTCCCTGATTTTGAATCCTCAGGATTATCTTATAGAGCAGAATTCTGTTGTGAGTTGCTAAGCTTAATATATCCATACGTGCATAACACACAGGCACACAAGCTCTTGTATGTGTTTATGTATATGCTCTTGGTTTTCTTACCCGTGTATTTTTCTTTTTGGGTAATACTGCAGTTTGGCGGAAAACATTAATTTCAAGTATTTAACTGTTTTTCTTACTGCTTCCTTTAGCCTATCATTTGGGTGCACAACTCTATCCATTCAACTGATAATTTCATTTGTATTGAATCCTGCTAGTGCAATCTAATTTCTCAGTCATACCATTTCTATTTGTGTTGGTTTCTTTATGTATATGTTTAAAATTTAACGCATTGATGTCAATGAATAAAGCATTTTATGTCTTCCACTTGTACTAAAATCTCAAAGCTACCTCTTTCTGGTCTTTTATTTCTTCTTTCCTAATCTAAGATTAGAATCCATTTTACTTGAGTATCTGGTATGCGTATCCTGAAAGATGAGAACGTATTCAGAAGCATTTTTTATTCTCTCTGTAAATGAACCTGTTCCACTTGCAAGTGTTTCTCAACTATTTCTTTAGTATACAACAAGCGAAAGCACTTCTATTTTTGAAAACCATCGTTGTCAAAGTGTAGCCTTGAATCTTTGCAAAGTTGAATGTATACATAAGTTTTTGGTGATCAAAACCCAGTTCTTGTTAATCAAGTCACATTGTCCAGAACTTTAGTTGGATACCAAGAATTCCTGACTGATATGTGGTGCTTTTTGTTACAGGGTGGTGCTGCAGTGTGGTGCATTGGCTTCCAGAAAATTCAGGGTCAAACAATTTTAGGAGGTATTTGCACCAAACAGAAAGTATTTCCGTTTACACATACTTTTTTGGAACTTATAGTTTAATGATCTGACAACTCTTTATCTCTATCTCCCCTCAACTTATATAGTTTAATAATCTGCTGACTTCATCTTCCATTTTCTCATACATTCCTGGATCCATGAGAAGCCTCCGACTTAATATTCCTTAATATGCTTAATAAATTATTGGCTGGTTACCTATTGTCTTGTGAAATGTCCCTCCTGTGGGACTCTTCATTTTCTTTGAAAAGAAAGAAACAAAAAAAGAAAGAAAATATGGTATTTAGATAAGTATGCTTCCGGTATTAAATTCACTATGTTATCTATGATTTATCAATCGTATTTGTTAGTTTGTTTGCTTTCATGATGAGATTTATCACATATAGAAGAATTTTTTTAATCATTTTAGCAAATGTGACATTGTTGATGGCTTTGGAGAAATTTGGTAGGAGTTAGGAGCGTAATGATGGTCCTTTCTTAATTATATAATGCACACCTCTTCAACTTAACGCCTTTTTCGGGTGTTCTTAGGCCCTGCTAACGATCATCCTTACTGTATTCTTTCTGATTCATTTTCAATGACCTGCTGTTTGTTGTTAAGGCACCATCTCATGTATCTCCGTTTTTGCAGATCTAGTTCTAAAAGACAAAATCTTTGTTTATGATTTGGATGCTCAAAGAATTGGATGGACAAACTATGACTGTAAGTTTAAATTTTACCTATTGAATTTGCATATCATCTTGGTCATGCAATGGTTTTTTTCTATATAAAATAATAATAAAGCAATAGTGAGGTCACCTGTAAAATGTTAAACTCGCCTTATATATATGCATTACGGAAAACGTTAGGCTTGTTTGAATGCCAGGGAAACTCTCATGTTTCTCTCCAGCGCTCAAGTGTTCCACATCAACTTTATATGTACACAACTTTATACGTTCGTCCACATGCTCACCCTTAGAATTTATCCTATTAGGTTCAATGTCGGTAAATGTCTCTACGACTTCAAGAACTGGTAGAAGTGAGTTCGTAAATGCTGGGCAGCTGAGTGATAACAGTGCACCTCGATATGTGCCTCACAAGTTGACACTGAAAGCCTTGATAGCCTTCCTTCTTAATATATTTATGCTTGGCAGTATTGTGGTCTTGTAGCATGAACTGACCCAATGGCACATTTTTCATCCCATTGTATATTTTCTAGCTGATTTATATTTATAGCAATCAGCTGATCCATAGCCCATTAGTTTTGTGGATCTATAGTGTGGTTGCTTTTCTTTTTCGTCGGAAATATATGTATCGTCATTAGCAATGTAGCAGAAGTAGAACTACAGTTTCCATTATTAGGGATTGCTTCATTGATTGGCAGCGTTGTAAATTACATTTACACGGGATCATTGGTTTAATAGCAAAATTAATTTTTACAACTTTTCTAGTGTACATTATCAGTTCTTTCTTTCCAATGTATTTCTTTATTAATGCATGTTCTGGTTCTGGCTTGTTTTGTAAACTATGATTGGAGTGTCTAACTGCTTTCCCAGTTATGGCACATCTGTTTTAATGTGTTCTGAATTAGTAATCTGAAGTGAAAATGAAGCAGTCATCAACAATTTGGGTAGTTCACTGAAATGAATGATATCAAATTATTAAAAGAGCTCAAACTTACAGGTACTTGTGTAACTTTAATTTAGTTGTTGAAAATATCATGGGTGGTTGTTTATAACTGAATATGAAAAGTCAAGTTCCATTTACTCCAAAATTTCACCTCCTACACCTTCTCTTTTAATAAAATGGATGGACACCCTTTCAAAAAAAATAAAAATAAAAATAAAATGGTTGGACATCCTTTCAAAAAAAATTAAAAGAAAATAAAATAGTTGAACACTTCTCTTTCATATTTCTAATGAGGTTTTTCTGCCATTAATAGGAGTTATACTCCAGACTGTATTTGTAGCAGTTTGTTCTGTTAGGTCTGGGGTAGACTCTTAATCCATTAATGTTCTATTTTACCAAAAAAAAAAAAAACAGATTTCAAATTCCTCAGTACTCATGTGAACAGTAACTAAGTTTTCTTAACAGCAACAGAAAGTGGCATTACATTTGTGTCTATATTAAGAAGATCACTGGCTCATGCATTTGACTAACATCACAATAATTTGCTACATTTTTGTGTTAGAAAGAAAATTCATTTTAATTTTCTTGGGTTTATTTTTATTTTTTATTTAAATTATTTTATAATTTATTAATTATTGTATTTGCAAAAAATTAAAAGAAAGAATATTTTTGGTAATTTATTATATAGGGTGCACCAACAAAATATATTATGGTGGTAATTTTCCTGGAGTGTATATAGTCAAGAGATGGGTTGGGCTGCATTCTTCATTTGGTCTCCCTTCGTAGTCTGGGCTTTTAGTTGCTTGGTGTCCATGTCCATCAACATTTGTCAAACCTTCGAAATTCCGTAAAAGTTGAAAACCGTCCACAAATTCGTGCCATTTTTCAAATTATACTTTTGCTCATGAAATTTCAATTTAATTCCACACGTACTCCACATTAGTTACTTAGCTGATGATTAAAGAGCTATTAAAGAAGATTTAATACATACGCCACAAACATTTATTGAATATGAAATCCATTATATCTGAGACCCTCCCTTAATTGATGGTACATTGCCAAAACAAACCCAAAACAAAAATATATTAGTAACTAAAATCTGGCACTGTGATTAACAACTATAATGAAATTCAAGCATTAAATTAAAAGGGAATTTTCAAATTTAATCTTAATTACTAATTAATTAAAAACACACTTCCTAATTAGAATCCATATGATAAAAGGATTCCTTATGCTACTAAAATTCTAAAATCCATATGATAAAAGGATTCTTGCTGATACAAAATTCTGAAACTTAAAAAAGGCTTTAACACCATCCCTAGTTAGAATAGGATTTGTTGTTGAATTGTCCTCCTTATATTACAAGGAGTACGATTTGGCAATGAAAATTGGCTTTGCCTTGCCTTGCCTATATATGCTCTAAACAATCTATTGAGAGTTTCTTATATCATTCTCACTTTAAATTTGACAGGAGGATTCATTGGTGAATAAGTGCGTATGGACGTATAGTCTAGTCCGTGCTCATTTAAATTGTGCAACATGGACGACAACACCCTGCTCAAGCCTGTGCCGGTGCCCCAATATTCTCTATACGTTGGTGATCTCGATTCATCTGTGACTGAGAGTCAGCTCACAGAAATATTTTCCGAATTCGGAGAATTGGAATCCACCATCCTCTGCCACGATATCATGACATTGGAGTCCTTACGTTATGGCCTTTGTTAATTTCAAACGACTTGAAGACGGTATGTATCAGTTTCTTATAATGTTGGATTTACTTCTTGATCATGCTGTTGTCTTGGCTTAAAATTTTTTTTAACCAGTTGTATGTATTGAAGTATGATTGCAATCATGAAGGTGCATCGTTATAATGTGAAAATTTCCTTAATAGCAGCCATAACTAACGCAATAAGTCTTGTAAGTAGGTATTGTATGATAATTTTAATTGAAAATATGATTCAAAAAGAATTAAAAATCCAATTCTTGTGTGACTGTAGCATGATTAGTATAGATTTTTGAATTTTTTTTGTCAAATATTAGCATGATCCGTATAGATTGTAATATGATGATGTGCACGACAGACCCTTGTAATTAGGTTTTCCCTATTGCAGTTTAAATTGAAATTTGGGGAAAAAAGGGCTGTCTATGCATCTCTATCTTTTTATATTTCAATTATTAAGTATTATTTAATTGATAACTCTTGGAAAAAAAGTTTTATACGGGCCTCTATCTTCTTTTCTTTTAATTATTAATTATTTATAAACGTTTTACCCCTTTTTTTCTACAGCTAAGCGAGCCATGGAGTTACTCAATTACAGTATAATCAATGGAAAGTCAATTAGGATAATGTGGCAGCAATCAAATCCTGAAACTAGAAGTGGAAAAGGGAATCTATTCGTCAAGGTAATTAATTATTTTGTTTACAATATAAGTTTATTTGATTTATTAAAAAAAATTAATTTGATCTATTCAATTGTAATATGGCATAAATCTAATTTGACTCTTGATTTATGTAATTGCAGAATTTGGATGATTCAATAGACAATCAAAAATTGAATAAAATTTTTTCGAAGTTTGGTTACGTATCATCCTGTAAAGTTGCAGTTTTTGAGGATGGTAGAAGTAAAGGATATGGATTTGTGCAATATGAAACTGAAATATGTGCCAGCAAAGCCATTGAAGAACTGAATGGCGTCACCATTGAAGGAAAGGCATTGTGAGTACAAAATTTCAACTTGTTTGATATGTGAGCTTTATTATTTGTGGCCTTTACACAATGTGGCATTTATTTTTTTCAAATACTAACGATGTGGCATTGCATCATGTGTAGGTATGTGACGCAATTTATTAAAAATCGGATCGTTCATTCCATAATTTATATGTCAAAATTTTGAACTGGATGTTACTGAAGAATCTTTGAAAGAAAGATTTACTAAATTTGGCAACATTACAAGTCTTGTCATTGCCAAAGATGCTCAAGGATTTTCTAAAGGCTTTGGCTTTGTAAACTTTTGAAAATCCAATGATGCCAAACGAGCGATGGAAGCCATGCATGGAACTCAATTTGGTGACTAAAATTTCTTCAATGGTTATATATTCTATTAAGTTTTCGTCACTGCTGATATAATCTTTTTATTGTAGGACTAATAAACTTGTCATGTTATGTAGGCTCAAAGATTTTATACGTAACAAGGGCACCAAAAGATGGTTGAGCGCAAGCAAATGTTAAGGATGCATCAACAACAATACAAATGATTAAAGGTCGAAATCTTTATATTAAAATATTAATGATTATGTGAATGAAGATAATTTGAAAACACATTCAGTCTATGTGGATCAATTGAATCTGTCAAGATTATTGCGAACATTAAAAGGAATCAGTAGAGGATTCGGTTTTGTAGTATTCACCAAACCTGAAGAGGCCAGAGAGCTATTAATAGACTAAATGGTACGCTGATTTTCATAGAATTTTCATATTACATCATCTTTAAAAAAGTTCTAGTATTTAATGAATTATTTATACATCATCTTTATAGGAGGCCTCTTTCATGGAAAACCACTGTATGTGGCTCTAGCACAAAGCAAAGAAGAGAGAAGAGCATTTTTGCAAAATCTTTACACAAATCACGGAAGGCTGTCAACATATACACTTCCAAAATTTCTACCTTATCATCATGGAGCCGGCACACTCTTTTTGGGTGGAGATCTCCATTCCAACCTCCTATGCCACCTATGCCAAGAATGGTAACACTATTATATTAAAATATTTAATGAGTTGGAATATAATTTAGTTTTGCAATTGGGTCCTAAATTTGGTTATATATTTTGGAATACAGGTAGCTGCTGATTCCACAAACACAGTAGAATGAGGGTGAATGGACACACAAATAATTATTCAATAAACGCTCCATTCCTGCGGACACATGGCATCCAACACCACCAGCAGGTTCATTCTCTATTTCATTAGTTAAATATATGCATAAAATTGGTGCCTTGTGTATGAACACATTAGATAAACATTATTTTATGTTTAGCATGTACAGACGTCAATGCAAGTACACAACAATTTTGAATGGGACACTCACAAAATTCGGAAAATTTGAGCAGCTTGCTTGCTGCTGCTACTCCTGATCAAAGGAAAGTTATCCTTCGGGACCGTCTATACCCACTAGTCAAGAAGCTCAAGGTAATACATTAATCATTTGGCTATTTGGCATGATTTAATTGTGGTTATATCTTTGTTACGGTAGTCACATATTATTATGATTTGGTTTTTACTTATACCTTTAATGATGCTCACATTACTTTTTCAATTTTTCTGTTAGAGATTACTCTATGATTTATATTTAGATACCTTAATTGTTTTATTAACGTTGTATATCTATTTAACAGGGTAACTTTTTGCTCGGACATAATTGAGTTACTCCTACAAATGGACAATTCTGAGCTTCTTGTGCTGCTGGATTCCCCAGAGTCGCTAGCAAGAAAAGTAGAAGAAGCTCTTCTAGCACTTCAAGATACGAATAGAATCAATTGCGCGTAGAAAAAATTTTAGACTTAAAAGAATTTTTTATTGTGTATTAAGCTCATTTTTTTCCTCTTATTCTATTAAATTTCGGGAGATTTTTGGGACTTTATTTACTTAAAAGGATACTACTTTATTGTATTAAGCTCATTTTCCCTCTTAGTCTATACCTTGGATTTAGTTCAATTTTATTTTATTGTGTTTATTAAATTTTTGGACCTATTTTAAAGTAGGTGCATACTTATTTGAATTTGCCTATTTCTTTTTTCACAGTCATCAGTATTATCTTTATCTCATAGCTAGAACCATTCAGGCTTGGAGATAATCTTGTATTATCCAAAATTATTTTAATTTACAATTATTGTTTAAATTTTAAATGTTTGCTTATATAGAAAGTGAAATTGTTATATGATAACTCATCAATACATGATTAGAATTAGAATAGTATTGATTAGAATTTAGAGCTAAGTTAAAATCAATTGAAGAGTAAAGGATTAATGATAGAATATGCGAAACTCGAACAAATGCTATATAACAACTTAGAATTTTAATAGAGAATTTGATAAATTGAATTTTATGGAAAATCCAATAAATTAGAAACGATTACAAGTGATAGATGAAGGATTTTGAATTAAAAATAATAATGAATAAATTCAAGCAAATGGTTGAGAAAAAAAAATATAATAATAATAAGGATTTTACATGTTCTAAGAATCACTTGTGATGTCTAACCAAATATAGATTTTCAAAATTTTCTTTTCTTCATTCCATTGTACTATTTTTATTCACAAGTAACATTTAATCCTAATATTCATATAATCAAAGCCTGTTATGTTATATCAATCATTTTTAACTTTGCAAATCATACAACCAATCATAGGCTTCATTTGGTATAACTTCTCCAAATGAATCTTTTAGAAGTAGCTATTTCGAAATAGATTTATTATAAGTAAAACTTTAAAAAAAAAATTATTGACTGTTTGGTTGTAAATTGGAAAGCTCTTTCACATTATAGATTGTTTGGTTGTATTATTTTTAAAACATTTTTAGATTACAAATTTATGTAAATATATATATATATATATATGAGGAAGAGGAGTAGTGTACCTCATTGTCCTCTTCGCAACAAATCACCCTCGCTTCAAAAAGGTTCAAAGTCTCACCGTCTCAGGCCAGGAAGAGGAAGTCCTCAAGTGTAAGTACCCAACAATACGAAAATAATGATTGTTTTGTTTCATTAAATGCTTCCATGCGACTGCTGAACAAAATAGTTTATAATTTATAGCATAGCAGTATTATTTTTGTCCTAAATGACTAAGTTAGACATAATAAAAAATAAATAATAAAAGCAAATGGTTGAAAGAATAAAAAGGATTTTATATGATTTGAGAATCAACCAATGATGTCTAGACAAATATTAAACACGTTTGGAGAAGCTTTTAATGTTTTTAAAAACAATTTTTTAAAAACAACAACCATGTTTTAAAAATAATACATTGGAAAATGTAATTTGTTGCTTTTTTTTTTAAGATTTCTTAAAAATTATTTTTAAAAACAAAAGATGATACAAATATATTGATATTATTTTTAAAATGAATAAAATAGTTGTTGGAGCATCTTGAAAAAACAAAAGTTGCTTTGAGTGCAAAATACAATGATTTGTTTAAACACGTTTTGAAAATAGTAAAAAACATAAAATAAAAAAAAAAATTATTTTCATTTTCTAATTATAATTTTCAAAAAGATTTCACATTTTCAAAAACAAATTTTTAAAAACACATCACCATTCATCTTTCTCTATCTTTTGTTTTTGAAAATTAAAAACAATAAATAAATAACAATTTCAGAAACGAATCCAAACCCCACTTTAGATTTTCAAAATTTTCTTTCCTTCATTCCATTGTACTACTTTTATTCACAACATTTAATCCTAGTGTTCAATCACAGCCTATTGTGTAATATCAATAATTTTCACTTGGAAATTCATATAACAAGTCTTAATTTTCAGCTTTCGACAAATCTATGCAAACGGTCGAAAAATCAAGCAACATAACTATAACGCGTCTCAAATTCCACCAACCTGCAGGAGCATAAAAGAAACATAATACGCATATAAGGTTCATTTCTTTGAAAAACTATCCAACTAATTTATCCCGAAAGCCATCAAAAGAGTGCCTATGTTTCTAATAGCACTCACTGTGTTTTGACTATGCTTCAAAAGCACCCAAAAATAAAAACTATAGCTGACTACACTTCAGCAAAAGAACATCACGTCTTTCACATTTTCTTTGATAGACGGAAGCGCCTGGAACACACCAAATTCCTCTCCCTAGTGCCCCCCGTGCCACCTGAAGATCCGCTATCTGATGTTTCACCCTCCATGTAGTAGCGTGCTCGGAATGCTACCAGATGTGCATATATGCAGGTGGCACTGCATATATATAATCCAAATACACATACCATTAAATGAAGAAACAAAAAAAAGTAAACTGCAAATACTAGGTTGAATCGATAATGATAATGGTAAGAGAGTCAAACCTATGGAAACCGACCGAGTGCACCTAGCATACCTGAAAATGGCATGATACAATATTACAATATCAACATAAACGAGAATAACTGTTACTACTATAAACATCCGATTTCAAAGAATGTAAAGAGCTTACGTATAGCATAAATTATTTGTTAGCACTTGCAACTCATCTGCAGTAAACCCGTTCTCATCAAACAGCACATGGTAATGTGTTGGTCGACTGGTTCCCTGAATAGACACAACAATTATTAATAAAAATCATTACTCAAATAGAGAGAAGAAAGAACGTATCTTCTACCACATCTATATATCATAACAGCAGTCATTTTGACTGTGGAAATTAGTTTAACAGGTTTGTTTACCTGAATTCCAGCATGGCTGTTAAGGTAAAGTCAAACTCTGTCGGGTGGCAAATATTCGTATCCACAACAGTACCTATACAAAACAAGGATTCAAAGAAAATATTTGTCACGAACTTGCAACAGGGTCCAACAAATGGAAATAGAACAATTTATCACACAAGCAAAACTCAAAACCTGGTAGAATATTGCCACTCTTGTCAGTCATTTGTCGATTTCTATGGTCTGCAGGGAACAGGCGAGTATGATGCCTTTTCTGTACCACAACAAATGTAATTGGTGGCATATACTCTGCCTCTAAAGAGGAACAAGCCTGGAAAGAAGAGTATATCGTATCAGAGTGCAGTAAAACTATCATAATGATATATCAGGTTGCAAACAAGACAGACAGAAATTATTTTTAAAGCTAAATACTCGTTAGAAACATGCATATATATGCATTAGCATGTATACCTCTGATATAATAAAGAACCACAAAGCAGGCATTTCACCACTCAACATTAAATTAAAATCAGATCCACCATATGTGTGTTAATGTTCTAGTAATTCAACATCAACAACATAGCATGTCCATGTGAATACCAATTTTCATAATGATAAATCAGGTTGCAAACAAGATTCACAAATATTAATTTTCAAAGCCAAGTATTTGTTCTACACTCATCAAATGTGTATGAAAACACTTACCTCTGATAAAATAAATAACCATAAAACAGCCATTTCACCACTCAACATTAAATTAAATCAGATCTATCATAGGTTTCACACTGTTCATGTTCTCATGCACCATAGTAATTTGCCATCAAACATCATAGCATGTTCATGTGAATGCCGCATTCTTTGACTTCCATCTAATACTCAAAGGTGATACTGATTCCTTAATTCTAAACCCATTTTACCTGACGAATGGCATCCACTTCATGCAACAGAACCTGACTAAACTGACCTTCACTGACACCATCTCTGCCACGTAAGTGAAACAAACATATCAGCAAAGTTGATTATGTAGGTCCTGGTTGAAAAACAGATGAACAATAGAAAGTGATAAGGTATCTAAACAAAAACTTTACCTGTAGAAAATAATCCTATGAGGTTTGTGTCCAGTTGACATCCTAAATGCCCTAAGTAGTTCCCTGTTGAAAACAAAGAGATTCATAAGTTCTTCTTATTTATGACAAACTAAAACACAATCATACCAACATCATACCTGATCATTCCTCCATGAACCACACCCCTCTGAGCATCTTGATGAGCTGTGTAGAGATCCTTGATAATTTCCTCACGGTGAGACTGTGCAGAAACAATGCCTCTGTACTTTGTCACTTCCGGCCAGTCCATAGAAGCCACTACCTGTGTAAATCCAACCTTCAACACAATAAATAAAGAGTTAAAAAGTAGCCACAAAAGGTAACAAACACATACTGCTGCTATTGAAGGACTAGAGTCCTCTCCAGGCTGTGGATGTGTGACATCTGCACCAATTATAATTGTAGGATGATCGGAGACATGAGGGATTCTTCTCTGAATAGCATCATTTAGCACAGTGTTTCGTCCACCAACCTAGAAAAGATTTGAAGACAAACATAAACTTAACCACCATAGCAATTCAATTCTCACTAAGTTTTTAATCATCATACTTGTAAACATTAACAAATAGGTTATTATCATAGTTTCAAGAATGAATTAGGTCAATTCAATATCTAAAACCTCGTCAGTCACATTCACCAAACTCTCGTTTGTTTCCATAATTTAAGAGTGAATTAAAGACAATTCTATATCAGATACCTATCAGTCACATTCTCCAAACTCTCATCTGTTTCCATATTCCTCTTTTGATTCTCTCTCTCACTTATAACCCACCCGTTTCTTGTATAAAGTATTCTACTACCATTTAAAACAAAACCAAAGAATATCTGAGTACATTAATAAAATTAAACAAACCTTCACATTGATCTTAAGGGCTACATTTTCAAAATACTGCATACTGAGCTTTGAAGCATGCCTAGGCTGACAGCATTGTGTGACAATTCCTAACTCAGTTTCACAAACACGCTTAATTCTCCCTGCAAGCATCAAGAAGTTACAAATTATTCAGAACAAACAAATTTACTTAAAAATATGTTGACAGATATATTACTCACCATAGGATCCACTGACATCAGGTAAAATAACTACCAACAGCTGAAGCTGTTTACCGGGCTGACCCCTCCTCGCAATTTCTGCTGTTGAATGCCTATGAACATCTGTCAGAGCCCTCTCAATCTGGTTAGGATTTGCTGTAATTATGGGAATTACAGGCTGCGGGTTGAATGCCTGGAAAGATATTTTAGTCAAACAAATAAATTCAAGAGAGCAACTTCACGAATCATAAACACAAATTTCACATTCAAAAATCAGTCATACCATTCCCTTACTGTTACACATGTTCGCTAATTGCTCACAGAAGCGGATGGCAGATCTCGATTAACGCGTGTGGAAAAGCACACACATGTCCAAAATTCCACTCTGCCACCGTTGATCATTCTCTACAAAATAAAATATTAAAGACGGTTATCAAGCTAATATATTCATTATGGATACTGAATCTTTTTGGTTCACAAGATATTACCTGATTTGAACTACAAGCAAACACTCTTTAATCCTTAGCAGTCAAATAAAAGTAAAGCTATTTAATTCATAAAGTCTCAATTATAATTTTCTTTTTAAGTTTCAGGTCAGGCAAACACAGCATTACATCAATGGATAATGAGTTATAGAAAGCAAGAAAACACAATTACTCAGCAAGACATGCAGCAAATCAATTCCAAATCATGCCTATCCAATTCACAGAATGCATAAGACAAATGACAGTCACCTGTGTTCTTCATAATAAGCGAACAAAACATTGCTACAGATACAATCAAATAACAGGCTTCACCTTGTTGATCATATTCCACTGCCCTAAGGAAGGATTCACCCTTGGTTCTCGGCCAGTTTCATGATAGTTAAGCTGCAGTAACAACAGCCGAGATGTATCAAAGATAAAATATTACATCTAAGGATAAATGCAAGCACTTGTTTACCTACCATTGGAGATGGCAAGATTCGAGCATCACACAATGTAAGATCATCCCCCACATGCATTCCAAACTCATTAACTAGCTTATCTCGATTATAATTATTTGACAAAACCATCTGTAGACAACTCATATATACAAACAAATAATCATATAGATTAATCATAACATACATATATACATATATACATACATATATTTATATATGTGTGCCACCCCAAAACAAAGATTTCAACAAGGTCCTACCTTCTTTATGTTGCTTTCCCTGTCAGCAGGGCGTTGGCATGTTGCTCTTAACAGCGCAGTTACTTGTCTTTCATTAAGTCTTTTAGAGTACCTTTGTCCTTCCACAATCCTACAAATCTGTTCAGAGAAGAGAAAAGGATATCAAATAAACAAGACTAAAGAATATCTCTCCACAATAAACTAAATATTTTTATCATAAAAATGAAACCTCCATAGGCAAATAAATAGGTTTTGCTTCACTCCCAGCTTGAAGCGCAGGTAAAGCGGTATATTTGAGCGCAATCCCATATTTGTCACGATAATACTTCACCACTGATGTTGTTACTTTGTCATCAAGGGTAAACCTAGAAAGACAAATTGAAAACATTAATGGAAATGGATTAAAATGATTGAAGAGGAAACAAAAAAGATTCTGTTCAAACAATATTTCCTGTCACCATAATATTCCTATGCCATGCTCTAGGTACTAACAATATTTGTGTGTGATATTTTCTAAAGAAAGCAAGTTCTATCATTTCAGATGTCAGAAAATGTCCCTTATTAAAATGCTCTAGGCATTTAGACTCGCAAAAACTACACTAAGTTGTTCAGGTTAACCACGAAAGGAGTGTTACTCATTAGTAAATAACAGAACATGCAACAGGTATGCATTTCTGATGTATAGAACCCAATTCTCTCTTAAACAAGTTCTTCTATTTCCCATAGGGTTGCAAGAGGATATTAAAAGTGAAGCCACTAACATATAGACTACGTTATCTACCGTATGTTGATGACAGAATAGTTGACTAATTATACATTGTCCCTTCATAAGAATTAACAAACTGCAGTCAAGCTAATTCAACTATTTCTAAATAATTAAATGATAAAATATGCACAAAAATAGTGTAAATCTGAAGACAAATTATTTTTATTTTAGTGTTACAATGAAAAGTAAAACAGAGACTAGAGGTAGCATAAGATCCAAATTCAAGCTCCTGAACAAGTGCTATTAAGTCTTTAAAATCAACATGACAACAGGCTGCAACTAAGTTCAACCAGTTTCCGTTACTAGTTTAGATGTTAAAATCAGAGAATTTAAGAACCTGCTTCCACAATTTTTCATTTATTTGATAAGAAATGGGAAAATAGAATCAAAAAAGAATAGTGATGTACAAAAACGAAGTGAACCAGAGGTAAAGAGGTGTTCTTGAAATCGATAGAGTTGCCCATAGAGAACCCCAAAACCTAACTTTCTCCCACAGTTCATCAATTCCTTCCCCTCTAAAATCCTCAAATATTCTCCTGTTGCTCTCTTTCCATATCACCCAGAAGACAGGCATCTTAGTGCAATCCCAAAGCACTTTACTTTTGTCCCATACCCAAACTAGAACCTGCTTCCAAAGATAAAACCAAGGAAAAACTACTTGCTCATCCGAAATGATATGGGAAGTTCGAGAACCTGCTTTCATAAACAAAACAAAAGACCCTCTAATACCTTGTTCCCTGCCACTACATATTCCCATCGATTCACAAATTGGAATTACACATAGTACTGAAATTATACTAATACTAACAGTTTCCCATTATTGTTACTTTGTCAGAACAAACTAGATATATTTATCCTTATAATGAGAAACATATATACAAACTTACGTCAGCCGGCTCAATGGTTGACTGGTAATTCCGGTTATCTTGTAACTTTTAACATACTCCGTATGAGTAAATGCCACCTTTATTCCCCTTAATGCCTTTTTCACCTTAAAAAGATATTTAAGAAGAAACACACAAAATCAATTTTGAAAAGGAATACATATTTAATGAAAGCAGTCCACCCTGACACATCTACTGCTCCATTCATGAATACCTCAAACACCAAGCCAACCACCCAAAGAGACAAGAATAAAGTACAATGTGGATCAAAAGATATTGAGATTGTTACTTGCAACACCAAGCCAACCACCAAAGATACAAAGGAAAACAGGAAAGAAAGCAAAATGTGCATCCATCATCAAAAGATATCAATGTTTGACACTTGCAATAGAAAATAGAATGAGACTCAACCTGATACCACGGACACATAATTGACTAATAAATAGCATAAAAATTATAACTCAGAAGATTATAATTTTATAACTCAGAAGATTATAATTTTAGACCAATCACAAATACAAAAATATATGCCCAATCATATGTAGACTTCAATGAGTTAGTATCCACACAAAATCATCAAGAACCAATCACAATTATTTAATAATCTGAACTTAATTGAAGTTGGTCTAACATTGTTTTTAGATTCTAGAAGAGTGGTTGATTGCCACCTAGATTATGTGTGTCGCATAATGTTTACAATTGAACAATATCATATGAAACAAATTGACCTTTACTACATTTGTCATACCATAAATTAAAAAAATCCGAATTTTATACCAATCACAGATAAACAAAAGTATATAACCAGTCACACGAAGACATGATATAAATTAAAAAGGGTCCTTAACAACAAATAAGGTAAGAAATACCTTTACACGATCTTGATCTGACAATGCATTTGATAAGTTTCTGTTGTAAAAATACTTTTGAAGAAATTCCGTGACTAGAATGGGCTCATAGAAACCTCGGGCAGATATATCTGCAAATCATGCTCAACTTATTTAAACAACATCACAATAGAAACAAAAATGTAGCATCCAAAATACCAAAAAAAACCATAATAATAACATTAAAAGGACGAACCAATATTGAATGAGAGTCCCATCTGGGTTGGCCGAAGACTTTGATAAAACCCTCGCCAAAATTCAATACCTTCACCAAGTTCCCCCTTAGGTCCCAACTGAGGTGAAAAGAATGACCGCCCGACATCAACATACCTACAAACAAAAGTATCCACGACATTATTAAATTGTTTCACTGACTTACTACTACCAACCACACAACTGCCACTGGATAATTTTGAAAAATAATGTATCAAATATTAAGGATGCAAAAACAAACTCAGATACCGGGACAACATAATTCAACAACTAGAGACATTATCAATGCAATTTATTCCAAGTACCTTTCACATGGTGTTGCTCTCAGAACAATATCAAGAACTTGTATAACTTCCTGAGGAGAATCCAAAACACTCCGCCGTAGGAACTGTTGTAAAGCAAAAAGATCCGGCTTGGATGCCAATTTGATTGTAACCTTAAATCTCCGATCTCTTCTGCATAAAAAAACAATTCAAGACAACAAAACTCTGAGTACAACAAAACATTAAATAGCGAAAAAATCTTAAATTAACTTAAATGGGATTTGTACATTTGAAAAATATAAATTACCTTGTGCTAGTAGAAGCATGGGAATCCTGCTCCAAATCAACGACAAATTCCTTTGAGTCAAAGGGGAATGGCCCTGCTGTGTAGAGACTCTTTCTGCCATCATAGGCAGGAATTCGTCTACCCAAATGTGACTCGCCATACATACGAGTCACCTGGGCCATTACTAGTCTGTTAATCTTTTTAGAACTAATCTCAGGAGAAATCGACACCTACACCATGAAACAACAATGTCAGGTTACAAAACAATAAAATGCACCAATTTAACAACAATGCTTACCGATTTGAAACTTAAAACATACATACCTCAAATGAAATAACTAATTACAACACTAAAACACTAATAATTCCCTAAATCATTTTTTTTTTTTTTGCATCAATCAAATCATTTTCAAACAAAATCAATTGATTCACAAGTCTCAGTATCAAGCCGACATACAAAACCCGACTACAAAATCGAATCGCAGGCACATCAAATAGCAATGACAAAAAAAAATGATTTAGTCGAATGAACTATAATCGCTCTAACTCGCAAAAAATGGAAATACATAAGGGCCAAACAAATAAAGATAAACAAGAGACAGAGAGAGGCAGTTACATCGTAGTGATGGATGTCTCGGTCTGCAACTTGGACCAAAAAGTGATTGGCTCTCACCATACACTTTCTTCCGACAGTACCGTAACTAGGCCTCAGTGGTGGCCTCCTTGACTTAGTTGACATAGGAGGCGGTGGAGGATCGGCCAATGTAAGTTTCTGCGCCAGTTCCTGCCTTACCGTCGAAGTTGAAGCTGCCATAGCCGGAGCCGGAGCCGGAGCCGAGGACCGAGTGGAGCTGGAAGCCTCAGTGGCGCCGGCGAAGGATACTCTACCTCTTCCGGCGGATGTAGAGGCTTGACGACCACCCCCACGAGGTGCGGCTCCGCCGCGCTGGGATGAGGAAGCAGAGGCCGGAGAAGGTTGATCTCGGCGCTTGTCAGGCCGACGGCCGCCGGCTCCACCACCGCGTCTAGACATTTTGAGTTTGGAAGGAAATGAGAGGAATTGGTGGGAGGAGAAAAAGCAAGAGAGAGCGTTTGGAGGGAGTCTGACAAAGAATGGGATTGCTTGGGACAGCGTGCATATAAATAAATGGAAGGAGAGTAGCAGCAAGAAAGAAGAAAAGACCAAGATCCTCGAATGAGAAATCGGTTGACGTGGAAATTATTATCGGTTGACGGTTTACATTCTTGACGGTTTTACCCCTCCTCGTGTCCTATTTGTCTAGCGTTTCGGTTTCACCAGCAAAGTCGAGCAAATTTCATGTTTGTTAATGTTTGTTAGGACCATAACCGCCATTTCATTTACGTGCTCCACTTAGTAAGGGGAAGTGGGGAGACATTTTTTTTTTTTTTCGCATATGTGGGGAGATAAATTTAGATTTCATTAGAAAATGTGAATTTATATAGGAACTTAATATTATGGCTATTATTTAGAAATCATATAGTTGAGAGTGAAGTTCATTATTGAGTTCAAAGTTGGTCTTTCATGTTTCTTTTTCATCTCCCTTCAAATCTGCATGTAAAATATCTAGAATGAAAAAATAAAAAGGATAAAGGTAATATTGGTAAGACATAAGTATGTTAGCCTTTGGCATTTTAAAAAACCGTTTGATTACGTGTTATGTTGGTTAATGATGCATTTAAAAGAACTCTACCCATGATATTATTTGAAAACTTAACTTGTAAGGAAGTAATTAAACTAGATTACGTGTCCAACCAATCAGATAAGAATCTATATAAGAATATATGACGCAGAGGGTATCCGATTGGAAAAGCTAGAGAACACACACTATAACATGCCTTGGCAATGTCGACGCTCATCTCCAACCCACAAGAGATGTGCCATTTTTATTGGCTAATGAAGACATGTACGACATCATTTATCTATTTCTTAACTTATTATAATGGCAAATCATACCAAGGTCAATGATACAAGTGTATGAGTATGCCAAGTCATACAAATATAATGTTATAAACGTATGTTAGGTCATACCGGTGACAATGATACGAGTATGTCGATTTATAATGAAGATAATAAAACACATGATATGAACAGAAATCTAATTAGAAAGATGGGGCATGCAAACTATGGCACACCCAGACAATGTCTGCACATGTCTCCAATCGTGCCAAAAAAATGTCATTTCCACTAGTTGATGAGAACGTGTATATCATCCTTTTTTCCCTTTTTTGACTAACCATAATACTAGGTTGTACCAAAGACAATACAAATGCATCAATCATAATAGGGTTAATTATATCAATGTGTGAGTTCGGTAGGTCATACCAAGGACGATGATACAAGTATGCCAAGTCAACTTGTTCATATAAATGATAATTAACTCACACTACGAAAGTTTGAGCAAAAAAACCTAATTTCGATCTTGTTATATTGTTTTTCCTGCTACTATATCATTCTCTAAATCATCATCGTTGAATAACCAGCCTACTAAAGTGTTAGAAGGGAAATGCCAAAGAGATCCTAACTTTCCTATGTGATTGGTTGCTACAATTTAATACAAGGTTATTTATGTCATTTTAATAGTCAACACAAAATATATTAACGACAATGATGGTCAAAGATACAATAGTAAGTGTAAGAGTCTGATAAGAAGTTAGTGGCACGGAAGTGCATTATTCAATTTTTGAGGGCTATGAGAGATTTTCAACCAATTTATATTACAAATCCTATTAGTTTAATGAAAGAAAAGGAATAACTTGCAGCCTAAGCAAAGTGCATGGAACTAACCAAGTCCTAAAAATAGGAAAACATTCTTTAAACAAACAAGAGGGGAGCGTGTGTGCATTCAATGAATATATGCATAAGGTTGGGGGTAAAACTGTCATCGAGAAAAAAATCCTGAACACATTCCACTTCAAATGGTGGTGAAAGGAATAGACAATATTTTGGTGCAAATTCATCTGCCAGAGAGTACATGTGCCCTTGACCTCTTTACTCATCACTCATCAGCCTTTACCCCCTCCTGTCTTTTGATCTTCCTCACTCTCTGCTTTTCAGCTTTTATTACACCGGCCACACTTTGTTTGTTACCTTGAAAAAAAACAAAACAATCATAACGTTTAGGCGGCGCTTTCAATCATGTTGATCGATGATTTCCGATGTGGGTAGTGATTGCAGTTTAAGCCACATTTAATTCCATAAATTGTCAAATTCCCTAAATTTTGTTATCATCCTGCATTACGGCAATTTTGCTACATAAAATAATAATGATTGCTTAACTCAAAAAAATAAAAATGATTGCTAATAAAATAATCATCCGTTACTTGTCAGGTAGCAGTGAGAAATTAAATCAGAAAACAAAAATTTTAAAATTTAAAATATTTCAAAATTAAAATACTTTGGTTGGGTCCAGGTATGACGACGGACTCACGGTTGTTTGAGTAGGCGTTGGCAGAGAGGTTGTCATGCTAAAGAAAGATAAAACTTGGACCGATAAGAATCGCGAAAATTTTATTTTAATTCTTAAAATTTTAAAAAATATTAAACTTTTAAAACTCTTTTAAAAATAATTCATTTCACCTCTATTTTTTTTAAAAAATTCTCTAAAAATATCCAAATTATCAATCAATTAAAGATCAATAATAACTTTAGATCATTTTTAACTATTTAAATTCAAAGATATTTTAAATAATATAACTTATAAATTCATCATTTTATCAGAATAATCTAATAATTTACTTGAAATCAATAATTATTAAGGGTAAAAATATTTTTTTACACATTTTATTAATACTGACCATCAGTTGACTGATGATTTTAAATATTTTTAAAAAAAAATTTAAATATTAGGGATGAAAAAAATTATTTTCAGAAGAGTTTTAAAAGTTTGATATTTTTTTAAATCTTAAGCACTAACATGAAATTTTCCTAAAAGAATCAGCAATGTTTTCCGTACAACAACTTCATTTAATAACTCATTTTCGAAAAAAAAAAAAAAAAACAAATGAAGGTGGGGCAGAGAGTGGGTTTGGAGAAGTTAGTTGGTACGAAGGAATGTAGGAGGACACGTTTCAATCAACGGAGAGGCATGGAGTGTAGATAGGTGAAACGTGGACCAATTGGAAGTGGTGTTAATGCTCTTACCGTGGAGTAGCACGTTGTGGATAGTTCCAAGTACGTAGCTTGACAACGAAGTTTGTATAAATAACAAAAGCAACGGGCTTTTTTTTAAAAAAAAAAAGAGAAAGCAACGGACTTTTCGACTTCGCAACGAAGGGGTTTCACAGTCGCGCTAATTGACAGCTTTATTTATTACGTGTGGTCCCTGCTTGCGACTTTTATGACAAAAAAATCGAGGGATGGGATTAGAGTTCATAGGCGGCAATGGTGTGATGTGATCGTCTGAAGAAGAGCACAGCATGGGTACACCTTTTGGGAGGGCTGCAAAAGGAGTATTGAATCTTATATTCAATTTTTCACAAGTCTTTTATTTTGCAGATACGGTCAATGTTAATACCAGTGAGTTAGATCAACATGACTTAATGATAACGAAATTCAATTGGTTTGTTAACGATAATCTAAGTTTTAGATTTGAATAGTTACATAATATATAGCATTTTAAATTAAAAAAAAAACATTAATGAGTCTTATATATATAAATTTCTTACATACGTGATTTTTAAGAAGATATTTGAACACTATTAATTTAATGAATGTAAAAATATATAACCACTTATTAAAAGGTGATGCATGCATAAACTTTCATAGGAAAGAATACATTCACTTATTGTTATACCGCATTATATGCATACTTTTTAAAAAGGTTGTTTAAAATATTTTATTTTAATTTGAAAACATCTTGCATCAAGATATTTGAGACCCTAAATCAAGGGTGATGACCGGGAAAGTAATAGTAATGACTTGACGTTGATTTTGTATCTCTTAAGCTTCGCTATCTGTTAGTACACCTCGTGCGAATCGACAGGAAGTCTTTAAACCTTTTTTTTTTGTAGCAGGAGTCATACATTATCCTTCATGAATTTAAAATCAAAACGACAACAAAAGCCGTCAAATTGTTCCTTAAAGTTATTGGGATTGGTTTTCAAATTTGTTGTTAATATTTTTTTAAAGGTTTTCATTAATAATATATAATGGATATATTCTGGATCAAGATACCTCAAAAGCTCGTGGGCGCCTACCATGGCAGTTCTGGTATCTCGATTATTCTCTTCATTTAGGTATAACAAGGTTTTGTATTTTTAATTATTGTAAATTTAAACAAATAAAAAAAAAATACTTATTTATTTTAACATGTGTAACATGTAATGCATCGAAAAAACTATTGATTTTGGTTTGACTAAATATGAACACATCACACATCAATTTGTAGCAATATGGATTTACTTTCATAATAAATAATTTAATATATTTTTTCTCCTTTTGGATACTACTTAACCTTTAGTGTTAGGTAACAATCTTTATACGCAATTAAATTAAACAAGTATTTTTTTTCTTTTTGAGATATTATTAGTCGAAGTTATTCGAACTTAAAATATTATGAGATTAAATGATTTTTTTAATAAATAAAATTATAAGATTAATTAAATATTTAATTATCAAGTGTAACGTAAATTTTGTTAAAACCTTTGGCTGGGGGTAAGCTAACATAACTTACATTAGTGAAAAAAAGAAAAAAGAAAAATCCAAGATAAGTAGATTCTTTCTATATTTTTTTATTAGATAGAAACTAGATAATAATAGTTTTATGAGAATCATGTACTATAAGTATTTTTATATTAAAAAATATAAAATTTTCTTGTTCTATATTTTTTGGTAGATTTTCATGAGCAGAACACCTTTGAAGGTCTGGTAAGATGATAACCGGGAAGTTACTTCTTAAAGCTTTATTGACGTGAAAAATAATGGAATATAATAAAAATATATATGAAAAGGACACCATAATTTCATGGTGATTCGTGAATGCTTGTACTGTGAAAGTGTTTTGGGTTTGCTAGTTGGTCCAACTGTAAACAAAGTTTCCAAAGACCCATTGCTAGGATTGCATATCTAGTAACCTGATGTCTTTTAATTTCGTGATGTTGATGTTTCGTCCAATAAAACCAATTTTTGTCCGGTACAAGGGTTGGAAAATGTGCACACACCTCACATCAAACCCTTGTATTTTTATAGTTTCGTTTTACCCTTGGCTTTATGGGATGGGTAGCGAATATTGAATTTTAATATGCTGAGTTTGTGTATTAACTTACAGAGTAGTAATTACAAATTTGCAAAAATTTAAGTTAAAATTTTAATACTGAAGTTTATTCAATACCGTTAAACATTCCACCTTTTGTATTCAAACTTGATCTCTACTTATTGCATGATGAATAAATATATATTTTAAATTAAATAAATAATCATTAATTGATATATCATAGATGAGAATACAACGCGAGATGCGTAGCATTACTCTAGTTTATTCATACAAGTTAAATTATATTCTTCATGTCGGAAAAGAGAAAAAAAAAGTGATGACTTTTTATTTAAATTTTAATTTATGATCAAATTGATAATAATAAAGAAATTGTTGTGCTATTGCCACCCAAAAGTTCTTTCCACACCTGATTGTTCCCAACGCCGGTGTTAGAAATTTATAAATTAATCATTTACTTATTTTAAAATGTCTAAACCTACCATAAATAATATTAATCACTTTAACACAAAAACAATAGTAGATATTGCTAGGCACACCACCCCTTAGTAAATCTTGCTAGGCACATCACCTCTTTTTATAAATACTTAAGCATTTCACTTGATCCTAATAGGTCAAGAGTTTAAGTCTCACTCTTATCTTAAAACATAAAGTGTAAGCAATTTTGTTTAAAATTAATCCCTCTCATCCACCAAAAAAACAAAAAACAAACAAACAATTACACAATGAAAACATAGATTACAAATTAAGTTTCTTTCTCATCTATATGATTCTTTATTAATAGATGTGCAACTAGAAAATGAACTTAATTCCTTAGATGGGGCAGAGAGAGTAAAATTCCCTTTCGAGGAGGAATTTAATTTCTTATTTGAATGTGAAATTTATGTAATTTTGATTTTATATGAATTTGGTAAACAATGATATCACATGTAAGAAATTAAGTTTTCTTTCTAATTAGTAAACATGCAAAGGGAGTAATAGAGAGGAATTAAGTTCCCTTCTCAGGAATTTAGTTCTCTATTTAAGTTTTAATTCTTCACAATTTAGTATACAATTGCATCATAAATTGAGAATAAATTCGATTTTCCTTACTAGGATTTTTGATAAGTGGACATGCAACAAGTGTTTGTTTTTTACAAGTCAAAATACTTTTGTGTTCATACCCATTTAACTGTTAACTACTTTACATTTTCATTTTAATATATTAAAATTAACTCAAAGTAAGTGATTTAACAGATATTAAGATAAAATTATTTAGTTGTATATAAAATTTTAAAATGTTGTCTTTATGACTAATGATGTCAGAGTAAAATATTATTTAATTTTGTAATATATTATTATTCCATTCACATTGAGGAGATTAAAAGGTTCCACGTACTTTTCATGACATTCTTCACGTAGTCATGTGAAGAAAAGTATATGTTGGACTTAAGAGTTAAGGTAAAATTGTTATTATTATAAAAATGGTCATTTGAAGTAAAAGCCTCGTGCCTGAGAGTATTTTGTGATTAAGTAGGAAATCGAAAACATTTAACTTTTTCTAAAAGGAATTTTGTCATTTTAGGGCTTATCTCGGATTATTTATCACTTTAAAATAATTTAAAATCACTTCAATGAATCTCATAGTCGCAATTGATAAGTGGAAAAAAAAAATTTGGTTGAGTCTTTGCTTTAGATATTAAAAAAACATGGTAAGACATCATCATATTTAATTTCTCAAGATATGTGTGCATTTATATAATAAAAATTAAATAAAACATTTAGTAAAATTTTAATATCTTAACAAGCCTTTGTTGATGAATATATATAAAAAAAAAAACAAAACAAAACATACAAAAACAAAGAAAAGAAAAAGAAAAGATTGCACATCACCTGTTATTACATCACATATGATAATATACCTCTTTATTTATCAAAGGGATGGATGTTTAATTCTCATCCGAGGTATTTAATAAATTTATACGGATAGTTTTTTAATTATTAATTAAATACGGATAGTTTTCGTATTATTATTGATTTATTTTTATTATAAGAGTATATATTCCCATTAAACAAAAAAAAAAAAGAAGACAATATCTCAAACATAATAATTGATTTAGTATGATTAAAACAGAAAAAAGAAAAAATATTAAAAAAAATTGAAATCGTGTGAACAAAGAGAAGAAGAAAAAGACAAGAAAGATCACATCGAAGTTTCAGTCAACGGTTGATGGATATGAGTCATGTGACATGTGACGAAGAAAGGGTGAAGTCATGGTGGCATGTCAAAACTCTCTCTCTTGCTTTGTCTTCATTTTGAAAGCGCGTTGATGCTGGCCTTTCTTTACGCTTTTTGTTTTTTGGGAAATCGCTGGCCTTTCTTTACTTAACGACACGGTTTAGAATAATCTCTTCTTTTTTTTTCTTTTTTTTTTTCCCTCCGTGCCCAGTAACAATCAAATCTTCTGACCGGATGGGGTGGTTGGATTGGTGCATGTGAACTTAAATAAATTGTACAATTCAACATTAGATTTTACGTTTACGTTTTCAAAAATGTATTTTACATTCAAAATTAAATATGAAAACACTCTATTAGTACAATTGAATTAATTATAATAGTTATAAAGAAAATCTACCATTATAGATCAAATTGGCAGCCATTGTGAATATATCAACTTTATACTATGGCATTGGATGCGTTACTTTGAAACTAATGAAGATGAAAAAGGAATTTGACACCTTTGGTGTTTGGCATTGGATGCATTGCTTGGAAGAATTTATGAAAATGGTGAGGGGTAAGTTTCTGATACCCTAAAAAGAGTAAAAGATTCCACCGTGTAGAGTAAAGCCAAGGCAGTTGGTTCATTCCTCTTTTATTCTTTTGTTCCTTTCACATTTTGATTAATCATGGGTAAGCACTTTAGAACGTCTTAAAAGAATTGTTTTATTTTAGGATGAATGACTAAATTTTAAGTGGAATTGTACAATCACGAGATTATCGTTGAAAATATTATATATATAACATGATTAATACGATTAATCAATTATGTATTTATTTAAATTATATGTTGATTTCATATAATGATGTCGTAATAAGATTGTTTATCATTTTTTTTTTTTTCCTAATCAATTTATCATACTTGATCTTTGACTAGGTGAATGTGAAGCTCCTCTTTCCATGAAGGTGGAAAACAAAGGAAAGAAATTAAGGACCCATGTTTGGCATTTGAAAAAGGAATAAGATTAGGTGTCAAGCAATTGTTGTTCTCTCTAGCGAAGCCGTGGGACTTTCTTCTCATGCCAATTAGTCTTTCTCACATGAGTGACGCAACCTAACTTTTTTTTTTTAAAAAAAAGAAACTCAAAAATATTCTTAAACATTTTAACAAGTGATTCTTAAATGGGTTAAGAGTCTCTCATCATAACAAATGTTTTTTTAAAAAAAAAAAATTCTAGAAAGTTGACATTGGATGGATTTAAGATTTACAATGGAGTTTCAAAAGTTGTTATGGAATGGGATACGAGTTTACTACTCAGTTTCAAACTTTTTATTTTATATTTTACATCCAACACTTGATGAAGAGATATATAAACATCCTCACTAGTAAGTCATGATATGCAACAACTAATTTATTTTACTATATTATTTATAATACTATCTAATTATTTGGATAGCAATTAATAATAAATTTTTATATTATTCTATAATTTGCGCGGTAAAATAAATTATTTATGATAATTTGGGAGTAATATTTTAAATCTAGTAGCGATACCCTCCCTCTTCCCAGTCAAAATCACTAATGAATTTTCATTATTTATTTCATATGTATCTTAATCTTTTTCTAATGTGGACCCAACAATTGACGTGTAAAAAAAAAAGGATTGATTAAGCTTTATGTGGCTAGTGTTTTAGTCATATCCATACCCCACCAGGTTGACAATTAGGATGGAGAAAAAGAGGTGATGTTGAATTAGTAGTTTACATTTACTCTGAGTTCCACCATAACATAACAAACTAGAAATTCATTTCTCTGAAACAATAACGTATGGAGATTTTAGGGCTTTTGACAACAACCAATGTTATGGGCTGGGCTGCTTAACAGAACAAAGGCATTTTAAGCAGTACCATGATCAAAAGCTGCATTTTTCTTGAAACTGACAAACCACTCTCTTACTCCTACAGATTATAAAGGTTTTTAATTATTATCAACTATTAAAGTAAATATGGCTTTATGATTAATAGTTGAAAATAATCTATTTAGGACCCAACAGATCTAACCATTTGCATTATATATATATAATATTAAAATGGTGAAAGAATTCAATACGCAAGGATTTTTGTCAAATTAATCCCATTTGATAAAATATGACTATTTAATAATTTGCATAATGGTGTTTGATAACTCTTAAAAGTGACTATTTAATCTTCAAAAAAAAAAAGCGATTATTTAACAATAAAAGTAAACTTGGTGATAGTCTTAAAGAGTAGGTGAGGGTTACTTTGAAAAAATGATCATGAAATAATTTATTATGGAATTTAATGAATATTTTAAATATCTAACTCATCCTTATTAATTTTAATAGAAATTCATTTATATCTCAACCGTTGATTACATGTAACTATATTTATATTAAATATAAATTAAAATATTTTCTTTTTATTCTCAAAAACATAAAATATTTTCTTTTTAGTCTATGTTAGATATTTTATAAACTAATAATAATTAACATAATTAACTTTGCAAATTATTTCTACAGGATAATTGACAATAATTATTGTAAAAACTGCAGCAATACCAAATTCACCCTACATTTTTTTACCAAGCTATGTCGCATGCTAATAAGTAATAACATAGTAGACAATATCAAGCTATCCAACACCCTTCGGCGATGGGGGCTTGCCAAGTTTAGGCGATCAAAATACACAATAAAGTAGATAAGAGAAAAATCTATTGATAAAATTCTAATAATAAATTTATGTGTTTATATTTGTACGTGAATAACACACTATTTTTTAGCAGGGTTGATGAATATCCCCTTCATCTTAGGAGGTTAAGAGTTAATTTCACTCTTGTTTTACTAAAATACAAGACGATTATCATTTATCACAAGTTACTTATCTATGAATTATATTAACCTTTTCTTTTTCTCTGTTAATATTCAAGAGAGCAAACATTCCATATACTAATGAATGTCACAAGTTACATCTTTCAATTTTCATAATACCAAATGAATTTTAACACAGACTTCTTTTTTTTTTTTCTCCTTAAAACTATTACAAATTTGAGAATTTGAAGAAGAAAACATTAATCGAATCATAACTTTATTAATGCAAAAGATTTACCAATGGGTGGACCGACTAATTGCTATCAATGCATTATTCATTCTTTCAAAACAAAAGCATTATTTCTAATGCCAACACCATTGTAAAAATGAAAATTAACATGTTCAATTGTGTTGGTAAAAAATTAGGAATCTGTATTATAGGCCCAAATGTAAAATACAGCCCAAATGAAGGAAGCTTGGATACTAAAAGAACTGAAGAAAAATCGGCCCATGGCCAACGCATGGTTAACATTCCAAGCAGCCCAGTAAAGAGAGCAATGGACGTTCAACAAGAAATGGAACGTGGCCCGCGCTTTAGGACGTGAGTGAAGTCATGCATGAGAGAACGTGGGACATGAGACGTGTTGGGGCTGATGCCTACAAAAGGAAGGCATCGTCCCACTAAAAGGGGCCTAAAACGTACATTCATAGAAACTCTGCCAAAATTATTACGAAGCTTTCCCACCCTAAGCTTAACCATACTCCATTCCAAACATTTCATCTCCAGCAGTCACTAGGCTTTTTAACAAGTTGATAGTGTCTGATAAAACAAGTAGCAGGATCTGCATTGCATTAATAACTGTAAATTTGACCCATTGCATACATAATGTTTTTTATTTTTATTTTTGTCTACATCACTTGCAATGGGGACAATTCGAATACGAGTCATTAATAAGTGCTTTCTGTCACCGATATACATTGAGTGATATGTATTTGAGTGTATATTAAAATTCAATGCTAGTTCATATATTATTTGGTTATTTTAGTGTAGATTAAGATAAATGATTAAGAGGCCAAACATGACTGAACTTGTATTTAATAATTAGCATATATTTGGATGAGCCATTTTTATTTCATAAGCAATGCTAGGTTGTTTTGTAATTTTATCCAAATTGATGTCTAAAAATGTGATAAATGAATTGTCAATACTATATAATTATGAGATAATATTGCACAATATATGATATTCACAATTTATATACGTATTATTTAAGTAACCTAGTATTATTTTATTTTTTTATAGTCTCATATTATAAGATTGAAAAAAAAAATTCTAGAAAATTATAATTTCAATGATCCAATTGTACAAATTAGGGGTGGTGGCGCAGTTGGCTAGCGCGTAGGTCTCATAGCTTCTGAGTGATCCTGAGGTCGAGAGTTCGAGCCTCTCTCACCCCAACATTTTTTATTTTTTCCTCTCTCTCTCTCTCTAAATTAGTTCATATATTCCTAATTGTTTTCCCTTTTTCTTTGCTCCATATATTCTTAAATTATTAGCTATTGGACTTACTAAAATCCATAATTACTCGTGCATTTAAATATTTAATCCTAAAATTGAAAAAATATCTACTCAATAATAAAAAGAATACGTATGATGTGACTACACATACTCATAAAATATGTATGGTGAAATTTGAACTCTCATAAAGTAATATAGATAAAAAAATGTACAATTATTTGAGCTAACAGGAGATGTACCAATTTTATATTCCTAATCTAGTTCGTAATTAAGAGATTTTCCTTGCTTTTGTTTTTTCACCATATAATTATTTCCTTTTATTCCCTCCATAAATTCCTAAATTAGTTGGTATTTTATAGGATTTTTTTTTTCACCATATATTCCTAAATTTTTCTTTTGGAAAAATATGTATTTTGAAATTTTACACATACTCGTAAAATGTGTATAGTGAAACTTGAATCCCCACCAAACAAGGTGGATGAAAAAGTATATAACTTTTTGTGTTAAAAATGAGTTTACTAAATGATATAATCCTAAATTAGTTGGTATTATATAAGATTCCTTCCTTATATTTTTTTCTCCATACATTTCTTTCCCCTTTTCCGCCCTCCACATGTTCCTAAACAAATGGGTATTTTATTAGATTTCCGTTCTTTTTGTTTTTTCTCCAGTATACTTATATTTTACACATGCTTACAGAATATATGATGAAACTTTAAAAGCCCCACCATATAAGGTTGATGAAAAAGTGTACAACTGTATATGAGATAGAAAGGGATGTACTAATTGATATATTTCCAAATTAGTTGGTATTTTATAGGATTTTCTTTTGTTTTTTATCCATATGTTATGAATTTTTTCTTTTGTTTTTTTTTTTTTCCTCCATACGTTCCTAGATTAGTTGGTTTTTATAGGAAGATTGGACTGACTGAGATCCATAACTACTTGTGTGCTCATACGTCTAAATCTAATCCTATAATTATAAAAACTTTACTCTTACAATGAGAAGAGTACACATAGTGATACTATGTATGATTGTAAAATATGTATAATGAGACATTAAATCTCTTATCAAATAAAATCAATGAAAAAATGTACAAATATTTGAGGTAGAGGGATGTGCTAATTGATATTTTTATCTTATACTTTATTTTTTGTTAGAGAATTTCAGAGTTCTTTAACTCTTTAATTTATCGATAAATTTTCGGGCTTACCAAATCGAAACAAATTATTATTTTTAGAACAACCAAAACAAATTAATTTCACAGTCGAATGCATTTAACCATACTAGTTAAATGTTACATCATTTTAAATTGTTTAAAAATGAGATTATATTGATTTAAATTTGTAACTTAACAATCAACTGTTCTTTTATTGTTAAATATTGAAGTCGTGTACAATTTATAATTTTTTATTAACATAATCAAATCATGAAAAACATAATCTATAATAAATCATATCATTGCAATATTTTTCCCTACCAATTTTGTGAAGCCCTTTTTCCCCTTCTATGAAATCGCAGCTACTAATACAGGAGCCGTAGTTCATAATACATTATAATAAAGCAAGAGTTGTTTCATTATAAGAAATAATTTAAGCACGTAATTTCACAAAAAAAAAAGAATTATATTTTTTAATACTAGGAAATCAATTTATATAGTAAAACTGCAATTAATTTTCGAAAATTCCCAGTCAATACTCTTTCTTCATTAGTCATATTTTTAACTTCAAAATAAAAATTCAATCCAATAATATTTCGTTCATTATGTATGAGATTTTATGTCCACGTGTGGCATTGTATAAGTGGCCAAATCTATGGGTTGAGCAGACCTGCCCACCAAAAATCTTCCCCAATTTCCGTAAGGAGTTTCGAAAAAGATACAACTAATTTCTCTACAAAATAGATTCAACGATTTAGTTTTGATATCTATAATAATAAACTATTCATAAGTCGGTAATCCCAAGCAAGCATAACTCTTTGATTAAAAGGATGGTATAATGGAACAAACTTGATGATGTTTAGAAGAAGTTCAAACAGAATCAGTTTATATACAAAAATTATACTTGAATAAAACCTCATAAACGTGGCTATGAAGTAACTGAAGCTCCATCAAGCACATTAGGTCAAGAGCCCACATGGCTTTTGGTAAAAGCAACACAAAGCTTAGACATCTAAATTTGGGAATGCTTTGATTTTCCCTCAGTTGTAACACTAAACACAATATATACCAAACAAGATGTATAACACAGTTATTCCGAAAAAAAAAAAAATTATGTTTAACACAGAAAGGCAGCCATAAGCTGGTTCTAAAGCAAAATGTACCTGTTAACACGTTTAAGCAACTTTAGTCTTCAGCCTCGGTCTCCATCAGGCCCCCAAGAGAGTTCAAATATAGCTGAAACTGCAAATAGCCATGAACCAAATATAAGAATCGGTCTCAGTTGGATGGTTCTTGACTGCTCCAAAGAACAACCAAAAAACATATAAAAAGGATGGCTTACTAAGCAAATGGGAGAAGGGCTAAAATATGAAGTCAAATTACCATTAATTATTCTTAACTAGAACAGAGGGAAACATAAAACTAATGCAAAAATAATGAAAATTTTTGTATGAAACAATTTCAGTAGGATCCAAATTTTAAATTTCTGTTCCTTACAAAATGTCTCCAACGTATTAAAGCTATTGTCGGCGCATAAAATTGTAGTTAGGGTACTCTTGAGTCTTGACACTAGTTTGTGAAGCAGATGATGATATTTCAAATTCTAAGCTGATACGGACATATACAGATCTGAGGATGAACAGATAGATATGCACCTCTTTCACAATCTCTTCAGCTTTATCATCTAACTCTTGCAGTTTGGCTGCTCTAGCTTCTTTAATAGACACGGTCTTTGAAGTAATGGCATCCACCTGTCCATTTAAAAGATGATGGATTTGGACCTTTAACATAAAAATGACAGGTCTAGGTATAAAGATTCACAGGTGTGGAAAGTACCTCTGCAACCACAGCTTCAACCTTCCTCTGCCTTGCCTCGAGGTCACGCCTCCTAGATTCCATGTCCAGCTTCACATTATCAAGTTCTTTGGTAGCCTCCTCAAATTTAAGATTTCTTTCTTTTTCTAACTGCTTTTTTAGCTCATCCAATTGTTCAGCTGGAGAAAGAAGGGGAAAAGAAAGTTTAAGCTCCCAAAGAAGGTTTTGGCTCCAAATGTCGTTCAGAGGTAATGGACAATAACTCAACATAGCTCAAATAAGAACCTGCCTTTGGCTTGCCGTTCAACCACTTTGGCCTCAAATGATTTATCTAACAATCCATCCTCATTTACTTTTGCCTTCAAGGCATTATATTCTCTTTCGATTGATTTGGCAGAGTTCATCTATAAAAAGTGTCAACATTAACAGTAAAGACATTTGGGTTATGAGCAATTTGATTGCAGTCTTGGATAAGTTTATATTTTGAATAAAAATCAATAATATGATTCACATTTCATTTAATAAATAACACAAATACTCTCTCGCATGTTCTTCTGGTCAACTGTCAACATAAATGATTCCAGAAAGAAGCAACAATAACACATCTTTCAATTATAGAGCAATTCACAAGAGGAATGGCTGTGTTACATGCATACCTGTTCATATAGAGCTTGCATCTGAGCAAAGTGCTCCGACATCTTCTCTAAAGCCTGTAGAATAGCACAAATAGATAACCCAACAATTACTCAACTCTTAAACAATCCTTGCAAAACCGATAAAACTATTAAAATTTTGGTTGTATATGCATTCATGTTGCATGCAACTTGGTTGCGCAAGAGGAAAAGCTCACACATAGAGTTAATAAATGCAAAGAACTTAAAATCAAGCTGGAATATAAAAGAAAGAATCATGTTCCAATGGGAATCTAAGCTTCTCACAATCTTGAGGACATGCAAGTATGCATCTTTTTCCAGATTTTTCTCCAGATTTTTTCTGGCTCAATTTCCTATCTAAGACCACTTCGCTCCTAGAACCCACGAGTCAGCAACAGTGCTAGTGTCACTGATTTTCGTTAATATTCAACAGTCCATCCAGTGGGAGTCCAACATAAAAAATGAATACATTCTCCTGGCATTTGGCAGTAACACATGATACAAAACCATAGAGTTATGTAGACACTCTAGAACCACATATACCATTTAGTACTCTTCAAAGACTTAAAAAGCATTTGTAAATTTAATACAAAACATTATGGAACTGTGAATCATATCATGCATCATCATTTTGTTCATCTTAAACATCCATAAAATCTGGGAAACAGATTGCTGGGCATTCTAACAGAAATCAACATAAGTAAAAACAATTTCATCATGCAAACTTCAAATCTAGAATTTACAGATACTTGGTTCGTTAATTTTGAAAACAAGGTAGCCAGTGTGCTAATGAACGACAATATAAAGCTAACATAGTAGTTCATGTCAAATTACCTCAGTATAAACATCAAGTGTTTCATTCTTGTTCTGAAAAGATTGCATCGCTGATCTTTCAGCATTCTTTGCCTCCTCCCGGGCTAATTTCTTCTCTTCTAAGGCCCTCTTAAAGCATAAAACATTGAAGCATTATTTAAATGTCAATAAAGAGACTATAAATTAAGCATGCAAACTGCCAAAGCAAACCAAAAGAATAACATAATAAAAAATGATTAATTACAACCCTACTCAATCCTCCGACCAACTCAACAAAGCAAAATGGACTATACAGATTATCAAAATGGGATGACAACAAAGCCATAGAATCTGCTCCATGCATATATATGAGAGACAAAGAGAATAATGACGCCACTTCCATGCTGAAAGCATTTAACCATACACAACTGAACTGCTACAATAACAGAGAAAACTGAAAAGTATATGGCAAAAATTCTAGTAGAAAAGGATGAAAAAGGGGAAATAGTCATCTTTGTTAGAATATGACGGATGAATTATGATTAATAAGTAAAATATACTACCTATACTATTGATTTATCATAACAAGTAACATGCACTAGCAACAGCATTGATTTATTAATACATAATTGGCTTCCAGTTTAAACTGACTAAACATAAATGAGGCTAACCAGCAAGTAAAACAGAGAACATGTTTTATTTGAAGATTTCCTCATGTGCTTTCCAATGCTTGACTGGCAAATTGAGGCCATCACTGACATGATATGAATTCTTCTTTTTTAACTCGAGTATCTATTCCTCCAGCTTGTATATTCACCTAACAATCTAAGTCTCATAGCGAAGCATACAGAGAAATACAGTACTTAATGTTTTGCCCTAAATTTCAATTTCCTCTTCAGCATTAAGAGCAATTACTTAAGGTTGAATCTGCTCTCCACTACTAACTAATTATCTCCGTTTTTAGGGTAAATGAGTAGGAAACATCGCATTTGTGCCATGAACTACTGCCTAGGGGCTTTGTCTTTGTTATGAGTCTTATGACGCTTAAGGATATCTTAAAGCATAGCATGAATTGTTCCGAAATATATAACAGTTGCCCCTTTAAATACTCCAAACTGAATAAAACAACAGCTAGTGCCAAATTATTATAAACTCTTCAGAGTCCAAGCAGCACCTTACTAAGGAAAATGGTGAAACTACCCAATATATAGTTGTGTGATTCATCTACTACAAGAGCATCAATGCATCATGGATTTCTATATATAACAAAAGATATATTTTAATAGCTCATGCTGCCCATATAATTTGACTCTTATAAAACTTCAATTATTTACATATACGCAATCAAGATACAAGCATTCCATACGTAGATAAAATCTTAAACATAAATATGGTACCTGCAATTTATCTGGTGATTGAACAATTTTTGAACGCAAATCTGCATTTTGTTGTACACTTTGTACTAGGTCAAATTCAGCCTGAGAAGTCTGGAAAAGTAAAGAAAGGATATCAATGATAGAAACAATATTAACTAAAAACCGTACTTGCATATCAAATTTCCAATCTGCATAGATCAAATGTACATGGATACATGCATATTAATTCCCAATTCAGATCATGAGCCCAAAAAATAACATTAAACTTAGAGAAGTAAAGCATTAGTGTTATGTGGTAATTTAACTATAAACAAACGAGAGAAGAATCAATTGTAGATAATGAGGAGACCAACCAGACACAAAACATAGCATGTGAATGACGGATTCAGACCTAAAATCCTGAGAATATTCAGACAAAACAACAAGAACAAAATTCTCATGTCTATAGCCAAGTTACATGTCCAATCTCTTATATAGAGAATGATATACCAATGATGCGATAACACCATGCAAAATTATTAACTTATAACGCACTAGACCTGAAGAATGAAGTTGCAACTAACACAAAAAAGTAATGAGAACAACTAACAACTAAAGGAGAAGATATGCAATTTTTTTTACAAGAAAAAAATATTACAGTAACATAAACCTAATCCTTCTCCATTTTGTGTGAATGAGATTTGAACTCAAAACCTCTTGTACAACGAGAACAAACCTTATCAGCTACACTAGCTAGTATCCACAATTTGTATACATAAGAACTTTGCCTAACCACAAAAGGAGATAGATCTTTAGCATTCAGGTATTCAACTGCTATAGTGAATGTGGTGTTCTACGCAACACGAGCACCTAGCTCATTTGAGTACAGATATTACATCAAATAAGTTAAGCCAATCACAACTTATGGTTTATTCATCTATTCACCCTTGATAATTAAACATTAAGTTGTAGTTAAACCGTTATCTTTTTGATAATACAACTTTATGACCAGGATGCCAAAGCCTATACATTTCATTTCTCTAAAGAGAACCAAGCACCCGCTTTAGTCTCATTATTGCATAAAGGCAATGTAAATGAAACTAGCTTTCCATATCCTTACCTTCTTTTCTTGTTCTTCTATCTTCTCCTTCAACTTTTTTATAGTAGTTCTTTGAGACACCTGATGCTTGTTGAGATCTTGAATGGTTTGACGCAATTCTTTAACTTTTGCATCTACCTCTTGAACAAAAGGTAACTCCCTTTCTCTTGCTTCATTATATTCCACTATCTCTGCATTCAACTGCAAAGCAAATAGTCGGTGAAAACCAATGTGCACTTACAACATTGAAATTTTCTATTTTATTAATACCTGGGAAATCTTAGCCTCCCACTCTTTTCGCTTCTCATCGAGTTGAGTAAGCTCCTCAGCAATCGGCCTTAGAAGATTCATTTTCGTGTCTCTAAGATTGAAAACAAACACAACCAACTTGTAAGACTACACAAAAAACAAATGTAGACAAAAAATAATTAAATAAAATTCATTTTGCCAATATCTCCGTTACGAAATCACACTTTCAATTCTTGCAAAGAGTTAATCGTCACCATAGTGTCTTGATCAATAAACAGTAGTTGGTAATTCATCTGAAAATCAACATATAGTATAACCAACACGGGCATGTAAATCATTCAGTCTAAGATTGTCAACTCGGTATATATAAACTTTTAACAAACCGAAACATAATCATCATCGTAATAAAACTCTACTAATTCTTATCTCCTATCATTTCCACTTAAATCCAAAACTTACTTGTGAAGACAGAAATTAAGAATTGCACTGACAAAATACTCAGTCCGAGCTGCATCTGGCCTTATAAGATCTTTGAGGGTAAAATTCATCGGGCACCTAATCGAAGTTATTAGCTCCTTTATCCTGCTGTACAACATCATAACTTGGACCGAACCAACATGATGGTCGGGGTTTTCAAGCCGATCCAAGGCAGCAAAATCAACTTGTCCCTGGTCTTCTCTGATGAGATTAAACAAAAAACGAAGCATCAACGTTTGCATATATAGACTAAACAACAAAATCTAAAGCAAAGCAAAGAAAGCGCACTCGTGGAGGATGTCAAGGTAGATCAAGAGACGAGTGTAGAGATCGGAAATGAAGTCATGGTTAGGATTCTTGAGATCCTTGTCTGTCACAGCAGCTATTTGTGACTCTGCCAATATTGATATGATCTCTTGCATGGAAAGCTTCGGGTACTCGAACTTCGACATTTGATAATTATCAATTCTACAACACACAATCTGCTTCAATCACTATTATTCAACTAATTTCGAAACCCTAATATATAAGCACAACTATATGGATAAACAAGAGGAAAATCTAAATCAATGGGGACCACAATAAGAAGACAAGAGAGCAAGCAGATTCAGAGGAAAACATGAGCAAAATAAGTAACATCACCAGAGATTCAAGTAAAGCAAAATCACCTCTGCAAGAAGAAATCGGGTCTGAAACGGGTGCAAGTCGGGCCAACGTTAAATGGGTGTCGAATTCGCTAATTGGCTCTTTCCCCTTTTTAGGCGGGAAATGTTGTAGAGTTGAGCGCGGTTCAAAATTGGGTATTTTTGTCTTTAAGAAAACTGAGCGGTTAGTTTTGTAAATTCGCTTAATGCATGGGTGGCCAAGGTTTAGACAATAATCAATGGGATGGGCTCGAGTTTTGGGCTGGGCTGTGAGACAAACCGAAGGCTTTTTTTTTTTGGAGTCGCAATAATTACACACCTCTAAAACAGTATATACAGCCCTAATTTTTTTTTTTTTTTAAATTCCAACATTACCATTAAATTAAATTATTGACACTTTAATAAAAAGATAATAATAAATTCTTACTACCTAAACTATATATTGAAAGAAATAAAATAAAATAAATATAAATAGCAAAATCCAGATCAAATAGTACTAATTTAAATTATTAACACTTTAATTGTTACAACTCTTTTGCAAAGGATTGATTATGTTACTCATTAGTATTCTTTGAAATTTTTTAATTTGAGAAAGAAAGTAATATCATGAAATTTTTGTTTAAAAACAATGAACAAAAAAACTATAATGTGATTTCATATATTATGGATAGTTTAGAATTCATTAACATTAACAAAAATAAAAAGTAAAATATAGATATACAATATGTTTATAATAATATTGTTAAGAAAGTTTTTTTTTTTTCCTTAATTTTTTTTATGAAGTATAAAATATTGTTAATTAAGGGCATTTTTATAACTTACAATTAATCTATTCCCATTTCAAAGCAAAGTAAACAGTTCAATAAGGATACTGCTGATTCCAATTACTGCAATTGAAGTAAACACATCAATATATTATTGTGATTCCAATTGTGAAAATAGTTTAGTATACTTACTTTCTAACAATACAAGACAAACAAATTCTTCACAAATCAAAAGATTCCAAACCTTAGCCTAATTTAACACAATTAAACATAAATCAAACCCAAAATAATGTCTTAGGACAGAAAATAGAGCTATCAAACATTCCCTTAATTGAAAACTTAAAGGAAAACTTTATTGTAATTCCTAAGGTTTCAGAAAATATAAAGTTTTTAAAATTCTTTTGGAAATAACTTTTTTCATTCCCTAACATTTTCAAAACTTTTCAAAAAAGTTCAAATCATCAGTCAACTAATGGTCAACATTAACATAATGCGTTAAAATGTTTGATAGTAGTTAGTGACATATAAATTACTGGATTACTCTTATAAAATAATGAATTTACGAGTTAAATTAATTGAAATGTTTCTAAAATTAAATTATTAAATTACTATTTAAATTGTTTAAAGTTACCGTTGACAGTCAGTTGACTGATAGGTTTGAACTTTTTCGAAGAGTTTTGAAAAAGTTAATAATAAAAGAGCTGTTTGCAAAAAAGTTTTAAAAATCTGATATTTTTTGAAATTTCAGGAACTAAAATGAAATTTTTTCAAAGCTTAAAATTAAAGCTACCCTAGTGTTGTTTTGAGACGGTGTAGTGTTCAATTTATGAATTTTAGTAAGTTGTAAACAATTTGAAAAATTATGAAAATTTCTAGAAAAATGCTACACATATCTCACACCCAAAAAAAAATTCAGAATTAAATAAAATCTGTAAGTGCACTAACAAAATTTATTTTTTAAAGTATTTTGATCTATCTTCTAATAGACTAGCGCAAAATATGTTTTAATTAGGAATTTGTTTAATATAGTACAAACCTCTGTTTCACTTAAAATTAATCTGAAGCTGTTTTCTCCCAACCTTTATGGTATGATCTTATGTCACGAAGGCTGGTTTGATAGACATGTTAATCATAATGTTGCTACTGCTAAAACGTAACTAAAATATGACATCTAAATGGTGGTGCTGCTGACCTGCAGCTAAATTGCACGTATTGAGGATCATAATAGTGACCTATGAATGTTAAAACATTGATCTATCTCTGAAGTCGTAGATGTATAAATTCGAATATCAGATTTGTAAAGTTCTACATAAAGTCTGCGATGCTTCCGTACAGGACCTTTTATATTTGAAAGACACATCAGTCCATGGCATTGAAAGCAGATATCAGTCTTGCTAATAAATTAATACCACACCCAGCAAACTGTCAGGTATGAGTTGGTTCATAAGCAAATGTTTCAAACTTCCAATGGCAGGGTCCGCTTGCAACGTTTGTATCTATCCCCAAGCCAAACTTAACTTCTCAAAAGACTGATTTCATACCGCATAATTTCATCAATGAAAGTATGAGCAGGCACTATTAGAAATGAGAATGGAGAAAATTACGAAAGAAATCCTACCAACTTCTCCAATGACCGCTTTACAATATAGTATTGAACACAACAAAACATCTAAGCCAGTAAAACAGGAAAAAAGCGGAAATAGAATATTTGTCTGCAATTTCATCCCCATTGAAAAATTTATTTCACGACAACATATGTCCTACCCCATAATGTTTGGGCACTTTTGCCAAAAACAGAAGTTAGCATTCACCTTGGTGAGACTAGACTGTTTTCCCTCTGCTTGTTACACATTTGGAGGCACTGAAATTTAAGAAATTGATGAAACATTTCCTCATTGGTTCCACAGTTGCCACTGCCGCGATCTCATCTGTGCAATTGAAATTTGTATAAACATTACAGACAACAACAATCAAATTCTGTGACTATGCAATAACACTTCACAGATCCTTTATGTGTCATCAATTAGTTGGAAGCCAGGAGATCTTCAGTGTTAACGTTATCTGAAAATGTAAAACATTGGATCAACTTTCCAGAATTATTACAAAAGCATTTGCAATCTTATGTCCTTAAATTTGCAAAAGGAACCTTACTACCATGAAAACTTTTTAGGTCCAAGCAGATGATATTTCCTTCAATAAAGATGGATGCTCAAAATACTTTTACTGGAAAGTATCATCCAAAAGAAATAAACCTTACCTAAACTCAAATCACTTCCTTTAATTACAGTATTTTCCTAGCTTTGAGATATGAATACATAAGAAAAAATGCCACAACCGCACCAACAATTATCCCTGCTGTTGTTAGCCAAAATGCAAACTGCATCAAGTGAAACAAAAGGGTAAATTGACATGGCCAAACAATAACCACCGGTGAAGAAGGAGAACCCAGCACTACACAGCAATGACAAGTAATTGAACAACATACCACATGTTCTTCGAGGTAGGACCTCAAGTTCATGCCAAATATACCTGCAACCAGGAATACAATCTTGAGATGGGTCCAAGGATAATAATTTCCAAATTGTTATGAGTAACTTTTTGGAGATGAAGGCCATACCAGCAATTAGAGCACCGACTGCCACACAGAAGGCCCCAACCTGGAGAAGTAATTCCACTCTGCTTACCTCGAGCCTCCGAGAGCTGACAAATTAAAGCAATTTAACCACACTCAATTAATAAAAGGTGAATGAGTTCAGAACTACAACTAATAAAAAATTTAATTCCAGAAATGATTCAATTCAAATCAAGTCATCCATCTCCAGCAAGCAATGGTTCTTAACAAACAAAAGGTTTTTGTATAATACTGTCATTTCTTCCCCTTTTCCTCTTTTTTCTTTCAGTAAGTGCTGAATGTCTGTCTTCCATAGACTAAAATGAACGGTTGGGTATAATATTCTGGACCCTCCTTTGTAAGACCTTTTCTTTCAATCGACCAACTACAATTACAGGAACATTTGGGTTTGATACTCTTCTAGCTGCTGTAAAATTATACCTACGATGATCAGAGAAAAGTTGAATTGGTCTTGTGATGTGGTAAAACTATCACCTCTTTTTCCCCAAAATTTACAGACAAGAAAACGAGGGAAAATATAAGAAATCATATTATCTCATTACTATGATGAAGAAAGTGATCACACTGTATAAGATAAGGTCCAAGTCATAGACGCTGAGTCAAAAAGATTATGATATAGGTATAAGATGATGACTCAAAATGATGCATACCATATGTATCATAAAATAAAAAAGTGTTAAAATCTGAGCAGCATTTCCTATCCTAATTTTTTTCTATTTTGATCAGGACTACTCTGTATGTAATTTTGAGAATTCATTTAATGTGCTGATTATTATATTTGAGCTACAACAACACAAAATTTCTTGCCCCACCTTATTGTGTACGCTTTCTTATGTCAGTAGGTCCAAAACATGTCGTTATATTAGGTCTGAGGTATCAGAACTAAGACACAAAAAATTCTGAATCAGATCCATTCGAATGATGTGCCAAGATACTGTAAAGCACAATTATCAGTCTGGGGCCTTCATTGAAACAGAAAGATCAATGTTACTCCAGCATCAGACTGAATGACTTCGAAAAGAGAATGTTTGATTTGTCAAAACCCTTTGCATGGCTGCCTTCTACCAGAGTTCATCTTCAGATGTTAAAATGCAAAGGTAACCGGTAATCTATTCTATGGCACTACACCCTGTGCCAGAAAAGGGTTGGACAATTCCTTGTTTTCACACACATTAAGGTACAAAATTCCTAACTGCTTGCTATATCATGCAAGACAACATTCAAGAAAGAAAATATAAAACTAAAAAGTAAACAAGAAACTCAAAACATCATCCACACCTTAAACTGACAGCAATAGAGTCTTCCATTTCTTTTGCAGAATCAAGAAGCTTCTCTGACTGCCCATGACATGATTCACATCTGGAAATGAAATAAGGTTGTTGTGTCAGTTTCAGTGATAGACAACATGACATTTCCAAGAAATGATATAGCGTTACAGTTGTTCAAAATGACAGATAAGTTCAAAATGTCAGCAAGCTTTACTATTTTTTTAAATTGAACAAAGTTTAACTGTATGAATTACTTTCTTGTTGAAACGTAAATCTTTCCACTAAGATAAAACCATGACTCACCTAATAGGTACTTTTTCAATGTCATAGAATCAAAAGCTTATAAAACCTAGCCAATTCTGCTATTGAAGCTTTTTCAAATTACATAAACCTATCTCACATTGGATAATTAAAACGCTAATGCCCTAATACCTAATCCAAATGTTTGGGTTTCTTAAGAGGAGGCAGAGTTCCAATTCTTCTTTAATGGTAAGGTTTGATATAAAGTGATAAGCACAAATAACCAAGCTTTATATGCCTCACACAATAGACCCTTATTCTACCTTTCTTTCGTTGAGAAAAATAATTAATGACTACATGCCATAAGAAGTGGCACCAAAATATAGGAAGATCCAGAAATTTCCCATTGTTAAATTGTCTTGGAAACTATTTACCTTTAATTGCCAATGTTGAAAGAAAATCTCTCAACATCTAAATATCATCAATGATAAGCTAAGTAAGAAGATATTGGTTAGTTTGATCTTATATGGATCAATACTTACCCAATCGTATCTAAAACATCTCTTAATTGTATCTATTTTTACTTTTAACTCCAGCATTTAATCAGTGCATCTGTTATGTTCAACAACTTCTGACTATTGTTTCTGAAATGAGAATGACACATCCTATTCAGCTACATAAATGCGATCATTATCCTTCAATAAGAAACATAACATATATTTAACCAATTTTCATCTTTAACTTGTTACATATGTTTAGCATTGAACTGAATAAGCTTTAGTAATTTTCTTTTCGTACTTTTTGTTTACTTTGTGATGTCGACGCGATAACTATTGTTAATATATATCAAACATTGGAAAGATGTATATCTACTAAACTCTAGTTATAAGCAAAACATAGTCCATTAATCTTTTCTGTATCCCCTCTCTTTTGAGGATGACATAGAGTGAGGAATGAGTATTACATTAAGCGTAAGTCATTCTAATAAAGTCCAACAGAATTTAAAGCATTTTTAATCAAATTTCTAAATGCTCAATTTTTACTTTGTAACTTTCCGTTGATAAGATATCCACATATCTTAGATTTCTATTAAGTTTGTCCAACAATGAATGGCACAATATACACAAAGAATATGATAGAGGGATGGAAGGATACAGGGTAACCTCGAGTCATTAAGGGTTCAATCGTACTGCTATGGTCAGCTGGCTTCATTAGTGGTCAATAATTATTTTTCCTCGCACATTTGGGCTCAATAATCCTAATAAGGTGCAAACAACTTACCTCTTGCCACATTTAAAAGCGCAGTGAGAAACAAGGTAACAGAGCTATGCACTTGCAAGTTATGCATGTTAGAAGTTAAACACTGTTGTTGCACCTTTACCTTGGAAGTTAAACACTGTTGTCGCACCTTTACCTATCAAATCAAACTCTTAAAAATTATGGTTACTGAACATAATATTAGAGCCTATTTGACAAAAGAACCAACTATTCGATTCATAAAATCTCTCTCCCTCTCTCTCTTCTTCTCTCTGCAAATTAATTATAGCATAGAACAAACCAGGCCTATATTTGGATCCTTGTGATAGATCTACAAAGCAAATCCAGTCTAGCATTTGAAGCACATGTTAAAACTTCATGTAGGGCATTTACTCATCGTTTTCAGCTTTCGACGTAATGGTTGTTCAACAATGTACAGATCATGAATTTGAAATGGGAGTAAGGTACAACCTTTGAAGATAATTTCCAAAAGCATTTCGATCTCTTCCTCCTCTTCTGCAAATGATAAAGTGAAGTCCATTAGGATATTTTATTATGTCCATTCTGAATATTCCTTGCAAAAATGACATATAACGAACGAACAAAAGAACTTTGCAGAGCATACCCTCAGCAATCTGTTTTTCCACAGCTAGAGAGCATTCCACACTATCACTTCCCTTTCTAATAGTGCAGTTTCTTCCCATAATACAAATACGACGTATTTCATGTGGGTCCTCCAAAAGATCAAGTAGCATTTGTCTAAGAGCTCCTGCTCTTGAACTCAATTCAACCTAAAATGAAAATGATAATTGAAGACTGGATCTCATAATGCAACTTAAGTTAATTGTATAGTCAAATTTTGTAAACATTTTGAGAGAGTATATAAAAATAGTTAAATTGCTATCTATACCAAGGTTTGCTTGCTAATACGAAGTTGCTCCAATACATCACCAGTTAATCGATTCGGCAAAACCCTAAGTAGACCTTGAACCTAAGGCAAACAACATAGCATTAATGAATAACAAATGAAAATGCGGGATGTTGTACCATGAAAACATACCATGCACTTTAAAACAGTAAAAATATATAACCATTTCAAACTGGAAGTGGCATGTAGAACAAACAAATATTGACACAATAAGGAGAAACTAGTTCGTGCATGACTAAATAATTCCAAAAGGAAATGACTGGAGAATATATAAATCATATTAATGGAATTTTGAGCTTATTTGAATTAAATTTAAGCGAAACAGACAGAACATAAGGATGTATAGATCTTCTGCATAATGCAATTACTATTTCCATACAGTTCTCACTAATCTTTGACATTATAATTTCCTATCTATTATTTGGAGATTTCTAGGTTTTAATCTATGGAGTTTCAACGAATCTGATTTACAAGAACCATGATATTCAAACTACAGAAAATATTAAAGAAGAATAATAAGGTTTGGCGATTTTCATTTTTAGCTCATATTTATATCTCTGTTGTTCAATCCTTAAATTATTTTCTTCTTCTTTGTTGAGTTTCTTGAACTATAACAGCCCTAAATAAGTACAAGTAAAGTAATGTGGTTGTGAATCAAAATTAGCAACCGAAACATGCTTTAAACAATTTCTAAACAAAACAAAATCCAATACATAATGAACTTACTACTACTAGAACACTAGTGCACACACACAGATGTAAGATGCTTAAATGCAGATATCACAATTGTTAAGAGTGCTTAAACATTATTGTTAATCATTTTCTGTTGGTTTAAACTTATGGGTTTATCGGTGATTAACATGCTATTAGAGCCAGGTTATACTAAGGAATCCTAGGTTCGAGTTTTTCCTTGTGATTTTTGTATATGTTATTTATTATATGAATTTGTTTTCTGTTTGTGTTTGGGTTCAAGTCATGTGACAAGCCCATTAGCCTTGCACGTGATGAGGTGTTAAAGTGCTTAAACACTATTGTTGGGCTATTAGTTTAAGTTCTTGGGTTTGTTGGTTACTTACTAATAATAAAGTATTTCATTATAAATATATAAAAAAAAAAAAAAAAAAAACCTCAAATCAAAAAAATAATAAAAAAAAAAAAACTAAATAAATAAAGTATTTCCTTCCAAATAACAAAACTCAAGACATAATTGCATTTATAATCCTTGAGCAATTATATATAGAACCGCATGCTGAAATTTACTTTCCAAACCTTTAAATAATCTTTTATGACACTATTTGAGTCAGATATATTGGTAGTAACAAGAGACGAAATGATGCCCAAAAGGAGCTGAACAAGACTGGCTAAATTCTATAACAAATCATCACTAAAACCAATAAAGGAAATGACACGAACTGAAAAAATAAAAAATACTCACTATGTTCCATACTCACACGAGGTTCTATATTCATTAATCTCTGCTCCAAGCGCTGCACTCGTGAAAGCAATGCTGCTTCAACAACCTGTATTATCACACCCAGAAGTCTTAGAAAGCTCAGACTTGGATGAAAAATTAGTGTAATGGAAGTGAATAGGATGAACTTACAATGTAACACAATCACAAGTTTAATATTTAGGATGTTTCGCAGATTAAGATGGGTATCAAAAGTAGTCAATAATCATGATTAATTTGCACAAGTAGATGACCACAAACAAAAGCCAGTGGTAGTCTTCAATTTGTTATGCTAGGTGATAGCCCAAATTTTAAGATGAGAATCTAAAACTGGAAAAGGTGAAACAAAGCAGCCAATAAATGGCAATGGAACACAGAAAGACTATCTTTCAAGTCAAAGGATTTTGTTTGACTATCTCTTTCTCTCACAAGTAAAAATTGCAGGAGAATCTTCTTGGGTACAAATGTAAACAATTTTATGAAAGCTATCTTCAAAGCAAACAGAGTCTTTTCATGACTATAGCTTCGTGTAGGAAACCAGACTCCTCCAGTCACATTCATGATTCACTCTGTAAAAGCAAAGAGTTTGAACACCATACTTACCTCAATCTCAAATGGCATGCATGGCCCTCCATTGTTGCTTCTAGGATTTAGTCGGGACAACAATGTGTCTATGAAAGCTTTCCCTCCTTTACTAGAAATGAACAATCATGCAACAAGTTCTCCAATGTAAGCTCACTCTAAAATTGAAATTAATAATGAGACGATTTACAACACTCAAGAAATATAAATATACCGGTTATAGTCAAATATAAGGACACGCTCTTGCATTGCTATCGCTCGTAACGAGCCCAAATTTAGCAGAATGGCATGCTCACGGACCTATCACATGAAACACATAATAATCTTTTAAACATACTACATATTGAAACCAACCGTACAATATGCTACTTTCGACATCAATACCCAACGAAATATCAAAAGTAAGTTTCAAATAGAAAGGGATATAAATCAAAGTGCTAGAAGCCTGATCTTTTCATCCAAAGTCCTAAGCTATATGCTGCAAAAGATGTGTTAAGACATTTTCATAGCCCATCTTCCGACATATTACGCATTATCTCCAATGAGTAGATCTCAAAATTCTCGTGGTCAGTTTCTAGGTAAAGCAGATGGGATTATAAGAGAACAATTAAAGGCCATTCTTAGACCACAAGCATTGCTGTCTGGTGAAGCATCTATGGTTAGTTAATGTCCTCATTACTTTGAGCTCCTCACTTCAGTTGGGATAAACTACTTTTCGTTAACTTCTTATTTTCTTAATATATATGTCATTATTCACAGGTGTGTCATTCATGAAGAAAGAATGAAAAAAAAAAAAAAAAAAAAAGAGGCAACATCAAGAAATATCCTGTTCTATCTTTATTATCAATGCAGCAGACAATTGAAAATTGCTATTAATCAAGTTAAGAACGTATATGTTTTTTTATTACTGCAACAGTCATGTGCTTCATGTTTTTTGCTCCCTACACTTTGCAGGAACATGGAGTCAAAATTGAAATCTTATGCATGCATGTTATGTTAGCCTATGTTTTAGTTAAAAAGAGTGTAAAATGAAAATGACAGTCATCTTTCAAATCTCCAGAATTTTTGCACACTTACAGCAATTAGAATAAAAATTCGCTCCAGCACTTGAAAGGCATTACAAGATATATGTAGTTATGTACTCTCATCAAAAGGCACAGCACATCGATATCCAAGTAATTAAAAGGAAAAAAATAAAAAACTAAAAAGTTAAACAAACAACATTGCAGAAAACCACCACAAGTACCAGAGGACAATTTGGCATAATACCAGCAAAGATGGCATAGAGTTTGTCATAAACAAGGATGGATCAACACTACGAATATCTCTTGGACGAAGACCTGATGAAAAAGTGCACAGAAATGATAAGATCTTAGCACCCAAGCCCAACACATTACTTTTACAGGGTATATGCTTTTCAAATCATGTATAACATTTATACATTATATCAATTTCATGATTATACCTTAAACAAACCCTAGCATAAAAAAATAAAGAAATTTTTTTTGGAATATATTGCTCACCACTCGACTTCAATAACTGACGTCTGTTTATCTTCCGAGTCGATACCATCCCATTTGACTTCACTTCTACGACCTTTAGAACAAAGGGGAAAATGTGTAAACATCAAAAATAGAAAGTGTTTAAGGACATGTTTATAATCTAAAGATGACAAACTCATCTACAGTCATGTGTTGTTCAATTTGCCAATCTTCAATATTTTATACTGCATTTTTTTTTTTAATTTTATATTTAGACAGTTAAAATAACAAAAAGTCTCATCCAATAAAATTCAACTACAATGATCATGCATTCATGCTCACGAAATCTCGCTTTCATTTATCGTCACTACAATAATAACACTAAAAAGAAAATAGGTGTAGTGAAGTTATGTCCAATATATTTCGAATTTTTGTTTTTTAAATAAAATTTTAACTGATTCGTTGTCTAATCAAACATTTGAAGCTCACCGCTTGTAAAAAATCCGTACATGATGACATATACATGCATCTTAAAAGCTAATTGCTCGAATTGTAAAATCAACAACCGTATCACAGTTCATTTTCAAAAACAAGTTTCCAAAAAACAAACCTCATAAACCGGCTCTCGGATTCCGAGAGACAGAGAATCAGTGGAGGAGGAGGAGGTAACGATCCTCTGCGGACTAGTAGAATTCTGGACCTGCAGCTGCACCTCGGCGTCCTCTCTCACTCCATCAACGTCTTCGTCAGTAGCAACCGTGTCCGGCTCGCTGGACCGGTTCTCCTCCGCGGATTTCGTCAAGCACTTGACTCGCGACGAGACTTTGACGGCGATATGGAACGGAGGAAGGCATCGCGTTTTGAGCAAAGAGATCTGCGACGGAGAGCTGAAGAGGAGGTAGTGAGCTGGTGTGGATGGAGAGTGAGCAGAGAATTGAAGAAGATTGGGTTGTGGAACTAAACTCATGTTTGGCGGTTGTCAGCTTCGTTCATGAAGAACCAAGTAACTATATGGCTTCTTTTGCGCTTTTGGATAGAGTAAAAAGCGGTTAGCTTTTGTTTTTATTATTTTAATTAAGTAGTTTTTTTTAATTAAGTAGTAGTTGTTGAATTGAAGTGAAGGTGATTTGTGGCTTGAATTTGGTTTTGTGATGGCTAGGATATTAATTTAAGAAACTTTGTCAGCCTAACACTTGGTGTATCCATGATTCGACACATGGCTACTGCTTAGTGGTTAACTCTTTTCTGTCTATAAAAATATATATATACTGTAGATTGAAACTTGAGTTAGGCTCTCCTAACTTTTTTTTTTTTTTTCTTAATCTTTTCATAATCAGATAAGTTGGAGTTTGAGTCATCTATAAAGAGATATATGAACAGATTGAATGCAGTAAGACAAGAATGTCAAAAAATGGAAGAGAGAAATCGAGAACTGGATAAGAAAAAGCAAGATTTAGACAGGGAGGACGTGAACATGTGTGCTAATTTTCTTCTTCTGCAACTATTAAAACTTCAAAAATAAAAATAAAAATGAAAACTTTCATCTTTGATCTTACCATTTCAATAATTGGCCGTTTTGTGGAAGCTTGGCAAGTTGAATTGACATAGTTCAAAGCCAGTTTGTCGAAGCAAACTACCCTGCTTTTTTTTTTTTTTCTCTCTCTCTCTCTATTGTCAGATATTGTTTTGTGAAGCAACGCTTACTCTCCTCTCTAAAAAAACCATCAAATCAATAACTGAAATAAAATGTTCATACAAATTTTATGGTTTTGATATATTTTACCACAGTCAATTCATTGACCAAATGTGATGTGTTAAAATTTTTGACCAACGTACAATCCAGAGTGAATTGTTATGCTTGGCACGAATTTGTTGACCCACGCTCTATCAACCTATTTCTTTCTATCCGCCTCTCACATACAAGAAAAAAATTCATGTCTTAGCTTTGCCATTTGTGGGATGGGCTGAATAAAGCAGACAATTCTAGCAGTTACAATGGGCTAGAGTCCAAGCTACTAAAAAGAATTTTAAAAAGAATTTCTGACCTGAAGCTGATGATGGAAAATAATTTGAAGAAAGAAGAATCGAGTGTAATTATTATTATTTAAAAAATATATAATAATCATTGAGTATTATTAATTTATTTTCTCTCATGTCAAAACATGATTCAGCAGATATATGGAAAGAGTTGGAAGGGAAGCGGCTTGAAATATTACACAAAAAGTATGAAGCAGTGTCTAAAGAAATTCAGTTGGCATAGAGAGAATTAGAAGGTGAAACAAATGGAAGAAAGTTTCAGGAAACTTGAATTGAAAGAAAACAGTATGGATGGAAAGTTTCTTTAGCAGATTGGGAAAGTGCCTAATTGAAGCTTGCAGGTAATATATAAACTGTTAACACTTTCCTACTTTGTTTTTAAAATCTGCATTTTTGTTGTTGCCTTTCTCATCCTAATAATGGTTCTTACTAGTTTATATTTATGCCAAAAAAAATTTAGTATCACATTATATTTAAGTTTTAAGCAATCTCAGCTCTGCTCCATTGAATAATTGGTGTACCTAAGGGCCATTCTTCCTCTCTCAGCCTATTGTTTCCTTTGGCTTTTGGGACCTTCTCTTTTCTTCTCTTTATCCAACAATGGATTTCCTTATCAGCTTTGCCTTCTGTTCTTTTTGTCAGGATGTAAAACATACTTTCTTTCGACCCTTCACATCTTATATGCTACTGAAAGGATATAACATTGTTATTTTTTATAATATTTTTTTCATTTTCATCTTTTTGTACAGGAGGCAGCATCATGTTTATTTGCATACGTTCCATTATATTTGTTTCATTACTTAGTGGTGGTGTAAATATAATTGAGGCCTAAGTCTCTGATAATAACATGTAATATTGTAGAATAGTATCAAATGCATGTCACATTTGCATTGATCACTTGCTCTAGTATGTGTAATGTTCTAAATTCTAATTGTACCATGCGATATACTTTTCTTATGGATGCTTCTTTGAGCAGGCTGTTAACGTTGGGTCTTCAAAGCTGTGAATGTGTCGTTTGGGCTGATGCATTAAAGTCTGAACATATCTTACACCGTATTCTATGGATCACTGAAAATACTTTAAACTCTCAGCTTATAGACAAGGTACCCAGATGCTATTTATCCTGTATTTTCTTATTATTAGTGCAATCTTGCTTAGTTGTCAAAAATTTATACTTGTATAGACACTCAAAACCCACAAAAAAATCCACAGTGATTTTTTTGAAGAAAAAATCCACAGTGATTTTGTGAGTGTGTTACGTGTGTATAAGTTCCATCATCATGCATGAAACCCATAGTAATTTGTGAACAAAGAAAGGTTGTGGGGTTTGGTAGTGTCTCCCAGTTCAGAGCCTAGTGAACAAAAACAGGTCAGGGGATTTCTTGATATAGAAGAAAAATTTCTTGTTTCAGCCTTTTTGATGTAAAATATTTTGTATCAATGAATTGATTATGCATGTCAATATCTTGTCAAGTGAAAAGCTGCACAAATGAATGTATTTCAAATGCTGGTATATGGATCAAGTATTTATTATTGCAAGATAGAATTGAAATTACTAGTCTTGATTTCCAACTTAATAAGCTGCTTTTCTTGAACAGAGTGCTGGGCTATTGTTAGCCATCCTAGAAGTTCAGCAGGAAGTTCTGCAGATTCCTCTCCCACAGTTGATGGAGTTGGGTTTATCAAGTCTTTTAATCAATCTGTTGGCCTTTGAAATGAACAAATTAACAGGTGAAAGAATTCTTGAAAGGTAAAAGTTCACCTTATTTGTTGTGAAGTATTTTATACAAATTACTGTTGTTCTGATAAATTTATTTTATGATATGATTGGAGTTATTTTGAGACTAGGCTATTTTTCACTACATTTTTGTCTGGCATAGTGAGTCAATTATCTATCATCTGTAATTGTTTCAATTTTTTTAGGATCCTCATGAGCCTCCTTTCTCTTTTGGTTTTCTTTTTGATAGAAAGGACTTAATGACTCTTTATTGGTTTAACTTTTGGACTTGGCCTTCATATGGAACTAGTTTAGGAGGAAAGTCATGATATGACACTCTTTGCAATCTTTCTTGTCAGTTCTGGTGTGGATATAATAATAATGGTCATCTAACCAGAGATCGCCTTTGCCCTTGGGTTATATGAAAGAGAACAAAGATGTTTTTACCACTGAAGAAATATTTTAACTATCTTTTATCTGTTTTATGATAGATCTACTTCTTTGTGGAATTGACAGCTAATTAGCGTTTTGTATTGCCTTTGCCCTTTTGTTTTCAGTTACACTGATCTCAAAATATCTCAATTTGCAATCATTTTCAATTCCTTCTATCAGAAAGATTTAAATGTGATATCTTTTACATATAACACTCTATTTACTTACAATTGCAGATACCCTGCTCTTGATGTCATTCTTCATGCTATTGAAGCTCTTTCTGTTGTAGATGGGCATTCTTAAGAAATTTGCTCAAGCGACTTCCGCAACTTGCTTGTGATTTGGTCAAATTCCTTGAGAAAGTTGAGGTACATTGCAGCTCGGTGAGAAATGGAAATGCTTGAGTGTGATAAATAGTCCAATTGGTCAATGGTCATTTAATTTACCTTTTCTATTTCCCATATATGATAGACGGTAATTTACTAATTTGCAGAGTATATATTGAATCAGCTATCTTAGTGCTTAATCATTATGAACCTTCTGTCATTTCCCTTGAGAAAAAAGTAAATGGGTTGTATGAGTAAAAGTTACGTAAATTTTAGAGACTACCCATTAACACTTCTCTTGAAAACATATTTAATATGACTTTTTCCGTTGACATGACTTAATTTGTTTTTTTGAGCATTTTGGTTATGGGGTTTTGCGTTTGACAGTTTGGTGATATTTCTTAGATTATAAAGAAAATCAGATGCCTTGTATTGCCATTTCCTTTGTAAGTGGGTACAGTGACATCCCATCTTTGCTTCTTCCATTTTGGTCTCTTGACTACCCTAAGATACTTCTCCTTTAGTAATCCTGTTAGTCTTCCTGAAAAATCTGGACACTATCCTACTTCTGATTCTGAATAAAAATGAAATAAAAGAAACCTATAATTTGATAATAACATAGATGCATGAAGTTGTTCTGAGTATATCAAGATTAAGATGCAACACATACATGCTGGTAGGTATGTTTTAATGGTGTTGAATGAGAAGCAAACTAGATCATCTGGTAAAAGCAACTATGCTATGCGTTTGCTCCTTTTCCTTGACAAATTAATTAGGATGGTTATGAACCAACTGCAGACAATTATGATAATATTATTGTTTCAGGTTGGCAATCCTTGTATTACTGCTGGAGTTGTGATTGCAAATATTTTATCTGATGCAGCTGATCTAGCTTCAGAGATATCACAGGGTGATTTGTTCATATTCCTTTTTGTACAATTATGTATAGTGTGTCCTGAAGTTATCTGGTTCACTTATCAAATTTCTTTTACAAGTTGAAGTGAGACTTTGGATACTTCCAGATTTGCCATTCTTGCAGGGTCTGTTTGATATATTTCCTTATGCTTGGGATGATTTGGAAGCAAGGAGTGCACTTTGGAACATTATTGCAAGATTACTGGTTCATGTTGGGGAAGAAGAAATGAGTCCATCAAGTCTGGATCAATTTGTATCAATTCTCATAAGCAAATTGGATATGATTGAAGATGATCTTCTTGATTACCAATTAGATGATTCTACTCAACAGGACAAAAGCTTAACCCCTGATAGAACAAATCCGGATGCTAGAACTACAGCTGTATCCTACTCTGCCTGTTGGTCAAAATTTCAAATAATTATTCAAATTTAGTTGTGAAAATCATACATAACCAGCAATTTCTTAGTTTCATGTAGTGTCGGAATTTTGTTTCCTTTACCTATGCAACAGCTTCCAAAGATAATCGTTATCTTAAATAAGTAGATTACTTCAAAGTATCTTGCTGAGGGGAATGACGTAGCAGAGGATCAACATACAAATAATGTAAATGTTGGTAGATTGTTGGATTGCTGTCACAAATATGTGAAGTCCTTTTTTCTATTGACTTACTGAAACTGGTTGTATCATTCCATATTAAATGCTGTTGTGTGCTTCCAAATATTGAATTGTAAATATATATATTTTAGGAGCTTAGAAAAATAAAGTTCTCCTAGTATATCTCGGGATCATCGAGGGAAGAAGGAACAACTAATGTTTGGGGAAGCATATTGGGAACCTAATCGATGCCTTCTTGCACCAAATCGACAATTGGACTTGCTGCAACAGTATGTTCCCTACCTTTGTAAAATTTGCAGTACCCACAGGCATGAAATCAAGACAGTTCGATGATCTTTGGCAGAAGATGGAAGCATCTTATGAGGAATACTCTGCCTGCTTTTGCGGATTGCCGTGGTAAGAGGAGTGGCAGACACAGTGGTGATCAAATGTTCCGGCCATCAATTTTAACCGGGAAGTGAAATTTTGAAGTCAGCGGAGCTTAGCTATGCCAGTACAAATCACTTGTTATCACACTGACACAGTGGATTGGAGGTCTTTTTTTATAATGCCTGAACTACACAAAAGGTACAGGAGGAAATATAAGAATGTACCAGTAGATGTATTTATGAGATAAGATCTTTACATACATTGATATTCTAATCACATGAAATCATCATTTCATTTGTTTTACCATGAATAAACTTTGATATATTTAGGAAGTGATAATAGATTGAATTCTGAGAGAGTAATGATGACGTAGATATGGGATATATTGCAAAGCAAAGGGATAACAAAAAGAAATGATCAACTTGGGGTACTAGTAGTAGTACAACGGGAGTTTGAACAAAAACAAAATTTGGGCTGCAAAAGGAGTCAAACAAAATCTTCAATGAGAGGCTGGTAGAAGAGCTTGTAAGCCTCAACAACTTCAAGATACCACATGGCTTCTCGATCCGGGAATGCCGATAGATCAACAATCTTGTGCACCTGATGAATCAGAAAGGAGAGTCGGTCAGCAATGGTGAATGAATTCCCTAGTAAAAAGTGTTTTTTAAAGTGATGAAACAGAATGGCGAAATGGGAAATTGACCTTTATCAAAGGGGTGTCACCAGTACGGACAACGTAGCCTCCTACCACCATGACATACATACCTGGGTTCCATTGACGGAGACGGAAGTCGCCAGAGAGGCAAAGCTGGATGACGCCGGTGCCGTCGTCTAGGAGCAAGTTGCCGTCATCGTCAGGGGACGAAATCAAGACTCCCTACACATGGGTTGTGTTATATGCAATCTGATGAGAATGAAAATTGTTTGAGAGAGAGAGAGAGAGATGGAAAGAAAGAGAAGGAGAAAGAAGTGGGGATGGGACCTGTAACCAAGCACGTTGAAAGAGAATGCCGCCGAGAGTGACGGCGTTTTGAGAGAGAGTGGGACGAGCGTGGTTGAGTTGGGCGCATAACACTTTCACCGCTGCTAGACTGTAATCCATCTCTCTCTTTCTTCCTTCCCTCCCTCGATAACCATTTTAATTTCCTCTATCTGACGCCCTTACTACTGGCTTTTCAAGCCTTCTTTTTCTTTTTTGGGCTTAAGTTCTGATGGGCTTGTATTTTGGACAAAAACAGATTTTGACTTTTTTTGATGAACCAACTTTGATGATTTCTACTTTTTCTTTATTTAATTTATGCATACTAGCTTGTTTATTCTAAAATTTTAGAAATGTATCACACTGGTTTCTCAACCCATTTTTCAATATCAACCAAAACTACAAAATGATAATTTCTCCTCTTAAATGATACTATATTTTATTCATAGGCAACTTTACATCAACAAAATACAAAGATGAGCTTATTACAAATAGTGAAACAATGATGAGCTAATCAATATCATAAGCTCATCTGCTCTTTGACTTTTCCGTTCACAAATCAAACACAGGGTAGCGCAAAAACACTCGCAGATTGCATACTAGAAATTACATAGAGTAAAATTTTGATTATGTTATTAGAAGATAAGAGAAATGCCATTCGTGAGCAGATCATCTGATAATATTTTGTTTGCAGCTTCTGAAGGATGAAAGCCATCCCAAAACACATATTGAGAAGCATTAGCACATGTTCCTATGGATTCCTTGTTGCACAAGAATGATGTTTCTAGCAGCCCTGTTCCACAACAAGCTCTCCTTGCCTCAGCGAATCCTGTAACCCAAAAATTACTTATACGTTGAGTGTCATAGGGATAGATTAGAACAATCAGGACCAATCAAAGACTTGAAAATCAGGACATAACAATCTCACATACCATTGTCAGAAGGCTTGGTGACAAGATCATAGAGAGGTTGATAGATGTCAAGGACCACTAGATTGAGGCCAGAAAGCTGCTTTTGCAAGCTTTGAGATGTAGCATTGAGCTTGTTGTTGAATGAAACTGCATTTTTATTTAACTTTGCCACACAGTCGTTGCTGTCGTCGCCAAAAATTGTGATGGCAGCTGGTAGGCATCCTAATGGTGGCAATGTTGTCACTCCAATCTTCCTTGCTCCTAGATGGTACAGATTCTGTCACAAAATATGGTTTCGGTAATGATTGTTAATCATCACTAGAAAAAGACTTATATAAGCATAGAATGCAATAAGTAACATAAAAATCAATGGGAGAGAGACCTTAATGAAATTAGCATAGGATTGCACGAGAATATCAGAGAATTGGTCAGGCGTATAGGCCTTGTACAGAAAGGGATTGATGTAATAGTTTTGAAGGAAGTCACTGCTCCCAAAACTAACAAGGTAAACTGCCCCAGATATGATTGATGAAGCATTGGATTTTCCTGCCAGTCCTACCAACTTATTTTGACACTCCTTATAGTATTCCAGCTGCTGACTTATAGGAATAGCATGCTACAACAACAACAACAACAAAAACCCTTAACATACAGTAAGCAACTACACACTCACAGAGATAGAAAGAAGAATGCTAGCATTGATTGTCCTTACATAAAGCTTTGCAGTAGTCTCATAGTACCCAGAACCACCAGAAGCAAAGTTGGCACCATTTAAGAGGTTTTTGCCTGTGGCCTGTTCACTAAGATAGGCTGGTGGATAGGAAGTGAAGCCTATGTTCTCAGCTGAACCGGAAAAAACGAATTCCATTAGTGAATCATAAAATGAGGTTGATCATAAAGAGAGTACATAGATTATAACTACCAGTGAAGTCTGAGGCCAGTTTCCCATTGCAGAACCTTCCAGTTGGTTTGTGCTTCACAAAGTCTCTTCCATAAGGAGGAAAGTTTGCTTTCACAATAGTGTAGATGTAGTTGTTGTTTCCTGCATCCACAACTGAGTCCCCAAAGATGAACATTGCAGGGACCAAAGGCTGTCCACTGGCCACATAGAGCTCCAGGGAGAGAAGTAATAGAAGAATTGAAGCTATCAAAGAACTTGAAGAGCCCATAACTTTCTGTTTGAAGTGCAGTGATTAGTTGGCAAGGCTATAGTTTGAAGATGACTTTCAGTTTTGGATCATGTGTAGTTCATGTTTTGGGCAGGGGTGACTGCAACTTCCATTTATAATGCTTAACAGTTAATGTCAGCATCAACAGGAGAAATAAATGTAAGGAGCTTACTGATTTGGGATTACACCAAACGGATCATTAAGTATTATTTGATTTGTTGAGTTGTAAACATCTTGAAAAATTCCTTAATATAATACCAAAAGTGTGCGTTTGCTATGTCCACATTTGCTGCGTTGCTTTGAGCTGGATCAGCAGAAAAGTCTTTGTTCAATAGTCATCATTCAGTGTCAGTGTTAAGTTTGGTTAACTTTTTCCTGGAACTTCTCATTCAAGTTAACATTCTTGATGAAGGAAAAATGGTTCTTTTCAAAACAGCTAAAAAATATGAATAATAAATAGATGATCTAACCATTGAGAATTATGAATAAGAGGGAGTCAGAAAAACGTATTTAGAAGGTGAATAACTAATATACAATATTTAAAAAAAAAAAACAAAATAAATTGTATACAAAATCGAGAATTTTATATATGTAGACATTTATGTATACGTTTTTATAAAATAAAATTTGGAGGGTGCCACACCCCCACTGGCACCCCTCAACCCTGTCACTAATTACGTAGCATGGTGATATTTAACTGACAGGTTTCTCACATGTAACTAAGCATGGACTGTCTTTCTAAGAATCGAATACAAAATCTTTCAACCAAGTATGCTAAGTTATCATAATGAAAAAAAAATTTAGGTTGGTTATACCTTAAAGGGTGCATAACACCAGTTTGAGCCCTTCAAGTGTTTATTGTGCTGGACAGTTGCCATATCTAAGCGCAAGAAAATGGCAGTGGTTCCAACTACATAAAAGTAGCGTGTCTTAATGAGATAGTATTTGAGCTGTCATTAGCTTGCTAGTCAGCCTTCTCAACTCAAAAACGAAAGGATCAACTTATTATGGTACTTGACTTAGGCAAGTGTAGCAACTGCTCAGCCTAATATTTTTGTATGGTGTGCCTTTATTTACTATTGCAGCAGTTCACCAATCACTATCGCATTCTTTGTTTGTAAACGCACTAGCTACATTTTGAAGCATGTCCACTGACTTGGCTACATATTAGCATGACTTCTACTATTCATTTATGACCACACCCACACCCTTTTAATTGGAAATTCAATATTGGCATCCATTTGAGATTTTTTAAGTTTTAACTCAGTTGTCACAAGTGTTAAAATTAATCTACTATCCATCATTATAAATTGTCATACAATCCACTCCGGCGCAATAGAGTTCAATATGCTAAACATACCCATATTATAAAATATTACTAAATTAATTATCAATAAAACGTAGTAAGAAGAAAGATTAAATAAAAAAAAAAATTGTTCTTCCATAGTGGTAAAAACATATACTTAATTTGAGACTTTTATTATCGGTTTAGTTTGATTTTGATGATCACTGATGAAAAAATAGGAGCATTGGTTGCTTTGGTGACCTTTAAATCAACGGCATTTGGAATTGTTTTCCCCAAAAAAAAAATGTTTATATGCCATTGAAAACACCAAAGCAGCATACCTGTGCTGAGGACTTGAAGAAAAAGCCTTCTTTTTGGGCCCATCTGGCTGAAACACTCACTTGGGCTCAGTGTTGTCTATCTTCTATATTGGGATTCAGCTCCATTCCGAAGGCCAGAGTGGCCCATTAAGAAACATTCTCATTTCCAATATTTGAAATCACAAGTAAATTTTCAAAAAAAAAAAAAAAATCACAAGTTGATTTATCTATTTTTTTTTAGTTTAAATTTATAAGGACAATTGCCCTTCACTTTTAAAAATGTTATTTAGACAATTACTGAGTTGATAACTATTGATTTTATTTTATTTTATTTATATTAAGAGTTTATGAATAACACTATCACAATCATAAATTTAAAGTGGAAACGAATTTTGAAAATAAAATTTAAAAAAAAAAAAGTAAAAAAGATTTTTTTAAAAGAAAATTGAATTGATATTGCCTTGCCTAAAACAAATGTATTCCTTCATAAAACAGAATGTTGGTAGTATTTTTGAAAGGCAAACTGATTAAAAGAACAATATTTAAACTTAAGTACAAGTGATGTATGCCATACGCGCTAGAAACTATATTGAATGAGAGTTAACATGGTACACCATACACATTTATAGAAATTGGTTATGGTGTGTCATTAGGCACGCTTGATTTGGATTAGATCATTTATAATGAATACAATTTTTAATTCAATTAAATATATAGAAGTACATACAAAACATACATCATCTTATATTTTGTCTATAGGTACAAGGTAATCCATACTTAGAAATTAATGTTGAAATTAAATTTTGTTCTGTCTTAATCTTATTAATCTTTCTAACTATTATTTCAAACTACATTTATATTGAAATTAATTTTATTTTATTTTATTTTTGAGTTAATATTAAAATCGATTTTAAGTTTTAATTTATTGTGATCAAAATTATAAACTTTTATTTATTTATTTTTGAGATACTATTTGTTGTAGGAGCAGCTCCAATTTAGATCGTTATTAGGCTGATTGGGTGTTCTCTTAGTATAAAATTTTAACACTATGACAGTAAATTTGGTTTGATATCAAATACAGATATATTTTAATAGTTATCAATATAAAAAATAATTAAATAATTAAACGTTCACAAAATTAAAATATAAATATCCTATGAACCAAACACACAAGTATAAAATTTTTAGACAAATCTTGGAGATCTATCGACTTTCTCTCTTCAGGGTGGTGGCTTTATGCTCATTATTACCTCTACAAGCTGTTTGGTATTTGATATAAACAATTGTAAGATAAACAAACATTGTGATAAGTCAATCTGGTTACAAACATATGAAGTGATGGGCAACAAAACAGAGTTCGTTGGCAATAGCCAATAGGTTCCACCACCCAAGGTTTAATGAAACTATTTAGACTGCTTCTTGCTAATATCACTAATCATGAGTAGACTAAATAAAAAGTAAATTCTATTGCTTCTTCGTTTTATGGACCAGTGGGAAAGGGAGGGGGCTGCACAGCTCTATCATTCTCTAGTCTCAAAAAATTGTAAGTTCACCATTAAATTTTGAAAATTTTTCACATTGATTCATTTCAAATAATTTATTTTAATTTCATGGTGCTATCCGTAATGAAGATACAATAGTCAAATTTGATAGCTTTGAAAATATCATAAACATAACTTCTTTTGTTTTTTCAATTTATATCTACTGAAAATATTTTTTAAAAAACTTTTAAACCATCGAATCTACTTAAATGAATGAAAATTTAAGAGTTAGTAACTTTTTCTATATGATTAATGTTTCGAAAATTTACTCCTGTTATTAGTAGATGATGAAAGTTCCATGAAACCAAACAAGAAAATGTAAGGACATGGTTGCATATAATCCTTTATATGATGATTACATACACTGCACCTATACATGCACCAATTATTTAGGCAAATTAAAATTCGACTCTGTTCTGTCCATAACAATCTCCTGGCTGCCACATCTTTAAGAATTGAGAGGGACAGGCATGCTAGACTTATTTTTTATCTAATGCTAAAACCATCTCTCTGTCAACACTTGTCTTTGGTGATACCATTATCATCATAATAAACTGTAAATATCCGTTCTAATTACAGTTTTAAGAGATTCTCTCTATAAAACCTGTAAAAAGCTTTTACTTTAATTCTTACTTGAAGAAAAGCAAGATATCCATGTCAAATTAACGAAACAATATTTGCAAGGCCTCGTTGTCTGTCTCTAGTGCATAATCATAGCCAAGACTGTTAGCCAAAGCCTTGAACTCATCCATCTCTGAGGCTGCAACCTGCAAACCCACCAACACATTTGCATGTGTTTCACCCTGTTCCAGACACACATCACTGTGTCACTATTTAATAAACTCTTACAACATGAATACAGAATCTGACAAACTACTACTTCGGATGCAAATATAAGTACATAACAAATATTGTATTTTATATGTTTGATGTGATTTGCCGCTATCCTCAGTGTTGAATTGTAAGTCTAAATCAGTATAGTGGCGTTAAGATTATGTCATACAGGGATGAAACCGTAAGAAATCTATTTCTAGTTTATTAAGGAATTCTTAATCTCCTTGTTTAGGGTGATAATTTCTTATTTTAACTCAAAGATTGTACTATTAACTAATCTTCTATAGGTGAAATAGAAAAGAAAATATAGTTGAATTGAGAGATTGTAACTGACTATTTGATAGCAAATTGAGTGCTGATGTGTTCTATGTATCTAGGGATTATATTGATCACTGGACTACATTAAATATTGTGTTTTATTTATTTCAACATTGTGTGTTTGATTTACTATTTTTGGGATAATCTATCTTTTCGAAATATTTTAGTTTTCATGTATAAAATATCTTATTGCAATGTTAGTCCTTTAGAATAAAGTCTTGTCTAAACTTGTTTATATTTACTGTCTACTTAAGTTGATAAAATTTAAATATTATTTATACTTAAAATCGATACCTGTGCACGATAGTGGACCAAAATGACACTCCAATTAGGGCCGAAAGTGTCCAAGAACTTCCCTAAAGCACCTGGCCTCTCTGGAAACATAAATCGATAAAAAATCTTATCATTCACATGTGATTGACCACCCACCTGAAAGACATGATTTCAAAAAAGATATTGGAATGAGAACAAAATTAGCAAAAACATAGTAATTATGGAATATTGTTGATGTAATTGATGGAAAATGTCACACAAAATCAGATGGTTATCGTACCAAAAACTGTAGATGATCTTTAAGCATGTCATTATTTGTTAGATTAAGTGTCTGAAGTTGGGTCGACTCCATCCTTTCCAACATATCTTCGAGCTGTAGAGCTGAATGAAAACCAACACTGCACAAGTATGTATACATGACCAAATTCAACCAAGTCACTTGGGTAATCACATGTTTTTTTTTTCTAATCATACACAACCTGGCTTTTAGGTTACTTTACATGATCTGTCTAGAAAAGTACACAACTATTTTATTTATTTTCAACTAAACACTAAAAATGAAACGAAAGTGCTTTTAGTTAGGAATATAATATTAAAGCATTCCCAAATGCACATTATTATGTGCTCAATAGGGGAACATATCAAGATAATAAGCTTATACACCTGTACAGAATAAGAGCTTCTTCTTTTTGAACATCTTTTCTGTATCTAAACTCGGTGATATTTAGGGGATTTACCTGTGAAAGAAATATAATTTCATGAGAATTAAATCCTGGAAAATTTTTTTAAAAAAAATTATGTAACTTTTAATTGGATAACATCACTGATTATACTCGTATAACATACCAATTCATAAAATTTCTTGAAGTTTCCCCACTTCTCTGGCACACAAGTTACTAGTATAGCCTCGCGCCGTCTACCAACATCAGCAAGTTGAGATATCAACCTCAGGCTATCAAAATTCACGTTGGCTCCACTGGTTATGGCAACAATGTTGTCATCCTTTACTCCAAAATACTTGCAATATGCTTCTGCCCCTGCAATTGCCAGGGCCCCTGCCGGCTCCAAGATGCTTCTTGTTTCCTCAAACATGTCCTTTATTTTGTAAAATAATGCATACCCAAGATTTGTGAGTACTACTTGTTAATTAATTATAACCAAATGATGAAACAGTAACAAGTTGGGCATGATTTATTCTCACCTTTATTGAGGCACAAATGGTGTCACGGTCGACAAGAACCACTCCATCGATCAGATCATTGCACAAACGGAAGGTTTCTTCCCCAACCTCTTTGACAGCTACACCATCTGCAAAACCTCCTACACGACTTAGCTTCACTCGCTGTCCATGATGCAATGATAGTGCCATTGCATTTGCATCGTAAGGCTCTACACCAATTACTTTAACCTGCAAAAGTAGTTCTTAATTACCGTCTAAGCACAAGCCATAATATCAGTGACACTGATTGATCGTATAATAAAACAACACAATCAACGCATATCTTTCCTAATACAGGTCGTTGTACATCTTGCTGTCTACTTTAGTGTCAGAGTTCAGGTCTTACCATACATATTGCTTCCGATCTATTTAGTGCAAGGATGTTAAATAAAAAACATGATCAACAATTACTAACCTCAGGACGAACTCTCTTGACATAGGTAGCAATACCGGCTATGAGACCACCACCACCAATGGGCACGAAAATGGCATGCATTGAAGCTGGTAGTTGACGCACAATCTCCATACCGATAGTTCCCTGCCCTGCTATCACTTCTGGGTGATCGAAAGGAGGTATAAACGTCCTCCCTTCATCTTCAGCTCGCTTTTTCGCGTACGCTTGAGTCTCATCATAGGTTTCACCCACTAGAACAACTGTTGCACCTAGCCTCTCAACTGACTTCCACTAAACAATAAACAACTTCAAATTAACTTTATATAAATATTTTCTAATAAGAACTGATGGAAAGAGCATATTTATTTGATTCTTTGCAAGATTTTTTAATCTATAGGAAGAAGATAAGAAAGTTGGTGGAAACCTTGATTTCAGGGGTTGTAACGGGCATGGCAATGACTGCGTTGCAACCTAATCTTTGTGCAGATAATGCAACTCCTTGTGCATGGTTCCCTGCCGATGAACAAATCACTCCCTTTTCCAACTCTTCCCTTGTTAGCTTTGCCATCATATTGTAAGCCCCTCTTAGCTTGAACGAGAATACCTACAAATTTAATCTTCTATATATCAACAATTAATTTTGTTTGATAGAGCTGGTAACCAACTCGTTGTTTGGATGGTACTTGTGGTCTGATACTAATTGACACATACAAATCCAACTAATTAAACTCATATATCACACAATTAATTACATATACAGCTAACTCACTTACCTAATTTCAACCGTAAAATTTGAAGATAAGTGACAATAATCGGTTGCATAATATTTTTATTTTAAAGATTTCATACCAAAAAACTGTTTTTATAGAGTGAAAAAATATTTTGGTGTGAATATTTAAAAAAATAAAAATTTAGAATTTATTACAAGGATAATCCCAATTTACCACTATGATTTGATGAAATAGCCAAGATCCCTCGTTATTTTGAGAAATGGCTAATATTCCCATGTAGTTGGTCCAAAAAACCTCTTACGGTCAACTTAGACGCTAAAAGTCAATGTTTGACTATTTATATGGAAGGGCAAAACTATCAAAATAAAATAAAATAAAATTTATAATTATATTAAATTAAAATAGATTTTTTTGAAAAAAGTAAATAAATTAATAATATTAATTTATTTGAAAAAAAAAAAAACTTTCTTCATCTTTTTTTTCATTTGACACTATCCATTTGCTTCTTCCATCTTTTTTTTCTTTTTCTTCTTCCATTTTCTTCTTCTTCGTCGAAAACCAGAGGTCAGCATGAAGGACATCTTCTTCTTCTTCCATTTTCAAGAGCAACGTCAGCATGGAGAACATTGAGTCTCCGTCGCTGGAGACCCAACAATCTCCATTGCGTGGAGACCAAAACTGGTCTCCAGGCAATGGAGACCAAAACTGGTCTCCAGGCAATGGAGACCAGAACTAGTCTTTAGGCGATGGAGACTAGAATTAGTCTCCTGGCGATGGAGACTAGATTTGGTCTCCATCGCTAGGAGACCAGTTCCGATCTCCACATAATAGAAACCATTCGGTCTCCTTCGCTGAAAACCATTGGTCTTTGACGAAAGTGACTTAATGTTCTCCATGTCGATGCCACTCTTGAAAATGGAAGAAGAAGAAAATGTCCTCCATGCCAGCCTCTGGTTTTTGAAGAAGAAAAATATGGAAAAAGAAGAAGAAGAAGAAGAAAAAGAAGATGGAAGAAGCAAATGGATACAGTCAATTGGAAGAAAATGGAAGAATAAGATGAAAAAAGTACTTTTTTTGTTTAAATTAATATTATTAATTTATTTATTTTTTCAAAAAAAATCTATTTTAATTAAATTAAATTAATTAATTAACATTATTATAAAATTTATTTTACTTTGACAATTTCATCCTCTGCATTAACTATTGAACATTGTCTTCTAACATTCAAGTTGACAGTGGGGAGTTTTTTTGACATTTTAATAAACTATAAGGGTTTTTTGGACATATCAACAAACAATAGGGGCTATTAGCCATTTTTCAAAACAATGGAGGATTTTGACCATTTCATCAAACTATAGGAGGAATATTGGGATTATCCCTTCTTTTTATTTGTTTTTTTTTTTTTTATTAATGACCAATATCAAGATTTAAACGTAGCACATGCAAAAATTAATATGAATACAATTTAAAATCATATAATTATCTAGTGTCCCTAAATTGATAACAGAAAATAATTTTGTTCAAATGATCATTTCTTTCTTTGATGTTTTTTTTTTCTTTAATTAGAGACTAATTAAAACCTATAAATAACTAAATTTAAGTTAGGGAGGAGAGGTAGCGGGAAAGGTGTTGTTGGGTATAGGATTTAATGGTTAGTAAACTCAAACAAAAATAAAGAACAACAGAGTACAATCACCGATAAATTAATTTTTTTACTAATTATATTAAAAAATGTTCCATTATACCCTTCTTTTTCATTTTTTTTTTCCATGTCTATCAACATTATCCTAAGTAAGGATTTATTTTTAGTTTTATTTTTTACCTTAACCTTTTAAAAGAGGAGCTTAGATTTAAATAATGCATGAAAAGAGAAAAAATGTAATAATTTTAATAATCTATTATTTTTTATATTATTGTATCATGAGATTATAAAAAGTCTAAAAAAAAAAAAAAGGTTGGAAGAGGATGTTATCTTCATTATTCCTCCTTTTCAATTATCTCTTTTTAATGTCCACACTTTTTCTAGAGGAAAAGACAATTGCTTTTTCCACTTGCGTTTCAATTCTCCCAACATCCCCATCAACCAAACAAACAATAGATCAATAGAAATAAAAGACACATGTTGTCTCCCATGTCAGTCTCAAAGACAAAATAATTGAAGAAGGAAAAACACGTAACTCACTAACCTCAGATCTGCTCTCATAAAGGAAAAAAAAAATTCACATGTACATTCTTTTTTTTATCTAGGAAAAAGACAATTGTATTTTCCACCCATGTTCTAATTTTCTCCACATCCCATCTTCCAAACAAACAATAAAACAATAAAAATAAAAAACACATGTTGTCTTCCACGTAAGATTAAGACAAAATATTTGATGAAGAAGTAAAGAGATGTAACTCACTGGCTGCAGATCCTCTCTCTTGAGCCAAAAATGAACACCAAGTCTCTCAGATAGCTTTGAAGCGTAGTCTAGAGGAGACTCAAAAGCAACATCATAAACCTTAGCTGACAATATCTTTGTCAAGTAATTCATTGCATTGTGGACCCCATCATCCCCAGAGGCCTTCTCGTGGGGTACGGCGCCAAGGTGGCCGCTCGGGTACCTGAGGGACTCGGGCAACACCTCCATCAATGGGGGAGTACGGAGGATAAAAGGAAAGGTGTTGCTGGGTGGAGAAATTGGTGCTGAAGTGGAAGTCTTATGGAAGATAGGATTTGTCAATTTGGCTGTGACCACTACCGTGGAGAGGTGGCGATTCGGTTTGGTTTTAGATGAAGAGGTTGTAAGTGGAAACATTGAAAGGGACTGTCTGGGGCTGAGAGAAGGAACTAGTGAAGAAGAAAAACAAAGAGTCTTCATTGTTACTTGTTAGAGAGCTCAAAGCAGACAGAGAGACAGAGGGAGATAGAGGTGGGTCTGGTCAGGTACTTGGATATTCTGCTCTTGAGTTACAATTTTATAGAGAGAAGACACCTGGCTTTTTATTATGAAATATTTGTCTTTTTCCTTAGCCAAGTACCAGTGTAGGGTCTTTTTTTTTTTTTTTTTTTTGAAATCAATCCGTGTAGGGTCTTTGTACCTTATTTGTATGGTAAAATACTATCATCAACCCCTCACTAATTACATAAGAAACATTCATGTCTCACTAATTACGTTATGCCCCATTTGGTGCGTGGGGCACAAAGGTTTATGATGTTTTATTTTTATCTCTATTTAAGATTTTTATAAATTCACATCAACTAATATAAAATTTACTTAGCCAATGCATGTTGCTTTTGAAATTTATAGTTTTTAACAGTAACATCAATCAAATAGTAACTCCACAACATAACATAACTAACGGTGATTATTTTAAAATAAAACTAATAATAATTATCATAAAAGTTTAAGCAACGTCAAACTAATTTTTAGCACAAGTGATTTAGTGCTTCCCCATCCTCGTAAGAGTCTGAAGGTTCAGTTTTTACCAAATATATATTACAGTTTATATAAATAATTTTTTCCTCTTGTTATCTCTGATTTGTTTTATATCAGTTTAAAAATAAAAATTATTAAGAAAAAAAAAAACACAAAATTATCTTCATTGTTCTATTATTTTAAATTCTCAGGCCTTGTTCACCAATTATTTATAATCACGTCGATTATCCTGTATCAGCCTCCTGGTTTGACACATCCACTCCCTCCATCCTTTCCATACTTGCTGATTATATAAATGTTCACTATCCCTCAAATTATAAATGTTCGCTTAAAACGGGATAAAAACTTTTTATGGTTAGATTTTTTTCTGTTTTAAATGATACGTATATATATAATACGGTATAACCAACCATTTGTTTGTTTTCCAATACACAAGATCGTGAGTCGTGATTAGCATAAACACCAAAACACATCAGATCATGATGATCATGATTTAATACTAGTGAAATAATGGAAACTTTCAAGGTAATTAGTAAGACTGCATCATGCGTGTACACCATACGATAAAAATAAAAGATAATTGTAGGTCTTGTCTCATCTGTCAAATGTAGACAAGAAGTTGAGCTGGTACTACAACAAAACAATTACCCGGTATGGTTGACTATCCATACCGGACGTTATGCCCGGTATGGATAACAGAGGTATGGATATCAATTATCCATATCAAACACCCGATCGGTATGGATAATTAGTATCCATACCGGGTATTGCCCGACATGGATATGTTGTCGGACTTGGATTGACCCATGTGTATCTTTTTCTATACCAGGCACATGTCCAATATGAATATAATTATCCATACCGAGCATGTGCTCGGTATAGAAAAAATTTTAAATTTAAATTCTTCTTCCAAATTAAAATATATATGATTTAATATTACAATAAAAATAACAACACACATCAATAAACCTAATTAAAGATCACAGAATTAAAGATATTTTAACAATTAATATACATCATCAAAGCAAAATATATCCATTAATAATAACACTTCAATTAAAACAAAAAATGACAGAAAAACAAAAAAAAAAAACATGAATGTTGAACATTCTTGGCATACTTATGACTGATAGGTCCATCTCAAGCCTAACAAGCTCAAGCAAATTAAAACCATCTATGTCCGGCATATGTGCATCGCTTTTAACCAAGTCAAATTTGTCCTTGTTTTCTCTCAACATCTTTAAAGCTGTGATGGCCTGATTTGTAGTGGTAACTGCAGAATCCATAACTCACATTCAATAAAACCACCCTACTCATATTTTCAAAATTTTCAAAAAGTCAATACACACCCACACACACAAACAAAATAGACCAATCAAACCATACCAAATCTGAATAACTAATCTGAAAAGGAGAAGAAGAAGAAGAAGAAAAATAAAAAAAATGAGAAGAAGAAGAACAAGGGGGGAGAAGACTAACTGGAGGTAGATCGACGGACGGTGGCGACCGACAAGACAAACGGCGTGGCTATCGAAGCGGTAAACGGTCGGCGAAGGGGGAGAGAGGGTGGCTAAGGTTTGGGAGAGAATGATGTGAGAGAAAGAGATAGAAAGAGAAAGAAAATAGTGAAATGAGGTGGAGCTGTCGTGTAATAACACCCATATTATCCATACCAGGCGTCATACGCCCGGTATGTATAATCTATTTTAATTTTTTAAAAAAATATATTATCCATACCGGGCACATGACATGCCCGGTATGAATAATATGAGTATCCATGTCGGGCGCATGACCGGTCCGGTATGGATACTAAAAATAATTTTTTTAATTAAAAAAATTTGATTATCGATACCAGACTATTAATACTCAGTATGGATAATCACATATAAATTTTTAAAATAATAAAATAAATATTATCCATATCGGGCCACCAGTGTCCAATATGGATAATATGAGTATCCATATCGGATGCATGACCCACCCGGTATGGATACTAAAAATAATTTTTTTAATTAAAAAAATTTGATTATCCATACAGGACATTAATGGACCGGTATAGATAATCACATATAAATTTTTAAAATAATAAAATAAATATTATCCATACCGAGCCACTAGTACCTAGTATGGATAATATGAGTATCCATATCGAGTGCATGACCCGCTCAGTATTGATACTAAAAATAATTTTTTAATTAAAAAAATTTGATTATCCATACCATACCGGGCTATTAATGCCCGGTATGGATAATCACATATAAATTTTTAAAATAATAAAATAAATATTATCCATACCGGGCCACTAGTGCCCAATATGGATAATTGACTTTAAAATTTTTTAAATAATAAAAAATTTTTATCTATACCGGACATTAAATACTCAGTATAGATAATTTGATATAATTTTTTTTTAATTAAATAATGGTATCTATACCGGGTCTTTAGTGCCCAATATAGATATTTCGTTATGGTTGAACTGTTTTGTTATAATATGTTTCATAAATCTTTCTGAATATTTAAACATTATCCAACAAAATCTAAAACAAGAATTGCGTACATCAATAATATATTAAAGGTATAATTACTTTATCCAACCACTAATTTATCCCTTAGTTGGAGTCTTTGGATCGGTTTAAATAAGTATCTTTACAACCAATTCAATGACTCCAATTGAAAAGTAAGGTTATTGAATGTGTAAAGTAATTAAACTTATGCACTAATTAACATCTTTTAGTTGGTGTAACTGGAAGCGGGTTTCAAATCTATAATTTTGTTTTGTTTTAAAGGAGCATTTATTAGCATCCATCTTGAAGCACATGATATCAGCTTGATTTGGCTCTTGGTTGATTGATATCGTTCATTGACTTCTTTAAAATTTAATCTAAAATCACAAATGAATGTGAAATTTATCATTTTAAATAAAATTATTTATAATTTGAAAAAATCAATGCTATTCAAACTATGGTCATGCAATGCAAAACATTGATAATATCTGTCCTTTTATGTATAAAAAAATACAAGCAATAAGATCTTGCAAGGAAAGCGAAAGATTTGGTCTCATTGTACCACTATTATTGTCCTTTTTTTAATTTGCAAAGCCAAAATAACAACTTTTTGTTACAAGGTTAAGAGAAATTATATTTATATACTTGAGAGTGACATGTTCAATATTGCAGTCTTCGATTAGGAGACAGATAACGAATGACAATAGTTAAAGTCTCAATAACAGTTATGAGACAATAGTTATAATCATGACTGTTATCGATTTTTATAATTTTAAGATAATGGTCAAGGCGAGGCAGGCAAAGAAGAAAGGTTTGTGATTGTGATAGCGATCCAATCCCGATCCCATCCTCATTTTCAGGCATAATTTAGTGTACATGCGATAGATTAGGATGGGAATTGTGATTAAGATTATAGATGAAATTAGAGTTTAATGGAATAGAATTGAAAAATTAGTCGTTTATTCTGTAAAACACGAAGTTGGTTTGATTTGAATAGGGTGAGTGAAACCAAAAAAAAAGCATAGGGGATTTTACATCCCAAGTTGCCCAACCTAAACGGAAAGTCCAAACCCACTTCCATTTTCCGGCCAAAGGGCTGCCCTGTGGGGAGTTTTAACATGCACAGGAGGGAGCCTTTTAAGAGATAATATTTTCCTAATATAAGCCAAAAAATGCTTCGATTATAGATTCATGCCAAACTGAGTTAAGATACTCTTAATAACAAATGAGCATGTTCAAGTCGGCTCAATGCCCAAGCAAGGGAGGCAATTGCCTTAAGGCCTCACTTGGTTAGGCTCATTTTATTAAGGCCTTTGTTGTTTATATATATATATATATTATGGATGACATAAAATTACAATATAATTACAATAAAAAAAAAAACAAAAAATATTCTCTTATTTAAAAAATCCTGAAATATATATATTTTTTAATGTTGATTGTTTAAATTTAATTTAAGAATTAAAAGTTGTTTATGAAGTCTAAAAATTAAACCATAATTTTCACTTACAATGCTTAGATTTTGTTTCATAATATAAATGAGATTAAATTATAAATATAAATGTTGTATTATAAATAATGGTGATAAAATAGTAGATACAATACGGCATCATCTCATTGCCTGAAAAAAAAAACAGAAACAAACAAAAAAAAAAAAACCCGACATCATTTTATATTTTCGAAGGCCTCAAATAATGATGAGTAAACCCAAGTCCATATTGAAATACATTGATTCACACTGGCAGACTGGCTAATCAACTTAGAGTTTTGGTTTTAGATGAGTGGCGATTTTTACATCCTTCTTAAATTGTCTGTAGACCTCTATTTCTTTTTTCTTTTTTTCTTTTTTTTAACAGAATTGTAACATTACCTTCAAATTAAATTTTTAATATTTTAAGCATTAAATTGTTATTTACAATTTACTTTTAGAATTTTAATAAACTATATAAAATAAACATTAAAAAAAAATACAGATCGAGGAGGCTTCCCAAATTTAAAACAAAACTAGATTAAAAAGATGGAGTAGCCTCCTCCATGAACTGAGGAGGCTGCTGCCACCCATATATATATATATATATATATATTACAAAAACTACCTCAAATTTGGCTCTTAACTCAAGAAAACAACTTTCTTAAAAATTGGCACATAACTCCATTCCCGTTAGTGAATTTCATTAGATTTAACTATTGACTAGGAGTTTACAATTGACTTAAGATTATTTTAATAACAAATAATCATACTAAAATGTATCCATTCACATTAGCGAACAAATTTAGGATTATTTGGATTAGAACTTCGCCCAACTAATTTTGTTAGGTTTTTGGGCCAGTTTTGTTGCACATCACTACGGCTTAAACCCCTATATATACAGATTTTTTAAGAATTTGATATTGACACTCTCTAAACCCCTTGAATTTGGACATGGGTAGTGCAATTCTGACATTAATTTTGTTTACATAGACTTATCAGTTTTCGATTATTTTCAATTAATGCTGTACCATTAAGAGAGGAAAAGAGAGAGAGAAAAAGAGTATATGAAAACTCTAGCATATGCAATAATGAAGTGAATACATTCTAACATATTTAAGACCAGAAAGTGTTCCCCTTGTGTACATGTGGGGTAAAAATCACTCCTCTAGCCTGTAATCTCGTTCATTGGAACAACTATTCTCAATTATATTTATGTTATTTTTGATGGGACATATGATGATAATATCAAATTTTTTGAGACAAATGTTGTTAATGTCATATTCATAAATCGTTTTGACCTCAATTTATGCCTCAATTTGTAGTCAATTACTTATCTACACGAGAGACGAGGCTTAGCATTTAACAAATTTTTCATGCATCTTGGAGAAAGTGTTTGTACCAGTTAGCAGAGTCTCTGGGGACGCGAGAGAGATTTTTGTTATAGGGGCAAATTGCACAAACCCCCCTGAGGTTTGACAAAATTGCATAAATATTACGATATTTGGGTAACTTGCACAGGCACTACCTGAGGTTTCAAAAACTCTGCACAAACCTCCCCTGCCGTCAGTCAACAATGGTTAAATCCTTATGGTCAACGGTTAAAAATATAAAAAGACTAAAATACCCTTCAATAAATTTAAAATTAATATATGATACATTTTTTTAATTTAATTTAAAAATAAAACAAAAAAAAATTTAAAAAAAAAAAAAAAACTAGTCTCCATGGGAGACCAGATCTGGTCTCCCATGGAGACCGACCGTCTCCATCGCTGGAGACGGCGGCGTCTCCAGCGATGGAGACGACATCTCCATCGCTGGTCGAGACCAGCGATGGATGTCTCCATCACTGGAGTAATCTCCAGCGATGGACGTCGTCTCCATCGCTGGAGTAATCTCCAGCGATGGATCTCCATCGCTGGTCGAGACCAACAATGGAGATTTCCATCGCTGGTCGAGACCAGCGATGGAGATGCCGTCTCCATCGCTGAAGACCAATTTTTTTTTTTTTTAATATTTTCAATTTTCATGAATTTGATATATTTTTGTTTGATTTGGTTGTTTGATAATGATAATTGATTTGGTTGGTTTGATGATGATGAATGATTTGATGATTTTCATAAAAGTAGAAGATGGAGATGAGGGAGGAAGAAGAAGAAGAAGAAGATAGTGGTTTGGTTTTTTTTTTTTTTAATATAATATTTTTAATTAAAATATTTATTATATGTGAATGGACCATTTTACCCTTCAAAATTTTGATTTAACCGTGGTTGACCAACGGTTGACTGACGACAGAGGAGGTTTGTGCAGAGTTTTAAAATCTCAGGTAGTGTCTGTGTGAGTTACCCAAACATCGTAATATTTATGTAATTTCGTCAAACCTCAGGGGAGGTTTGTGCAATTTACCCTTCTTATAATCAATGTGATAAAGTCCATATGTGCTCTTATACCCATCTGTCCACTCAAAGTCATCAGCCATACTCCAATAGAAATACCCTTTCACCTTCACTCCTTTCCTGCATCATTGTCATTATATATAACACCACATTTTAAGCTACTCTTCACATTTGTTAATGATATTTATAATTCAAACAACCTACTTAATTGCTTTACGAATTCGTTACAAATGCCGAAGAATATCGTTAATACAAGATTGATCATTAAGTTGCACCTCAAGTGACAGACTGTTATTCCGTTTTTGAAGAAATCTTGAATACGGAAGCCACCAAATTAATAATTGGTTAGTGCTACGTGTAATATGTTATAACAGGTTAAGTGCCATAGAATGACTTCAATTTCAAAACAAAAGTGGCAATGAACAAGCTACAACCATTCTCAGTAATGTAGATTGTAGGGTTTTGGTATTTCTTCTTCATATACTTCAAAAGTTTCTGAAGCCCTCTTGGATAAATAATATTGTCCACAGCACCTTTCGCCTACAATTACTTGTAAACAAGTCAATTTTATGTGCTCGAACAAATACAAAATTCTTCAAAATAAAATAAAAATTTTGGACTTTACTAGATAATTTAATACAATGAAACGAATCCAAGTTCTTTTAATTCAATTTCAAATTGATAGTAGGATAATAATTCCATCATACCGATTAACCATCAATAAGAACTCCATATCTCTCGGCTGCTGGCACAACCAATTACAAATTACATCGTTAATTGGGTGTAAAACTTCTATTAATGTCATAGAGTTCAATACAGACAAAAAATCTACATTACAACACTATTAATAAGCTTTGGTTACCTGTGAGATCACAAAATTTATCGGCTGTGTAGCTGACTGGCTAGGCATTGAAATCGATGGGAATGCTCTGGACATACCGTGCAGTACTGTAATAATTGAGACCAATGAAATCGAAAGATCCCATGACCAACATCTTTTCCTCGGCCGTGAACCTGGGTAGCCTGTCTTTAACTATGTATCTCATGATTTTTGGATAATCTCCAAACACTAATGGCGTCATAAACCTGATATTAAGTATAACTATCAGCCTGGAAAATTGAAAAAAAAAAAAAAAAAAAAGAAGTAAAAGAAAAGGTGAAAAAATAGAAAAAAAAAAAAAAAAAATCACCAACCATCCAATTTCAAACTCTTGTACTCTTTTGGTTGCAGCTTTGTCGTCAAATGATTTTGAATAAGGCTTATAATATAATGAAGAAAGAGTGACCCCAATTTGTCCCCCTTGTTTTGCCTGGAACTTTCGTTTGTATAGGGTAGCAGCAGTCGCATGTGCAAGTATGAGGTTATGGATCACAGTGTAGGGCTCTGTGGATGAATTACCAGCTTTACATGTTTATCTATCTGAGCACCTGCCTTGTGGAGCCAGTCCAAAGTCATAGCCATATGTCGCAGTAATTACTGGCTCATTTATTGTAATCCAGTACTTAACTCTATCTCCATAAGTTTTGAAAAGAATTTCAGCATAGTCCTTAAAATCATCACTGTACAGGAGCGAACGATATAATTATGCATTCAGGTTGCATACACAATCTAATTAAAAAACAGCTGTAGATAATGAAGATATATACGCAAAAGGTTTACTTATTGGTCTGGATGGACGTGTCTATATGCTTCAAAGCATGAATATACAAGGACATCACATAGAATTATGGAAGAAATATGTGCACTAGCTGCAACTCAATGTAGAGTTGCTCTACATCTTCGACTTCTCCACATTGAGTCATTGCAAGTGCAATTTTTTAAAATTTTCAGGGTTAAGTTGAGATGCTTTATATTTTCAAGCATTTTAAATTACGCAAAAGATCACATGTAAAAAGTTCAAATGTATATACTTACACGAAACAATGATTTAATGGCCCACCATATTCATCTTCTAGGGTTTGTGGTGAATCAAAGTGAAGTATTGTCACAAGTGGCTTTATACCTGCAGTAAAAGAAAAAATATGAAATTATGTTACAGTAAAACTGAATCAAACTTAATATATAAGTACGTCTCTTAATTACCGTATTCAATCAATTGATCAATGAGACAATTTTAGTGATTGATGCCTTCTTTGTTTACTCCACCACCTAACGATCCATCTACACATCAAATTAATTTTGCATTCATTTTTAGTCTTTTAATTTATTATCTTTTCTGTTTCCAAACAGGAAACATAAAACATGCAACTAAAAATAAGCTGATGGAAAACTTGCTAGGCAGAATTCTGGTCCAGGGAATGGAGAATCTATAAGAATCTACTCCTAGCTTCTTTACATATTTCACATCTTCCTACAAATATGATTAGAATCTGTTGTTACATTTCTTTCCTTTAGATCATTTAAAGTTGTATATATAAAAGAACATCCATATATTTTTGAACATTTCATATTCACTTATATCCGCATTAATTTTAAAATATGAGAACTCTTAGACGTGAAAAAAAATCCCCGTGACATTGACCTTGTATCGTCGATATGAATCAAGAGCTATTTCAATGTTACTTCCACCAGCCATGGCTCCTGAAAAAGGTGAAAACCAATTGAAAATGAGACTTCATCATAAAAATTGAATACGAATAATGCATTTATCATAACGAGGGAATTATTAAATAAATATGATGTCAATGAGATTGAATGAATAAACCAGGGTTTTCTCAAAGAAGGAGTCCCAGGCACTAGGTCCTTTTCCTTCAGATTTTGTTGATCCTTCGATCTGCAGCAATCATAAAACTTGGTGTATGAAATCCCTATAAAAACATTTATAGAGTCTGTCTAAAGTAGGAGACTGCTTCTACAAGAAGTGCTTTTAAGTGACAATTAATTAGAAGCACTCATTGAATAATTATCTTGTCTATCTATTCTCAAATATTATGAGTATTTTAATCTTATTATGTATTAATTTTAAGCATATTGCAAAATATTCTCCCAAACATAATAATATAGAGATGCACCTGTGGAGCAGAAGTTCCAACTCCAAACAAGAAATCTCTTGCGAAGTCGCTTCTCTTGACATTCAGTTTCTCTTTTGAAAAAATAGCAGCAAAAATTTATCGTTGGAATATACATATCCCAGGAACTCATTTTTTCAGAAAATAAAATTAATGTAACACCAAAAAAAAAAAAAAAAAAAGTGAACAAGATGGAAATTAAAGCATGCGTTTACACTTTAACTACATTGCCATATATGCATGTGATCTCCGTTGCTATAAAACACGATATCATTCAAGAATAAACTCTTTTATTAAGAGGATTAAAAGACGAGAAAACCTTTCTGAGCCTGAAGAGAGAAGCTGTAGACGAGCAATGTGGTGGCATAGAACCCAAGTAGAGCAAGCTTGGAGTAACTCCAAGTTGATGATAAAGGCTGTGACGAAAACGCCATGGCTTGTGAAATCTAATGGCAAAAGCTCTGGTTTGATTTTTGCTCAACATCTATTGCCTTAAAAGTGGTGTGATACAAGCAAAATTATATATATATATATATATATTTGTATGTATATATATATATGTAGAGAGAGATTTGAGAATGAATAAGTCAGATATCTACTAAGAGCCACCAACAGTGAACATAACACGAGCAGCTCGAAAACTTACTTCTACTCCCACAAAAGAATAAAAATTTCCTCTCACACGTTGATAGAATTTGACACTTCATAATAAGTGAGGAAACAGGGTGCACACTACTTGAACTAAAAGATAATGTACAAACATAACTAATCATATTTGCCACATGTTCAAATGTGATAATAAGTAAAATGAATTTATTTCAAAAAATAAATAAATAAAATGAACTATTTAGCAATTACCTTGAAAACAGCCTTCAAAATTAGTAACAGAGTTATATCTTTCACATACATCAGTTACAATTGCTTCATTCATTCCTTTATTATATAAACTGCTGAAATCATTAATTGCTACATAACTTCTCACATTTTTTTGGGTTATATTCATAACTAAGACATACACATATAAACTGCTGAAATCATTAATTGCCATAGTAACTTCTCACATTTTCTCGGGTCATACATATAACTAAAATACACACAGACAAAAGCACAACCCACAAATTGACAAACGAATGTCTTCCCAAGTTGATGAACAGAAGCTTCATTTTATAATGTTCCCATTCATGGCACAAGGCCATCTGATTCCTATGCTAGACAGTGCCAAACTGTTAGCACAACATAACTCTGTCATCACCATTTTCACCACACCAGCCAATGCATTTCGAATTGAAGACACAATTGGTCGAGCCACAGATTCCGGGCTCCAAATACGAGTCATCCAGCTCCAATTTCCATGCGAAGAAGCAGGATTGCCAATAGGGTGTGAGAGCCTTGACATGCTGCCTTCATTGGACCTGGCCCCCAACTTCTTCTCGGCATGCAGGATGCTGCTGCTGCCTGTTGAGGACATTTTTGAAACTCTCATTCCTCCCCCAAGTTGCATAATTTCTGATATACTCTTTCCATGGACAAGTGAGATGGCTTTCAAGTTCAACATTCCGCGAATTGCCTTCCATGTTGTTTCTTGCTTTGCTCTCCTGTGCTTGCATAACTTTGGAGTTTACAAGGTTTCTGAGAGTGTAAGTTCTGAGTTGGAGTCCTTTCTGATGCCTGGCTTGCCTGATCATGTTGAATTCACTAAAGTGCAGCTACGAGCATACATGGATAAAAATCTGGAGGAGTTTGGCAAACAAGTGCTGGAGGCTGACATGGTGTCATATGGACTGATTGTGAATACTTTCGAAGAGTTGGAGCCTGACTACGTGAAGGAATACAAGAAGACTAGAGAAGGAAAGCTATGGTGTATCGGCCCTGTCTCCCTCTGCAACAAGGAGAAATCAGATATGATCCAAAGAGGCAACAAGGCATCCATTGATGGACATGAATGCTTGAAGTGGCTTGATTCACAAGAAACCAACTCAGTACTTTATGCTTGCCTTGGAAGTCTATGCAATATGCTTCCTTCACAACTGATAGAGCTTGGTTTAGGCTTGGAAGCCTCCAACAGACCCTTTGTTTGGGTTCTCAGGGGTGGCAACAAATCAAATGATATAGAGGAGTGGATTTTAGAGGACAGGTTCGAGCAGAGGATCAAAGGGAGAGGCTACCTGGTTCGTGGTTGGGCTCCTCAAGCACTGATACTATCACACCCTGCCATTGGAGGGTTCTTGACACATTGTGGGTGGAATTCAACACTGGAAGGGATAAGTGCTGGGGTGCCAATGGTTACATGGCCGCTTTTCTCGGATCATTTCTGTGCTGAGAAATATGTTGTGCAAGTATTGAAAATTGGTGTGAGGATTGGTGTTGAAGTTCCAACATGGGGTGAGAAGGGAGAGAATGTTCTGGTGAAGAGGGAGGACGTGGAGAAAGCTGTTGACAAGCTAATGGATGATGTGGAGAGCAAAGACAGAAGAAGAAGAGCAAAAGAGCTTGGAGAGATGGCAAAGAGAGCAGTAGAAGTTGGGGGATCTTCTCAGCTCGATATAATGAACTTGGTCCAAGATATTAAGCAACATGTGCTCCAAAAAAGCAACTGAACGTACATGTAACTTAGACAAATAAATACGTGCCTCTGCATTTGCAGGGAAGTTTATAGTGAATTTTAAAAGTGATTTACTAAATTGTTAAGATGTTGGAATAAATTACTATTGTTAAACCCATTAATGTGATTTTTGCAACAAGTAATGCTTTTCTGTTTCCTAAACTTTGTGTCACATGAAGAAGTCGAAAAACAACATATGATTTACTATGCTAGGGAACTAAAATGATTCCATACAGAAATATTACAAATATTCTATGTTACTGATTAAGGACTGTGTCGAGATTTTACAATGCAGTTTTCATGTTCAACAAAATTTGAAAGTCCATCTCCATGTCTAGAGCCACATATACTTCAGCCCGTCAGAAGCTCTTCAGTCTTCACGGCTGTCGATTTTTCAAATAATGCAAAGTTCATTTTGTCAGAAATAGTAAAAAATCTCATGGCCAAACGAGGGAGCATTATTAGTGATGCAGCTTGATGACGCCCTGTGCAGTGTTTTTACATATAACATCTACTAGATATGAGGAGGTTACACTATATACCGTAAGTGATGGATTTGACTGTTCGATTTTTTTTTTTGCTTTTTTTATTAATAGAGCTTTCGATCTAATTCAATCCTATAATATAATTTGATTCAATACCTATTAAAAATGAAATATAAAGTTTATTTTCATTTGAGTAATGCTAGATTTATAAAAAAATTTTATTTAAATAATACGGCATGTGAATTATCAAGATCTTATAAATTATGAGATAATATGATAATTAATAAAATTTTAATAACTCACATATTACATCATTTAAATATAAATTTGGACAAAATTTTTTAAAAACCTAGTATTTGTCGTTCCACTTATTTCTTTATTAGTGTGATTTAACTTATCGATATAAATGGAGAGACAGAGCATACTTCCATTGCTGGATGGTTGCCTACATTTGACATTGCAGTAATTGGAAACCAAACAGCTAGCTGGAACCAGGCGGACCACTTGGATATTTTAATATTTTAATTACCAAAAATAGACTTTCACTAGAAATATAAAACTAGATAAAAATAAAAATGGTTTTTTTTTTGAAAAGGAGTTAAACTATTTTAATTTTAAATTTTGATTTAAATTTTTTTAATATTGTAATTTAAATTTACAATTTTTTTTAACGTAGGGAAGAAAAATTAAATTAAAAAAAAAATTATCTACATCTTATATTCAAAGATAAAAGTGGGATTTATGGATCTTAAACCTTTGATCTATTAGGATAAAGAGAAAATGATCAAGAGAAATATTCAACCACTCTTATGAAAAGGTGGTGTGAATCTAAGAATTAACATAAAATTTAAATTGAATTTATGAGTTGATATTGCTTGAGATAGTAAGAATTTACTCTGTACTTATATTATGAAAATAAGGATGATTTAAAAAAATAAATAAATAAAAATAAGGATGATTTCTTGTGCATAAAAATCATCTCATATAAATTATAAACAATAGAAAATTGCCTCATCAATAGCTAATCGCTTGCTATGGACATAAGACTTGGTCAAAGTTGTCAAATTTATATCTTTTCGCCAACTTCAAACTAAGCTCCAATTATACTTTTAAATAAAGAGGGTAAAAAACTGTGATACTGCAACATCCCAATTTTTTTTTTTTTAACCATCTAAATAGTTTATTTGATAAGATATAAGTATTAATAAGTTTGTAGAAGTGTAATTATTTAAATTTATACTTATTTTACAATAAAGTGATTTCATTGGTATTTAATTAAAATAATGGATAAAATTTAACCCATAATTATGTAATGATAACAAGTTTTCCCCTTTTAGGTAACAATTCCAATTTCAGTCTTAATTTGAATTTGTCAAGCCCACGTTAAAGTTCTATTAAAATTTTTATTGAAATATCACTATATGTATCAACTTGAATCTAAAATATTATCAATATGAATGTATTAAGTTTTATTATCATCTAATTGCATTAAATTTTTTAATTAGTAGAAAAATCTATTTATTCAATCTTTTATACAAAAATTATATACTTTACAACGTATTTATTGCATAATCTAATCTTTATGTCAAGAAAAATATCTAATGAGTGCTATAAAATGATCTTAAAAATTAAAGCTTAACATGTTATAAGAACTATTAACTAATAGTTGAAGGTAATAATTACCTATTCTCTAGATAAGATTCAGCAAATTAATATTTTTTTAAAAAAATTGATAGATATTGTGTTCAGAAATATTTTTTTATTATTATTCTAACAATAATCTGAATTTTTGTAAGAAAAAAAATTCTTAATAACATTAACAATCGCCTTTCGCAAGAAGTCCACAAAATTCACCCATTCTCCTCTTAATTTAATTATTCCTCCTCGTTATTAGACTATTAAAAAACAAATTACGAATATTTAAAACAGAAAATTTATTTTTTAAAACATCTTGACAAATTGAAAGGGTGTTATTTAACATGAAATCACATTTAAACCATAGTTTAACCATAATTATACCCAGATAATTATAATAAACAAATTCATATAATATTTTTAACGAATTTTAAAATATACATTATAGTATCAAAAAAAATTTAAAAACAAAAAATGATGAATTTAGCTTTCAAAAAAAAAAAAGAAAATGATGAATTTAAAAAATATTTTGCCTCTAGTACGGATAAGTTTTATATTAAAAAAAAATGATATCGAGGAAGCGTGTATAAAAAGTAAAATGTGGAGAACAGTACAGAAAGGGCGTGAAAAACAGTTAAGTTGTGGTGGCCTAGTACAGCCGTCCAATGTTTGCACCGACAAAAAATCACAGCAATTTTCTTCACGTGCTTATAAAGCGCGTGTATGAAACATTCGGCAATGATTTAATTTATAATATTGTCCACGCACTCCTATGACAAGACGGCAAAACCGGTGGAGAGAATAGTAAAATAGTAATATAGCTGGATTCAGTAATTCGACTTGATTACGTGACCGTGTTGTGTTAGTTAGTTGTATTGCCTGGCTCTTTGGACTGTTCCAAGAGATTATCGGAATCAATTAGAATAAAATATTAATGATATAATCAAAAGAATTGCTCTTATATGAAAAGAATCAGCTCATATAAAGACGAAGGAGACCCACGTGTGAATCAAGAGACTATCCACGTAAATTGGTGGAAGAATATTATTATAGAGTGTCAAACCCACGTCAAGAGCTACGGGGCTGTGACTGGGTTAAAAAGCGCCAACAGCTAGCTACAGTACTGCATGACTACTGCTTGGTTTGAGAACTGTTTTTGGTATATTGGGTGCAAAGTCACATGTCGCATCCCACAAATGGAAAGCTAGTATGTATCTTCAATAAAAAAAACAAAAATGGAAAGCTAGTATGCGATGTTATATGTATGTGGTATTATTAGTTTCATATGTATGTATTTTTTTTTTTTTTTTACTATATATCAGCAGGAGACGGCGACGGGTTGGGTAAAGGTTTACTGATCCAATTCAAATCCGAATTTGTTTTGAGTGGGATGTTCCAAACATGAATTGTCATCCGGATAGCTTTTCCTTTTTGCTCGAAATCCGAAACCGTCTGAGGCAAGATATCCCATATCCAACCCATTTTAATCCGCCTCGTTTAAAATTTTTAAATATATATATATATATATTTTAACATGCAAAACAAATTTATCATAGATAATTTAAATATAAATAGAGCCACCCATAGATTTAATAATAATTGAATCATTGATTAATTTTTTCCTTAATCATTTATCATGTAAGGCAGTCAAGTAGTGCATCTAATTAAATTTACTCTTATTTCCATAATAAAATTATTAAAATTACTTATGACAGGTTTTGTTATTTTATAAAGGGGAAACTTTAATTTCATCCCTGAGTTTCAAAATGATCAGAATTTTAAATGTCCTTTGAAACAACATTTTTTCTCCTTAATATTTTCAAAACACTTTTTTTCTCCTAATATTTTCAGAACACTTCAAAAAAGTTTATAATGTCAATGAATTAACAGTCAAAAGGGAAGGTAAGTTTGGCTGAGAAGGGTATTATAGTCTTTTTATGAGTAGTGCTAGGATGGCGACACATGTATGGTCAGAATTAAAATAAAAAATTATAATTCATTAAAATAAAATTTTAAGATTGATTAATTAATTAATTAATTAAAAAAAAAAACTTAACCAGATTGGCGACGATCTGATCATCACCAGATTATGGGGATTTGGTTCATCACCAAATCATCACGATCTGGTTCACAACAAAATGCAAATACCCACCACCTGCAAAATGAATTGTTTGAAGTTGGTGGAGTTTAGCACCACCTGCAAAAACAGTCACCATCTATAGAAAAGGTTCGCACCACCTACAAAAAACTGAGCACCTGAAAAACACCCAACATCTGCAAAAAGATTTGCACCAGATCATCACAAAGTGTTCGAACCAAGAAGGATTTGGGTTCGAAGTTGTTCTAACCCAAATGACAATCTGGGTTAACTTAGTCGTTGTCTGGGTTTGATCTAGGTCTTCGAACCCAGTTCACGGTGGTGGTTCATGATCTTCGATCTGGGTTGTTAGTGGAGCCTCACACAATGAAAACTCGTCTTTGATTGAGGTTAATTGGGTTTGATGGAGATGGGGTTTTGTGATGGTTAGAGGTTGGATGGTTTTTTGTGGTAGTTGTTGCGACAGAGATAATGAGAAGAAAGATGGAGGCTGTGTTTAGGTTAGATGAAGATTGGGAGATGTTTTGTGGTGGTGGTTTGTGGTGTTGACATATGGATTCAACCCAGGGTGCTCTAATGAAGATTTAGGAACCCAGATTTTCGTATCAAATCTTTAATCTCCTTTTTAATCTCCAAATTTATTGTTTTTTGTTAAATTAATAATAAAAATTAATTTTTTTTTCTTTTTTTTTTTCAATTTTTTTCCTTATTTCATCTCTACCATCGATCTCAAAAGATGGACAGTAGATCTCGACCATTCGTCTCAAAAGATGAACAGTAGAGATTTACTATCAATTTAATTTATTTTTTATTAAATTAATTTTGATTTTACTAAGAGTAAAACAATTATTTTAATATTTTGATTGAAGTAAGGGGTAATTCAATCTTTTCAATTTTTCTATTTGATTTGACTATCAGTTGACTGAGGTAGAGACTTTTTAAAAGTGTTTTCAAAATATTAGAGAGAATAAAAACTGTTTTCAAAATATATTTAAAATCTTGATATTTTTTGATTGCTTAGGGATAAAAATGAAGTTTTCCCTTTTATAAAAGAATATATTCAATTTACAGTGAAGTTTAATGAATTTCTTTTTTTTTGTGTAATGATAAATTTTGGTGGAATTCGTGAATTTTATAGAGTTCGTATTGATTTTGTTTGAATTCTTTAAAAAAATCTAATTAAATATTTAAGAGAATAGTAAAAATTATAATATATATATTTTTTATCATAAACAATCACTTTAAAATTCATTCAAATCTATCACTTGAATAAAATCTTTAAAGTCAATAAAGTTTTGAATATACCTAGATTTCATTAAATTTCATACAATTCTTAATCAAATACACCTTAATTTAATTGATTTCATATAAATCCGAATTGTATACATTTTGATTTTAATATAATTCGTTTCAATTCTGATTGAATATATCTAAATTTTTAAAATGTTTTAAATTTTAATGATTTTAATTTAATACACGTCAACTATTAATTTGTAAAATTATTATAGTCATTGGGTGTTGGGAAAAACTTTTTTGAATGGCAATAGTGACACCCATTGATTGTTAGAGTCACAAAATTTAAATCAATATCTTGAGATTTAAATTTAAATCAAAATTTATGACTCCAATCATAGCGAAAATAAATAGAAAATTATATATTATAATTACAAATTTAAGTTGAAATATTTTAAAAGAAACATGCCTCAAAATTTTTAGTGCGTATATATATATAATTTTGTTTTATAATTCAAATATTAATGCGGTCCCAACTGGTCCCTTGGTTTTCAATAGCCTAATGGCGATTGTCGATTGTCGATAAAATCCAGTCAATGAAATATGCTTTGTGTCACACCATTAAAGAAACTACAAATGTATTACGTATGAGAAGATAAACGTTTTAATGCATAAAAATCTGTTCAAAGTTCATTTGCCATCTAGTTAAGAAAAAAACAAAATCTGGCATAGCTTTTCATTGTCAATAACTCGATTTTGAAACATCATGAAGCTTAATATTTTTCTCTTACATAATTTTACATTATATTGCCTATATTTATTTTATTTTCACTATCTTAATTACTTTTTTTTTTTTAAACATTAGTTACACATTTTTCATATTTATCATGCATGACAATGACATCCATATACATCATTTTGTGTAAATATTTTTCTTCGCATATCACAAAAATTATGTATAACTAAAACAAATGATTAATTATTATATGTTTCTCAATTTGACTTTAAGTGACACAACATAGTAGGAAAAAATTTCAAATGGTGACGTTAAATTTTGGACTGACCATGTTATTTTAACTTAAAACATGATTAATTATTTAATTATTCAAATAATTTTATTTTGTGATAGATGTATTATGTATATAGAGAGAATTACACAAAACTCTCTGAAAATATGCATTATTACCAACAAAAACCATGTTTATCTTTTATTAAAGCATCCTCTCCAATACTAACTGTTTAATCGTGGTTGACCATTTGAGATAATTGAAAACTGATAAAACAGAGCAAAAATACAAGATTACCCTTCATTAATAATTTTTTACTAAAATGACATAATTACCTTAATTTTTGTGGGAAAAAAAATTTAAGAACTTAAAAATTCTCAATCATCCATATTAAAAATGAATGGTTAATATCTATTTAATTCTAAATATAAAATATATATATATATTTTTCAAATGGATTTAAACCGTCCATCTGAAAGATAAAAGATCAAGATTGCTTTGAAAACAGAAAAATTTAAAAATAATTAAATTTTTATTATAAAAAATATTTTTAACTATAAAAAATAATTTTTTTTCAAATGGATCTAAGTCGTTCATCTCAGAGATGGACGACTAAGATCATTCTGAAAAAATAATAATCATGATAATAATTTAATTTACCGTTCATCATCAAACTAAGATTCAGTTCATTTTCACGATCTTCATCAGGCTATTCATCATCACCTAACCAGCATGCAGTTCATTACCCAACTAATATCTCACACAAAATCAACACAAATCAAGGTCAACCTCATCATCTTCAACCCCAATCAAAACCAACTTCAATCAAAATCAAAACTCACGATATCAACACAAATATTCCACAAAATCTACTCAAATCAAAATCAACTACTTGTATTGAGTTCAACGATCTAGGTTTGAAACTCATATCATCTTTTGGTATGAACCGACTTGGGTTCACCATCGAACCAACCTAGGTTCGTTCGACGATCTATTTCCTAACTTATTTTTAGAGGGAGTAGCGACGAAGAGGAGGCGCGTAAGGTTGACGGAGAGAGGTTTTTGAGGGATTGCGGTTTTGGATAGGGCAAGAAACCAGCGAAGATGGGTTTTTGAGGGATTGATTGATTCTAGGTAAGGACTATGAAACAGAGTTTGAACAAGATTAAATGTCAGTTATTAGGCTTGGCAAAATGGACAGGGTCTGGAGACCCTGTCCATACCCATAAGGATGAGGTTCGGGTATAGACCCGCACCACTCTTTTAAAAACCCTCAAAAGAACCGGATCCAAACAAACCCGCATAATTGCGGGTAGGATATGGATCTACCCGCGGGTCTCCATCAGAACCGCAAAATACCCATGCTTTATATACCTTCTACCCGGTTCATTTTCAAAAACAAACCCTAACAAAACTCTTAACTCTCTTGACACTCTCTCCCTCTCAACTCCATCGCCGCCGTTCAACTGCACCTCCCTCTCTCTCCATCGCCGACGTTCGACTGCGCTTCCCTCTCTCTCCATCGACGCCGTTCGATTGTGCCTCCCTCTCTCCCGATCGTCGCCGTTCGACTGCACCTCCCTCTCTCTCCATCGCCGCCGTTCGACTGCGCTTCCCTCTCTCTCCATCGACGCCGTTCGACTGCGCTTCCCTCTCTCTCCATCGACTTCGTCGTCGTCTCTCTCTCAGGTACATTGACTTTTGATTAATTATTTAGTTTGTTGTTACTGGGTATTTGTTGTTGTTTAGTTTCAATCTTCTGGTGGATTTGTTTGGTTGTTGTTCTTTTGAATTTGATGGATGAAATTGGTTTTTTGAAGAATATATGATTCTGGGTAGTTCGTGTTTGAAAACTTAGTAGATCTGATGCTGTTTTTTGGTTAAATGGCTGTCATATGATATGTCGAAACGGTTATTTGACCATCATTTGCATGCTTTATTATTACCATGAGGCTCTGTGTTTATGCTTTAGAAAATGATGGTAAGTGTTGTTGATCTATATGTGTATAGTTTTATGTGATGTTGATGTTGATGTCTTAAAATATTTTTGTAAATGTGCAGCTATTTAGTTTTATTATTGTTAACTTGAAAGTTCAATCTAATCAATGAAATCTATGCTAGTTGTCATAGTAGAGCTGTATTTGGATTTTGGGATGTGTTTGATGCAAGTAGCTAAAGGAGACTGACTGCGTATGAATGATCAGTGCTTTAGTAGAACAGTTTATAAGATGTGTTATCAACTTGTTTGAGTTATCAATTTGTGTGCTGGTTGATGTTTGGAAGTGAAGTGATATACATGAAGCTGTAAATTAGATAGATTGCTGTAGTTTACTGTTGTAATTGATTAAATTTGGTGTAGAAATGATTTGCTTAGATTGGTTGACAGATGCTTCATGTTGGGCAGCAATGGTAGCTTGTTATGCGCAAAATGGGTATGCAAAGGAAAGTATTGAGATGTATAAGGTGATGAGAGAAGGGAATGTGAGAATCAGTGAGGTGGCTATGGTGGGGGCTATCTCTGCTTGTACACAACTTGGAGAAATTGAAATGGCAGCTATCTTGGATAAGCATGTAGAGGAAGGTTGCTGTGGTAAGTTTTCGTTACTAGTTGTTTCTAGTGATATGGTTAGAAACCATTTTCCATGTTCTATAGGAGTAATTGAATGGTGCCATCTGAAAAATCTTATCGAAGGCAAACAATTCAGGTTATTTTTCGATAAAAGTAATGTTTTTCACAAGAAAATACTTATCAAATATAAAATGGATACACTAGGCTCTTGAATGTTTAAATTTTCGAAAAAGTGTTTTTATTTGTCTCTTTGAAATGTTACAAAGTGAATACCAAAGCAGTTTTGACTATTTAAAAGTGCCTATGGCGATACTAGAAGCACTCTCAAACATTGAATATTATATTGAAATGTTTATAGTATTAGTCCCCATTTGGCATTGGTGTTCACAATGATGTAAAACTGATATGTTTCATGCTTTCAGACAGGACACAGTTTGTGTCCAATGCATTGATCCACATGCATGGAAAATGTGGATGTCTGGAGCAAGCTCAGAGAGAATTCAATAGAATGAAGGACAGTGATGTTGTGTCATACACCACGATGATCACGGCCCTTGCTGACCATGGAAAGGCTGAGGAAGCTCTGCATACATTCTTGAAGATGAAAGAGGAAGGAATAAAGCCAAACCAGGTTACATTCATTGGGGTCCTCAGTGCATGCAGTCAAGGAGGGCTGGTAGAAGAAGGGCTCAAGCACTTAGATTGGACACGTTGGAAGCGTTGATGTGTGCACAAAATTGGATATGGGCTCCACTTCGAGGTATGAAAGTAGTTATAAATTTAATTACATTATGTATATTATTCGTAATCATCAATTTAATTTTTAATTTTTCACTTTATTTGTTCAATTAGGTGGCATTCCGGAAGAAGAAATATATCATAAACAAGATGAAGAAGAGCCATCATCGTCTTAATTTTATGTTTTTTATTTATATTTATATTTTTTTGTTATTTTTGAATTTAAATTAAGGATAAATTTTAACTTTAAATTTTATTTGTTATTTACTTTTGATTATGACATGTATTTTGTAAAATCTATCAAGATGATTATGGAATGAATTATGTGATATTATGGAATTGATTATGTGATATGAAATTAGTTTAATTTGATTTAGTAAAAAAAAAATTTGTTTTTTTTTTCAAAAATCATGTTGAAATCTTGGATATTATAGTCCATAAATATTTTTTTGGGAAATTTTGAATTTTTTTTTTTTGAAAAAACGGGTCGACCCGATTTAATATGGGTTGACCCGGATCTGACCCGGTCAAATCCGGGTCTGAGGAGGGTCTGAAGAGACCCGCAAAATATGCGGGTCGGGTCTGGAACCATACCCTCAAATTAATTTGAGGGTATGGGTAGGGTCTAGACCCTCAAAAAAATATGAGGGTCCAATGCGGGTCTGGGCCTGGTGCGGGTCCAGACCCGCATTTTGCCAACCTTATCAGTTATGGGTAGTGGTGTCGGATAATAAGACAGGGACTTGGTGGAAGAGTTGTGGGTTTGACAACTGAAGAATGCGAGAATGGATAGGGACAAAGGGTGACATAAGAGAAGAAGATATTGTGGGTACGGCAACCTGGTTTGCTGTTAAGCCTGGTGGGTGTGGTAGAGAGGAAAAAGAGAGCTTTTGGAGGAGTTTGGTGAGTGTGGGGTGGAGAGGATGATGAAATTGAAGAAGCAAATCAGTGGCGATGAAGCTGATCCATTGGTAGAGAAGCAGTTGATGAAGCTATTGGGTGGTTGGATCTATAGAGATAAAGTTGATGAAGCTATTGGGTGGGTGGCTGATTAATGTGATAATTTATTGGTGGAGATTCAATCTCTAGCTTGGATCTCCACCATTCATTAAATAATGAAGGGTAGGGATCCATTTTATTTAAAAAATATTTTTTTTAAAAGAAAATTTGAAAAAGAAATATTTTTTTTTAATTATTTGGATGAACGGTGAAAATCATTTTAAACTTTCGTGGAAAATTATTATTTTTTTAGTTTGAAAAATTTTTCACTTTTTTTATTTTTAAATATTATAATTTTTTATTTTTTATATTAAAAAATAATTTATTTTATAATTTTTAAAATATTAAATTATTTTAAATCTCTATCGTAAAAATAGATGATAAAGATTTAAATAACTTATTATTAAAGAAAAAATGAAAGTAAGAGAAAATGACCCAAACATCTCTACTGTAGTTAACTCTTATAATCAATTACGATTAAATTGTTAATATACGAAAGGACGTTATAATAAAGACGGAATTACAATTTAGCTACCCACGCGAAACTCTAATTCAAGCGGAGCACATGTTTGGATATTATTACAATTTACCTACCTTCCGTTATCAACTTTCTGTTACCGTGAACTGATTCAGGGGTAAAGTTGTCATTTCGATGGGTAGTGGTCTAAAAAATAAAAAAAATTAAATGAATTAAAAAAATTACCATCTCTCTCTTTCTCCCTCTCTCTCTCTTGTTCTTCTGTCAATCTCTCTCTCACTCTCTGTCCCTTTCTCTCTTCTTGTTTTGTGACTCTTTCTCTCTTCTTCCTCTTATTCTTCTCCTTCAATCTCTCAAACCATCATAGATCTGGAAAAACCACATTTATCAAGTCCATTCATCAGATCTGGCTCGAAATCACTGTGCGAAGATGGATCAGCTCGGCGGCGATGCGGTAGGCTGTCTGTTGGTGCGTCGAGCGATGCGGCGGTGCGGAGATGGATCAGCTGGTGCGGCGATGCGGTAGGCTGTCTGCTGGTGCGTCGAGCGGTGCGGACGCTGTTCCCGACGTGGTTCGTGGAGCGACGCGGAGCGACGGGCTGCAGAGAAACTGATGGAGCGACAGGCTGCAGTAAGGAACGACGGGCTGCAGAGAAACTGATGGAGCGACAAGCTGCAGTAAGGAACGACGGGCTGCAGAGAAACTGATGGAGCGACAGGCTGCAGTAAGGAACGACGGGCTGTGTGTCGTTGTTGTGGAGCGGCGCGGCGCGACGCAGCGGTGCAGAGGTGATGGAATTTTTGTGATTGTTTGTTGGGTTGTAGAGAAGCTAATGGAATTTTTGTGATTCTTTGTTGGGTTGCAGAGAAATTGATAGAATTTTTTGTGATTATTGGTGGATGGAGTGTTTTACATTTTTTTGTATTTTGCTGGAAAACTTTGATTGTGATCCAGATCTTGAACATGATTTCAAGAGCTGGAAACTTTGTAATTTTGTATTTTTATGTTTGCATTTTTTTTATTTATTCTTTAATGAAAAAATTTTGTTAAGATCTGGGTTTGAATATATATTTTTTTAATTTATAATATTTGTTAAGATATGAGTTTCATTTGTTAAGATTTGAGTTTGAATATATATTTTTTTAATTTATAATATTTGTTCAATTTTTTATTCGGTCAATTACGTCAACTTCAGCAATCAAGGGTATTTTCGTCTTTTTACTTTTTTTTTACTGTTCACAGGCAATTTTAACGGAAAATTGATAACGGGAGGTAGGTAAATTGTAATAATATCCAAACATGTGCTCCGCTTGAATTAGAGTTTCGCGTGGGTAGCTAAATTGTAATTCCGTCTATAATAAAAGATAAATATTATTTTCGATCGTAATAAGGTGTATATTCATAGGTTTTGTGTAATTTGTGAGAGAGAGATATATATTTATATATATGATGGTTTAAATTTCCTGACAGGAAAGTAATCAACGTAATATGATTTTTCGGGGATTGGCGCGTGACAACAAAAACGATGTACGCAAAAATCATTTTGAAGCGAAAATATGACCCACGTGAGCATCGACATAGACAGCTCATTGGTAACAATCCACTCACATGACGCGGTTCTGATTTGCCCTACTCACCGCCACCGACCTTTTTTTTTTTTTCTTTTATCTACTTTCTACTCGCTGATCCGAATGGATATGGGAACCTTCTTTCCAAGTACAGGGATGAGGGTGTTATGGTAATTTTACTGTTTGAGATATTGCATTGTGGTGCGTGGACGTTTGTTTTTGGTTTTATGGAAGGGACCATCGGTTCCATACTCCATACCACATATTATTATTAATCAAGCATAAACTCCTTTTATCGGCCATTTTGTTTTTTGTTTAGTAAAAATCTAAGAACTTTGAGTGTAATTGATGTAGAAGTATTTGTCTTCAAGATTTTTATTTCATTTTCTCTTGTGTTATCTTATCATGTGGAAATGTTAAAATCATGTGAATTTAGAATATATATAAATAAAGAAAAACTTTCGGCACACAAAGTTTCGAGAGAAATTTAATAGATTTGATATGAACTCTAATAAACTCTTTTGGAATTTTCTAAAAAATAAATTATCTCGAATATTGTTAATAGAGTTAACAAATTATAATGTATAGCATATGAATAGAAAACTCTATTATATATACTAAACGTCTTTTTAAAATTAATCAAATCATATACCAATTTAAAATATATTTTTTTATCTATCAATCAAATAATGTTATTTTTTTTGTTTGCTAGAAATCCTATTTTGTAAAAGTTATGTCGTTGGTTAAAGTTCTACTCAGGAAAATGAAATAAAACAAATTGTTTTTTATCATAAGTCCTTGCGAAAATTTTAACTTAGTTCTTAATCATTTAGGAAATGATCATATTTTACATTTTTTTTTTTTTATTTTGGGTCCTTTCATTAATTAATCGAGTCTAATTTCTCTTATGACACGCAATTTTAACAATGTGCCATGTGTCCACTTACAGCAGGAAATTGGTGACTCATGACTATCACACTAAAAATAAAATAAAAGGAGATATATTTAAAAATGGAAAAGCTAGGAAGTTAGGAAAATATAGAAATAAATGGACGATGGAGACCCGAAAGATACTTTAACATTGATGATGGAGACTCCGCAAGGGATTTCCACTATCGGATCTCTATTGATCGCAAATGAAAACCAAACAATGGGCCTTTATCATCATCATCTATTGAGATTTATCATTAGGTTTTCATGAAATCACATTTAAACATTGTTTAAAAACAAAAAGAAAAACCACATTTAAAAGCCTAAAACGTAGGTCTCCATCGTCTTTCATATAGATCCATCGATAAATTTTCATCAATAAAAATACGTATTTAGATTCAATTAATACATATTCATTTTTTTAATTCTTAATTTATTATTAAGAATGCATATATCATTTGTTTAATTCTTAATTTATTATTAAATCATTTTCTCATTTTGTTTGGAGTTGCAATAATTGTATTAAATATTGCAAAATTTGAATTGTTCCGATGTAATTTACTCACGATCACATATACAAACATCAAACCTTTTTTTTTTTTTTCTTGCTTTCTCTTTTTAACTATTATCTTTTTTTAGCAAAAAGGAAAAAAATAATGTCATTTTGGAAGCTGGAGGAAAACAAGATTAATTTGAACTTATAAGATATCTCATGGGATGTATGTGTGAAAGATTTATTATTGGGTCACCTCAATGTCTATCATTAATACATTGTTTTCAATCATGAGGGACAATATTAAAGCCTATAATTTTATTGATATGAGTATGAAAGGCTTAGCATCAAATTGGATCACCTCAGAGTTATGTACATGTTTCTCTATTTGATAATAATAATAGTAATTGATTTATTCACAGGCACATATACAACCATCAAACTATTTTTCCTTTTAACAACTTTCAATATTTTAGAATTCGAGAAAGGACCAAATTTGAACTCATTATCCTATTGATTTGAGCGTATAAGACTTAATCTCGACATTCATCACGAGAATATATATATATATATATATATATTTAAATATGAGACTATTGTTTCACCTAACTATTCTTTCCAATGATAAAGAAAGTAAATGATTTAGTATTAACTTGCTATGGACTTAGAAATCATCTTAACCATTACATAAAAATGAATCATAGTTTAATCTAGAACATAAGGCTTCACATTAATATATAATTGGTAAGTGTTAACAGATACCCTAAGGGCACGTCTTTTAATTTTGTTAGTAACCAAAATTCAATCAAATAATTCATATTTATTCTTTTAACACATTGGTATACAAATTTTATATCTTGGAAAATATATATAACCTTTTTTATTTACTTTTTCAAACCACACAAGTTAACACTCGCACAATAAAAGATAAAAACTACCCACACAAAACTTGTAGAATACTTTAGTAGGAATTGAATGCCCACTATCTTAATTGATGAAAGATACACAATCATTTATACAAAGAGGTAATGTACAGTGTTAAAAATAGTTTGTTTGAAAGGAACTTTATAAACATATTTTAATTTGCTTTTTTTTTTTTTACTTCAGAAATGAAGATTTGAACTTAGGACGTTCATTTTATGTGATCAGGACTTTAGAAATATTTGAGAGCTATAGTTATGAACAAATTATAATTGTGGTCATATTATAACTTTTATGTATGAATATAAAATAATCATTTATATAAATAATCAAGGCCTGGTATTGAGGGACCATTTTCATGTAACTTGTAGAGTTTTTAACATAAGATTTGTGGTATTCAAAATGTGAATATGCGCATTAAAAGTGATATTCAAGATGAATATAGTGGTTGATATTACGCTTTACACCAATGAATATTATATGTGTGTAATCTAAATATAACTACAGAAATTTTGGCGTAAGTTGCACTAATTTCTAAGTTTTAGGTGAAATTACACATAACAGTAACTTTTATTTTAATTACATAAACAACCCAATTTATGTTGTCTATAAGGTCTATTCAATCAAAAACTTATTGGAGTTTGATATATTTGTTTTAAATGATAGATTTTGATGGAATTTATAGATTCTATAGAATTTTGAATTTCTAATGAAATTTATTTTGAATAAATTTAAATTTATTTAGACATTTTAAAAATTTGAATTAAATATATAAATTTGTATGTATTTCAAGAGAATAAAAAATAAATCTGAATTAAATATAGGGATATTATGAAAAACCCTCTTGAAAAGCAAAATAATAAGAAATTACACCTGATTTTCATTCTATTAAGTAAACCGTCCCCTGCTATCTTAAAAAACCAACCGGTGTTAACATTTGAGGGTAAAATAGTAATTTAATTAAATAATTACAATTTTAAAATGAGAAAAATTATAAACAAAATTAAAAAAATTAAAATTAAACAAATAAAAAGTTTTTTCTTATCATCATTCCTAAATTCATCAATTTAACACATCAATCTAAAATCCTAAATATAAAACACATTACCAACATCACCCCAAAGTGATGGAACCAACATCATAAACATCAATCCCAAAATATCAAAACAATCTAAAAACATCAAAATCCAATAAACTGAAAACAACTCAAAAAAAAAAAAAAAAATCACAATCAATCCAATCAAATCAAATCAAAAACTGGGTTGCAATGAACCCAATTTATGGGTTCGAATCGAACCCCGTTTCTAGGTTCGGAACCCAAAATTGGGTTCAAATGAACCCAGAGAAGAAGAATAGTATAAAAAGAAGAAGAAAAAAAGGAAGAACAGAAGAAGAAGAAAAAGAAGAGAGGAGTTCTAGATGAAGAAGAAGACGAGCGGGAGAAGAAGAAGAAGAAGAAGAAAGAGTGGAGACAGAGATGAAAGATTTTTGTGTGAATTAGGTTTACGTAGGTTTTTCAAAAAAAAAAAATTGTGTTATTTTTTTATTGTTCTTTGAAATTTGTTATTTTTATTTAATATTTTAATTAATCAATAGTTTAAAAGATATTTTAGCCATTTCGTAAGTTTGAAGGGTATAAGAGAAATTTTATAGAATAGAATAAGGGTATTTTGATCATTTTACTATTTTGGATAGAAAATATTAACATTTTGAATGAAAAGTTAATGTCAGGGGGCAGTTCACCTAATAAAATAAAAATTAAATGTAATTTCTAATTATTTTACTTTTCAGAGGAGTTTTTCATAATATCCCTTAAATTTATATAGATTTCAATAGGTTCCACACCTAAATTGTGATGAGCTTTTCAAAAATATTAATTGAATACGTCTAAACTTTTAAAATATTTTAAATTATCATACGATCTTTAATGTAACTTTTAAGTAATTTAGTATTTGATATGTCAAAATTATGTCCCAATGAATTATATGATTATTATAATATTATTTAATGACAAATTTAAGCATATTTTTTAAAACTAAGATAAATATAAAAGTTTTAAAAAAATTATTTGACTACAAAAAATTTTAATGTTTTCTCAAAAAAAGATAAAACATTTTAATATTTTCTATTAATTGAAGAGAAATGTCACGAGACTCATAGGTCAAAATAGGTCTTAATTTCTTTCAGTTGTTCGGACAATCTCCTCCAATATGCGGAAGTAACATTACAATTTACATCACCAGTGGAGTTCCTTAAAATTATATTTTTAAACACTTTATTTTGTTGATTTTAAATTAAAAATTATTAATTTTGAAACTAGTTAAAAGCTTTATTTTAATAAATTTTCAATTTTAAAAAAATTTATGGTCATTTTAAACTCCTTAGGTTTATTTATTTTCTATTTTTTAAATAACATTTTACTTTTATTATTAAATAAACTGCTAATCAAGACAATAATCTGTAGAACTTAAAGATATTTGTAATAATAAAAGTAAGATTAATGCTAGATTTATTAAATTTTTTATATAAATTCATATATTATATTATTTAAATAATATAATATATGAATTATTAATATTATATTAATTATTATATCATTTCATAATTTATAAGATATCTCAATCCTTATATTATATTATTTACGTAAAAAAGAAAGTTTAAAAAACCTAGTACCGCTGACAATGTTACCAAAAATTAGAGAAAACAAACAATTTTGTCCTCACAACACAACACGAGATCATGGTCTATGATATGACCTTCAATAATTTTTATAAGGTCGATATTAATATAGCGAGTGGGTCAATTATTATCGCCCAGATCCAATCCATAAATCATGTTTCGGTTCCAACGCCATATTTTACACGTGGCGATATATCAAAGCGAGTACTTCCTAATCAGCATACCAGAGAGTATTATAAACTCTCCTGGCAATGAATGTGTCCCCAGTGGGAGTCAGATCATATAATTTCCTTTCTCTCTATTTATTTTTAATTAGTTTTTATTTATTTTTTTTTTCGTCCCTCACTAAATAAATACCACCACTCCCTTCGCTTCTCACGTTCAGCCATCGAAATACTCTCTCTCTCTCTCTCGCTCCCTCTGCCTCTCTCAATTCTCTCAAATCTGCATATTGCACAACCCCGGTGCACGATAGTCTCGTCCACCGCATTTTCCACAAACAAACGTTTATCGGATTTTTAGTTGTTCTTTTTAATTTTTAATTTTGTTGTTTTTGGGGTGTTTTCGTTGCTCTCTCATTCTCTTTCATAGAACGAAATGGCGGCGACAAGCGCGAGAGTGAATCTGGACGGCAGGCCGATCAAGCCGATGACAATATGCATGATCGGCGCCGGCGGCTTCATCGGCTCGCACCTCTGCGAGAAGATTCTCTTCGAGACTCCTCACAAGATTCTCGCTCTCGATGTCTACAACGACAAGATTAAGCACCTCCTCGAACCGGAGACGCAGACCTGGGCCGACCGGATCCAGTTCCACCGGCTCAACATCAAGCACGACTCTCGCCTCGAAGGCCTCATCAAGATGGCAGATCTGGTCCTCTCTCTGTTTTCCCGATCTGTCATTTCCGCCTCTTGATATTTTGTCTCTTGTCGTTAATGCGGTGGTTTTCTTTTTTTGTTTTTGTGATAATTGTGGTGGTTTTGTAGACTATCAATCTGGCTGCGATTTGTACTCCGGCGGATTACAACACGCGTCCTCTCGACACGATCTATAGCAATTTCATTGACGCGCTTCCTGTGGTACGTGTGCATGTGTTTTGTTTTTATCTGTTAATTATTATTATACTGCATTAATGACGTAGTCATTTTCGTTTTGTTGAATTCTGTTATTCGTGTTTTTGATTGACGTTGATTTCGGTTGGTGTGTATCGTTTTTATTTTTTATTTTTATTTTTATTTTTATGTTTTTTGCCTTGAAGGTTAAATACTGTTCGGAGAACAACAAGCGTCTGATTCACTTCTCAACTTGTGAAGTGTACGGGAAAACTATTGGAAGTTTTCTTCCTAAAGATAGCCCTCTTCGTCAGGTAAAACTAACCTTTCAATTTCTTTTTTTTTTTAATAAAAGGGAGTAATTGAGATCTGTTTGTGTGACATCTGTTGAATATTGTGATTTAATTGCGTGTTTGATTTTGAGGGACACTTGATTGGTATTGTACTGAGATTGTTTTGAGGTGTAATTTGGATTTGTGTTCATGGGTTCACGACATGTCTGGTGGAAAACATGAAAAAAAAAAAAAACGATAGATGGATAATTAATGAGAGATTAGATTTAGGCCATTTTTTTGGGTCCACTTTTAAGATTAGTAGGTCATTATAGGAACTGTGTTTTGGTGCTACTTTCGTTTATATTACGGAATAATAGCATTGCTGCACCAAGTGGGTATCTTTTTTTTTTCTCCGTTTGAGTAGTACCACCACTTTAGTTTGTGTATCAAGAATGTTTGTGAAGAGAACTCTTCTAGTTGTAAATGGGGTAAACTGATGAAGTTGTCTACCTCTTTTTTTTCTTTTTTTTTTTTTGCTTCTTTAATTTGAAAAGAATATTTACGAGGACATTAGTTACACCTCTAATTAGACATTTGAATGCTCTCGTATGTGTATTAAAGTTGTGTTTTCTTGAATTTAGTCAGGCAATTGCCCTTTTTCTGGTCTGTTATTGGGATGCTAATTAATAAATCTCTTGAATAGAGCATCGGAATGCTCTTAGGACTGTCTGAAGCTTATAGTGTGATGGAAAACAGTTTAACTTAAAGTTCTAATTGGATAGAAGGGCAATGTGGAGCTGGTAGAACTGTATTGTCTTGTTTCAGGCATTTCATTTTTGGATGAATTGTTGGCTATTTAATTTAAGTTGAAGAGGACTAGATAGTACTTGTTCTTTTGAGAAAGTACTTTTTTTTGTGAACTCTCTTGCTTTTATTTAAGTGATGATTCACCTGGACGAACATATTGAGTTATCTAAAGAATTGTGGATAAATAGTATGAAGAACAAGGACAGCGTATAACATGTTTGATATGTATGTTGTGTTGTGAAGCATTGGTGGTTTGAATTGGGATTGTGCATCAGTAGTTAGGGTGAGATTTGAATTTTGCCACTTTGATTTTGTAGTTTCAAATCAGTTCTGCTGAACAACTGTTACTTGTTGCTGAACGGTCTTTTTTGGGCCTGGTTTCTGTGGTTTTTCTTTGCTAGACTTATTCAGTGAATTAAAATTATAATTTTTTATGTTGTTTGTTGGGTGAAACCGATATTATTTTGTTTTTGCATGAAACAACATTTTAATGCTTTGCACAAGTATCATTTCTATCGATTTTCCTTGTTTATTGTCAAAACAGTTTGTCTCTTACTGTGGACATTATGTGTTAAATTTTGTGTTGGCCCTGATAAAATGCTGAGGAATTGATGCTGTTATTTGCTCATCTTTTTTCTTTTTTTGCCTTGTTGATGATAGGATCCTTCTTACTATGTTCTCAAAGAAGATGCCTCCCCCTGCATCTTCGGCTCCATTGAGAAGCAGAGGTGGTCGTATGCGTGTGCCAAACAATTAATTGAGAGGCTCATTTATGGTGAGAATCCTTTCGGTTAATCATACTATATTCGTGAGATATGTGGATGTATTTTCTAACTCTGGTTTTACTCTTATTGCAGCTGAGGGTGCTGAGAATGGTCTCGAGTTCACCATTGTGAGACCTTTTAACTGGATTGGACCCAGAATGGATTTCATTCCTGGCATTGATGGTCCAAGTGAGGGTGTTCCAAGGGTTCTGGCTTGCTTTAGTAATGTATGTTCAAGCTTCGAAGTTTGTAATTCTGTTGTTTTTAAGTTTTTTTTAATGTGATATAAGTCATAGTTTTAATAATATTGTTATCCCATCTCAGAATCTCCTTCGCCGTCTACCACTCAAGCTTGTGGATGGTGGTCAATCTCAGAGAACTTTTGTTTATATCAAAGATGCCATTGAAGCTGTCCTGTTGATGATTGTATGTTGCAACTGGCTCTTCTTCTAGTTCATTTTTTAAGCAAGGCAAGTGAAACAAGTAACTAAGTAGTTTGATCTCCCTGTGCAGGAAAATCCGGCGAGGGCCAATGGTCATATCTTCAATGTGGGCAACCCCAACAATGAAGTTACGGTTCGTCAGCTTGCTGAAATGATGACTGAGGTGAAGGATTTTATTTTTGTTTACATTTGTATTTCATCTACTTATTTGTCATCAGCTGTCATATACATTCTAAGGGACTTAGGATTTAAAATCTTCTTTACTTTACAGGTCTATGCAAAGGTGAGTGGAGAACCTGCTCTTGAGACACCAACAATTGATGTCAGCTCCAAAGAATTTTATGGTGAGGGATATGATGATAGTGACAAGAGAATTCCAGACATGACCATAATAAATAGGCAACTTGGTACTTTCTTGCTTCTTTTAATGCCGTAGAATTTTAAATTTCCCTTTCATCGACAGCTGAGGTTCTCACCAGAAATAAGTTGTTTTTGTGCCAGGTTGGAATCCAAAGACATCACTCTGGGACTTGCTTGAATCGACCCTTACCTATCAACATAGGACATATGCCGAGGCCATTAAGCAGGCCATTTCTAAACCAGTTGCATCCTAAGGAGAAGTTGTTCAGATGCATGTAAGAATGGAGGATTTATCCTTAGTTGTGCTTGTGGAAATGTTTAAATTCTTTTTGAGGACGTCTTAAATATATCTGAATGGTTGATTCAAATATACACTACATTTTTTCTGTCTCCAGTGTCGGTTGTTAATAGGTCGCAGTAGTTCTGGAAGCTGTATTTTCAGATATGTGTTGAGAAGACATTAGATTCGATTCTAACAGGAACTATATCATATTACTGTAATGTTGCTGGAGCAGTGGGCTACGGCATGATAGGGGCATTATACAAGGAAAGCTGTTTTTGTTTCTCTAGGAGTTGGCCTGTCTTTCCTCTATAGTGTCTCTCCTGGGGTGTGTTGTATCAAATTGTTTGACCTCTCAGGCTCATATTTTCCTTAAATTATTATTTATTAATTCCTTGCATGTAATAAATTATTATTTATTAATTACTTGCATGTAACTTTTATGTTTTATTCTAAAATTTGTTAACTTCCTGAGCAGAGCTTGGTTGATGTTGATGATGAAAATCTAATGATACAATGGGAAAGGAAATTTTGAATATAACTGAAATGTGTAAACATGGTTTTCAGTAAAACAAACATTCTTGTCTGATCAGGGTCTCGCCGTTTTTCCTTGCATTTACGTACTAATTGAGTTTTGCTACTCTGGCTCTTTTCCTTTCATTCATTTCTTAAATGAAACATTTTTTAAGGCCGTTCGAATCCATAGATTAATTTTGATTATGGGTTATTCGCAAACTACGAATTTTAGGAGCAATGTTAAAGTCTTAAAGATGAAAAAATTTCATCAAAAAAACTTTGGGCCCCTGTGCAATGTGTTGGTACCAATCCCGCATAACGGAAGGGTAAAACTTTTCTCCGGCCAGTGTATCACCGTCACTCGTATGCTCTTCCATTGGTTTATTGTCAACGGGGAGACACAACCCAGCTTATTTATTTAATATCAAGTAGTGTGCACTTCTCGGAGTGTGTTTCACAAAGAAGAAAAAAATAATGAAGTGCAGAGTGGAGATAACCTGCGAGGAGTCGAGTGTTGGCTTAAGATTTTAATGTTGAATCAAGAATTTAGTACCTTTTCTTTTGAAACTGAATTTAGTACTTAATAGCAAGTTGAAGCATATTATTAGTGGTTGGACAGAATTCTAGAGAGGTTGTCCAACATGTCAATGGGCTGTTCAAAGAGAGAGAGGGAGCTGTCTAGTCTGCCTAACTAAAGGATCCCGGCCCATGAGAATAGAAGCGATGTCTTGGCAATTAATGAAGTACTTAAACCGTGTCCAATATCTGAGAGGCTCTTCTTAGGCAGCACATTTCCGCTTTTCTCAGGCATTCTTAGAGTTGTGGAGACAGCAATTCACATTTGCATGATGCCTTGCAGAATATCAAATAAATCCAGGATTTTTCTTTTCATTGCATCACTCATGTGAGTTAGTTAGATATGTGGATAAATGCAAAGGTTGACTATTTCAGATAGATAAAAGAGTCATAGAGACTTAAAAACCAATATAAATATATTATGTGAGCTTGTGATCAATTTGGAGTTAGGAGACACAACCTATCTCAAGTGTTTTTCCTCATCAATATTCTTATTCTACTACTCTTCCTTTGAGTTCAAAATCTGTAACATTTTGACTCCGTTTTATTACTTTACTGGCAAAATGTTCAACCAAATGTGTATTATTTACCATTCTTGTTAAGAATTGAGGGACCTGGTGTCTTGTCCTAAGCACTAGACTCAAATTCACAAAGAAACAAAGAAATTAAATAGACCTGTCTTTCAATGTTGAGTGTTGTCTGTTGTTCACACTTCCTTTCTCATTTTTTTATGCTTCGAAGTTATAATTACAGCAACTTAAATATGATTCTTCTTGTACGATTTCTTAAAATTAAACAAATTGCATATTTACGTTTAATAAAATAGTTGTGCTCTTCCTTTTTACTTCAATGATAAATGTTTGAGTTTCACTTTTGTTTATTAAATAGTAAGAAGTCTCATATAGCAAGAGTTGTATTCTAGACTATAATTATAATGAACGAACTTATCAGGTTCAAGTAAACTTTTTATCCAACTGGTGTTAAATTAAAATGGTTATGAACAAAATAAGTTAGATTTTGATTTATAATTTCACAATAATGTGAGGAACTAGGATGCAATATTTAAAAATAATCAGATTTATTTTGATACATTTTGCATATGATGAATCATTGCATCTTACCAAATTTAGATGCCATGTGGCACAACATTTACATGTCATAATCTAATGGGAGGTTAGACCAACTACTGGTGCTCATGAGGAGTCATGGCATCTTTTCTCATACATCTCACTTGCTAACTTAGGATCTTCATTGCATCATCATTATTCATTATTTGAGTAGTGGTTGAAACTTGGTGGGGCTCATGTTCAACAAATTTGACTTCGCTTGAATGATTTTAAATAGACTGGCAAATGCTTTTTATAACAAGAAAAACGAAGCCTAATTTGGAAAATCACTTTTGACATCTCAACTGCTGTGGAAACAATTCAAACTACCCCTCCAAACTAGCCCTTTTGAATGTTCCGCAGATGTAACATAAAGTTATCAGAAGGAAGTTTTTAGTCAGCAATTATATCTCAATGCCTCACCTTTAATCTGCTAAACACCCACTACCACTAGTCTAAAGTATATAAATGGGCAGAATATTATAATGTAGATGACAACAATATTCAATCTTCTGAGATTGTGTTTGAATATACATACATACATAAATATATATAATGATTGTTTTAAACAAATACCACAAGCAAATAGAACTGCTTTTGGTTTCTTGAAGTTTTTTGATTATTTGAAAGTGATTTGAACCATAAACAAAAACTTTTTTGAACACCTTGTAATTTTCTAGTTCTTGTTTTCAAGTATTATTTTTATAATTGAACCAAACACCATAATCCCAAACAAAATTATTTAAATATTTTATTTTATTGTTTTGAATTTACAGTAACCAATAACTTGTATATAAAACTTCGAAGGCATGATGAAGTACAATCATTGACACAACTTCACATATGCATGCCTCATAGGGACTTCTGTTAGTGTAAGTAGTAGGATCCAAAACCAATCGAATGCAATGATATGCAAGAAGCTGTCATGCACAATTCTCTCATTTTGAGAATTGTACATGAACTGAAGTGCATACAAAAAAGGTGGACCAAATCAAATTCATCTTTTAAGGTGAGTGGTAAATGGGGACCAATTTTAAATTTCTTCGTGGCACATTTTCTAAGGTTCAATATTGAGAAGGCGTAATTGAGATGGCCCAAGAAGAGAGAAATGATTAAAAAAAAAAAAAAGTTGCATTTTCACTTCGCTATGGTAAGAAAATGCTACAATAATTAAAGTTAAGTCAGTTAGGAAAAATTGTTACATAAAGCATTACAATGAGTTTATCGTGTCCTTTGTAGGTAACTACATGTTTTAGATGTGACAAAATTTTCTAAAGTGAACTAATTATCGTTATTATCGTAAGATAGATATATATATATATATATATATATATAAGGTTTGGATAGTGATATAATGGTAAACCCACTAACACCTACCTTACACAATTTGTGGGTTCTTTCCCCTACCCATTGTGGATTGTCCCCTCATTTAATGTGATTTGCTCTCCCACACTTCTTAGTAGCTGTTCCCCAGATTATAGTTTAGAGTCTTATCTCGTTTGCTCCCGATTGTTTTTTAGATTAGTATTAGTACTCAAAAAAAAATATATTTTTTTAATATTGTAATAACACAAATAACATGAAATTATTATAGTAGAAAGTTTTATAATTTTTAAAAAACCAAAAAAAGTGATTTGGCTAGTGAAATTTTCCTATCTTGAGTATGACAGATGAAATAGAAAAATTGATTGAAGAATTACATAGACTAATAAACAATACAAAATTTTGCACATTCACTCATAAGTTACCTATTCACATCTACGATAGAGGACTCGAATTCCATGGTGTGCATTTACTAGCAAGTAAAGATAGTTTTCACTTTTCATGTGAAAAACTTGAGTAGATTTTTAATCCACACATAATGCTTAATCTCGGTAGCTTCACGCAAACAATTCCAACAAACCTTCGAATCCTAATTGTTGGTGTAGTATATATCTAATTATCCATGTAATTATTCAAAATAAATAATTAAATTCTATTTTTTTTTAAATTTTGTTTAATGTTTTTTATAATTAATATAAAATATTTCTTGTCATTCTCAAGCCAATTACTAATGATTTGCAATAACTCCTCAATGTGCTTTAGTAGTATAAAATACTTATTTAATCTGATAATGATAGAAATTGTGTGCACACCACCCTTTAATTCTTAAGTAAATGAACTCTGGTTATAGAACACAGAGTTCCATTTTTCAATTCTCAAACCAATGAACCCCTATTTTAAAACTCAGAAGTGTGGGTAGGTTTTTTTTTTTTTAATTTAATTTCCTCTAAAAAAAGTTTACTTTACCCCTATCTTAAGTAATATCTTAAAAAATCATGTAATGATTAGCATAATAATCGTGTATCCCCTATTCATAATAATTAAAGAACATGCTGTTTTTGGTCAAAAAAAAAAAAAGAAAAAGAACATGCTGTTTTATTTTGCCCATAAAATAGAATTAAATAAATAAAAGACACTACCAAATCGAAAGTGCAAGATCTTTATATGATTGTGGCCTCTCTCGCAACTTATGCATTATTATTATTATTTTAAATCAACTTATTCATTATTTTGGAGATTTAATATATTGATTTATTTTTTAGAAAAATACATCTAATTTTTTGTTTAGCAATTACACTCTTTGAAATCCGAAAATTATATAAAATACAAAAAATGAAGAGTTCGTGAGATTCATATTGAATTAGGCGGTCTGCTTTGAATCGAATAATGGGTACTTCAAGCATCCAAGAAACTTCTAATTTTGTATTATCATATTGTTACATGCACATTTTAATAACACCAAAAATAAAAGTATGGTTTGCTCCGACTGAAATCAGAGTCTTCCAAATGTTAGCAAATTAGTAAATACTAACTCATTTTCTTATGATGAAAGCAATTTAACTTTTATTAACCATAAATCTCTAATTTATAGAGCAACTTCAATAAATAAACAAAATTCAACATAATAGTAGATAATGAGATAGATTTGTTCAAAAGACAAAAAAAAAAAAAAAAAAAACCAGAAAATGAGATAGATTTAAATCCAATCTAATCCTATTATAAACCTAATATCTATCTCTATTCAAATTCAAAACTAAAAACTAACTAATATTATCAAAACAAAAATATGACCGTAACATTCCACCACAGTTCCAAAGCCAACGTCCACGTTGGTCAACATCATCAAACTGGGCAGTAAAATATGAACGTAACATTTCACCATATTTTCAAAACCAATGTCCACGTTGGTCAACATTACCAACGTTGACTCGACAGTATATATTTTCACTTTGACGGCTTCACTTAACTATCGATATTCAGTGTCATAATATTACTCATGTACATAATATTAGCACATTTTAATCTAGTCCATAAGTCGGACGTTTTCATTGCTTGGATGTAATGGTAGTTCGACATGAGAGCTGAGGTGCTTCATAACTGGTTCCATGCCAAGCTCTGATAGCAAATGTTACATGCACATTTCAATAACACCAAAAATGAAATTCGGGTTGCTTGAGGGAAATCAAAACCTCTCAAATGCTAGCTAATACTAACACACTTTCTTATTATCAAAACAATTTTAATTTTATTAACCATAAGTGTTCAATTTATGTGACAACTTCAAAATATAAATAATAATTTAAGATAAAAACTAAAAAATAATGAGATACAGTTAATTCTCATCCTATTTTGAACTTATTTTGAACCTAATCCTATTTTGCCACTTTTCAAGTTCCAATCTCTCTTTTCTTCTCAGATTTAAGTTAGTTACTTTTGTTTGATTGGAAGCTTGAATAAATTAGTTTTATATTTATAATTTTTAGGTGTTATGCACTTGAGTTGAATCTAATGTCATTATTTAGTAGATTGGTAATGGGTATATTTACTTACATGGATATTATTATATTTGTTTTGATAGAAATAACGTAATTATGTTATATTAATTTTAACTCATAATAAATTTTGGTGACGAAAGAACTCACAAAATTCAAAGTAAATGGAAAAACCAGTCAACAACTAAACTTACCCAGTATTAAAACTAAACTGAACCAAATCGAAATTTTTATAATCTAGATTGGTTTGGTTTTATTGTATAATTGATTTTGATTTGCCTTGTTAATTATTAAACCAATATGGTATGTTTTTTGTGTAGACAAACTCAATCCAAACCAAACCAACCGATGCCCTCCCATGGAAAGAAAGCATGAAGAAAGAGAGCGCACCAAAGAAAAAAACAGTGTAACTACGATATTAGATTACTTTCGCATCTATATAAACCCAAATGTGAAAAACAGTTCCAAACAGATACAATAAAAGTTTCATCACAAAGATGATGCTCAAAACGACACTCACTCATTGTAAATATAAATTAATAACCAAAACCTGTTCCCATTCACACAATTTTTATCATTAAATTAAGGATTCTACTTCATACAGCATCTGTATACATACAATAGATAGTACCCTTTTATTCAAAAAACCTTTTCATAAAATTATTATTATTACTCAACCGAAAAAAAAAATTATATTACTAGTTTATAGATACTATAGAATTAATTTAAGTTAATGAAACTAACGTTAGTAGTATGACCTTGAATCAGAGATGAATAAACATATTTTTAAGATAATAGCGATTGTAATATATTAAAATTTTCAATAAATAAAGAAAACTTGTAAGTTTTAAAATTAATATCAAAAAATTTAAATTAAATTTTCATAACATCATATTAAATTAGCTTACGAGTGATCTAATAGTATTAATCTTTCACTGCTAATTTGAGAACTCATATTCATTTTAATCTTAGTAAAATTCTATAAAATATTTTTTAATATAAATTTATATGTAATGTATTTTCTTTAGTCTCGACACGAATACGCTACAATAATTTAAAAAAAAATATATATTATATATATACAATTAAACCTATATATTATCTTATTGAACGGATACATATTAAAATCTCTTTTTTAAATTAAGATTTTAGTTATTCTAGTCTCATCATATATTATTATACTACATTTGATATCAAAACAAAACTATTAGTTGTTTGTTTTCTGCGATTAACATTTAAAGAATCATAATTGAATCTTTTAATTTGTTTTATTTGTTTTCTAAGAGGTAAAATAACTTTAAAATATATAAAGTAAAAAAAAAACTAAATAAATGAATAAAAAGTAATGTTATGCTTCTCATTTTTTTCTTGCTTAAATCCATATCAAATGATGTAATGTTATTTGGGTATAGATTTGGATAAATGATTTGGAAAGGTTAACATTGCTCATGAATAAATTAAATGTGGAGTAAAAGGAAAATTTAATTTGTTAAATCATATTTATAAATTGTTTTTTTTTTCCGCCTCATTTCTCTAATACCATTTTCTTCTCTTTCATGGAAGTACGTTTGAAAATCTTGTGAAGTAATCAAGCAAGGTGATGAGTGACAGCTGTCCACATTCATGCACCATTGGAAACAGAATGCAAACTATTTTCTCATTGCTTTTCACCCGGACTTTTCTACTCTCTTTTCTTCCCTTGAAAAGCAGAAGAAATTTACTATTCAATTTACCCATATCAAAGTTCACACATGACTGCCTCAAAAAAAAAAAAAAAAAAAAAAAATCACGCATGATAAGTTTGTTAACTTTCCATATTTTATATATAAATGATAAACATTCAAATCTTACCATATATATTTATTAATTATGTGAAAAATAGCAATTTCATAATTACACAAGTAAATTTAAAAAATTGATGTCTTCCATATTTCTAATGGGCCCAATGTCTTACTTAAATATATATATATATATATGTTAATGAATTTCTTTCTATTTTTATATATCTTTTATTAAAGATAAAATGGTTAGTAAATTTATTTTTAATAAAAAAAATGGTTAGTGAAAAAAGTAATATTAGACTTTTTGAAATTTTATATAAATTTATATAAATAATATGGTATATGAATTGTTAAAATTATATTACTTATTTTATTATTTTATAATTTATAAGATATTGATTAAGATTTAATCATGAATTTAGAAAAAAAAATTAAATAGTTTAATAATAACTAACAAAAAGAGAGAGAGAGTCATTATGGGATGCGTTCACACATGACACGGCAAGTAACCAACCAGAAGGATGTGCCCTAAGTGGGTCCCCGTGCCCCTTGTGGTGAAAGCCATCGACCCATAGACCAGACCAGACCAGACCAGACCCGGAAGCTCCTCTTCACTTCTCTTCTCCTCCTCCTCTTGCCTCTTCTTCAAACAACACACGCGTTTTCCTGTAATGATGAGACCATTTTCAATTCCATTGCTACCCACAGTCAACCTCTTCAAACCCAAAAAGCTTCTTTTTTATTCCCATTTTCTTTTCTATCAATCATTCTCCATGTCTCTCTGCCGGCCTTAGTTTTTAAATTCTCTGCTTGTTTCTTTTTTTAAGTCTTTTTATTTCTTTTGTGTGTCGTGATCTGTGCATTCTTTTCCTGCTTTGGCCTGCTTGTATTTTTAACAGAATGGTCCAAGCTGTTGCTGTTGTTGGGTTGTCTGCCAGTGAGCTTTTATCAAACAACAACATAAACTATACATAACACAACATAACACACTTGACTAGCTGTAAAGCCTCTCCAATTCACTCCCTGGGGACTCTGTTGGTTTTCTTCTCTTTTTGTTTGCCACCTTTGTTTTCTTTTTCTTTAATTTAAGAGGGTTTTATTCGAATTGTGATGGACATGTAATATATATTTCTATTTTTTGGTACTTAAGTTGGGTCAGTGTTCTTTTTCAATTGTGTTTAAAGACATTTTCTTTGGACTCAATTGAAGTTGGTTTGTTAGATAGAAGAAGAAAAGAAAAAAAGGGTCTTCTTTTTTTTCTCTCTATATATATTTTTTTCATTCTCTAAGTTATGGCTCCTGCAGGGAAGGTTTCTGGGTTCTATAGAGAAGGCAATGACTGGTAAGCTTTCAATGTAGCTTTTTCCATTTTGTTGTTTCTTGTTGATGGGTTGGCTTTTCTAGGCTCAATTTTGAAGTTTTTCCTTTGTTTTCCTATTTTGGATTTTCAAGTTTTGTATTGGGATTGTGTTGTGGAAAGAATTATGGAATGTAGACTTATTTTGGAAATATTGCTGCATCCATTTATATAGTTTCATGGAAGGACTGAGAGATTTGTATTAAAATTTTTTAGTTCTGGGGAAGAGAATGAATGCAATACTAATGGTTGCTTTTAAGGTGTTTGTGTTATAGAGTGGTAATTTCTAATTTAGGGAGAGGTGATGTGTGTGTGACATTCGTTTTGTTGGTGTGGCAGGTACTGCAATGCAGGGTTGTCAAGTGATATAACTGTTATTGTGGAGGGTATAAACTTCCATCTTCACAAGGTATACCATATTTGCCCACTTATGTAGGATTTAAGGATCTGAGAAACTGTTTGGCTTTTGTGCTTGTATTATCTTTAGAGTGAAGGTTTATGCTGGATAGACTTTCTTCTTGCCTGCTGATAACATCTCACAGAATAATGGAATAGCAGTGGAGGCCAAAAGGGTGGCAATGAAAAATATTATAGAAAATAGGATACAACATTATGTTTGAGGAATCTGAAATGTAGAATGTGAATATCATGAATTAAATTAGTTATGGCAACATTTATAAGCTTTAAGTGTCAAATGTTTTATTCTCAATTTAAGGGGCTCATTTGGCCACTTATCATTAGGCTATTTGTTTACATTTTGGAAATATCACATGCTTCAATGGGGTATGATGATCATACAGGTCCAATGAGATTCAATTTGGTTTCTGAACATAGAATTGTAGTATTGGTCAGGAGTGTACATAATAGTTTTCTTGTTTTAGAACTAGAAATCGGCATGTTAAATCATGTCATTTGATATGTTTTCACCCCTCTCTCTCCTATGATCAATTTCTGTCAAGTTCCTTTGAGATGGCTGTTCCTGTGGTAGATTGTTTTATTTCTCAATTTGTCTTGGCATGGAGATTAATGTTTAAGTCTCATATTTTCTCATCACTTTGTATCCTCTTGGTTCCTTTTATGGCGATTCCATCTAAAAGCTGCCAAGGTTGACAAGAACTGTAAAAACCAAGCAATCAGCGTTGGCACGAGACATGAAAATTTAGGGTTCTCAAGGCTATATTGATAGATGTTTTCCTCAAATTTTTAACATAAATGATTTGGTTTCCAGTGCTGGGACCAGTTTTTTTTCGATTTTTATTTGCTGTGTTGTTTTTCATTGTGTATTTCCTTGATAGTGATGACTCAAACTTCTTTGCTGATGCAAAAAATTGTTTTGTGGCATTAAGTTTCTGTGTCACAGATCAATTTAGTTTGAGTGGTTCAAACACTGGAATAGTCATGTTTTCTTTTTCTCTGTAACATGTTCGTGCATGTGCATGTGTGAGAAAGAAGGAAAGGGGGGAGGGACATCATAGTAAGTTTGGTAACTGCTTGCTTTTACCATGTAATTTCGTGAAGGGAGTATGCAGGATAGGTTGGGACAACTTTTATGTGGTCTGCTAAAGATATGTACTATTAAAGAACTGTATAAAGTACAATTGTAATCTCCAAAGAATTTTGGCCCTATTGCAATATGATGTTGTATATCAAAGTAATCAAATCATTCTGGCCACTGATTTGAAGTGAGCTTTGTGGTGTTCACTGGTGGGTAGTGATTAATCTTATGTGTATCATCTGTATGTAATTTGATTCTCTGGTCGCTGTTGAATGTTATTTGCGATACCTGTCTCACCATGTAATGAAATTATACCATTACAGTGATGAGGCTAAATGATCTTTATTAATTAAATGACATCTGGTGAAGTTACCTCTCCCCATGTCCCCCTACTGCGTAATTTTCTCTGAAATTCAAGGCAATTAATGTGTCTTGTTGATTTTGTTGTTTTCACGTTTACTAACAAATTACTATGTTTTTATATATATATATATATATATATAATGCGGTTATAAGCTTAGTCTCTATATTCTATATAGTGTACTATACTTATGTACTTCTTAAGAATAGTTTCTGTTGGGTCATTTCCTATAAATTGAAGCTTTTGGGATTAACAGTTGCTCAGCATAGTAACAGGGTCTATTTGACCCAGAGATCATGTGTTTAAATCCTGAGAAATCTCCATTTTATCGATTAACTTGTGTTTGTGTCTAAATCCATTTGACAAGACATCACTTAATTTGGGTATTCACCTGAGAGAGCATCTTTTATATTTTATATGTTAGATGATATCCTGTAAATTTAAGTTTAGAGGATAAATGGTTCCTCATATTGTTGTTGCATTCTATTTTAAAGAAGGTTGGTGATCATGACAACCTTGCATGACTTTGCAGTTTCCGCTTGTATCAAAATGTGGGAAGATTGCACGAATTTGTGAGGAATCTCAGATTGCCCATAAAAAGACTTTTGTCACTGTGCTTGAAGAATTCCCTGGCAGCCCTGACATTTTTTTGATTGCTGCTAAATTCTGCTATGGCATTCGGGTGGACTTGACACCAAGAAACATAGTAATGGTGTACTGTGCTGCAGACTACCTAGAAATGACAGATGAATATGGTGAAGGTAACTTAGTTTCTAAATCAGAGAGTTTTTTTCATAAGAATGTTCTTCGAAACTGGAAAGACTGTATATTGGCTCTTCAAAGTTCTGAAACCATACTGCCTCGGGCTGAAAAGCTCCAGATTTTGAGCAAATGTTTCAATGCTCTATCTGTGATGGTTTGCACGGATCCTAGTTTGTTTGGATGGCCCATGATGATGTATGGTAGCTTACAAAGCCCTGGTGGAAGCATCCTGTGGAATGGAATAAACACTGGGGCAAAAATTCGTAGCTCAGAATCTGACTGGTGGTTTGAGGACATCTCTTACCTCAATGTGAGTTTGTTTGAAAGACTTATAAAGACAATGGAAGGAAGAGGTATAAGACCTGAAAATTTAGCAGGTGCCATAATGTACTATGCCAGAAAGTACCTTCCAGGTCTGAGCAGATGGCAGGGTGGACAAAGTGGCAAAACTAGAACATTTGCAAGTTTTAGCCTGACTCCTGCATCTGTTGATCAAAAGGTGTTATTAGAAAGCATTGAGAAGCTTCTGCCTGAAAAGAAGGGGAAATCTTTTTGCCGTTTCTTACTTGGACTTCTTCGTGTTGCATTGATATTGGATGTCAATGACACATGCAAGGAATCTTTAGAGAGGAAGATAGGGATGCAACTGGAACTTGCAACTTTAGATGGCCTTCTGATTCCCAGTTATTCAGATTCTGATACTCTGTACAATACTGACTGTCTGGAAAGGATCATGCATTATTTTATGTCCTCAGAATCAGTGATAACATCATTTTCGCCAGCATCATTAGATCTAGAAACATCACCATCATCTGAACCATTAAGGAAAGTTGCAAAATTGATAGATAGCTATCTCGCTGAGGTTGCTTCTGATGTAAATTTGAAACCGGGAAAGGTACGCGCTCTTGCAATGGCTCTTCCAGAATCTTCGAGACCTTTTCATGATGGACTATACAGGGCACTGGATATATATTTCAAGGTTTGAATTTGCTAGACCAATTATTGAGATTGAAGCTTGTTAATTATGGAGGTTTATAATTGTTAATTTCTTTATGCAGGCACACCCTTGGCTCTTGGAAAAAGACAAGGAAGAACTATGCAACATCATTGACTACCAAAAACTCTCCATCGATGCCTGTGCACATGCTTCTCAAAATGAGAGGTTGCCACTTAGAGTTGTCCTACAAGTCTTATTCTTTGAGCAGATGCAGTTGAGAACAGCACTAGCTGGTTGTCTTCATGTGTTGGACACAGAAAGTGCCCCAGCAGGTCCCTTGACTATTCCAAGTGACATGGCAGGTCAAATTGTGCAGAGAGACGGGTGGGTTACAGTTGTACGTGAAAACCAGGTTTTGAAGGTAGATCTGGAAAAAATGAGGTCCAGAGTTGGGGAACTGGAAGAAGAGTTTGGCAAAATAAAGCAAGAAATGAAAAGGGTGACCAAATCACATAGTTCTCTTAGTTCCCCTCGATTGGTTGCCAAGAAATTTGGGTGCAGGCTCCTTCCACGATCCTCAGATGCTCAAGCTGACACTATCGACAGTACTGGACCTTCTCCTAGAGCATCAGTTGAGCAACCACGATCTTCCCGTCATTCCAGACACCGGAAGAGTTTTTCTGTGTTTTGAAAGGTAACACAAGAAAAATGGAGCTTGTTTCTGACAAGTAAAAGATCAATGCCAATGAAAGGGCGGTGTAAAGAATCAAGAGGAGGGGCAATGTGAAAAATCAAGAGGATTGTAGCTTGTCTCTCTCTTTCTGATCGAAGACACTCTTCATTTCAAGTTTCCAAAGTCATTTCATGCGGGGAATTTTCTCCTCTCAAAGCCAAGCTGAACCAAAAAGTTAATAGTAAGTGATCTGCCATTGAAAGATATAACTCTGCTCTGCATCCCCTCCTAATTTGCTCTTACAAGTGTTTGTGCTCCTGGTGAAGGCTGGAGCTACCATACAAGTATATACATCATTTTCCAATTACAGAAAGGGAGAATTCTCTCTTGAGGTCCACCTCACTTTGTCAAGGTGACTCTTTTTATTCTCTTTTGAGTAATCTATTCACAGAAAGACAACAATTTGAATGTTGTTTTTTCGGTTTTTTTTGTCTCATGGTGAAAAGATTACTAAAAGAGGAAAAACCTCACCGTAATAACAAAGTTAGGTCTACCTCAAGAGAGTAGAGCTCTCCATGAAAGTATATTATCATTGTTTTTCATTTTCTTCATTTCCTTTTTATATTTTCCCATGGGGCATATACATGTACAGCTTTGTATATCAAGTTGTAAGCTTGTCAAGGATTGAGAAAATATACCAGAAAATTTATCAAATATCTTGCTCTATTACAATTTATAATATCTCTTGTTTTGGCATTCTGGGGACTTACTGCCTTCCAAGTCAAGGTTGCAATTAAACGACACTGCCTTCTAATGCATTTGCACTAGGTGTAGGCATCCCACATGAGCAGTCTTCTCCATGCATTTGGGAAAAAGAGTTCCAGTGCACATTTGTATTGCATTTCACATGGCATTATGCACAAGAGTTCAGACTGCCAAATTGAATTTTAAACAAAAGTGGCCACAAGTTTAAAGGATTTGTCAAATAGGTCTTTCTATTATATTAGCTCAGTAGGGTTATGGAATTATGAGTATCTAATGGATGGAAAACAAATGTTCAAAGAAATCAACATAGAATTTTAAGAAAACCAAAGCTTGTACCTGTCCCTTTCTGCCTTGTATATATTAACATAAAATAAAATAACTGGTCCCCTAGGCATCAATGCGTCGCTTTGGCCGAGTGGTTAAGGCGTGTGCCTGCTAAGTACATGGGGTTTCCCCGCGAGAGTTCGAATCTCTCAGGCGACGATTTAAATCCTATTTATTTTTCGACTTCTAGTTTCCAAAAAACTATCAGCCCACCACATTGTAATTTGCTTTTAAACTATCAGTCTATCATATTGTGACATCTGTTACAACTATTTATTTTTGTCATTTATTATTATTATTTTTTTCACGTTGTGACTTTGTGACACTTTCCACGCCTCCGCCTCCGCCACCACCCAAAACCCTCACAGCTTCAACTTCTTGCCTAGTGCTGTGTAGTGTGCTGGCCGTCTTTCCATTATATCACTCCATTTGATTCCTTTTCAGCAATCAAAGTATCACCACTCTTTCTATATCACTCTCTCCATTTGATTCCTTTTCAACAATTAAATTATCACTACAACATCCTTAACATCATCAAAACCCCAAAAACATGTCAGTTTCCTCACCAAGTTTCGACTTATTACCACATGCATCATCAAACCTTTCGCATCACAACGACCACCTCATCATCATCAAATCCCCCACTTTCCTCCAGTGTTGTCTGTCAACAACGACAACAAAACACGCCTCTTTCAGACTCCATTGTGTCAACTCCGATTCCGCGCCAATCACGACCGTCATTTCCGGTGAACCCCAAACCCGCATACTCCCAACCGACCACTCTAACGGCGGCGACGGCGGCGACGACGGTGGCGCTGGTGATTCTTTCGGTCGAGGTGGTGGTGGTGGTGATGGAGAAGAAGGTGGTGGTGGTGATAAAGAAGAGGAAGAGTTCGGTCCCATTTTGAAATTCGAGGAGGTGATGAAAGAAAGCGAAGCCAGAGGCGTCACTCTGCCTTCTGATATGGTGGAGGCTGCCAAAACTACTGGGATTCGTAAAATGTTTCTGCTTCGCTACTTGGATTTGCAGGTTCTTTTTTTTTATTATTTTTTTATTGTTTGGTTGGTTAATTTAACGATGATACACTCATATTGATGTTATATTATTGGATGCAATTTGCAGGGCTCAGCCTGGCCTCTTGGATTCTTAATGAAGTACTGCTCTATGCTTCGAAACCGAATGTTGGCTGACCCTTCATTTCTTTTCAAAGTTGGAGCTGAGGTTGGTTTGTTTAGAATGTTTTTCGTTTTTGAATTTGTAAGAGTAATAGATGATTCATTTTGTGTAATTTGTTGTGGTGTGAATGTGATCCAGATTGTCATTGATTCTTGTTGTGCAACCTTCGCAGAAGTTCAGAAAAGGGGGAAGGATTTTTGGTCGGAATTTGAGTTGTTTCTTGCTGATCTTTTAGTTGGTGTGGTTGTTGACATTGCTTTGGTTGGCATGTTAGCGCCCTATGCTCGTATTGGCCAATCATCTGTGTCAAGTGGTTTATTTGGACGTGTACAATATGTTTGTGCGTCTCTTCCTAGTAGGTTAGTAACACAAGCTAACATTTTGGATTTTCAATTTAAATTCGTATACTCATGGTCATTCTAGTGAGTTGTGACCATTTGTGTACTGTTATGCTTCTTTTTGCTGCTGGCTTGATGCTTATGCTGCTTGTGCTACATTGGTTCCATTATGTATTATCAGATGCTTAGACATAGAGAGAACTGGAAATCATCTTACTTTGGTTTCAGGGTCTTGATGGTTGATTTGGTTGGTCTAGGTTAGACCTTTTCTTTTTGCTGTTATGATTAAAAAAATAAGAATAGTAATACTAATTTTGTCAGGTAAATTTATCATATCTGCTGATTGCTTAAAGCTTTATGGTATATAGTATATACACTAGATTTGTGAATTGTGATAAGTGTACCGTCTAGCTTGGCTACCAATTTGACCTGCCCAATGCTGAAACTATCATGAGTAAGTTTTTTGCCTGAACCATTGTGTAATATATAAACTTTCTTGGCGCGTAGGTTTTCATCGTTAATGTTGATAAAATCGGTGTTGCATTGTAAACATAACAGGAGTTACCCGACCTTTATTATCAGGGCAAAGGGATACTTTGAGAGAATTTCATCAATATTCCAGTTTATATTTCCCCCTTTCAATATGCTCCAAGCCTCCAGAAACTTCCATCATTCTTCTTGCCTGCAGCCTTATATCGTCGTATAGGGTATATACTCACTCTACTTATGGTCAACTTTTCCTTTTCTGCAGTGTTTTTGAATCTGAGAGGCCAGGATGTAAATTCTCTGTAAAGCAGCGGATTGCTACATACTTCTACAAGGTACGATGCATTACTTGGCCTATTCAATTGCGGGTTTGTAGTTATATGCCTTCTAGACTAAAGACCAAGAGGCCAACAGACTTTGTCTACATTTTGAGTTCATATTACAAATTCTGACTTTTTTCGTCAGTTGTTTTTAGAATGAGGTTCATATTTTATTAAACCATCTCACTCTTTTGATTGCTCAAATCTGGTTTGTAGTAGTATTAGTTCATCACATTTTCGTATCTGCTGCTAAATTGATTGATTGACCCTTTCTGGATGCAGGGTGTGTTATATGGTTCAGTTGGGTTTGGATGTGGTCTCATTGGCCAAGGCATAGCAAATATGGTCATGACCGCCAAACGGTATGTTATTATTGAATAATTTCTGAATTTAGTATTTAGCAGTTGTTCCTTTTCTCATTTTGCAGAGCTTATCAAATGTTTGGAACAGTTAGAGTTGAATTATGACAGTTACTTTGTTTATTTTAGGCTGACAATATTATGTCGCATTTACTTACTGATACTACAATAAGAAAGATGCAAGGAAATTCTGATTTCTCAAAAAAGCAGAATCCTGGACCCTGTGATCTGAACTTCCTTTTGCTAATCTGTTATTATTGTGCACATTATTTCTGGACCTTTTTTTTTTTTTTGCTGCTTTGTATCTTTTATTATAAGTCTTACATGCTTAGCTGATAAGATGTTTCTCTCACTGAAAAATTGAATAATGTATTATTTTCCTTTTTTCTTTTAAGGGAAGCAATCGCTCACTGCGTTAATTGTTTCTGTATATTAGGAACATAAAAAAATCTGAAGAGGACATTCCTGTGCCACCACTTGTGAAAAGTGCTGCTCTTTGGGGTAAGACTAACTCTCTTGAAAATTTTGATCAGTGTTCAACTTTACTGTGAGTAATCCTATGTGATTTACAAAGCCAACATTTAACCAAGAGAAGATCGTAATTGCTGTTAAATTTCGATAACTTTTATTGTACCAATTCTGATTTTGTTGACCTTCAAATGGACCTTTAACTTTGGTTTAGCCAGTTAAAGATGGATTCTTCTTTTAAAAGACTGATGATCCTATCATTGATTACACATTTCAATAACCAACTTGTTACTTCCTTTTTCCTGTACTTTGCTAGAAACCAAGACATTACATCCAGCATTTTCTGAAGATTGTGATGAAACCTGGCTTATTATCCTCGCATGTTCTTATTTCGTTTCTTATCAAATAATCTGATATTGTGCCACTAGACATTCTGATTATCTATTCTCGAGTGTAGGCTGCCATTCACAACCTTAGTTAATGTTGCTTATCGATTTGCCTTCATGATCAGGTGTTTTTCTGGCTGTGTCTTCCAACACTCGTTACCAAATCATTAACGGACTAGAACAACTTGTAGAAGCTTCAGCTTTGGCAAAGCAAGTCCCACCTATTGCAATGGCTTTCACCGTGGGTGTTCGATTTGCCAATAATATATACGGTGGCATGCAGTTTGTAGATTGGGCAAAATGGAGTGGAGTGCAATAGAAACATTCATGGAAAAAATGAGAAAATGAAAAAACAACAGTAAGAAAGTTACATTAGATGAATTATATCAAATGGTAACGGTAGCTTTTCCATGGAAGCCTTCCTTTTTAGTTTGGCTTCCATCATTACAAGTCACTGGTTTGAATGAGAGGTTGACATAAGTACTTGAGAATCCTTTTAAGTTGGGTCATTTCATCATATGATTTAAGGGTTCGTACTTCTGTTACATTTGGATTTACTACCATAACAGTTTTAATCAGCATTTTCTATGTTATATGTTACAAAGCTCATACTTGTGTGATGTCCAAGTTGTGTTACCGAGCAAATAAGGTGATAATTTCTATTGAACACCAAATAACTTGTTTAGATGAGAGGAAACTTAGCTTATTTGAAGATTAACAAGCTATATATATGTGTGTGTTGCACAACCCATATTTTATTTCTTAAATTAGTAAAAGTAATTCATCAAATAAATCGTATCACATTATAAAAAATAAAAATAAAAAAATAGATTTTTTAACTCCAAAATCTCCATTAATTTGTTCTCTCTGATCATCAGAAGCATAACGGCTTGTTGAGAAGTCTTCAACTAGTGCAGGTTTTTTTTTTTTTTTTTAAAACACTGATATTATACGGATTGGAGGATCACTGAAGTTCAGATGGCTCTTTTATCAAGAGATCTTATATTTATTAGAACTAGGATGAAATTCTGAATTTTATTAGGGTAAAAATCTTGAATTTTATGAAGAAATCTTAAATTTTATTAACGTAAAAAATAATATCTAATCACTTCTATCAAGAGTTGATGTGTAGAGAGAGAAGACTTGAATACATGATCTTTAGATTATAATTTATTCGAAGTTACAATATGCTTTTTTTCTTAATGCTACATTGTTGAACCTTGAAGTGGACACTTTAAAGAGATGAAATATTGACCATGGCTGTCATAATTTGACAATTACTGGTGATAACGTAGCAATCAAATTCAACTAGCCTAGAAAAATAAGCCATCCCAACAAATGAATGAAAAAGAGGAGAGAAAAATCAGTAAAAGATTGGCAAATTCAATTCATACCACCTAGCAAAAGTCATTTATGTTTTCACTAATTGTTTTTAAATATACATGTTTTTTATTTAGTATAAATTTAGGGCTGAAACCTCTTTTTTTTCATTGGGTAATATTTTTCTTTGATTGGAAACGTCTTTCTTTGGTTGATCACAAACATGATACCACTAAGTAAAAAAGCATCTATTAATTTTGGATATCTTTTTAAAGGACTACTTTTTACTCCGGCCGTTTTTACAAATTTTTCTAAAAGATCTGTACATGTAAAGTTTCTCATGCCATCACAGCTGCGCAACAAAAGAAAGAAAGAAACTAAATAAGACAAAATATGAGAAAATTTTCAAGCTTTCATTGTGTCTTCTTCAATAATTTTGACAAACTAACATCTATAGTCACACCAATGTTTTTTGTTTTTATTTTGTTTATTTAATGAAGGGATTGGAAGGTCAGAATACTCTCTACCACCCAACAACAAATATTCACACCAATTAATAGTTAAAGTTTTGCGACAAATTTTCAATGTAAAAGTAACTTTTAATTGTTGTTGAGAACAATTTACAATAAATTTTAATTAATATTATGAATATTCTTTAACAAATCCCCTTTTAAGTGATTATGCATCTCTCTATATATCTTAATGGAAGGATTATTATAAGATAGCTACATAATATTTTTTTTTCTTTTATAATGTACAATTACTTTTGTCTACCAAATCACATTGGATAGTAGTATGAGCAAGTAACAATTAATTTATTGATATATATACATCTATACATTTTGAGATATCACTCCTGATGGGATAACTTGAATATAGAGATTCATCTCTCAATATATATATATATCTATATATATACACATATATATTTGATACCACTCGTGTTGGACCGATAAAGTCATTATTAGGCTAAATGTATCTTGTGTCATCAAACCAAATTGAGAGGTGTTGTCTTCTAAATATCATTGGGTGCCAAGTTTTTAAAATTTGTATATAATTATAAAGTAATTTAATCTAATTCTTAATACAAATTTTCAAAACATATGATTTCTATAAACAAACACAACACTATTAGAGCTATAATTCCATTTGAAATATATATATATAAATATATATATATAATAAGCTGTTACAAAATGGATCAAAACAAGAGAAAACAACATCTATAACTAAATTAAATAAAAGGCTAAGCACAGGAGGCTATAAGATACACAAACAAATGAAAAAAAAAAAAGTGTGTAATCTAATAAATAAAGTAAAATACAAATTGGTACTAAAATAAAGTCGTCCCTCGTTCTTAAAAAATAATGATAATAATAAAAATAAAAAATAAAGTCGTCTCTCTGCTCTCCTCGGCCGCTTTTTCACGAAATTTTTCCGTCTCTCGCTTTCTCTCTCTCTTTCTCTATTCGCATACTTCTCATCGTTTAAAAATTGGATTGGATCTCTGTCCTTGTCTGCACATCAAAGATCTTCGCGCGACATTGAATGCCAGATCCGATTGCGAGAGGATCTGAGATTGGCAGCAGCAGCAACAGCTGAAGATAGAGAGAGAGAGAGAGAGACTCCTACTCTTTCTCTTTCTTAGGTCTCGGATCTGAGCGGAAATGGCGTTGTCAGGCATGAGAGGTCTGTCCGTCTTCATCAGCGACGTCCGCAATTGCCAGAACAAAGACCAAGAGCGACTTCGCGTCGATAAAGAGCTCGGCAACATCCGTACCCGCTTCAAAAACGAGAGGGTTAGCTTTCCTCTTCTCTCTTTCTCTACTGTTTCAATTTCTCGTATCTTTCCTCTAAATTACAATTTTGGGATGGCAATGTTGACTATTGTGTTCTATTGAATAATTCGAGCTTGTGTTAGCTGTATTGATTACACGATTGTTATTGTCAAATGAGAATTAGTAAATAAAAATGAAAAGAATTTATATTTTAACCAGTAGTTACTGATATATATGGTTTGGTAACAATTGTTTAATGTGTTGATTCACCATCAGTGATCTCATATTTGCATTTCTTTGTTAGACTGTACTAGAAAGTTAAGTTTGAAAATACTCAAAGAGAGCTTATTGGTGAAAATTCGGACAAAAATACTGTCGTCTTGCGCTCGTTGGTTTATATATGTGAAAAAGTCGTAAGTGATGGATTTGGATCAATATTGAGTTATAGGCACTTGTTTATGTATAAGGGAATCTTTATTTGTGTTGTAACTAATATAAGGAAGAAGACATGGAGCATGGGGTGGGTCATTGTGAGGTTTATGAGATATAAAATGGAATACTTATGTTAGTGAAGGTGCCTGAAATTGTGATAAAGGGTTGAATCTAAGGGTGATTCTAATTTGCAATTATTAAGTGCATAGGTCCTCATTTGTGTATCATTAAAATGGTAATGATCGTCGAGATGTCAGCAGACTTGGAAGTTTAGTTATATTTCTAGGAGCGTTGACTTAGCTTAGATACATTTTTGATGGCCAATCTTTTGTGGTAATTCTGAAGATGTAAATAACTATAAAGCATAAGTATTATGGTCAATTAAACTTCGAGTTAATTATACTTGAACAAGAGTTTGATTTTCTCGCATGCTGATCTGTCTGTTTTTCGAGACCTATCAATTTCCATTTCTAATTAGGGTCACCAAAGCTGAATTTAATTAATTTTAATCTGTTAGGCTCATAAATTGCATATAATTTAGTCAACCAACCATGATTGTTTTTGGACTTAATCGAGCTATGAGCTTTCAGACCTGGTTTGTATGCTTTTTCCTTTCTCTTCTTCTTCTTCTCTAGTTTGTAATTCCAGTTTTTTTCTCTTGGTTGTGTGCAATCACATGAACGATAGCTGCATCACCCCCCTTTTTCTTGGCATTTTTGAATTGATCATGTATCAGAAAGAATAATATGTTTTGAAGCCACTAATTTTCCTTTGGGATAAATTTTTCCTTGAGGTTAGAGTTAGCGTCATCATTTTGGTGTATCTTCTCTGTTTTTCACTTTTCGATGTATATTGGCCCTGGAAGAGGTCTATTGCCATCATATAATTTCACACTAAGTACTTCCTACAATTTTCAAATTAATATTTTGAATGAAGAATAGATTATAATTATTTGTGTATGGTTATTATTATTTGTTTATTTATTTTTGATGACAAAGTAGTACTTGGCATCTCAGTTAAAATTGCTGCTTATGTGTGTTGCATTCATTTTTTCTTTTCTTTTTTCCTTTATTTGTTTTCTAGTTCACTGCTTTATTTTCAGTTCTTTGGAACCTAAATCTTAAAAATGTGCAGTTGCTTTTTTTCCCTTTATAAATGGGCCAGTTCTTGATCATCATCACTCTCAAATTTGCGATATCTTGATGAGTGAACACTAATTTATTTGAACTTTTTGCTATTGCAATAGGGGTTGACACCTTATGAAAAGAAGAAATATGTTTGGAAGATGCTGTACATTTATATGCTGGGTTATGATGTTGATTTTGGTCACATGGAAGCCGTTTCTTTAATATCTGCACCAAAGTACCCAGAAAAACAGGTAAATTTTTTCTTTCCTTTCCAAACAATGAATTGTACTTTATGAACTCATTTTTACAGGCATATATCAGAGCAATATAGCAATCATGTGATTGGTTTATATTTGTTAAATTATTTGTATCTGTCCTTATTGTGCCAACTCAAGTTCATTATAGTCCATTAGGTGTCTACAAATTGATAAAAATCCCTACATGGTCAAACCGATTGCAAAAATGATATAATTGATAAAGACCAGAATATCTGATCATCTTTCAGTCATGAAATGGGGGAATTACTGGAAGCCTGGAAATTTCCTGAACTGGTAGCCTTGCAGCTTTTTGACATGTTATAATTTCCTGTGACGTAAAAGTAAAATATTTTTTGCATGTGAATTTATGCAATTATTATGTGTTCTCTTATTCTGTTATTAGAAGCAGCTTGAACAAGTAATGTTTAATTAGTTTCTTATCTTCGTATGCTACAAATGGCTGCAGGTTGGGTACATTGTGACATCATGCTTGCTCAATGAAAACCATGATTTTCTGAGACTAGCGATAAATACTGTTCGCAATGATATTATTGGTCGCAATGAAACTTTCCAGTGCCTGGCATTAACTATGGTATGTTAGCAAGAAAATTATGAAAGGCTTCATTTGCTTATCTATTTTCTTCAGTAATTTTCAATTTATTTCATAAGAAAAAAAAAAAAAATATATATATATATATGTTTGTTTAACTTCATTAAGTTGCTTCTGGAATGTTCACTCCATTGTAGGAAACAGTTTTCTTTGCCTATTTATATTCCTTCACTTGTGCAAGGTTGCACATGTAGTCTTCAAACTGTAGTAATGGAATGTCATTGAGAATTAACGCTTCTTGGACAAGAATATTTTATTCTTCCTTGTTCATAGTATATATGCATGGCTAATGTACGTTATTATAGACACATGGCGAATGTGTTTTCTTGTTTAAGACCTTCAAGGTTAAGAAATTTCTTAATTCAATTTGATCATTAGGGAGCTTCTTCTGTCTGAGGCAAATGGTTGAGAGCATGGCAAATGGGTATATGTCATATGATCAGTTGGTTGAGAATGATGTTTGCATTGATTATTTAACTAAGATAAAGTGTGGTGACATTTTTAAACATCTTATTTAGCTATTAGTGAGAATAATCATTAACAGTTACTTTCATGTCATAATCTTCATTCTTTCATATGCATATCCTTTCGCATACATACATGCATACATAAATCATTAAGCTGACATTATAAGTAATTTCTTTAATGGCTCCAAGTATTCATATACTATTGTGTATTCTCTCATCATTGAGGGGAACACAATATGTCCTTTCCTTCGTGGCAAAGTTGCATACTGTTACACACTTGCCCTAGGTAAATCCTCAATAATGTCTCTACAAGTGCTTAAATCACTTGTATGCAATAGAAAATATTTGCTTATTTAATATGGTTGGTTTATCTATGTTTCTTTTGGTTTTCAAATAAAAAATTAACTATTGTCTTTTGGCCTTTGTGGACTGCTTGTTCACATGTATTCTTTTTGTTAATGAACAATAATAATCATTATAAAAATATATATATATATATATTACTAGTATAGCCTTGCTAGGTCTTAATGCACTTTAAGAATGCTAAGAAGGTTTAAGTTCATTAAAGGCTGGCTAAATGGTGATCCACAGACCGCACCATCATCATTTCTTTAGGTTGAAGATTGTTAGTGTAAGTAGACAGAGCTTCAAGTACATGTGACGTTTGCGAGACAGTTATCATTATTGAGTTTGTAACACCATTAGGTTACTTAACAATAATCTATGACATTGAAACGTTGCTCATTGGATAACTGACTGTTGCTTTTGCATTGAAGGTGGTTTAACATGCGGTATAATAGTTATATGTTATTTGCTTGATGTACTTGAAAGAGAGGATGGTGGTTGAACCAAAGCTTTTATAATCGTTTTTTGTAACTCTAAATGCAAAGAAGGTGGTATAAATGCCTTTTCACCATAAAATCTTTGGAACTTTGTGCTATTGGATGCTGTTGATTTTCCTTTTATGTGCTTTGTTTTCAAAATTCTGGTCTTGTTATGGATGTTGTCTGTATGTCTTCTCTTGATTGTTTTATTATTGCGAGGGAGTTATTACAAAATGTTGTCATGTATTATCACTTGTTAGTAACTAATAGACCCAAAAGCTTAAGCCATTAGGAAAAGGCTCAATAATAGTATTTTGGACTCTTAACACATCCCCTCATTTGTAAGAGCCCAACCCCAAACACAAGCATATAACTAATTCAAATATAATCATGTGGGGGAACTCAAGCCCAAACACTCTTGATAAAACAAGATTCCGACACCAAGTTAGTAACCATTAGACCCAAGAACTAAAGCAATTAGGAAAGTGCCCAACAATAATATTTAAGCATGCTAACATATATTTTTTCATACAAAAACCTTAAGCAATTAGGAAAGGGCCCAACAATAATATTTAAGCATGCTAAAATGCATTTTTTCATATTTTATCTCATTCTTCATGGATTTTATGGCTTTTTTGTTTGAATGACTAAAATTTACTTCTTAGTTACAATACTTTCTTTTGCATCAATTGCTTTTTTACAATCTGTATGTGACTTTATTTACACCACTTTCTGTACTTTTTTCAGGTTGGCAATATTGGTGGGAGAGAGTTTGCTGAGTCATTGGCTCCTGATGTTCAAAAGTTACTTGTAAGAATAATAGAACTTTGTAATCCTTAACTGGCACTTTAAGAGATTGGTTTGTATTAACCAATTCTTTCATCTTAGATTTCTAGTAGCTGCAGACCACTTGTGAGAAAAAAAGCTGCATTGTGTCTACTGCGCTTGTACAGGAAAAATCCTGATGTTGTCAATGTAGATGGCTGGTATGCTTTAATATTGCATGTTCAGGACAAACTACTTTCTAGTATTAGTATCAATTTTGCAAACTTAATTTCTCCTTTTCCTGAATGTTGTAGGGCGGACCGGATGTCACAGCTTTTAGATGAACGAGATCTTGGTGTTTTGACATCTTCTATGAGCCTTCTTGTTGCTTTGGTATCAAATCACCATGATGCATATTGGAGTTGTCTTCCAAAGTGTGTCAAAATATTGGAGCGGCTGGCTAGGAATCAGGATGTTCCTCAAGAGTACACTTACTATGGTATCCCATCTCCCTGGCTTCAGGTTTGTATATGTTTCCTCACCTTGACAACTTATCTGCACATGATGGACACTGATCTTGAAGTCTGATCTGTTTTAATGAACTCAGGACTCCCATCAAAAGGATGGAACTAAATCTGTTAAATAACTAGGATTTTGAAAATCTTGTTCGGGTTTGGGATCCAGGGAAATTGGTAGTCTTTTTATCTGGTTAAGTGGTCTTGATATGTTGTTTTCTGCAAAATCCAATGTCGTTAATGGGGTCATTAGAGGATACTTAGTGAAAATATGTTTAGTTGTCCTGGAAAGTTCAAATTTCTCTCTGATTTATGTTTTCTTTTTCCCCTTTTTTTATTAACCCCGTGAACAAAACCATTTTACGAATTGCCTGCTTCTGTAACATTTTGTCATTTATAACACTTACTTTGAGCAATTCTTTTGGGGTTCCTATCTCATGCTGCTGTTGTACCTTCAAGTTTAATTTGTGAAAAAATGGGTCATTCAAGTTTTGTTGTGACTAGTAAATGCTGTCTTAGTTATAGGTTTCAGTATTACTGAGAAGTGTCTCTATTGAAATTTCTGACAAAATGTTGATATTTTAGTTCTTATTTTTGGATTCGGTTGGAATTGTCTTACCTATTAATCTTTTAGTTCTTATTTTTGGATTCGGTTGGAATTGTCTTACCTATTAATCTATCATTAATTGGATCTCAACTGTTCTTAAATAGTACCTTTTTAATTGTGATTGACCTCCAATAATATGTAACTGTTTTATGTGTGTTTGTTAAGTTTGTATTGATGCTGATTATTATTCCGTTGGCTCAGGTTAAAACAATGAGAGCACTTCAGTATTTTCCGACCATTGAAGATCCAAATACCAGAAGATCATTGTTTGAGGTTCAACTTATGCCATTGAATATATCTTGCTCTTGGTCTGATAAGTGATTTTACTGAGAGTTGAATTGGTGAATTTAGGTGTTGCAACGGATATTGATGGGAACTGATGTCGTGAAAAATGTTAACAAGAACAATGCATCACATGCTGTTCTCTTTGAAGCCCTTGCACTTGTAAGTTCGCTTGCAAACTAACTTTTCAGTGAGTGAAATTTGTTAATTTAGAATGAGATCATAAAGTTAAATGTTTTGTAGATGAGTATATGTGTACGTGGTAGTTGAAATGAAACTTTAAAATTTCAGTATCTATACTCGTTTTAGTTAGGTCTCTGTGGACTCAATGATGTTTTCTGTGATTCATGGGAAGAGGAACAAACTAATGATTTGACTGACATGAGCTTTTGCTTTCATGTATGTCTCATTTACATGATTATTCAAGTATGTATAGTTAGATATATGAATGGAAGTTACTTCTTCGGAATGATGGCATTTCGTTCTTCTTAACATGTATATGTTAAAAGAACAGAAAGATATTGAGTCGTTGATTAGAAACAGTTTATTCAAAGTTTTTGAGGGTTTGGCAAGGTTAAATATCATTCATTCAATTTTGGGACATGATTTCTCGTGGTCAAATACAATACATGTATTATAGCCAATCCTCTTGCTAGAAGCAGACTATATATATCCTTGGGCCTTGGCTTATAGATGGTAAAAGGGTTGGGTTGAGCCTGGGGCTTGTCCTTGGTCCAAATTCTGTAACAACAATATCAATGTAATATGTTTTATTGAAAATTTGAAAGCCTTTTGTTGAGATTTAAATCTAAGTTCTGATCACAGGTCATGCATCTCGATGCTGAGAAGGAGATGATGTCTCAGTGTGTAGCTCTTCTTGGAAAATTTATTGCAGTGCGTGAACCAAATATTCGGTATCTTGGCTTGGTAAGTTGTGGAAACACAAATTTCTTTCATTCTTTTTAAAGATAAATTTTGTCGAGGCCATTTATGACCAAGACATAGTTTTAAAAGGCGGAAGGTGCACTGAGGCGCAAAGGGGTTGTGGAGCTTGAGGCGCGAGGCGCAAGGTGCAAGGCGTAAGGCACGTCTTTTTAAGGCAAGGTGCACTTAAAAAAAAAACCTCAAAATATTGTAAATTCATAAATAATAAACAATAATAAGATAAAATTCAACAAAATAAACATCCAATCATTAATTATAATCAAAATCATCATCATCATCATAAGTCATCATCAAAGTTTAACAACTAAGTATTCTAAGCAAACAACAAAAATCACCATCAAAGTTCAACTAAGAACTAACTAAATGTCCTAGCATAGGGCTTAGGGAAACAACATCAAGCATAAGTGATCATCAAAATGTAATTATGCAAACAAAAAACTGGTGATTGGCACTAGTCACAAAAAAAGTTCATTCATAATGTTCTATTAATCATCATCCTCCAAGTCCAAGTCATCATCAAGATCCCCATCCTCCTCTCCCATCTCTTTATCTTCTCTTTCTTCCTCTGGAAATCCTTCTCCCTCTCTCTCTTCTTCTTCTGAAATTGACTCTTGATGTTCCTCTTCTGCTTCCTTAACAATTGATCGTCTTGTACTTGCTTTTGTTGGCTGTCTTGATGAAGAACCCAATTTTAATCTAAATCTATAATTAGGCTCTCCAACTCCTGCAACCATAGCAACATTGCTCCATATCAACCCATCATCATCCGAAAAAACATTCTGATCATCATCAGGATCAAGCTTCCCCATTAACCATTCATTGCTTTCATTAATGTCGGTCAACATGATAGGATCAATCGTATCACGCATTTCATACCGACACTTCAAGGCTCTATTGTATTTCACAACTATCAAGTCATTTAAACGACTTTGAGCAAGCCTATTTCTTCGTTTAGTATGAAGCTGCAAGAATTTTGTAAAAAAAAAATATCAAGGAAGGATAAAAGATATATTAAATAAACGAATTGCTTAAAAAAATCATAAGCACATATATTTACATTTTCAAACACACTCCAATTACGTTCACACCCAGAAGAACTACAAGTGAGGCCAAGAACTTTGATTGCAAATTTCTTTAATGTAGGTGCTGAATCTTCATATACATTCCACCATTCAGTTGTCCATTAAAATTCATAGATTAATAAATAATGATTAATCTTTAATCTTATGTTTATTTGATTTAAATTAATGAGATGTGATATATATACCTAGCGATTTCTCGGCTCTCTTTCTGATAGCCATATAGTTTCTGAATAACCTTTCCGCATTCCAATACTTCGGAAGCTCATGATCAATTTGGCCTTGAATCTTAGGATCCGAAACCAACCTTCTTATGCATTCATAGAAGCCTATTTTCATCTCTTCATGAATTTTATCTTTAGACATATAATAAAATTCCTTGTTCAAGTACCATCCGGCAGCGTGCAAAGGGCGATAAAGCTGAACATCTCATCTATTATGAATAATTCGAAAGATAGACTCATACTTAGCCTCATCCCCATGAAAAGAGGCGGCAATGACTTCTTTGGCTCTATCCATGACCTCATAAATATATCCCATAGCCAGCTTCCTCTCACCATCCACTAAGCGAAGTACACACACTAGTGGACTAGCCACCTTGAGAGCAAACACCATATTACTTCAAAAAATAGGCATCAAAATTACTTTTAGCGCCCTTTTACCCCTCGCTTCTTTTCCCCATTTGCTCGTACTCCATTCATCAGAGGTAAACATTTTTTGAGGTTATTTTGCAGCTTGTGCATCCTGCCCAAAGTGATAAAGGCAGTTGCAAATCTTGTTTTTGCTAGCCTAAGCAACTCTTTGTTGTTGGTAAACTTTCTTGACATGTTTACCAAACCAGGACAGATGTAGATATAACTGCTCACCATTACTGCTCTCTCAAATGTTTTCTTCAAATTTGGCATCTTAAAAATACCTTCTAACATCAAATCGATACAATGAGCTGCACATGGTGTCCAAAAAAGTGTGGGATATTTTGCCTCCAATAATTTCCCTATTATCATTTACAAAAAAGATATTAGTTAGTAATAATAGTAATGCACATCTAATTTAAATTCAAATTATTTTATTCATAATCATAATATAAAAATAAATTTGATACCTGCTAAAACATTATTTGAAGTACTATCCGTCACCACTTGAATGACATTGCTTGCACCAATCTCTTCTACAATGCCACTTAATAATTCGAACATCTTCTCACCAGTCTTTGCATAGGCAGAGGCATCAACAGACTTGTAAAACATACTTCCTTTAGGAGAATTGATTAAGAAGTTGATTAATGTCCTTTCTCTCTTATCCTTCCAACCGTCTGATAACATCGAACTTCCATATTGAGCTCACGCCTATTCATGATCTTTTATAATCTTACGAGTGTTTTCCACCTCTTGCTTCAAAAGAGAAACCCTAACTTCATGAGGAGTAGGTGGCTTCATACCTGGATCATATTGGCTCACTGCTTATACAAAAGCCTTAAAGCTATCATATGATGCAACATTAAATGGAATGCCTGCATCATACATCCATCTAGCAAAGAGTGTACAAGCTCGACCTCTCAACTCCTTTCTAGCTGCATTGTCCATCTCATTCAACTTCAATTGTTTTTCTTTGACTTTCCTTACAGTAACTTCTGGATGGGGGGTATAGAAGACATCCAATGAACCCTTTTATTTTGACCTCTTAAAACCAACTCAACTACTACTAAATGCACTATGGTTTCTTCTTTTATTTATAGCTGGTTCTACTGGCGGCTCATCATCATAATTTTCTCCTATTTCAAACTCAAGTGGCGGTTCCATATTCTGCTCATCCTTATCATTCTTTCTTTTTTGCAAGTACTCTCTTATCTCTTGTTTTATCGATTCTGGACAACATACACAACATTTAGCATTCCTAAACCCCCTCGCTAAATGTTGTTTTGCTCGATATGTCCCTCCTTTCATAACTTTCCCACCAAATTTACATTTTATAGCATTTTTGTCCTTCAAATCCGATAACTCTAACATAATTCCATGCAAGATAAGATGATTTGGTACTACTTGACATTGTGTTTGAGCTAGAGTTAGCTGCTGAAAAGAAACAAACATACATTCATATTTCATACATTAAACTTCAAACCCAACAATAAAAACAAACATACATAAATTGATAAACATTAAGTCATTAAGCCATTACTCCTACATATCATACAATAAAAAAGATGTATAACAGCCCATTCACATTATTATTCAACTTCAAGCTTTCAAAGTTCAACAACATGATGCAACTTCAAGCCTTCAACAATAACAGTAGCAACATGATGGAGCAAACGGAAAAAAAAAAAAACATAAACAGTAGCAGCAAAGCACACACAAACATAACAGCCATCATCAGCCCATGAAACCCATGAAAATCATACAAATAACCCAAGAAGAAAACAAAAAACATCATCCAAGCATACAAACATACAAACAAACAATAACCCACGAAGAAATTGAAGAAAAGATTGAAGAAAAGATGAGAGAAGAGAGAAAAATGACTTACTTGAGGTCATTTGATGTGGAATAAGCTGAAACTGTTGAGAGGAGAAGAGAGGAGCGTCACTGGCAGCCGGAAGAGGCCGATCGGCAGCTGGAAAAGGCTGATTGGCGGTCGGAAAAGGCTGGAAGACGGCCAGAGGACAGAATGGGTGGCTTTGGGTCGGGATGAAGTCGTGAAGAGAGAGAGGCTGGTTAGGGTAGAAATGGCAGAAAAAAAAAATGCAGTTACTTATAAGGGTGCCTGTTGCAGCCCAGGGGCGCCTAGGTGCGCCTTGTGCGTCTGCGCCTAGGCACTCCAGGCGCACGCCTCTTTGAGGTCGCTGTGCTTGGACGCTGTCTGGGGGTCGGAACGGCCCCTTGCCTCGCCTGGCGCCCAGGCACACGCCTAGGCGCGCCTTTTAAAGCAATGGTCTCAATGGGCTTGAATGTCTGAAATTAGAAAATAATTCTAGTTGGTGGTCTACAACTGCATGACTATAGACTTCATTACTTTGTTGCAGGAAAACATGACTCGGATGTTGATGGTGACAGATGTGCAAGATATTATTAAAAGACATCAGGCTCAGATCATCACCTCACTGAAGGACCCTGACATCAGGTTAAGTTTTTGTTTTCCTGTGCCAATGTAGTTTGACTGAAAATGTCAGATCTCTTGGACACTGTTGCCAATTCTTAATGATGAATTTAGACATCATTGTTTTTCTTTACAAAATTATGCGGCTGGATTCCTCCTCGGAAATTGTTTCTTTCTTCATGAATTAACTAATTTGTCAACTAGTAGGGTACCTTGACCTTCTTTCTTAAGTTTCATACAGTATAACCGTGAACGTGGACACAGTACTCTATGTTCTGTGGCTACTGTGGTGCATTATATAGTGTGTCTCAGAAGGTCTATGACATATAGTAATTGGGGTAAACCTTGTTGATCTTATAAATTGGATTACTCAGGTAAATCTTTATTTCATCATTTTTGGGGGAAGTTTAACACTGCAAGTGCATTTTTCTTAAAAATTAAAAAAAAAAAAAAAATACTTTGTTTTCTTTGCTTATAGTCTCTTTCTCTGTCTATGATGTGATAAGAAGAATTATTGAACTCCAAAGCTGTTGAATGAAGGGCAGAAGATAATCACTAACAGAAGCCTTGATAGAGTAGAAACAGTTTCACGACTGAAATAAGATTGTATTTGTAGCCACAAATCATTGATTGCGTGTGTGATGGGCACCATATTTATTTAGCTTTCAACTTTTCTAATCAAGCTGCAGCATTTTATGGATATACTAATATAAAATTAAATACGTATCTGGAGATTTTTGTGAATTTAATGAAATTTATGAGAGACCATATAATTTGAAACCATGGTCTTTATCTGTCATTGAATGCCTGAGTCCAAAGCGACAACATATATATATATATATGAAATGTCAAACTCCAGTATCTGGTTTAACTTGCTTGCATAACCTTTTGATATATGATAAATTTAAGCAACCTAACCAACCATTTAGTTCATATGATATGCATTTCAGTCTGGAGGAGTTTCAGTTATAAATTATTCCTTCCAATAGTATTTTTGCAATGTAGGTAAAATATAGCATCCCTTTGAATGGAGCACTTACTGAAATCAGTGCCAAAATTTTATTTATATTTAAAGAACCCCAATAGCTGAGTTTCTCTTTTTATTCTTTTCTTTTTGAATCATGGATACCTTTCCCAGTGATTCAATAAACATACATTATGTCTTTAAATTTTGCTATTATACAAGCATTGAACAATACAAGGTAGTTAATATTGTGTACCATCCTTTTTCGGTTTTTATTTCAATTTCCTGCTTTCTTTAAACCTTTTAATAGAATTTGGTGGACATTAACTATTTGTATAGTTACAGGTCCTAAATAGTAGCATGACGTTGTATTCTCTATTCTGTTCTGTGAACTTACTTTTGCTGATTAGTGCTAACTTTTCCCCTCAGTATTCGGAGACGTGCTCTTGATCTGCTGTATGGAATGTGTGATGTTTCAAATGCAAAAGACATAGTTGAAGAATTGTTGCAGGTAAAATGCAGGATACTAGTTTGATATCATTTCAGATCCTTTTTTATGTTCTAAGCTATTTACTGGAAGAGATTTTATCATAAGCACAGAGAAGGAATGCCAATAATTGCATCTGTTTTTCAGTATCTTAGCACTGCTGACTTCGCAATGCGTGAGGAACTTTCCCTCAAAGCTGCTATTCTTGCTGAGAAATTTGCTCCTGATCTTTCATGGTAAGAATGGTTTCACATTTGACACGTAAAGAAACGTGATGATTTATAGCTTGGGTAAAGGACATCTCTAGTAGGTTGACCCAAGGGGATATGAACTCCCAATCTTGTGGTTGGAAAAGAAAGATCTTATCACACTGTTCTGTTCTTTTCTTTTCCCTTTTGTCTTAGAAGATAATATATTCCTATGGTTGATGTCAATCCATCATGTTCTCCTCTTTTATCCATTTTACAGTGTTTTTGCCCCTTTCGACCTGGTAAAGAGTGCAAAAGCGAAACAACCAAACTAATTATCAATTGATTTTCTTTTATTCATTGTGTGCGAGTTAAACACTTGCTGGTTCTAAGATTCTGAATGTAACTCAGCTGAAAATTCTTCTGGATCTTCATTGGCATGTTTTTTGTACTTGCTACTCTGATAGTATGAAGTAGTTCTTCGCTAGTTAAACAACAATATTATTTGTAAATAATTTGTGCATTCGATGTCATACATCCCAGGTATGTGGATGTTATCCTTCAGCTGATTGACAAGGCTGGAGATTTTGTTAGCGACTGATATATGGTTCCGTGTTGTGCAATTTGTTACAAACAATGAAGACCTACAGGTGATCATAAATTTAGTAACTTCCTCATAATGTTTGTACTTTGTAGTGTACGTGTACACATGATGGCATCAGTGTATCATGTTATCTAGGGAATATGTTTATTTACATCATTTTGACCAAGTCGTTTTCTATATGTATTTGATCAGCCTTATGCAGCCGCAAAAGCCAGAGAATATCTTGACAAGCCTGCCTTGCATGAAACAATGGTTAAGGTGTGCATACATTGACTATGACTCATTTCCATATTGGCTTTGTATACATATAAAAAGGGACCTCTATATACTTCCTACAGGTATCTCATGGAAACAAATGGTAGTTTTTGTGGTTGGCACCTCTATAATGTGATTTTATTGATTATATACTGGTAGTACTTGTATTAACATGAAAATTATCATCGGTTCTCTCTATTAGAGATCAATTTTAATTATTTGGGCATGATGGCTTATTTTTGAGGAACCAGAATTAGGCAAACTGTGATAGGATACATATGTCTGCTCATTATCTTCCAGATCTGAACCTCGGGTTTTTGTTTTTTTTTTTTTGCATATCCTTATGCTAAGATATCTCAAATCACAGAAGATTGAAAATATAGTACTTCTTAGGGTTTCACATGGAGCATGGAAAAAATTCGTAATTTTTTTCCTTGAGTAGCAATTTAATTATCTGTTAATTCATTCAAATTGGAGCTTAAGAATATGATAAATGACTTTTCTTTTATAATATATAATTATCTGTTAATTTTTAGTACTCTTGAAATTTTTATCTAATAAAATATGATATACAACTCATTGGCATTTCTATAGGTTAGTGCTTATCTCCTTGGAGAGTACAGCCATCTTTTGGCCAGAAGACCTGGGTGTAGTCCGAAGGAGATATTTAACATCATGCATGAGAAGCTTCCTACTGTATCGTAAGAGGACCTTATACTTTCCTCTCATATTGTTGCAGTAATTTTTGTCTCTCCATTAAGGCACGTAATGCATTTGCAGGACTTCTACTGTTGCTATTCTTCTTTCAACATATGCCAAGATCTTGATGCACTCCCAACCTGCAGAACCAGAACTGCAAAATCAGATTTGGGCAATATTTAACAAGTGAGAGATAGCCTCAGAATACTTATTTTTCCATTTGATTTGTTATTTTGTACTTAATTGTCTATAAACACTGAATTTCTCTAACACGGTTTAGTACTCTTCTAGGTATGAGAGTTGCATTGATGTTGAGTTACAACAACGAGCTGTTGAGTACTTTGCTTTTGAGTAGGAAAGGACCAGCTCTTATGGATATATTGGCTGAAATGCCCAAATTCCCTGAGCGCCAGGTGTGTGTGTTTTAATTACAACATCTGTCTAGTAACTGCTTCTCTGTAGTTATTTCATCAATAATGTGATAAAGAATTGAGAACAAAATTTTAACAAGACTGTTTGTTCTTAATTTAGTCTGCATTGATCAAAAAAGCCGAAGATTCTGAAGTTGACACTGCAGAGCAAAGTGCTATCAAGTTGAGGGCCCAGCAGCAGCAGATGTCAAATGCATTGGTTGTCACAGATCAAAGCCCTGATAATGGTCCCCCATCAGTTGGTCCCCACATCAGTTGGCCAGCTTAGCCTTGTGAAGGTGCCCAGCATGAGTAGTAGTGCGGTTAGTGCCTATTTATTAGTGAATACTACAGTTCGTAAACTTCTATCTGGTATGAATTTTGTTAAGGGGTTGAATACGTCAGATTCTGATATAATTAGATATCTATTTGTGTTTACTTCTATAGGATCATAATTCGGCAGATTCAGGGTTTACCCAGCCAAATGGAACTTGACCGAAGTAGATCCTCAACCCACTTCACCAGATCTTCTTGGCGATCTTTTGGGCCCATTGGCTATTGAAGGCCCTCCTGGACCTGCTGCCCAATCTGAGCAGAATGTGGTGGGTGGATTGGAAGGGGCTCCAAGTGCCGGTGATGAAGCAGCCATCGTTCCTGTTGGAGAGCAGGCAAATACTGTTCAGGTTTGTATGTTTCCCTGTTATCATTGTATGTACACCATTTTTTACGCAAAATATGACGATGGAAGTGCTTGGTAAACTGCATCGGAGCCACCTGTCCTAAGTACTTAAAACTGAGCACTTTAAATGACTAATATTCATTGGCCATTCTTAGTAGGAAGGCATCTGATCAGTAGCAATACTGTAATTTAAGGGACTGATGATGATCAATGCTGTAAGAGATTGTGTATCTACATGTCTTAGGAGTTAAGTAGATAGCATACATTCTGGCACTTCAAATAGAATATGCTCTTCTTTTCATGTGACCTACAAATTCAATTATTTCAGTTTTCGTGTTCTCGGTACTTGGCCAGTTTTTTCCTGGTTTTCTTCCAACATTTCAAATTAGTCTATAAATTGACATGATTGTTATTTGTTTTATAAACATATTCTGTTGTCCAATCGGAATGTTCCGCTCTTGTTTGATTTTCAAAAACTTTTTATGTTCCTTTCGACGTAAGTATTTACTTCTGCACTTTCCATTTTATGATCAAAATATCCCATCTACCAATATCTAAACATGTTCTTTTGTACTTTCTGCTACTATGCTGTAACGTTATAGTTTGATTTCAACATTGTTTCCGTCTCACTCTTCAACTGGCTGATTCCGTTGTACATGTTTGCAGCCAATAGGAAATATTGCTGAAAGGTATCATGCTTTATGTTTAAAGGATAGCGGTGTTCTCTATGAGGATCCTTATATTCAGGTTTGATCTATTCTTATGTTTTCCAGGTTCTATTATTGACCATCATAAACATAAGCTTAAACTTGAAGATATCTCCACTTGTATTGTTTAAACTGTCCTTACGATTTTTTCAAAAAGTTCATGAGGCATTCCATGATTTGCTTGTTAAATATTCTCCCAGATCGGTATTAAAGCAGAGTGGCGAGGCCATCATGGGCGTCTAGTATTATTCTTGGGAAACAAGAATACCGCTCCACTTGTTTCAGTTCAAGCTCTAATTTTGCCTCCCACTCATTTAAAGTTGGAACTCTCATTAGTACCGGAAACTATTCCTCCTAGAGCACAGGTGAAGATTACTTGTTATGCTTCTTATCTTTCATACACTATTTAAGGTTCCACTGGTTGCACTATGTCTATACATTTTCCTTTATCTGTAATTTTATTTTGTTTTCCACTTACCTCCTTCCTTGTATAGGTGCAATGCCCACTTGAAGTCATGAATCTCCGACCAAGCAGGGACGTAGCTGTTCTTGACTTCTCCTACAAATTTGGTTCCAATATGGTACATGTCTTCAATAAATTCACGTTTCATATGTTGACCATGTTCTAGCATCTATGTAATATTATCTAATTGTTAATATCTTATATTCCTCATAAAGGTGAACGTCAAGCTTCGCCTTCCAGCTGTGCTGAACAAATTTTGTCAGCCTATAAATGTATCTGCTGAAGAGTTTTTCCCACAATGGAGATCACTCTCAGGCCCACCTTTAAAGCTTCAAGAAGTGGTTTTGTAAATCCTGCCTTTGGTTTTGCATGTAACTTATTTTTGTTAAATAACAATGTTTGTTGGTCAGCTAATATAATAACATCAATACAGGTTTTGTTTGATTGGTAAAAACAAATATAACTTTATCTAATATTTGACGAACTGAGTTTCTATTTGTTAGAATTGCATATTAAAACTTCCAGCCATTCATATCATGACTTTGTAGCCATACAGTTTTCAGTCAAGGATTAGATTTTTGTTATATGTTTAATATTTCTCCATCAGTATACTAATTTCAATGGAGATGAAAAAGATGTTGGGCTTAATGACCATACATAATCTGCATATAGGGTGAGGTTATAACTGTATTCTCTATGCCACTCTTGTCGGAAATATAAAAGATAAAACTTTATTGATAATGCAAATCCGTTAATTGTCAATCCCCAACTTGGCATTTTAAATTCTGAACATGACCCCAAATGTCAACTTGCAGCTACTGATAATGTCTAGCTCTATACAATTTCTCATTTACATATGTGTATATGTCACTAATTGTGCAGGTCAGAGGTGTACGACCAATGCCTCTCCTTGAAATGGCAAATTTATTTAATAGTTATCGATTGATGGTTTGTCCGGGGCTTGTAAGTTGCTCTTCATTTTCTTTTTGACCTTTTCTCTGTCAATCACAGAAACTTTGTTCAGTGTTTAATTTTCTGTTTTAGGACCCTAATCCAAATAATCTGGTTGCAAGCACAACATATTATTCAGAGAGTACAAGAGCCATGCTTTGCTTGGTAAGGAACATGTCTGTTTCTAGCTATTGTCTGACTATTTTATGAACTTAAGATGGCCATGTTGTGTATAATCATGAAACCATACTAGTATACTGTTATAAAGTTTACAAAGTTCATTTTGATCAGTAGTTTCATTGCACATATTTTCATTTTCATATTATTTTGGTAGTTAGATTCTGCTACCGGGCTTTTTTAAATGATGGTGACTCATAAAGGTTAAACTATAGCTAAAATTTTATATGCAGTTAACATGTTGACTTAGTAACCTAAGAGGATCATCCAATAACATTCTGTCAAAATGCAGAGATGATGAGTTGTATGCTAATCTTGTGCTGCAATAAATTATTGCTGTTTGACGGCCTTTATTCTTGTAAAACAGGTTAGAATTGAAACTGATCCAGCAGACAGATCCCAGCTGCGTTTGACAGTCGCCTCAGGGGATCCTACATTAACATTTGAGTATGTTTTTGGTCTTAAAAAAATAATCTTGAGGATCCAGAATGTGCTGGACTTCTCTGACATTTTTCGTGCAGGTTGAAGGAATTCATCAAGGAACAATTAGTTAGCATTCCTACAGCTTCTCGTGCATCAGCACCATCGCCACCAGCTCCAGCGCCTCCAGCACCTCCAGTAGTCCAGCCAACTAGTCCGGCAGCTGCATTGAATGATCCTGGGGCACTGTTAGCTGGTTTGCTGTGACGAAATAGCAGTGATAGTTGTGTGAAGATTTGTTCAATATACATTTGTAAACCTGATTTATACAGCCGACCTACCCATCTGTCCTTCCAATTAAGAGGTGGATTAGGGAATTCATGATGCAAGGGCTGGCGGAATTGAGGGTTGAGCTAATTTGTGATCGGCTTAGTGTTCTGAGTGAAATTTCAAGGTGGGGTGGTCGGGATTTTGAGATTCATTTTTGCGCGAATTTATTGTGCCTTGTTGAGCATTTTACGTCTTCTGGGATGGGGGTTTTTCTTTGTTATTATTATTTTTTTCTCCCTTCTTTCTCTTCCCAGTTTTATTGGATTGGGTACTGTAGTACAAATACACGATAGTATGTAAGATATTGCATGAAGTAGAACCAGTTGTGATAGTTTGTATTTGTTTGTCAATTATTATAGATGAAAATAATAGAGCATTTATGTGATTTCTTTCGTTTTCAACTTAGTGATTGTACCGCAAGAGTAATTTTTGACTTGATAGACATCAACGATGGGCCTGTATTCGAGGACGAGTATTGCAAAGAAAGGTTACCTGTATTTGATGGAAAGAAGGGCATACGCTGAGATTTTTAAAAAAATAAATAAATAATTATATTTATTTTATTAAAATATAAAAAAGTTATGCATTGATATGGTAAAGTATATATATGAATGTTTTAATTGAGTTTTGAACTGAACTATTTAGCACTTCCCATGTTTGCTATTATGAGAAGAGGTGGAGCCTATGTGAGGATCGTGGAGCACTCGAGGCCATGCCTTGGTGAAGAGGCATTGAGATCGTTGGTAAGTGCGTAGTTACAAGTTACAACGGCAACGGGCCTCTAATTTGTTGGGGGCCCGCATTCACGTCAAGTAGGATTTATAAGTGGGATAGATTGGGCCAGTTTGGAGTCACCGGGCCGAAGGAGATGGACCTTGAACTTGACACGTGGAAGGCCGAAAGTTAAAGCCCACACTGGGGTGGCAAAATTACCCACGGGTACTTCATTTGGAGCGAGAGAATTGCCATTTACAGCTTTCTATTACTGTATAAACATTTTTTTTTTTAACATACTGTATAAACATTCTTTTGATAAGTACACCTCATCGTATATTTAAGAAAAAAAAAAAAAACTCATAATTTATGTGAAGAAAATAGTGTTGATGACGTTTTCATATAAATATATAATATAATCGAATTAAAAAATAATAATATTTTTCATACTGAGTGGATTATATAATTATAAATTACATCTTTTTAAAACAATCTTTCAATAAGCTTTATTTATAAAAGAGATGAACATATCGTTTTAATGGGGTGCAAATACGATCACTCTTGAAGCGAGGTTGGAGCATTTAAACTAATTTTTGATTTGATCGAGTTCAAAGAAATTACTTTGACCCGATTGGCTAACTAGATCGAGAATTAATAAAACACATTTGATCCAACCTGTTTCCTGATTTATTATTATTGTTATTGTTATCATTATTATTATGTTTTATTTTTAATTCTTTTTGAAATGCATTTTATTTTTAAGTGTTAAAGCAGTACTATTTTGTTCATTTAGTTTTGTTATGGGTTTCTGTTTGATGTATATGGTTGTTCAAGAAGCTTGAATGGAATTTTGAATGTTATTTTACATAGATTATCAATGTTGTTATTTTTATAAAGTTCAACGAAATTGTTTCTAAAAAAGATTAGAAGCTCAGTTTGATTGGGTAACTAGTTTCCTTTATTACCACATTATCGCATATTAAAATAATTCTAACATGACAAATTCATTTTTATCCAAAAATAAATGAAAAAATTTGTTTTTATCCATTGTTTTATAAAAATTTGTTTGTCTCTCAAATAAATTATTTTTATTCTGTACCCAAATTTACCAAACTACCGTTAAATGAAATTTAAACCAAGTATTGAATTTTATGGAGCCATAAACCCCAGTATGGGATTCTATTTCCCATTAAAACTCGGTACTGAGTTTTAATGAACAATAAAACCCTATACCAGGTTTATGGTCCAATAAAATCTTCTCACCACATCTCATCAAAAGCCTCAACTTTCAAATCAAATGTAAACAAACCTAACTTTAAAGTCAATACTCAACAATCAAAGCGCATATAAAAAAAATATAAAATATAAAATATAAAAAATAAAATCCTCGAAAATCATCAAAAAATCTCAACAAAACTTAAACAACCAACAAAGGAAACCAAAAATACATATTAATATCGATATTTATCTAAATTCAAACATTAATTAAAAGAAAAAATCATTAATTATATATTATATATACGCTCACAAAAATGTTTTGAAGACAATTTTAAAATGTATTATAGAAAAAAAAAAAAAAAACAAATTTGAAAAATTATAATTAAACAAATTTGTTGCTTGTGTGATGTCCGTCAGTTATTTCTTTTCCAATTAATGGAACAATAATAATGATTATTACTAATATGTTGTTTAAAATCTTTCCCGCTCTCTGTGCACGTCCAAAAAATAACCGTCTATGGAGATGAGTGGTGGAAGCAGCCACCACGCCCTATGCGTGTAGATCCAACCTTTTTTGGGTCGTTTTTCCTTGTTTGTTTCTGTTAGTCTAATGTAGTTTGCTTTTAGTGTTTTGGTTATTTCAGGTCGAGTCTCTCTACGGATCTAGTACGGACGAAGAGGAACCAGCAAAAATTTGTGAGAAGTTGTCGACAGGGGATGAAAATGCACATGTTCCCAGTGAAACGGATTGACGAGAACTTGAAGAATGGTTTGACTCTCATCGCACTTAAGACTTGTGGGTTGCATCATTTCAAATAAGGAGATTAATAGGGATGCGGTTAAAGCAGTCATACGCAAAATATGGAAGACAAGAAAAGAGATGGAGATTGAATTAGCTTGTCAAATTCTGTAATCATGTTGTAAGATTGTGTTGATGGGTTTGCAGGTTGCAGCCTCGGAGATGGATGAGTACACGGCTTTGGCTAACCAATTTTGGCTATGATTATGCATTTGAGACAGACAATGAGACCTTGCAAACATTGCTTCACTAATTTAACACGGATATCTTGTTTTTCTTTAAGCAAGAACTAAAATGAAAGTAAAGGGAATCTCTAAAAACTGTAATACACTGTATATTTAGAGTTTGTTATGATGATAATAGTATCACCAAAGACAAGTGTTGACAAAGAGAGACAGTTTTAGCATTAGATAAAAAATAAGTCTAGTATGTATGCCTAGTCCCCGACAGTTCTTAAAGATGTGGCAGCCAACAGACACTTGTGGTATTAAGCTAAGGAATTTCTCAAGATGTTTACAACTCAACAAATCAAATAATACTTAATGATCTGTTTGGTGTAATCCCAAATCAGTCAGCTCCCGTTGATGCTGACATTAATCATTAAGTATTATAAATGGAAGTTGCAGACACTCCTGCCCAAAACACGAACTACTTGACCCAAAACTGAAAGTCATCTTCAAACTATAGCCCTGCCAATTAGTCACTGCACTTCAAACAAAAAGTTATGGGCTCTTCAAGTTCTTTGACAGCTTCAATTCTTCTTTTGCTTCTCTCCCTGGAGCTCTATGTGGTCAATGGACAGCCTGCGGTTCCTCCAATGTTCATATTTGGGGACTCAGTTGTGGAAGCAGGAAACGACCACCACATCTACAGTATTGTGAAAGCAAATTTTCCTCCATATGGAAGAGATTTTGTCAAGCACAAACCAACTGGAAGGTTCTGCAATTGGAAACTGGCCTCAGACTTCACTATAGTTACAATCCTGTAAAATATATTTATATATACTCTCTTTATGATCAATCTCATTTTATGATTCACTAATAGAATTCGTTTTTCCGGTTGAGAACATAGGATTCACTTCCTATCCACCAGCCTATTAGTAAACAAGCCAGAGGTAAAAACCTCTTAAACGGAGCCAACTTTGTTTCTGGTGGTTCTGGGTACCATGAGACTACTGCAAAGCTTTATGTAATCAACGCTAGAATTATTGTTTCTATCTGTGTGAGAGTTTGTCTGTATGTGTATTTGCTTGATATACGTTGAGGTTTGGTTTTTTTTTTTTTTTTTTTTTTCTCTGTAGCATGCAATTCCTATAAGTCAGCAGCTGGAATACTATAAGGAGTGTCAAAATAAGTTGGCAGGAGTTGCAGGAAAATCCAATGCTTCATCAATCATATCAGGGGCAGTTTACCTTGTTAGTTTTGGGAGCAGTAACTTCCTTCGAAACTATTACATCAATCCCCTTCTTTACAAGGCCTATACACCTGACCAATTCTCTGATATTCTCTTGCAATCCTATGCTAATTTCATTAAGGTCTCTCTCCCATTGATTTTTATGTTACTTATTGCATTCTATGCTTATTTAAGTCCTTTTTCTAGTGAAGATTAACAATCATTACTGAAACCATATTTTGTGACAGAATCTGTGCCAGCTAGGAGTAAGGAAGATTGGAGTGACAACATTGCCACCATTAGGATGCCTACCAGCTGCCATCACAATTTTTGGCGACGACAGCAACGACTGTGTGGCAAAGTTAAACAAAAATGCAGTTTCATTCAACAACAAGCTCAATTCTACATCTCAAAGCTTGCAAAAGCAGCTTTCTGGCCTCAATCTAGTGGTCCTTGACATCTATCAACCTCTCTATGATCTTGTCACCAAGCCTTCTGACAATGGTATGTGAGATTGTTATGTCCTGATGTTCAAGTCTTTGATTGGTTCTGATTGTTCTAATCTATCCCTATGACAGTCAACGTAGAAGTAATTTTTGGGTTACAGGATTCGTTGAGGCAAGGAGAGCTTGTTGTGGAACAGGGCTGCTAGAAACATCATTCTTGGGCAACAAGGAATCCATAGGAACATGTGCTAATGCTTCTCAATATGTGTTTTGGGATGGCTTTCATCCTTCAGAAGCTGCAAACCAAATATTATCAGATGATCTGCTCACTAGTGGCATTTCTCTTATTTTCTAATAACATAATCAAAATTTTACTCCATGTAATTTCTAGTATGCAATCTGTGAGTGTTTTTGCGCTACCCTGTGTTTGATTTGTGAGCGGAAAAGTCAAAGAGCAGATGAGCTTATGATATTGAGTAGCTCATCATTGTTTCACTATTTGTAATAAGCTCATCTTTGTATTTTGTTGATGTAAAGTTGCCTGTGAATAAAATATAGTATCGTTTAAGAGGAGAAATTATCATTTTGTAGTTTTGGTTGACCATTGAAAAATGGGTTGAGAAACAAGTGTGATACATTTCTAAAATTTTAGAATAAACAAGCTAGTATGGATAAATTAAATAAAGAAAAAGTAGAAATTATCGAAGTTGGTTCATGAAAAAAGTCAAAATCTGTTTTTGTCCAAAATACAAGCCCATCAGAACTTAAGCCCAAAAAAGAAAAAGAAGGCTTGAAAAGCCAGTAGTAAGGGCGTAAGATAGAGGAAATTAAAATGGTTATCGAGGGAGGGAGGGAAGAGAGAGAGAGAGATGGATTACAGTCTAGCAGCGGTGAAAGTGTTATGCGTCCAACTCAACCACGCTCGTCCCACTCTCTCTCAAAACGCCGTCACTCTCGGCGGCATTCTCTTTCAACGTGCTTGGTTACAGGTCCCATCCCCACTTCTTTCTCCTTCTCTTTCTTTCCATCTCTCTCTCTCTCTCAAACAATTTTCATTCTCATCAGATTGCATATAACACAACCCATGTGTAGGGAGTCTTGATTTCGTCCCCTGACGATGACGGCAACTTGCTCCTAGACGACGGCACCGGCGTCATCCAGCTTTGCCTCTCTGGCGACTTCCGTCTCCGTCAATGGAACCCAGGTAGGTATGTCATGGTGGTAGGAGGCTACGTTGTCCGTACTGGTGACACCCCTTTGATAAAGGTCAATTTCCCATTTTACCCTTCTGTTTCATCGCTCAAAAACAATTTTTACTGGTGATTTCATTCACCATTGCTGACGGCCTCTCCTTTCTGATTTATCAGGTGCACAAGATTGTTGATCTATCCGCATTCCCGGATCGAGAAGCCATGTGGTATCTTGAAGTTATTGAGGCTTACAAGCTCTTCTACCAGCCTCTCATTGAAGATTTTGTTTGACTCCTTTCGCAGCCCAAATTTAGTCTTTGTTCAAGCTCCTGTTGTACAACTACTAGTACCCCAAGTTGATCAATTCTTTTTGTTATCCCTTTCTTTTGCAATATATCACATATCCACTTTATCATTACTTAGTCTTTCAGATTTCAATCTATTATCACCTCCTAAATATATCAAAGTTTATTCATGGTAAAACAAATGAAATTATGACTTCCTGTGATTAGAATATAAATGTATGTAAAGATCTTATCTCATTAATATATCTACTGGTACATTCTTATTTTTCCTTCTGTACCTTTTGTGTAGTTCTGGCATTATAAAAAAAGACCTCCAATCCACTGTGTCAGTGTAAGAACAAATGACTTGTACTGGCATAGCAAAGCTCTGCTGACTTCAAAATTACGCTATCCAGATAAAAATTGATGGCTGGAACATTTGATCACCACTGTGTCTGCCACTCCTCTTACCGCAACAATCCACAAAAGCAGTGAAAGTATTTCTCATAAGATGCTTCCATCTTCTGCCAAAGATCATCGAACTGTCTTGATTTCATGCCTGTGGGGACTGCAAATTTGACGAAGGTAGGGAACATACTGTTGCAGCAAGTCCAATTGTCGATTTGGTGCAAGCAGGCATCGACTAGGTTCCCAACATGCTTGCTCAAACATTAGTTGTTCCTTCTTCCCTCGATGATCCAAAGAATACATTACTCTTCAATAAAATTTGCAGTATTTTGTGGAGTATATACTTGAACATGGTGAGGAACAGTGAATAGTCAAGCAGTCGCTGGAACAACTGGAGGTAGAATCAATCCATGGAACATGACTTAGTACTGAATCTGTAACAAACAAACAAACAAATAGATGTAAGAAAAGTAACTTTATTCCTTCTCTCAAGTCTGAATTTCCATATCTTATCACCCTATCCTCTGAATTTTTGTCTCACTTTTTGATAAAAAAATAATAATAAATCCAAATTTAGATAAAAATGTTAAATTCACTTCATGAACATCTCAAGACACACTTGAACGACGCTGACAAAAACTAGAACTTTATTTTTCTAAGCTCCTAAAATATATATATATATTTACAATTCAATATTTTGAATGACATATAACAGAATGTAATACTGAATGATACAACTAGTTTCAATATGTCAATAGAAAAAAGGACTTACTTGACATATTTGTGACAGCAATCCAACAATCTACCAACATTTACATTATTTGAATGTTGATCCTCTGCTACATCATTTCCGGCAACAAAATCCTTTGAAGTAGTCCACTTATTTAAGATAACAATTATCTTTCGAAGCTGTTGCATAGGTAAAGGAAACAAAAATATGACACTATATGAAACTAAGAGATTGCTGGTTACGTATGATTTCACGACTAAATTTGAATAATTATTTGAAAGTTTGACCAACAGGCAAATGAGGATACAGCTGTAGTTCTAGCATCTGGATTTGTTCTGCCAGGGGTTAAGCTTTTGTCTTTTTGACTAGAATCATCTAATTGGTAATCAAGAAGATCATCTTCAATCATATCCAATTTGCTTACGAGAATTGATACAAATTGATCCAGACTTGATGGACTCATTTCTTCTTCCCCAACTCGAACCAGTAATCTTGCAATAATGTTCCAAAGTGCACTCCTTGCTTCCAAATCATCCGAAGCATAAGGAAATATATCGAACAGACCCTGCAAGAATGGCAAATCTGGAAGGATCCAAAGTCTCACTTCAACTTGTAATAGAAATTTGATAACTGAATTAAATAACTTCAGGACACACACTACACATAAATGTACAAAATGGAATATGAACTAATTACCCTGTGATATCTCTGAAGCTAGATCAGCTGCATCAGATAAAATATTTGCAATCACAACTCCAGCAGTAATACAAGGATTGCCAACCTGAAAGAAAAATGTTATCATAATTGTCTGCAGTTGGTTCATAACCATCCTAATTAATTTGTCAAGGAAAAAGAGCAAAAGCATAGCATAGTTGCTTTTACCAGATGATCTAGTTTGCTTCTCATTCAACACCATTAAAACATACCTACCAGCATGTATGTGTTGCATCTTAATCTTGATATACTCAGAACAACTTCATGCATCAATGTTATTATCAAATTATAGGTTCTTTTATTTCATTTTTATTCAGAAACAGAAGTAGGATAGTGTCCAGATTTTTCAGGAAGACTAACAAGATTACTAAAGTATCTCAAGGTAGTCAAGAGACCAAAACGGGAGAAGCAAAGATGCGATGTCACTTTATCCACTTACAAAGGAAATGGCAATACAAGGCATCTGATTTTCTTTATAATCTAGGAAATATCACCAGATTGTCAAACGCAAAACCCCATAACCAGAATGCTCAAAAGAATGAATTAAGTCATGTCAATGAAAAAAGACATATCAAAATAAGCTTTCAAGAGAGTAGTGTTTATGGGTAGTCTCTAAAATTTATATAACTTTTACTCATACAACCCATTTACTTTTTTCACAAGGAAAATGACAGAAGGTTCATAATAATTAAGCACTAAGATTGTTGATCCAGTATATACTTTGCAAATTAGTAAATTACCATCTATCATATATGGGAAATAGAAAAAGTAAATTAAATGACCAATTGGACTGTTTATCACACTCAAGTATTTCCATTTCACAGCGAGCTGCAATGTACCTCAATTTTCTCAGGGAATTTGACCAGGTCACAGGCAAGTTGCAAAAGTCGCTTACTTGAGCAAATTTCTTGAGAATGCCCATCTACAACAGAAAGAGCTTCAATAGCACGAAGAATGACATCAAGAGCAGGGTACCTGCAATTGTTTGTAAATAGAGTGTTATATGTAAAAGATATCACATTTAAATCTTTCTGATAGAAGGAATTGAAAATGATTACAAATTGAGATGTTATGAGATCAGTGTAACTGAAAATGATTACAAATTGAGATGGTATGAGATCAGTGTAACTGAAAACAAAAGGGCAAAGGCAATACAAAAACACTAATTAGCTGCCAATTCCACAAAGAAGTGGATCTATCATAAAACAGATGAAAGATAGTTAAAATATTCCTTCAGTGGTAAAAACATCTTTGTTCTCTTTCATATAACCCAAGGGCAAAGGCGATCTCTAGCTAGATGACCATTATTATTATATTCATACCAGACAATGACAAGAAAGATAACAAAAAGTGTCATATTATGACTTTCCTCCAAAACTAGTTCCATGTGAAGGCCAAATCCAAAAGTTAAACCAATAAAGAGTCATTAAATCCTTTCTATCAAAAAGAAAACCAAAAGGGAAAGGAGGCTCATGATGATCTTAAAAAAACTGAAACAATTACAGAAGATAGATAGTTGACTCACTATGCCAAACGAAAATGTAATAAAAAATAGCCTAGTCTTGAAATATCTCCAATCATGTCATAAAATTAATTTATCAGAACAACATTAATTTGTATAAAATACTTCACAACAAATAAGGTGAACTTGTACCTTTCAGGAATTCTTTCACCCATTAACTGGTTCATTTCAAAGGCCAACAGATTGATTAAAAGACTTGATAAACCCAACTCCATCAACTGTGGGAGAAGAATCTGCAGGACTTCCTGCTGACCTTCAAGGATGGCTAACAATAGCCCAGCACTCTGTTCAAGAAAAGCAGCTGATTAAGTTGGAAATCAAGACTACTAATTTCAATTCTATCTTGCAATAATAAACACTTGATCCATATACCAGTATTTGAAATACATTCATTTGTGCAGCTTTACACTTGACAAGATATTGACATGCATAATCAATTCATTGATACAAAATATTTTACATCAAAAAGGTTGAAACAGGAAATTTTTCTTCTATATCCAGAAATCCCCTGACCTCTTTTTGTTCACTAGGCTCTGAACTGGGAAATACTACCAAACCCCACAACCTTTCTTTGTTCACAGATTACTATGGGTTTCATGCATGATGATGAAACTTATACACACATAACAGAGTCACAAAATCACTGTGGATTTTTTCTTCAAAAAAATCACTGGAATTTGAGCGTCTATACAAGTATAAATTTTTGACAATTAAGCAAGACTATACTAATAATAAGAAAATACAGGATAAATAGCATCTTGGCACCTTTTCTATAAGCTGGAAGTTTAAAGTATTTTCAGTGATCCATAGAATACGGTGTAAGATATGTTCAGACTTCAATGCATGAGCCCAAACGATACATTCACAGCTTTGAAGACCCAACGTTAACAGCCTGCTCAAAGAAGCAACCATAAGAAAAGTATACAGCATGGGACAATTAGAATTTAGAACATTACACATACTAGAGCAAGTGACCAATGCAAATGTGACATGCATGTGATACTATTCTACAATATTACATGTTATCATCAGGGACTTAGGCCTCAATTACATATACACCACCACTAAGTAATGAAACAAATATAATGGAACGTATGCAAATAAACATCATGCTGCCTCCCGTAGAAGAAGATGAAAATGAAAAAAATATTATAAAAAATAACAATGTTATATCCTTTCAGTAGCATATAAGATGTGAAGGGTCGAAAGGAAGTATGTTTTACATCCTGTTGAAAAGAACAAAAGGCAAAGCTGATAAGGAAACCCATTGTTGGATAAAGAGAAAGGGAAAAAAGGTCCCAAGAGCCAAAGGAAACAACAGGCTGAGAGAGAAAGAATGACCCTTATGTACACCAATTATTCAATGGAGCAGAGCTAAGATTACTTAAAACATCAATATAATGTGATACTAAAATTTTTTTGGCATAAATATAAACTGGTAAGAACCATTATTAAGATGAGAAAGGCAACAACAAAAATGCAGATTTTAAAAATAAAGTAGGAAAGTGTTAACAGTTCATATACTACCTGCAAACTTCAATTAGACACTGTGTGTCATCTAAAAACAACTGATCTAAAATCATTCCCATTAGTCCATTTGTCGAAACTATGTGCTTCATGAGAACTTCATGGCAGGCTAAGTTTCCAATAATTCCAAGGCTAATCTCCTGGGTTTAAAAGACAAACAGACAGTAAAGACCCATGCACCAAAGCTAAAAAGCCAACAAATGCTACAAAAGCAACTTGAAAAAAGTAAGTGAAGATTTTAATTGAGATAAATTTTACCCATATTTTCAAGAAAAAGAAGTACATTATTTATATCTTTTAAGGCAATAAACTGCCTTACATATAGGAACTAAATAATATATAGAGAAACCTAACTAAAAGATTGAGATAACTATAAAAGTTTCCCACCTCTTTATTTAGATTACTGTTACTGCCCTAAGGACAGTAACTTTTCTAATGAACTCATAATTCAACAGTAAGAATCAACTTCAACGGTTCAACCTATCATGGAAAAGGGTTTCAAAGCTTAAGTAGAAATATGCCATACCGTAACACGCACAGATTCAGAAACCGTAAGGTTTGCCAAGAGCACTTCAAGGACTAGGTTTTGCACCTGCATAGTCCAGTAAACAAAATAATCATGTTGCAAGTTGTTGTCACAACATATACATACTTATATCTATAGCCAGAATTAGCTACAACTACAGCTTATAACCAGCTTTATCAGACCTCACCATGATCCCTCTATTCTCTGTAATGAATGCTTGCTGCAATTAATTATAATTTCAAGTACATTAGGATGAGAAACAGTAGAAAAATTAACATAGATCATCAATTATTTGCTTATAATCATTAGTGAGAATCAAGAATTTGAAGTTATAGGCATCAGAAAATTAATAACAATCCCCATTTTTCCTAACAATCACAAGCATGAGTCAAGACTTCAGAAGCATTTAGGAAAACAGTAGCCACATTGCATTCTGTGTATAGTTTTTTTTATTTAACTTTCTATTACCTCTTTATAATTTTGACAGAATTGTCATTGTTACTCAACAGTCAACATGCAATTAGGATCAAGATGAATTATAAGGAACATAAAATAAAATGCAGCTGCAGACTCAAGTACCATGAATTCTGCATGATCTCTACTCGCAGCAAGATCCCACAAGATGCACCCACTCTCTTCCCACGCCTCTTCTCCAGCTGATGACACACCAGGCTTTTCAAGTTTACTACACGACTCGTCATCTTCTCCTCGTTGACAAGAAGATTTATCAAAATCCTCAGTAATGTCCATGGCCTCAGAATCACAATTCACCGCACCTTGAACTCTATCTTCAGACAAAGAGGCAGCACTTTTTTCCATATTATCGGTTTTCAATTCTTCACTCGGGGCATCACAACCATCCAACCCATTGCGGCCATTTTTGAAATTCATGGGAACAAGTTTGCGTATCAATGAGATTATGTAACTAGGATCAACAGTAGTAGAAATGTCAAATAACTGCATAATAAAACATATAAATTATCAACACGAGCATTAGAGTTTATCAAAAACATTGCCGCAAGTTCCTTCACAAAAACATACATTGCAAGTGTGTGTGTGTGTGTGTGTGTATCCAAATAATTCCATCATTTTCACTTCTAAAACATGTAAACACACAAAGCTTATTTGCTTCAATTGGTATAAATAGCAGGCAATATCATACTATAAAGCGATAATTCACCATTCATTGAAACTTAAAAGTTAAAAAACCAAAGTTTACAAATTATAGTTGCAGCAAAAAATCAGTGGCTATCACCAACCCAAGACAAACCGAATATCAGAACCGATATGAAAATGATGCTAAAAAGCCTAGAATCAGAGATTTTAAAATAAACTCAAAATTCAAAGAAAGTAAGAGAAATCAGAGCCATGGATTGTGACCTCATCCAGCGGTGCAGATGGATGGTGTGCAGGTGCGTCAGGGTCTTCTCTTACTTGATTTTCTTCTTTATCTTCCTCTTCGAACGCCATAACTCAAGCTACGAAGAGAAGAGAAACCAGTAGAGTTGATCGAATTAGTTTCCCTCTATTTTTGAAAATTTTATACCAATTTTTTCTTTTCCCGAATTTCTCGGCCTTTCCATCTGGTTTTTATCAAATTACCAGCTCAACCCTCTGTTTCCTCAATTTTTCCCCGTGTCTCCTTGTTCGAACTTTTTTTTTTTTTGGAAAAATTTGAACTTTATTTTATTCACCTTTCTTTTCTCTCTAATTTTTAAGCCTTTTAATGTATTTTGTCAATTTTTTTAAATATGATTACAGAGTCCAATAGAATATCTATTAATATTAATAGACGATAGTCAAAAATCTATTGACACCTATCAAAATTAAGCATTATATATGAATTGAAATTCTAGTTTCATAATATCAAAAGAAGGATTTTATATATTGTTTATATATATATATATATATATATATATATTGCACCACGAGCAATAGATAATTCGATATAGATTAATGATCAATTTCGAGGTGGTAGTATGAGTTATCATAACATGTTTGTATGGACTCAAACACAATCCATTAAATTTTTACTCAAGCCAAACATGACTTATTAAACTTATATTATGTCAGTGAGTTTAAACTCAAACTCAAATATCATATAATGTTAGCTCAAAATAAAATTAAAAATTACAATATGGATATTTAATCATGTTAAATAAGTTTACGAATTATGAGGGGTATAACCCAAACATGACCTATTAACTTAATGGGTTTTATCATGTTAACCCGTTATGACCCAAAAACTCAAAACTACTAATTTCATGTTATATTCATATTATGTCATCAAGTCATGTTGATAATTGTCATCTCTATTATTTATCATATATGATATGAATTAAATCACTATATCAATATACTGTAAATTGAAATATCAATTGAAATATAAATTAAAATGTCTAACATTACTCTTTACATATTTATTGTTATATACACAAACCAAATTTCTAAAATATTTGAAAAATAAGTTAGTAAAATTAAATTTAAATATCTCTACTATAATGGTATAAAAAATTAATGTATAAATTTATATAAAATTTTTAAAATAAAAATATATATATATATGTAAAGTATTTGTTAAGTTTAAGGAAATATTGATTCTATATTGAGAATGTAGAATAATAATGTTTGTAATCATCATAAATAAAAACTAAAAAAATGTAGTTCAAAAAAACTAAAAAAGATGTATAAAAATTAATATAAAATTATAATTGGATAATCAACAATGAGATGTTATTAATGTGTATATAATTATTATACAATTGAATTAGAGATGACACGTGTAAAATTTTCAATGGTTGAGGAGAGCATGACCCTATGGACCCTTTCTCTCTGCCTCTCCGATTATATATATAGATGAATATACTAATTTTAACTATATAGATTGTCTTTTTTTTTTTTTTTTTTTGAAAGTTAACACTAAATGAGATTAAGAGTTTGCCAAAGTCTATCAAAATAAGTCACTATGTAAGTAGTTTAGAAATGTACTCTCATAATAAAAGAAAACTACCTATTTTGTAATATATATATTTTTTGAGGAATTATATAAATATACTTTTTACCGTAGATACAATGATATACATATTTACGGCTATGTTGCCTATATATTTGGAATTCTTCATTTGTAGGTTCATATATTTATTCTCCTAAGAATGTTATATAATCATTAACTCATACCATGAATGATGAATTATAAATTAACAGATCATAATACTACAATTTTGAAATAGTTAAAGTTAGATGATTTTTTTTTTTTTTTTTACTTTAAAGTTAGTTGATATTTATTATCAAATTTGAACAATATAAGAACATTTAAGTTGAGATTTACATATTCCAGGAAAAAAATTCGAGATTTGGAAACAACGAAAAGCTATTAAAGACATTATAGTTTTTATTAGAAGATTGAAAATTTTATATATATATATGTGTGTGTGTGTGTGTGTGTGATACCATGAACTAGAACAATATATCATGAAATTATGAAGACACAGTATGTTCATAATTGATACTAATTGATCAATTAGAACAGACCCTGCAAGAATGGCAAATCTGGAAGGATCCAAAGTCTCACTTCAACTTGTAATAGAAATTTGATAACTGAACCAGATATCTTCAGGACACACTATACATAATTGTACAAAAAGGAAAATGAACAAATTACCCTGTGATATGTCCGAAGCTAGATCAGCTGAATCAAATAAAATATTTGCACTCACAACTCCGGCAGGAATACAAGGATTGCCAACCTGCAAGAAAAATGTTATCATAATTGTCTGCAGTTGGTTGATAACCATCCTAATTAATTTGTCAAGGAAATAGCGCAAAAGCATAGTTGCTTTTACCAGATGATCTAGTTTGCTTCTCATTCAACACTATTAAAACATACCTACCAGCATGTATGTGTTGCATCTTAATCTTGATATACTCGGAACAACTTCATGCATCTATGTTATTATAATATTAAATCATGGGTTATTTTATTTTACCTTTTTTCAGAATCAGAACTAGGATAGTGTCCAGATTTTGAGGAAGACTAACAAGATTACTAAAGAAGAAGTATCTTAGGGTAATCAAGATGACCAAATGGGAGAAGCAAAGATGGGATGTCACTTCATCCACTTACAAAGGAAATGGCAATACAAGGCATCTGATTTTCTTTATAATTTAAGAAATATCACCAGTTCATCAAAAGCAAACCTCATAACCAGAATGCTCAAAAGAACATATGAAGTCATGTCAATGAAAAAAGTCATATATTAAAATATCTTTTCAAGAGAGAAGTGTTAATGGGTAGTCTCTGCAATTTATATAACTTTTACTCATACAACCCATTTACTTTCTTCACAAGGGAAATGACAGAAGGTTCATAATAATAAAGCACTAAGATTGCTGATTCAGTATATACTCCGCAAATTAGTAAAGTACCATCTATCATATATGGGAAATAGAAAAAGTAAAGTAAATGACCAATTGGACTATTTATTACACCCAAGTATTTCCATTTCTCAGCAAGCTGCAATGTACCTCAACTTTGTCAGGGAATTTGACTAGGTCACAAGCAAGTTACAGAAGTCACTTACGTGAGCAAATTTATTGAGAATGCCCCCATCTACAACAGAAAGAGCTTCAATAGCACGAAGAATGACATCAAGAGCAGGGTACCTGCAATTGTATGTAAACAGAGTGTTATATGTAAAAGATCTAATATTTAAATCTTTCCGAAAGAAGGAATTGAAAATGATTAGAAATTGAGATATTTTGAAATTAGTGTAACTGAAATCAAAAGGACAAAGGCAATACTAAAATACTAATTAGCTGCCAATTCCACAAAGAAGTGGATCTATCATAAAACAGATACAAGATATTTAAAGTATTTCTTCAGTGGTAAAAACATCTTTGTTCTCTTTCATATAACCCAAGGGCAAAGGCAGTCTCTGGCTAGATGACCATTAGTATTATATCTACACTAGACATTGACAAGAAAGATAACAAAAAGTTCCATACATAAAATAAAATGTGTAGCTGCAGACTCAAGTACCATGAATTCTGCATGATCTCTATTCGCAGCAAGATCCCACAAGATGCACCCACTCTCTTCCCATGCCTCTTCTCCAGCTGATGACACACCAGGCTTTTCAAGTTTACTACATGACTCGTCATCTTCTCCTTCGCAAGAAGAAGATTTATCAAAATCCTAGACAATGTCCATGGCCTCAGAATCACAATTCACTGCACCAAGAACTCTATCTTCGGACAAAGAGTCAGCACTTTTTTCCATATTATCGGTTTTCAATTCTTCACTCAGGGCATCACAACCATTCAACCCATTGTGACCATTTGTCAAATCCGTGGGAACAAGTTTGCGTATGAATGAAATTATGTAACTAGGATCAATGGTGTTGAAATGTCAAATAACTGCATAATAAAAACATAAAAATTATCAACACAAGCATTCGATTTTATCAAAAACATTGCAACAAGTTCCTTCACAAACACATACATTGCAAGTATAAATATTATATCCAATTCCATCATTTTCACTTCTAAAACATGTAAACACACAAAGTTTATTTGCTTCAATTGGTATGAATAACAGGCAATATCATACTATAAAGTGATAATTCACTATCCATTGAAACTTATAAGTTACAACCAAGCTGAGAAAAGTTTACAAATCATAGTCGCAGCAAAAAATCAGTCAACCCAAGATAAACAGAATATCATGACCTCTTTTTGTTCACTAGGCTCTGAACTGGGAAATACTACCAAACCCCACGACCTTTCTTTGTTCACAAATTACTATGGGTTTCATGCATGATGATGAAAACTTATACACACACGCCACACTCACAAAATTACTGTGAATTTTGAGTGTCTATACAAGTATAGGACTATACTGATAATAAGAATATACAGGATACATAGCTTCTTGGCACCATTTCTATAAGCTGAGAGTTTAAAGTGATTTCAGTGATCCATAGAATACGGCGTAAGATATGTACAGAATTCAATGCACCAGCGCAAATGATACATTCACAGCTTTGAAGACCCAACATTAACAGCCTGCTCAAAGAAGCAACCATAAGAAAAGTATACAGCATGCTTAGGCCTCAATTATATATACGCCACCACTACGTAATGAAACAAATATAATGGAAGGTATGCAACTAATTATCATGCTGCTTCCTGTAAAAAGAAGATGAAAATGAAAAGAAATATTATAAAAAATAACAATGTTATATCCTTTCAGTAGCATATAAGATGTGAAGGCTCTACTTTCATGGTCCAAAGGAAGTACGTTTTACATCCTGTTGAAAAGAACAAAAGGCAAAGCTGATAAGGGAATCCATTGTTGGATAAAGAGAAAGAAAAAAATAAAAAAGAGGTTCCAAAAGCCAAAGGAAACAACAGGCTGAGAGAGGAAGAATGGCCCTTAAGTACACCAGTTATTCAATTGAGGAGAGCTGAGATTGCTTAAAACATCAATATAATGTGATACTAAAATTTTTTTGGCATAAATATAAACTAGTAAGAACCATTATTAGGATGGGAAAGGCAACATCAAAAATGCAGATTTTAAAAATAAAGTAGGAAAGTCTTAACAGTTTATATATTACCTGCAAGCTTCAATTAGGCACTGTGTTGCGTCTAAAAACAACTGATCTACAATCATTCCAATTAGTCCATTTGTGGAAACTATTTGCTTCATGAGAACTTCATGGCCAGCTAAGTTTCCAATAATTCCAAGGCTAATCCCCTGGGTTTAAAAGACAAACAGAAAATAAAGACCCATGCACCAAAGCTTAAAGCCAACAAATGCTACAAAAGCAACTTGAAAAACGTAAGTGAAGATTTAATTGAGATAAATTTTATTCATATTTTCAAGAAAAAGAAGTACATTATTTAAATATTTTAAGGCAACAAACTGCCTTAGGAACTAAATAATATCAAGAGAAACCTAACTAAAAGATTGAAACAGCTACAGAAGTTTCTCATCTCTTTATTAAGATTACTGTTACTGCCCTGAGGGCAGTAACTTTTCTAACTGCAGACTCAAGTACCATGAATTCTGCATGATCTCTATTTGCAGCAAGATCCCGCAAGATGCACCCACTCTCTTCCCACGCCTCTTCTCCAGCTGACACACCAGGCTTTTCAAGTTTACTGCACGACTTCTCATTTTCTCGTCCTTGACAAGAAGATTTATCAAATCCTCAACAACGTCCATGGCCTCAGAATCACAATTCACCGCACCTTGAACTCTATCTTCAGACAAAGAGGCAGCACTTTTTTCCATATAATTGTTTTTCAGTTCTTCACTCGGAGCATCACAACCATCCAACCCATTGTGGCTATTTTTCAAATCCATGGGAACAAGTTTGCGTATCAATGAGATTATGTAACTAGGATCAACAGTCATTAAAATGTCAAATAACTGCATAATGAAAAAATATAAATTATCAACACGAGCATTCAACTATATCAAAAACATTGCCACAAGGTCCTTCACAAACACATACATTGCAAGTATGTATATTTTATCCAATTCCATCATTTTCACTTCTAAAACATGTAAACACGCAAAGCTTATTTGCTTCAATTGGTATGAATAACAGGCAATATCAGACTATAAGCGATAATTCACTATTCATTGAAACGTATAAGTTAAAACCAAGCTGAACAAAGTTTACAAATTATAGTTGCAGCAAAAAAATCAGTCAACCCAAGATAAACCGAATATCATTATTAATATGAAAATAACACTAAAAACCCTAGAATCAGATATTTTAAAATAAACTCGAAATTCAAAGAAAGTAACAAAATAAACAGAAATCGGAGCCATGGATTGTGACCTCATCGAGCGGTGCAGATGGATATTGGTACGCAGGTGCGTCAGGGTCTTCTCTTACTTGATTTCCTTCTTTATCTTCCTCTTCGAACGCCATAAAAATCACTTGCGGACATAAAATTATAAAATTTGTGTGGGCATAAGCGGACCCACGACAAAGCGGACAAGACGCATCCTTGCGGAGCCACTCATCAATGCACTTCTTATGATAAATGTGATTGCACTTTGAACGAATTCTACATTGGTCTTGGTCCTTCAACTCATCAAGACATGCACAACATTCAGTGCCATCTTCTCCACGTTTTTCTCTAAAAGCAGCCCACGAGACTTGACTAAAACTACAAGACTCCTGCATCTCTGACGATGGCCCTTTCTCTAGATCTCTCCGGAATTGTTCGATATCAAACTCATCACCATCTCCAATCAAATTTGCAACGCATTTAACGAGGAGGAGGAAAACCAGCAAGATTGGTCCCACAACGAACACCGGACATAGAGGCTCACTACGGGGGAACTGGTCATGATGTAATGGAGATGGTGCAGAAGGAGAAAGCACGATTTCTGACACGTTAACTCTTTTTTTTTTTTTTTTTTTGAAAACGACATGTTAACTGTTTCGTTCAAGACCTTAGAGTGACAAAGAGAGGGACTTGAAATTTGAATACAAAAGTATATATGTGGACTTTGATGGAATTTGGGCGCTTGTTTGTTTAAATAATAACGGGCTAAAAAGAGTAGGATTTCCTTGACCTAGAAGGATTAGGATTTCCTTTGACCTAGAAGGATTAGGCTTATGATCTATGCTGTTTAAGTTATTTTAGTATTTATACTTTATGATTGAATTTATGGTTTACTAAAGTTAGATAATGTGTTTCATTAAGTATAAGTTTATATATAAATTGTAGTTTTAAAATTTAGTTATCATCTTGGTTTAAATTAAGTATATTTTTTAATTCAAACGTACATTTAATTATGAGTAAATTTTGAATCTAAATAAATGTTTATTTTAATTAAAAGTAAAATAAATATAATATATGTATATTTAATGGTTTAAGTATTTCTCTTTTCTAAAAAGTTAAATTAACTTTAAAAAAATAAATAAATCAATCAAATAAAATGGCCAGAATATATAAGTTATGAATCATTCTATCCCAATTGAGTTTAGTTACGGGTTGGAAACAAAAATCTTATTTGGATCATGTGTCAAGTTTGGCAACCCGCCTCGAACAAGTATTGGTTATGGAGCATCCTAAGTCCAACCCTGATGCAATCCTATGCCATCTCTACCCACCAGACCAAGCATGCAGAGCATACGTGGCAAGAATATCACATAATTGGATAGGATGAACCCCCGTCGAATAGATATAGATTGGTTTATGGATTTATAAGAAGGTATATGCACCACCTAACCAATTAATTGTTTGAATCTTCTGACATAATATAATGATCTAATTACCAATTTAGTATTTTGATTTTAAAAAAGACATGACTCAAACCTGCTAAACAGTAGATTGAGACTTAAAATTCCAGTCACACCTATTCTGTGTACCAAACAGTACCGAAAAACCTTCTGAATTTTGTTCATCAGATTGATGAATTTGGGCGCAATTTCTATGTTAAAAAATTAAGATCCAATCCAATTAGATCATCCAATCTAATAAAAGTATTATTGGGTTGGATCCATCAATTTTGTCGATTTGAACTATAAATTCGTTCACAAACTCAGCTAAAACGCCTAAAACTCCAACTACCAAAATTACCATTGTTTTATCATGATAGCCTAGTGATTGTCCAGATCAAGGGTACTATACTCTTCATGATACAAATTTCTTACACATACACACAGAGAAGTACCAAGAGTAAACAGGAAATTTCTTTCAAAGAAAAGATGAGAAGGGTGGGAACTCTTACTCTATTAATATGGCTGATCCTCTTAACAAAAAAATGCGACTGGATTCTAATTTGTACAAGCAATGCAACCAGATAAGCACAATAAAAAACGTGCTTATCTTCTCAGTTCAGAGTATCAAGGCCTGTTGAATAATTCTATGGTTTCCACCACAACTAAATTTAGGTACTTACTAGTTTCTATTTAATCTTAGCAGGAGTTCGTACAACCTCCACGAATGATTAACTGAATGACAACGGAACCTCCTTTTAACTTCTTGACGACCAAAATGCTTCTGGTAGTGACCATGTAATCCTCCTGAACTTGCTTTACATTGTGCAACTGCTGAACCTGATTGACATCTAAAACATCATGAAGGCATTTACAAATTTCTCCAATTTCAGCAGCATCAATGTTGCAAAAAATCTTAAACTTGCCAAACCTGAACTTTCCTCAAATTGATGTATTGATGTCCACATGCATGCCTTGTTTATCAACAAAATTTTTGCTGGCTCCAGCTCAACATAATTTTTATCCAACAAAACTCCTGATAGTCAAACAACAAAAGGCCCAAAACCTTTTATACAGAGCAAGTCAGTTACCGCCACTCACGGCAATTGCCACATCTCCAACTTCCTTCCATTTGACAAGACTCGTCCCAAGGAGAGCAATGAAGGTGTATCCAAAGCCCACAAATTTGGCAACAGAGATCAGGAACAGGTTCCATAATTTGACATATCTGACAATGCATTGTATTAGCAGCGGAAACTGTACATTCGGGTTGATTGCTTGATGTAGCCATTTCATATGGGTCAGGCACTACGTCCTGTGCAGTTGAACAAGTAAGATCTTCCTGGCTTCCAGACACAAACCCAGAAGCATCAACTCCATCCAACTGGCCACCATCATCGGATGCCAGCAACTCTGAAAAAGAGAAGTAGGTTTGGGGCTCAAATTCCATATCCTCATAGCTAAGATCTTCATAGTCAAACAGCATCTCGCCATCAAGCCCATTGGTAGAAGCATCCCATTCGACACAATGAACTAAAGGTTCGTCATTAGGGTTCACCACGTTATTTTTTTCAAACTGCATATCAACTTGAGAAAGACTATTCCCAATAAAACCATCTACATCCCCTTCACACTTCACATGCCTTCTGACTGGAAGTTTCTGTGGCCCTGGCCCAGAAGCAGAATTCCATTCTAATTCCGTTCCTGAATTCTGCTGTGTGACAAGCTCAACTCTCGAAAGAGAGAAAAGAAGAGGATCCTCTTCTGGCACAAATACTTCCTTCATGGGAAACAGTGGAGTTGTGGGTTTACACTCGAATTCAGAAATGCTTCCACAATCAGAGTCCAGTTTCATTGTTCCTTGTCCTTGCTTTGGAGCCCTCATGCGTCGCTTCTGGCGTTTTTGCTCAATCTTTTTGGGGTCCATGTAAGGACAGTCAGGTCCTCCTATCCTACGACATCTGCAACACTTGAAGCCCACTACATCGGAAAGTTTTGACTCCTCAAGTTCAACAGCTTCGGCGTGAAACCACCCTGCAAATGACCAAAGACAATGAAATAAATATAGATAAAAAGTTGTGGTTTTACTCATTGAAACTTTGATAGCACCAAGTATCTAAAGATACTTACTTTCGCAATTTTCACAGTGAATATACATCAAATCAGAATTGTACTGCTGTCGACAAAGATCACAAACAGGTTCTAAATGGTGTACATTTGAACCTCTTAAAAGAATGTTTGCACGCCTGAAATCAACTCCTGTATCTTCACTGTTCTTCTTCTTCCATATGATTCCCCAAGACAAAGTTTTACTTCTGGTTTTTGATACCAAACTAGAACCAGAAGTATTTTGTTTTATCTCAGAACCAGTCTCCTGATTTCTGACAGATGCTGACGGTTTATTCAAACCTTTAACCCATGTTCCCTTAGCAATGGGTGGTGCAGTATGATATTCTTGCCGATGGGAGGGCAAAGGAGTAATTGGAGATTCACTTCTGATTTGACTTGGAGTAACAATTTTGGCTTGGTAACACATCTTGCAAGTAATCAAATGTGCAACTCTATCAGTATACGCAGAGCTTAATGTACAACCCTCGTGACAAAAACCTGCCATAATGTAAAAAACACATTTCAGAATTATTGAATCACTCAAAAGCATGAACAAATGCAAGTATCCAAGATTTCTGATGACATAACATATCAACATGTCCGTTCATATTGTTAACTTAAAACTATAATTATGGACATCACTTATACACTGTTTTTAAAGGCTACAAGCCTAAAACTAAAAGAGTACTTATATATTTGCAAGATTTGTATGACAGTTAAATTATTCGCAGTTCTGTTCCATACATATCTGAATAGATTATAATTGTCAATTAAAGGATGTACAAAATACAGAAAGCATACCAAAACAACAATTAAAAAAAAAAACCCCTCAGTTGCGCCCATCAACAGTTTTCTGTTTCTAAAGCACAGAAAAACATATTTAAAGCAACAATTGAAGCCCCTGAGAACATACCTAAATTTCAACTACAGCACAGATTACCTAGCATAACATTGAATCAGTAAGACTAATAAGTACTAGTTTCTAAAGCATCTCCAGACAGCAATTACAATTTGTGTGTTAGTTACATACATAAAACCCCAAACCTTGCCAAATTTCAAGGGCCATTTTGATATATATTACAGGTTCAAAGTTTTTCCAAATGTGACAGGAGCCTGTTTTATATATTAGTTATTGACTATAAATCTATAAAGCCAAACTCCTAAAAGGTTTCACAAAAGAAAAATATTGAAACAATTTAAGGGGCCAAGTTTGCTCACAGGTTGCATATTTAGATCCAGAAAAATATCAAAAATTTCAGGTGAGACGCGCCAAGCAACTTCTTTGGCTGCAGACTGCTTGTTCACTTCTTTTTTATGCCCTTTCTTTCTAGTTAGTAAAGTTTCTTTCATTAATGAGTAGAAAGATGGTCCAAGAACTATTACTTATTCTGCCCTTCCTCTCCTCATGCTTCTTAAGGCTTAAGCTTCAGCTCCAGATCCCATGAAATTCAAGCCAGTGTAGCTAGAAATTGCATATTATAAGGGATCTTTGAATTTTGGCCTTCGTTCCATTAGCTTTCAGGTTCAACAAACTCTTGCAACCATCAAATTTTTGCCTAGGCTATATTGCATGTGCTCTTTTCATTCCAAAGAGCAAGAGTGTGAGACCACATGACATTTGACATTTTGTTGTAGCAAATAGCAGGAGTTTCTCCAAATTTTCCTCTCCCTCTCTCCAAACAACAGTACTTAATAAGGCCTTGTAACAGATAGAGGAATTTAAAAGGTTATACTTTCATGACATTAAAGGCATTTGAAGTTGAAAATTCAGTGAGCATATAACAATAATTGGGGGTGCAATATTTTCCATCAGAAGAGGAAAGATATCACGATAGCTGAATTTAAACTAGCAATCATTAAGAAAGAATAGGTTGATGCCACAAGGATTGTGAGGCTAAATTTCGGGAACCCATTTATAAAGCACATACGGGGGCATCTGTTGACTTAAAAGATGGAACAGACAAGCACAACTACTGGAAATCCAAAGAATACCATAGAGTTAAACATGGCAATATACCTTGGCATTCACTGCACTTGACCGCATTCCTGTAGGTCAAACCAGAAGAAAGTACAATGAGCTTAGAGCAATTCTGAATGGAGAATATAAATTCTTAAGTAATATATAGTAAAATAAAAAAAATACCCAAGCAAAACATCAAGTTGACACGAAGCACAAGCACACTTCTCCACTTTATCCCTCTTACACACAAGATAGGAAAATATATCACTACGGGAAGCTTTCAACTGTTTCTTCTGAAACTCAGACAATTCATTCAAGGGCTTATTGACTGATGGCAAAATCTCTTTGTCCACACTTTCTTCATACTCTTTAATCAAATATAAAGGAATGCGAGTTTCAAGAAACCAATACTTCTCCTTTCCATCTTGACTTTGCTCTATTTCAATGATATTTCTCATGACACGAGAAGGAAGATGTTTTTGATTTCCAAAGATGACTCCATATCTGATCTTGTTTTCCACAATTTTCTTGTCACAAATAATTGCATTTCTAAAAGCAGAAGCTTCTGTCTCTGGAACCTTGCCATCCTGGAGATTCTGCTCAGGACGAACAAGATCACTCCATCTCACATGAAGGTCTACATATCTAACCTGATGCAAGAATTCCAAAATACTTTCAGACACATCATAAATTATGAACTTATCAAGATAATCCTATATGCCATCAGACAAAAATACAATATGCTAAAAATGCAAGAATGCAAGGAAGAGAATTATAAAATAGATAATGGAAAACCTGAAGTGCAAGCTGTGATGCATTCTTAGTCCTTTCAACTGCAGCTCTCCAAACTAACTGCCTGCTTCTTTTCGGAATCTCGAAGCCATCAACATAATTAACACCAAAAATCCTTCTCTTACCAGCTGATTAACCACAAATTCATGATTATTTTTCGCCCTTACTAAATTAATTAAAAACGGTATGCAAGGGATGGTTTACAAATCCCTCCAACAAACCCAACTGAAAATGATCACCTTTTCTTTTAAGTAGCTAGAGTATAGAACTTACCTTGCCGAGCTGCTTTTCTAACCATTGAGTGGGGTAAAATTGCTTTCTGGAATATACAGTTTGATATCTTCCCCCCTTGCCACCAGCTAAAACTTTGTTCACTTTCATCATCAGCTGAGACTTCAGACACAACAGATGGTCTCCTACCTCGCTTCCCACCAGGTCCACGTTTCTGCGTTGTCGCAACATTGCACGAAGCACTTTGAATCACAGAAGATTCACCCAGCCGATCTTCCATTGGCTTAACCCATTCCCCCGAAAGAACAATCAGACAGATGTTTTCCTCAAGCTGCAAATGAAAACAATCAGGTCATAACGAACAACAAAATGAAAGCATTAGCATAAAGAGTATTAAAAAAATTTAAAAAAAAAAAAAGATCCAACAGGTAAACATGAATAACTGATGCCTTCCTGATGAAAATGCTAAATATATTGTGCGTAGACACAATAAGGGCCAGCTGAATGCCAGGGCAATCTCCAAGAGATTTTAAAATTCGCGCAGAAATTCTAGTAAACTTAGCTCAAATGATGGATAGACACATTTGCACCCATATGGCAGCCATTTCCTAATTCTTGAAAAAATAAGGAAAAAAACAATTGAGGTATACCAAAATTAGGACTGCAAGTGATGGATTACTCAAGAAAAACAAAATAATTCATCTAATTAAAAACTTGACAGAAAGAAAAGAACAAAATTCCATAAATACACTATAAGGGCACTTTACTGATCGGGAATAAAAATCAAAGTAAAACATGAAAGGGAACTAGATGCTTTGGTGGGAAGAGAGAATTAAGTTCCTTTTCCATAAGAAACTTAATTCCAAACTTTGTGTGCAATCCATGTAATTTAATTGCCAACAATTTTTAGTAAATACTGTAATCACAAATTAGGAATTAAGTTTCCGATACCTCCTAATGATTCTCGATTAGTAAATGTAACCCAAATAAGAATTACGATTATTAAGGAAGAGAATCCTGCAAAGTTGAAGAAAACTGATTGCAGCTAAACTTCAAAACCACACAATTTAGAAAAAAAAAAAAAGGGGTTAAGAACAAGAACAAAATCAAAAAAATAAATACGTAGAAGGAAAAATTCATTTTTCAATAAATGTTTATCTTTTAAGGTCTTATGCAAAATGGGGATGCTCAAAAACAGAATAATTCAAAGCCATCATACATCATCATAATGTTAATGATTCAAATAGTGAGTTTGAATTTGTTTTGAGCATAATACGGCTAATTCCAATAAAATAGAGAGGTAATAGAAGAGACAATCACATATAAACGAGTAGACATTTTCATTAAAAAGCAATGCTTATCAAATTTCAATTGCGTCTTAGAATATAGGTCAGTTGATTAGAGACATAACATTCAATGCATATACCCCAACAACTTAGCAATCATTATTTACCAAGAGTTAATGAATCATAATAAATTTTTAAAAGTTTGCAACAATAAGAACAAGAACTTCTTAATTTCCTAGGTAGTAGAATTCACAATTCCTCTAACCTTCTTGGTAGCTAAATCTGTAACAATTGTTTCAGTTATAAATATTCATTTAATTTAGACCTGTGCACGTCAAGAATTAGATAATGATATTGCTATTCTATCATTTTTTTTCTTACCCATCTGAATTACAACACTTGCCGCTTAGAAGGTATATTAAAAAGATATACAAGAAAATACGAACCAAAATACTTATATTCCAAGTAGAGTATATCTAGGAAACATTTACAAACTAGCAATGCTACAAACCAAACCTACTTGGAAAGGCCCTTTTTTCCCTTTTCAATCACAAAAATCTCAACTTGTCCTTGTTCATTTCATTCCACACCAGAAACTATTGTCAGACCTTACAATTTTAGTAAAAAAATACACATAGGATATGCACCATGAGGATTTTGACCCTTACCTTTTGATTGCTAAACACATCACGCATTGACCTAACTGCTCTATTGAGAAGTTACATGGGTATGAAGTAATTGATCAGTGAAAGAAGATAATCTATGAGTATGAGATTATAACAACCAACTGGAACAGTATATCAATGAAATCTACTAAACTAATTATCTACTGATTAAGCAATTGTTCTGCATAATCTAATACATATTTTGAAGAGGAACGTGCAATGGCAGAGTAAAAAGTTAAGTATTATCCATAACCTCTTAATCCACCGCCAGCAAGATCCACGCAACAAGCAGATCATGTGTTAGGTCAAGAAGAAATAATGTCATTCCAGTGTAATACTATCAAAATGGTGACATCCTAAAGAGACAGGGTTTGAAATATGTAAACAAGGCACTGTCATGAAAGTCACTATCAAAATGAAAAAGAAAAATACAGAGTTAAACTTAAAAATTTGAGAGTACTCCCACGTAGCTTTGATGGTAACCATGCTAAATCATTGTCCATAATAATGGCTTAAATGATAAAATCGAACTAATTAACTAAAGCAAACAAGACATAGACATTTCAAAGAAAATCTACCAAACATGAAAACTCATCTGCAACAGGCTCCATATTTGAAAGGCACCAAATTCTGCACCCGGTGCCTTTCACAACCAAAAAAGACAAGCTAAAATCAACTGAAGCTTACTGTTCTAGATAAAACTAATTTCAAGGATAAAAAATATTTAAAGCGCAAAGACTGTTTCATATTAAAAAATAATTTAAAATAGCAGCTTCTCATATATTTTATTTTTAATATTCAAGACCCGCTTCTCATTTTTAATTGCAGTGACTTTTAATGACATAACAGTCCGTAAAAAATTTTACTGCATTAAATTCATCAAAAATCCTGATGCAGCTAACTGATACAACCTATACTCAAACGTCCACTATAGAAGGATACAAATTTTAATGAATTAATCCAGTTATTAAAGTAGGAGAACAAAGGGCTAAGAACAGCCCCTGAAACAAATTAAAAGGCTCTGTAAACCCTAATACAAACATTAATCTGGTTCCTCTTAACATATATAGCAGTGTTCTAAAAGTCAACCTCCGCAACCGCCTATGCGCTAGGCAGTCCAAGAACAGCCTAGGTGCCGCCATTAGGCGGCAAACGGCCTAATCGGGTCTAGGTGGTGCCTAGGCAGTCTATGCAGCGTAGGTGCTGCAGAGACCTGTATTTATTTTTTCCAACACCCCAAACGGTGCCTTTTTGGGTGTTATAATTTATAATTAAAAAAAAAAATCCAAAACGGCACCTTTTTGGGTGTTATATTTGAAACACCCAAAACGGCGTCGTTTTGGGTGTTTTAAATTAAATAATAATAAATAATAAAATAAAACCCTAATTTCCTCGGCAGTCAACGCGTTGATCATTGATCGCCGACTTAAGTCCTAGGCGCTGGGCCACCGCCCAGTTAGAGCCTTTTAGAACACTGCTAGACAGATTATCTCAATAAGAAAAAGAAAATAGCTCTGAATGAGAGGTAAACATAGAATGCATCTAACATATGAAAAAGCAAAGCAGTCAATTGCATAATTGATGGCATTGCATATAATAGAGTTCAAAAAAGATAGTGAAACCGAATATGAAATCCACGATAGCTAAGCCTAAAACATGTGCCTCAATAAAAAAAATTAAAGAATTAAATAAAATTAAATAAAAATAAAAATAAAAAAGCGGCAGAGAGACACAGAATTTATACTGTGCCAGATAGAACAGGTACCTAGTCATAAAATACCCAGGAACTTCAAACGATAACAAAATATAAATTAGATCAATTAAAAGGCTGCTTATGAATAACATTATAAGCTATCCAGGAAATTGAATAACTCACTTCAAGCAAGAGGTCCTTTATTGAATTGAAAGTCGAAGCCCCTTCAACTTGTTTGCGCCATTTCTTCCTATAACTTGCACTCAGAAAGGGGCCACCTATAAGACCACGTAAACTCTCCTCCAGGATTAAAATGTATGTCACAATGGTAGAAAGACTTCCCTCCCCAATCTTCGGAAAATGTAGACCATTAAGAATCTTCATCGCACTTTTGGTGGCAACGATGATAGCTGAATTCAACATGCATCCTCTCTTGCTTACAACTGGGGCCTTACAAGAATAACACCAGCTACACCTCTCCCTCGGAATCTCCCAAAGCTTCTTTTCAGAACATGGCCAGAAGAAACGTGAGGCTGTTAACGAGAATGCTTTTGTTTGAAGTGGAACGCTACCAGACATAACTTTTCTGGCACTGCCTGGTTTGTGTGACTCCGAAACATGACTTTCCTCAGATGAAACAACTGCCAAATTAGCAGCAGCAGATGCAGCAAAATCTCCATGCATATATTGATTTATATAGGCTTGAGGTTTAAAAAGAGACCCCATGTATACACAATTATCAGCCAAGTTCCTTAAAAATCTTTCAGGTACAGAATGATTGCCTTCCTTGCTTTGGGAAAATATATTTGCAGGTAAATAGGAGATTGCATGTCCACTAAAACTGACCTTGCTAGTCCCTGAGGTGCATGTCATAAGGTCTATTGCACTCGATCTGTCAACCAAGCTTTGATGGGTTACATCAGATGGATCAGCTTGTAGGCTAGCTGAGCCAGTAGACATGCCAGACTCCATTCTAATCTGCCCAGATAGCTTTGCACTTACTCTGTTAACCACGATTTGGTGAGTTACATCAGATGGATCAGCTGGTAGGCTAGCTGAACAACTAGACATGCCAGACTCCATTTTAATTTCCCCAGGTAGCTTTTCACTCAATCTATCAACCAAGCTTCGGTGGGTAGCATCAGATGGATCAGCTGGTAGGCTATCTGAAACAGTAGACAGGCCAGACTCCATTTTAATCTGACCAGGTAGCTTCATACTCAATTCAAGGGAATCCTTTATTTTTTCAGTCATTGTCACACCATTGCTCTTAGCAACAGGAAAGTCATTTTCAGATTTTGTATCTGCAGATGTATATGGATATAATATCATCACATTATCCAGATTTTTTTCATTGTTACTACTCGCATTTTCAGCCTCAACCATATTTGCAACTTTATGGCGTTCCTTGACAGGAGTAAGTGATAGTCCAGACAACTTTTCATCTGCCTTTAAGTTTGTTACATTGATACCCATTTCAGTCATTTCAAGAGTGAACAAGCTTTCTGGGAGTGCCCAATACTGTAAAATTGCCTTGCATATCCCCAAGTACAATGATACATGTTGCGCAGAAGACAAAAGCACTCGCAGAACCTTAGGAATGTCATTGGCATTATAGTATCTGCAATATGGCTCTGTATTATTGGAAGCATTGAGCCTGCAATTATAAATTTCAAAAAGTCACAAAAAGGAACGGGGCAGGTTTTAGTAAATACAAAAGGCTGAGACTATTAGATAACGTGTGATGGCTGCATTTGAAGACAAATCTCAAGTCTAAGGCAAAAGGTTACACTAGAGTTCTAAGAACAAATATTCCACCCAGCAATTGCTAACAGAGAGGTTCATCAAATTTTCAAATTAATAATGAAAATTAGAAGAAAAAAAAGGGGGAGGGGATAGAGGAGGATGGGAGAAGGTGTTGAAAACATACACAAGTAAGTGATTGCATGTACCCAAGAAGACTTGCTCATATATATCAGTGCCAAATAATTTCGCTCCTCTTAGTGTTGTTCCTAGGGTGATAGTTGGACCGATCTTGTTGATTGTGCACTCTGGGCAGTACCATGAGCCTTCTGGTATGTACATTTTTGAGACACCTATACATCTTGTATGGTATGCTGATGGACACCCATCACAGCAGAGCAAGGTTCCATCCATGCCACATATCCGGCATTCATCACCATTCCCATCTCCACCAGCATTAGGAGTGTCAACATCCCCTTGAGTACCTTTAAAACCTAAATGATTAGTTTTATAGGAAGACTTCATCACATCACTTTCTGCAATGATTTCTACATCCTCTCTGTTCTTGCAAGCTGATGTTTTGGAATATCTGGGATGGACCCTTCTAGGTCCATTTTCAGAAGCATTGGTTGCAATTGCATCAGGATCTATTCCAACTTCTGATTCTTCACGCATATCAATTTCAGCTCTTAACTCTTCTGAATCTAACACATCATCACACAGGATTTGCAGAATAATCAACTTCCTACCCACAGTTAAAGAATAATATTCCCTCTCTAAAACCTCCTTATAAAATCCATCCCATTCAGGTCCCTTTATGTATCCCATTAGTGTGAGATACTGAATTAAATGAACAGGCCAAGTCAGAATATCAAGCAAGCTCCAATCAATGCACCTGCATAGATAAAACATAACAATGATTCTGCAGGTCTATATAAATTGAGCAATCGATAACATTTTAAATACAAGTGTATATAGGCATAATGGGTATGACAAGGCCGTAAAACTACTTCTGCATGCATGTGCAGAATATACATTCTTATAAAAACATCACATATAATTATGTCCTACTAAAGGATGCTTGCAAATAAAGGAAGATAATATATACATAGTACATAACATGTAAATATTATAGTATATATACAAGTGAAAATATCTTTGCAACTTGGTTAACAAATAAAGAAGAACAGTATAAAATTTGATCCAGTTGTTGCATTACGCAGTATTTAGTTTACTTTTCTAAAGTCCGATCAGTTCAATATCTGAACTGCTACAACTATTTTTCCAGTCTATTACACCAAACTACAGAGATAAATGGAAATATCATACCTCATAAGGAACTACACTGCAACATTGTGTACTAAAGAAGACAAAAGAACTGTATGTATTTACCTCAGGCACTTAGATGCACATTCTGAGCCATCCGAAGAGAGTGTTTCGAGATGGCGCCGCAACACACGCATCAAAGATACATGAATGGCATCCAGCAATGTGTTTGGAATGCAACAATTTAGCGACCCAACAAAATCGTCCAATCCAAACGGGCTCAAGAATAGTCGAATACCAAATGACCTCAAAAACCCATACACTGAGAAAAGATGTTGAACATACTCGTCCGACACACCTATAGTCCCTGAAGAGGGGGGCAATCGCAGAGGCGGAAGATGCATGGCTTCCACATCCCAACCCACATCTGTACCTCGCACATGTTCACATGAATCACTTGAAGAATCCCCGTCACCTTCATCTTGTTCTACATCATCTTCAACTATCACGCCACCACTCAACTCAGTTAATGTAGGCAATTCTACCTGATGCACCTCACTTTTTGAATCCCCGTCTTTCTTCTCTAAGCCATCATCCCGCATCACACTCTTTTTCAACACCTTATCATCTAGCTTCTTCCTCCGCCTCCTCAAATCATCGTCAAAATCATCATCACCTAGAAGAAAACTACGAAGCTCACCACTATCCAAATCCTCACAATCACCATCCTCATAATCCACCCTATACAATCCACTATCATAATACACAATTTTCCCCAAATATATCCCACTTCCCTCAAACTCCTTCAACACATATCTACCAACCAACGCAACAGGTTTCGCATCAACAACAACAGCTCGCCTCTTATCTAATTTCACATCACCTGTAACATCTTCATCCTCCAGTCTCTTTCTTTTCCTAGGTCTACCCCTGGGTCTTTTCACCTTAGTCTCCATTAATCAGATCGAAATTGAATCAACACGGAACCCTAGATTGGTACCACTACTAATAAATATTACTCTGATGTTTAAAGAAATTCTATTGCTAGCTGAAAAAACACTAAATGCTTTTTTCAAAAGTGAGAGATCTAGGTTCGTCCAGATCCTACAATACATGTCCAGATTTTCAATATCAATAGTGAATCGAATTAACTGTATAAAATATAAAATCAAAATGGAGTTTTGAATGCGCGATTGGACATTGGATATGTTTTTCACGAAATTTAATCGAGTGAAATATATATATATATTTTTAGAGCGAGAGAGAGAGAGAGAGAAATAGAGCTATAGATTGAACGATTTATATGTAAATATATATTTATATAACTGTTTGATGGTTTGTTTCGAAAAGCGGAGAGACAGAGAGAGATGGAGAGTTACCTGATTAGGGTTTGAAAACCGCCATCCAAGATGGTGCTGTTTTTGATTTGTGAGAGGAGCCCTAAAAAGAGGCTCTCCATAGATTGTGTACCGAGTTAAAGATTATTTTTATGGTGACGTTTGAACTCGACTAGGAAACTCGGTATCCCCGAGTTGGCATATATTTTGACGCGTTCGAGTTATGACTAGATTTATTATATAAAAAAATATATTTAAAAAAAGGTGAATTACGTACGTATGCCTCACTTTAAGCTAAATAACATGTGGGTATAAGTACTCGAAAAGCTACCTAATGCTTTCAAAATCTTTGATGGGATACCCCTTTCATTAATTGTTGTATCTATGTTAACTTATAACGGTCAATAGTCAAAAAGATTAGATCCTTAATGGATATTATCCTTTTATTGAAGATTGATGATCTCATTATCTTCATCAAAGGAGATCGTTATCCTTTCGATGAAGACAATCTTTATTAGGGTGATTAGATTCTCTTCCAAAAATGGCTCCAAAAGAGTGGCCGAATGGTAGCCACCCCGCCCCTATCTTCAATGCGAAGGTCACAGGGTTCGAGATCGATGATCTCTTTATCTTTATCAAATGAGATCATTATCTTTTCGATGAAGACAATCTCTATTAGGATGATTAGATTTTCTTCAAAAAATAGCTTTAAGTTGGGTAGCTGAATGGTAGCCACCTTGTACCTGCCTTCAATGCCAAGGTCATCGGTTCAAGATCGATGATATCCTTATATTTATCAAATGAGATAGTTTTCTCTTCAATAAAGATAATCTCTATTAGGGTGATTAGATTATCTTCCAAAAATGGCTCCAAGCGCGGTGGCTATATGGTAGCCACCCCCACCCCTGCCTTCAATGCCTTAGTCAAGGGTTCGAGTGTAAAAACTTTTATTTTGTATAAGTAACTTCCCATCACTATATGGGTAAACCTCTCTCATTTCTGTGATAAATTTTCAAGCTATGCTTCAGAGTGATCTCAGTTAGACATCAATAGCTGTAATGTTAAAAAATAAAATAAAACTCTTTTCCAAAAATGGAGAAGAACTAGACCTCTATTTATAGAGATCAATCTTCATCAAAGGGGTCGGAATTTGGTTCTTCTTTATTTGGATGAGAAAAACCAAATCTCTTCCAGAAAATTTGTTGATTTCCACTTAAAATTTGGATTTTTAAAACAAACTAAATCTCTCGTTGAAAAATAAAATAAAAATTACTTTATAAAAAATAAATGTTTAGGTAAATTATCATAATTTATATTAGGAGAGGGGGTTTTTGGTGAGCAACAGTGATGATTTTAATTGTGAATAGAATATGAGATCATAAAATAACAATTAGGTATCTAAAATAATTTTTTTCTTTAATTTTTTAATTAAGTTTTATTTTTTAATGAAATAATATATAAGTTTTTATTGCCCTCGACTGTAAGGAGTTAATGGACTAAAGCTAACAGTAGGGACATTCCAATTTGATTTCTAAACATGAAGTAACTTTTGTGTAGGTATGCCTAAACCTCGTATAAATGCATTATTTGGCCTAATATTATGGGTTTTCTGCAAATTCACCCTAAAAGAATGATAGCAAACGAGAGATGATTACGTAGAGGCGTTGTTATGAGCTCTGCAATATAATGAAAATAAATCAATGGTGCTATTTTTCGAACTTCTAAAAATTTTTATTTGCATTAAAGCAAGCCAACTCCCAAATTTTATTTTTATTTGTTTTGAAATAAAATTTTATTGGGTACTTAAAATAATTATCACAAATTGAAGATTCCGAAATAAGATCTAATTTGACCCCTTATTCTATTAATTTATTGCTTCATAATCCTATTAACAATCAATTAATGTATGAAAAACTTACCACTTAACCTCATCTAATCAATTAAAAATATTTTGCTTGATAATGTGATATATCACTAATAAACTAGTTAATTAGTTAAATAGAAAGCGAGAAAGAATTGTTTAATACCCCAAATCGATGTGTATACAGAGAGAGAGAGAGAGAGTCGTCCTCTAGTAAGGATGGTACTAAAATTTTTATTTCATAACCAATAATTAAAACCATCCTCTCCAATTTCAAACTACCCACTGAAATGGGCATTAGTGTTTTTGAAATTTTATTTAAAAACCATTCTAATAAAAAAATTATTATCATTGTTATCAGTTATCGTTATTATAATATTATATTATTATTCTTTAAAGCTGACATCGAATAGCTCAGAGATCCATCAAGATCTAGTGAAATTAAATATTACTTTGTTGCCCGAATATTAACTTTAATAAATGGGGGATAATAATTCCCACAATAAGTCCAGTATTTGACATGTCAATATCAGACACTACTTATACTATTTGAATACCTACTTCTATGAAATAAGTATAGTATTTGACGCATTAATATCATACACTACTTATGCTATTTGAATATTTACTTCCATGAGTAAATATATATGTATGTGTGTGTATTGTGAAAGTTGGCATCGAACAAACTAAAAACCTATTGGCATCTGCAAGATCGGATGTCACTTGCACGATCTTGATATCTACTCCATAATGCGTGTGTATATGTGTGCGTATTTGAAAGCTGAGATCGAAGGGTTAGAAAGATTCTCTCTCTCTCTAAACGTCGTTGATTAATTGATAACTTAAATTAGTAAATAACCTATCGTCACTAAATTTGAAATGGGAATGTTTATCAGAACCTTACTTGCATCATACGTATAATCGTTTTTTAAAACAAAATACTTTTATAAATTTAAAATGAGAAATCAAATATAAAAAAGAGAGAGAGAGAAAGAAATCAAATTTGATATTTTCATTAGTTGAGTATAACGATTTATATTTACCTATTTTAGGATAAATTATACTATTTAACATTGAGGTAAAAATATTTACAAGCATATATCATTTTTAAAATTTCAATTTATTGACACGTGATATAATTTGCACATAGCTAACAAACGATTGAAATGAACAAACAAACACATGCAAAGGACGTGTTTTAATTTTAAAATTTTGACGTTACTTCTTGTTGTTATGCTAATTTATAACCATTTTCTTTTAATATCTAATGATTTCAATGATTTTAGGTTTTTTTTTTTTTTTTTTTTTTAATGTATCAAGTTACATTATTTTATTTAATTGAAAACCGACACTAAAAAAAATTAAAAGTTTACTAAAACATGTGGTTGCAAATCACTTACATACTTAATCTGGATATTTATTCCCATTAATAATAGACATCTTCTTAAACCCTAGCATTAAAAATAGATAAGAATGTATACACCACCATAGTTTAAGAAATAATGTGTATTAGGTTATTTTTATTAGCAATTACATTTAAAAAACTCCAATGTTATCATTTAAAACCATTGTCCTAACACTTCTCCTCTTAGTGTGTGTAGTTATTCAAACCTGTTCCCATCAATCTGATAGGATTTTGGTTTGATAAGACGTAATTTATAATCTTTATGTGGTTCGTGTTTTCTTTTATTGTATGAGTGATTATCTACTAACTATAAGAAAAATACTTTGTATAAATAGTTTTATTTCATGTTATGAAAATAATTATATATTGATTGTAATAGTAGATATCGAAACTATATAACAGTCTTTTAAATAAAGACTTTAATATATAAGGGAGTCAAACATATTCTAACAAAAGTCAAAACAATTGCAAAACATCTAGCTTTTCTTATCTGCACAGGATTTGCCACTCCCTAGAGCAACAGGTACAATATCAAGTCGTAATTACGAATATTGTACTTTTAAAATATATAAAAAAATAAATAAAGTTGCACTTGAAGCGGGGATTTGACTCAGCATATAGCGAGTCCACTCAGAGTCGATTTCCGAGCCAGAGAATTTTTGACTTGCGTCTTTAGTGAAAGAACTTCACGCGAAGCCAAACATTTGATACGTTTCACGTATGCTAAACAGAAGACATAATATTTTTAACAAAATGGCGGGAAAAAAACTTCGGTTTTGATAGCATTACCCGCCAAGATCTTCGAAAATTGAAATCATATTCTTCTTAATATTAACCGGCGACGGTTGCTTTTTACTTCGGCTAGTAAGTGTGGTTCGGTGCACGGTGAATAGTCGTGGCATTCGGATCTTCTAACATTGTATTAATATATATATATTTTTTTTTTCTTTTGTATATCAAAAAATTATTATTTTTTTCACACTATAAAATTCGTCACATTTATAGATTATTCAGTGTAGTATATTCAACATAAATTTTTGTTGAGTGCTGACAAATTCAATCTAATGTTAGCCACACATCCCTACTAAGTGAAAGTTCCTAGTTAAAACCTCCTCACACCACACGAGTCAAAATTAATCATAAACCTTTAATTTTTTTATAAACTAATCATAAACCTTTAATTATTTTTTACAAGTGTATACTTTATTTATCTTTTAGCAATTTTTTATTTGTAGAATTGCATTATTTGTATTTGTAATTTTTGGATATATATCTAATTCAAAGTTTAAAAAAATATATATATGATTTAAACTCTGACTCACTATCCTATTGATATTTGGATATAAAGTAAACATCGTGTAGTGTATATAAATGTTTAGAAGTCTCGTATGTCTAACTATTGATTAAGTTACCTTACCGATCTTAGGATATGTGAGTTGATCGCTCCATATAAACACCAGTTACCATTATGTCATTCATTCAAGTTGACTGCAAAAAGAAGTATATTTAATCATTATCTTGAAAGACTTCTATAAACCTTTTTATATAAATGATTTTCATAAAATTTTATAGATTTTTAATGACTTTTTGGACTCATGAAATATTCCCATTAGCTTTTATAGATTATTTAAAATATCGGTCTCAATGAAATAGCGATGGAAATATCAGAATATTCTCAAAATATCAAAGATATTTTTAATATTAATCACTCCAAATTAAGAAAAATATTAGGTATCGTTTCAATATTTAGTTATTTGGTTGGTACTTGATAATGATATTTTCATTAACGACAAATATGGTGCATTAATACATTTTGATATATTCTATCATTGTGAGAAATTATTATTAGTTTTTTTAATCATAAATTTTGAAGAATAGATGAATGTGGTGAAAACTGATCATGTTCAAAGTGTGCTAATGAATTGTATTTAATATCTAATTGAGCTTTCTAGAGCAATATTAGGTAAAATCAAGTTTATGAGAGGCTCCAATTTTACACTCATCGACCTGTTGATATCGAAGAGGGTTACTCCCACTTTGATATTACAAAACAACAACATTTCTACGAGTTGTTTTTTTTTTTTTTTCTTTTTTGAAAGAATTTCTACAAGTTGTTTTAAGGTACACTTTGAACGCCATATCCTTAATAAATCGCAAACAATTCTAGTATTCTACTAGTAGGATTTGCGGGGTTTGAGGATGTGAACTATTGTGGATGAAAAAAAAAAACTTAATTGATACTTAACAGATAAGATCCTTTCGAAAGGTTTTTTTTTTTCCCTTTCAAAAATACCATTAATTCCACATCTTATATAAATAGATTGCCGACATTTATTAAGACTTGCCTATATAAATTATTATTTGCACTACTTTTATAACAATAGATAACTATCATTATAATAAATGAGACATTTGCCCGTGCAAATATAAAGACATTTAGTGCAACTTGAACCCTAATCACTAAGATGAACGGAGAAATACAAAGCTAAATATGATAGCTCAATTATATTAGAGCAACAGATCAACTCCTCCATTTTATTGGAGAAGCCTCCTCTAACGAAATGCCATCTCTGGTGACTTCGAAGTTGCTAGAAAAGGCTCCAACGATGGAGACAATTATTTAATATTTTTTTATTTTTCATTTGTCAAAATGTATTTTATTTATAAATATTTCATTTTATATTATATCTATAGTTTTGTTTTGAGGATATATTATTTTTCCTTATGATATTTGCTCTTACTGAATAATATTTAGAACCAATCAATTTATAAAAATGAAAATAAGAATGAGTTTTGGAATTAATACCATCCAATATCTAAAATTTTCATACAATGTGGGTTATAAATTGCAATGTGTATGATTAAAATTGGAAAGAAAAAAAAAAAGTGGAAATGGAAGGAAATGAGAAATAGATTGCAATGTGTATAATTAAAATCTCTTCATTGTTGACCTTTTTTTCATGATGTTTTCAATTTTGTACATTACACTTTGCATGAAGCAGGGGATTAGGAGGACATCTCTTGATCCAATTTTACTTCAAGGGTGCGTTTGTTGCATGGATTGTATTTGATTATTTTTAAAAGATGAGATTGGATTGAATATGATAGAACTGAATTGAATTAAATTAGTACTGTAAGACCTCGTTTGTTACGTGAGATAGGATTAGATTATTTACTGGGATAGGATTAGATTATATGAGATTTGATTGAATTAATTTAAATGTTATCCCATGCTTGATGACACTAGAATATAATGAGATTTAAATAAAATTTGTCATGGAATTGAATGATAATTTTTAGATATTTCAAAATATTTTTCCATTTCATTCACCATTTCCAGCTCCACACCACCATCTTCCTCCCTCTCTAATCACCCTTCCAAACCCATCCAAAACCCATGCCATTTTCCAGCAGTAGAACGGATTGTGGACACGACGGAGCCGTCGGATGCCTTGGAACAACAACGAAGGTGATACATAACTCAGATACAAATAAATCAAATCTCTGCATTGTCGGTGAGTTATTGCTTGGAGAATCGCGGACGATGGAGGAGAGGGAGAATAAAGGGAAGAAAGAGAGGAACGATGAAAAAAGAGAAGAACGGCGATTCGATCGAAGAAGGACTACCAGTAGAAGCGAATGAAAAATCGAAGTGATGTGAGAACCATTGGAATAAGCGAACGACGACAACGGTGGAGCTGGAGGAGAGAGAGCAAACAAGGAAGATGAGAGAAAATTAACCTATCTGCTGGATGAGTTTCAATAACCAATTCTAATAGAATAAAATCAATATTAAGATAAGTTGAGATAAGTTAATGATGGATGTTTGGTTGGACTAAGCATGGGTTTGAGCAAATTTTTTGTCCAAACCCAGTCCCATTCTAGCTAACAAACAAAGCCTAATGTGTTTGATGGTGTTAGGATTGGATAATTAATAAAGTATATTAAATTAAATTTTATATATGATAAATACTTGAAATATATTTTTTTAATAAAATAAATAAATATAAAAGAAATAAAATGAAATAAAAAGATATAAAAAAAGGGACATGAGAGGAGATAAATTAGTCTCATCCTTTTTGGGTGAGACTAATTTGTCTCACTCAATGGGATAAAAGAGGACGTGAGATTAAATTTTTTCAAATCCTACCTTCTCAAATTGTCCAATCCCATCAAATGCTGGCTAACAAATAGTTACTTAAAATTTGATATGACTTGTATATTGATCGAATAATTGATATAACTTGTATAAGATTTTGTATTTTTTTAATCTTTTGTTTTTTTTATTACCAAGACTGCCTTAGAAGACTACTAGGATCAAGTAAGATGAGATGCTTATAACACGATTCGAAAAACAACTCATATACGGGAGAGATTGACTCACATAAAGGTGGAAAGATGACCCATATAAGGTAAGGAAAGACAATCAACTAGCCATATAGAGGTTGTGTTGCTGAGCTGTCGAACCCAAGTTCACACATGAACTTGGGGGTGCTGCCAACCACTTTGACAAAACACCAATGATGTATAAGATTTTATATTTACTAGTTTACATTTCACGATAAAACTTCTGTACACTAACTTTATTTACATTGCAATTTACTTTCTTTTATTGTCATGGAAATCTCTATTAATTTGGTAGTATTTTTTTTTTCGAATTAATGTTCAATCTATATTAATTGAACGATAATTTATGTGTTTAATATATTTATATATAATATACACAATGTCCACAAAATTTTCAGGAGAAATCACAATTTTTTCAGAAATATAGAGATATTTTATGAATATTTCGTTTGAATTTTTTGTAAAATATTAATACTGACCTATTTCGATCGTAGTCTTTTCAAAATATAAAAAATATAAAGGATATTTCATTATATCCCTTGGTACATATCCCGTGGTGTTTAGTTTCTTGATTATAGGTATTTTATGAAAAAATAAAAAGTATAAATTTTATTCGATGAAAAAGTAAAAAATAATTTATGATAACTATCTTTTCGAAGTAACTTTTCTCAATTATAAAAAATTGATCGTAGAACGAATTATCCATGAGGTCTTGAAGTATTTGCTTATCTAATCATCAGATGACAAGAGTTATCAAGTTATTAGTTACAAAGAACCTGAACCCTAATGATTTGTTGTTGTGCCTTTTTCCCTTAAAATCCCTTTAGCAATTATAAATTTTAGTTATTATCGGTTCACATAGCTAAATAAGTTTGTTCTTTTTTTTTTTTGAAAAAATTTCATTTTAGTCCCTAAGGTTTCACGAAATATCAAAATATTAAGTATCTATTGGAAACAGCTCTTTTAATCCCTAACTTTTTCAAAACTCTTTAAAATAGTCCAAACCGTTAGTCAACTACTGGTCAACGGTCACAGAAAGTTTGAATGAAAAGGGTAAGATAGTCTTTTCATATAAAAAGTTAATATTGTGACACGTGTATGGTCGAGATTTTAAATCTATAAAAAATTTAAAAAATAAAAAATTACTTAAAAAATAAAAAATAAACTGAAAAAAAATCTGAACCTTTTTTTTTTTAAAATCTGATTCAAACTCAAAGTTGATTGTTCATCAAACCCTTTTACTAACATCATCAACAAGCCATTTCATCAACATTATCATCAACAATCCCATAGTTTTCAACATTATCAATAACATCACAGTATCATCTCCCACAAAAACAACATCAACAACAACATTAAGAAAAAATAATAAAACTGTTTATCAGAAAAAAAAAAAAAACATTTGCACTGAGATCTGGGTTCGATCGAACCCAGATGAGAGACGCTCATCTGGGTTCGACCGAACCCAGATGAGAGAAGAGACTCTTATCTAGGTTCGATCGAACCCAGAAGAGTCTCTCATCTGGGTTCGACCGAACCCAGATCGGCTCTATTTTCGACGAAGATGAGGTAAGACGGAGGAGATGGTGGCCAGAAGAGACGGAGGCGGAGGAGATGGCAGCGAATGAGAAGAACGAAGAAGAATAAGGAAGAAGAAGAAGGAGGGGGAAAAAAGAGAGAGGAAATGATCCAGATCAAGGGAAAAAAAAGTTTAATTTTTATTGTTTAATTTTTTTTCTTAAATCGATTTTTTTTCTTTTTTTAAATTATTGTTTAATTTAAATAAAAGAAAATAATCAATTTTTTTTTTAAAAAATTATATTATTATTGTGTATATATGTTAGTTTTTAATTGGTCAAATAATATGTAATATTCTGGTTTTATTAGGGGAAAAATAGTCATTTTAAGTTGTGAGGGGTAATTGAGTCTTTTTAATTTATCTGTTTAGTTTGACCGGTAGTTGACTAACGGTTTGAACTATTTTAAAGAGTTCTAGAAAAGTTAGGGATTAAAAGAGCTGTTTACAATAGATGCTTAAAATTTTGATATTTCGTGAAATTTTAGGGACTAAAATGAAGTTTCTCCTTTTTTTTTTTTTTTTTTGACTTTGCTAAATAAGTTGGCTCTAATGTCATTCTTGAGATTATGTTTTTGATTGACACAACATAAATTTTAGTTTTCTTAAATATCATCTTTAACTCCAAGTATGCTGTCATTTTTGGCTAGATTTTAATAATGGTTGAAATGCTTTAGTGTGGGTTTTGTGAAATGTCGGGAGTCGAGTACATCATTTGATTAGACATTGCCCTTTAGTTTTAACTTTTTTGACACTTCTTTTTAGGTATGTCAAAACTCGTGGGACATATGAGAGTTTTGCTTCCGAGGACGGGCACGAGTATTGGGCGCAGGAATGGCTGCATGGATTACGCTGACTATTTATTTACTCATTTTTAATATTTTGTCCCGTGACTTGTTTCGATTCTGGTTGCTTCTCAGGCTTCTTCGGTTTCTCGTTTTGTTTTGGTTGAGACTTGTGATCGTGAACCCTCTGATGTGCAAATTCTGGAACTACTGGTTATGTTTCATCGACTATTAAACTTTGCAATTAATGTCCTTCAACGCAGGGATGTGGCAGGTTATTGTACTTCAAATTTACTCTCAACCTCCCAAAATTTCCTGAGTTGTGTAAGATCTGTATCATAGGTTGATTTTTGAGGAGACATCACTAAGGCATGCATTACTTTCCCCATTTGGAGGCTATCGTATTCATATCGCAGCCCCCAATCTTGGTCCTAGGACCATTTTGGTGCTTAATTGGCTTATATAAAATATCTTGAAATGGTTCATGATTAGTCTTTATCATCAGCTATACAGTGATCATATAAATTATTAATAAATTATTTTTCATTTGATTAATCCTATTACAAGGAATCTTTTCAATCGAATTTTGAAATTTCTCAATTTATTAACATTAAAGTCAAAATTTAGATATGTAATTTACACATGATACTGTTCATTATTTACAAATAATCTTATGACAGGTATTAGTTCATTCTATTTTTAATTTAATATAATCCCATGCACTGGCTCGTAAATATTTAACATGTTCATTGAATATAGTTTTGTCATTAGAGTGATTGACTATTCCTTGAAAGTTGATATGTAACTACTAGTTGATCTATCGTTTACGACATCGAGAATAATATAAACAATATATAACTACTCATTAATCTATCATTCATAACATCGACAACAATATATAGTCTACGTATTGTGTATACAAATATATTTTTTTTTTGTTGTTTTATAACTATCTACAGTGCAATAATTTAAATTCATATATAAAAGTTAATTTTATTTTGCTTTAATTATTCATAATAATATAAAATTTTGTAAAACTGACATAACTTAAAAACACACAAATATATTTTGATTTGATGAGATCATGTCCAATCGATATGTTTATAATTGAAATTGCATCACAAGATAACAAAAATCGGCATCAATTCACAACTGTGTGAATTGAATAACTTAAAAACACATATATAATTTAAAACAAACAAATAAAAATACTATACCATAGCAATAAAATTACTTTAAATGGTTCGTGTAATATTTAATATTGATAAATCTTATTAGACCCTGACCAGCAATATGCCTTGTTAGACCGAATAGTTACCGTCAGAAATTTTGTTTTTTTTTCGAAGATTACCGTAAATCCTCTCAATTAAATCACAACTCACCTATGTGACTTACAATTTTGATTTTGGAAATTGATAAAAAAAAAAAAGGTGGGGGGCAGCGAAAGGTAAAATAAAGTGAAAGTAGGCAAGAAATGGCGGGAAAGGTTAGGCGCCACTAGCGTCACACACGCTTCTCTTATATGTCCAGCACCGCTCGCCATTACCAAAACTTCATTCCTTCACTCTCAAACCCCACCGCTAACATGCACCGCTGCGCACGTTAGCGACCGGGCCCCACCATCTTCGGGCTGTTTCGTCACTCTCCCTCCCAAAATCTTTAACTTCTTTGTAAAAATCCGCACACGAAGTCGGATTAGGGTTAGGGTTTTTTTATAATTTTTTATTGATTTTTGATCAGATGGGAACTAAGGTCACTGAGGAACTCTTGTCCACGGTCCGATCAATCGTCGGCTCAGACTTCTCCGACATGGACATAATCAGAGCCCTACACTTGGCCAACCACGATCCCAACGCCGCCATCAACATCATTTTCGACACTCCCAATTTCAAAAACCCCGACCCGAGACCGATAGCGAGGATGCCACGGAGGCCGGTCGTCGATAATGTAACCGTGATCGAAAACCGTAATGTGAGTGGCGGAGACGTAGATGTCGAAGTTTTGAGCGAAAACAGGAACAGTGGAGGCGAGTGGTGGTTTGTGGGGGGCGGTGACGTGGCAGGAATGTCGACCAGTAAGGGCAGGAAACTGAGGCGCGGTGATGAAGTAATGTTCGCGTTCCCGAAGAGTTGTCAATTGAGCTCTCGGTTTCCCAGTAAGGGTTTCGGGAGGGCGAGGCAGGCGGTGGTGACCTGTTCCGAGATTGTGAGGTTTTCCACCAAGAGCGGTGGAGAGGTAATTCAATGTTATTCACTTGTTTTGGTTATTTGAATGATACGTTTTGTTTTGAATGGGGTTATTTGTGAATTTTGATGTAACTTGAACATCTTTTTTGTTTGGGTGAATCTATAATGGTCGTGGGCTTGTGACAGATTGGTCGAATACCTAATGAGTGGTCTCGGTGTCTTACACCACTGGTGAGAGAAAAGAAGATTAGGATAGAGGGGTGTTGCAAGTCTGCTCCAGATGTGTTGAGCATAATGGATACCATTGTTTTGTCAATAAGGTACATTTCTTGAGAAGAGAGTTTTACGCAGCCAATTATATAAGTATCATTTGTCAGACTTGATAAAGTGGGCAGTGCATTCGTCGTTCGCTTTACTGTTTGATATGTATTGTTTGTGTAACTTGATAATTTTTAAGCAGTGTAATGTAGTTGATGAATTTGAAGGTTTTATTCATTTCAGAGTGTATATCAATAATTCTATACTCCAAAAGCACCACCAGACCTCTCTTAAGGCAGGCGGCAGTTTATCAGACGACTCGCTTATTCATCCTCTTCCGAATTTGTTCCGGTTGCTTGGCATGACTCCTTTCAAGAAGGTGAAAATTTGCAATTTTTGTTTCTGAGTTTCTTTACTGGGGCAATTTATTGGTTGATTGATTAGGCAGTGGCCCGTATAGCTAAATATTCAATTCATGAATTGACATGCTGTCAGTTCCTTTGTTGTAAAAATGAAGTAGTCTACATTATCTTTTTATTATCAAAACTTTGTAACAGGCTTTTCCTTTTTTCATTTGATTATATTTAGGCAGAATTTACTCCAAGTGATTTTTACTTAAGGAAGAGACCTTTGGAATCAAAGGTAAAGAAGAATCACCCCTTCCCCCACCTCCCCAATTCAATGATGTTCTTAGTGTTGACGGTCTGAAACTGATTTTGTATGAACAGGATGGTTCTCATATCCGTGTGTCGTTGCTACGTGTCAATAAGTGTAAGAGTCAATCTGAAGATGCTAATGAAGAAAATGTTGAGTGCATTTCAGACACCGATCTTGATGACATTGTTGGCACTGGGGACAGCTCCAAAATAGAGGTATTTGTCTTGTAAGAATGCTGTGTTAGTGAATTCATGAATACTTAGGGCGGGTGTAATTACTCGACACTTGTTGTGTTTTAGGAAATGGAGCCTCCTAGTTCTCTACTGTGTGAATTGCGTCCCTACCAGAAGCAGGCCCTTCACTGGATGATGCAGCTGGAGAAAGAACAATGTGTGGATGAGGCACCAACAACCCTTCACCCATGTTGGGAGGCATATCGCCTAGCAGACGAGTATGGTGTATTATCTTGTAATTTGGTAATTTCTACTTATTATGAGATCATGTGTTTATTGCGTGTTTGTTTGTACAGGAGGGAACTTTTTATCTATTTGAATTCATTTTCTGGTGATGCTACGACAGAATTTCCAAGCGCACTGGAAATGGCCAGAGGAGGAGTATGCTCTCAAATAACCCAAACTTCGTATAAAACTTAAATATCTATCTTTTTGTTACGGCTATAGTTTTACATTGTATTAACTTGGTATTTTATATGAAGATTCTTGCAGATGCTATGGGGCTTGGAAAGACTGTTATGACCATATCCCTCCTACTTATTCATTCAGAAAAGGGTGGATCTTCAGGTAGTCCGTGCACAAGTCAGCCGTCTGGTGAAAGGATTGAAAAATGTGATATTTCTGAACAATCACCAAATCATATGATGAAAGAACCCAAATTTTCAGGCTTTGATAAGTGGACCAAGCACACAAATACTCTTGCAAACGGTGGCAATCTAATTATATGTCCTATGACTCTTCTAGCCCAATGGAAGGTATCTGTTTTGCCAACTAGGTTGTATACTATCTTATGCTGCATGTATTTTGCATCTGCATTCTTGGAAGTTGATTCTTTCTTGAGTATCAAAATATATCATCCTTCTCACTGCTCTTAGTCATGTTATTTGTTTCTGGAGTCAGTGTTAACATCTTTTTGTTCTGTTAACAGGCAGAGATTGAAACTCATGCACTACCAGGGTCTTTGTCTCTGCATCTTCATTATGGAACAAGCAGACGAAAGGATGCAGAATTTTTAGCTCAGTATGATGTGGTAATTACTACATATGGAATATTGGCTTCAGAATTTTCATCAGAGGTAGTTTTACATGGTGGTGTGATCTTATGACATCTTATTGTAATTATTTAAACTAGATAAGGCAATGGTTTCTTCTATTTATATGTTTTCTTTGCAGAATGCTGATGACAATGGGGGACTTTTCTCAGTTCGGTGGTTTAGAATAGTTCTTGATGAGGCACATACCATAAAATCGTCTAAAAGCCATGTATCCCGAGCTGCTGCTTCTCTTGTTGCTGATCGCCGGTGGTGTCTAACTGGCACTCCTATCCAGGTTCCTGACTCACTGTTGGTTTCAATAATTTGTCTACGTTCTCTACATAATTTTCAATAGATCACTTATTTTTATCTGGAATTTTTTTCTTTTATTATGAAACTTAGATAGTGTTCACAAAGAGTATAATAATGATTTGGAATAAGAAAATGAGACAAAGATGAGAGTTAGAAATTGTGATTGATATCCACCAATGTACAGAATTTCTAGTACCAGGCCTAAGAGAGAAAAAGGAATTTTCAATTAATACAATCTTTCACCCACTAATTGCTCAATTAATCACCTAACTAATAGAATCAATTTATAGTTAATTTTAGGCCTAATTGTAGCTTAATTGACAGCTAGTTTTAACAGTTAGGAAACAAATGGCAAGTTAGCTCTAGTCTCACCTCTTTCTCTCTCTTGGTTTTATTAACATATTTGAAAATTGGGAAATCCTTTCTACCAGTTGTTTCATAGATTTCTGGAGGAGTTTGTTTAATTATGGCATGGAATTAGTCCTAGCTTGTTTGATTAACGCATGGAATTAGTCCTAGCTTGTTCTTCAGGCCTATATTCTGTGGTCCAAGTTCTGATACTTATCAAGCTGGTAACTGGACACCCTACCTAGCCCGTTGATATTCAGTATAAAAGGAGTAGCTGGTATCATTTGGGTAACATTCCTTTGATACATTGTAATACTATGGGTGACATTATGCTGTCTCTCCTTTTTATTTTAGAAGCCTTTGTGTTCCTTCCGTATTTCATATTGTACCTCTCAGCTTAATTGCAAAATGATTGCTAGTTGCTAGATGTTGTATTTTGCTTGAAGCATGCCATAAACATTCAGTTGACCTTTTTGACACTAGTCTTGTTTCATTATGTAACTTCTTCTGTGTCCATATAGATGCCTTGTGATTTCTTTGCATTATCAAAATCAATATGTAGACTGATTTTGCTCTAATGAGTATTTAACCATCTCGAGGGACATTCTTGTTGTCTGTCACATAGGCTTGCATCATGAAATTTAGTTTCTTAAAAAAAGGTATTCCTGAGCATCTAGTTTCCTGAATTATGATATATATATATATTTATTATTTATTATTTTTTTGGGTATTGAAGTTCTTTTTGTAATGTGGATCACTTCAGATGTATAAAGCTAGTCAATTTGTAGATGATTTTAAAATTTCCATTCAGTGTCTTTGACTTCGTATTTTCTTTTATCTTTACTGAGTTACAATATTTCTGACACAGAACAATCTGGAGGATATTTACAGTCTTCTGCGGTTTTTGAGGGTTGAACCATGGGGAAATTGGGCTTGGTCAGTCTCTTTTCTCCTTCTAATTAAACATTGAGCATGATTGTTAGTGTCCCAATGTTGGCTTGCAAAATAATGACGTTTCTTTTGCATGTTTTTGGAAAATATTGTGGGATGTGGATCTATATAATATATGTAGGCTTTATCGCCTAGGTTTTGATGTTTGCTTGATACCTAGGATTGGGATGTGTCTTAACTATAGGAAATTTGTACCGATATTGTTGCCAAGGCAATAATGTATACTGTTCATTTACTGTTGTTGCCAGCCTTTTAAACATTTGAGGCCGTGGATTTGGAAAACCTTCCTTTTACAAAATTTCTAAGACAGACAAAGGAAATTAAAATGGGATGACTGGAAGAGTATTAATTGAAGTATTTCTGTTCAAGTGTTGAGTTCAATTTCTCTGTGTGCAACAACTTGAACTTGGAGAATATAGTCCCCAGCAAAGAAAGAAACAAATCTTAGTGGTTTTATACATTACAATTTTTGGGTTTGACATGAAGTTTGCTGCCAAAATGATGGAACGTCTCATATTATGTGCTCATAACGGATGTCTTTCATTCATGGACAATATTTGCTGTTCTCTCCATATGTTTTGATACACTTGTATGTCTTCCCCTCTCTAGTATATACGTAGAACAATTAAAGTGAAAGCAAATAGCACGCACCATCTATTCATATTCCGTTGTGAATTACATGTCCAAGTTTCTGAAACTTTGTTTTCTAGACATAAACATGTGTTCTTAATTTTGGAACTTTTTAATTCTACACTTAATTTAACTACCCTGTTTCCTTTCTCCTATCAAATTCTAACATATGTAAACTCTATTTTACATTATAATCTAGGTGGAATAAACTTATCCAGAAGCCGTATGAGGAAGGTGATGAGAGAGGGCTGAAGTTGGTTCAGTCCATTTTAAAGCCGATCATGTTAAGGAGAACGAAGTCCAGTACTGATCGAGAAGGAAGGCGAGTATACTGGCAAAAGACACAATATGTTATCCCATCTCATCTTTTTGGCATATTACATTCCTAAAAGTTTGTTTGTACAGGCCAATTCTAGTTCTTCCTCCAGCTGATACGCAGGTAATTTACTGTGAACTGACCGAAGCTGAAAAAGACTTCTATGAGGCCCTATTTAAAAGATCTAAGGTACTTTCTAGTGTTCTATACGTTTCTATTTAATCTATGTTATCCTCTAAGTTAAATTTTGTATAGGAATTGTTCTTGTTATTTCATGCTAAACATTTTGATGGGGTTCTTTTCAGGTTAAGTTTGATCAATTTGTTGAGCAAGGACGGGTCCTTCATAATTATGCTTCTATATTGGAGTTACTTCTGCGTCTTCGGCAATGTTGTGATCATCCATATCTTGTAATGAGGTGTGAACCTTTTAACATTTTTGTCGCTTTCTATGTTGGTTCTTACACTAGTATCTTGTTTGTTATAATCTGTCCCAGTATGGCGGTGGCAAATGCTGGTATTGTGGTATGCAAAATGTGGTGGTTGTTGTTTGAGCTAAGTAGTGTTGGTGTGCTATAATAAATATCAGTTCTATTGATTAGGTAATTTAGAAATGATCTTCCCCCAACCAGAAAAGTTTGTCGTATTCCTTGGTCAAGTTTTTTGAGAACCGCTGGTTTGGTCAATTTTTTTGAGAACTGCTGCTCCACTCTTTGTACTTAGCTTTGATGCTATTGAAATATTGCTGTCTTATTAACATTAAAATGAAACAAAGGGCAACAAACAAAACCTGTCGCCTCAAAACCTTTTTCTAGTAATTTTCAGGGTGACACCGGATAGAGAATACATGTCCAAAAACTGCACTGGAAGTATCTGTATATGGAAGTGCTTAAAATTTGTTAGAAAATCTGTAAATTTTTATAATCTTCACCGTATCTAAAACTAGTGCTCTGGCATTTCTGATTCTTCTTTATCATTGTTTTGATTTTGTTGTAGCTCCTTTGAGTATTATTTCTACCTATCTTACCATTGTCACTGTGTTTCAGTGTATTAGTTTATGAAAATATTTTTACTTAAAAGACTATATTTTAATAAATTTTCATACTGGCCTTAAACTATAACAGCCAAGACAATTGCAAGTGTTTTTTGGGTCCTTGTCCTTATTGTTAATTGTTAGACTGGACAGTGCTAGGCATACTATCTACATATGTCTATCTTTTCTTTATTAATAAAAGGAAACAAAAAAAAAAGACTAACTGTAACTCTGATTGATGACTTTAATGAATCCAGTCGAGGTGATACACAACAGTACTCGGATCTGAATAAGCTAGCTAAACGTTTTCTGAAAGGCAGCGATAGGATCCCTGAAGGGGAATCCATAGACGTGCCTTCACGGGCTTACATACAAGAAGTTGTAGAGGAGCTGCGTAAGGGAGAGCAGGGAGAGTGTCCGATATGTCTTGAATCATTTGAAGATGCAGTATTGACACCATGTGCTCACCGCTTATGCCGAGAATGTCTTTTGGCAAGTTGGAGAACTCCTACTTCTGGTTTATGTCCTGTTTGTAGGTATATTGAAGTATTTTGGCCTTCTTTTTACCTTGTTAGTTCTCATATTAAGGCTTACATTCTGCTCTCAGTTGTTTTTTTGTATAATAAATTTTATTGGTCATACGTTCAGAATTATGTTTCCTTTTTGCAACAGGAAAGCCATCAATAGGCAAGATCTTATTACAGCACCAACTGATTGTCGGTTCCAGGTTGATATTAAGAAAAATTGGGTGGAATCATCTAAAATTACTGTTCTATTGAAAGAGCTTGAACATCTTCGCTCATCAGGTTCCAAGAGCATTCTATTTAGCCAGTGGACTGCCTTTCTGGACCTCTTGCAGATTCCTCTTTCTCGGTAAATATATCTGACTGCTTGAATATTCTGCAGGAGTGTATGTCTCTATATATATATATTGAAATGTAAAAGAAACAAGCATTGTTCCCATTGAGAGTCTCGGAGGAGCATATTTGATTGTGCCAGTATGCTATAATAGTCTTGGGTTAGGATATTCTAGTCTACAGAAGTTTAAAATCATTGGAACACTTCATTCAATAATGAACTAACTTGGAGTATGTCCAAGTACTGCCATCACTCTATATTGGAACAATCTAGTTATCATGTATTGAATTTGGCATAACTGAATGTTTCTGATCCAGTTAATTGTTATGCACATTAAATTCTGATAGTTTAACTCTTTAATGCAATGCATCTTTTGTTTGTATGTTTATCTGAGTGTGTTTGTACTTTATCCATTAAGCCATGTTTGAATGTCTTAGCTCCGTGATTCTTTGTCGTGAAAGTCTTGGTGGTGTAGTTTGGTTATGAAAAGTTATTTACACTTCTGTCAAATACTGTGTTGTATTGGAGGTGGTTTGTTTTGGTTATCTCTCATGCCTGGAATTAGTATATGATTATGGTTCTCATTTTCTATCCAGCAATAACATTTCATTTGTTCGACTGGATGGGACTCTGACTCAGTGGCAGCGTGAAAAAGTAATAAAACAATTTTCTGAAGACAGAAGCATCATGGTCAGTGACTTATGTTCTTTCTCTCTACCCTTGTTTTTTGAGTGTGGGATTTTAATTAGTGTAATAGACAACCTGAGTTGATCATATGAAATTTAATGGTTATTGCTGCAGGTGTTACTGATGTCACTTAAGGCTGGTGGGGTGGGAATAAATCTAACAGCAGCTTCCAATGCTTTTGTCTTGGTATGCACAACATTAAACATATGAAATTATAAGGTTCATGCATGGTATAATATAGCAGAAAGGAAGATTATTAATTTATCAGTTTTATCTGATGATCAGTAAATTGTTTGTTTCAACTGTGGTTGTCTGTAACTTGATCAGTTCTATAATTAATGAGCTTCCAAAAGTTGTTTTCTGATTATTGGGAAATGGGATGATTCTTAGGGAAAATGCATCTGTATTTGATTCCAAGGAGGTAGATTTGCAGTTTATGAAGTAAGACCATGTTTAGTTTTGTTTTAAGAAAAGGAAAAATTATGTATTGTTTAGACAGGTTTGAGCAACTTTGCAGACAATAATGTGACATGTTCTAGTCAGGACCTATACTGTTAATGGTATTCTTCATGGAAGCTCAGATGTTATTCTTCATGATATATGATGTATGCATGTTCTAGTCAGGATCTATACTGTTAATGTTATTCTTCATGATATATGATGTATTCTTCATGGAAGCTCAGATGTTATTCTTCATGATATATGATGTATATGCTTATTCAGTTTGATTGATGTATCAATGCTTGACTCTTGTCCAGGATCCATGGTGGAATCCAGCTGTAGAGGAGCAAGCCGTCATGCGTATTCATCGAATTGGACAAACTAAGAGGGTGATGATTAAACGGTTCATTGTGAAGGTACATTTTCTTTCTTGACTTGGCAGCAAAGCCTTGAGTTTTGTCATGGACCTGAATTTTAAGTGGATGCAGTAGGATATAATTTCAAAATCTGCACTGTACATGTGAGTCTCATTTATGTTTTCTGATATCATTTGAATTTGATGCAATTTGAATGTTGGTTTAAAATTCTTAATGACAGGGAACGGTTGAGGAAAGAATGGAGGCAGTGCAAGCACGGAAGCAGCGGATGATTGCTGGTGCGTTGACTGATCAAGAAGTTAGAAGTGCTCGGATTGAAGAACTGAAGATGCTTTTTACTTGAACCAGAAAAGAAAATGGAATTTTTCTGTCTACATCGCTTATCATGGGATGATCACCCTCTTAGATCAACAAGTTTGTAATTGACAAACGAAGAAGATAGGGTTGAAGTTTCATTTCAAGCAAACAAGCATCTACTTGATAGTTTCGGAGCAAAGGAGCTGTTCAGAAGTTAGTGTATGTATCTGCTTAATTATGTTAATGGGTAGTTGTATATAGTCAGGAAGGAAATGTAATTTGTTCAGGATGGATAATTAGAAGGGAATTGTATTTATCTCTACTCTGCTGAGATTCTGTGATTCAACTCTGACCATTTCCTATAGCTAACTAAGTTCTCTTTAATTTGCTCCAAAAGGATTTCAAAAATATAGGAAGTTAAAAAAAAAAAAAAAAAATTCTCGACCTTATCATCTAATTCACTATTTACCCTAATTTAAATGTTGTAATCTCCTGTTTGAGTCATAACCTTTTAATTTAATTAAAAATATTGTTTTAATTTAACCATATAAATTATTACAGTATTTTTTTTATAGGGTAATGTTATATTGTCTAAATGAATGGGAAAACAGTCCACGCTGAGTTCTGCTTCTCAAATTTTCTTTACACAGTCGTAAGAGGGGTCGGAAGACTTCTCTACATTGTGGTGGTCCCTCTTTATAGGCCATTGTTGGATCTTGGATATGTTAGTAGATTCTTAATCCTATTTATGTTAAATTTTTCTTCAAATTTAGTGGCAGTGCATTTTGATAGTGATCAGTGGCAATTCACTTTGATAGTGATCAGGTTCAAATTGTTCCTTTCGTGAGAGGTATAAAAAAAATAATCTTATAGATTTTAATTTAAAAAATAAGGTCATTATAATTCGTATCAGCTTAAAAAATAGGAAGAGGAGCTGAATCCTATAAAAATTGTATCTGAGAAATCCACTATTTTGGTCAGTATTCTTATGTACAGGTACGATATTATGGGATTATAATAATAAACAGTGAAATTGCTAAAAATTTAGTCTGACAAATAGTGGTTAGAAATAGTATTATATTGTTATAAGAGTAAAACGCACAAAACCGCCCTGAGTATGCTTTTAAATACGTGGAGTCAATGTTTGGGTTTTGTAACAAGTTAACCTTGAGCTTAACGGTCAAACTAGATGAATTATAACTGTTGACTGTATGATTTGATAAAAAGACGGAAATACCCTTGTCAGCTTAAATCAAAAAATTAAAAAATGAAAAATAAATTAAAAAAAAAAAACAGATCAAAGTCTCATTCTCTCTCTCTCTCTCTAATTCCTTCACCATTCTCTCTCTTCTCTCACCTTCAATCCTCAGAACCGAAAATCATCTTCAAACACGTCGCTTCCTCAATCTTCATCCTCCATCAATCTTCATCTCTCTGTTGCTGCTCCCTCCTTCTCTCATCTCTTCGCTTCCGCTCATCGTCGTTCTCCCCACTTTTCTGTCTCTGCTCACTCTCTCTCCTCTCTCGCCCTCACTCGTTGGGTTTCCATGGCTGATTTGGGTCTCAATCTAGGTTAATTATTTAGGTTTCCATGTCGATTATGTGGGAGAGAAGAGCGGGATGGAGATAGAGAGAGAAGCAGACGGAGATGAGAGAATAGAAGAGATGATTTTGAAGTGATGATTATTTGTTATTTGAAGTGAGAGAGAGAGGAGATGTTGGAAACCCAGAAAACCTTAAAAATTTGGGTTTCTAGTAACTGAAAACCTTGAATATCTAGGTTTTTTTTTTTTTTTTTTTTTTTTTTTTTTTTTTTTTCTGTAGCTTTTGTGTGGGCTGTTGATGAGAATGAAGAAGAAGATGTTCGACACTCCTCCTCCACTCATCGCTGCTCGTCTCTTCCACACATCGTCGCCGGAGATGTAAATCATTCCTATTTCTTTCTCTCCTCTCCCTCTCTTCCTCGTCCAGAAGACTAACCCAAAGCTGTCCTCTTCATTGTATAGGTTCGTGGAACCCAGATGAAGATTTGTTACTGTTTTTTCAATTGAATCTTAAGGCTATTCATGTTTGTTTTTCAGATTTTTTGTACTTTTGGTGATTAATTTTTTAAATTGAATCTAAGAATAATTTTTTCAATTGCTGGGATGATTGATGGTGGTATTTTATGGTGTGTCTTTATTTTGTTGGGATCTAGTTTGGTTGGTGTCTGATGGAAGAAAACACTCGTTGTTCAATCTGGGTTGGAGGGTTTCTTAAATCTGGTTTGGAGGGTTTTCTTTTTTGTTTTTAAAAAATATATACATATATTGTTTTTTTCTTTGAATAAACCCAAGTAAAAGAATTTTTTTTCCTTTTTTTGTTTTCACGATCATCTGATTACACATCGATGAAATTACCCTTAATCAAATTAACGTTGACTAACTGATATTAACGGTTGGAGGTTAACTTGTTATAAAACCCAAATGTTGACTCTGCGTGTTTAAAGGCTTAGCTTAGGGGTTTTTTGTGCATTTTGCTCTTGTTATAAAAATAATTATATTATTATAAACAAAGTTTGGGTTTTAACCATAAATGATCTCTTAGAGGCTGAAGTTGAAAAATAATTCATATGTGAGATCTCTGTGAAAAAAATAGCTCCTTAGGACAAAACTGCCCTTGTTAAATATGAGTAATTACAACCGACACCCTAGCGGCTGGTATCCGTTTCTTGTCTTTCATTCACTCCATCGCCCCCTCTTCATTCTGTTTCACAGCACCCTTTTCTTCTCTCTCGATCGCCGCCGTGTCATCTGCTGTGCGCCTCTGCCGCTTAGCTTCATCGATCATCTCTTCGTCTCTGTCCATTTCGACTAAACCTAGCCGCTTTATCGTTCGACAGCTTCATCTCCGACGACCACCAGAACCTTCTGCCGGTGAGTTCAATTTTGACTATCTTTATTTGTTTTCTTTTATCTCTGACTTCTCTCTAACATCAACTCTCAACTCTCAGGTTTCATTAATCTACTTTCAATATTCTGCCGGAGCGGGACTGTGAAGAAGAGAAAGACTGGAGCTTTGAAGCTTTTCTGGGGTATGTATATATCTACTTTCAATGTATATATGGAAAGTTATGTTCTTGAAATACTTCAGTTTTTGAATTGTTATTGGGTCTGTTTTTATGATTCATGAGCTGTTTTGTTTGGAACTTAAATCAGAAACTTGATGGGGTTTTTATGTTTAGTCAATTGTTTTGGTGGGTAATTGTTATTGGGTCTGTTTTTATGTTCATGAGCTGCTGCTTTAAGCTGTATTAAAATCACCCACCTGCATTGTGTCAAATGAATCTCTCAACTGATTTTAGTTACGTATAGATGTTTTATTTTGGTTGATGATTTTGTTATTTTATATTGTGTAAAAAAAAAATTGTTTTAGGTATCCAATTCTCATGATTGATTGATTGATTGCATGTTATAAAAACTTGAAGGGGTGATCAATTTTCATTTAAATAAACAAAATCGTAAATAATAGAGTGGTCCCCTTTGCCGTCTTCTGGATCAGCCGTCTGCTGCTGTTTCGTCGGCCTTGGGTAATCACTTTCTCATATAATTTAAGCTTATATTTCTTTGTGTAGAGGGAATCATGAATGAGTTTTAGGGTTTGATTGGTTGGGTGGTGTGACTATGAGTTGCCATATCAAGCTGTTGGACCAAATTGTGTCAAAATTGAAGCATCCATACTCGATGCCTAAATTTGCTCATACATGAGGCACCCTATGTTTTATGACACATGAATGTCAACGGTTTTGTATTTGCAGTTAGTATGAGTTCAGACGAAGAAACCTCTGTTGTTCCTCAGCGGCGGCGCCTGTCTTGTTCCACCTGCTTTGATGCACTATGGTTCTGCTATTGTCTGTATCATCACATTTTTCTTTGGCTTCTGGGTTTACATGCGTTATAGTTTTAGGCTGATACCAGTTATTATATTTATGTGCAGCTCCAGTGTATCAGATGCAGCAGTATTATCGCCTTGGAGTTCTTGATAATTGTTCTAGTAAATGGGGTGCTCTCGTTGACTGTTTAACTCTTAAGACAAAACCATCTTCCCAAGTTCAGGTCTCTCTTTAAACTAACTACTTTTTGCTCCTCTAATTGGCTGCTCCCTGTTTCGTTTGATTTTTAGTTGTTTGCTCGAGAATAATGGATGGTTTTTCACAAGTAGAAAAATAGTTTCTTGTTTGTGATTCTTATTGCATCATTATGCAGGTATGCGTACATACTTGCAACTCTAATCGATGCGTAGGTCTGCAGTTTGTATATAACAAAAGTTGTTTTTGTTTCTCTGATCAGTTTTTAATAATTCCTATTTAAGTTTAATTATACTTATGCAGAGGATCTAAATGAGTTTAGCTCATTGGCATTATTGTTGGATAGTTGTTTCTATAATTGTGTTGTTGAATAAAAGTTTCAGCCCCAACTGTTGTCTTTATTGTTCCTTGAAGGTTATGATGTGACTGGAAACAAGATTACATGTACTGTGTAACGTTAGGCTATTGTGAAATGATATCAGTTGATCATATTCCTGACACATTATAACCATTCTAGTGAAGTAACATAAAATGCTGTTTTCGTATACATCACTTGCTGGTGGTGGTGATTCCTAGGCATGAGCAGACGTGCTGCAATGATTGAGCCAGATGAGTTGCACAACCACGTAAGAGTCTCTTATGCATCACTTGATCATGGTACAAATATTTTATTGATGCATAATGGCCTTATCACACATCCCATATTGATGTCTAGCCTTCCCTTGTGTTGTCTGGGTCATTGATTACAATGTCTGCTGGCTCATGTGCTTGCCTTGTCTTCACTTTTGAGTTATGACTAAGCTATTATCTGTCTTGTTGAGGCTTAGGCCAAAAGGTGTTCTCTTGCTTTTTGAGTTTATATGCCCTTTTAATATTTATTATGGTTGAATCTTACATCTGTTTTGATAATCTTAGGAGATAACATTTTGTATTAACCAGAGTGTCCACTCAACACATGCTCTCCTGTATTCTGGTATTTGAAGGTTTACACATGTTACTTAAGGTGTTGATTTCAAGAATGACTTATCTATTTTTGTGTTGTCATCTTTGAGGTTTTACAATCAATGATAATTTTATGAACACTTTAACTGCTTCAACTGGATTCGTTTTTCAAGTTGTGATAAAGAAGAGGAGTTTCCTACGATTGATCGAGTTTTGTGGATTCTGTTTTATGGATGTGAAAGAGTGTCTGGAGATGATTAGTAGTCCTAATGACAGAGACATAAAGGTTGTTTTTTATTTGTATGTAACAGTTTTATGAGGGATATTTTTGTGAAATTCTTTAAAGGACTTGTTGAGCTCATTTTCATCTTGCCAATCTTGTTTGAGCCCATACAAGCTCTTTTTTTATGTGCACTCAAGAAACTTCTTTTCTTAGTTTTTTTTTTTTTATTTACTGTGTATTTATCATTTCCTCTAATGTATTATGGAGAAACAGTCTTCATATTAAGCTATTTATATCTCCACCTTTACGGAGACGATAATATCATAATCAATACATTTATTACTTCTAAATGCTGCAAAAACAGTTGCACATTTTGCTGTTTGCGAGCTGTTTATTCATTTTTAACTAGACCACCCTTTTCTTCTTTAATGCTTACTTACCTTTAGGCAGTGTCACCATCCATAGGTGGTTCTGATGCTTTGATGCAATTGTTTACAATTCTCTTGCATGACTCAAAGCTTCTGCCCTTAGTACAATATAGTTTCATATTGAGTTTCTAGCTCTCATTCCTCAAGAGGCATTGTATACTCACGTTAATTTTTCACTATGAAATTTGAACTTAGTATGCTTGTTTAAGAGCACCTTTTTAGATAACATACAGTTGTGTAATTAAATTGTAATTGAAAGATATTGTTGTTTATAATGTTGTGTTGGTGATCCTAACTTGCTAGGGAATGATTTAAACTATTTAATCTTGTTGTTTGTTAATAGTGAAATATGATTCCTGATTTTTCTCTTCAAGGGAAAGAGTTGTTCACAAAATAAAACGGAAATAGAAGTTTTGTTCAAGTTGGTTGTTCATTTTATTGTCATTAGTTTGTGGTTAGATGGTTTGTCCATTATATATATTGGTATTGGCTATTGTTGATAACCTATGGTGGTGGTGATGTATCTGATTCATGTGAAGACAGATATTGTTTTGATTGTGTGCATGTGGCTTTTTCCAGAACAATCTTGTTTACGGTGGGAAATGGCAAGTCCCATGTCTCCTATACAACATCTTAAGAATATCTCTGTAGACAGAGCGTTTGGTTTTCAGTATTTTTCATCATACTCTGTTCTCACTCAAATTATATTTTCAGATTACGCTGTTGGCTATTCCTTATCATTTGTGCCCTGGAAGTATAATGAATCAAACATTTTGATTTCAGGAAATTTTGGAAACTCGTGAGAAGGCGAAGCCCCACATCTGGACTTTCCGGTCACCAGAAGAAGCTGCATCCCACTGGCAAGAGCTATTTGGTCATCAAGATGAAATGGAATGATCATTACACAATTTTGTTAATTCAGTTTATGAAAGCCAATGACCTTGTTCTTTTTAAGATTCTAATTTTTTAAGGTTTAGAAAGAATAATAAGAGGAGTCTCAAATATTTTATTTAAATTCATATCCAAATGATGTGATACGTGAATTGTGAATACTGTATTAATTATCATATCAACTTATGAATTAGATAGTGTTGACAATTATACATTATTGGAGCAGAAAACTCATTGCAAATATACATTTTAGATTCTCCTTAATCGTTTCACTAATATTCATACTATGTGAATGAGTTTAATTAACATGCAGATGAGTTATATAATATGCGGAAAAAGTAATATTAATTTGAAATTTTTATATAAATTTCAACTTGCATAGATGACTTTACTATTTATTGTCTAGTTATAACAATATTGATAATTATTTATTATCAAGAGTAAATAATTATCATTGGATTTAAGTCTCGAGGAATGATTAAATGTTAAAGACATATTTAAGTATAAGTTAAAGACATATTTTAAGTAAAAGAATTGAGTAAACGTAACTGCATCCTATCTAAAGTGTAAAATTTGTTTTTATCTAATATTTTTGAATTGTCTTGAACTTATTAAATTTGGGGATTATCAATTACAGAAATACATATTTTTGTTTCACTAAATAAAGCGAATGTCTGTTCCACCCTATTGTCACTGAGATTTCAATGCAAGTCCTTTATACAACAATAAAAGACATTGTTTCAAAAAAAATAAAAAATAAAAGACTTTGCCATTTAAATTAGTTAGTGTTTACATAATATATATATATATATATATATATTTGTCGTCCCTAAATTGTTGTGAAATATAATTTTTTACTTTTGTTGTTGTATTAACTTATTGGGTTCCTAATTTTTCAGATTTTACAATTTACTTTAACATAGATAATCTAATTGAATCCATCATGTGTCACTAAAACTTTAGAAACAAATAGATAAAAACTTGAATTAATCAAGGAATACTTCATTTTGGTTCTCTCTTTTTTTCTCAAATGATCAATTTTAGACCGAATTTGCATTTTTGGTTGTGGAACGTGGAAATTAGCAAAAATAACCTTATGTAATAACAAAATTCGGTGGCTAGCCAGATGCGATACTTTTCACATTTTTAATCAAACTTAAAATTTATTTTCAACCCGTTCTCTTTATTTTTTTATTTATTATTTATTTTTTTTAGTGTAAGCTAACACTGAATGAGGTGCGATACTCTGTGTTTTGGACATCTACGTTTATAAATAGGAGACAACTACTTTTATAATAAAGGAAGAAAATTACTACGTACAAGCAAAACTGTGAGTTTGGTGAAAATTGACCTTTAACCTATGGAAAAATAAGAAGATATACAACTACTTGGGCTAAGAAATAATGTGTTTTTTTTTTCTTTATTTTTATTTTTTTATTTTTTTTAATGTATCATTTTATCTCTAATTTCTTACTTTTGAATAAAATTTACTATGATATCTATCCACGTATCTCTCTGTTTCTCAATGGATTTATGTGAGACACTAACTAATAAGATTTGGGGATGAAAAATTGTTGAAAAGCTTGAGGACAAAGAATTTCAGAAGGTTTTGAAATTGAGGAAGAATCTATCCATTGCGTTGTACGTGTAAAACTCTTATGTGAATTGCATTACACCTTTGTTAATTATTTAGTTGGTAGGTTTTAGTTGTTTATTTGTTGCAATGGATGAACATGTTGGCCGAAAAAATTGAGAAACACCAAGTGAAGCTCAAGTAAAAGTATTTTATATTGCAAAACTTGCTATTTTGCAACGCCAATACAATAGGAAGAAATTAATGCACAATGTGAAACAATTGAGAAAAATAACCTCATATGAAACATCTGAAAAAAAGTAGTCTAATGTGAAACATTTGGAAATGTTTTTGTTTTTTTTGTTTTTTTCCAATTTTTTAAAAATGGTATGGTTTGGTCAATTTATGGTCCGAATTCATCAAGTCCAGACCAAACGTTAATCAAATACCTCTAGATACATTTTATGATACTACATATCACACCCAATACTTTCCTTTAAAGTAATAAATATATTAAATATGAATTATTATCATTTCCTCCCCTGACATTTGATAAATCATCATCTTTTCTCCTCGAGGATTTTAAAATAGTAAAAGAAAATCTCTGAAATAGTATTAATTCAAGTAGAAAGAAAGGATAAAATAATGTTTCTTGAATTAATATAGAGAAAAAATGATAATTTATTAATTGTTAAGCGGGAAAATGATAATAACTTTATTAAATATTATATTTAGTATTTATTACATTACATATATATTTAAAATGAGCTCAACATTTGATATAAAATTTAAATTGCATATTCATAATTACCAAAAGCTAAATAAAACCCATATTCATTTGCCTGAACCTAATCAAACCACACCAATCTAATTTGGTTTGATTTGGTCTAGAGAAAAAATTGGTATAAATTAGTCCTTTTTTCGGGACCATAAATTTTGGTTTGGTTTGGTTCTAATTGAAACTAACTAGATCAATGCCAAGCATTGGGTTCAATATTATAATAATGTTATTCAATCCAAGAAGTACCTCAAATCAACCCAAATAATGAAAATTGATTTATCCTTATCTTATTATTCATCAGATCATCTTTGTGATTTACATGAGAATGAAAAATCATTTGTCACATCACATGGGTTGAACTTTTGAGTATCTATAGTATTACTTTCAATACTAAATTCGTCAAATTTATGCGTATAGCTACATAAGGAGTTATTAAGAATTTCATCAAAATTCATTTTAAAATAAGGACTTCATCAAAATTGATAATAGGTAATATTAAAATATAATTGAGTATTTTAATTAAATTTATTTTTTTTAAATGAAGTGTCTTTAGAATAAGTGTGTCGAAAAATTAATAAGATAATTTTCGGAACAAAATATAGTGTCTTTATAAAATTTTTTAACTTTAATTTTTCAGGATTGATGGTACGTTTACTTGCTTGTAATCAGAATAACTTGGAATTAGAATGATCTGGAATCAAATTAATTTGGAATCGGATTGATGTATCAGTATTAAATAAATTGTTTACTTTAATTATAAGAATTATAATCAGAATCAACAATATTCATTTTGAGATGTTTATTTTTAAAATTGGAATGAATTGTTTAAAAGATACAAAAATGCCGTTGATTAAAAATATCTATTCCTTTGGTATTTTTGAAAGAAAATTATTACTATTATTTTTTTGTGTCATCAAGAAATATGTAAAGAAATATGTAATTTTATATAATAATATTATGCTTATTAAACTTTTTTTCAATAATAATATTTTTTTACTAATAAGTTAATGTTATCTACTACAACATTGATAAATATGAAATAGGTTTTTCTCACATTTTTTTTTTAATTTCCATTTTTTTGTTTTTTAATAGGGATATAAAAGATTATTTAAAATTGAAAAGGGAATGAGAATGGAAATTCTAAGTGGGGTGGAAGAATGACAATCCTATTTCACAACCCTAAATTTGAGTAGGATCTACATTTTTTATTCCCATTATGGATTAATTTAGAGCAAGAAAACACCAACAATCATAGTCATTCCTCATTTCTAATCCCTAATTCCTTAAGCAAATACACTATAAGTGTATTTGAAAGGAGTATATGGAGAAAATTTTACAAATTAATTGTAAAAGTTCAAAAAACATTTTAAAAATTGTGAAAAACATGAAATTTTAGAGCATCTCCAATGTTTTCATGGATTTTGTTTTAAAAAAAAGTATCATGTTATTAATATTAAAGAACTTGCTTCCTACATGACATAAATATCATTTGATAAACAATCAAATTGAAAAATTAGTCTCCAATGTTTCTATGTATTTCCATTTAATGTCTCAATGTATTTTCATTTATTGTTTCCATATTTTCATTTAATGTTTTCATTTTTTCTTTTTGACTTTTAATTAGATATGACAATTAGAATTAAATAATTATTGATTTACTGATAAGATTGTCTAACACATCCTCTGAAAATAGATAGTCATGTTAACAATGTCTATTTTTTTTTTGGGTGTCATCTTAGTTTGATATTAATGAATGATAATTATATTGGAGAAGTTATTTTAACTCAGTGACTATTCAACCTATTTGGCATATAGTTTTTTCTCAATCCATGAGAGCATTACAGATGCTCTTAGAGACATTTCCATTTCAGAAAGGCATTGCCATTTTAGGGAGATATTGCCGTTTCAAGCTTATCTTTATAGTACATAAAGGTTATATAAGGTAATTTATCAGAATTAACCAGAAATAGAATTATATCATAAATGCACTTGGTTTACAGTTTTTTAATGCACTCTGTCAATAATTTTGTTTTCATTCCTTATCCAGTCTAAATTGCAAAGACAACAATATCCTCAGTTTTACTCAAATCATAGTTTAGAGAAAACCATTTGCTTTGAAGATCGATAATCGACTGCCACATACAATTATCAATCGTCCAACCAAACCAACAAGAGTGCGGCACATTATCATCTTCGTCGGTGTCAAAAAGGTCATTTCTCATTGGTTGCTTTACTTTGATTCATTGTTCTTAATTGATTTTTTTTTTTTCCCAAAAATGGGATAGATTCTTAATTAGAGGCCAATTTTGAGTAGATTTAATCGTTTAGAAATGTGAACTTATTTCATCAATAAGGAATTGAGATAATAGATTGATGATCTTGCCCCAGTGATGTCGATCCCATATAGGTGTGACCCCTATGCTAATATTAGGGATTTATATATGTTTCTATGCTAATTTTGTCGTGGGTTTTCGATTTGATTGCATTTGTACTTGGATTTACTGGATTATATATGTGAATTTTGGGAGAATTTGTAGTATATGATTCATCAAGTTATATAGATCTAATGTTGATATCATTAGGTCAAATAAATTTGTTGTTGATATCATCAAGTTGTTGACTAGATAATTTGTTTGATTAATACAACATTTCGAATGCATTTCCAAGTCTATTCAACATAAGGATGACAAAATCAACCAGCTTGCCCCCGCAAGTAGGTACCCACTTTATTTGAAGCAGCGTTAGAGCGTAAAAATTGAATATCGAATTGGAGTTGGATAAAAAGGTTGACCTGTTAGGCAATCAGGTCAAGGATGAGTTAAACACTTTTGACCTGCCTTATCCAAATTGCTCGATTTATTAGTTTTTTTATACAATAATATCACTATATTGTTAGTATTATTGTTGTTATTATTATTATTGTTATACCTCATTCTTAAGTGGTGTGCATTACTAAGTGAATTTTTCTCTTTAGAATTTGTTTAAATTTTTATAGTTAATAGAAAATGTAAAGACAAATAAACATATTATAGCGACTTTGTGCAAGTTGGAGTTCTTTGAGACGATGGGTTGCCAATAACATGGACCACTTGAAAATGAAGCCCAATTTGACCCAGTCCATTAGATCCCATTTACAGGATGGTCAAGTCCTTGTGACGTAATCTATGTGTTTATCTTAACAGGCTGGCTAACAGTTTTAGTGCAGCATGAGTTGGTTGGAATAGTGTCAAGCCCGAAGCCTGATTGGGCATCAAAAGTTTGCTATCTAATTTCCATTAATCCATACTATTTGCTATAATATTTAGGCATTGATTAGGAGATAACTTAAAATTTTAAGCCGAGGAGATAACTTAAAGACTTAAATTTTAAGTCAAGTTTACAACTTTAATGGTTATTATTATTATTTTTTTATTTTGAAAAATATTTTCCTTATTTCAATTGGTGAGAATAAATGCACTTAATATATATTTATTAACACTATGTTTGGACAATAATAATAATAATAATAATAATAATTATTATTATTATATTAATAATGTGCAATCCTATCATATATTTATACATTGTTCTCCAATCTTATCATGCACCAAACATGGAATTTAATGATATCCAATTCAATCCAATCTAATATAATATAATTTAATTCAGTACAATTCAATTCTAATCCAGTCAAGTCTAATTCAATACGGTATACTAAACGCACTTTTATTGTAAATCTAGATGTTAATATAAATGAAAACAAATGAAATTAAATTGGTTTTATATTCTGATATTCTCTTGAAAACTCAGGCTATAATTTTGAACATTGCATGAACAGGTTCGCATCATTCCACAGTCGCAATAAATTTTGTTTTCAGGCACTCTTTATCAAACCATTTTTCATAATTCAAATCTTCGACTCAATCTTCTCTATATTTAATTGCTTGGAAAACAAGAAACTCCTCTCTCACCCTCTCGTTTCAGGTTTTTTCACTGCAGAGAGAAGAACCCGACTCCTAACGGTGAAGTGAAGTTGAAGATGAAGACGAAGAAGAAGATGGTTAGTAAAAGAGTAGGATTAATCATTCTTGATACTCAAGCTAGAGAAGTAGAAAGCAAGAGAGCTAAAAATACATCGAGAAATGAAGATAATGCTAATGCAGACAAGGAGTTGTCTCCCAATTTAGCACTAACAGCCAATATTGAATCTGCTGTACCGATGAATTCTTTAATGAAACGTCCTAGAGGTCGGCCAAGGGGTAGCGGGAAACTACAAGTCTTGACTCGCATAGGTGAGTTGTTTTTGTTTTAAGAGGTAACTACAAGTCTTGACTCGAATAGGTGGATACATAATTTCACTGATTATATTTTAGAATTATTGATTATATTTATTATATCTAAGTCAAATGTATTCATACTTAAATATATTGTAGAATGTGCCTATATATATGTTTTTGTGTGTGTTATAAATGATGCATGTACTATAAATAAGTTATTTGTTACATTATTTTTGATAATTTTAGCTGAAAATGAGATTAGATGATACTAAGGGTGAACCCTAAATAATATATAAGAAAATCTCTTTGTTGAAATCCATCAAAATATTAGTTTCGAATTAATTAAAATGACCATAATTTTCCATAGAATATGAAAAAGAACCCTAATATTTTATAAATTTGTCCTTTAGGATGTGATTGTTTTTAAAATTTTCGTTGATAAAATACTCCCATCCGTTTCTTACAACCGAAATGTTGTTGTTTGAAGGTGGAGAGTTTGCTGAAACAGCTGGAGGAAAACTCTTTCATCATTTTCTGGAAGTGCCCGAAGGAGCGGTAACAGTTTATTGTACTTGAGTGACAAGGAAGTTTACTTAGTCGTTTTGTTGTATTTCATTTTTCTCTTGCATGATAGAATTTTCATTCTAGATGGTTTGTTGAGGTTCTATTATAATAATTTTGACATGTAGGATCTTGCTGGTATTCTAAAATCATATTTTGAGAGCACTTCCCGGGCAGTTTTTGTTAAATCAGCTATCGGCAAGGTTTCTAACGTTACTTTACGCCCACCCCGGCCACCCAGTGGTGCTGGGTATACAATTCGTTTTGAGGTAAGTTTTCTTTTCTGTCTAATCTACTTTTGTGGATTCTTCCAATTTTATATTTTATTTTTTCATGTCATTGGTATGGCAAACCCTCTAATTTCTAGTAATCGATTTCAATCTCCGCATTTTGGGAGGAAACCTCTAGTGTTTACGGTCCAGGACTGTATATGATTGGGAGCTAAAAGGCTAGCATCAAGAAATTGAATGTATACATTTGAAAATGGGACCATTGTTGTACATGCATTAGCATTTAATGAAAAGCATAAATTATAATTTTTTTAATTTGTTTGCTTTATACGTATAGGGTATTTGTGAAATTGTGTCCCTGACCGGAACATTTAAACAAAATGGAGAGAATAACGCGACTCGCTTAGTAGGCACTTTAGCTATTTCAGTAGCTAGAGCTAATGGGGAAGTTGTTGGTGGTATTGTTGCAGGTCCTTTGATTGCTGTAACCCCTATTCAAGTAAGTCTTACATTTTCATATCTACAAAACTTGCAATCACTCAATGACTAATTCAGATATCAATGTCACTGTATCTTAATTTTACCTTTTTAATACATATTTAATCTGATGACCTTAATGTAGCATTGCAATTAAATTTTGATGTTACTTATTTTAAAGAAAGTGTTTTGTTAGTGTAAGCTAATATTAAGCCTCTTGGGTATGTTGCATTTAGAATGTAATATTTATACATATACACACATAAATATATGATTGCATTTTAAAATTACTGATAATTTATTACACATTTATTATATCTGATTACAACTAAATGAATAAGATTATATTATACTAGATTTGACTCATTGAAGTTTGATCTGACTCATTTAGTTGTAATCATATATAATAAATATGTAATCAAATATAATAAGTGTCATAAATAATTGATAAATGTAATTAGTGTCACTGTATACATATTTAAGTGCATTATAGATGACTTATACACACATATAGAGTGTTTTATAATTAGAATGTCTTAACTTTTAAAAGATAGAATATACCAATCAAAATTTATCTATTATATTTTCTATTCTAAAATTTTCTTTCCTATGTAATTTAAATAGGAATAGATGAATTTAATTGATTCATCATTATAAAAACACACATTCTCTCTCTCTCTATATATATACACACACTATCAGTGTCAAGTGCAGCAAACAGAAGTATAATAGGTTTACAATGTTGTAACACTCATTTGACAAATTCCATTTTGATAAGATTAGTATTAATTCACACTCACTCTAGCTTTGTTATGATTTATGATCAGGTTGTTCTGGGTATTTTCGAGCAAGAAATCCTTAAGGAGAGAAAGAAATACACGGCGGTCAAATGATTCACGACGGAGTGCTAGTAACCACAACGACCTACAGATTGTAGAAGTTGGCGAGCACAACCCCAAAACGCCAGATCATGACAACCCCGATACTGCAGATGACAGCTCCGAAGCAACGGTTGATGATGACAACCTCAAAACGACAGACGAAGACAATGAAGGCTCAACTACACCTGCGGCAAGTGCAGGCTCAAAAGAAGCAGACACTATCATGAATGACCAAACCTCAACTGCTGCTTCTCCAAAAGGTGGTGAGTTAGAATTGCGGGTGTCGAAGACGGAAGAAGGCAATGAAGTCTCAACTACACCTGTGGCAGGTGCAGTCTTAGAAGCTGGCTCAAAAGAAGCAGACACTGCCATGAACGACCAAACCTCAACTGCTGCTTCTCCAAAAAGTGGTGAGATAGAATATTTGCAGGTGTGGAAGCCTTCTACAGATGAGGAAGTGAACTATGAAACACCAACGACTCCAGTCTTAGCACTTGATCATCGCCATAAAGAAGCAGATACTGTCGTTGTTCAAAACGAAACCACATTTCTTCCTGCTGCTTCTCCACCACTCAGTGTTTCTGACTACACAGTGCAGGATGACGCAGGAAACTTCGATATGCTGATGCCTCAATCCTTGTCAATCTATGGAGAAGAAGCAGACCATGGCTCCATTCCTGCTTCTCCACATGGTGTTGGTGGGTTTCCGATAGAGGCATGGTCGCCTCCAGCAGACCAAACAATAACTCCAGATGCTGCTGGGAGTCCGGAGTAGCCATAAGAAATGAAGACCTTGAATAGGAGGAAAAAGCTTATATGGCTTTCATTTGGGGCAGTTTAGACTTTTTCAAGAGTTATAAAACAACTGTTTCTTATTGTTGTTTATAATGTTGCCCTCATGCAGAACTGGAATATTTTTCTATAATTGCATTTAGGAGGCAACAATGTTTTTAGTTTCCAGTATAAGAACTCCATCTTTGGATTTTTAGACAATTATGACTTTGAAACTTTCAGATCTAGATTGTTGGATATGTTCTGCTCTTCTGTTTTGTATGCTTGTTCTCCATGATTGTTTTGGATTTAATCACTGAACATGCTTGATAGCAGCTTTAGACTTGTAGTCTCCTTTAAATGCTTCCTCAAGAACTAAAATGGATCAGGAAAGATCTAAAAATGTTTGTCAATGTCCTGGAAGATGATCGTGTTACTAGCTAGTAATTTGACAGGGGTTGCTATTGAGAAATAAGAGATTCATAATACTGCAGGTGTATATAACTATATCTAGAGAGAGAGATTGTATGTGCAAGGATTGCGGGAGAGTTTTTGACCCTTTAAAATGGTCTGGATTAGATTGTTGTCCATTATTTTCTTAATTTTTGGTCCTCTTTTCTATCTCCTACTTTACATTTATGGTGCGTTGCTATTCCCTCCTTAATTTTGTCTCTTTTTATAATGGTTTTTCTTGTCTTACATATACTATTTTTCTCCTCATTTAATCTTTCTCCCCTCTCATAAACTCTTTAAATATTTTCTTCTCAAAGTTCATTCAAGAAAATCAATATTATGTATCATAATTCATGACCACCATCTTCTCCATGTTGGAAATCTAAAATATTCGGGCATTAAGGTTCTAAAGTTTTAAGGTGATTCCTCAATGATATATACACAAGACTTGGGATTATAAATCAAATTACATGCAATTTTTAAGTCAAAAGGTTAAAATGTTACTCCAAAATATTCTATCAATCCACATATCTTACCAAGAAAATAGTAACATTAGCACATTAATATGAAATTATTTTCAATTTGCTTAGTCAAATCTTGATTCTTATATGGTGGGGGTGTGCATTAATCTAAAATTTCCTTTTTAAGTGATGTTGATGGAGTTCATATATTTTTATTGTTTTTATATACTTTACATAATTATGAAAGACTTTTATAGATGATGCTTTCATTTCTCCTAATTAAGTAGGATTCGGATGATTGGTTTGATGTATAGTTAATTATGTATTATTGTATTTGAAGAGTTGGAACAGCATTCAAGATGTGATAATCAGAGAAAGGAAGTTACAGCGGTGGTAAGATACAGTATCTTTTCATTTTTTGTTTTGTGATCAATATTTTGGTGGCAAACCTTTCGACATATTATTTTTAATAGAATAATCATGAATTGAAACAAATTTCTTTACAATTTTGAACAATTAATATTTATGAAATATTAACCACATAAATATTAAAATAATAATAATAATAATAAGTCTGTATATCAAATCCATCAACTCCATACATTGGAAGTCTACCAATTCAACGAAAGACTCATCACCACCGTACTCTTATCCCATTCCAACCCCTGTTGTAATTGATTATCAGCCTTTTGTGACTATAGTGTGCTATAATTTGGAGCAGTCCACTTTAGGGGTTTTGGCAAAACTACCCATAGCTTACCAAAATTAGTAAATTAATGCAAGATATAAATAATTTTCACTATAACAAGGCATCATCAGATAAAATGATATGGGTGGAGAAAACATCACATTATATTATATATTCGCATATATTTAATATAAGGGTTATCTGTCTGGTTCATCAGGTTAGCCACTAACTCAAATGCCCTGATCAATAGTGATCATACATTAGCAAATAACCTGTATGTTTTGGCATCAAGGCCTATTTGTCTAACTGCTGCAATGGCTGCAATGACGGCCAGTGCTGAGAAAACAACCGGCAATGATGAGGTTTAACCAAAATATGGGGCTCCGCTTTGATGGCTTAAATGTTAAGTTGAAGAAAACCACAGGTAAGACAAAGTCCAGTGGCAATGAATCCAAAAGCTCCGATGACCTGAATTGATATCTCCAAAAAATGGCAGCATTGCTGCTATAGTTGTAGCTATGATGACTGATAGTGACCGAGAGATTACCCTTGGAAAAACATTCCGGAGAGAAAACTCTTTGCTCATTGGATCCGCAAAGGCTCGTTCCAGCACTTCATTTGTTGGCTGCAAGTAAACCTGAAACAAACAATGTACTTACTTAACACGAATATCCGAATTTGTTAAGAGAGGTGATTATAGAAAAAGTCGTCTTACTTACCACACCAACAGCTGATAGTTGGAGAATGGTGAAAACGTTTATCATGAAAATAAACCCTTTTGGCACCAGAGGCTCGCCATCATCCAAGAAATTGCTAAGAATAAGGCCTTCGGATTGGTTTCCAAATGCCCAATAGCCAGATATGGCAACACTGAAGAATGTTACAATTACTACTGCATAACAAACACATAGTCCCTTGAACATCTTCCCTTTCACTGGTGGTGAAATGGTTGCCTACAAACAGAATTTCATACTATTATTATATTCCGATAAACTTGGTGTGCAAATAATTTTGTATCATTTAAGGGTACTGATATTGCCACCCATTAATATGATTGCTGCACCCCTCTTATGAATACTCTCAACTCTAAAATTTGAATATTATATATTACTATAAGCACTTAATCTTAAATTAAATAACTTCTCCGTATCAATCATTTTTTTTTATGGATTTTTCTTGTAATTAAAATTTTTAATAAAAAAAAAAAGAATAAAAATCGTATTTATTAGTGGCAATATCGGCACCCAACATTTTATTCAAGATAGTTCACTAGAATGTATAGCACTTGAAAGAAGTCAAAAACCTGAATTTCTGGAATAATCCCATTGCCATATGTTGTGGCAATAATGGCAATAGCATTGAAGATCCCGAAAATACGACTTTCAGTGTTGCCATTTAGAGAATAGTCCTTTTCCGGCCCCTTGGATGAATTTCCTGACAAAAATAAAATCAGTGGATTAAATCACTAGTGTGGTGTTTTCTAAATGATCAATCAAATTTACTTACCAATATAAACGGAGCTGGCTGTGGCACAGGCACTATAGGTCAGGCATAGAACCATGGACACCAAGTTGATGTACCTTAGTGAGTGAAAGGATGGGATTTGAGCTAAAACCAGCATCAGACATCCAAAAATGATAACAAATTCATAGAGCTTCATAGTCCCATTTGGGTCTGAAAGCAAGTAAATTGCCTGTTCAAACAACAGAGAATTTTCAAGTTCAATTCAATTCTTGGCTAACAAAAATTAGTTGCAGGGAGTTGTATAATGGTACTGAACCTTCATGCATTGTCCTCCAAGAAGAGTGCAGGCTACAACAGCACCATAGCAGACCATGAACTGGATTGGTCCCACATAATACCGTCCCCATTTTGGCCCTGCAGAGTCCTTTGTGTTTAGATTTTATAACATATTGGTTGTTCATTTGGTACAACAGTGAACATATTTGCATAATAATGTCATAAAATGCTGTTCTTAATTTTTGAAACAAGTCATTATTGATTAAATGGTTGATTTACTTGTGGTCCAAGCAGCCAGAGCAGTTTTCTAGGATTTTTCTTTGACGTATACATAATATCATGCGGTGGCGTGCCGGGATTTTTTTTTTTTTTTTTTTTTGATTGAGGTAGCGTGCCAGGTTTTTGTTTGAAGTAAGATAGATAGTCAAAGACAAAATTGGAACTAATTTGATCATCAAATTCAACTCAACTGGCGCATGTCGGCTCAGCACGTAATCAGTAGCCAAAAATATCTTGGAAAGTGATCTTGCAGTAGTAGATATTTTTGACTAATTAAGGGTTGCTTGAGCCTTTTGACTTTGTGCTATACATCTTGCTTCCTATTTTGACTAATGAAACTTTTAAAAAATAATTCACAATTGTTTATTTGTCTTACAAAAATCTGATGACCAGCGACAGAAGAAAAGGAGAAGAAAACTAATAAAATAGATCTCTAGATTTTTATTATTTTTAAATAACATTTACTGTATAAGTTATTACGATTCCAATTTAGGCCACCGTTAGATTGAATAAAATGCTCTTCCCCACCTGCTCATATTGGGGGTGGTAATAGACTTCTACATTTTAAAGATCCCAACACTGCTTATTGAGTTTATAGAATTATTGAAAATTCTGTGTCTTCACTACATTGCTAACTTATGGTCGCTTGTGGAGCTAGTGAGCTCACAGAAGCCTTGGTAATGGGTCCAGGCCTAAAAAAATTAAAAATTCAATTTGAAAATTATGAATTGGACCCTAAATTTTTTGTTTATCATTTTGACCCTCTTAAATGTTTATATTACTTTTACGGACCCCCCTATCAGCTTTTGGTTCCACCCCCACACAAGCCCCCTACCCCCCGGCATATGGCCCAAACAAACAGCACCATTTATAATTGCAATTCTAAAGATATTGGTGGTGTCCATTTATCTCACCATCAACAATCATATGCAACTGATTGGGTATAGTCAAAACGCTTCTTGAATGCTCGTACTATACGGCACATGTAATGCGCCAACTCAAATAGAGATGATGCCTGTTAAAAAAGGGAGCATTTAGTGTTGGGGACACCAAATCTGTGCAGCCTTTTAATTTGATCGAGTAACATGGTAGTTGGTAGTCGAACATGTCCTCTAAATTCGATATCGGTTAATTGTTTTCGATAATATCTTTTAAACATGTGCTTCTAGGTTGTATATAATGCAATTATGAACATTAATTGATAAATCGAAAAATAACAATTATTTGAATGACTGCAAATGTCTTACGTACCCAAGATGTCATGAGCCATGTCTCTGAAGCGGAGATGACGATGACCCAATTGAGCATGGTGTTCAAGAACTAAAGAAATCAAGTTGTAGGAATAGAAGCTGACAAGAGCTCCAATGATGAGACATGCAATTCCAGCTGCCCACCCTAGGAATGTGAACGCATATGGAAGACTCAGGAGAGCCGGTGCAACTATTGATGTCGTCAAGTGATACCCGCAGTGCAGCCAAGATCCTATATAATTATTTATTCCAAAAATTCGTTAGACAAGTTTAAAAAACCTTTTGTTGAAAACAAATATTATTCCTCTATTTATGGACAAGCTACCACGTATTTATAAATGTTATATTCAGACAACCCATAAACAGATATGTGACAGTATATTATTCAAGATTCAAAAGTTATGGGTAGATTAAAGGGAAAGTGAGGATATCTCCAATAATTAAGAAGAAACAGTAAAATGAAAGTCATTGTCACGATAACTATGGCACAACGTATGCATTATTCCTATTTTCAGATCAATAAAGATAAAACATGTCAATCCTGGTCACCGGAATCGAAAGATTCAATCACATGCATTTTTTATTAAAATAATCTAACTTGACTTTTTTTTTTCCGTATATAAATTTTCAATCTAATAATTTAGAACACAATATATATAATTTTTTGAAAAATGATGTAACTTACCTATAAAGTAAAAGTTTATAAAGTTTTAATTTCCTAGAATCCTAGTTAATTAATGTCTTTCCCTGCACGTATCATTGTATTAATTAATTTGTAGACCATAGTATGATAACTATGAATACTTAATTAATAACTCAATAGTATAAACTTTCAGCGAAGATGTGACACATACATGGAATTTGGAAGATTGCTGTATGCGGGTGTCCCTGCATATACTGTTAGTTCAAATTATTACCATTATTTGAAGCTTAAAATGAGTATCCCTGCACGAGCGTACGTACGTACGTAGAGAGGCTTTTCAAAAAAAACTTGGAAACATCCAAAAAGCTTTTCACTATTAGCTAGAGACACTAGAAAAAAGTTGATCATAAACCTGATGTTTTAAGCACAAAAAGGCAAAAGAAAACAAACGAAGCTAAAAATATATTCCATGATCATCGTGTCAAAGAGAGGCAAATAGGGAAAAAAAAAAAGAAAAAAAAGAGAGAAGACAATTTTATGCTACAATCTCTTCATAATCACGTTAATATAATTCTTTTCTACAAAAGAAGGAAAAAGAGAAGAAGACATGTAAGTCAAAGAACATATGTAAACAAATATAAAGAGAAGAAAGATGAGCAGAGAGAGCAAAGAGAGAAGAGGACCATATGTGGTTAAACAGTACCTTTGGATTTAAGAACAAAGCGAGCGCCAGCATCAAGCTGATCCTTATTATCATGATGAGCTTCTTTATGGGTTGTTTGTTCTTCTTCATGCACTGCTATTGAGCTCGGACGCACCGTCCCCATCTCTTTCTCTCTCTTAATTGTTTTCAAGAACAAACAAGAACTATATATAATAAAAGATGGGTTAGAATTAATTATTATATATATATATTTATATTTGTCAGCCAGTTGCTTCGATGATCAATTGGTGACGGTCATTTGTTTCTTTTTGACTATTTTCATGGACATATGCAACAGCCTAGACCGACTAACATTCAACATTTCCAACTTACTATTTCTTTATTGAAGTTAAAAAGAAATAGTAAGTTGGAAACTGTTTCCAACTTAGTATTTCGAGCTGTATTTTTGGAGAGAAACTGGGCACGTGGACACTGGACTCTGGACACTATTGCACCTATCAGTCACCATTTACTGCCTTTGGTCCACTCATTTATATGATTGTGTATCATCATGATCGGTTTATTCAATCGCTTAGTAAAACTCTGCTATCTTCAATTCCGAAATGCCCTTTTTTATATGGAATCAAGTGTATGAACCTATAAGTATGGCTCAATCTAGTGCTTGACTCGTGGTGCATAGCAAAATGGAATTTACATAGATATTATCCACCAATATTTGAACAAATAGCACAGAAAAACTTGACTAATAATTAAATTTATGGGTACAAATATAGCTTGATGATAAATATATTTCTCTGTAAAGCAAGGTTATGAATTTAAACCTTCTCTCCTCAAATCAAAAAGAGAAGAAAAAAGGAAAAACCTGACTGATAAATCTTAATAATCCATCACTAATAATATTGGTGTGCTAGAAAATTTTTCAAAAGTTAAGTAGTTTTGTAGTTTAAATCCTCTCCGAAAATCAAAAGAAAACTTGAATAATTACTACTATTGGTGTGTGTTGGAAATTTTTTTGAAAGTTAAATATGAACGAATTTTTTAAGTTGAATAAATATTTTTTATCATCAAATTAAATGATGGAAATAAAAAAGGAATTTAATAAGCTTATGTAGTAATAAAATAACGGGCTCATATAACTGTGTCCTATTTGACACGAGAATGAAGTTGACAATTGATTTGGGAGACTTTATTAAACTAATGAAAGCGGTCTCTATGTAACTTCTTCCAATATTCGGCAGATTTCCTAATATAATTTTCAAATAGTGAAAATCCCACCTAAATATAAATTGACAACTCCGCAGATTCTTATTTATTTATTTATTTATTTTTGTATCCTAATGACCCCAATCATGTATGAACGAATCTGATCATGTTCTAAATTAAAATATTAGACGTTTAATTTATTTATTTATTTTGTCGTATGCATAATTGTTCTTGTTTCCTTTTAAAAATTTTTAAATTCATCCAGACTTGATCACTCACTACCATTCCCAAAGATTCCACTTCAAATAGCTTCTCAAATTCGTTTATTAATTGCATATATATAGCCCTGGAACCTCAGAATTGATGAAGCTGGGCCAACTGATGCAATTTCTTGGGTACAAACTACAGTCGTCCTTCAACTGTCTCCGTTAGGGTAATAAAGGAGGATGTTGATTTGTCACACAGATTAATTTATATCCCATTATTTTTAATTTCTTTTCTACATATATACTTGAAGGAACTAGAAACAATTTTTTTTTTTTTTTTTTTAAATGATAGTGAATTTTGTCCTATAAAAAACATGAACGCACGAAATCAAGATTTTATTAAAGGGTTGTGATAGCAAAAGAGGGTCGATAATTTACTTATAATTAGACATCTTAGATTCTACATTTCTCTTTTTAATTTGATCTCTCTTGTTTGAATTTCTATTTGATGCTTTGAATATTCAAAATCTTCTTTGGAATGATTTGCTTTGTCCATCTAATTGAAGCGGATTGGAGTTGGAATCCTCTTCTAACATACATACATAGATGATACATACATACATACATATATATATGTTATTTTTTGTCCTTAATTATTATTGACCAAAATTAGTTGATTAAAGACTATTACCAATTATCCATCAAATGATCTCACTTAACTATAACACATATTCATTCTGGTTTCCTTAATATAATTATGTATATAAATTCTCTTTCTGCAATGGCGGTGCACAGCCCTAGGACCATTGTTGGTCTCGAGTTCGATGCCTTGCGTCACAAAAATTGTGGCTACCTTTCCTCATCTTCGTGTGGACAGTTCTCCCACTTACGTGGGTCGCTCTTTTTCATATAAGAGTCATTTTTTAGACCGCGTCATCGGTATCCAATCTTACTTGATCTTTATTGTTCTTTGAACCAGTCTCAATTAAAAAAAAAAAAAATCTTTTTATTAAATAATTATCATATATTCACTGTTTATATATTATCTTAATCATAATCTATACCACTATAAAGTGTAATCAACTCTAAGCTAATGACATATATCAAAAAAAATATTTTAAATTTTGAGTGAATAGTTATTTTTCCTTATTGTGTCAATGGTTATCTTTCATTTTGAAAGTAAATATACGAACTGTATGGATAATAATTAATCTCCGTACATATTTAGGTAGATGTTTTATTCATTTGATTTCAATTTTAAATAAAAATACAATCCATTATTTGTGTCAATTAATAATTAAAGGATCATTATAGCTAAGATACTATTATAATGATAATAAGATTCACTTAAGACCACTGGGCTCTCAACTCACTAGGAAAAAGAAAAGCGAAAAGTCCCATCAATGAAAATTTGTGTTTAAAGTGAGATGTGAGATGTACTACTGCCACTAGTGGTTACAAAGCAAGTCATAAAATGATTACAATATATATCTATTTTATTTTATTATTATTATTATTTTTGAAATAAATATATCTATTTTATTTTATTTTAAATTCTGATGACCAAAATGAAGGCATACAACTTCTGCTGTTTGGGCCTTGAAAGTATAAGTTTATATTTATTCATCTGTTATAATTGAATAATAAAGCTTAAATCCTATATCATCATCTTTAAATTAAACAACTGGAAAATCCATCGAAACTCCTTTCGTGAAAAAAAATTTGCACCTTGAATATCGTCTATTATTTTCATATTGGTTTTCTTACCAGTAATAAACACTTTAAATAATACATCTTAAAATTCACTAGTATATAATGATTACTTTTCGTATATAAAACAGTCACAGTATCTCGACATCATGAAGCGACATTGGACACCCACTATGATTAATGTGGGACTCCTTAAGGTTGTAGTTCTCTAATGCATAGAATAAAAAATCTTCAAACGAATGATATCTGTTGATTTTGACTTAGATGGGGTGGAGTTTCATAACCACGCAAATTAAAATTTCATTTGTGTTAATTATCAATTTATCATGAAATATGGCATAACCAATGGCTAGCTGTTGCTTAGATAATATATATGACTTTCTTTCCTTTTGAGAAATTCAATAAAAAATAATTTGAAATGACTAGTTTTCTTTCTCTCTTGTTCAACATATAACTCCATGAATATATTCTATCGATGAGATATTGTTTAATCTAATGTAACACTACGTTGGCAGACATGGTAGGTTAGAAACTTTTTGGAATTGACACTACTCTCTGTTCTTCGTTAATATGAGTGCCAACTTTCCAATCTACAAGAACATTATAGAAACCACAACAAAGAAATTTTGTTCCAAGAAACTATAGATGTTTTAATAAGGGATACTTTCTATATAAAATATTAAAAATTACAAGCATATTTGTCTCAAATAAATACAACAAAATCCAACCAAAAATGTGAAAATAGAGACTAAAAGAAAAAGGAGAATAAATCTTAAGGAACTGAGAAAATATATATATTTTCCTGATGAATTCTTGCCCTATACAGTTTAGTAACATTAGAGGCCTCGTTTTAACTCTCAAAGTTGCAGCCCAACCCAAGAACAGAACTCTGGACATGTCCATGTGGGTTGGCACACTAGAAGACAGCTTAGAAAGTTGGAAGAGTCTTCATTTTTCCACCTCATCGTTTTTTTTTTTCTTTTTTAAACCACCTTCTTATTTAAAACATTCATATAAATTCCCCCAATTTGTCACAATTTTAAATGGCATTTCTAGTTCCCTATATATATATATATATTTTAAATGCATAACAACTGAAAGGTCATAACAAGAAAATAAATTCAATTTAAATATACACCAAATAAAAGTTCACAAATAAAAAAAAATAAAGATAAACTAAATATATACTGTCTTTAATAATTTCAATAAATATAAACATAATGACATAGAACATTTTATGTACTATTAAAAATGAGAGATTTTTTTGGTGTATTTCAATAAAGGTGCTTTAAGCCACAAGTTTTTAGTTTTTTCGCCACCAAACTCAAACTTATTCTAAACAGAGAAAGAGATATAAGAAGTTTCAAAAATTGAAAATTCTTTTATATAACCATTTTTTTTTTATAATTTTCAATTCACATGATATATATATTTTTTAAAAATATTATTTCATGTAATATTCCATGTCCGTAAATTATTTTCATTTGAAAACTTGCAAACATATCAGTAGGTGAAATAACTCTTTATTTTGAGTCAAAAAGAATTTTTTATTTTTTATTGGGAATAAAAATGAATTTATCCCAAAAACATATATTAGCCCCGGTTGACGTGCGGGATAGCATAATCGAATAGCCAAACAACGGGTAGGGTGCAAAAAACGGAAATCCGAAAAACGGATGGATACGACACCGAAGCCCTTTGAATCGAGAAGTTTCATGTTTTAAGCTTCAAGTTTCTTAAACCTATCTCATAAAAAACGCAGGTTTCGTCCGTCAATGCCCCAAACAAGAATCACCTTCAGCTTCAGGTAAATAAGTCAATCTAACTTTTTCACTCCTTTTGTCTTTCCCTTCTAATTATATTTTACCCTCCAATTTCCAGTTACATATTTCCAGAGAATTTATATATTTGTTAGTGACGTTGTTATTTATTTATTTATTGTCTATATTCTGCAGAATTACGTCTGTAAATAGTTTACAATTAGACTAATGGATTTGTAAAACAACATCAAAATAATATTTTGTGGTCTGTTTGTGTATTTTGAAGAGTAGATAAAAAAAGGGTAAATGGGAATTTTGGTCTGGTTGTTATAAGTTGATTAGTGAATGGTTATGTGGGTATTGAATCAATGTAGGATTCTATTATTATTGGCATTGTGGAATAGTTGGAGTGAAAATATTTAAGGGTGGTTGTTTGCACGGTAATTTTTGTGTGGACTAGAACATGTAATTGTACAAGTCATTTGTTGAAATTGTTGTTTTTGCTGATATAATAGTGAGTGATTGGAGAAGTCGAGCGTGTAAAGATGAGAAGATTAAGATGGACCAGTGAAAAATGAAAGTAAGTATGGGCAAATGATGCATCATTTGAAGGAAAACGTGTGAGTTTTTCTACGATGGTCTTGCATTTTGTGCAACAAAAATATATGCGACTATAAAATGTAACAGAGAAAATTTATATAAAATTGAGTGCACTATAGAGATGAAATATAGTGATGTTTAATGGATGACATGGCTGTCGATAGAACTATCGTGCTGACCTTAAATGAACTAAGGCATTGTGGTTTGGAGTTGTGTATAATCTGCAAATATGGCTGGGAGTAATTAGAAGTTATATTGCACTATTGTGGTAAATTTTGAGTGTTAGAGAAGGTGATGCACATATCTTGATAGAGTTATATTCACTTCTGTGAGTTGCATTAGTGTAAATAGATGGAGCAGGATAAAAATGTGATGCCATTGTTTAGATAGAATTGTTATTTATTTATTTACGTACTAACTTTCCTATTTTATGTGTCTCATTATTTATTTACGTCTGTCTGCTATTGACCTTTATTTGGATAAATGTTTAATAAATGTAAAGATGTCATCAGAAGGTTAGAGGCTTTGGTGGCCTCTATTTTTTTGGCGTGAAACAAACGAATTTGAGACTTAAGTATGATAAACAACCATTCAAAGCTATTTAAGTTAAGTGCTAAGTCCAATTGATTTAAGTGTCAAAAAACAAACACACCCTTAGGGTTGAACACATTGTATTTTTTGTTAAATAAGATCCAGGATATGCTTGACATTAACCTAGAACATGATTTCTTTATAGCTTGGTTTTTGGCTCCCCAACACCCTCCTTTCCTTCTGGGTTCGGGGATAAACTATGATTAAGATGGACAATTATTATAAATGTACTAGATATACTATTGATGTAGCTGAGAGTGAAATGAACTTGTCGGACTGCGCTCTTTAACTAAATGACAACGAAGCACTTGATGAAGCCTTCTGGAATTTTATTCATTTATTTATACAGCTGAAGAAAACTTACATTTAGAGAACAATCAATACTGGGTTTCTTTACCCTATTTACTTGTCATGATATTGTTCCTTCTCAAAGTTTCTCTAACCCACCTGAAAATGATCCATATAATTTGTGCTCTATAGTCAACTGGTAGCTGAAAACTTGGTCGTTTTGCAGCTGGTAATAGATAAATTGATTGACATAGTATATAGGGAAGAAAGTGTGGGTGTAAAGAACACACTGAACTGCCTTCTTTCTCTAGCTTCTGTTATTCTTCATTTTAAAGTATCTAAAACCTCCTCAAACTTAATTAACGCCATTCATCCCCAAATTAAGTGGTAGCAGATGAGTGGTAAATTTGCTACCTAATAGGCTTAAAATTACATTAATAAATATTGTACCTTTTTTGGAAGAGTATTCTTTAAATTTAGTTTCTTTGCTGTTATCTAGCTACTTTGACTGGTCATACTCTCTAACTATGTCATTCCTACCTGTGTGTTTTCTCTTATCCTTTTTACCTTTTTAGAGGAAGAGTTTCTATTTATTTAAAACTCGGGCTGCCCGAAGGCCTTGTTGCAACACTTTTTTGAGACGTACAGCTGATGTCACTAAATTGCATGGTTAGAGTATCCTTTTTGAAAGAAGACCTAGACCTACAGCATACAGTGACAAGAACTTCAATATTGCGAGAGATTAAGTGTCCTAGACAGTTTAGGAATTGGTCTTTGTTACATAACAAGTATTAGTCTTATAGACATATCAGTAATTTATTATAATGTGAGAATGGAACTCTGTTCTGAGTCAATAGGGTTACATTTGGGTTCATGTTGATTTAATAGGTCGTTACTTAATTTTAGGATAAATATTATTGGTCAAGATTTCTGAATCTGTTCCTATGATTTCTGGTGTTATTGAACATAGATTATAGTACAGTCATTAAAAATTAGTGCAAATCATGCCATAATAGTACCAGCTGTTGTTTACTTGCATATCTCTGTGAGATACCGGTTTACAGACAACTAACTGTTTATATGACTTTGAGAGAGATAAAAATTATGTTGTTTTTAATGTCAAAGATAAATACGGCTTGTGAATGTTTACAATCAGATCACCTACACAAACGAAAAGAAGATCAAAACGTCGCTAGCCGCTATTTGTAATTGTCATACAGGTAGTAAAAGTTATGTTGCATCTGAAGTTTCAGCATTTGGAGTTTTATCGATATATTGTCTTAACGCTGGATAGGCCTAATATCTTCAGCTGCTGTCACAGTGAGAGGGGCAATTCTCTATCCTACTCTATATGTCAATGCATCAGGGTGTCACTTAAACCACTGCCATCTTTTTTTTTTCAGGATGCCCAATTTCAAACTGTATCAAGTTTTGCTATTATACATTGCCTCCACTAATTCTTTTCCCCTTCCTTCTGCAAAATGCAATGCTTTGAAGTAAAAAGGGTTCCTATTGCTTTATCATAGGTTGTCTAAATCAAGTGGTCTCCTAAAACATTTTTCCTTATTCTCTTTGCTCTAATGGAGACCTTGTTACATCTTTAGTTAAAACGTTTCAAGAGGAATGACTTGTTCTGTTGCTCATATGCTGAATAGGAAACTTCATATGAACAGATTTCTGTTTATTTCTTTTATATATATTGTTTTAATTTGTCTTTCTGTTTTAATTAGAGCAGACCATAGATCATGCCATCAGAATCTGATAAGTGGGGATGGGAACATGTTACCGTGTTCGGCGGGTTTGACAGGGGAACTGGTACTAAGAGGTGGAAGTGCAACCACTGCAATCTTCGATATAATGGATCATATTCACGTGTTAGAGCCCACCTTCTTGGGTTCACAGGTGTTGGGGTCAAAAGCTGCCCTGCAATAGACAGGTCATTGAGAGAAGCATTCCAGATCCTAGAGGAGGAGCGTGCTGCTGGGAAAAAGAGAAGGATTCCTGGGAGTGCAAAGCCTGGAAAGCGGATTCGTACATCACGGCCAAGCCAAACATTGAAAACTATTCCCAAAGAAGATGTAGATGACATGATTGCTAGATTTGTCTACGCTGATGGATTGAGCGTCAATGTTATCAACTCTCCTTACTTTCTAGAAATGGTGAAAGCAATTGCTGCTTCTGGCCCTGGGTACGAACCCCCATCAACTGAAAAGTTGTGTGATTCCTTGTTAAGTAAAGAGAAAGGAAAGATTGAGAAATTTATGGCTTCAGTTAGGGAATCCTGGTCTCACACAGGATGTACAATATTGTGTGTCAGTTGCTTAGATGGCACTCTTGGCTGCCTCCACATCGGTATATTTGTGTCAAGTCCAAGGGGACTCATATTCTTGAAAGCATTAGATATAGATGATAGTGATGAGGCAGAGAATTTGTTTGCTAGCATTCTTAGTGATGTGATATTGGAGGTTGGACCTACAAATGTACTTCAAATAATTTCACATCTTGGCCATGCGTGTAAATCTTCTGAATCCCATGTATTTTCCAAGTTCCCTTATATATTTTGGTCTCCTTGTACTTCACATTCTATCCATATGTTGATGGAAGAAATTTCTGGCCTCGAGTGGGTAAAATCTGTTGTGTCATGTGCCAAAGGGATTGAGCAAAACATGATGTATTATCAACATGCCTCCCCATGTCTTTTCACTCATCTCAAAGAGAGCTCTGACCCACTTTCTGTCAAGTTTGCACCTCATACTGCTCTGTCCAGAGGATCTGTGACCTAAAGCAAGCTCTTCAAGAGGCAGTTGTTGGTGAAGAGTTTAAGCAACTGAAGCTTAATATGCCAGGGGACAATGAAATTGTTGAATCTGCCATTTTAGGGGATGATTTCTGGTGCAAGGCTCATTTGTTCTTGCAGTTATGTGAGCCTTTTGTGAGATTACTTGCTATATTTGATATCGAAAAATCTGTCATGGGTGCTGTTTATGATTGGCAGGTTCAGGCACTTGAAGCTGTTAGAGCTAAAGGAATTGATGTGACTGTATTGAATCAATTGCAAGTTCTGATAGAAAACAGATGGGATGCGTTGTTTTCCCCTCTTCATGCTGCTGGTTATATACTGAACCCTAGATATTTTGGAAAAGGCCAAAACAAGGATAAAACTGTAATGCGCGGTTGGAGAGCCACTCTAGAGAGATACGAGTGTGATGGTGCAGTTAGACGGATTCTTAGAGAGCAGCTGAGCTCCTATTGGCGACTAGAAGGATCCTTTGGAGAGGAAGATGCTGTGGATTGTAGAGATAAAATGGAACCGGTTGCATGGTGGGAAAACTTTGGTTTTGAGACATCACACTTGCAGACACTGGCCATAAAGGTTCTGAGTCAGGTTTCAAATGTTGCAGTGTGCCCAGAAATTTGGCGAGGTAACGATTTTCCATGTCGTGAAGCAGCCAACAGGTTGGGTGTGGAGAGAGTAGAAGATCTTATATTTGTCCGAAACAACCTTAGACTTCATAGCCAAAGAAGTGCTCATTCAAATTTCTCATCTGGGCAAAGAAATCTGAGTTCAAGCTATCCATCTGGAGTGAAGTCTTGGGATGGTGTTCATCTTGATGAAACAATGGCAATTGTAAATGTTCATGACAAATTGTGATAAAGCAAATGCCATTTAGGGCTGTAATGGTAGATACTTGTATATGATTATGATGAGTGATGAAGTTTCGATTCATGCATCATTTATTCAGGTGCATCGCCCTTGTATAAAACATTTACAGCGTCTCATCAAAGGAAAAAGTAGCATATATAAGATTGCAGTGACCCTAGTTTCAGTTTTATTGTCCATGCGCATTTGGTGAATTCTACTTTCTGCAGAGAATTTTCAGGTTAACAACGTGTATGCAACTTATAGAATGTCTATTCAAGCCAAGTAGAGATATTGTGTCTGCAATCTAAATGATATTTGTATTGTAAGCTATGATATAGTTTTAGTGATGTTTATAGTTTTTATGATCTACCATGCACTGAATCACAACTATACTATGCAGAAAAGTATGATTGCAGTTGCTGTAACACACATCACATTGCTTACTCTGTTTATTTATTTTATTTAATTGCAAACATTATGGTATTTGCTGCGCTTCCATGTGTGCCCAGAAACACATTTCTTGCTCTCTGAGCATGAAGGTACCATTATTTGCATGTGAATTGGTCATTAAGATACTTCCTCTGGGTGGTTCTTTAATGCATTTATATATTTGAAGATACAAGAAAAAAAGAAGAAGAAACCCTCAATGAGACCCTGAATTTGAAAGGACAGTCTAACCGTTTATTTATATATTTTGTCATGGGAAGGAAACTATGTTTATTGTATATTAGATGTAATTGATGGGCCTGCAAATGCAATTATAGCAGTGGCTTTAAGATGACTTGTCTGAGAAAACAAACATAAAGGAAATTTTGAGATTGTTGATAGTCATAATTATGATAACTTGTTCTCTTGATTTAATAAATAAGTCCAAACTATCCCACTAAATATAGTATTATGTTGAAGGAAAACTTTAAATGATGAGGCCAATGTCATTTTCAAAAGATCAAAGTGGGGGCATTAATGGGTTGATCCTCTATGATTCTTTGCTCCTTCAGTCTATTGCTTAAACAAACATGATTTATAAATCACTTTGTCACAATGCGTTTGATGTCATGTGGGTTCTCAGCTTATTTTTTTGGCATTTAATGTTTATATGAATGTATATTGGCTAATCAAATGTGTCGGTGCAAAATCACCACAAAACTGTTTTATATATTGAAAGCTAGTCATGTTTTGCTGGCATAACAAATAAAACGGTGTGGCATGTTCCCTAAAGAAAGTTTAGTTGGTAGGGATCTTAAATGTCACAATTTAATTTGCCATATACGATTTCGAACATAAGTCCTCTGTTCATATGAATTTTATTTGAGTTCAAATGTGGATTATAATTAATAATTAAGTAAGTATAAAAATTCTAATCATACAATGTGATAGCATCATCTAGTCGCATTTGATAGATTAAATTCCAATTTATCTTAAATTAGAACCATGAGGGGAGGATATTCTTGGCATAAACTAGTGTAGGAGAAAAAAAGGAGTCATATAGCTTTAATAGCAGAAATTGGAATCAACAAAGTGAATTGATGCGTTGGTCAATCCCACTTAACCAGTTATCACAAAGTAATATCGAGTTCGAATAACAGTATCCATAAAATGAATAATTATATTCTAACCCACCCATAGATGGATAAATTACGTATAAATCCTTTCGATTAGAGGACAATTCCCCACTTAATTGTGAATCTCTCTCTCTTGTCTATTACAGAGTAGAGAATAATTAGTATTGAATTCCAAAACGTATCTTTAGAATCTTTGTCAAGAGATTCCGACGATTATTAAAGTACTTGTAATATCAAAACAGAAATTGGAATCAACAAAGGATGTGAACCTGATACTAGTTTCATTGTGTTCAAAAACATTGAAACATGAGGTGAAGTTTACATGGTAGTGTCAAAATTATATTTCGCATAGACTTTGTTCTTTTCTCTATTATAGTGGAAAGAGGTTAGTCTATAATGGGGGTGTAGAGGAGCAGGCATCTGCTTTGCTTGGTAATTAAGAAACTTAAAAGCAGTATCAGCAGTGGATTGTGAGGCTTATTTTATGAAGAAAATGCAATTTGGTAAAATGAGAAAGTGTGCATATCATGTAAAGCAATAAAGATATGCAGAGTTGAGGAAGCTTGATTTAGGATTCAAGCATTAAAAGATCATATATAGTGTTACATTATGTGGATTGAAAACATGTTTTTAGGTTGGCACGTGTTTAGTACTTGTAGTAGTGTGTCTATACTAGAGACTCCTGCTATGAGTTTATGAATGGATAAAAGAACTAAAGAAAATAACAGTGAGAATTGATTGGAAAAAAAATGTTCATTAACATTTTGAAATCTTGTGTTTTGTTTTATAGTTTGAAAAAAATGAAAACAAAACTATTTTATTTTCAAAATCTGCAAACTATCTTAAAAATTTGCTCTAAACTGAAAATCGATTCAAAACATTGTTTTAATACATTTCTTCATTAAAAGAATGCAAACAAAACACTGTCTTAATCTATATCTCCAAGACTCCTATATTCATTTATCATACTATCTACATTAACTGCTCATATCATTAAGGGGATAATTTTGGTATTATCTGCAAGTAAATTCTGACAGCATGTAAGATGGGAATTTTGCTATGGAATTTGAGGGAAACTCCCAAACAAATCCCCTTATTCTTAAAACTTTTACAAACTTAACAATCTAGTTATAAAATTAGATTTAAAAATAATAATAATAATAAACATCTCCTTATATAGGGTTTTCTTAATTTTTAAAAAACAAAAAAGGGGGGGTGGGTGGGGCGTGGTGGTGTGGAGGAATGAAAAATTTTTACTTTTTCAAAAGAATTGAAATCGTAAGTCTATTTATTGCCTTTAATCCGACAAATAACAAATCTTCAAAATGTAATTTCAATTTTCTTATGGAATGTTCTTGCATAACATTAGAAGATTAGAATGAAACCCTAAGAAAACAAAAAAAAAGAAAAAAATGAAATACGGCCAAAAAAATAAAAAATAAAAAAGGAAAGAAAGAAAGTAAGAAAGAAGACTTGAATCTTCAAAAGAGGAGGGCAGTTATGTTTCCAGTGCACTAATTTGACTTGCAAAAAAGTGACCATATATATATAGAAACTAAAATTGAAGGTTGGTGCATGTCATGTATTTTTTTATTTCTTTAATTCATTACACTTTGTATACAACTAGAAATATAATTAAAAGCAAATTAGATACTAGGGCTGCATATGTGATAAGAGAGTCCCCATTGCAATTGATCTAATCAGGTGAGAATATATGTGTGTCAGGTACTAAATTAGCATCATCGCCCACCCTCATTCATTTATTATTTTATTAATCAACTTGGTATTCAATGATGTTTTAACAACAGCTATAAATTTCCCTAAACCTCTAAATAATTATTATTATCATAATGACAATTAATATATACGCAACCTCCATTGCAAATTAAATGAAAGATTCTAAAACATTTGTTATAAGTGGGATAGATTAAACCACCTCAAGGTTTGATTTTGGATTTTTATAAATAGTTTATCGTTGAGATATATAGGCCTATATTCTTTGGATATAAATTTTTTTAAAGAAAATAAAAGTAAGATAAAGAGAGGAAAAAAGCAATTTGTGCTCTTACTTTGTCTGTACTTTAAATGTCCACCGGTAAAATCAAACCCGGTTTACCTTTTTTTTTTTTTTGACATTTACTTTGAATAGATTTGTACAAATAACTATTGATAATAGGTTTTTTTTTTTTGGAAATATATATATATATATATATATATATATCTCCTGTCAATTTGAAAAAGAATAACATGAATTTCTTGTTTGTATGCATCTAGAATTCTTATATGGGAATTGAGAGGCCAAAAAAGGGAGCCAGAAAGTCAAGATTGCACCAATTCTTTGTAGAAAACACAGAAGAGAGAACAGTTTTAATTTTGGACGACATTACAACCTCTTTGTCGATTCATTAAAATCTTTCTAGAGAAAATAAAGATAAAGAAATCTAGTCGCTGCCCCACTTATATAGAATTATTGTATAGAAATATAATTTCCAAAATCTGTTGGTCTCAACAGTTAACATGGAAATTTATTTATTTCAAAAGAAAAAAAAAAATGGAAATTTATTATGACCAATACCATTGTTGAGGTCAATCAAACTTCAAGATATGCATGATGCACAACAACCACATTTCAATTGGCTCATCTAGATTCTAGCTCAATACTACTTTACATAATATTTTGTTTGCAATATGGCAAAAGATATAAAAATCTCTTAAAAAACAAACATTTTGATCAGGATTTCTTAAACAATATATATATAATTATAATCATAATTTTCATAAAATTACTTGATTAAATCTAAAAGTAGAGAAGACTTGTTTTAAATAGTTTGAGTGAGATACAAATTCTCTCTTTAAGAGGTATACATATCAGATTTATATATTTATTATCATGTATGTGTGAGACAGAAGATATCCAGACATACTTGATCTTAGTAGTCCCTGTTCCGTGTTAGTCATCTTTTTTATAAAAATAGAAAGCATTTTGAGTGAAATAGTTTTTAAAATATATTTAAAATTTCAAACAATGTCGTAATTTTTGAAAATCATTTCCACATCAAGTACCAATCATTCTCTAAATTATATAATAGCCCGCAATATGCTTTAAAAAAATAAAACCTGCAATACATCTCACATGGTGGAGGCCATACTTCAAATTAATGTCAGAAATAAACAAATTTGAGGAGGCTATGAGAAATATTATTAATAGAATAAAAAAATCAATTGAGGCCATATGTGGACATATATATCTGCGAGTTGGACGGTCCATCAGGTGATCAATCATCATTTACTGAGCAGTGAGCACAGGGATTCGAGATGAGTTTAAAAAAAATCCATTCTCTAATAAATTAATTGACGAATGAGTTCATGCATACTCTCACATTGGAATATCTATAGTTGAGAAGTCATTTGTCATGAATAAATATTAATGTCATACAAACTTGGCAAAAAAGAAAAAGAAACTCAGAACCCTACATGGCACGAAATCCAAATTCAAAGTGTTATTTAATTTTCTTGTTAAGTAAGTACTCGAGAAGACTTGTTAACGAGTCATCAAGGTTTAATTAATTTAATTACTTGTTGTTTGGTTAACAAATAATAAAATTACAAGTAAGTAGCCGTCGGTAGTGTTAGTTCACTTGTCTCCTGTCTCTCTTGTACAACAACACACCTTTCATGCATCATATATTCATATTCATGAATCAGTGACACATATGTGACAAAAATATATGTGTTAGTGGTTCATTTTATAAAAAGTTGCTCCTTTGACCACACAAACTTTTACTTTCTACATTATTCGTGTTTTATTTTATTTATATAATTAAGAGTAAGCGAAACTTCCACACAAAATACAAAAGAATTAAAAGAATCCACAGTAGTGTTTGATGAAGATAAAGATCAGATGCAACTGTGTAGGTCATTAAATATTTTGGTGTCTGTTGGGAGGGAAGTGTCTTGCTTTGTTGAGAAAAGGAAAAGTCCCCCGTGAATGGAAGCTTCACCAGATTATCTGTGTATATAAATTAATTAATTAACTATGGATTATGTCAGTTGGATTTGGGTGAGTGTGACTATTTTATTTTGTTTAAATTTATGATCTTATTAGTCATCCATCTAGTTCCTCTGAGGTTGATAATTCTCTACACTAAAGTTGATACTTTTATGCAAAAAAAAAAAAAAAAAAAAAAAAAAAAAAAAATCTTTTACATATGCCTTTGAGGCATAACAAAATTAAATTATTCAAATAAATATGAGTTTGCATAAATTTATCTTCTTTTAAAATTTTAACAAATTAAATTATTCTTAAGGGAGAGTTGCAAAACCCCTCCAAGATTTGATTTATTTTGCAAGATACAATTCTTTAGTTTCGAATTTAAATAAATATTCTTTTTTTTTAAGGGTAAATAAATATTCTCTTATTATGTTTATATCAAAACAACTCTAAAATTTTAAAAAAGAATAATTGTATACCAAAAACTCCTTTTCAGTGGTTTTTTATCCAAGTCAAATCCTAAGAGGATTTTTACAAATCTCCCTTATTTTAAAATGGGTATCAACCAATTGTTTATACATCTATATTTCTAGCTTGTTGTTTGAATTCTTCAAGTTGAAGTTCACCAGCAATATTTTTTAATTAAAAATAAGTTAAAAAAAAATGTGATATCCATTAACTTCTACCAGGCAGCCAGGCAAACTAGCAAAGTAATATTTCCTAATTATTACCAAGAAAGTAAAGTACGCTCAGAAAACGAAAATGAATGATAATAGCAAAATAATAAGAAAGGACTAGAGAAAAAAAGAGGGCAAGTAGAGTATATATGTGTAAAGGAGTTGGCTCCACAGCCCACTCTCAATAAGGAAGAGTAGGTCACCTTGTCTAACTTTCGATTTTGACACATTATTATCGTGGTTAGCTTTACTTTCTTTGCTACACCTTCACATAAAATCTTGACTAGCAACCTGTATCAGAGAAGAAGGAAAATACAAAACTTAACTAGCAACCAATCTCTCAAATTAATGTTTAGTCGGTTACCTTAATATTAATATAGTCAAGCTAATTATTTCTGCGTACAACTTCCTACCTAAATTGATTATTTTGGCTTTTGCCTATTAAACATTTTATTAGAATATAATAAACTCCATCATAATCATTTTTAAAAATCTCTGCTAAAATTTGTTAAGATCCATCTATAATTTAGTAAAAGTTAATACATAACGACCAAGTACATTTTTTTCAAGGGATATTCCTAGAATATTTACACAGTACAATTTTTTTTTTTTAATTTAAGGTTTTTATTCGGTAGAGAGAGAGATTGATTCGTTTTTAATTTTTTATATATAAAATGACCGTTTTCCAAGATGCCAAATTGCGGATCACAAGGATATGTTATTTATTTATTGGATTCAGTAGCATGTTTAACAGTAAAATGTGACGCCATCATACTTTTTTTTTTTGCGAAATAGACGCCATCATATATTACATAAGTTAAACTTTACTGTATATGCACATTTTTACTATAATCACTGACCTTGGCCTCTCACATCGTTGATAAATGAGTTAAAATTGAAGTCTGAAAATGGCAGTTACAGACATGATTCTCGCATGAAAGAGTTGATGTGCTTGTATCTTAGTTAAATAATATATACATACATATACATATATTATAAAACATATTATTTTGACATTTGTGGTTTATATGTCGGCATGATACTAATAATAAATTAAAAGCACAAATTGCAATGTCAATTAAATTTGGTAATAGGCCATTGGAATTGCTAATCATGTGTATGATTCACATAAAAATGACAAGAAAGTTTAGGGTTTTGGCTTAGTAATGTCTGCAAATCTCTTAAATGTTAAATATATATATATATATATTTAACTTTGCATATATTACTATTATTGAGACTACTAAGACTGTTGTATTTATAACATGAAATGTAGTGTTATACTCTGTCACTTAGTATTGGATGGTTCTACTTAAATTATTTTAGTAATAAGATAGTAAGATTCACATAAAAATGACAAGATCATGAGGTTAGTCAAATGATATATCCCTCACCTTTACATCCAAATGGTTTCGTGTTCGAATCGTGATCCCCTTCCTCCAAATCCCAAATTATTGTAATTGTTAAAAAGAATCCACATAAACAATGTTGATACATGAGTTGTTAGTAAAAGTAAAGAGTCATTTGATAGAGCCTACTATTGAACAAAAATTGCGGGGGGTTGTATTTAATTTAAGATTTCATTGGAATTTAAATGATTTTAAAAGTTGAGTGTATTCAATCCATATTTGAATAAATTCTATTGAAATTTAAATGTATTCAATCTGGATTTATATAAAATCTATTAAAAAACGGATATATCCAATTTAGATTTATATGAAATTTAATAAGATTTAAATATATTTAATTCAGATTTGTATAGAATCTAATAAAATCCAAGTATATTAAAAAAAGTTATTAACTTCACAAATTTCATTTAAATGATAAATTTAGATGGAAATTAAAGTGAATTTTATGAATAAAAATTTTATAATAAATTTTTTCATTGTCCTCAAGATTTCATTATATTTATTAAAGAATTATAATAAAATCAATATGAAGTCTATAAAATTTGTAAATTCCACCAAAATATATCATTAAAAAAACATTCCATCAAACTTCATTAAACTCTTTATTAAATATACCCTCTACATATGAATTATATACATGTTACTTTATGTGTTTATGTAGTATAATTACTTGTATGTTTATTGCTTTCAATATTTGCTTAACAAAATTAAATGAAATATAGAAAAAAATCCGGTGATCCCTCTTGTAAATAGCCCGTAACATTATAATTATATATAGTCGTAGCATCATAATGTTTTCTATATCACTAAATAATTATATTATTAAATGTAATAAAAGTTTGGATATTCCAATAATAAATTTTCATATCAACATAAATGAATTTATAGATTTAAATCATAATTTTGAAAATATCATATTAAAAAATAAAGTAATTTTAAGTTTCTTAAATTTTTTATTCAAATCCATCTCTAAATGACATGACATATGAATTGTCAACATCTTATAACTCATAACATGATATGATAATTAATATGATGTTGATAATTCATATGACATATTATTTGAGCATGAACGTGGGCCAAAAAAATATGAAAAGTTTAGCATTACTCTAAAAAATATGCCATACATATCAAGCACTGGCTTTAAAAGAAATACTTATTTCCTAAGAATTACCTCTGTTTATTTCAGTTACACGGATAACCATAACCATAACAATGATATAAAATATTCAAGGAAGAAATACAGACAAAAGTGAGTAACTACATAAAATATGAATCTCATTTTCTTCATGCAGTGAGCGTGATCCTTTTAGTCTAATATAGATAAGTATGTAATTTGATGGGCTAAAAAGATAAGATAAAGTCAAGAGAAGATGGTAGAGTGAGGAGTGAGTGGCGGCAGACAAAAACATGACTCACACTGCTCTAGGCCACATAGACAAGAGTTCCATAATTTCTGATTATAAAGTCGTTCATTTTTCACACTGTATATATATATTGATTAAAAAGAAAAAGAAAATAAATATGTTTAAAGGTCGGTGATAAGAAGAAAGGAGAATTGATTTTGTTGGTCAAATTAGGACGCTAAAACACCTCGTGAAGTGGCATTACCTGCGGAGCAATTTTATGTAATACAAACAAAAGTATAAATGTTGCTATCTCTCCGTTGATTATGATTATGTCAACATTGCATGGTCAAGATTTTTGAGTTTATTTAAGGGAAAAAATCATTTCAGTCCCTACCTTTTGGGAAATACTCAAAATTTTAAATAGATTTTTGAAAATAACGAAACAGACCCTAATATTTTAAAAAAATATCAAATTAGTCCATCTGTCAGTCAACTGATGGTCAAACCTAACGGATGACATGATGTACAGGGTTAATTTTAATCATTTCAAATCACAACTCAGAATCTTAACACGTATACGAATCAGATAATTTGTAAAAAAAATTTAAAAAAAAAAAAAAGAAAATTAAAAAGTGAACAATTAAGAAAAAATTTAAAAATAATATTAAATGAAAGATAGGATATTTAATAAAAATAAAAAATATAAAAAATCAATTTAAAAATAATAAAAATGATAACATTGGGTCTCAATTTTTTTTCATTTGACTTGGTTTTCTTTTTGTTTTGGTAGTAAATCAATCGAGTAAATGGTTAGATAAAAATCTGGTAGATGGTTTTTTTGATTTGATAGTCATTTTTTTTTTAAAATTTAATGATTTTATTTTATTATTCTATTTTGAAATAACATTTAATGTTTAATATTTTTTAAAATCTGTACTCTAAAATAAAAAAATTGAGTCCAAGGGCCAAAATATAATTTCATAAAATTTACATATAAAACCAATAAAGGATAATTTCGTAATTAAATATTATTGTAATATTTAACTGTGGATGAGGGTATGATAGTCTTTCAATCCATTTTAACCAAGTTCAAGGGTAAATAAGTTTTTTTATATTTTTCGTTAGATTTGACCGTTAGTTGACTGATGAGAGAGACTAATTTTATATTTTTTTGAAACGTTAAAGTCCATTTTGTTCTTTTTAGAAACATAGTTAAATATTTAATCATTTTCTAAAAGTTATGAACTAAAATGATTTTTTTTCTTTAATTAATTTTATAAAAAAGTTTTGTTGAGTTATATGGGGTGCTTTCATACAATTACACAATTAAAGTGTTACACTTGATGTGAACTTCAACATTTTTTCTTGTCAATGCGCAAGTTTGTACGATTGTACAGCGACAGAGCATTGTGGTCTTATTTAAAGTGACATTCTTTAGTGTGTTGATGTTTTACTACTGTAAAATTAGGAAACATTTGAAAATATGTTTACAGAAAATAAGAAGCAAAAATATAGAGACGAGGCAATTTCATGTCTCACGTAAGGTACACCGAAATCTAAATAGATTTGACTTGTTGCTAATAAATAACGTTTGTTATGAAGTTATAGGTGAGGTTTTTACAACTTTTTTTACAAATATCAATCAACATTGAATGTTAAGTTAAAATCTAGTTAATTAAAATTTAAATATATATGAATAGAGTAATATTAGAAGTTTCAAAATTTTTATTTAAACCTATGTCTAAATGACATGATATGTGAATTGTTAACATCATATAAATCATGAGATAATATAATAATTAATTAATATGATGTTGATAACTTATATATTATATCATTCAATAAAAAAAATTTAAAAAAATCTAATATTACTCATGTAAATATATTTTATTAAATTTTATAAAATGATTATTCTATAATCTGGATAGATTTAACATTAATTTTAAAGGGAAAACACTAGTCATTTTTGAAAAGTGAATATGAAAAAATCTATCATAAATATAGTGAATTATTTGAATGACCAAATCATCTTAATTAAGTTTAACATTAATACATTTATGTTTGAAAACATTGCAATTCATCAATGAATAAAGTTTTTTGAGGAACATCAATGAAAAAACTTACAACCGCGCCCCCCCCCCCCCCCCCCCCCCCCCCACAAAAAAAAAAAACCAGTAACACAATTGAAAATGGTTTCTCAAACAGATGTGTGAGCCAAAATTTGACCCTGTGCCATCATGATTCTTGCCTTGCCGTGCTATATCAGATGTGTACTTTTTAGCTTTTAGGTACAGGCCGTTAATGACACACACCACCTGAAAGTGAAAGTCAAGCCTTGCAAGCTTTTCTTGTGTCTTACAATTTACAGCAGCTAATTATTATAATATAAATTTTTACAATGGTCAATCTCAATTCTCTCAGCTCTGTGACTGACTCCCAAACATTATCACACCAGGACAAATTCGCCCTCGAAAAATTATCTGTCATATTGCATAAAATATGAAAAATTATGCCTGTAGTGAGAGATCACTTAGTTGCTCCAACCGTTACAAAGTTTATATGCTTTAGTAGTAGGCAACTAAAAATAACTAGTAAAACAGAGGAGAAAGACTCTGTCTAATTAAAATCCAAATAGAACCAGTAATGACTATAAAAAGACCTTCCTTTCTCTCTCTATAAACCCATCACTCTTCTTGCTCTCTCAAAAAACACTTCTCACTCTCTCTCTCTCTCTGCCTCTCTCTCTCATTACTGATCTGTCTCAGTTCCATTTTGAGCGTTTGATATAGAAGTAACAGAATAGGCATTAGGTGGCACTGTGGCAGAGACAGATTGTGAGAGAGCAGGCATTGCACAACACCAGCCACATAATAACATTCCTAAATTGGGTTTTTTGTGTCAGTTTTTCCATGTGAGAACAACACCCTCTTTTCGATTATAAATACACACTCTCCATTTGAGTCACATTGAGAGAGATTTTTTATTATATTTTTTCTTTTGAGTGTGTCTCCCCTGTTTTACTCCGTCAAAAATGCCGCAGATTTCAGCGAACCTCTTGATACCGGAGTCACTTCAGGTGTCGAGAGAGGATATTGCAGGGCAGATTGGCTTGATATGGGAGCTAATCAAAGTGCCATTGATAGTTCCTTTATTGAAACTGGGTGTCTACATATGTCTGGCCATGTCACTCATGCTCTTCATGGAGAGACTTTACATGGGTGTTGTCATTATTCTTGTCAAGCTCTTCTGGAAAAAACCAGAGAAGCGTTACAATTGGCAGCCCATACAAGATGATGTGGAGCTTGGTAGCTCTAATTTCCCTGTTGTTCTTGTGCAAATCCCAATGTTCAATGAAAGAGAGGTCTGTTACACTCTCATACTCATTCTCTCTGCTTTTGGTTTAACAATATATCTGGGTTTTTGATTGAAATCATTTTGTTGTCTGTTTTGGGGTCACGCAGGTCTACAAGATCTCCATTGGAGCAGCTTGTAATCTATCTTGGCCGTCCGATCGTCTCGTGATCCAAGTTCTCGATGATTCAACTGACCCTGCCATCAAGGTACTAAAAAAATAATAATAATAAAATGTCACTTTCTTCATTTGACTGGCTTTTGCTTCTATATGGATTTATTTCGGTTTATGCGTTACACAAATGACTTGTTTTTGTTGGCTAATTGGGTCACGTAATTTTAATCTGTCTAACGCGGTTTTGATTCATTTATGGGAATGAATGTAAAAATTAACAAATTTGCCATGTGGGTTGTTGTGGTGGTGAAATTGTAACAGCAAATGGTGGAATTGGAGTGCCAAAGATGGGCTAGCAAAGGCATAAACATAACGTACCAAATTAGAGAGACGAGAGGCGGGTACAAAGCCGGTGCTCTAAAAGAAGGCCTGAAGAGAAGCTACGTCAAACACTGCGAATACGTGGCCATTTTTGACGCCGACTTCAGGCCCGAACAGGACTACCTTAGACGAGCCATTCCTTTCTTGGTCAATAACCCTGACATTGCCCTCGTTCAGGCTCGCTGGCGATTTGGTAAGCCAAACCAAACCCAACCCAACCCACCACACTCACTGCACTCACACCCCTACTACACTTGCTCTAAACTAAACTTTATTTTTATCATTATTATTATTATTATTATTAATTTTAGACTTTGATTTGGGTCGTTAAATGACCCGACCTTATAATCTTGGTCTCAAAATTAATGGAAGTGTCGGTGGTCTTTGCTTTTTTATTTTTTATTTTTTTGTTTTAATTTGTTCTAGTGTTGGTAGTAAAAAGTGTAAATTGATTCTGGCCTTCGTCGGCGGAATTGGTTGCAAAACTGCATGGACTGACATGGGGTCCACTTCGAAACCCACCAATCACGGTGTGGGGACCACATTGCTCCCAGTCTGCCATGGATGCCTTTAATATGAAACTTGTGTCGCACATCACCGTACATCACCACTCATATTTAAAAAAAGTTTACGACTGAGCCTACCCTAGCAAATCCCACTATCAAATACCACACACTATTGTAACTGTAAATCAACTATACAACTTTACTTTAGAATTTCTCTAACTATTTAATTAAAAAACCTTTTTTCTTTTTTAATGATTGACATAAACCTAGAGACCAATCAGGATTAAGCGAGGTTATTTAATTAAAATACTTAGATCATTATATTTATTTTATATTTTAATTTCAAAGAGAGAATTTGAATAGGGGTATATTTGTCATTAAGAGAAAAGGATAAGATGGTAGTTGTGTTGACATTACATATATATATATATCGAGATATGAACAGCCTGGGATGCATCATGCACGGTTCTTACTGTCAAAATGATGAGGGTTCATTTATGGCGTAGAATAAAACTCTGTTGGTGGTGAATTTCAAAACTTGATAAGTAGAGGGCTCAAAATGTAATTTAAACTTTTTTATAAACTTTTTTTAATTTTTTGAGGTGCTTAGTGGGACCCAATTAAAAAAAAAAACAAACAAAACCTGTTAAAACAAGGGTAGTACAGACTCACTGTAGTGACCGACACTCTACTTACCGACACTTAGAAAGTTCATATTACAATAGACATAATTGGATATTAGTAAGAAAATAGAATTATTTTATTTCAAAAAAATAATAATAAAATAAAATAATTTTTTTAATAAATTAAAAAACAAAGTCAGTTGCATTGGATATTGAAACTGCCTCGTGCTGCTTCTGACGTGGCAGATTTCGATTTGAATCACGTGAGCGACCTTTCTAGTACGTCGACACTTGTTTAGTTGGTTGACATAGTGTGTGGACATGCATGTGATTTCATCTGTTAATTAATTAATTTATTTTATAATATATAGTAAGTGTATTGAAGCGAGTAGTGATGCTAACTTCTATGGTGGTTGGTTGTCTGTTTTGACAGTGAATGCAAACGAATGCTTGTTGACAAGGATGCAGGAGATGTCCTTGGATTACCATTTCACTGTGGAGCAAGAAGTTGGCTCTGCAACTCATGCCTTCTTTGGTTTCAATGGTATATATGTGTCACATATACCACCTTTTGTTTGTGCCTCAATTTTCAACTTGTTTTGTTGAATTTATTCGGTTGACATGTGGTGGAACAGTGTCACGTATTCGAAATTTGCCTTTTCTTTGATGGGGAAATCATAAAAAGTGGTTGGTGTAATTGATGAATAAGATTGTTAACATAACTTGATTGGCATAATCACAGTCCTTGTTTATGGTTAAAATTTAGATGTTTAGTGATGATGCAGCTTTAACCGTGGCAGTAAATAAATTCACGTTAACATGTCTTGGTCCTCACTTTTTTACTGTCAAAGTAGTTAATGTGTCACCTGCTATATAGCAATCAATTAATTTAGATACTAGTCATATAGTTAAAATTAGTCTTCAAGTAAAATTTCCAGGGATGTGCATTGTAAGTGCCATTGAGTTATAGCTACATGTGTTTTAATTTTTGAGCATTAAATTATTGCAGGAACTGCTGGTGTATGGAGAATTGCTGCTATCAATGAGGCAGGAGGCTGGAAGGACAGAACTACAGTGGAGGATATGGACCTGGCTGTTCGTGCTGGTCTCAAGGGATGGAAATTTGTGTACCTTGGTGATCTCCAGGTATTGCTAATGTATACATATATATATATATATATTTGTCAATGACACATTGTATGTTCAAGTTCGTAATCTTGATTTGCAATTGTTTTTTTTTTTTCTAATGTGCTATTTATGTTTTATAATAGGTGAAAAGCGAACTTCCTAGTACTTTCAAAGCCTTCCGTTTCCAGCAGCACCGATGGTCTTGTGGTCCTGCCAATCTGTTCAGGAAAATGGTGATGGAGATTGTCCGAAACAAGGTTAGTCAGCTCCAATTTGAAACAATGATTTTAAAAATTTCTTACTCTGTTCCATCTAAATTCTATCCCCTTAATGCTAATTTGTGTTATTTGGATATTGCTGCAGAAAGTGAGGTTTTGGAAGAAAGTGTATGTCATCTACAGTTTCTTCTTTGTCCGGAAGATCATTGCCCATATGGTCACCTTTTGGTTTTACTGTGTTGTACTTCCCCTGACCATTTTGGTTCCTGAAGTTGAAGTTCCAATATGGGGAGCTGTTTATATTCCATCCATTATCACCATTCTGAATTCAGTTGGAACTCCAAGGTCTAGTCTATTCATAAATGATCGTTGCATTTTATTGTTATGTATCACAATGTTGATTTTACTAACGAATGATCTATCATTTTCTTGAACTTGCAGGTCAATTCACCTGTTGTTTTACTGGATTCTTTTCGAGAATGTGATGTCGTTGCATAGAACTAAGGCAACATTTATTGGCCTACTTGAAGCTGGGAGGGCCAATGAATGGGTTGTCACAGAAAAACTTGGAGATACCCTCAAGAATAAGGCAGCTGAAGCAAAGAACAAAACAAACACCAAAGCAGCACCCAAAAGACCTAAATTCAAGTTCACAGATAGGTAAGACTTCATTTTCACCGAATTTTATCTGTTGTACACATGTCAAGCATCAGCATTTCATTAGAACTCACAACTATTTCTTTTATGCTCAAATGTAAACAGTGGTTAACACAATGGAACAGAGAGACTACTAGACATTTTGACCAAATCCTACAATCTCTAAATAAATAATGATAATTATATAAATTTGGTTCTTCTATCATAGTAGTTGTGAGTGTCTTTGGATCCTTATATTAAATATTACAGAAAAGATATATTAAAAAAAAGACATTAGATTTGTAGTTGGGCGGTTTCAGTTTCAAAAAGACAAAGTTTCGGCCTACCTAATATCACATAATTATTAATAATTAATTCATACTTTTTTGAACATATATATGACCCCTTTTTTAAAATGAAATTAAGAATCTATGGCATTAATTTTCATTTTGCACTTTCTTTCTTGTTCCCCAACAGAATGCACACCTTGGAGCTGGGATTTGGAGTGTTCCTCTTCTTCTGTGGATGTTATGATTTTGTTCATGGAAAGAACAATTACTTCATATACCTATTCCTCCAAACGATCACCTTCTTCATCACAGGATTCGGCTACATTGGCACCATTGTTTAAGGATGGTGCTCCAAAGTTACATATAATATATATAACCGGCACAAGCCTCTTTATGTCTGTCATGCCATATCCATGTTTTCCTTCTCTCCAACCAATTATATATGTAAGTGGGGTTATGTGAGCGACATTAGATTGCAATTATTAGACAATTCAAACTTTTTTCAAACAAGAATAGGTCATTCAACATGTTTGGCATACAAAAAGTTATCGCCATAGCTTCCTCAGAAAAGTTCATGTGATCATTCAAGTGAACAAAGAAATTAAAAAAAAGATATGCTGTTAGCATGTAAACACATTATGTTGACTAAAGCAGCATATGGTTTAGACAACAGGAAGATAATTATGTCATTTTCTTTGAATAGATTGCTTGTAATTGTGAGAGTTTGTTTTCTTTTCTTTTATTTTCCCCATTGGTTAGTTTGCTAAGTTTTGAGGAGATCAATAAGTTATTGTAATCAATGTTAATTTATGAGTATCAAATTTTCAAGTGTTTCTTTTGTCCTAAGATTGTATTAGATCTATTGATATACTTGAATGAGATAGAAGCTGTTTGACAGGTTGTCAGTGCTCTCTTTGTGGTCCCTTTCTACAACACCTGCTCCACTTAAATTTACTCTTCAAGATTTCAACAATAACGAGTATGGTTAAATTATTCATTAAATTTCTTTAGAGTCCTCGATAGATGTTGTCTTTTTAATTATTTAATTTTAATTTTTTGAGAAAGTGATTTTAGTATAGTGATAAAATCAAAGTTCATCCGCCGTTATCTTTGAAAGGTTGTGGGTTCGATTCACTGTAAATCCCATCAAAAGATTAACAATTTTTTCATTTTATATAGGTAGTTTTCTCTTGTCTAATCAAGAGTAAAGATTTAGATTGTATCATAAAATTCTATCTGAAGGTTTCGACGGTTGTAAATATACTTGTATATACTTTTATGATGTCAAGAAAAAAAAAAAGAGGCTTTTGACTTTTCAGTACATTGAATTTCTCTCCAATACATTAATTCTCAAATTTCGGTCAATAGTTTCTGAAAAAAATCTTCCTGTGTGCCAGACATACATACATCATCTAATTATATCAGGTCCCGTGTACCTTTTTGCATACTTACCATAATTGTATCGGATGGATTTTCATACATTTGATGTATCACAGATTCTTTAATATTCCTACTAAAAAGCCAAGTGGATGATCCATGATTTCCTGATTAGCAGGGCTGCGGGCAGAGAATCATGACCAGTGTTGTCTAAAGAAAGTAATCTTGTATGCTAATAATTAACAAGCATTTGGTCCTCATCATTTCTTATCTCTATATTACAAATATTATATACAGTGTACAAATGGGAAACATTTCCATGTTTCCTTTTCATGCCTTGTCCTCCCAATCATTTGTTAGTCTGTGACATTGCACTATAATTTAGCCAATTCCATCTTATCTGGAGTCTTATCTTTCTCCTTTTTGTATCATCTGCTTTTACTTTTATATTGTTATATATTTTCCATTTGAGAGGTTTAACTTTAAAAAGTTACAATTAAATGATAGTTTCTTGAAGCAGAAGTGTCATTATCTGTCTAACCCTTTTTAACTTTTTACTCTAAAGCAATGGAAAATAGGAACAGGGACAATCTCCAAAGGTGATACAATAGTACTATAAAATATATAAAATAAGGGAAACAATAATGTTGCTTAAGTGCTTTGGGAAGGCAGTATATATAGTTACATATTTTTAATTTAATGTATGCAATAGATTATAGAAACTTCCAAATCAAGTTTGGCAAGTGATTAAAAAACATAAAGTGGCAAAATCAAAGGGCACAGTAACACTAAATGCTGTGAATAATTAAGCCTTTTCTGCTTTGTTAATTATGTGGAAAACTGTTTTGCAGACTTCTTTTTTAATCTTTTTGTTGCCTCAAGCACATGCATGACTCTTAGTGGAAAAGCTCCAATAGCAGCCAAAAAAGAAAAAGACCATCACATAAAGAAAGCTTCCTGAAATAATGCATCTAAGTGACTTAGCTTTGTTTAACGAAGGACAGGAGTAAAGCTCTCTTTCTATGGTCAATGAGCCTCTCACTGTTGGAGCTAGCTGCTGTCCCTCCTCCCCATTGTTTCACATTCCAAAATTTCCAACATTGATTTTTCGTTCACAGCGTCTGTGTCAATATCTAAATAATAGGCTAGTCGTTAATTAGGTTGGTTGTGAGCATCCTATGACGCAGGAATTACAACTATGTGGATCCGCATCACATGATTGAGTGGAGAAGAACGTTTTGATCCCACATTGGTCCCCAGCCTGTGATAATCATGTGAGGCCAGTGTCATCAACAGTGTGTACAAGTACTATGATATTAGTCATAACAATGAACAAAGTTACTCCTACAGAGCATACACATTGAAAACATTATATAAAAATCCCACAAGGTGCATTGTGTTATAAATGCAACGACCAACCTTGCTAGATTCCATGATGTGCCTTATCAGGTATAGTGGTAAAAAAGTCTAAAGCTTGATTGAGGCAAGAGTGGGCTGCTGGCTGCATGTGGTTCAGCCACTCTTCTTCAATCAACCCTGCTAGCAACAACCCCCAATTGTCCAATAAAGTACCCTTTTAATCTCTGCCCTCATGTTTTAAACTCCAGTTATCCAAATGTTCAGTAATTAAAATAAAACCAAGTCCAAAATGACAGCATCTAGATTTTATAATATTTTTCATCTTTATAATAAAACATAATTATTGCATGAATATGTGTGTTAACCAGCTGTCTTTTCTACTTCCATTGCACATTAGTACAAAGATTCCAAAATTAAACCTGCATTTTTAGGAACCCAATTCTTCTAAATTGCCCTGGTTTAAGACTAGTTAAGTTTTCTAGTATGACATTACTTTATCTCTTTTTAAGGGAGTATGACATTACTTAAATGACACAAAACTACAAGTGAAAACATCATTAGTTATAGAAATAAGCAGCATGCGAAGCTGCTGAATTCATGAGTGCTCCAATATTCATATTAAAAAAAGCCAAGTGGATGTTTCTGTTAGATTGGTTCACAGTCCACACTTCATCATAGTCAGACACAGCGGGAATTCTGCCAGGCCACATGCAGTGTGGTTTTCCATGGCAGCGGCTTGTATCTTTCAGGACCATTACTAGTCACTATTCACTAAAGTTTCTCAATTTTTATGTGGGGTTTGTTTCAGCAACATACACCATTTTTTTTTTTTTATATGTTCTTATTATTATTATTATTTAACTAAGAATTAAGTCTTATTATTTATTTTTCTTCAGCGTAATCTGGGGAAGTTGTGCCTGGACTTTAATTGCCTCCTCTAATTTGACAAGTTGAGGTTAAATTCTAAATTTAATGTAACAGTGTGACAAAAGTCACTGCTATATTTTCTCTGTGTCACGTGATATATGACATGAATGCTAACATAAAAGAATTGTTAGAGGGATTAAATAAGGTTAGTTGAGAGGTCATTTCTGTCTTGGTGCTAGCTTTTTGGAATCATCCTCGTTTTGGTGCGACACTAGCTCCGATCCAGTTATAAGTTGAGACACATCAAATCTAGAATTGATGCATCGGGTTCTCATTTATCTCACTGCCTATAATTCATGAAACTCCAAGGACCCCTGCCTCTGCAACATGGGGACACCCCCTCTCTTTAATTTCTAATAGTCCATAGCATCTCTCCGATAATATTCTCTTCTCCTATCAAATACCCACACGCACAATTTTTGTTTACCAGCTCAATAATATCTTCTCTCTCTCTCTTTTCCACTTCTGTTTACGTTTTTCATTTCAATTTTTTTGCTCAATTTAGTCACTGTAATAATAATATAAGTGATATATTATCTATACCATGTAAAACAAAAAATAAAATAAAAATTCGTCATTGCCTGGGGCTTTGTTCATTTAATATATTTTGAAACTATATAATCTGGTGAAATGGAACACACCGATTTGTTTTTCACATTCACCACAAATAGCAAATTACGGGGTTACATGATAGAGCTCCCCATAAGAGATAAAAATTACAGAAAAAATCAAAGATACAGCATCCTGAGAAGTGGTCCCATATGTTTAGATAAATACAAAACTATTTAGATTGACTAACAGACTACAACTCCAAACCACCCTTGACTCTGTCAACTCTTTTATCTCTTGCTGAGACGTAGAGGTGAGCAAGCACACCGAGTTCGGATTCCAAAAAAGCAAAACGGTGACTAGACAATGGCTTGGTTAAACAATCTGCACATGAATGCACATAACGAACATCCGAAACTTAACATATTCCAAACATGGGGACACCCCCTCTTTGTTTTCTAATATTCCTTACCATCTCTCCAATAATATTCTCTTCTCTTATCAAAAACCCACATGCACAATTTTGCTCAATTATCTCTTCTCTCTCCCTTTTTTTTTTTTATTTCACTTCTGTTTTACCATTTTCATTTTAATTTTTTTTTTTTTTTTGTTTTTTGCTCAATTTTGTCACTGTAATAATAATGTAAGCGATGTATTATACATACCATGGAAAACAAAAAAAAAAAAAAATTCGTCATTGGCTTGGGCTTTGATACTATTAATATCAGTTGGGCTTTTTCTACTAAAGAATGACATAGTTTGTTGTCTCAAGGGCCCTTGTGGATCCACTTGATGTTGTAGATAAGACGGACCATCTAATGAATGATAATCTATTTTAATTTCCATGACCTTTTTTTATGGGAAAAAATGTTTTCAATCAGATTAATTAAGGACTCTGTTTTCTATGAATTATCTTTTGGTTTTTTCTTCCTCAAGTGAAATAAATCAGTGAATTGGGCTAACCTAAAATCCACCCATAAAAAACATAAACATAACTCAATAATTATATCCATTGGATTGTTTGTAAAGGTAATTATTGAAATCGACTCAATGACTATAATTGTTGGATAAAATTAACCAATCAGTTAGGTAGTCAAATCCTTTTTATAATTTTAATATAAGTTATTATCATTTTTCCCATTAACGTTCGAGGAATCGTTATTTTCCCTCTTGATATTTGAGGAAACATCAAAATACCCCGTTGTTATATTGATGTTAAAAAAGTAATGTTCTCACATCATCAACCCTTTAAAAAGATAAATTTAACATTTATTTAGATTTTAATGTTATTTTAATTAATTTAATATTGATAAAAATGTTAAATTTATCTTTTTAAATGGTTAATGGTGTTAGAATACCATTTTTTTTAATATCAATGTAACAGTATGTGGTATTTTGATGTTTCCTTAAACATCAAGAGAGAAAATAACTATTCTTCAAACGTCAAAAAGGAAAATGATAATAACTCTTTTGATAAACTTTAGTTTATAATTTAAACATTTATTTATTTATATATCTGCCAATAGATACAGGTATTTTAAATGTTTTGTAATTATATTTGTGTGTATATATGTTATTAGTTTTTTAAGATCTAAATTTTATGTATTTACATTAGTTAGAAAGATGGTTTTTTTTTAGAAAGATATTACGAATATTATGATTTTTTCAAATATAAATTCAATATAAAATAGTTTATATAAATTTAATTTGATCTTCATATTAGAAACCAGTCGACTATTGATCGATTTTACAAAATAATTAAAATCTCAAAGATTTTACGATGGAATTAAGATCTCAAGAATTTTACAATAGAATTAAAATCTCATAGGCCCAATCATCTTCAGTAATATATAATATTAATATTTCTTTCTTTCTTTCTTTCTTTTTTTTTTTTTTTTAATTTTATAATATCAGTCCATGAAATCTCTAATAAATGATATTAACAATCAAGCTCTTGAAAATTTGTTCATGAAATCTCCAACAAGTTATATTAACATTTCAAATTCTGAAAATTCATCCACAAAACTTCTAACAAACGATATTAACATCTTAACTTATAAAATTCAGTCCACGAAATCTTTAATAAATGATATTGACTTGAAATGTTATTTTGATTTAGCCCTCCAAAGGAAAAATCCTGACTCCGCCCCTGACATTCTTCTCAATATTTGCCTCCTTTTCCTGCAGTAGACCACAATATTGCATAAACGCATGTAAGCAAAATTTCCACATTACACATTACACAATATCAAAGCAATATTATTGATAGACTAACAAGTAAAGTTAGAACACTTACCTTTACAGAAATTTTATCGACATTACAAGAGATTATATCAACAAATTAAAGTAAAATATTAATCATATGAGATGCCCGTTTGTTACGGAAAATGGTTGTGATGTATATAATTTTGGACTGTCTAATATTGAATTTATTGACATTGATTTACATGTTTTCCTCATGAATCATGAAACTTACTGTATACATGTATGCTTGGATTTTGTAGGTGTGGTTCTGAATTCTGCTATGGTCGTGGGGCTGCATGGTCAACAGTTCATCAATATTCAGAAATTTAATTTTGAAGCACTTTCTTTAATAATATCAGCAATTTGATTCAGTTTAATTTTTTCATCATTTGGATTGAACTCAACTTTATTGTATTCTATATTCCTATTTGTAATGATCCGGATTATTATTCTATGATCTATTTATTCTGATAAGACCAATTTTTAAGAATCTGCTGGCAGGAATTATCATTGTTCTATGTTGCTAGATTTTTTTTTTTTTTTCAATAATTGATAAAATCATTTGATTGAGATCATAAGAATAATATAATCTAAAAAAATAATTTGATTGAGTTCATAAGAATAATACAATCTTAAAAAAATAACATCATACTACAGGGAAGAATGTCTACACAATTTATTATTATTATGTTTTTTTTTAAAAACTACACAAATTCAATTTTAAATTGCTTTTAAGAAAAAAATTAATTTGAAATTGCTTTGAAATACGAATTTAAAGTATAGAAGAAAAAGCGAAAAGAACAAATTAAAATATTTCCAAACCAATTTTTATTAATTACTCAGAATCAAAGAGTACTTGTTTACATATATTAAACGCCGGAATAAAATTAAATCAAAGAAAATTAAAATCTAAACTAAGTTAGAGCAACCTACATATAATAATTACCATGTGTGATATTTTATACAAATTTCATACAAAATCATGATTCTGTGAGTGAGTTTATAATGTTATAAAGTTATAAAACAACTCTATAACATTATGAAATCGAATCCCGCATGAAAAAAGTGTACAAAATCTCATACTTGATTAATCCTCTACATTTATTTCAATAACAAATCCACCCAATTTTGTTAGAGCTCTTCAAATCCCATGAAAGCCATAACAAGGAGGTCCAAGATTGAAATTATTATGGTCTAATAAGTTCAGATAATTGAACTCATTAGCAGAACCTACCTCGTGATTCCCAGCCAAATCATCAACCTTAGCTTGAACCATTTTCTTCAATTTTTGCATGGATTCAATGTATAGTTCTAGCTCATCCAACTCATTAATATTTTCAATTCCTTGATCCCACCAAAACCCTTCGCTACTACTTTTCTCCTTGCTCTTCTTCTTTTCCTCCTCCAACCTTTTACATGACTCCTTGTACCGCTCTCGCACCACGTTGAGGCCGAGGACTACGTTCCTGCTTGCAGGCCCTGGACAGTCCTTTCCAGTTAGACAACGTTGGAGGATGTTGTCAGCGTCTGGGTGTCCGAAAGTGAAGGGCTTTAGATGTGGTGAGAAGATGAATATTGCAACCTCAGCATCACATAATTCGCAAAGCTCACTAGCCTTGCTAAAAAGCCCTTTTTTACGCTTGGAAAATGTCACTTCTCTGCTGGATTCTTTCTCCACTCTCTTGATTTCAATCTTTTGACGACCTTTTGTTTTCTTGTTGTTCATGTTTTTGCTTGGTTGCTTGTGAATTGTGACGGAAGAAAACGATCAATCAATCTCATAGAAAACAAATATAACTATATTTATTGGTGTTTAGAGGGTTCCAAGATAAGAAAGTTGTGATTTATTTACACGTTAATCTATTCACTGATATACGAAATTTAATAATTACAATCAATCAAGATCTTTAAAGATATTGTTTTCTTTAACATTGTTCTAAAAATTTGGAGGTGTAAAGATTATCTCTTGTCTGATTATGGCAATGGAGAAAATTTTCAATTTTGTTTGTAATATAATTAATACTGGTCAATCTCCACACATTTTTTTCCTAATCAATGACTTGAATTAAAAAAAAAAAAATCGATAAATATCTCCTTTTTTGAAATTTTTCCTAATCGTTTACTTGAATTTAAAAAACTCAATAACTACCTCTTTTTTTAATTAAGTCTTTTTTAAAAATAAAATTAACTTTCTTCAAATACTAAATATTATAGATTAAACAAAATTTTTAATTAATTAAATCAAATTTAATTGATAAATATTAAGACACATTTACTAATTAGAAATGAAAATAAAAGGAATCAAGTTCCATCGAAGAAGGAATTAGAAAAAAGAACTTGTGTGGAATCTCTGTTATGTACTTTTTTAACAAGTTTTTGAAAACATTGAAATTACAAAGTAGAAATTTAAGTTCTCTATTCTTCCTCATTAAAGATTCCCAATAGGTAAAACCGTAAAAGCGTGATTAAAATTGAAGTGTTAATACAGTATAATTTGAGTTAATTTAGCAAACTCAAATTGTTTTGGTGAAATCAAAATTTATTTTAATCAAACATTATGATTTAGTCTTCAATAAAGTGTATTTATTCAATGCAGAGATATTTAATTTATATTTATTTTAATAAATCTTTTACACAATTTTGATTTTAGTTTTCAATGAACATCCAGAAAAACATTAAAGAAATTATAAATTAAACACCGTAAAAATTACAGAGATCATCAAATTAAACTCAGTAATATTGCTTTATTATAACTATTCCATTGTAACACATAATCAAAGTTAAATTAAAATAACACAAAGGAAATTGATTAACTAATTAAACTATACTAAAACCAAACCTTAACCCTATCAAATCACTACTGAAAAAACCAATCATCACTGTCACCACCCAAACCCGCCAAAATCAAAATCAACAAAATTTTCACCACAATCAACAATTCCATTATGACCATGAACTGTATCATTGACGTTCACGATCACTTCCTGATTACAATCATGATCATTAGATGAGGATGATGACGATGACGAAGCGTTAGCTTGAGCTTTGACTCTCCTCTCCTCAAGCTTTGCCTCCACATTCTTCTTCAATTCTTTCACCGCCGCCTCATGCTCCATCAACCATTCCAACATTGTCTCATCTACCGTCTTCTCCCACCAAAACCCTTTCTCCTTCTCCTTCTCCTCCTCCACCGGTTTGTCTTCCTCCAAGGACAGCTTGTCAATCTCAGGAACCTTCCCTGCGAGATAGTGATCGAACACAGCATCCACATCCCCACAACTGTTGGGCTTCCCATTTTCGGAGAACACAAGCAAGGCGGTTTTGGCGCCGTAGACCTTGGAGAGCTCGGAGGCTTTCTTGAACAAGTCTTGCCTACGTCGGGTGAACGTGACCAAACGTTTCTTCTCGTCCTCCACCTTCTTCATCTCTATCTTCTGACGACCTCTCCTCTTGCTTTTTTGGCACTTCCATGCTGATTAATTCTCTCAGATTCTTTTTTTTTTTTTTTTTTTTGATGTGTAGTTGATAAGATTTTTGGTGTACAAGCAGTGTAATATGCAATGTAATGAACTAATGATAATATTTTAATTACTTGTTATTTCAGGACGGTTTAGGAAATATTTGTTTCCTATATCTAATTAGGAAATATGTATTTCCTTGTTTTGATTGCAGTTATAGAAAATTGACATCATGACAACCGGATTATCTGTTTCTCTATTTTATTTCTTAAGGGAAAAAAAGAAATCAGATTTTGAATTTTAATGAGTGATAATATATATGTATATATAATCAAATACAAGATTTTATATTTATTTTATAATATCATAGTGTTTTTTCGGTATGATTTAAGTTATTTACGAAATAATATAAAAGTGGGGATATTTCCACCCATTAGGATTGTATTGTATGTACATCCCTTTTGTACAAACACCCCGCCCATTAAAGATTGTTTTAAAATATTTTAAATTATAAGGGTTAATTATATTAAAGTTTCTTGATATTTATCAAAACACCAACCATAATATTAATTTATCCATTACTATACCTTAAAACCTTTGACTAGGTTTGATCAACCTTCATCATAAGAAAAGTTAAAACTTCAAAGATAATACGATTGATACCAGAAACACCCTTTATCGTAAAACTTATTTTAACTGGTTGTGAAAACCAAAAAGACATGCAGCGTTTGCCCGGGGTCCAACCCGGTTCAGTGGCTGGGAAGGCACTTAGCCTAACCGTTGGACCACAAACGCTTGACGGAGGTGGATGGGTCATCGGTTTTATATGTATAAATAGATTTAAATTAAAATAAATTATTCAAATTACGAAAAACATCTGGCCAAATTGGCTTTAATGCATTTGAAATCAAAGGCCCACTCTTTTATCTTTTAACACCTTAAACGATTACAAATTATTTGTTTGTTCACCCTATTATGAATTATCAGGTTTAAGACCCTCCGAACTCTTGACTGATGTGAGTGTATTAGTTCTTCAAGCATGCACTAATATAAAATTAATGTGAGAACGATAATTAACGGCCGCGTTTGTAGTCCAACGGTTAGGATAATTGCCTTCCAAGCAATAGACCCGGGTTCGACTCCCGGCAAACGCATTTAGCGTTTTGATTTTTAGCGTTGGCAGGTAAAAATAAAACTGAAAATGGTGGTGGCTGTGGGGTTCGAACCCACGCGCACTTATGTGCAGAAGATCTTAAGTCTTCCCCCTTAACCTCTCGGGCAAACCACCAGGGTGGTTGATTGATTTCATAAATTTAATGCTATATGAAGTGGAAAACCTACCGTGAAATTCCTATCACTTGATATGTTGCTTTGCGGGTTTGAGGATAAAAGTGCCGAGCAGCAGTCTTTGACCATGTTGGTCTGTCTTGCTCCTCTTTAATCTGATGAATGTCTTTGGATCCTGGAATAATTATTGGAAGAAAGTGTTTTAACCAGTTGTCAATCTTGCAAATTGTCATCTGGTTTTTTATTTTTTTGTTTTGTGAGTCTATTTTGGGATCGGGAGTAGTTAAAACAGCACAAAATTTTCAAATCTAATTTTTTTTCTTTCCAAATTTTGCATTTTATTTTTTATGTGAAAAGATATTTATATATATATGTTAAGATCATTAATAAATATTACACACGTTGTCCAAAAAAAAAAAAAAAAAGCAAAACAAAATAAAAGAGTAGTACTCTTGACCCTTAGATTCCTATTGCCTTGATCAAAGGAGCCAAGCTTAAGCATACCTTCAAGCGTCCACCATGATAAATTGACAAACTAAAGAACGCCAACAGAAACAGTTGAGTGGACTGTGGACAAGAATGAAGTCAACCAACAAATGAATAATATATTGAAAATTATGATGATTGTCAAGATAAATAACTGATATTACAACATGAATGATTACTCCTGAATTGTAATAACTCATATTAAGAAGAGAGCATTCCCCACTCTAATAACTATTCCTGAGAGATAAGAGTCCCATGAAGAGACTAAAATCCTTTATCTCTTAAGATAAAGAGAATACTCATCTATTCTTACCAAAGAAGGATGTGTAGTAAATAGATAATATTAATGTTTATTATTTTGCAAGCATAAGAGACATGCTAGAAAATATTATAAATCTTAGCATAGATTCTTATACATGTGATCGGAAAATCATTTAAGATTGTTTTCTTATTATAAAATATTCATGATTTATTTAGTAATTGGAGCTAAAACGAAAGAAAGACTCCAAAACCTCCAGCTTCACCACGAGATATTTTGACTTATATATTAAATTAATATATATATATAGTGTTTTTAAAATGAGAACTCTTTTGTTTTAAAAAATAATGATCAATTAATCAAATTTATTAATTATATTTTCTCTACTAAAATAAATTCTCTTTTATTTAATTCAAATACAATGAAAGAATTTAATTGATTAATCCTTATTTTTAAAAATAAAAAAATCCCATTTTAAAAACATCATATATATATATAAGCTTTTGTAAGAAAAATCATAAATCATCACATTGCCACCTAATTTTCTTTTTTTTTTTTAACAATTACAATAAATCAAAATTTGTTTTTAATAATAATTTAAAATTCATAAAGGAAGACGTAACTTGAATTCATAACTTCAACTTTTGAATGTATATATATGGGCATACCACTGTACCAATTGCTACATAGAGTTGTCGATGATAATTTTACCCAAACAATTCCATCTACTCCCGCTCACTCAACATATCCATCACATGCCAACAAAACCAGTAAGTTCCAGACACTTTTTTTTAGACCTGCACAATGTTCAACAGGAAAGAAATTTACCAACAGAGAAGCCTACTACCTATACCACAGTAAGCAAAATCTGAACAATCATTGGACATATGGTTGCCCTGTCACCAAGTTCAGATGTCATAAAGAAAATAAACAACCACTCCAGACTTTTCATTCGAAATTGAAAACCAAGTCAGATTTGCTACGTTCTAGAAAATCTGAGCAACACAGTCTTATCCTCAGTAGCTAACTTTTTTATCAAAGTGGGATTTCGTGAAATCCCAACTGTGTGGTTAGTACTAATTATTGAGTAATTTTGAGCTATATCATCCACTAAAAAATGGCTAATGAAATCAACACAAACAAAAGAAGGAAATGAGGAAAACATAAGGTCAACGGATAATTAAAATGGATCATATTGACAACAGCATGACAAAGGGTAACCATCTAGATATCCAGAAACAAGTTTAAATATGAATCCACTGACAAATAAACCATTAACACCAATAATAATACTGAATCATGATTTTAACAGCTATTGTGCCTCTCCCTCATTCACTTTTGCTCAATACCCTACCAAAACCACAAAATACAGCTCTTGGTAATTCTCATCACAAAATTAGACATGCCACAGCAGTCTGCAGAGCATGTTATAAATATAACATCATTCTTCTCTTCTATTTGCCACCAGAATGCTTAGCCTTGTTGTGGGATTGTAAAGCAGCATCAGACCCGAATGTCCTGTTCATACACATGCAAATCAGTCAAATTTGTAAATAAACAAGTTATATCTTAGAACCTCAAGTGGTTGATAGGACATACTTGCTGCAAGGCTTGCAAGAGTGTTGGCCACCAGATTTTGGAGTCTTGTCACCATTTGCAGGAGTTTTACCACCTTGCTTTGATGGGTGAGGTGTTGCAACATGACCTCCCTTCTTACCATCTACCGCAAAAGCATAATTTCAACAGTCAATATGCTAGTTAAAGAAATCGTACATTACGTATATACCAGTACTATTCGAGTTAGATAACGTACTATAGAATATAAAGAACTATTAAAAGGAAGAATGGAAATGGAAAACAGCATATGGTATCATAATGCATACACATTCTTATGTCCAGATAATTACCAGTCTGAGGAGTGCCTGCTTTTGCTTTCTTAACTAAAACAGGGGTTTTAGTTGCTGAACCACCAGGCCGCTTCTTTCCTACTTCAACCTGTATTATAGCAAGAGATAATAAGTTCAATGCATCATCAGGGCATCCGCATCTTAAAACCAGTAGAGGGCTAAAAAGCACTTATATTACAGCTTTCACATGTATACCTTCTTAGGTGTCTCCTCTTCGTCAGAGTCATCCTCTTCATCAGAGTCATCCTCGTCATCTTCTGAACCTCCTTCCTCATCAGAAATCTGTTCAATAAAAAATGTTGTTATCAAATTTCTTGCAATAGGAATTGAAGATGAAGTGCCTTAAGAAAGTTAAGAGTGAGGTAAACAAAATACATGTGACACTAACTACAAACTTTCAGTCTCAGCTATTAAACAGAACTTAAATGACACATCATTCCAGCAGACAATCTACTGCACAACATGGAAAAGCCTATCCTATTCAGAAAATCCATAGCCTTAGTCCCCTATGCATTTCACATACACATCTAAAATGACAAGGAAACCACCCAAAAACTTCCAGCAGTAGGTAATAATTTAGGAAAAATTACAAGATTGCATTCCAATGAGCCTCAACTTATGATATATAAACATTCTTTCCTTTTTACATGATAATATAAACGTTAATATCATTTAAAGCTATAACAGAGTTACCTCATCAGAATCAGCATCTTCAAATCCATCCTCCATAGAATCATCAGAGTCATCATCCGAGTCATCATCTTTGTCTTCCTTGGGTTTGACATCCTTGTTTGGCTTAGCAGAAGCATCAGGCTTAGCAGCAAGAGGCTTGGCAGCAGGCTTTGCATTTTCAACCTTGGGTCCAGCTTTCCCTAAAACATTTACCAGAAAAGAAAGTAAATAATCAATTACATATTCATCAAATCATTAACTATTGAAATAGGTTTCGCTCTCTGCAGGAAAGTGTAGTAACAGAACCAACCATTTGCTGCAGGGATTGTTGGAAGTTGTTCTTCCTCCTCTTCCTCATCTGACTCATCCATATCAAACTCTTCTGTTTAAATCAAACATTTAAGTTAAGCTCCAGCAGTTAAAAAAATTTTATCTAAGCAGCATGTGTAGAAGACTCACCAGAATCATCTGCCGGTAAGGGGGTCTGGTAACCACAAAAGTAGACACTCCCATTTTTCCAGTTGTGAGAAAGCTCAAACTCTTTCTCAAATACTAAATCAAAAGATAGTTGAGGGATAGTATCAGTCATAAGCGTCCCAAGGACAAGTTTCTGGTCACCAAACTTCACAAAGAGGGGCACAGAATCATGACCCTTCTCTTTCTTGGTCTCACCAAGTGATGCCTGGAAAACAAACAAGGATTCCACATGAAATGAACAAACTACTCCAAACGGCATCAAACTATTAAACAATTCTAAAAGAAAATAAATTCTAACCTGAGAAAGATGGATGATATTGTCAAAGGTAGGTTTAACTTTAAGAGGCTGTCCAGCCTTAACTTCAACACCTATATCAATTGCACAAATGAATTAGTACAATCGACTAGTACTGCTATAAAGACACATCATATCTATTAAAATTAAAATAGACAACCTCCATCGGATTAACAAGCAAGTGTAACAAAACACGACCATATCTACCAATAATGGTTTGAAACATAACAAGAAGCTATCAAGACAGGAAGTAAAACAAACTAAATGAAGAAAAAAATTAATACATGATAAAAACACCCAATAAGTTCTACAATATAATAGAAGCAATATTATCTTGTGCATAATAACTTGCACAACTTCTAATAACAAAAATTACACAAAACAATACATACACTAAGTTATATCTACTAACATATAATAACACAAAAAGATAACTAAAATTACACAGGCATGCTCCTAAAGACTTGTCAACACCAGGACCACCATATAACATCTCAAACAATAAAGCATGTTTTTTTTTTTTGAAATAAAGACAAAAAAAGACAATAAAGCATGTTAACAGCCATCTATTCACAGAATCCAAATATCAAAAGGGCATATATATAAAGCAGATTGACAAAAAAATTAACAATATACAAACTTTATAACAACCAAACTCTCAAAACCAAAGTTTTGTCAGTGCTTACTCAAAATAATGAACAAATAAAGCGAGTTAATGCAGAGGAACACAAAAAATAAAATAACAAGTCAACAAAATCGGAACTTCATTAATTAAACACAATGAGTAACAGCAAGGAGAAACAACAACAAAGAGAAATCAACAAATTCAAAAGATGAGAGCTTTTAGCAGTAACCATCCTTACTTGAAATCAAACATGAGAAGAAAAGAGAAGAGGAAGAAGGTTACCCCAGAACTCCATGGAAGAAAATGTGATGATTCGTGTGACTGACTGGGTGTGAGGAAAGCTAGGGTTTTTAGAGAGAGACGCGAGTCAAGAGGCGTCGGAGTAGAGGGTTTGGAGGAAATTTATAGTACAATTGCCGCTGATTCGAGACCTCTAGGGTTTTAGTCTTTTTTTTTTTTAATTTTTTTTTTTTTTTTTTTGTCATGGCTTTAGGGTTTGCCTGCGTGTCCTTCTGTCGGCTTAAGCTTGGGCTTGAGCTTGAGCCTGGGCCGCTCTTTTGTATGGTTACTAAGATAAAATTTAACCCATTTGTGTTCTGGGTTGTGTCTATTAACCTACGACGTTTTTGATCCGTGAACCCGGTTTTGTTTTCCGGGTAAGAATTGTTATTCTCACTTGTTTTTGTTGTATCAAGAGCTTTCATGTTTGACTATAGACTATGGAGGTCAATTGTAGTTGCAAATACAAAGCTTTACTTGTTTGACTGCTAATTTGGTTAAAAGAGTGTAGCTTTTAGTTCAAATTTATGAAATTATAGATGTAGAAAATGATTGAAGTCAATGAGATAGAACAGATCATTGTCTGTATCATACATCTTATTTTTGTTTTTGTTTTTGGCTATGATGTTCACTGTAAATGGGATGTCGATAAAAAAACTATATAAATGATTGTGAAGAGACTCAATTTGTGTTGGAAAATTGTAGAAATATAGATATGTAAGAGCAAGTGAATTATGTTTTTAAAAATCTAAAAATAGGGAAAACGCTATTGAGATTTTTGTGAAAATTGATCATGTGATTTAGAGAGAGAGGGGAATCATCAATTTATCTATTATTCACGTGTCTAAATTTTAAGACATGACATAATGAATCGAGTTTAGGTTAAACATTTTGTCCATCCTAACCCTAATACCCACTTTTTTAATTTTTATGGCACATTAACATTATTATTATTATTATTATTATTTGTATTATAGTTCCTTTTTAAGAATTGTGTATTATTACTTTATTTATTTAATTTTATTGGTATAAAATATGCTTGAAATGAACTATGCTTGTAAATAATTAGAATGTTTTAATTTATTTTGGGAAAAAATTTTAATAGATTATCATTGCTATATAAACTTAATAATTTAATATTGTTTAAATTATTAAGCTATTTGCATATTTTGTTTAAAATTTAAAATTTATTAGTTTTAGATAATGTTCAATTAAATTTAAGTTTATATGTGAATTATTTTAATAAGTATATGTTTAAATTTAAGAAGATGTATATATATATATTTATATATTTAAATGAAAGTCAAATTTTAAGTGCAATACTAAATCATAATTGTATATTAAAATTATTATATTATTTTATATTATATTACAATAATTGTTAATTATTGTACGTAAACATCTGTTTTTGTTTTTAATGAATTAGATTAAAATGAGTTGGGTATGGTTTTCCTAGCCCAAACTGGTTGGCGTTTAGGACGAAAATCAGAAACCAAATCAGGCCATGATTCGAGTTTGAGGCACCCTACTCCAAATGGGTTTCAAGTTGGGAATAGGTTGATCCGGCCTTGATTTGACCTATTGGCTATTGCCACCCCTAGAAATGAATTTAATCCAAACGAAAATCAAAAGTTTCTCTTTATTTTGGAAAATGAATTTTATTCCAATCCATTTTCTTCAGTTTGTAATGAGCCCAACGATGCCGAGGCCCAATAGCTTGCAGTGATGGATGATCCAGGTGCATTGGAGCCAGTCACAGTAGGGTGATTCCATTTAAACAACTACCATTCCCACCAAAAGCAACCCAATGAAGCAAACTCTGAAATCAACAGGAGAGCAAGTCAGTCATGTGTTTAACCACAACCAGAGAATTACCCAGTTGGGAAAGTCGGGTCGGATCGAAGAAGCCATCAACATATTCAAAAACATGACCCAGAAGAACACCATAACGTACAATTCCATGATCTCTGCTTTTGCCAAGAGTGGAAGAATCGTCGACGCCCGCCAACTGTTCGACAAAATGCCTCGCAGAAACTTGGTTTCCTGGAACACCATGATTTCTGGCTACTTGCACAATGACAGAGTTGAAGAAGCGCGAGAGCTGTTTGATAGAATGTTCAGGAGAGACCTCTATTCGTGGAATTTGATGATCACTTGTTATGCGCGGAATGGGGAGCTTGAAAAGGCGAGAGAATTGTTTGATTTGCTTCCAGATAAAGGAGATGCTGCTTGTTGGAACGCTATGATTGCAGGGTATGCGAAAAAGGGGAGGTTTTGTGAGGCTGAGATGTTGTTTGATGTGATGCCGGTTAAGAATGTTGTTTCTTGGAATTCAATGCTTTCTGGGTATACGAAGAATCGGGAAATGCGTTTGGCATTGAGGTTTTTCGAGGGAATGGAAGAATGCGATGTGGTGTCGTGGAATTTAGTGTTGGATGGGTTTGTGGCAGTTGGTGATTTGGATGCTGCTTGGAAGTTTTTTCAGGAAATTCCAAACCCAAATGTTGTTTCTTGGGTTACAATGTTTTGTGGGTATGCACGTAATGGTATGATTTTAGAGGCTAGGAGATTGTTTGATCAGATGCCAAGTAGGAATGTGGTTTCTTGGAATGCTATGATTGCTGCTTATGTTGAAAGCTGTCAAATTGATGAGGCTAGAAAGTTGTTTATGGAAATGCCGGAGAGGGATTCTGTATCATGGACTACAATGATTGATGGGTATGTTAGTGTTGCTAAGCTTGATGAAGCAAGGGAACTTCTTGACCGTATGCCTTACAAAAACGTTGCAGCACAAACTGCTATGATTTCTGGATATGCACATAATAATAGAATGGATGAAGCTAGTCAAATTTTTAATAAAATCAGCAGCCGTGATGTTGTTTGTTGGAATGCCATGATTGCAGGTTATGCTCGGTGTGGAAGAATGGATGATGCCTTTAATCTATTTAAACAGATGGTTAACAAGGACATTGTTACATGGAATACTATGATTTCTGGTTATGCTCAAGTTGGACAAATGGATGATGCATTTAAGATCTTTGAAGACATGGGTGAGAGGAATATAGTTTCATGGAACTCAGTCATTGCTGGTTTCCTGCAGAATGGGTTGTATTTGGATGCATTGAAGAGTTTTGTGTTGATGGGACTAGAAGGGAAAAGAGCTGACCACTCAACCTTTGCATGCGGACTTTGTGCATGTGCCCATCTTGCAGCTCTGCATGTTGGGAAGCAGATTCACCATAGTGTTATTAAGAGTGGATATGTAAAGGATTTATTTGTTGCCAACTCATTAATCACCATGTATGCTAAATGTGGAAGGATCACGAAAGCTGAACTTGTGTTCAATGATATGGATGAAGTTGATATAATTTCTTGGAATTCTTTGATTGCTGGGTATGCCTTAAATGGGAATGGAAAAGAGGCAAATAAACTATTTGAAGACATGGTAATGAAAGGGGTGGCTCCTGATGAGGTCACCTTCATCGGGGTTCTTTCTGCATGTAGTCATGCTGGCCTAGTTTCTCGAGGCTTAAAATTTTTCAAATGCATGACTGAAGAGTATGCTATAGAACCTGTTGTAGAACACTATGCATGCATGGTTGATTTGCTGTGCCGTGCAGGGAGATTAAACGAAGCCTTCAAAATGGTAAAGGAAATGAAGATCAAGCCAAATGCAGGAATATGGGGTACACTACTAGGGGCTTGTCGGATACACCGAAATGTAGAACTTGGTAAGATTTCTGCTGAGAAGCTTTTGGAACTTGAACCTTGGAATACTTTACATTATATACTGTTGTCAAACATATATGCTGAGGCTGGCAGATGGGATGAGGTGGAGAAAGTTAGAATATTAATCAAAGGGAGTGGGGCAGAAAAACAACCAGGATGCAGTTGGATCGAAATTAGAAATCAGGTACATACTTTTCTGTCTGATGCTCCTACACAGTCTAGAACAGAAGAGAATAGGTGTACATTAAAGAGTTTAGCTGTGCAGTTGAGAAATATGCATCACAACCCTGGCACTGAATTTCTACTTCTTGACAATTTATGATTAATATTGCGGTCTTATCTACCATGAAACTTGTGTGTATTATACAGCACCTAGTGTACTTACCAAAATAAAATTCCATCTGTCAAATGTTTCAAGTGTATATAATCATGTATATGTATGTGATATCTGAACTTCTATTACACATTTTAATGAAATATGTTGTTGCCATAAAACGACAAATTGCAACTTGGAGATGAGCCATTGCAAGAGGGAACTCAACAATAGCAATTACGCAAACTGCTGAAAAAATAGACTGCTGAAAAAATGACCTCTGATTATGTTTTCCTATAACGATCGGAAACTTCTGGCAATTTGTTACCATTCAAAGTGTTTTTTTTTTTAATCAAAATAAGTTAACAAATACTCTTCATAATAATGCTTTAAGATTAATATAACTTCGTAGAAACATCCTGATTACTTCCTAAAGTTCTTAAATTAAAGTGAGTTTTTATTTATTTATAGTCCACTATTGACATGGTAAATTTTGGTATTCTCAAATGATGACCATCGTATTCTCTACCGTTGATAGATTAAACACAACTGCCCCGTCAACAGCCAAATTTTACTTTGCATTTCTCATTTAAAATGAAATCAAGATTTATTTTTAGTTTTTTTTTTTTTTTAAAAAATCTTTATTTTTAGTCTTTTTAGCACAAAGAATGAGTTTTTAGAGAATTTGGATTACGCCTTAATATGGCAAAGGAAATGGATCCAATCCAGATTATAATATAACATTTTTACTAAGAGTAATGTAAGGTTGTGAAAAATTTTTTGTTTAAAATATACCAAAATATGTGAGTTATAAACACTACATTAATTATTACATCATTGAATGATTTACATAGTGTTCACTCACACATCACATTATTTGAACAATTTTTTTTTTGCAACTTAGTATTCCTATTTATTGAACATTTTAAGAATTTATATTAATTGAGAATATAACTTGTTTACTGTTATTTCTTTGTAATTTGAAAAAAGAACGGCCTCTAAATATTATTTATCCACACGTATTTAATATCTCTATTTTCAGCCTAAGGGATACCTAACAGTTATAAAGGATGCGAGTAACGGAACACTTAACAATTACAGGGGATTAAGACAAGCCGAAAGACTAAAAATAAAGTTTTAAATGGAGCAGAATGACAATGTCAGACAATGACATTTTCCCCCACAAGAATTGACACAATTTTAAGTAAGTTTGATCTGAAAATGGGTTCTTATTTATGAGAAAAACTTGGATGAGATGGAGATAAGATATCTATTCCAATCGTATCAAATTATATGAGGTGACAACTAATTATATCATAAGTTTATATCGAAGTGTGATATTTTTACGCTCTATGTCAAGAGATTTATTATTTGTTTATACATAACTAAAAAAAAAAAAAGTATCATCTATTTTCTTAAGTTAATATAATGTAAAATTTTATAGTGTTTCCATTTCAATTACACAAACCAATTTACTTGTTCCTAAAAATATGACATGAAGTCATGAAAATACGTACAGATAAGATGAAGATGTTTTCTATTTGTTAAACATGGCTCTTGATTCTTGAAGATATGATTTTTCATGTTCACTATCGCGTGCGGACCATACTTGAAGGGTTTAATGAAGTTGACGTAATCTCTTATTTTCTAAATCAATTATCACTTAAAATCATTTAATCTTACATCACATCACATGTAATATGAATTATCTCACCAAACTCTTCCGATATTTGCTATGAAAGCGTTTTTCGGAAAATACAAAGAGTAGACAGAGAAGCCTCATGAAAGAAACTTTTCTTGTTTTTTCTTTTTTGAAAGACCCATGAAAGAACCTTTCATAAAGTCATGTGGCTCATATCACATTTATAGGCTTATAGCCCACTCGAGCATGTTTACGGGTCACGCTAACATGAACACTTATCAACACAGGTGTCCACCTTGGAAGTTGACATGAAATGATTAACAACTTGTATATATCCATAATTACTAATTTCTTATATTTAAGTAATTTCTAGTAGGAAAATACCACCACATTAAGAGAAAAGTAAATAAAAATATTCTATTTTATTCTTTTAAAATACGAAAATTTGATATAATTGAAAATTAAATATGGTTATTTATTTAAATTTTAGTCCTTACCATTCTTGTTTGGGAAGTAAATGTTAATTAAATCCCAAATTGTTCCCCTTATTTAGCATGAGATCTCTAATTTAGAAATATATATATTTATATTTATATAAACTCATGGAATATAGTTGTACAAATATATATTGTGTTTGTAGAATCTAAATAAATTTCTAATATTTTAGCGAAATTAACACAAAATTACCGATATTCAAAAAAAAAAAAAAAACCACACACAAAAGTATCCCACCGTCGACCTTAATTAACAATCATCACAGACTTTTAAAAAGAAAAAATTGTCCCCACAATACCTTTCCTAAAATAAATTAAATTAATAAAAAAAATTGAAGAAAATCCACGGGCGGTGACGTCCACCGCCGGTGGTTTGTTAATGATTTGATATCTTTTTGGAATTATTTTTGGGGGGGCTAAAGTTATAATATTGGATAAAAGTAGGATTGTTCTAGAATTAGTTTTAGGTATATATATAATTATAGAAATTTTAGGGTCGCGGTAGAATAATTATTTATTTAACTTAATCAGCAAAATGACTAACATACCATCCTCACGTTAAGCACTGGCATGCCTCTTTTAATTGCGTGTTCAGGGTATGTTTGCAATAACATTTCCAGAACATTATAGATTCGGCTAGAATTGGTAAACACGCGGGGTGTGAATAGTGTGCAAGATTGGATTAAATTATTGGTAAAAAACTGAATTAGATTGGATTGAATGAGAATTAATTAGTTTTAATAGAAAATGATATATATATATTTTTTTTAAGAATAGTCAAAAGATAAAAGGCTATGACTTAAGTAGCGGGGTATGCTCTCGAAAATAACCTTTAGGCCATCTTAACTATTTGTTGATTTATTTTGTAGGTTGAATAGCAGTAAAGAGTTGAATAAAAACAATCCACCGAAGGAAAGTGATGTTTGGAGATACAGTTGCCCTTCAAGCGCAAACATTAGTCGAAACAACCCTATTACATGAACTCTCGATCATATAAATAACTAATATTAAGAGTTCAAATATTTGATTTTTTTTCACATACCATACAAAGGAAATTCTACTTCTACGATATGAATTCCATCTCATCTTTAAAGATAGAAGAAATGGATAAGTTGTTTGTATAAATGTGTTTCGAAACAAGAACATGTCTATATATAAAAATAATAAATTACCATACAAAAAATATAAATTACTAGATTTGGACAGTCCATAGTTTATTTTATTAGGATGTATGACCTAAATGACACAATTTATGAGTTCGTATCACTTCTCTGTCTTTTCTTTGGTGAGTCAAGTTCAAACTTCGTTTTCCATCTATGATTGGATTAGTATTTGTGTTAATTTTTCACTTATGTGTGGGTCATTTCTCTTGGTTTTATATAACTTTATTATGGACAGTATTCTTAGAGTTTACATCATCACGAGATTCTGATTATAGTGTCTACACTAATAATATATATCATATAAATAAATATATATAACTTATTTCCTATAAAAATGGCAGAATTTATTAATGCAATGCGATTAAATAATTTATTAAATGAAAAATTCCCAATCCCAAGAGAGTCAGAGAGGTTGAGAAAATGACTTACAACTTATCACACGAAAGTAAGTTTTAATTGGTCTTGGTAAAAGTCAGACACCTTAACTGACTTTCAAAATGCAAGGCAGCCCTGATCCACTGCACACACACGTCACATCTTGCATCACAAGTGGCTGTTGCGCCTTGTGATTGCACGAGACCACCACATCGTCCATACGTAATACAAATGATGTTGGCGAAAAGAAAAAATAATAATGAAGACAACGTTTAATACGTTTCGATTAGAGATGATATAATTTAATAGCAAGATATTACCAAACGATTAGCCTTTTGTAGGCGTGATATTTTTGTTAGGGGTCACCATGGAAGTGGAATATGACGTGGGAACTTTATAAGTATCAGTGAGAAAAAAAAGAGTGGCACGTGTGAACAATTAGGAGATCAAGGACCATCCCAATTATCGAAGGTTTTTGTTTTTATATTAACTGTTATAACCTCCCTCTAGCAGTGAAATTCCTGTCGCACGCAGATACATATTCTTTGTACAAATACAGGGAATATATATCATATATATATATCAATTAGACGTGTACAAAAAACAAAGGAACTTCAAATATAAAGACAAAAGAATGAAAAAGACGAGCATGGAGCGCTAGTGTACATAAATTTCAATTATGATGGAATATTGTAATCCATTCAAACAAAGTAATCAAATGGATATAAATCTACAAGCATTTCGCAATTCTTGCATGCTTAATACATGAATTGCTTTAAAAAAAAAAGGAAAAACAAACAAACAAACAAACAAACAAACAGAGAACTAATCCAATCATAAGCTAACAGTTTTTACAAAACTCATACGATTTTAAAAGACACATCAAATTTCGTAGTTTTTACAGCAAAAAATCCATGAACTTGAGCCAAGGAATCCCTGTCTTGCTTGCTTTTTCCGCCTCCTTTGAACAGCTTGAAGACGACGTCGTTTTCGTTGGGCACAGGAAAAAGTTTCTCGACCCCAGTTCCATCAGCTTCTCACTTTTCTCCAAACCTGAAAATTATAACGCAACCACCGAGCGTCAATCACAGCCGTACACGTGTTATTTTACTAAAAAACATGTTTGGGTTTGTGGATTTTTTCGTACTTTCTAAGCTAAACTGCGAATAATGAAGGTCGAAGCCGGAAGGGTCGGTGGTTCGCAAATTCGGTCGCCGACATTCCTTCGCGTACTGTCTTACGGCGGCCGCCACCAGATCGGCCACCGTCTGCTCCGGAGACATCACCACCTGTACTGCACCCACGCTTCCCTGAATTGTCACGTTCAACAATAGTTTCGTTAGCTTCGGCCTCGCCTCCGGCGATACCGTGACGACGGCTTGATTCGGATGCAAATCAGGCAACGTCTTTGGCCTCCTAAGCTGCACGGCCGGCGTCATCGCCGGAACCCTTCCATGAAAAGACGATGATTTTTTCGATCTCCGGATCGATTCCGGTCCTCTCCGGTTATTCTTAGAGGTCGGCATCGATGATGATGGAGCCTGTAAATATATGTATATATATATACACAAAATCCAAGTATTGGAATATATATATTTTTTGTGTGTTTTTTGGGTGCGACGGATTACCTCAAGCGCCGGTAACGGAAGAACCAAAGACGGGGGAAACCGAGAGCTACGAAGGAGCTTGGGCCCTCAGGTTTCCGGTGACCGGATGCTATCATATAAAGCGGAAGGGTACAAGCGTAAGTAAGGAGCAAGCGAGGGGCCCAAAGCGAAAAATAAACTGAAGGGAGGCGAATGCGGAAAGGAGCCTGCCTCTGGGGACGAATTTATACCAGTTTGTAGATAAGAAGGTCGCATGATTTTTCTTGGAGGTTACCGTTTGCAACCGGTTGCTGGGAAGTAGAGGGTATGGTTGGTTACTTGGTTGAGCTTGAGGGTGACTGGCTACAGCCGGTGGACAAGGACATGTTTGTGGTCTCGCTTTTAGTTTGTCTTTCAACTTTAACAGCTTCGGTCTAAAGTGCGCGGGAGTGGTGACTGGTGTAAGAATATTGCCACGTGTAAAGATGTTGTGGTTCGTCTTATTCGGAGATTTGTCTGGAGTAGCTCGTTACTGTGAGACGTCCTGTAGACTAGCTGCTCTCCGACCGAGGGTAAGGCGGCTCTGCTGCCTGCCGCCTATGGAAATTTAAGACCTCATGTGCCTTTGCACGTGAGAATTCAAGACCTGTCGTGGAAGTGGGCATGGCTTGGTTGGGGTTGGTTTCACTCTTTCTGAATCAAACCCCGAACTAATCAGGAGAGTAATTTACAATCGAAACCAAGTCAATCATAAGATAAAATCAAACCAATCCAAACCAATAAAAATTTGTCTAGTTCGATTTGGTTCAAAATTAAATTAAAATAGCTTAAAATTTCCAGTTATTTCATTACTAAAAATTTTTCTTTATATCATTGTCCGTATATTATAATAGATTTATATCTCGAGAATTATATTTCTTATAATTATTTAATATACAATAAAAATAATATAAATAATATATAAACTTATGAAAAAGTAATATGATATTATTATAATAAAAAATTAGAGTATAAAGACGATATTATGATATATCATAACTTTAATGGTATAATAATATATTGACCGATGATATGATTATATGTTAATATACATAAAATTTCTAATCGATAGAAGATAAAATTATGTTACATAAAGTTGCTAGTCATATGAGAGATAAATTATAAATTGAATGCAAATGCACTTCCAAAAAGATATGAATATTTAACTTATATGAGCTAAAATACAACATAAAGTCATATATGGACAAAGAGAAATTATGCTACACATTCTTCTATGAATAGTGAAGAAAGAAATACAAAACTAACTATTTAAATTAAGTATAATGAAATAATACTAACTTTTAAAAAAATTAGTGACAACTAAAAAATGTCAAAAGCTTAAGGATGTGGTAATAAAAGATAATAAATTTGAAAAAAAAAAAAGTAAATGCTGGAAATAGAAATGGAAAGTATATATATTAAAAAAATATTTTAATATTTTTTAAATATATATAATGATTTTATAATTAATATTTTCATAATTTTAAAAAGTTAAGACGGATCAATTAAATTCATCACTTACATTATCTTTTTTAAAACACAATAAACTTTAAAAGGTTAAAAAACAATTAATTAAATCCTTCTATCGTTTTTTTTTTCTAAAACACAACCCATAAACCAGTCAAATGAATTTATTTCATTTTATGAACCAAAATAAATCCGTTTTAATCGATTTGATTCGATCGGTTTTATCAGTTCAATGTTTGGGTGCGCACCCCAAATCTCTAGTTGAGTAGCTCGGCCAACTTGAGCTACAACGATCAAACACGTGTTAAAGTGTTGGATTTAAAGTGGGCCAGTGCCACGTCATGTATGAATTTAGATCATGCGTGCCACGTGGCAGGCAACTCGAGGAATTATTAATTTGGTGCTACGGCCCGCAGTGTTTGCCATGTGGACCAATACAGCCGTGGGACTCGTGTTGACGTCATAGTAGAAATTATTTATTTTGTCCTTATGTTCGTTAATAATAATCGGTGAATAAGAATACCTAGCAGTAACGGAGAAATCCACCTGGATGAGACACAAGCACACTTGATCGATTTCGAGGAGGATAAGAATAATCGGTGACGAGAGTGCTGCCATTACCATGGCAGCTTGCTTGGACGGAACTGAATGAGAGACGTCCCCCATGGAATAAGCTGCGAGTGGCTCAACTTTTTGAAATGGACGTTTTAGCTAACACAACCGTATGAGTTCATTTGCATATTTCAATTCTATATTTTCTGTATCGTCCAGCAACGTTTATTTATTTATTATTTTAAATTCAAATTCTCGTATATATATGACTTAATCTTATAAAATTAAGTGTATTATGTACATAAATAATGCACGCACTATATTCATCTCACTAAAATTTATCTATTGATTATTATGGAAATGATTCAAGTGGAGCACGTCTTTCTTAAGATAAATATAGGACAGATGTTGAAAATACAAATCTAGAAAACAAGTAAGAGTGATATAGAAAGTTCCAGGATTTTATAAAGTTTTTCTTAATTAAAAAAAAAAAAAAATCTGAAACGGGATTGAATTTGTTAACTATTAAACTTTGTTAACTAGTAAGGTTAAGACAGCTGTTCAATATGCACCTATTAAGTGTCAAACAAAAGATAAAAATTAAGCCTAGTGTCGAGCACTTCTACATGCATCGGCCTAAGTGGAAAGAAGACTCTACCCTAGTATAAAAAAAATGTGTAAAGTCTCATTGGATGACACTTTCAAAAACAGAGAAACAATAGGGCAATGCTAGACAAATAAATGGAGCTTACAAATAGGGAGTCTGAATCAAACTTAAAATCTATAGGTGGTACGTCACATGCACTTATGATCCAAGATGGTACCCCGAGTGATGAACACGAGGTCATCTTAACAATGGCAAACTATTTTATGCTCAAACAACCAATTAATTGAAAACATATTATATTATTTTTAATAAGATATTCTCAGTCTTATACTAAACCTACTTTCCATAAAATCTATAATAAAATAAAAATATAAAACTAGTTTCATTTTATTTTAAATTTATGAAATTATAAATATATTGTCCTTACCCCCAGAAAACCAAATCCTGCGCCAGTGGGAATTTATTTTATATATAGGTGACAACCGAAGCCTTAAATGATAAAAGTACTTTATTTTATTGATTTTTTTGAGTTAATTACAACTATTAAAACCACTATTATAGTGATTATGAAACAATTCGAAACACGGCCCCTATTCAAGGGCAAAACTACCCTTACCCTCTAAAGGGATGTAATCACAATTATTAACCCACACAGAAAGAAAAAGCTAAATGGTAGATATCCATATTACTATGAGTGTTTGAACCTACATACTCTGGTGGAACGTAGATATGTTGTGTCATCTAAACACAGTAACTTGAAGCTTATTTTTATTGAATTTTATGATGTATTGTGCTTAGAATTTTGAAAAGAATAACATGGCACGTTAGGTTCTCCCCATACGTTGATCCATCTACTAAACAAATTAAGATTTTTAATGGTTTTTGATAAAATAATTTGAGCACTTGCAACTCTTTCTTTTTCTTTTCTCTTTTTATTTTTTTATATTTTATACATTGGGATGAATCCAAAAGATAACCAAAATCATATTAATAAGATCTTAATGATACAATCCGGACTATTGGTCTCCAAACGATTGAGAACTATCCATATCAGAGTAGGAGATAACACATATATATAAAAGAAAATCTCACATTTATTAGATAAGATGGGGTGTCGAATCTTAGTCTATGAACCAAGGCTGCATGTATGCTTCCACTGCAGCACAAGCCAATCGACAGCACTCGCGACTCTTAGAGACTATCAAAAGTTAATTTACCTTCACAGTTCCGAAATCAAATCAAAGACCAACTAATAATAGTAATGATAATGTCAAATTAGATATGATAGAATACTCAAAGGCAGGCAAACAAACTGGTCAATCCACTATATATAGTATATATTGTGAGAATAATAATGATATTAAACCAAGGGCTCTTCTTTTTTTGAAAATATTTTATTTGATTCCGCAACAACAAAAGATACTATAATTTATTCAAGTCATGGCGACCGTTTGGTTTCTGTTCAAGATATTTCGCCCACCAGTTTCCATTTATTAATAATAAACACGTCATGCAGTTAACTTGATCTAGTTGCTATATCCTGACATCAATATCTTGACCATATGATAGCATCTTTCAATGATGCTACGCTCAGTCACTACCACTAGTTATATTACCTTATAATAAAAGTAAACTACCAAACTTCTCTTCTCATATAATTGACATTTCGCATCTTTACCGTCTGTGACATTTAATGAAAATTAAATTTGAATTGACCTAATTTGACAAAACTATGTATAGCCTATCTACTTACTGTCTTGGAGCTCTGATGTTGATGGTTTTTACAATTTATATTGTACACTACTATTTTTTTTTTCAAATTTTATAAGTGATATTGGATTATCAAAATTAATTATCTAAATAATATAATACACGAACGGCTAATAATATGTTATTATTATTTAATATTTTTATGAATAATATAATAATTACAAAGTACATACTATATTACATTTAAATATGAATTTTTAGATGATATCATTTTTTTTTCAAATGTTGTAATTTTAAACTGAATTTTTCGCACTTCAATGTGAGGTCTACTTTTTTCAACATCTATTTTTTACTATTGGAAGAGATGTTTATAACTAGTTAGTTGCCACTAGTTAGTTGGTTTTTTTTTTTTTGGAGGTAACTGATTGTTGTGTTTTAAATAAGTTAACTTGTTAAATATTCAGTCCCATGGATTTAGATAATAGATCCCCATTGATTCTCCACACAATCATTTGCGCAAAGAGAAAAAAAAAATTATAGAATAGCAAGTTTCTCCATCAGATAAACACTGGAGTAGAAAACAACATGGTAGTTATCTTGGCTTCAACTGTCAACTTGGATATTAGATAAGAGCATGCTTTACGGTTTGTGTAACCATCAATAGTGGTCGCTTCAATCTTCACGTTTTGTTTGGTCAAAGTTGCACAAAGCAATGGATTCATCAAGCCTCTTTGCTTCATATTTATAAATTAATTTTTTATTAAAAAATAAAAATATAGGAAATTTCAAAAGAAAGGAAATTATTTTGATTAATATAACTTGGGATAATTCTAATTTTTCTTTGTAGTTTGGCGTAATAGTAAAAAACCCTTGATTTTATAAATCTTTAAGGATCTCTGTAGTTTATAAAAATAGTCAACAAGACTGCATCAGTTTTTTATTTTCATTTTTTTAACTATGAAGGGGTCCTTAGCAGTTTTTTAAGTCGGGATTATTATGCTAGAATTATCCATTTTTTCAACTATTATAATATGAAAATTTGAAAATAACTAAATATAATTTGAATCCATATTTTTATTGATTTAGAATGAAAGCCACACTAGTAGAATAACTTTATCACATCTGAATTAATCATTTTCAATCATAAGTTTTATTTGTAATCTTAACATAGTAATTTCAATCAAGATAATAAAAGTGATTTGTAGTATTTTAAATCAATTTTCAAATTGTCACTATTAATTGTAATCTTGGTCGATTAGGGGGATGAGGAAGGTATACTTGTACATCAACGTATATTCACGCATCACATCTAAAATTAATATAGTAATTGATAAATTAATATAGTCATCTTATTTAAACTGTAGTCACAATTACAGTTACGAAGTCTTAATTTTAAAAGCATTATATATATGTATATCAGGACTCTAACTGATGTATAGACCTATATATATAAAATACAAATTCAATCACCAATTCTCCTCTTGAAGATTTTTATCCTTCATAATGCATATTCAATATAAGATTCACTTTCTTTTGGATAGTTAAGTTGGTAGAAGTGATAAGACTTGCTTGCAAGAAAATGCAAACCATTAGTATGTCCAAATAGAAGGATCTTAATTATTAGAATTTTGATAGTCTTTTAATCTAAATTAGATTAAATTAGAATAAATTAATTAGAATAAATTAGAGGGATACGGGGGTTTACTAAGATCAATCATTACTTACATGAATTAAATATCTAATTTTATAATCAGGATAAATCTATTTCTATAAAAAAAGAAGTAAACTTATCATACATGCTTATAAATACACAGAGTGAGACATAAATTCCACCATTAAAGAGGATAGATGGTTGTATAACTACTCTAGGAGGAAATTTAAATAAAAAGATTTAACTACTATATATATAATTTGTATAATCGTTGGATAAGATAAAGGAAAAACTCAAATAAGAAAGAAATATTGCGTCAATGCAAAGTATATCATACCATTTATATGTTAAGATTCTTTACTTATGTATTTTATATGGAAAAAAAAAAAAAAGTTATGATGATAGTTCTGAATTTAAAAATTTGCACAAAAATACTTACATGATAAGATGTTATTAGGTGTACATATAGCAAGGGTAATGCGTTAACTCTTGTTCATAATCCAAATACATATAAAAATGAGAAAACTAAATTTAAATGGTTTATCATCTATGTACATGTATAAATTAAACCCATTGGTTCTCATCTAGATGAAGAATTATTCCAATCTCTCTCTATATATGGTGTACTAAGTGTCGGCAACTTTTAATTCATCGTACACAAATGTTTATGAACCATTCCCCTGAAGAAATATTAATTCGATGTTCCAAACCAAAAAGGTAATCCTTATCATGTGTATTCTAGAAGAGTTTGGTGTGGCCGGAATACTAATTCAATCATGATTTCACAAATTATTAGCTTATATTAACGCAACTTTTCAACCAAAAAATTAAAAGCAAAACAAAAGCACAACTAAAATATATTACAACATCTAGTGTAGGCAATATCAGTGATATGGTTGGTAGCAGCCTTAAAGAAGACAGAAAATAAAAGAAGGCAATAACTAGGGCAGGTGGGTCTGGTTGATCCCCGGCTTGTGGTTGCCGTGCGAAAACATGTGAGATTACGAGTCAACAAAACCAAGTCCAAGTCACAGTCACAGGCGTCTCTATTGGCCTACTTGAGCCAAGCCATTGTCCAAGGTTTTGTGTTTTTGTTGGCGACTCCAACTAGTCAATTATAGTCAGGTTGTGGGGCAATAATACGTAGCTAGCATATATGTAAATATATCTACAGACTATATGGAGTTTGCTTGGCTCAGTTTCGCTTTCCATTATTAATTGTTTTGTATTGTGTATTTTTTGATGGCTGCTGCTCACATGATCAGATTCAGATAAGACTTCCATTTCTATCCAAACTCTTCTTCCTCTTATCTGCTGTTTGAATATTTTGAACTTTGACAAATTTTTTATTATGCAAGGTTTGAGGGACTTAATTATCAAAACAATTAGGATATTTTGGTTTTGTTAGGCGTGATTATTAGAGCCGTGTTTAGGCAGGCTTAACTTGTTTAATTAACAACATTATAAGCATTTCAAATCATATGCTCGTGTGTCAAGTGAAAAATAAATATAATTTACATTTGTGTGTCGTGTTAAAAGATATTTGATATAGGTAATTGGATGTTTGATTGTTTGTAAATTATTAATATTATAATAAAAATAAAATAGCAGTGCATGCATATCTAAATGATTGTAGATACAAATAAAAGTACTAAATCAATTGTATGACCATAATATAAAAATTTGTGACATATATATTTTTTTTAAAAAATAAAAATTATTGGTTGTCAGAGTGGTGATCATGACATGGAGAGGGTGTTTAATTGCTTGACAATTTATTGGTTGTGGTCTTTGAAACAATCGTTGAATAATTTTTTGAGCATTCCTACTTTTTAATATAGTTTATTACATTTCTATTGAATTCCTTGGATACATTTATCTGTTTGAGTAATTAATTTTTGCCTTAAATGACTAGGCTAAGGTTTTGCTAAAAGATTGGTAATCAAAATTTTATTCGAGTACTTATGTAAAGAGAAAACTTAAATTTAGCCGTTAAAAGTATTCACTAAAAACAATTTTGTAATCTAATTTCTGCTAAAATAAAATTTTATTTCTAGTTTGAAATCTTTTGAAAGATTAACCCTAGATCCCAAGAATTGGCTGCCTAATTTATTTGGAAAAGGAAATGTGGGTAGCTTTGGACCATTGAATATAGAGGAAGTAGACAAGGCAGGATTTATGTGTATGTTTATTTTTTTGAGAAATTTGTGAGGATTTATAAAAATTAAATATTACATTAATAATTTGAAAATCTATTCTCACTTATTTGGAGATTAAGCATTATGTGAGCTGAGCTGCTTATCCACTTCTACAAATGTCTAGAGTGAAATTTTGTCCCATGTACCTAGTGCTGATCCTGACATATTAGAGATCCAACGTAAAAAATTAAAAATGACCCCTTTATACATATATATATATATATATATATATAACCTGTTTCATCATATTTTTAATGTGTATATAATAATTCCATAAACAAAATGAAAAAATAAAAAAAATGATATCATAAAATATTTATATATTATATATAAGACAAATACAGTCACATAATAATAAAAAAATTCATCACAATTCATAATGATAAGGAAAGTAAGTTAGGATTGAAAATGATAGAGTGCGTTTATATACTGATGAAATATATCAATTTTGGGACCCTTTGTATGTTTCGAATTAAATTAGATCAATAAGAGCAACAAGCGTTGCTAGTTACCAAACTCTTAAATGTGATTTGCCCTCCATGGTTCGAAATTGGTTACATGCCACCATCTTTTTCATTTTTTCAAAAAACGAGAAAAATACTATTAAGAAAAACAAGTAATGGGGTTCAAACTCAGGTCCCTTAGGTCCCTAACAAATGCGTAATAAGACCTTAAACACAAAAACTGTTTTAAAGTTACGAATATTATATGAAACATTTATTATATATTGATTTTATAAATTAATTATAAGAAAAAAATTGAAAATTTGGGGTCTCAAAATTCGGAGGTTTGGGACGGTCGCATCTTCGGCATGTACTTAGGACCGGCCTGCACATAACAATAATTGCAAATGATGGACCTTGGACTCATCATTACAAATGTAAAAGAGAGGTGCATACCACTTGAGTCAAGAGAGGATATATAGATTTATGGGTATATGATTTTTTTTTTTTAAGGTTGACATCAATCCCAGATATGTAGAGTCATAAGAGATATGAAGTTCGAAGGTGGGTCAATATTTGTCAGGATTTTTTTTCGACATCAATCATGTTTAGATATTTATTACCATAATAGGAGATGATTACTTTCACAATAAAAAAGAAAAAATTATCCATATAAAGTTTGTAAACTACCTTTAGTAGGGCTTGAACTTGTACCACTAAAGTTGATGTAAAGGTGCACAATCATATTTACCAAAATGTAATGTACATATTTATGGGTACATTGATCTACGATTTAAAACAAATATTAATGTTTATCATGTTCTTATCTTCTAAGTTTTAAAACACGTGGGGGCCCCCATGTGTGACAACATCAGCTTCCTAGAAACAAATTGAGAGGTGCTAAATACACTACTGTTGTAGGCATCAATATCTGACATTTTTCCTCAAGACAAAAACATGACATCATTCTAGCTTTTGTTTTGTCTGGTTGGCAACGACTAACGTTTCCTGCTATGCCGAGATTAAAGAAATTAAAAAAAAAAAAAAGGAATAAAAAGCTTTAAAAGAGAATTTTGAAAACCTTAAGGACGTTTTGTGGACCGACCAAGCACTATCTTTTTGTTTCTTTCTCACTAAGATTTCCGGTAATTTCTTGGTGAGAGAGGTTTACTAGAAATTTTCTTTAATCAATTTATGATAATGTTTATTTCATATGTTATCCTCATTCAATTTGCAAGTTATTTATGATCTTCTCTTTCTTGAAATTATCATCTTCTCAAAAGTTGTTAATACAATAGATATGCAAGTCTAGGGATGACAATGAATTAGACGGGGACTTGCATGCTTTAAAGTTTAAATTTGATGACTTGTGACTTGAATGAGTTTTAAATTTTTATCCTAAATCCAAACCTGTTTGGGGCAGGATGTCTAAACCCAATTCATCTTGACTTGGTTGATTTAAAGAAAAAAACAAATAATTATGTTTAAATTTTGACTTTCACTTAAATTTAGACATACATTTAAGTTTAAATATACACTTAAAAAGTTTAACATAACTTATAAAAGATTTTTAAAAAAAATCATAACTTATAAAAGAATTCACATAAAAAACAATTTAATTGAACATCATCTAAAACTAATAAATATTAAATTTAAACAAAAAAATACTAATATCATGATAATTCAAACAACATAATATTTATTAAGCTTTATAACAATGTCAATCTAAGGGGTTGTTTGTTTTTTTTATCTGAAAACTTAACAGTATTGTTAAAGACTGAAGATTGAATAGTGACTGAAATCTAAAATCTAAATAATAAGTTTGTTTTTTTTTTTTTTTTTTTTTGTTTTTTCTTTACATTTGAATATATAAAATTTTATTTGTTTTTTAAAGTTAAAATTATTTGAAAACTAGTAATTTGACATTTACATTCTTTGACTATTAGTTGTTATGTAACTTCATTTAATATAATACAACAATTATAATAAATTATTTAGCAAAAACTAAAACATTTTTATGTATATATTAATAATATTTTTATTTATAATTAAAATATGATCAATTATTATAGTAAAGCATTTTTAAAAAAAAATTATATATGCATAAATAAATTATTGTAGTAAAATAAATTAAATAAAAAAATGATATTAAGTTGAATTACTATTATTTTATATTAAAATAAAAATAACATTAAAAAGAATATCATTAAAATGAATCTGTAAAATATAAAATTAGAAAAAATTTAAAAATATATTTGTTAAAGTATTAAAAGAAATTTGTATAATATAAAACTATGACAAACTTAAAAATATGTTATTTTGGGAATGATAAAATTAAAATAATAAATTTATAAAATTAACAAGTGATTTGATATACAGTGAAAAGTATAAAATGTAGCTTTACATTTTCAATAGTTTTGGAGTGGTTTTAAATAGTTTGATCACTTAAAAAAAAAACCAAAATCACTTAATTAACCTAATTTAGCACCATTAAATATTAAGTGTAAAAGATAAACTATCTATAAATAAAAATATTATCCAAATTTCACATGCATCTAAATGATTTACAAGTTTAGTTTGTTTGAAAAATATCTCATAACAACAAAATTAAATAAACAAAGTAGTAATGCACAATACTTAAAAATGAATAATAATAATAACAATAATAAACAGTAACAATATAACTGTATAATAAAAATAATAATAAAGCATGTTCACGAGTCCGCTAAAAAAAACAAAAGCCGGTTCACGAGTCGGAAAGGTCAAAAAGTTTTAGACCCAAACTCGACCCAAAAGCTAACCATATCAAAATTTTTTTACCCAAATCCAAACCTGTAACCGGGCTACATTGCTCCAAATACACCCCAAACGAAAAAGGGACGTTGCTAGTTTGGGGCAGGTAAGAGATTTTTGCCATCCTTTGATACACACGAAACTCTATCATGTATATTATTATTATTATATTGTACATTCTGATTTTCAGAATCAAGAGTGCCAATTTTGGAAGTATGTATGAGGTGTCAAATTGACAAACATATAATATTAAACACACAAGTCACATTGAAAACTATATAAATGTGAACATGTGATAAAGATTTGGTACACTGAATTTCTGGTCGGATAACTTTATATAAAGTAAAGAAGGACATATGTCTTTAAATTATTTTCTTACCTTGTTTGTAAGGACTTCGAATCATCTTTATGAGATGGCATGTGAAAGTTATTGGAAAAGTAAAAAATAATTAATTGAAAGTGTTACAAATTAAAGAGAGGGCAATCAACAAGTACATATATGTGTATCAAAAAATTGAAGTAGACTTGAGTTTGGTGTGTTGGCTCAGCGGCGGCAATCCACTTTGTCATTACTTGTCATGTACATCAAAGTTCGGCTTATGAAACCTTAAACTATGATAATTTTCTCTCCTCTTTCGTGGAGACTGCTCCTCCCTCTTTTGGAAGCTTTCATCTCGCTTTTGAGAGTTGTTTTTTAAAGTCTTGATCGAAAGAGTCCGATAGTGTTATATATACTTTTAATGTATATACATAATATGTCAAAGAAAAAGAATTGAAAAAGTACTAACAACTATAGAATGGTTATCATTGAAAGGCAATGAGTTTATGCGAGTAGAAAAGGACATTAACCAAAATTTAGCTTTTAATTATTATGATAATATAAGATACGTATGTATAATTACAGATCCAAACTCATAAAACTCTCCAGTAAGTATTGTGTAGTTGTATAGACTTGTTTAAACATACTCCAAAAATGTGGTTGTAAATGGACTAGTGCGTGAATGAAAGTTAGTTGGGCTGGCGGTTTTGAATAGTCCTACTTGGGTTCTATGTCTATGGCTGCAGTGATATATTAGTGCATTCAATACTCAAGTCAAATGAAATGGGTTGATGTAAGTCACAATCGACAGGACAAACATGGAGTATGCTTCTGATGGGTCTATCCTGTCTCTAGGTGCATTGCATTGTGGAATTGGCCCTATGTGGTTGTTTTTAGTGAACAACTTGCCAAGTTGGCTCTCAAAGACTTGAAAAATATTTGACCATATCCATTCCATGCATTGGAACGAAAAGGATTTTGGAAGAGAGACAATCCTAACAAGGTTTAATTAACAGAACTAGTTAATGTGAATATATCAACAAATTGAGTAGCTCAATCTGAACATTATTGTTAATTTTGGATAGTGTAAATTTGAAGATAATTACTTCTATTGTGCTTAAAATTAAAATTACAGATTAGATAAAAATTAAGTGATATATTTAAGGGTGATTTTATTGCCACCCGACAATTCACCCAAAAGTTTTCTTTCTACACCCAATACTTTGTACACCCATATAAAAAAGCTAAAACTAATTTTTTTTGTTTTTTGTCTTACACCCTTCAAAATGCCAAAACAACCCATACATATTATTCATGACTTTAATCATTATTTTTTTCTCGTCACACCCATTTAACACCTTCCATCTAACACTCATTTACAATACAATATTAGCTACTCATTTTTCGTTTTCTAGGAATTGAGTTTTTCATATATTATTTGGGTTCACTATCAATTCAGGATCTTACTTCTACTAAAAGAGTTCACCTGATGCTATAAAATACTTCCAGAATTGGGTGCACTATCAATTCAGGAATATTGGCTTTTATAACTGAAGCAGCATCTTTGGTACAAAACTCATGACATGAGACAAATCAGCACCCTACAAAACTGGCAGCCCATCAATATGCGAATTCAACAAGCCAATTCCTTAACTAATATGTGCGAACATCATTGTTTGCTGCAGTGGTTGAGCCGAGTTTTCCTCATATGTATGATCTGCTCTTTTGTGGGGCGTGTTGTACTTTTATTATTAAACAGACATTAATCTTATAAATTTCGATTAAAGAAAACGATAAGTCCATATAGTATGCTACTAATGAAGAAACTTGGCATACAAATAGTACAAACAATGGGGGGAGGAATGACTACAGGGGTGATATATATTTTATCATCGAATATACAATGCATAGACATACTTTTAATAAGGCAAATAATAAGGAAACTGTTGATAATTTGGCTTGTGTTCTCAGAAACAATAGGGAGAGAGGGGTGGGGTCTTTTGGCGAGGAAGAAAAATTAGCGTGACTGGGACGGCTGTTCAAAGGAGAGCATGATGGGAGAGGGAGTGAAAGTGATATCTGATATGGACTTTGCAAAAGATTTTTTTTTTCAATTGCATACAGAAATCCATATCATATATAAATTAGATTTTACAATATAATAATGAAAATAGATTATTATATTTAAATTTATTGTAATACAATATTTTCCCTTGTAATAATAAAAATAAAATAAATTTTATTTTTTGCTATCTTTTAATGTTTTATTATTTTTAAAAATTTTCTCATTTACCTAACAAAAAGGTTTAAATTTAACAAGATTTAACTTAGAAAAATTTTGCAAACATTCTCATTCAAGGGGAAAAAAAAGGGTTTATAACATGAAAATAGAAAAATATTTTTTTAACAAAGAATATGAAAAAAAAGTTAATTACATCTAAATTTATATCATAACTCCTTTTAGATGTTTACTATCTTTTGAATTTGTTTATTCTTTTTATATTTATTATGTGGTGAATTTTTAAAAAGTTATTTTTTTTTCATTAACTTATAATGGATGATATATGCAAGTAAAAGAGCCAACTCCCATTCCTTACTTTTGGGGATTTTTTAAAGTTGGCCAACATACATCACCATGGGAGAGTTGTCATCAATAAACTTGCAAAACACTAGATGTATCATGTAGGTTTTCGTTAGATATACCATTAAATGAAGCCAATATTAATGGATATATGCATTTCGTTAATGTGGCACGAGTGTGTCTAGCACCAAATGATTAAAATGAGAAAACAAAGAACTTTTGACTTGACATGTCAAAGTGTTAGTGACTTAAGCAATGCTTGAGCCAAGTTGAAGATTAGATCAAATAAAAGGCTGTTGGAATTCTTATGTATAAGGTAGTGAGCATCCAAAACGAGCATCTAAAACAGAAAACACCCATAAAGTTGCTATAGTTAAGTAGTCATTCACATAAAGAAAATGGCTAAACAGCAGCAGTCGACTAGCACCAGCTTGAAAGACAGTACAGTTACTCAACCGAAAAGTGGAAGCAAATACAACTGCAAACATGACAATGACACCTAGACAACAGACTTCATGTCTTACTTGCCATTGTTTCTTCAACCCATTTGGGAGGTGGCAATGAGAGTAACAAAGATAGGAGAAGACTCTAAACTGAGCCAAAATTTTATTTTGACCATCTTAGCTTTGAAAAAAACCAAAATCCATCTTTATTTTCTTTGCCCATCTTAAACCGAGCTAAGTTGACAGAAGATACAAAAAATTGGCTACAATTAATGAGATGATGCTACAACAACACTGACCTTCATGAGCCTATCCAGTTACTATATGATACTAAAGAAGACATCGGTGCTCAACGCATAGTATTTTTATATGATTTCAAATAACACATCGGAATTTGTAAAGATAATATGCTGTCCAAAGCAGAGTCATTGGCTCCGTGCATCCAACCTTGGCTATGTGATCTTGATGCTTTAGGAACTTGCTTGGGGCTAACTGAAGCTGAATGACCTGATGGAATCCGAGAGGAGGAATGGAATTGAGGTATCTTCCCATTTGAGAGGTTTTGCTTTCGAAACTTCTGATGTGATTGAATTATTGCTTTCAAGCGCCCCTTTTGGCTCACCACAAATGGGAAACCGACTGATTTAATGGTTACCAAGTGGTGCTTAGGGTCCTCAACCTCAACATATGAAGTAGCTGACTGCTGTGGCAATCTGCCTCGCTTCCATGAAAAGAATGAGTGTTGTAGCCTAGATGGAACCTGCAGCGTACCAGCAAAATAACAGCCATATAGTCTTAAGTTAAGGACTTAATTTCGTAAGTTCAAAAGCCAAAATAGAAACACTTCGCATGATATAACCTTTCTGACGATACAATTTAATTCAAATGAATAAAATCTCATCAAATCAAATGCCCACAACATTATCAGATCAATTGACAAAATCAATATCTGATGTTACACAATTCTCAAGAAATTTATCATGCATCTAAATAATTATTATTAAGTCAAAATTACTTCAGAATCAATATAATCTGAAAATACTCTTCCTTCCTTTTCCAAGAACATTTTTCTGAAGCTACATTGGTAAATAGTTATCAAACACAAATATATGCAATTTTGATCTTGATGACTTTCCAACATACTTTAATTGTCAAATAAAAAGAGAAACATAGATTACTATAAGATTTCATTAGTGCTGATAATGATGGTAAAACAAACTGCAAAGAGGACATTATTTGATACACCAACACATCAGTTTTCAAGAGATATAAGCCAATCTCCATTTGGTTCTTAATTTTATTCTCAATCAGAAATAAAAACAAGTTAAGGAAAATGAATTCACAGACAAAAGAAGACCTTTCCAGAAAGAAGGTGAACAAGCTAATTACAAATGACAACCACTAGGGCTAAACATGGGACCTTCAGGAAACAGTCTCCTCTCAAGCAAAAACAACAACAACAGATACAGAAGTAGCCCCCCATTCTGTGCTTAGACTCTCATCAGAATATTTTCTGTGTTTCTTTATCATCTGTCCATGTATAAAATGAAAGAATATGCATTGTATCTTCAATAATCAAACGTATATAACCTATATAGCTATACCTCCACCCATTAATAAGACCGTGTTTGTACTATTTGTACTACATCAAATTGTTCTCCAGTAGCATGTTATGGATAAGAGTACTCATTGACTCTTTGGTCAAAGTTCATAAGATTAATGTCTATTTAATAATAAAAGTAAAACCCAACCTGGAGCTAAATTACCAAGCGAAAAAATAGCAGATCATACAGTTTGAGGAAAAATCAGTTCAACCACCGAGAGCAAACAATTACACTGGCACAAGTTCTACTTAATTATTAATTTTAGTTAATCTATTTTGTTAGCCTAATCATAAATGAAAATCATCCACAGATGTAAACTCAAGATATTAAAACTTATCGGGTAGCAAATTACTTCTGTCAATGATTATTTCACTATATAGATTCCATTAAATTCAGAACTTACCGATGAAACAAGGCTACAAGAAGCAAAAGACAATGACAATGAGGAAAATGGAGATTCCCCAGGCTTTTTACTCTTATCGCCATTCTGTGTTGAGCTTTGATCCGCAGTAACAGTGCCAAAACTGGTAGGCGCATCATCGTCCTCTTCTTCTTCGTCTTCGTCTTCGTCTTCATCTTCCTCTCCATCTTTCCCCGCCACTTCCACTTTAACTTCATCTTCCTTCAGTACGGCTGTGGCATTCTCAGCTTGGCTGGCCAAAGCAGAAGTATCTTCTTCACCCTCCAAACCCGTTTCCATTTTCTTCTCATCCACTTTCTCTGTTAACCTCAATTCCTCATCCATTTCCTCAATAGCCTCTTCCAGACACAATTCAGCTTCCACTAGATCAAGTTCTTTTTCAAGAACCTTCATTTTCATCTCACTAGCATTCTTCTTTTCCTCAGCCCATTTTTCTATCTTATCAAACACTGGTTTAATTTTATTTTCCACCGCCAATACAAGACGCTTCCACATATTTGGCTTTTCCTCAACCTCTTCGTTTCCATAAAACTCATCAAAACCCAGTGGCAGAAACTCAATCTTCTCAGGGTCGAGTTCTTCCCCTTCTTTCAAAGTTGGCTGCCAAAATAATCGAATTCCATATTTCTCATCTTCAATATAATTTATTAATCTTCCAGTTGGTGTGTGTAGGATGAGGGGATTGTCAGTGTAAATAAGCTTTGATGGATCTTCAGGATCAGGCTCTGGTTCCTTGTTAACGACAACAAATTCAGGAGGTTCTTCTGTTAAGGTAAAATTCTAACAGACATCAGGCCTAGAATATGCATCTGTTTCTGAAAAACTAATAAAACTAGCAGCAAATGCATCTGAGAAGAGCCCGAAATAAGAATGCTAATTGTATAAGTCCAAACCACATTATTTTTAATCAAATGAAAACAAAATTACACCCTTTTCCTTCCTCTTACCTCAACCATTTTACACTAACTATTATCAGAAGATATAGATAAAAGATCAAAGATAGTTTGTCCTTTCGGCATGTAAGAAAATTATTTGCCTTTTTCATCACCCAAAATACCAAACCTTGATGTGAGTTGTTTGATCCCATGACCTATTACACAACAATACGAGGCCTTACACATTACTTGTCTCTCTAGAAATTAAACCAAGAAACCACTTGGTTCCAAGGAAGAAAGAATATAGGGAAAAACTAAAAGGAGAAAAAGCCCTTGACGACCTTGCTACCAGCATAGCAGATAAAAATTTTTGGATGGAGCCAAAGATGTGACATGTGAGTGTGTGTGTGAGTAGAGAGAGAGAGAGAGAGAGAGAGAGAGAGAGAGAGAGGAGGTGGAGATACCATTTTCCCACCAGTACTCAAGCTCAGCAGGCATAGGTATCCTAAATGGAGATTTGTAAAATGAGTTTAACCACATTTCTCGTTCCTGATCAACCTCATGCACATATAATTTCCAATAATCGGGGACCTGCCAAATTAAATACTCATTTCTCATTTCCTCATATGAGATGAAATTGAATCTACCATATAAAAAACAAAACTCAATTTACCTCATAAAACTGGTTAATGAAGCCAGGGGCCATCCATACGTCTTCCTCCTCATAAAAATAAGGATGTTGGGGATCACTGTAAGGACCCCACTGTTCTCTGACCACTGTGGCAGGTAATAACATACCAAGTCATTGGCAAAGAGGCGAAATTTTTAACGTAATTAGTGGGCAAAAAATTATTCACATGTTAAATTTAGTGAAAAAGCTACATATTTAGAAACATTGCTCAGTCCAGATCCAAGCATAAGAGCAAAACTTGACCTAAAGAATGTCTAAAGCTCCATAAAGGGGTTTTCTGATGATCTGCCTTCTTAGCAACCCATATAGGACAATGTAGGAATGTTTTTAATTATTCAACGGAACAGCATCTCAGAAATTCAATAGCCATCTTTACACATGAATCAGTCATCACTTATATGCATTGAACATCCTGCTAGAACATCATGAATCATTGTATAAAAAAAAGAACAAGAAGAAGATGAATCAAGCATCACATATGTGCATAAAAAATTAACAACTATGATGATAATGCTGGCTATACAAACATAAAATGCCCAGGGTAATATTGTCCCTCTTCCATATTGCATATCATATTTCTTCAGCACTTGATTACCTAGTACAAACTGACAAATTTTCCTAAGAAGCTATGGGGTTTAACCGTGAACATTCTAAACAACACAGTGCTTGGCAACTGAAGATGGCTCTTACGATACAAATGAAAATTATACATACTTCCATCTGGTTTGTTAACAAACATTCGTGCTTTAGCAGCAGCTACTTCTGCAAGACCTGCATGCAGCTGAAAGACCCCATACTATGAGCAAAATATTCTTCTTATCTTTCCTCAATAAAATTCATAAAAGAGTAAATAGCTTAATATACCGCAACAGTTTCTTCATCACAACCCTCAGAATTCTCCAATAGTTCCCCGAAGTAAAATCTACCCTGCATGTATATAAAAACATAAAGCTGAGTTTTCAAGCCAATATGCATCAGTTTAAGTAAATCACTCTTTGGAAGGAGGTTATTTAACAAGGCAAATCCGTTATAAAAGCTCCACCACACAATACACATGGACATCCACCCAAAGCATAACATCATAAATCATTGATGCTTTCTATGAATATTACTTAATTAAAACCTTTTTATCTGTAATTTTGTCATAATACATTCAGATCTTATTTTTGCAATGGCACTATTTATAAGATAATGGGATGTAAGAAGTATACAATATCTAATACCATATTGCATCCTTAATAAATCGAAGGTGAGCCCCCAAGTCCACAAAGTTTAATAAAGGACAACATTAAAGTATCGGTGCTAGTATTTGCAAGACCTACATATAGGGGGCGCTCATTGACTTCATATAAACCACATCCATGCACTCGACCATGCTTCCACTGACCAGCATAGCGGTACCGACCTTTCTCCCTGGAACAAATACACTATAATCAATAACATTATAAAAAATAGCTTGGCACGAAAAAGAAAAAACAAAAACACATAATGTTTCCAGGCCATATATGAAATTGGAAATCTCACCAACTAATAACTTCTTATAGATACCTCTTGTTAGACCAGAAGACTGTGAGCTTAAATTCATCAAACTTTTGATTAGGTAATTTTAAATGAGGAAAGCTCGATTTTGATCCTAAACTATTATATTGTACTGGTATTTTAATAACTCATCACTAGTAGCCTTAAGATATAGCATAAGTGCCTTGGTAGTTGGCACACATCAAAGAAACATGTATTCATATCAAAACATGGATAGCAAAGACAATGAGACAGAAAATGCACAATGGAAGGAATAAATTAAACAAGAAAGGAAAAAACTACTATACTTGAAATTGAGAAAAAGAGAAGAATAAGACAACAACTTGAAGATAAATCTTACGGTTTCGTCCCAAATTGCTTGACCCACTCATCATTCTCATAAAAAGGGATTTCATACGCCCCGTCGGCCAAACGAATGCTATCTTCAACATCCATCTCTAGCCATCTTCTGTCTTCTGGGGACATAAAATCTCTTTTTATAATTTTCCCTTCAGCACGCATCTTTTCTTCAAGCCTTAGAAAATAATCAACCAGCAACTCAATTCATTTAGCTTAAACAGAAAATAATCGACCACATTTTAGCCACCATGTTAACAGCATGACAACACAGTAAAAAGGTTGGATCAATAAACATACTTGGAACCTGGAATAGGCTCTATATCCGGTATGTCAACCTCAACAACCCCATGACCCTCCATATTGTTCTGAAGCCATTCCCCTTCATACCTGAAAGAAACATTCACGTTAACAAAAACATAACTAGTCCACACCAGAGCTCTAGTTTAGACATCACCAACTCAAATATATAAGCAAGCGAAACATACACACATATCCACAAACCTAAAGATAGAAAGACAAGCATAGATGATAGACAAACCTGACTAGTCCATCCTCTGCAACGTAAACACCTTTCCCATGAGCTAAGTCATCCCAAATAGTTCCTTCATACCTTAAACACAAACCATAACACACAGAATAAACTAACAGCTACATAACATATAATTCAATAACTTCAACCACATAATTGTATCAAATGACAAGTAAATAACAAATAGTACCTTATACCTTAAACAGAAACCATAACACACATAATAAAGTAACAGCAACAACAAAACATATCATTCAAAAACACCAAAACGCTGACTTGAACCACATAATGACAAGTAAATAACAAGATATGAACATACGTGCTTCCATCAGGGAAAATGTAGCTGACCCAAGTGAGGAACTCCTCGATCCTATCCAACTCCTCGACCACAGCCTTCGGAGTGGCAATGTCGTAGTGATTATCAGGTATGGCAGGATAAGGCTTTCGATAAGGCAAATAAAAGGGGGCAATGGGGGGTTCACGACCAGCTTTCCTTTCGTTTTCCATCACCTTCCAGTCCTTCTTATCAGCCCAAACCGGGTCCCAACCGGGTTTCGTGAACTCCAGAGGAGCATCAGCCCATAGCTCCCTCAAGTCCTCCTCCGTCCACTTCTCTTTATCTTCCGGGAAATCGAATAGGTCCTCGTGAAACTCCACTTCCTCGTCCTCTTCGTCTTGTTGCTCCTTGTATGATTTGCTGTTGAGCAGTCTCATGTAGCGCCGAATGTTGGTTTCCGCTGTGTTGTCCCACGCTGGTGGCTCGTCCCCCGGACGTAGAGTGGCCAGCTCCTCGTTCTCGCCTGCGGAAACATAGTACTCTTCGCCGTCGGAGGAGTCGGGTTTAAATTTGGCGTCTGACAAGTCGGAGTCGGTGTAGGAGTTGGAGTCGGAATCGGAGTCAGTTGGAGCTTGGTCTTGCTCTTGGTCCTTGTTAGAAGTATTATCTTGTTGTTGTTGTTGTTGGTCTTCTTGGTTAGACATTGGAGAGTGAGAGAGTGAGCAGATAAGATGTGAGAAATGAAGACGAGGTTTACGAAGAAAATGTGACGGACTAATCTCTTCTCTTTTTAGCGGAAAAGGGTTTTGGATTTTTTTTTTTGTTTTATTTCTTGTTTTATGTTTTATTATTATTATTATTTTTGTTTCTACTACTTCTTGACTGTTAATAGTAGAAATACAATATGTTAAAAAATCATAATAATAATAATAATAATAATAATAATAATAATGTAGAGATGCACCCAAAATTTAAGATGGAAAATTAGAATTTAGAAACAAATCCATGGTGTTTTTTGGTTTTTAGCTTTTTGTTTTTTGTTTTTAATTTTTTTTTATGTAGATGTGGTGTTTAGAAGTCTTTACGACTTTTTAATTTAGATTTTTGTGAATTAAATTTGAAAAAGTTAAATGGGGATTTTTAACTGAATTTTTAGAAAAAATTTTGTGTGAAAGAAAATAGTTGATGATTTTATTTTAAAGAGTATTCTGAATCCGATACTGTTGTTTTGTATTAAGGTTGTACAAGAGGATTTTGTTTTTGTTTTTGTGTTTTTTTTTTTTTAATGGAATGTTTTAAAAATCATTTAGCTGAAAATAGCGTTTTTGATTTGTTATTTTCGTAATACATAAAAACTTATGACATTGTTCTCTAAAATAGTAACTTAAAGAGATAGATTAAAAAAAATATATATGTGAAAGAAGCAAGTTACGATTCAAAGTTTTTATTTTTATTTTTTATGTTAGAAATATAGTTATTGGAACTTATATCGTTATTTCATAATTAAGTTTAAGGTAAATTATAATTATAAAAAACTTCCAAGATCAATTTAGAACTTTTTTATTTTACTGGATAAAGAAAATGATTGAATTACCCTTGAACCTTTAGTAAACTGTTAAATCTAATGGTCTGACTATTAACAAAAAGGCATGTTTATATAATTAATGATAAAAGTTGAATATTATGCGTTTTGTTATACTTATAATGAGTTCATATTTGCCTACTAAAATGTAAATTGTAATAGATATTAATTAGGTGTGAAGAATAATCATTAAGAACACCCACCACTCTTTAGTAGAAGTTGTTGAGTATTTACCTTAACTCTAAGACAATGTTTGGTGCATGAAATTTGAGGTGGGTTTGAGATTTAAAATATCTCAAATTCTTAAGACTATGTTTGGCATGTGTGATTAGAAGAGAATAAATTGGATTGGATTAAAATGGAATGAATTCGATTGGAATGAAATGAATTGGATTGGATTAGAATAAAAAATCATCATCTCATGTTTGGTAGAACTTGAGATTTGATTAAAAATTATACCATATCATGTTTGGTATAGGTTGAGATTAGATTGAAACAAAATTAATTTAATTTTTTATTATATAAAATTAATTTTATAAAAAAATCTAAAAAATAAAAAATCAAACATCATCTCCCACAATTCATCAGTATTAAAAACCATAATTCATCAATATCACTATCTCTTATAATTCAACATCATCAACTTACAGTTCATCAATACATTAATCCAATTCATCATCATCATCATTTCCCACAATAACAACAACATGATCAACAAAATCAAAATATCCTAACATTAACCCAAAAAAAAAAAAAAAAACTCATAACAGAGGTTTTGTTCGAACCTAAAATCAAATAGTTTTGGATTCATCGTTGAACCCAGAACCATCTGGTTCTAGATTCGACGGTTCTGGGTCGTCGAACCCAAAACCAGATGGTTCTGAGTTGTCCTAACATAGAAGAAAAAAAAAAGAAGAAAAAGAAGAAGAAAGGGTGATGAGAGATGGAATGAAGGTGCGAGAAAGAGAGAAGAGAAAGAAGATGAGAAATGACAAATCTCATCTTATCTAAAGACATGGTTTTTGTTGAGATTAAAGAATCCTAAAAGAATAGAAAACGAGAGGAGTTTACGATTCAAAGAATCTGAATCCCATTGCATTTCAATTGGTCTTGAAACATGATATTTAAGTAGTTTGAGATTTCTGAATCTCGAACCCACTCTCAATCTTATGTGCCAAATACTGCCTAAATCTCATTTTTGAAGTGGCAAACTTGAGAATAAAATCTCAATCTCGTCTTTATTTCAATCTCATTCTTATGGAAATGTTGAATCTCAAACTTCACCATAAGATTCAATGGAAATGGTTTTCTCTCTCTCCTCATCAATTGTTTCTTCTATCAACCTCATTTATTTAATTTGCTTCTCATGTACTTTGTGAAATTAATTTTACTATATGCAAACAAAAATTTGGAAATTATGTTATTATTTAAATAAGAATTATTCCAAAATTAATATTAATTTACTCATACTTTAAAATAATATAATTCTAAAAAAAACCAATATAACTTTTTAGAAAAATGATTTATAGGATTGATTTTATTTAAAGCATTATTAACTTTATGTATAATCTAAGCTAGGTTCTATAATAATATATGTAAATTAATTTTATTCCAATCCAAACTCAACCTACATTTTACAATTTAAAATTAATCATTGTATTTAAATTAATAAAATATTTTTTCTCTCTTTTTTTTTATAGATTTTTTATAAAATTAATTTTCAAATTAATTTTAAATATATAATAAAGTATTTAAATTAATTTTATTTCTATCCAATCTCAACCTATACCAAACATAATAATGTAACATTTTTAATCAAATCTCAAGTTTTATAAAATATGAGATAGTGATTTTTCATTCTAATCCAATCAATTTCATTACAATCCAATCCATTCCAATCTCGCATGCCAAATACAGCCTAAGAGGTCAAACTATGTTTGGTGCATGAAATTTAAGATGAGTTTTGAGATTCAAAATATCTCAAACTCTCAAATCTCATATTTGAAGTGACCAACTTGAAAATAAAATCTTAATTTTATCTTCATTTCAATCTCATTCTTATGGAAATGTTGAATCTAAAACTTTACCATGAGATTCAATGTGAATGAATTTTTCTCTCTCTCCTCATTAATTGTTCCTTCTACCAACCCCCTTTATTTTTCTCTCTTTCCATTTATTTTTGTGTGTAATGGAAAGCATAAAAATATGAATATGTAATAATATAATTCTAAAAAACATCGATATAACTTTTTAGAAAAATGATTTATAGGATTTATTTTATTTAAAACATTATTAACTTTATGCATAATATAAGCTAGGTTATATAATAATGTATTTAAATTAATTTTATTCCAATCAAACCCAACCTACATTTTGCTATTTAAAATTAATCATTGTACTTTAATTAATAAAATATTTTTTCTCTTTTTTTTTTTTAGATTTTTTTATAAAATTAATTTTAAGTATATAATAAAATATTTAAATTAATTCTATTCCAATCCAATCTCAACCTACACCAAACATAATATGAGACATTTTTAATCTAATCTCAAGTTTTATCAAACACGAGACAATGATTTTCTAATCCAATCCAATCCATTCATTTATAATTCAATCTATTCTATTTCATTTCAAACCCGCGTGCCAAATAGAGTTTGAAAGATTCAAGTCTTACTTTTGTCTTTATCCATCTCAGCAGGTTTTGATAATTTTCTGATCCGTAAGATGTTAACGTTAAAAAAAAAAAAAAAAAAAAAAAAAAAAAAAGCTTGCTATGAACAATGATTTTACAATTTTTATATTTGAACGGTACACTCTCAAATTGGATTAGCATTAGAACGATGCTCTAATAAGCATAGTATCAACACAAGATGACTGAAGTGGAGTAACCCACATTACTGAACACAACCCGGCAGGGGTTCGCAGTGAAGCAAGCTGACTTTGGATTTTGGTTTCCATGTAAAACCTAGATGCCATTAGAAACCCAACCAAGGTTCAGTGGGCTCCGTTATAAACTTTTCAAACAAAAGACCCACAAAGCATATGAACCCGAATGACAATCCAAACCCACAATTGCATTTCCAGCAAGTAACGAACAATTTAAAAAAAAAAAAAATGTTACCTACAAGAGAAGCGATTTTCCATTCCCCTTCCAATTTTTTACAAGGTTTCAACTTGAATTCACATTATCGAAATGTTTATTTTGATTTTTGGGAAGACTACAAATCAACTTACCATATTATTTGAATAAAATTTTTGGACAAATTTTTAGAAAGTATTGTATGCTACTATGATCTAGGTTTGGAAATATAATACCACACTTCCATTTAAAAATAACAAAATAACTTACTATAATTTTGGGGCACTTATCACTTGCGCATAGCTTTTGCTAAATATTTAACGGATGTAAATATTAACGTTAACGGTTTTTCAAAATAGTATAATTATTCCCTACAAACAGCCTTTTGTAAATATAAGGATCCAAATGTTAATGTTAACTCCTTTTTTAAAATGTAATGACGAACATCCAATACTTTTATTCAATTTTTATACCCAATTTTATGTAACATGGTAGTTCAATTAAAAATTTGAGTTTGAGATTAACAAGGTAGTTGATGTAGCATATCAACTGCCACATAAAATTAAATAGATAAGTTGGACAAAAGTATTGAATGTTCAACATTATTTCCACTTTTATTAATGTTAACACTTAACGGTCTTTTAAAACACAAAATTTAATGTTACAATTGGTCCGTAGAAGTTTATAACGTTGCAATTTCAAATTCAAGCAAAAAATTTTGATTCATTCTAGAAGTAACTATATATATATATTCATACAAGAAACTTTTACAATTAAGTGATTAATCATATATTGCTTTAGAATGTTGTTTTTCTAATAATTTCTTATCAAAGTGTGTGATCCGAGTTCTTCAATCTCTTACAAATTTAGGTATTAATAAAATAATAAATTAAAAGTTTTAACAAATTTAGTAAACAATGTAATAACAAATCAGAAATTTGGTTCTATTCTAGGAGTTCGATATTAATAAAGGCACCCTTTATAATACAAATCTTATTTATAATATTGAAATTCATATAAAAGGCCCTTACAGTTCAGTGATTGATCATATTGCTTCAACATGTCTCTTTTTTGTAATTCTCGTACATGACATATCTTATAATATTATACTTCATTATTAACAACTCTTATAATTATTTAAATACAATATGCTCGCAACTTAGTTTAATATCAAGATAACATTGTTTACTTAGAGCAATAGCACAATTTAAAAAAATAAGTTTCAAATATTTTGACAAGCAATCTGATATAATACGCTCATAATTATGACATCATCATTTTTACTCAATTTCGCTTATTATCCTACCTTGATTTTTATGCTATCTAAGAACCGTAGATACACTAGATGCAAAATAGAGAATTGTAAGAATTTGATGGAAAGTTGCTCACCTTAGTACCAATGTAGTTGTGAACTCGTTTTAAAGCCGTTCATACTCATATTAATAAAATTGTAGATTCCTTTTTTTTTTTTTGAAACTGGTTATATCCTCTTTTATTTTCTACCAATAATGCCGTGGAGTCCTTATGTGCCCTATTGCATTCTTCGATAACGTTTCCTCTCTTTGTTTTCTGCCAATAAAATTGTGGTCTCATTACATGTTTTATGATCACCTTCGTACCAATGTAACTGTGAATTCGTTTTAAAGCCATTTACACTTATATCAATAAAAATGTGGATTCCTCATCACATTTTTCGGTTATATCCTCTTTTATTTTCTACCAATAATATCGTGGATTCCTTACGTGTCCTATTGCATTCTTCAATCACCAATAAAATCGTGGACTCCTTACGTGTTTTACGATCTCATTTTCTAGTGATGCTATTCTCTTACATTTTCTAGTCACATGGATTCGGTTTAAAGCTCTTCACACTCATACCGATATAAATGTGAAATCATCTCATGTTTTTCAGTCACATTTTCCTCTCACTTTTTCTATCAATAGAATTATAAATTCTTAATGCGTTTTATGGTCACATTTTCCTCTCTCGAGTGTTTAAAATGCAATGAATAAAAACAAGAGAAATTAGTAACTAAAACTAGTTTAAAGGTCACTTTGGTTTTTCACTTGTCACTTAAATGGGTTTGAGTTAATCACTTTATGTTATTTTTATTTTTTTTAAATGGTAAAATAATTTGAAATTGCTAAAAAACCAATTTAAATTAAAAAGTTTGAAATCCTAACTTATCACTTAACATCTAATCAGTTTAATCATAATTAATATACTTTCTTCCATAATTACACTTCTAAAAGTAACATACTTTCAATTTTATTTTCATCATATATCAATTTGCATACGTTAGTAGTAAATTGAATCTTTATATTTCGTAGTAATTTTAATAATATATATTTTCTAATTTAAAAAGAAGACATTTATAATTTTAAGTTGTATGAACATAATAGTTTCTTTAAATATGATTAAATAAATTAATATATATTTATTATTATCAATAAAAATTCATTTATGAAATATTATAAGTACATAGACAATTTTTGTGTAGGATAATTTGGTAAGGTCAATATTTTGTAATTGGTTGTATCTGATGACAAAATACTATTTGGATGTAATTGAATTATAATTCAAGTTCAGCACTGATTCATGTTAGAAGTTGTATCGTTGATATTCAAGCGATGATACTTCATAAGGTAAAATATATAAGTTCTCAATTTTCTAAAAGAATTAGGATGCACATACATATACATGAATTTGCATCTCATTTATTTTAATTTACATAAAGTGTATTTTGTGTTTTTAGTATTGTTTTGTTTTACTTGAAAAAATATTTTTTGGAAACCATCTCGAAAGTTTTTATTTAAAAGTACTGTTTTGGAAAGTTTACTTAAAAAAATTTGAAAATTGTTTGAAAAGTATTTTGTTAAAAGAATATCTATTATTAAGATGTTTGTTAATAGTTTATTAAGTTTATTTGTTTTGTTTTGAAAAATAAATTTTTTGTCAGTGCTTTCGGTAATCTGCCAACCAAACATTAAAAATTTCCTATTTTTACTTTTGCATTCCTATTTCGTGTGGGTTATTTTGACTCACTACTAGGGTTTTCTTAACCTATAAATTGGAGTTTATTCTTGGTCAAAAACAAAGAGAGCCACTATTTAGATTTTGCATTCATTGAGTTGTCTATTTTTTGTTCATTATTTTTAAGTTAGATTTTTTTTTTTTTTGAGATAATTTTTAAGTTAGATTTTTGCTTGTGTGATTTATTGTTCTATTCTGCATAGAATATATAATCTTGCATCTTATCTGTATGTGCATGCATTCATAAGCACTTAGATAAGTCTTTCAATTTATTAAGATTTTATTTATTATTTTTTTTAGGGAGTTGAAGAAAACAAATTAAAGGTTGTTGATTCATGTAGAGACAATCTAGGATAGTCGGATATAGAGAAGATATTGTGTATTTATATTGTATATCGACTCGTTTTTTTTTATATAAAATGTTATCTATTGAAAAAAAAAAACTTTCTTAACAGTATTAGTGTAAACCTTTTTTTTTTTTTTTTAATATAAAAAGTCATGATTTAATATATATTGTGTATTTATATTATTATTTTTTTTTTTAAGAATAGTATAAAATACTTTTTACCTTACAAAAGAGAATAAGAATGAAATTCTCAAATGATTTGGGAGAAATGAGATTCTCATTCCACAATCTCAAATTCATATAAAACCCATAATTTCATTCTCATTACATAATAGTTTTATAGCATGTAAACATCGTTAATAATTTTCATTCTCCATTTCCATTTCTTAATCCATCAAATAAATATACCATTAAAATGTTTAAATATAAATTTAGGGGTAATTAAAAAATCATGGAATTTGCAGAAATTACTCCAGCAATGGAATTGGATGCATTTTAAGATGAGATTTTTGAAAAAAAAAAATCATAACAAACCTTGTCTTACCCTATAGATTTCATATAGAATTATAATAAAATTTATATGGAATCTATGAAAATCTGAAAACTTCAATGAAATCTATCAATTACAAAAAAAAAAAAAAAAGCACCAAACTCTAACTCTAGATTGAATGTATAGTTTAGTTAACTCTAACTAACTTTAACTTGAATATACCGTTTAATTCCTGATTTAAATGTAAAGTCCATATACTTTGATTTTATTTAGTAAATCTTTCCTTTCTAAGGATTTTTTATTAGCAAATACGTCATTTATGGTACGAAATCTCACTTATAATATTGAAATTCATACAGAAACTCTTACATTTACATGATTAATCATATTGCTTCAAAATATTGTCCTTTTCCAATAATTTTGATTTCGGCGTGGAGTCCATTATTTTGATTTTCAATCAGATTTAGTTAAACAATATAATTACAAATCAAGAAATACAACAAATTTAGTAAACATTGTAATAACAAATCACAAATTCCAACAAATTTAGTAAATACTGCAATAGCAAATGAAAAATTAGGTCTTCTTCTAAGGATTCCCTAGTAGTAAAAAACCCCTCTATGACTTCTCGGAAAAAAAAAAAAACCCCTATATGATACATCATCACACTTATAATATTGAAATTCATACAAGAAACTCTTGTAGTTGATTAATTAATCATATTGCTTCATCATGTTGTCTTTAACTCTTTTAGTAATTTTCATACATGATAATTCTTTTAATATTATACTTCAGTTATTTTAAAACTCTTAGGATTATGGTATACAAATCAATACAATGTAAATTAACATAATGTTCTCAATTTAATTGAGTTAAAAAAATGTTCTCAATTTAATTGAGTTAAAAAAAGAAAGTTCTCAATTCAATTTAATATCAAAATAGCATTGTTTATTTAGAGTAGTACCACAATTAAAAAAAAACAAAAAATTAGATTCAGATATTTTTCCAAGCAATGTGACATTACACTCATAATTTCCAAATTACATTTTTTGTTCAATTTTGCTTATCTACATTGTTTTTTCTTTATTTCTATACAAGAATGATAGTTATAATGGGAAGTAATTGTATGGATTTACTGTAAAAACCGCTCACCCATGCCAATAAAACTGTGGATTTGGTTTAAAACCGCGCATGCTTGTGCAAAAAACCGCGTATACTTGTGCAAATAAAACTATAAACCAATAAGACTGTGGATTTAGTTTAAAACCGTGCATATACTTGCGCAAATAAAACTATAGATTCTCGCCGCTTTTTCGGATCACCTTTTGTAGTCACATTTTCCTCTCTAGGTAACCTTTTCTGATCATATTTTCCTCTCAAGTTTCCAATCACGTTTTCCTCTCTCAAACCTTAAAATTGGAAGGAATAAATATAAAAATTTGGGATACAATAAATAAATTTTTACCATTGAAAATTTTCTAAATCACTTTGAAGGACTGAAATTTGTGTACCACGTACATGTTAACCACGACATCATTAAAATAAAAAAAGTTGGGAAAAAATAGGAATTTCATGGCCTTAAATAGAGTGCCAAACTTGTTGGCCAATGGTTACACTCCACGTCAGTGATTAGAGGCCTTAATCAGCAATGCCAACACTGTCATTATTTCCTTTCTGGTAATTTTTCCAAATTTGTCACTCACATCATCAATACTTGAGTTTCACTCAACTTACCCTAGTTAAGATAAATTTTTTCAACCTCAAACCTGCTTTCAGGGATTCTGATTCTCTGACTATTCAATACCAACGATATAATAACTGCAGGTTTTGTGACACACTACAAATCAAACACCTACTCACTCTAAACCACCTATACCTGCACCAACAATCTCTTTCCTGCTCTCATTCTTTTGCTGCCTAAATTGTAAATCATATATCAGTTTTTCTGACCCTATTTTGTTTCGATCACTTAAAGGTCAGTTTTTTTGGATACTGGTTGATGGATATATATATATATATATATATATTTTTTTTAATGTGTTTTTATAAATATGAAAACCGCATTGTCTATTGTTGTCTGCGAACAGGGTTGATTATGGTTTGACGAGTCCTGGTTTGACAGGGAAGGATGTCTGAGTACAAGTTTTATCAGAGGAAAACAAGTGATGGTATTGACAAGCGTTCATGGGTTCCAGGGACTCCTGCAAAAGTGTTTCCTGTGAGAAGGCCGTTGGAGATAAACCCTGTTTGTGATTTCCGGGCATGTAATGAGGCACCAGAGAGGCAGAGTGGTGGAGCAGGATCAGCAGGCCTCCGTTTGTACTCTTCTGGGTTGAAGATAGATTTGAACAAAAGCTGTGATGAGTGGCAGGATTTTGATGGTCGTTTTAAGGAGGCTTCGGCTCAAAAGAGAGTTGTAGATTATCCTGGAATGGAACCAACAAGCTTTGGTTTCAATGATGGTATTGTAGAAGTTGGTGCAGTGCCTCAAGATTCAAACCTTTTGAGTCCTGCAGGGTCAAATGAATGTTTTGATGATATGGCATGGTGGCGATTGGCTGAGATTCCTTTCACTGAGCTTTTGACTTCATGCACACCGGCTTCTCAGGAATCTGTAATTTCAACAGCACAAGATGTAGCTGTCGACAGGACGACTGTGAATAGCCAGGTAGACAAAAGCACGAAAGAGTCTGATCTGGTGGTTAAAGATGCAGATATATCGGTTCCAGGAACTTTTGCTGAGGTATTGAGTTCTACTACAGTGGATGTTTCGGTATCTCAGGATTCTGCAAATTCAACAACGCATTCGGCTGGTACTTGCTCTCCTGTTATGATTTTCCAGGGGGTTGAGAGGAGCACAACTGAGCCTGGCAGAAGTGATGTTTTGCTCGGTCATAGCCAACACTTGACAGAAAACATGCAAAAGGATACAAGAAATGCAGGAAACATGCAGGCTCATAACAACACTACCCCAGAATCCTCCGGTTCTCAATGTGAGTGATCTGAATTATTCTCTTGGATTTCGCTTTTACTTTCTATTTCTTAATATTCAATGCTAGATAAAAACACAGTATCATGTGATTACAAAGTGAAAATCTCTGCTGTTGTTGAGAGTGATATTGCATATGAATTGATATTTTATCATTTTATGTGTGTTTGAGATTGAAATTTGTGATGCAGATGGCCAGCAGAAGGCGCAAGAGGATGTGGTTTATGAAATGGGGGCTGAAAATGCTATTAGGAAAGGAGAAAAGAAAAGAAAAATAAAACTGAAGCCTAAAAGGAAGAAGCACAGACCGCGAGTGGTGGATGAAAATAAAAAACCGAAGAAAGTTGCACAACCAAAGACACCGAAGGCTGTGACTCCCAAGCGGCCGTCTTCAAAAGAAAACTTGGCAACTAAGAAAAGGAAGTGTGTAAGAAAAAGTGGCCAAGGTGTTTCAATTTCAGATGAACCTTTGCCCAAGAGAAGACAGGCTGCAAAGGAAACCAGCCAAAAAAATGAAAAATCATGTAAGAGAGCCTTGGATTTTGATATGGACAACCCACCAACAAGTGCTTATCAACTGGAAATTGAGATGGTAGATGAATGTGTCAACTCCAGGGAGCAATGTGAAGAATTTTTTTGTAGAAAGTGGAAGAAAATTAGGAGCAAAAGGAGAAGGAGATTGAACATATTGTTCATGCCAAAGTTAATCTTGGGCTGTGCAGGAATTCAAAGGAAAAAGAAGAGGTCAAGGAGGAGGAGGATCAGTAGAAGCAACCTGGCTCTATTACTTGCCCTTCCAATATGTGACCAGCTTCCTAGGCTTTCTTTCAATGGAGCACGAAGTAATGGAAAGGAAGAAACTGAGGCTATCTGTCTACCTGAAGCCATGAAAAAGATCATGCTCATTAATTATTACCATGAAAGGAAGGTAATGGAGAGTTGGAGAAAGAAGATGGAAATGGCTTCTGTTGATTTGGAACCTGACAACAATAAATCTGAAGGCAGCCAATTGGAGAATGAGAATTGTTTGTTCGCTGCCAAACATAGAGGTACTTCTTGTTCACTGCCAAATAACTCTACACATTGTTTATGATTATAGTATGTCTAATCATTGTTACATATTGTTGCTACTTTTATCTTGATTATAGGTTCACAGAGAGTCACACAGGAAGACAGAATTGATTCTGCTGTGCAGGCATACCTTCAGGAATCTGAAAATTTTGGGCTCACCGTGACATCAACAAGTATATGTCTTTTGCCTAATGTGTATATCACGAGTTTGTTCATTTACCGCAAACCATTTTCTAGTGGTGGAGCTCTAATATTTTATTTTGATCTCAATTTAGGTTCACAAGAAGCCTTAAAAGGACAGAGAATAGATTCTTTGAATCAGAAAGTCCCTCCTGAGCCTAACTATATGTCGCTTGTAGTCAGAGCAATGGGTATTTCTATCTTCTATCTTAGTTTCATTTTCAAGAGACATTTAAAGTATGACAACTCTAACAGCAACATTAATCCTGATGCAGGTTCTCAAGAAATCTCTCAAGAAGAGAGAAATAATTCTGTCACTGAGGGAGCTGAGTCCAAAGAAATCATTCTCCTCACTAAGAAATTTAGCCTTTTAAAGGTAAAAGGTAGAGGTGGGCGACAAAAGAAGCAAGGTCGTATTCAAGGTCCTAACAGTGACAATGGCACACTGGTTCCCTACCAAGAGCAACCTGTTAGAAATCGGAAACGGATAACAGCAAAAGTTGACCTTGATCCTGAAACAATGAGGGTGTGGAATAGGCTAATGAACATTGAAGACGCTAATGAAGAGAAAATAGATCCAGAAAAGGAGGAACGGTGGAGAAGAGAAAGAGACATCTTCCAAGGAAGGATTGATTCGTTTAGGGCTCGTATGCATCTAATTTTAGGTAACAGCTCAGAATTTGCAATTTTTCAAACCAGTTGTCCAAAACAATTATATTGAAAAATATATATAGTGACAGGTTAATACTTTGTGGGTATGATAGGTGATCGACGTTTCAAACCTTGGAAAGGATCTGTTGTCGATTCAGTTGTTGGAGTGTATTTAACTCAAAATGTGTCTGACAATCTCTCAAGGTATTTTCTTCTTTACTGGCTCTCAATTACATAAAATCAAGTAGCAATGACTTATTTTTTTAAAAAAAAAAAAAAAAAGTAGCAATGACTTAATAAAACTATTCAAACTTACCATTTCTATTTCAGCTCCGCTTACATGTCGCTTGCAGCTAAGTATCCCCTGCAAACAGCAAGGAACAACACAGGAGAAGCATACAATCTTGAAGGGAACATGTATTTTGTCACTGAGCCTGAACCAGATAGGAGCTGTGAATTGAATTACAGAATACAGCCTATGGATTCTGTGATTGAAGGGAAGTATATAGTCAAAATGGATGAAGGCTCTTCTAATGTTCATTCGACTGACAGAATTCAACTATCTACTGCCTTGAACACCAAGGCAGATTTTGCATCTCGAAGTAAAACCTGTAGTCCTGGTAGCTATAGCGGTTTTAAAGAGCTGCCAGTACTTGAAAATATTATCTTGCCGCAGAATTTACATCATGACGGAGGCATGATATCTTCCTGCGAGGAGGGCCAAGGAGATATGCAAACAACTTCAACAAAGATGGATTATGGAAATCAAGAATCGACGTCAGGCAGTATTAATGGTGACTGTCGACTGATCTTCCTGTCAAATTCTTATGATCCCTTGGAAAGGACAATTTCTTCTACTGATCAAATGCAGCAAGCTCATCATGGATACCAAGGATTGACACCAGGAAGAGTTAATGAACTGAAAGTTGATCATGGATTCACCTCTCAGTCAGATTCCAATGATTATGTAGACTTATCAGTTTGCTCATCCAATTTAGAAAGCTGTACAAGTCATGTACAGCAAGCTCAGGATGCCACTAGCCTGAGCAAGAAGACCCGGAGAAAGGCAAAAAATGCAACCCTTAGAGAAAAGAAGAAGGTTATTCAAGAACCAAAAGGCTGGGAACTGTACCGGAAAATGTATTCTAGTGGTGAGCAAGCAAGCAGTGATCACACTGATTCTGTGGACTGGGATGCAGTTAGGCTAGCAGAACCAAGTGAGATTGCAAAAGCCATTAAAGACCGCGGCCAGCACAACATAATTGCAGGAAGAATTCAGGTGCAAAAAAGTTTCTATTATGGCATGATGGAGCTTATAGGTTAAAGGTTGTCTTTCTCCTTTTTTTTTTTTTGCGCCTCATTTGTGAAATTATTACCTTTTGCAGGACTTCCTCAACCGATTGGTTAAGCTACATAATGGCATTGACCTTGAATGGCTAAGAAATGCTCCACCTGAGATTGTGAAGTAAACTAACATAAGTTTTAATTAAAGGTATTTCTGGACAGTGACTTAAATTTGAGATATAATGTGTTCAACTTTATCTGCTGTTTTAGGGAATACCTGTTGGAAATTCCAGGATTGGGGCTGAAAAGTGTGGAGTGTGTACGGCTTTTGTCACTTCAACATATTGCCTTTCCTGTAAGATATTATCGAAAGTTCTATTGATTTACCTGGTAATGAGGTTAACCTATATGCCTGAAACCTATTTTCTCCATTAGGTTGATACGAATGTGGGACGGATAGCTGTGCGTTTAGGTTGGGTTCCTCTCCAACCTCTGCCTGAATCACTCCAGATACATCTTTTAGAACAGTTAGTACATACATCAATAAACAACACTCTTGAAAATTTCTACAAAATTTGAAAACGACTCTAACCTGTCTTCGTGTAGGTACCCGCTGATGGATACCATTCAAAAATACCTTTGGCCTCGACTCTGCAACCTTGACCAAAGAACATTGTAATTGCTAAATTTCATCTTAAATAGTTCTTTGAAAGATAATTATGTGCATTTCGTATGTGTAGCTCATTTGATATATTAATAAATGCAGGTATGAACTACATTATCAATTGATCACCTTTGGGAAGGTATGCTATCTTACTCTTTCCACACTTGGATTTATTACACAAAAACGCTAATTGGTGTTGTATGCTATATACTTCATGCAGGTTTTTTGCACAAAGAAGAATCCTAATTGCGGTGTTTGTCCTTTAAGGGGGGAGTGCAAGCATTTTGCTAGTGCATTTGCTAGGTTTGCATTTCATTTAAAAGCTCAGATATCCAATGTTCTAATCTTGATATGCTGGTAAAAGATGTTGATATCCTGGAAGATTGTAATAGGGACAATGATTCTGCCAGGCTGCCAGTCTTGATGCATAGTAGCAACAGTAGTTAATACTAACTATACGTGTACATTTTAAATGTTATATTCATAAATAGCTCGATAGTATTATATGAATCTTATGTTAAGAAGATGGATGCAGTGCGCGGCTAGCCTTACCAGGGCCATCAGAGAATCGGATGGCAAAGATCCCTCATTGGGCTAAGAGAATCCCAGCTGTGGATGTCAAGCCAATACCAGTAACTCTTCTAGAGGCTGACTCACATTCAAATACAGGAGGCCTAACCAACAACTGTGAACCCATCATTGAAGTGCCAGCATCACCAGAGACTCAATGTACAAAAGGGTCAGCAGAACTAGACATAGAAGATCTTGGCACTGGTGAGGATGAAGAAGATATTCCAATTATCAAACTTCAGGAAAGAGAATTCATGGAAAATATGCAGCTTATCATGGAGGAGAACAGCATAGTGCTTGAAGATTCTGGGGCTCTAGCACTTATGGCTGCAGAAGCTGCATCCTTGCCTCCACCCAAACTGAAGAGCATCAATCGGTTAAGGACAGAGCATCTAGTGTAAGTCAATATTTTTTCCTAAGTATCGTATGATTGACCATATTATCTCGTTATCTATATGAAAAATTAAAGCAAGTTGCTATATTACTTGTGATTAAAAACCTAGAATATGTAGTGTTTTACTAGTGCTATAAATAATTGATTATTACTGCAGTTGATCATGCTGTGCTGACTGATTTCTGCTCTCATGCAGCTATGTACTTCCTGATAACCATCTTCTTCTTCGAGCGGTACGCTCACTTACTCTCTGCTAGATATGCAAGAACTCATATTGGCATTATACTTAAATTCTGAGTATGTTCTATGAATGTAATTACAGTTTGAGAGAAGAGAACCTGATGATCCATGCCCCTACCTTCTTAGCATATGGACGCCAGGTATTATCTAAATAACTGAACAGATATCCAACACAATATTTTAAATGATATGTAACAGATGGAAGACATAAATTGATCAAATTTTGTTTTTGTTTCAGGAGAAACTCCAGATTCTTATGAAAAGCCAGTAAAAAAATGCAATTCTGGAGAGTCTGAAATTTGCAATGATGAAACATGCTATCCTTGTAATACAATTCGAGAAAAAAATGCTGGCATTGTCCGTGGAACAATTTTGGTGAGTACAAACTGATAGTGATTGACAAGTCCATACGACGATCTTTGCAATTCTTAGTCTAGACAAGAATTTGATAATTACAATTCATGAACAGATACCTTGTCGAACAGCAAATAGAGGCAGATTTCCATTGAATGGAACATATTTTCAAGTTAATGAGGTAAAAGTGTAATCAACAATATTAAAATTATTACTGCTTGCATGAAAACCATTAGTAGTTTAGACAATGCTGCTCCCTGCTTATGTATAAATGGTCTTGCAGGTATTTGCAGACCATGAAACCAGCCTGCATCCCATGAGTGTTCCTAGGAGTATGATAGCTCAATTATCAAGACAAATTGCATACTTCGGAAGCTCAGCAACATCGATATTTAGGGGTAAATAGTGTCATGTGCAATGAATTTTCAAGTTCTAAGTGTCAAGTAGTTGGCTCACATAATTCTTTGTTTGATGCAGCTTTAGACTTACCGGGGATTCAGAGATGCTTTTGGAGAGGTATGGATAAACTATCTTAAATACCTCATCAAATTAATTACTCTGGTGGTACTTATTCTGCTTTATTTTTTAGTTCAAATGCTTCCATCAATAATGTAACACTTTACATAGTCTGAGGTGCACAACATTATTAAGTACTATGTCAAATTCAGTGACACATTTGATTATGCAGGATATATTTGTGTGAGAGGATTTGACCGAAAATACCGGGCTCCTAGGCCCCTTGGGCGACGATTCCATACTTCCCCAAGTAAGATGGGAAAGCCAAATGAGAAATGGCATGATGATGAATAGGGAGATAATACAGTTAAGCAAGCCAAAGCATGGCTTTTCAGGCTTTGTACATTCATAGGCAACTTGTCTGAATATGTGACATAGGGAAAGAGTGATGTGCATGTAGTGGATTTCATATCAAGGGGGCATTTTCTGTTTGTTTAATTTCAAATGCTATGAAGTGTAAGCTGTGGATTTACAACTTGTTTTGTATTTTAGATAAAGTTTAGATCAGTAGAGAACCCCATAATTTGAAATAGGTTTGAGAAATACCATACATGTCTTTGTTAAGGAAGGATGGGAGGTAATTAGATGAGTAATGTATAAAATTCTGTTGAGATGTTTATTTATTTGAATGAGTTTGATCAAGTTTCATCATCTTTTAATGAATTTTTAATGTTAGTAGTTATTTATATAAAATAAGTCAACCGTTCAGTTAGTAACTAACATTGGGGAATGTTTGGATATTTACTTAATGAATTTCAATAAATGTGAAACTTAGGGTGTGTGTATTTAATTTGCCCTATAAAACAAGATGTGTGCACCATATAAATTACTCATGCACTGAAGTCCATTGCTTCGCTTTCATTTACTCTATCTGCCCGGCTGCGACTGCAAATGTGACAGAAAAATGATCGCTTTTCAAGCATAAAAAATTAAATCCCTTTTGATTCTTCGTATTATTTCCTTTCTTTTGTTTTTTCAATAGTTAATGTAAATGCATACTATCGTATTGATATTCATAAATATAAAAAAAAAAAAAAAATCTTAAAAATGATATATACGTTTCGGACCTCTACCTCAATAAAGTAATTGTGAGAGATATACAAATGGATTAATATTATAGTTGTCTATTTTTAAGCGGATTAATCTTATAGTTGTCTATTTTAAAATATTTACATATTGAAACAACTGTACATTCACTTAGGCCTCGTTTGGTACGCGGGATAGGATTAGATAATTTATATGAGATTGAATTGGATTGGATGACATGGGATTGGATTAGATGTTATCCTATGTTTGGTGAAAGTAGGATAAGATTAAAAATAGTGGGTATAAACTTGAATTTTAAAGAAATTTTTCAGGGACTTTTTAGGAATTGTGCAAAACCAGTATTAAATTAAGCCATTTTCCACCATTTTTCCAGTCGCTTCTCAAAGCTACGAAATCACAACCGCCATCTCTCTCCTCCCGCTGTCCTCCGCATCGAGCCCTCCCTCCATCATCCCTCTACCGCTTCTCACCTCTGTTGCACGCCGTTCTGCATCGAATCCCACTCTCTCATCCCTCCACCATTTCTCACCTCCGTCACGAAGTCATACCTCTCACTCTCCACTGTCATCTTCGCTTGTCTCTGACATCGACGTCGAGCGCCGTCGTTTGCAGAGCTACTTGCAGCGCCGTTGGCAGCAGCGTTTCCAGCACGATCTCGTTGAACTTGGCTACGACGCAATCGCCGTTGTGATTGTTCAGTTGGACGTTGATGTGGCGGCGTGATATCGGCGAAGGACGCGTCGAGGTCGGTGAGAGAGAGAGCTCCGGTTCAAGGTCGATGAGAGAGAGAGCTCCGGTAGGATAAAGTTAACCCACCATTTTAACGGGATGGATTTATCCCACTGCAGTGGGATAAAATCAAGATGGGATAACTTTATCCGGACTCATGTGTCTGCACCAAACGTGGGATTGGATAAAATTTAATCCAATCCCAGTCCAATCCCAGCAAACAAATGAGGTATGGTTCAAGTGGTTGGTATACTTCCTCTTCATATGTATTCATATGTATGATAGAGACATAAAAAGTTTTTTGCTCTTGTATATATATATATCTTTGACATTATGATAATGGATTTTTAAATATATAAAATATTCTCCCTTTATTGTCGAAGTCGGTAACTTTGCGGTTATGAGAACAAATTTTCAATTTGCATATTAAGTATTTAATTTAATATTAAGCATTCTATTTCCATGAGTTTTGGTAGAATATTGAGAAGTAGATGTGCTAAACAGTTTCTCATTTTAGGTCCAAGTGGTTCTAACTTCTTATTAGGGGTGGGCAACTTCATGTTCAGTTCGGTTCCTATTGAAACCGAATCATACAGATTCTTTTTCAGTTCTTAAGATTGAGAATCGAACATGAAAAGGTTAAGGATTGAACTGAACACGATCGGTTTAGTTTGGGTCAGATTCAGTCCTCATCAGTTCTGAAAATCAGTCAAATGATGAAGTTATTCAACATCACAACAAACTCAAACAAGAAAAACCTTTATACATGTGACAAACAAGAACACCACAAGAAGAAGAAATGAACAAAAAAGGTGAACGAACAAGAAGAAGAAACTCAAACGAACAACAAACAGTGTCATGATTCTATTTTGGTTAAGTTTTCAACAAACTCAAACTAACAACAAACAGTGTCATCAAACCAAAACTCAAACACAATCACTATACCGGCAACGAGCAAAACCAAAACTAGAAAAAAAAAAAAAAAAAAAACTAATTAGATCGCAAAGCAAAACCTACGACGGCGATGTTTGATGAAAAATGAACAGCCAATGACCGGTACCAATGATAGTGATAGTGATCGCGATGAAAGATAGGTTCGATTATAAGAGGTGAAGACAGAAGTGTCGACATTTGTGCAAAGAAGAACAAAGAAAGAGGAAAATACAGGGGTGTTGGAGGTGGCATCTCTACGAAGAAGAAAGAGAAATGGAATGGAAGGGATTTGGATGACCAGTCAAGGTTTAATATATATATATATATATATATATATATTCATGTGCCATTCAGGAAATATGCATGTGCCATTCAGGGTGTATATATATATATATATATATATATATGCACACGGTTTTTGTTTTGGTTTTAGACCCAAATCGAACCAAAATTTTATCGATTCTACACATGGAGAACCGAACACATTCCTCATTATCTTTACATGGACTCGAATCGAACACCCAAAATCGGTTTGGTTTCGGGCTGGTTCAGTCGGATTGTGTTTTTTGGTCCACCCTTACTTCAGACGGATGATATTTCATGTATCATCAAAATTTGACAAATTTCACTTCAACTGTCCCAGCACATTCTAACCCAAAGAAGCCTCCTCGATTTAACACGCTACACAGGTCATTTCAACCTTTCGAAGAATGATCTTTATATAGTCCAACCCCAATTTAATACCCAGTGAATTCGTGATTTTGATAGAACTATTATACCTGAACGCATCACACATCAAATTTTGCATGAATTAATTAAACAATCAATTTCTCATTATTTTTGGGTAGCTATATCCAAAACTTGTTATAAATTCGTTATCATAGATGCAAATAAAAATTAAATTATATTGTAAATTACTTAAATAACCTTTGACTCACTATGTTTGACCAAGAACAGGAGACATCAATGCATAATAAGGTACTGGTGGTATGTCAATGTCGTTAGGCGATTAGAAATGGGGAGTTAGTGTTTTTTTATCCAAAGCAATATTGTATGTAGTTATATTAAAGCAAATTAATTTTTGTTAATTGCAAGACGAAAGCAAAGAAATTGATAATTTGGGGAAAGTATCACTCTATTTGTTCTCAAGTCCCTTACACAATCACACTAGGATGGACTCCTTATTTATTAGTAGAGTGTTAGGCCAAGTTGGAGTTGAGGTGTGCTATTGTCGTTTCTATATTTGCTTTGGTTGATCATTTTCAGACTACAAAATTTTTGAAACCAGCGTTTGGCTTGTACATTATACTAGATTCAAGTAACCACTGCAATCCAATCAACTATAAACAACGTTCAAATTGAAATCCACCTAGAAGGTGGGTTTCAATAAGCTCATATTCTCTGGTTTCTTTTTCATTTATAAGTAGGGTTGTTGTTTTTTTTTGGTCTATCATAATAATGAGTGTTGTAAAATACATGGTTTTATTTATAAATATTAAAAGAATTAAAAACAATTAAATTTAATTACAATAATCTATACTTTATTTAGAATTTTTACTAATAAATTATTTTGTAATTCATTAATATTTAATTTAAAATATTTTATATTTTATTTGACTTTATTGAAAATAATTTGATTTAATAAAAAATTATTTTGATCTAATGAAATATAATCTTATCTAATCGAATCTAGTGGTATAATAAGCACGGGATTGTATTGCACATAATCCAATTGTATAGAGATTGGACTTGTGGTCTAATGGTAGACACAAGAAGCCCAATCTAATGGTCTTAGATAGCGGTGGGTTCAAACTCATCCAAGTATCACAAAATAAACGCGGGCAATGTCCCCCACTACTTGTGGGTTGTCTCTTCACTTATTGTGGATTGATCCCTTTTATTTTTTAGAGTTAATCTTTAGACCGTGTCACTATTCTTATTTTGTCCCTTCACTCTTTATGGGTTAGCTCCTCTTGTTTCTGGGAGTTATTCCCGAACTGTATCACTATACTTATTTTCGCTAGTCTTAGTTATACCATAGACCGGTCCCAGTCATAAAAAAAGAAAAAAAAAATCCAATGGCATAATAAATTTGATCCAATTGTATAAAAAATCATGTTATCATTTGACTTGACCGGTGCAGTATAAACATCGCATGCAAGTTGCAACTATTTTCTAATGGTCAAGTCAACAAACAAAGTATTACTGCAGTTTTTGCCACATCCGTCCACACAAAATGTTATTTAGTTGAAGCTTTTTATTTGATAAAGGTGGGATAGGGCTGGAAAGCTTTGAAGAGTCAAAGATCAGTCTAGTATGACGTGGCAACAGATTGCCACGTCACATATAAGTAGAGAGAGGAGAGGGCTTTTATAGAATTATGTAGGCTGTGGATGGGTGCATCATAAAAAGGTACATGCAACTTTGTCATGCCATGGTATGATTAATGTCCCTGCCGTTACTCTCTGTCAGTAAAAACAGTTGCCTGGTACAGGTTTTTGTTTTTGTACTTTTTGTTTTCTTTTGCGAAGACGATTCTGTACCATCATATCAAACACATCAAAAAGAAAATTACACTCGACACTTTATAAATTACTTTCATTGTTTGTTCAACGAACCCTGGACAAACTTTGATGTTTGGCTCCATGTATCACCTTATATTAATTTAAATTTATGATCTTCAGACTCAAACGTCCATTGGATTATTTACTTAAATATAAAATCATAATTTATAAAATAAAAATTATAAATTTATCTATGATTCAATCGAAACACTGTTGCATAAAACTCAATCACAATTTCATGAACTAGTTATATATAATGGAACATTTCGACTATCTGATATTGTTGTGACAAATGAACGAACATTTTTTATCAATAAATCATATTGAGTAATCCCTAAATCTTTTGTAATATCATTTGGTGGTTTTATATCCACGGTTCTTAACACATAAAAGAGTATTATTATTGCTGTTTACGACTGAACATACATTTGAACAAGTTGGTAGGGTTGTAAATTGCAAAATATTCGTAGATGCAGCCATCCAGGAATTGAGCATTTTCCTCGAATGAAGACCGAACTTGGATTGATGGAATGACAGATTTGTTTTGTTTCCACTCAATAATGGAAGCTGAATTTTATTTCAGAATATAAAAACAAAATATAAAAAAAAAAAAATACAAGTATAAATCCTCGCAAGAGCTTCGAAGGGATATACGGCTCAATCCACCGATCGACAGTCTTCCTTTTAAATTATTTATTCTTTGTCTTTCTTTCCGTTTTTATAAAAGTATACGTCAAATAAAATTTGACCTTATCTTTTATAAAATTGGAAACAAAAAATTTCCAAAAAAAATAAAATAAAATTGAAGTACATGGAAAAGAATGAAGCGTTGTACACCAGAATTCCAAGGATAATTCTTTTTTAATATGATATAAATTAAAAATAATTCAAAGTTAAATATAATAAAATCGAATGATCCTTTTTTAACTATAAGTTTATTAAGCATTTCGAGTTTAATTAATGTTGATAAAATGAAATACTAGTAGTGGAAGAAAACGTAAGAATAATGTAAAATAGTAAAAGGGCAGCACTATTATTACTAGTGCATGAGCCTTTTTGGTCTAGTAAACTTCTACAACCTACATCCATATATCTATGGATATTTGACTACAACAACATACTTCAATCACAAGCCTCGCATTAGCACACATAAAAAAACAAAAACAAAAAGCAAAAAAATAAAAAATGAAAAAACGCACATACACAAAACATAGAACTCATATATAATGTGTCATATATGTGATGCCATAATCGCAGGATTCGATTCTCTTACTTATCCTCCTCCAACATATTCGTTTAATTTGTTTTTAGTTGATTAACATTAATTAATAAAACGTTAATCACATTTTTTTAATATAATTAATTATACCTGGACCTTGTGTTGGTGGTGGTGGTGGTGGTGGTTTTGAGTCGCTTCCAGGGCTCGAGAAGGACGACCGAGTCTCTGTACCTGTGCGGCAGGACCTGGCTTCTCCTCCCTCTCGTCGATCTCACAACAGCTGACGTGTCGCCCTCATCCACCCTCCATTTTTTGTTGTTTTTATCGTCGTCGTCATCATCATCATCATCAAGATGACTCATCATTACTTGCTTCTTGTTGTCGTTGTCGTCGTCGTCTCCACTAGAAATCAGCTCCGCCGCTGCAATTAGCAAACCCAGACAATCGTTGCCTCCTCCACCGCCTCCTCTCGCCGCCGTCTTCAACTCTTCTTCTTCTCCTTGAACAGAATCCACTTGTGAGTTCGTGATATCTGAACACCCATCAGTTGTTTTCTCTTGTTGTTGTTGTTGTTCCTGTTCTTCTTTGTAGACGAAGCTACAAGCACTCAAATCTCCATTTTCAACCAACGACTCAGTGGACTCTCCTGACTCCCAAAACGGACCCACCAAGCTCATGTTCAAATCAATATCAAACCCTCTTCTTTTTCGACCAAAATACTCACCACCACCACTATTTGATTCAATAAACCCATCACCACCACCATCAGCAGCTAGAGATTTCGAAGATGGGTTTTTTACAGGCGGCGGTTCAATGGAAGATATTATGTGAAGAATCTTGTTGAGACAAGCTTGAGCTTTTGAACAGCCATGGCGTTTATAATTACTAGAATTGCAAGACTTACAATAATTGCGTACCTGATTAGAACAAAAACCATTCATTTCTTCGCATATCAAGCAAGGCCACCCTTTTCAGCTTCTAACCATGGTCATGTCTCTTTAACTGCTGGATCAAAAAATATTACAAAACACAGAGAGAGAGAGAGAGAGAGAGAGGGGAGACCAAACGGAAAAACATAGTAAAAGAGCAACCAAAGAATAGTTCGGTCTTGTCTTTTTAATGCTATATTTAATGTAATGAAATTTGGGCTAAAAATTCGTATGATGAGAGTGTTGAAGGGGGTAGTACGTTGATTTGATTGTAATGGTGCTTTAATGACGTGGCAATTGTGTTGGAATATCAAGGGGGAATTGGTCATTTGTGATTGGAAGCGACTTTGGTTTGGCACGCAAGTATCTGATGTGACCAAAGTTTTGGCCTTTCATCGGCGTTTCTCTCGCGTTTTTCTATCATAAATTTAGAATTACATGTCCAATTACATTGATGTCCTACTCTTTTTAAGCTTTTACTTTATTTTATTTAATTATAAAATACTTCAACATTATATTTACAATTTAGAAATCAGCTATCACCAAAGGATGAGAAAACATTATACATATACCAATAAAAATATATATGATGAAGTAGCTTGGGCAGCGATGCGATTCTAATAATGTTGCAGCCCACTATCTTCACCTTAAGGTAGTAGGTGTTACATCTACTACCTTCATCTTGAGGTGCTGAAATCTACACTCACCTTTTACAATTTGTGAGTTCTCTTCCCTATGTACTGTGAGTTATCCCTCACTCGATATGGTTCTTCTCTCTTGTATTGAGAGTTGTTTGCTGAACCTTATCATTAGAGTCATAGTTCAATTAATCCTTGCCAGACTTATGTTTTAGTTAGTCCCAGTTGCTTCCTAGGCTAAGTACTAGTAATAATATATATATATATATATATATGAAACTTGAATTCTCTTATTATAAAATATGAAGAGACACTAAACAGTTAAATTATGTGTGAGTCTAATTTGTTCTATTCTTTTCTTTGATTGTAAATAGGATGGTCTTTATAAGACTTGTTCCTCACCTTAATTATTATTATTATTTTTTTCACGAATTTTTATTTCAACTACTCATTCTTAACTATTATAACAAGTGATGCGATTCAAGTGAATAAGTGATAAACATCAAATGTCTTAAAAAAATATAGACCAGTTTTTACAAAAAGACTACATATATATATGTTAGATAGTCTCACATTGACTGAAAAAATAAATTTATATTGGTTTATTAGATGAAGGTAAATCTCCACTTATGAGCTAACTTTTCTGGTGCAGTTACGTTGAAAACCATTTTCTGATATAATATCAGAGCTTTGGGTTGGGCTTAAATTCAGTTGTATCGGCGCAGATGCTATTGAGGGGGTACACTATGCATAAGGGAGAGTATCATGAGAGAGAATATTAGATAATTCCACATTAGTTGAAGAAGAGTGTTAGATAGTTTCACGTTGGTTGAAGGAGTAAACTTATATTAGTTTATAAGGTGAGGGTATAAACCTTCATCATAAGGTAACTTTTGTGATGGAATTAGACTTAACACTCTTTTCTTCATAATATATATATATATATATAGACACTTTAAAAATGATTTTATTAAACAATTTCTTTATTTAATGAATGGCACGCAACAACTAATTTCTAGAAAAAGAGAATGGAAAGGGAAACCATCTGAGGGTAATGTTTGTTGAGTGAGCTAACTGTTTTTTCAAAAAAAGCTCAGGAAATGGAAACAAAGCAGGAAAAATGAGTGCCTTACTTGGTAGTAAAGATGGCTGCAAATTATGATCATTCACTTGCCAGTCTCATGCTTTCCTAATTTCGTTGTAAATAACAGAAACTTTTTTTCTTGAATATCGAAACATTTTCTCGTTGTGCTTTCTTGCATTCACAGATGGCCCACAATATTTAAAATTGCATGTTTCCTTGTCTCTGCCACAATTTCTCTAAACGTGAACGCAAGTTATATGAAGTCCTTTTTAGTGCATGCGGTATTAAATTTTATTATAATTTAAATGTCACATGTGTTTATCTACTTAGAACTTAGTTAAATTTTGTAGAATAGATGTATTAGTGACTAAAAATTAAAGTTGACATTTAGTGTATATAAAAATATCTGGATACTCCTGTAAAACTAGCTATTGGGCAACATTTGCAATACCTAGATGCATATGTTTGGATGTCATCCCTCAAGAAAAAACAATTGGACACGTAAGTTTTCAATTATATATAAACATTCTCATGTAGGAAATATGACAATGACAATCCAAGTAATCAATAGATAACGCATTTAACAAAATACTGTAAGTAGTGCTATCACAATAAATAATGAAAAAGAAAAAAATTTTATAGGACAAACATCTTGGTTTCAAAATTATATTCTATATCCTACTAATATCAAGGTTTGGTATTGTTTTAATTTAAACTGTTTTATTATTTTATTATAATGACATGATTTATCTTAATTATCAAAATCAACATTCTTCCATAGCAAAGTTGTTAGGTTAATTCAATATGAAATTTCAATGAGGAAACTTTCAAGTTCAACCAACTCATTTACAAGTGTGATCTGGTTAACTATGCTTACAATCGAGAGATGATAATTCATATCAAGAGAAAACTCACTCACACCTTATATTTTAATATAGAACAAGAGTGTGACTCGAATTTTGCCCTATTAAAAGGTGGCTTGTGTATTTATTTAACTGTTGTCAGTTAAATGTGTAAGAGTACATTTTGTGTAATCTATCAATCCTCCTCCATCGGAACTTAATACAAGATTGTCCAATGGGTAGAACCCATTTAGTAATAGTTTTTTAAGTGGAATCAAGTTTGTGGTTTAGGGATCAATTCCACGAAACTCATCTTTGGAACGGAATGTTTTTAAATTTATGTTGGTGTATGAGATTGTAATATGTCAATTGAATTCAGTTAATACAATACCAATCGGTATAGAAAATAAGATATGAGTTGTCTAATTATTATTCTTCAATAACTTTAGGATAAATATCATTACATATTCTAAATTCTTGACTTGATCTAATGTCAAATTTATTTGAATCCTTCTAGTCAATCATTATAGTTTCTAATTCACCTGAAATTAGTTATTTAAAGAAAAATTTTATAAAATACTTATCGTGACATCTTAATATTTAGAATACACTATAAAAATTTTAAATCAATTGATTATGTAGTGCCGTATCATATGTATCACAAAATAATTCATTTTGGTCAAATTTCATTATCGAATGAATATTGTTAAAGTAATCACAAACTTTGATAGATAAAATTATAAAATATAAGATAAAATGACTGATGAGGTTGGTTCCCTCGTGTATATATATAAAATCATAGAGGTTTGTGAATTAGAGTTATCTTTTTTTCTTAAAATCCCGAACTTACTTTTATTTTTATTTTTATTTTTTGAAATCGACTTTTGTAATTAAAAAATTAAAAAATATAAAAAAATCTACTATTTGTTTTGAATTTTATTTTAAAAACCTCATATCACTTTTTCAATATGAGATCTAAATCCAATAGATAGTAACTATGCATAGCTGTTGGGAATATCCACTTACCTTAAAAAAATGGTCAATACCCTTCACCTTTAAGTGGGGTTGTCTATATGTAGAGTTTTTTCCTCTTATTATAAGAATAAAAACCTTTTAGTATTATGAGAATAGATTTTTACGGACACGAAGTGTTTAATCTCGTTGGTCAAGACTTTTGACAAACTCATACCGGTTGGCATTAGATTAACTTGTAATTAAATTTTATTTAAAAAAAAAAAAGATTTGTAATTAATGTTTTTTTTAAAAAAAATAAAAATGCTTGATGGCATGGCCCGAATTAAAGTTCAAAGAGATGGTAATAGGAGGGAATCAAAATTATAGCTAGGATTTGTTTTTCTAATAAATTTTAGTCCTCTAAAACAAAATATAGAATATAGAGTGGCGATTGTTTCACCCCTTTAAAATTGTAGGTACACCCAAATTTATATACTTTTAAAATTTAATATTATCTTTAAATTAAATTATAAATATTTTATTTTTACAGATTTTTTACGAACTAAAATAAATTAAAAAGAAAAAAGAAACGCAAAGTCTGAGATTTTAATAAAAATAATGCTAATATTGCTAGCAATGACATCAATGGTAGAGTTGAAGTTGGAGCACTGATCACCGATTAAAGTCCACACAAGTACCATCCATGTCGTTTATAGCCTCCCTCATATGGGTCCTTTGATATTTGTGAAGTCTTTCCTGTCCGAGAAGTTTTATTTACAGTCATTAATACTAGATATCAAGTGAATCAAGTAAAATGCGATATAACCTATACTACCAAGTCCATCAATATTTCGAATCTGTATGTTGTTTGTGGCCCTCTATATGATCGATGAAATTCAAGCTTATTTTGTCATGCTTGGTGGTTGCTCGTCATTCAATTTCCAGAGATAGAAATCCAGTTGATCATGAACTTGCTAAGGACTCTTGATCTTGTATGTTTTTGTGATTTAGTGGTCTCACAGCCCTAGTTTTATTTCAAATCTTGATTCCATTTGAAAATTTTGTTCCTTCTCTTTCAAATAAAGATAAAAAAAGAATGGGAGGAGCTACTGCCTGCTCCCAAACCAGAGAAGATCAAGAAAGGCTGTTGCCTTCCCAATCCTAATTCAAAATAGATGGAGCCTCCTCCATCAGAAAGTTATGAGAAGGTCGCCTCCTCAATCTTCTCCCCCATATATATATATATATATATTTATATGATTTTTATAATCATGTATACCTGATTTTAAAAAATAAGGATCAACCACTCAAATTCATCTATTGCATTCTCTTTTCTATTTAATTCAAATATAGTTGATGAATTTAATTGATTGGTTTTTATTTTTTAAAATCAGGTATATCTGATTATAAATTTTTTTATATATATAAATAATGAAACAACTGTTTTTGGTTTTTTTTAGGACGAAATGGCATATTTGATCGAAAGTGGGGTATGCTTTAATTTTTTTTCTTTTTTGAAAAAAGTAAATGGGGTGCACAAACAAAAAGGGGTGTACAAACAACTTTTAAGGGTTGAAGATACTGCAGTTCCAGAATATATTTGGGTGAAGATATTGCAACTCTAGAATACATTTGGGTGATGATACAAAAGGAATTGGGCTTGGGCTCGGTCTCAACATTTAAACGCTCAAACATGGGACCATTTCGCTTTCCTAGTCTTGGATAATAAAATGTCCTGCTAGTCCCTTATGACTCAGCAATACAACGCAAACTTATAAAGGATTATTATCAATTTATTCCCTAAACATTAAAATAATGTCAGATCATCACTGATTTTAAAAATATTAGTAAAAAAAATCCAACCATTAATTAGAATAGTAAAAGGGATAACAAAGTGACAAATCTACTAATGTTGAGGGTAAAAAGATAATTGGATATATTATGAAAAACAACTGGAATATAATATGTAATTTTTTAATTAAAAAACGAAAAGAAATTAAAAGAAAAAACACACTCTCTCATCTCTCTCCTGCTCTCTGTCGCTCACAACACCATCCCCCCCCCCCAACCGCCCCCGTCTCTCTCTCTCTCACTCCATTTCAGTCTCTTCTTTCTCTCACGCGATTACTCACCGTCTCTCTTGTTGTCGGTCACTCACCATGTCTCTCTCTCTCTCTCTCTCTCTCTCTCGATCACTCTATCTCAGCCGGTTCTCTTTCTTTCCTCACGCCGCCGGTGACCAGTCAATGATGGAAGCGGAAAAAGAGGAGATCGGTCGGAGGAGAAATGACGTCGCGTCGGAGATCATGAGAGGACGGTGAAGAACGGTGGGCTGTGTGCTGTGGCGTCGAGGAGTCGAGCGGTGCGGCTGTGTGGAGATGGATCAGATCTTGTGGACGCTGTTCGTGGAGAAGATGGAGAGAATAGTGAGGAACGGCGGACTGTCGTCGTGGAGCGACGTGGCGCGGCGCGACGCGACGTGGATCTGCGGGCATCTGAAATCTTGGGTTGGAACTGGATGTTGTATGTATATTCTTGGTTGTTTTCTTTGAATCTGGGATATTGGATTGGATCTGGGATATGAATGTTTGTAGGAAATGTATGTTTGCGGGATGTGTATGTATATTCTTGCTTAGGGTTTCTTTTTTTTTTTAGTTTTTTTTTAATAATTTTTTTCAAATGTGGAGATATGATGGAATTTATTTATTTAATTAATTAATTTTTTAATTTTTTAAATTAATCTCCACCATCCATCTTAAGATGGACAGTGGAGATTAATTTAAAAAATTATTTAATTTTTATTTTTATTTTACTTTTTATTTTTTTAAATTTATTTAATTTTTTCTGATGAAGGATTTTTTAATTTAATTTATTTAATTAAAATATTTTTTATTTTTTATTTAATAATAATTTTTATTTCAATTTTATTATTGATTTAATTTTGGTTATCAAAGGGTAGTGTGGTAATTGAGTAATTGTTTGTTTTTTAATTTTTAATTTTTTAATATTGTAAGGGTATTTTGGTCTTTACTATTTTTGTCACAAAACCACTAACCATGGATGAAAACCGCTTTTGGGGAACGGCAAGGGTTGTTTTGGTTAATATTTTTAAATTAGAGGTAAATTGAGGTTATTTTTGTTTTCAGGGGTTTTTTGGGATATTCCCAATTATAATGCAGCCCAAACTTCACCAGGTCATTCTACTTCCTTTGCTGCACGGGACAAGGTTGATGATACGTTACGGACATGGGTTCTGATGATTTGTTTAACCATTTCCCATTTTGAATTCCTGCAAACTATGCGCAGTTTGTGAGCTCAGAAGGCTTGTGAGGAGTGTTTGTACGCTGCAACATAAACCAAATGTTGGGGACCTTTTAAGCTTAATATTTCTAATTTTTAGTTCGTAATTTCGGTTTCAAAATGTTTGTATTTTATACCAAGAATTGCTTACTGATATCTAATAATGTCATATAAAACTCTTGCTGCTAAGGGAGATTTTGCATGAATCCTAGGTTCTCTTGTCACTGGATATGATTGAGGTCAGCATCAGAGGCAGAATGCATGCTATGAGTTCGCCCCTTTTTCTCATTTGATTTAACAATCTAGGTGTTGCTACAAAAATTGGTCACACTAGCAATTAGTACATCTAATTGAGAAATGAATACAATTTAGGAGATTTGGAATTTGAGTAATGATCCCCTTTGGTGTCAGAGTCCCTGTAGATAAAGGGACGCTCGCTCTTGGACGATCCGCTTTCTCTTTAGCTATTTGTTAATAGAGAAAAAGACATTAGGGGTTGTCAGTGGTTCACCGACGAAATCCTCCAATGCTCAAGTCAGTAAGTTGTTCGTAAGGAGCTCTATTTGCAAGGTGGCTAGATGGTAGAAAAGGGGAAAGTACTTAGTACCTAGTTTACTACTTTGAATGAGACCTAAGAAACAACACCTAACACTTGTGAAGGTCTATCCATGAGGAGTTCCTTTGCATACTAGTGTGTTCTCAAGCTAAAGAAAGTGACTTACCTCCTTTTGAACAGTGGACGTTGTTATATATTCCTCCTCACATTCTAGGTTTCTTCCTCCTCCCTTTACTGGTGGTCAACTTCCCTTTTACGTCTCTTCACTTTCACACTTGCTTCTTGTCGTTTGACTCCCTTCATCCTATCACTTCCACTCTTCTCTTGTTTCTCGCTCTTTGTCCAGTTGAGTCAGGTTTGGGAGACACGTGACGTTTTTCTTGTTCGCCCCTTCTATCATAGGGCTACGTGGCCAACTATTACCCTTTCTTTTTCTCCTACGATTTAGCGCCTATTGCTTTTTGCTGGTTGTCAATCCTAAGCCTGTCGCTGGGCTTGATCATCATATCCCTCTGACGGGATAGAGGATTGGCGGGCACAGAGAGCTTCATTTTGAATTTCTAAGCTAAGTTTCCCTTCAGTTTGTTTTCCCGCCCCTGTGTAAGGGCATTCTCATCTCCATCACATCCCTTTTATTAGATAACTAAGCTTGGGTCGTGGTTCCCTTCTGGACTCACCTTTAGGATTTAGTTCTTAGACCTATTCTTTGGGTTGATTTCCAATTAGTAGTTTAGGGTTCAATGTGATTTTGGGGAGCTAATTTCCCCCCCAAAAGCTGGGCTTGGCAATATTTGTTTAAACTTATAGGAGAAAGATCGTCTGAAACTAACGGTTGTTTAAGTGGTTGATAATGTCAACTGGTTGCTTCATTGATCTCTATAAAAACTACTGTATTTAGTGGGCAATATAGGTATAATTGGCATCTATCATACTACCTAAAACTTATGCATATGAATAAATGACTATGACAAGGACACGCCGATTATGCATTATATACCTTATCGGATTATAAGACGGTTTCCAATGTATAATACCAAATTTTACATCATTGTGGTGTCAACACCAAATTTCTTACACCAAATTTTATTCCACTTCAATATATTTACACCAAATTGGTATAAAGAGTATCTTTAAAGAATATTCTGTATATAATTCTTTAACTAATATTAATATATTTATTTGGTATAAAAACTTATTCTCAAATAATTACTCACAATATAAACAAATTATTATTAAATACTCACATAATTTTTTTTTAAAATTTTTACAAAATATTATTCTCATCATATTTCCAGCTAATTTTTAGTCACTTCATTTTTTTTTTCAACTAATTTTTATCCGACTAATTGTTTATCCACCTAATTTTTTTTAGAAGTATTTTTGTCAAGTATTTTATTTTTAAGTTATGTTATTCTTGTTGTTGTTGTGTTTTTTCTTTTTTTTTTTTATCATGTATTTTTAATTTAAGGTAATGGTAATGTTAATGTTATTGCATTTGATTACATTATTGAGTTTTGCATTAAAAATATTACCCTTTTTATCAAGTAAATATTTAAATAATAAATTTTTATATACATTAAACAATTTAATTCATTTTACAGTAATATATTATTTATAACATATATTAAAAATTTAAAAACATATTAAAGCATATTTAATATTATATTCATTTTAAAGATCTCAATGAAATATTTCCAACTGTATATATATTTTTATAATAATTTAATTTCTATTTCTAATTATTAATTACATTATAAAAATATATGAACTATAATAAAGGACACAAATGAAACATATATTGTTATTGCCATTATAAGAGGGATATTGTTGAAATTTTGAGGAAGAAAAAAAGAAGAGCACGTGGCTCAATAACCCATTTAGTGTTAGCTAGAGTATCATACCAAATATGGTGTGTTATTGTGTAGCTAATCAGCCAAATTTCACCTTGAAATTTACAAATTGGTGCTACGTTGAGTGTGTTTGCACACCAAATTGATGTTGTCTCCTTAAAATGGTACTACGTTGGAGATGGTCAATCATAATTCATGCAACTTAATAAATTTGTTGGGTATCTAGAGAACTTTTATCTAAAGCATGGAGACCCCATCAAAACACAACAAGGATAACTCATAAGGTATAGATCTTATACCTGAGATATAGACTTAATCATAGGCCATTTTTACCTGGAAATGACATGTCTTCTCCCTTCCTAAATGATTGAAGACAGGGAAAAACATTGACCCTATGAGATGTCATGGTCTAGCATATGCATGTGAGCCAACAATTCCCCAGCGCAGTGGTGGTGGGGTGTGGGGGGTAATGGTGTTATATTCCTGAGAAAATCTGGAGTCTGAGTCATGAAGATCTGCTTCATATCTTGTCATAGACTCAACACTAATATAGGAGCACCTCTGTCCTCTATTATTTTTTGCTGCAATGAATATACTGAGCACTTGTTATGTGTAAATTTACATATGGAGAATTGGTAAAAGAATTAAGAAAGCAGAAAATCTATCTTTGATTTTGATAACTGAATTTGTCGTCATATTTTTAACTGAATTCAAAGTTCATCACTTAAATATAGTGCATAGCATTGCCAGAGGAGCACACTATACTGGAGTGCTTTTCTTTCTTTTTTTTTTTTTTGGGTTCATATGATACAAAGTGTCCTATACCAATCTCCTTTCTTTTGCTGTGACTAAAACTATGTTCTCTTATCTCTATGGTGAATATAATAAGATATAGCAATCCTTATACAAAATTATATTTAATGGAAAAACTGTTATTCGCAGCTTCTCTAATTTTTTTTGTCCATTTCAATTGCATTTTGCTTCTTCATTCGTTCATTGTTTTCGCTTTTCTCAGAAAATTTTTAATTCTGAATTTCACTAGCCTCAATTTCAATGATGCAATGCAGGAAGCCTTTTCAATTGGAAATCTGAAAAACGCAGTAGTTCCACCTAGGGACAATGCAAATGCAATGGGCGGTGTTTATGTACGTGTGACCTTTGTTTAAAGAGCCATGCTTATACTAGTCAAAAATTTACTCAAACTCATGGAACAAATGATATAGCAAGCTAATTTTTTAGATATAAATCCACTGGTCAATCTCGTCCTATTGCTTTGAGCAAAATTTTGGGCATGTGACATTATTGTTGTTACTAGGAACCTCAATATTGGATGAGGGATTTTGGGTCCCATGACTAGATAATTCAAATACATAATTTCAGGGTGGAAGCTTCACCCAGCAAGAGGTAGAATAGATGGGGGCTGCCATTAATGCTGCATGTTTAGGTAAGTTGTCTATTCCTCTTTTTCATTTCTTTGATCGATTTCTCTCTCACAATTTCAACATTCTGTAGAGGAGAGGACATTGAAATTTGCAGAATCTTATTGTAACATATCTATCTAAATCTCTCTCTGAATCACTGAAAAAAAAAGAGAGACATCTCATCCACTATTAGGACAACAATACAATGGAAATGGACCCCCTGAATTCAATTATTAAATGATATGTCATTTGTCATATACCATATAAGTTAACAATGATCTTATCGGTATTATCTTTCACTTCAAATTATTTTACATTTACAGTAACCAACTTGTTTATGTCGGACAAAGAGCATCAAACATTTTACAGCAACCAAATATTTTGTTTTTTATTCCTTCTTTTGTAAATCAAGCATCTTTAAAATTATTAAGTATTTGTTGTGATGTTTGATTTGTAAAATGATGGAGAGGAGTCTTCCTTGTTTTCATTTCCTTGAACCTGGCTTATTTGGAAGGGAGTTTACTGGTTTTCATTTTTATTTATACATTGATTTTGGTGTACAAATTGTAAGAGCATAAAAAAAGTACCAAAAGCTGTTAATAATTTACAGTCACTAGGAATTTAATATTTTTGGTGACATAATCATGTAAGGACTAGAATTAAAAGCTCCCAATTGATGAAAGTAAATGAGGTTGAAATTTGCCACTAAATTCATTGACTATAACTACCAACTGTCTATTAATATGTGCTTTAATTAACCTGCCAAGATCTGATAAGTTTCTGCAGGCCACTCCTCATCTATAATTTGGAACCATTACCATTATAGCTGACTTGCTTTTACACTCCCCTTACAACAATTGCACTTTAATATTACCTTGCTCTCTCATAGACACACACACAGACAGCATAGATTTTTTATAATTGCTGTGAAAGAAGACCTTACTATTCCAGCAATTCCAAGATTTTTTTATAGTCTAATCTTTGTACCCGTAACCACAATAAGAGTTACATTATATCACAAAGAGGAATATTAAGAAGCTAAAAGCCATATTAATAATAATTAAAGTACATAATCAGATATATATGAAGGAAGTCTTGAATCAAACTTCAAATTTGTGACGTGGAAGTCTCAAGGCTTGTGGTGCTGAGTGTAGATGTAGTCCAAGTGAGCCTCAGAAACAATTCTTCTCTTGAGGCATTCTTCATCTCCATTGTCACATACTTCCATTCCCATTAACTCCTGTGTTACCCAACAATTGAAAGAATTAAGTTTTCTTCTCTTCAAGCTATATGAGTATAGTTAATATTAAGCTACAAAAGTAATACACATATATAGCATCCATACGTTTATTGGTTCAATGTCCCCCATCTCCTGCAAAGAATCTTGACTTGGTAGTTCCTTGAGTTTTATCTCCTCTTGTCCTGCAAAATAGTGTAAAATTTAGTGTCTGAAAATGATATGACTGAAGATAACATATGGAAATAAACAAACAAAAAGAAGTGACAATTTGGTTACCTTGTTTGGTCACAAAGAAACGTGCAGATACTTTCAAGGAGAAGATAAGAAGGATGAGAAAAAGGACACTTAAATGTAAATTTTGCTTCATGATATCTGCTTTACACACAGTCACTGAGGTGGATGGATGAGTGAGTGAATGAACGAGTGCAAAAGAGAGAGAGAGTCTGTGTGTGTAGAGTGAGTAGAGGATTGGATTTTGGAAGGTTGGGGTGGTGAAAGAAGAGGAGGGTGGTTATAATTTATAAATACATGCAAAGAAAGAAAGAAAAGTAGTGTAAGTCACATGGAAGTCGCTAAAGAAGACAGTTGCAGTACCTCATAGTGTGGGGGCCATTTCCAACACCATTCCTCTAATTATACAATACAGTACAACACAACACTCTCCATCCTTGTATTTGTATGTTTGACAACACACCACTATTTGATAGAGAGAGATAGAGAGCTACAGGAAGCTTTATTGCTTTAGTCACTGTCTGCCTATACTAGTGGTCCTGCCAAACTCCAAAACACATCAAAAATCTATGAAATAGTGGTTGACAGAATCAACGAGTCAACCTTTTGAGACAAACTGCTCACAGCTGTTGCCCATCATCGCTTTGCTTGTGCCTCTCACAGTTCATGACACGTATCATTATTCTTTTGATCGTCTAGTTAAATATGAAAAGACATCACACTAAAGCAAGAAATACTTTTGTTTCTTTGATCAGTAAAGCAAAGCATCAGCAAACACTCTTAGTTTTCATTAATGGATTTGCATACCACATGTAAGCAACCGGTATGAGCGGCATTACCACCTATTGTATTTAATCTATTTTTTGAAACCTTAAAAACTTAAACGAAATTTCCCCTTAAAAATAGTAGCACAAAAGTCTGTATCATTGCACTTGAGGGATAATCTTATTGTCCCCTCTGTACTTTGAGATAATATCAAAATCCTTCAATATTTTTAAAAACCACTAATACCTTTTTTATTGATTTATAAAATAGACTAAATACTCTTTATAATATATGAAAATATCCACAAAAATATATTGTCATTAAAGTTAACGTTAAAAATCAAAGTTTGACCGTTAATATGAAATGACAAAACTATAGAGGCACTTTAGTCATTTCGATTATTTCAGTAACGACAATAACGATATAAGGTAAAATAAGATTCTTCAAAATTATAGGGGATAATTAACGATTAAGTCAAATTATAAGTGGAAAAATGGGATTATCCCTTGCATTAGAAGGAAATAAAATTTCTGTTTGTGATCATAATTTGCATAGAACAAAATTTGAAGTTATAGAAATTCGTTACAGAGAGTCAAATTCACAGATTGAGATGCAGACATTGAATTCACAGCATGTATAAAACTTGACATGTCGATTTCTTGTTTCTTTTTCCGTTTGATAAGTCTTGATATGTCTCTGTTGGTGTATAAAAAATTTTTCCCTTGTGCCTTGAACCAGTTTCTTTGCTGTTGTCTCCATGAAAAATGCACCATCAAATCCATGTTCATCTCTAAGGCACTAAAGCTTTGCCAAACTACTTGGAACAGTTAGCACTTTTAATCTTTTACTCCATTTTGTTTCTTTTGGAATAAATTTTATTATCCTCCTCTTAGTACAACCTAAAAATGGGTGAATTTAAATGATTATTTGGGAAGGCTCTTATGAATTCGAGATCTGTTGGAAACCCTTAAAAAAAGGGAAAAAGAAAAATCAAATCTAAGTCACTTGTAATTGTAATGAAGTCATGTCATATAGGAGGAACCACCGGTTCCTTATTTGCTACTTTAGTTCTAAAAATTCAGTCTCTATAGTTATGATTTGATCCTTGTCTCATGAGCCGTAACTATTATTTTGTTAATATTCAACTCAAAAGTTCAAATTATTAAATAAGAATTAATATTAATATTTAAAATATGAAATTTAAAAGTATTAAATAATCGTTTTAGTCAAGTTGTTCGGAGAAAACATTTCACCTATTGTTTTGAACTAATGAAGCTAATTTTTAGTGTCTGAATTTTATAGGCATACTCCTTGTATCAAAAAGCAAGCTCAATACATAATATATGTAGCTCAATTACTAGGTTATGAAGAGTAGCATGATCTATAAGACTCCAATTATTATTTTACTGGTCTTCTGCCCTCTTCATTTCTGCTCTCTTACAATGATTGGGCCAAAACTGCAAATAATGTTACTAGCAGCACAGTTCGTAAAGTGATTCTTATATAATTTTCTTGGCATGATTTTTACTTTCTCAATTATTCATCAGATGATAGTGGATTCGATTTGAAGTGTCTATTTTTTTTATATATAATTGTTACTCTTTTAACTATACACTATTCAGTTCTTCTTAATTTTTGTAAATAAAATATCACTGAAAAGGTAGTAAGCATTATTATCATTATTATTATTATTATTAATTTTTGGGATTGGTCTAGGGGACTAGCGAGACCAACCGAGATGAGACACTAGTGACATGACCAAGAGAACTACTCTCTTGTGAGAGTGATCGGCTCGCACGGAGGTGGGAAGTGACCCACACGTGAGTAGAGAGACTTCCCACACCAATTGGTGGGAAGATGTTGCTATGGAGTGTAGAAGTCATACCAAGAGGCATGAGGGCTATGACTTTTGAAAAAGGCATGTTCACTGTGCAGTACCAACTTTTTCGCAAAAGTGTTGTAACACAGAAAAAATAAGTATGTTATAACATATTTAGAGACAGAATATTGCAACATATTTAATACCACATGTTATAACACAACCAAAAAATAAAAACAGTAAAGTAAAAAAATAACACAAACACGTTTTTAACATGATTTGGTTTTACCCTACACTCGCGATGTCACACCCAGATATATCAACTCATTAATGAACAAATAAGAATACAACCTATACTTGACTTATACAAACCAAGACTCTCTTTAGTATTGATGCAAGTCTAAGTTCATTAATGAGATTGCAGCAAACTCCTCTTACCTTCAGTGGTTGCCAGCTCCTTGAATTCCCTTCAACAATTGCAAACTTGCCTTCTCCCAAAAGCCAATTGCTTCTTCCTCCCAAAGAACACTTGTTGCTTGAACTTCTTTCAAGACTTAAGCCGTCTCTTCCCGAAGATGAAAATGTTTTTCCTTCTGAAGAACTTATGCTTCTTGAAATCCCTTTAAGGATTGTGAATCAATATTCTTCTGAAGACCTAATATCTTGTTATCCCAATAAGCATCTAAACATAAAGAAAGATCTAGTCGGCTTATTTCCTAAGTCTAGAAATAAAAACAACTTAGAGAACAAACTTTCTAAAGATTACAAGCAAACTCTCAATATTACACGTTAACTCTTAATGGTTTGTTTGCCTATTTTGCACGCCCAAATTCTCTATTTATAACAGTTAAATGCAACTTAAAATATGTAAAGATAAAAACAAAATTATCAGCTAAAAAAATCAAATAATTATCAAAAGATAAAATCACAATTAAAGAAAATAAAATTAGCTAAAAAATAGACATATTTTTTTAGCAAAAACCACATTCTTTCGATTTTCTTATCCAAACTTGATCAAAAACCTACCCAGATACATTTTGTTTTTGCACATCAGCTGATAAACTTTGAGCCCTACAAAAATATTCAAGGATATATATTCACATAAAAATTTTCTAAAGATGAATTTCAAGAAATATAAAAGAAAATTATTTTTTATCTTTAGAAACTTAATTACACATTTGTCTTGACACAATCGCATAAAAAATAATTAGATAAATCTAAGAAAACAAAAATTACGAGAATCAAGTCAATCAAGTCACTATTTGATAAATACTTTGAGTTCTACATTGAGCATTGTTAACAAAAAGTGTTGTAACACAAATTGTGCTTTGATATTGCGATACTTTTTCAAGTCTGGTGTTACAACATCTCAACAATCTATGAATTATAATGCTCACAGTATACTACCTTAAATAAGATACCAATATTCTATACACAACGAGCTGTGCATCAAAAGCTTTTAACCAAAGACGCCAACAACTAGCTACATAGTAAGTAATGCTATTGTAAGTAACTGCATTCTACTAGACGATGTGATTCTAAGTTTATTATCTCAAGCATAGGACCCTAAATTTTGAATTTTGATTTTATCATTTACAATTCACAAATGTAATTTTTTAAATAAGTTGACACTAAACAGGGTAAATGTTCATTGGACTTGTTGCCCATGATCAGAAGACAAATTACTCTTACAATAAAATGTTTTTTATTTTTATTTTTTAAGTTGATATCGAATTGATAAAAAATCTATAACGACTTACTAAAAACATCACTATTTACTTGATTCAGATATTTATTCTCATAATTTGAAGACAAATTACTCACATAATAAAAGGAAAAACTACTCTTACAAGTTTGTGAATATCAGAACTTACAAAAATCAGTCATTATTTACACGAGTTAGAGGTCTACTTTTATAATCGAGAAACAAACTATTCCTACAATAAGAGAGTAAAATTACTATTATAAACCTTTAAAATATGTTTAATGGGAATCAAACCACCACCATCTTGGTGAATAAGGTGATGCACAACCTAAAAACTGATATGCAACAATTCACAAATGTTAGTAGTTAAAAACTTATAAGGTAAAGAGTTCTCCAAAATTTGAAGTATGTTATGAGAATTGCTGGTACGATGCTATGTATCAATAATTGTTAGTTTATTTTACAAGATGTATAGACAAAGAAACATGGCATTTGAGAACCCACTCTCACTGTGACACATATTCGCAGTCGAGAAAGGTGGACAAAAGATTATCACTTAGGAACACTCTTTGGTTGCAATTCCTTGGGTTTTGGGCATTGTTTTTGGCTGTTTCCGGTGATCAGTTGCCCTCTTCTTGTTTTTATTATTATTTTTTCTTCAAAGTATTAATTTGGTTATAACAATGACAAAAGAAAAAACAAAAAATGTTGACTCACCAGTCTGCTCTCTTCTCTTCTGGGGTTCTGAAGTGAAGACAATTTTAAGATGAGCGTAACCCTGCCGGTTCAACGTGGGGTCCACTTTCAGTGAACATGTTTGCATTATTTTTGTTCTTACATGCAAGGAAGCCTATATATTTACTGATATTTCATTATTATTTTGAAGGGATCAATATTAAAAGTATTTTCAAATATTTTTTATATATTAAGGATATTTCGATAGTTTATATCAATATTTTTATAATTTTAGAGTTCTATATTTTTTTTCGAAATCAATATTTAATTCTTTATTTATTGTATAGGGATTTTTCGAAGATTGTTATAATGATGTCTCTGTGAATGAAAGTATTAAGGATCCTTTAATTTTTATATCACTTTCCTTATTGAAAGATACAATAGATCATAATCACCCTCTTAAATTTGATGGAATGAAATGAACCTAATTTTATTTATAAATTTTGGGATTGATTACTTGTAGTAGAACTCCAACGGATTGAACTTAAAAAACAAGTTGTAGGGAGAGCCTGTCAAAGGATTTATATATTCAAGACTAATTTCATACTCTTAATCAATGTGAATTTCATATATTAAACTAATAACGTTGTCCCTAGATCACTTCCTTGGTGACAAACCTACTACTCGAACGTGGTGTAGACTAATCACGACACCAGCTATGAGAATTTCCAAAACCAAAGCATTTTATTTTTATAAAACTTAAATTTGTCCTAATTTAATTACCAAAAAATGTACCCACATTAACCAATACAATAAAATAGAAGCTCATTAGACTCTCCATAATCGAAGCTCGAATAGCAAGGCCTCTCCTTTACAAGGTCAACGAAACTTGGCAGTAATAGAGGGTTGGGCAACCAAAGTGTTTTAAAAAATGCGGTGGCGCTTTTCTCTTACTGCTTTTGCTTTTGCTTTTGGCTTTTTTGTTTTCAGAATCACCAAATGCAATTAGGAATATGTTCACTAACAAGTTGTAACTCCAATGCAATCACATTTTTTCCATAGAAGACCAGTACAAAATCTATGTGCTTTTTGAGATTCTTGTGTTATGCCACCCACCGCCACTTTCTTGCTAGGATGCCTTTTCCTCTCTTCACATAAACACACACACACACACACAAGAACACAGTTGGTGGTCTTTCTGTGCAGTCCACTTTGTCTGCTTGACATTGAAAGGGTCCAAATTTTATATATATATATATATAAGTCAAGACCCTCAATTATGAGTGCATTATTATCTTTCATTAGATTATATTAGCAGGACATGTCTCAATGACATATTTTGAATCACAAAACCTTTAATGAAAAAAAAATATATATATATACAGGAATATAATTGATTTAAGCTGAATTTTGACTTCATCTAATGTATTAAACGAATGAAATGTTAACATGTACCATCTTAAGTGAATTATATTATTCTTTGTTATTTTCAAACGTTGACTAGTAGTTTTTAATTTCCAAAGTAATTTATATAATAATATCACAACTTAATAACAAAATAAATGATGTCCATCGTGATGATTCCTGATTCACCACATTTGAAATGTTGATGGCCAAAGAAATGTGAGTTGTCGTTGTCAAGAAAGAGTAACGCAAAGCTTTTGATTCATCACACAAATCAGCATATTCTGCTTTGTAGTTTCCAAAGGCATGAGTCATGAGGCTTGGTTAGTGGTTACAAGGGGTTTAATCAGCCCTCGTGTCATTTTCAGCCTCATTTCCAACTTTTTGCAAAACTTTTTAGTGCTCTATTTGTTTGGGAGTTTCAAGGAAAAATTCTGCTTAAATGAATCCCGTGACTGTTTGACACTGCATTTGCTTCCACAAGGACAGTGTTATTGTGTCCACCCAAATGGTGGTGTGACCAGTGCTCCGGGATCCAATGCCAAAGGGGTTGGTTTTAAGTGAGCACTTGTTGATGTTCATGAAAATCATTCTTGTATCAAGATATCAACATTTGAACTTTCACATCTTTATTCATTTAATTAAATCAAAAAAGATAGCATATATAGGATTTATGTCATGAAAAGAAACATTTCTTAAACTAGGGGATGCTATAAAAATACAATCATCTTTTTTCTAGCATGACATCAATAGTAGTACATAGACAACAAGCACACAACCATCATTATTCGCTCTTGCGCTCTGTACCAAAATTTCCATTGATATTGTCACTAGCAACAATATCAATATCTCAAACCAAAACTGCATTTTGTTTAAAGAGTAAGGCCTGCATTTTACCTAGTGTTGATGATTTAATTTATGAACCATATCCAATGAAGCAAGTGAACAAGTATCAAAAACCAACTATTCCTATAATATTAATAGCCACAGCCTTAAAACTCACTGGTGGCAGCACAAAGTAGGATTGTTGGGATCGTGTAGTGCCTAGAAAATGTTTCAATATAATAAATTTATGCCTATACATCTATGTTTGGTACAATAATTATAAAATTTCTTAATCGTACAACAAAATTGAAACCAGAGTCCTAATACAAATACTGGTATGGTCTCTCAAAATTGACTGTTAAGTATACGGCTTGATTGGCAGCAGAAGCATCAGTTATGAGCCCTGCAGGTTATGGCAAGGCTAGTTATGACCAAAAAGTAACATGAATTTTTCATGTTCTTCACAAAAATGCATGTGAAAACAATCAAAGAACAAGAGAATTTAAACAAGTATCCTATAATACATTACTAACAGAAGTACTGTCAGCACTCAATCCGTACAGCTCCGCTCTCTGATGAAATGAACTTGGGTTTTCTGATCACTTGCTGCATGCACTGGATGATGTCTCCAATCTGGAAATCATCCCAATCACGGATCACCAGTCCACACTCGTTACCCTTACCGACTGTGTCCACATCCTGCTTCTCTCGTTTGAGTGATATGCAACATCCTTCAAAAACAACTTCTCCGCTTCTCAAAAGCCTCATGGTTGATGATTTGGAGACACAACCATCAATAACACGGCAACCAGCGATCTTCACATCATCACCTTTGGCCTTGCTCCTACCTTTAAGCTCAAAGATATTTAACACCTCAGCCTCCCCAGCTACCTGCGTTTCATAAGTACCAGGGGCTTTGTCTACAATCATATTGCCAATGTCCTCCAAAAGGTGATAGATTACACGGTGCACCAATATCTGCAAACAATTAGAAATAAAAAATAAGTTCTTCTAGCTTTCCAATTTTGACTTCCTTATCAGAAAATCAAGGCAAAGATTGGAGATTGTGAGCAACAGTAATCATGTACCTTAATACCCGAACGGGTTGCTGCCTGAGTGACAGAAGAAGGTGGACTCTTTATATTGAATCCAATAATACATGCTCCACAGGCTAGTGCTAAGTCTACATCAGACTGAGAAACAGGTCCAACACCAACATGGACTATGTTCACGAAAAGCTGCCAGTGAAATCAAAGAGCAATGAAATCAGTAAGTGGAAGCTGTATATTTTCTGGTATTCTTAGAATGCCAAAATGCATTTCAAAAGTTTGACATATTTCTGAAGGTCCAAATTTAACATAAAAACAAACAAAACATTGAGCAATTCATTATCACATAAAATTCTGCAGAAAACATAACAGAGGATCAGCTTTCAATACATACCTGGGGACTATTTAAAGTTTTCAATGCATCTGTGACGGCTTGGACAGTGCCCTGCACATCTGCTTTTACAATTACAGGCATTTCAGCCCTCTTAGGCCCAGGCCCCTCTTCAGATGGTTCCAGAGTTTCAATTCTCTCCTCATTAATCTTTATAAGCCTGTCTTTCTCAAATTTCCTTTTTCGCCCTGAACTAAGCATTCTAGCTCGTTCTTCAGAATCCACAACAACAATATCATCACCAGCCATTGGAAGCCCCTTCAGTCCTTCAATCTCAACAGGCATTGCAGGTCTTGCCTGTTTAGTCAACTTTCCCACCATATCCCTAATAGCTCTTATTCTGCCCCACTCTGAGCCAACCACCACATGCTGCCCACACACCAAAGTTCCTGCCTTTACTATTGCAGTAGCCAATGGACCTCGTCCTTTGTCGAGTCTTGCCTCCACCACATAAGCTTGAGCAGGCCCATCAATACGTGATTTCAACTCCATCATCTCAGCCTGAATAAGCAAAGCTGTCTCCAGATCATCCAATCCTGTTTTCTTCACAGCTGAAACCTCAATCACCTGAACATTGCCACCCAAGTCCTCCAGCTCCAGGCCCTCTGCACCAAGCTGAGTCTTGACCCTCTCTGGGTCAGCAGCTGGTTTATCACATTTATTAATTGCAACCACAATTGGAACATTAGCTGCTTTTGCATGGGACATGGCCTCAAGTGTTTGAGGCATCACCCCATCATCAGCAGCAACAACTAGCACAACTATGTCAGTGACTGCTGCACCTCTTGCTCGCATAGCACTAAATGCAGCATGTCCGGGCGTGTCAAGGAATGTGATTGAAGCCCCTGATGGCATGCTGACAACAAAAGCACCCAGATGCTGAGTTATGCCTCCAGCTTCCTTTGCCGCTACTGATGTTTGACGCAGAGCATCTAAAAGAGACGTTTTACCGTGATCAACGTGACCCATAACTGTCACAACTGGAGCCCGTGGTACAATTTCTGCACCTTCATTGGAGTGTATCCTCCTCACATTAAGACCAATTTCCTGCAAAACCACTCACAGTGCTATTATTGGGTTACAATCTCACTCCATGGTATAGAAACACAAAAGCAATTCTTTTTCTGGGTTTTAAGCATTAAGAATTCTTCAACTATTAGATTACACTTCTGAGGCTCATCTTTGCAGTGTTTATATTGTTCAAAAAACATAAATAACAAGAAGGATTTCATACCATTGCAACCAGCTCAGCAACATCAATGCTAAGAGGATCAAACTCTGAGGCAACCTTTTCCCCGACATTTACAAGAATATCCTGTAAAGTGGTTATTTCTTCACTAGCATGCTTCGCAAGCTCAACAATTGTCATGCCTTCAAAAATGTCAATTGTTTTATTTTGCAATGATTTGGTAGTTTTTTTGGGTTTAGGAGGCATATATGGAGCTTCAACGGGTGGTTTCGTAATGTCCCTTTTCCTAAACTTTCCCTTGTTCTCTCGCTTGGCCGTCTTCAGACCAAATGACTCCTCATTTCTTCTCCTTGCCAACAGTTCTGGACTTGCATGAAACCACCTAAATAAGAGCAGAAAGTGATTATTAAATCCTAACATTGAAGTAAGAATAACCATTACATAATCTTCAAGTATCCAAAGCAACAAAATCAGACTACTCCATTTTCACATTCTATTTTCAAAAGTTCTTCCCATCAAATGCTAACCATAGTCAAATTATCCATTTAGAACTTAGCTATAAACCTGTTCATTTGTAAATACCACCATAAACATCAAATGGCAGCTAAAGATGCAATATATGATGCCCACAAGCAAAAGAGCAAATAATTAACTTGCTATTTCTATGACCTTGCAAATGTTTAAGACATCAGAATTCGGGAAAAAAACAAAAATGACAAAGAAAATTGTTTTGCATGCAGAATAAGTTAAGAGGGGACCAGACCAGAAGGAAGAAGGGGTAAAGATTAGAGAAGGTTCTACACTTGCTTCCACGTTGTCATTCAAAACATTCGAACATTTATATTTGATTGTCACTTGAATGCACTCAATGAAAATGAAAATGTTGTATCATCTAATGTTTCAACATTGCAACTTTAATCTCTGATAAAAAAATTAGAAAACCAACATAGCCACAAATGATCACTGCCAATCAAAAGTGGCACTATAAACAAAACCCCTTTCTGCTACAAGTTAATATCTCAACGCTCAGAAGCATAATAGGATGAGAGCTTTCAGTATTTATCTCCAGATGATGGTACTGATCTCATTAACTGAAAAAAGGAAGCAGAAGCCCAAAAGTTTTTCTTTTGCCTAACATGTGTGAAACTTATTTTCAAGCAAAACTAGAAAAATGATGGCAAACTTTTAATAATAAGATGAAAGGCAGAAACACTAAAGATTTGCACACCAATTTGCTTTGTAATCAGGGCACTTTCTGTGACTTTTCTTTCAGGTTTGTTTTTATAAATTTAAGATTAGTTGGCTAAATTATCATAGTTATTGGGTGTTTGGTTATGATTCTAACATATCTTATTCTTAGTCTTATTACTATTATTTTTACTAAGAGGTATTAGATTATTTGGAATCATTTCCTAATTAGATTAGGAGGTAGTGACAAGTCTTGCCCAAAAGTTTCAAGTACACTGGATGCTTTTTTTTTTTCTTTGGCTTGATAAGAAAGAGAAACCTTTAATTATTTAAAGAAGAAATTACAGACGAAACATAAGAGAGAAAGTGGAACATGCAGCCAACCATTCTCATAAGATAAAGATAAAGAACAACAAACAGCACCATTTAATGGTGAGACTTTGTCAATGGTTCTAGCTTGGATTTGTGAAAGCAATCCTACTCTTTACACTCAAATCCATTTTACAATCAACTAAAAGCAAAAACCACCAGAACATCTTACATTTTCTGTTGACTATTCCTAATTCAAGCTTAAGTTGTATTAGTATGACCCACATATCGCATCGTATGAAATCTTAATTTCCATACAGTAACTAGCCATTGAATCAAGAGAGACAGATAAAGAAAAACATTTGTTTTTAATTTATCCTATCTGCTCACTCAGGTCGTCGATAAGCCATCCAAAGTCCAAACTAAGTTTGTTTGCCAGCGTCAATGTGTTTTGATGTTATTCCACAGAACTAACCTTCTCTTTTTGCCCCATGAGGAAGCCTAGTGCTGGCAATCACTGTACAGATGCCTTATAAGCCTTTTAACCCAATTAATTCTAACATATTCCAAGTCCATATTTTCTTTTCCTTTCTTGCATCCTAATGTCGAACTTCCCCTTCCAAGTTTCTCCCAGTATATAACCAACAATATGAATTTTCCAACAAACCTTAAATTCATTTTCAACTCTTAAGTCTTAATTAAATTTTTCCAAACACTTAACCCTAAAACAAGCCTTTAGCAAGCCTGCAATGCTCATATAAAGTCCATCAATCAGAAGCTCGTAAACTGGTGAGTGCAAGTCAAGATCATGTCAATGTGCATTCTGGTATTAGACTAATGTTTGATAAGAAGTTTTCAAGGCAAGCCAGCCTTATAATATTTCCTTTTCTTCTCTCATCTTCGAAGAAAAGAGAAGTATTACATCCTTTCACCCACCCCACCTGCAGCAGCCCAGCAACCTTCTTCCCTCAAAACCTCATTTTTCTCTACAAGTTTTCGGCATCCAAAGAAAATAACATTTAATTTCAAAATTTTCCTTATTTAAAACCAAACACAAGCTATATATCTATCCCTTTGCCCTCTCTCTCTCTCTCTCTCTCTCACTTATTCCAAAAATATTTATAACTCTAATTTAGAGGAAGCCATGTCTTGTACAGAGCCATGACCACCACTACCACTGGGATTTACAACTGAAGATTAGTGAGCTTTTCTTCAATTTATTTCCTCTACAAATTCTTAAAAAGCATGAAACATAACTTAAAAACTATATTTCTGATCCTAAGATAATTAGTTTCAGGTACTTTTAGATTTATCATAAAAACGAAAATCAAATAGATGCTAGGACCAACTAATGTTTACACACAGAACATAAAAAAATGAAAGTGTTTGTACTCCAAGAAAAAAGCTAAAAAGGACGTTAGATAAGCCAAGGCTTCCTTGAACTAGTAGGCACATCAATACCATAAAGCACAAACCGAAAGAAAAATATGAAATTACCGTATAAGGTGTTCTCTAGTCAATCTCTCATGATAACGAGACCCTTGTATGAAAGAGCTGGAAGAGAACTCTGCAACACAAAATACAGAAATAAATCATCACAAATATAAATGTGTATCTACAAAACATTTAACCTTTTCAGCGCCCTAACCACTCAACTAAAATATAATCGAATACAGCTTTCACACCCTGGACCAAGTCAAATGGGAGAAAACATTTGAAATAGATTGATAGCACGAATCCATAATAATATTTCCAGTAATACTTGGCAAATAGTAATAACAAAAACGTCTGCATCAAAAGACTCTAAATCAATCCAATACTAATCAATTTGAACCCACACAAGACAAACATGATAAATAGTTAATCTAGACAAATTTTGTCCACTAAAGGGTATTGCTAAAAGACCAAAGCATGATCTAATGCATAATATTATAAATATTTCTTTATAAGTTAAAGAGAAGCATGTAAAGAGCAGTGTATGGTGCAAACCCATTTGGGACAATATACAAGTAAGTAAACCAGGATTACCTGTAGATATGGAAGTCAGGCCGTGCTTTAATGGCGTGGAAGACAAAACCCGGGAACGAATGCCCTTCAAAAACAAGGTGAAGTCAGAAAGAGAACGATAAACAAAAGATCTCAATAAAGGTGTTACCTGTTTGATAATAGTTGTGAAAGCCATTCATCAAGTGGTGGGAGAAGAGAGTGGAAAAATCTCAACACTCCATTAACTGGGGAGAGGTTAGTGGATGAATTACAAGACGAGACCGGAGCACTTGTTGAGCACACCTGCACGACGGCTCACAGGCCCTGTTTCTAACTATTATTTGGTTGATGGAACTTGAAAGTTGTTAAATGGAGCTGCCCCTCTGGTAGCTCCGGACCCAACTTTCCTGGGCCAAACGATTCAGTCCATGTGTTCGTTTTTCTAATCAGTTCGGCCTCCAATTTTTACCCACATTGGGCCGTAAAGTAGATTGGCCCATTTTTGGGATGCAATCAAGATCTGTCAAAGAAAACCAAAGTGACATGAGAAAAGTAAAGGTAACATGGATATGAAAAGAAAAGCATACTAACCACTTGAACTATAAGTGAAATATACATATCATCATCCTTTTTTAGTGAAATATGCATATCATCATCCTTTTTTAACGGTTTAGTTGATCATGCAAATTTAATCATGATATTAATAATTGTAAGTTTATTAAAATAGTAGTTGATGAGTAAACTAAGATTTACTCAATTTCTTAGAAATTAATTGTCTTAATATTGTAACTTATTTTTAAATAATGGAAGTCTATTATTATCTTTTTTTTTTTATTACTAGATTGGTAAAAAAAACAATTAGGACCAAACAGGATTAGACAATGGTGGTGTGGCCCGAAGAGAACTCCCATACGAGAGGGAGCGACCCACGCATAAGTAGGGGAACGACCCATACGTAGGTGAAAAAAACACTAACTTAAGGTCGGGGGTGTCAAACGATGGTTTCACGAGAAATCATAGCGGTTAACGGTGCTTTAACCAACTGCGTTGCTACTCAAGCGACAAACTATTTTCTTTGGTTAAACTTTTATATTATTATTATTGTCACTCAAAAGGGCACTCATCATATGGATACAAAATATTTTACTAGGCAATAAGGTAATGTTTTTTTGTTTCTAAATATTGAAAAATGTAAGGTAATTATAAATTGTCTTTTATTATAATGTAATATATTATCAAAATTAAACTCAAATGTTCAAATTTTTGAACTGAGAAATAATCTATCAATTTATAGGTAGGGTTAGCTGTTAACACATAACGTAAGGATAAAACCTATTAGGCCAAAGGTGGAGTTCAAGTGTGGTAGAGTCTTCATATAAATTGCACGAATTATGATATTATCAAAATTTATATTTTATAACTACGAGTTAAACTCTGAACTTATAAAAGAAAATATGAACACAACTTCAACTTGATAAATTAGTCTTTTAGGTAGGCTGTAAGTACCTGTCCTTGGCACTTGACAATTGTAAATGCCTTAATTCAATTTTCAAGTATCTAATATTGTTAAAGATCTTCAACTAACTTTGATTTCTTTGAATTATTATTTGACATTCAAATTTAGGCATGTGTTCTTAGACTCTTAGTTAAAAATAGTTTCATTTTCAATAGGGTATAGATAAAAACTCCATATTCTCCTATCCAAGACAGCCGGAAACCAATCAGTATTTTCCTTTTCTAAATAAATAAAAATAAACTTAAATCAACACAATATATTAAACAAAAAAAAAAAAAAGTTCTTACATAATGAAGCCAAAGGCAAAAAGTCAGTATTATGGTAGATAGCAATGTAGCACGTTCTTGTATATGATTACAAGTCATTATATTAAATTTAAAGAAGATAAAAATAATAACTAAATATATATAATTTGAAAATGAAAATGTTTCAAATCTTCCTTTGCCACTCTCAATGGTGATCCAGTAGTTTATATAAAGCAACTCCTCAACATGCACCACTTGATTTATTAATTTGATTTTAGATTCCGAATGTGAAACTTGTTTGTTTTGGAATATATTTATATATATATATTTTTTATATATGACTTTTTAAAGAAAGAAAGCACATGAAATAGTCAAAAGTATGAAGAAGCAAAACAAGGACCATGTTTAGTTCAAAAAAAAAAAAAAAAAGGTCTTTGTTGACCCAACTAATAATAATTATTGTGATTATGAGAGAAGGGTCCTAGTAATTTCTCAGTATGAAGAGGTGGCTACGTCCACAACAATCATGCCAAAAGAGTTGGTGATCTTGTTTCCTCTAAACAAATCCAAGACAGGCTTTGATAAATATTGCTAAGTGGGTTGGTTTTGTTTTTGTTAAAAATAATTTATAAAACAAAACCACTTTGCTTTTATCTACTTTCCAAGATTTTCATCACCTTACCTACTCGGTCAGTGATTTTTTCAAATTGTAAATTCAAATATTGTATTTTAGAGATTCAAACTTTGTAGTAGTCTAGTTGATCAGAAATTGAATAAAAATAAACAAATAAACTATGGCATCTTAAATCTTTCTTTTGAGGAAGCGAGAACCAGTACGTATATAATAATGATATGTACTGATTTTTATTTCATTCATTTTTGTGTAATCCACTCCAACTTGATATTTTTTTTATTTTTTTTTTCTACTCTAGAGCTAAAATGGGTAATGTTGTACGACAAATCCTATAAAATTCATAATTACATGTATATTTTCAATAAAATTATTTTATCAATGATATTATATATTATTAAAAAAATCAATAACATTATTTCCTTCTTTTTATTTTCTTAAGTAATAAAAATTAATTTTAAAATCAACGGTTACAGATTGAGTGCATAGATGAAAGAATAAATTTCATATAATTCATATGGTGGAAAACTAATATGGGCAATGTAAACTAACAAAATCCCTCTATAATTTTTCATCATGGTCAAAATTCCCCCTCTAGCTTCAGTTTTGGCCAAACATTGCCCTAGAATTAGTACTAATGGCTAAACAATCCCTCTAGTTTGCATTAATCCCCAAAATCCCACATGTTGTTAAATCTTTTGTTTCACTTTTTTTTTTTTAATACTAACACATTAATGGTTTGAGAACCGCTGGGACCTGCCAAAATGAATTATTGATACTGCGACCTGAAACTACTCAAAAAACTATGAGATGATAACTTCTACTAAAAGGAAACTCACACCCACACCATATAGTTTAATTGAACAATGATAAGACTTGAACTCTTGATCTTCTATGGTTAAGAGAAGTATTCAACTACTCATATTAAAAGATAATGTGTCTTTTGTTTGAAATTTTGATTAACCTATTAGTGTGAAATGACACCCTAGAACATTACAATTTAATCAATATTAACTTTTTTTTTTTGAAAAAAAATGAGGAAGTGAGAGGGACACATCAACCCGAAAGGTAGACAATTTATTAAAAAATAATATTAATTAAATAACAAAATATTTAAATTTAATTTTAAGAAATATACATTAATTAACTTAAAAAACAAAAAAATCTCTCGATTTCTCTCACTCTTCACTTTCTCTCTCTTATGCTTTTTATAATCTCTTGCTTTCCTCCCATTTCTTTGGTTTCTTTACACTCTCCCTTCCTCGATAGTCAATTATCCTCTTGGCAAAGGTTGCGAGGGCGACAATCTCCCCTTTATTGAAAGGAGATCACAAACTATGATCCTCTTCTATAATCTCCTTTTAGTTAAGGAGATCAACATTGCTCTACAATGGTTAAAATAAAATGGTTGTGTTTGTTGGTGGTAGTGTGCTTGGGAGGGTGGTTAATGATCTCCTCCCATTAGGGATTATTATTGCCAAATGAGAGAGAAGACCACCTCCACATGGCCATCTATTTTTATTTTTTCCCTTAGTTTTTTTTTTTTTAATTTTAACATGTTATAAAATTTATTTCTTTATTTATATTTGTTTATTTGTTTGTTATATTTTAATTTATTATTATTATTTTAGTCAAATTTGAGGACAAATATTCCGATTATTTGAAAATAGAGCATACATATCCTTTTGGCCTTGAAATGTGTTAGAAACCTATTTTTCTAACGAATGAGCAACAACAATGTTTTTAATTTATTATGGTAAACCAAAGGGGAAATTTGGCAATTACGACAAACAAGAGGTGGCAGTTTGTTAAATTTTTCTATATATAAAAGCTTTTAAAGCCCTTACATACTCTTGTTTGTAATTTCAAATAAGAATTAGCATACGAGAGATGCAATGTTCTATGTATTATAAAAAAACATATTCTCTCTTAATTCAAATGATTGTGCATCTCTCAATTCAACTTAGCGGTAAAGTTAAAGTCCCAGAATGTGCATTCTACAAATGTGTGAGAAGTTTCTTCTCTTTATGGGAGTAAATGTGCCCCAATTGTAGGAATAGATATTTGGATTGCATAAATATTAATTGATCTCGACATGTCTGATTTTTTATTTTTGTTGTTTTGGTGGGAGTAAATACTTAAGACACTATAAGTAATTATTGATCTCTTTAAATGATAGATTTTTGGCTTATTTGGCGTTAGCTTTTTCTCTATTGTGTATACACATATGTGTATTAAATTTGGTTTCACATTTTTACCCTTTTTATAAAGCATGTAATTGGTTGTTAATAAAACAAAAGTGAAAAATAATTATATCTCAATTATCTGTTAACAGTAATGTTTATGCTTCATGAGATTTAATATTGTAAGGAAAAGATTATATGATGAGAGGATCTAAATTCGTTATGGTGTTGCAACTTGCAACAATAATGAAATGACAAACAATGTTTATGTAATTATGTCCTAAACTCATATATATATAATTATGTTAAACATCAAGAGTATTTGTACAAATTCTCCTACTAATTTACTGTATAAGTAAATGAAAAGAAAGGAATTATAAAATTATTTTAATTGTGAATAACATTAGCAGAAATCAAGATTCAATTCCTTTCAAATATCACTATCATTAGTATCTATCAAAGTATCACACAACTTGGAAAAAAATATCTTAAATCAAACTAAAGATTTAAATTGAAACACAAAGAGAGCTGTGAAAGTTTGGTAGACTAAAGTAAGAAACAAATTAAATCACCAATTAATCAAAAATTGGAATTTTGTTAAACACATACGTAGCAAGTGAAAACGCGCCATAGGGATGCGCGTGGGGGAGGAAAGAGAGAAAGGGGGGATGGTCGTGGGGACAAAAACGAGCGGCCAGGAAACGCCGACGTACGTCAGAGAGCAGTGATAGAAGCGTCACTCGAGAGAGGGAAAGTAGCTTTCAACCACTTACACAACAGCACTTCTCCACCTACCACACCCCAATTGCCCATCCCCACCAAACCCCTCTTCTACTTCCCAATTTCTGTTCTCCTCTTCTTCTCACTTATTATTATTATACACTAATCATCACTTTATTTCTAGCTTATTCTTCATCACTAGCTGTCACTTATAGTAATTATAATTTTGTTCTTATTCTACTTGAAAATAACCACTCTTTTTGAGGGATGGTTTTGATTTCATCGTAAATCAAAGTGCTTGGTATGGATGATTTATTTTGTATTTCATTCATAAATCGCATATATGTATTTGAATTGATTTTAATTTTTATTAAAAGATTTTTTATATCTAAATCTCATTTTCGTGGAATGGACAAAAACTTGTATGTAATTATACAAAATGATTTTAAGAATTCTGATCGCTAATGATTTATTGATTAAAATTCAAAAGATATCACTATTAGTATCATCTTTTGTTTTAAAATGATCATACTTTTGAATCTGTCATGACATTCATAAAAACCTTTTTATTCTTTTATATCTTTGAAGATTTATAATATATATAATTAGAAAAAGAAAAAGAAAATTATTTGAATTAAAATCAATAGGTAAGGAATGTGAGTGATATGTATGACTCTCAAATGATATTTCTTTTTGAATCTATTAACTATTAACAACATTTAAGAGTTGATTTGAGGGATAAGTGGGCATTGAATGGTTGTACTCTACTCAGATATTTTTACTATTGATATGAAGCCAGATCATAAGTTACTTAGTTGAGAAAAAAAAACACAAGTACATTTCTCGAACGTATTTTGCAATAGACTAAAATTGGGAACAAGTATTTCGACTATATGGTTTGGTAGGTGTAAAGCATTTAAATGGGCAACAAGAAAGTAGAGTCTTGATTATTAAGTTTTGACTTGCAGACAATCAAGCCTCACATAAGAATTAGAATTTGTCTCACTCACTTGGTTGGTGAGCATTGCCTATATTAATTTTTTTTTTCAAGGTGAGCTTGATTAGACCCAATTATCTGATGATCCATCTCCCTTTTATTCCCAAAACAGAACTCAATTTGCACATTTTTTTAACTGGCAATAAATATCGAAAACGAAATCATCAAAATTATGCACCAAATTCAGCTGCAAAAAACAGTGTCTTTCTCTATCACCATTAAATTTATAACAAATAATTATAAGACATGTATCAATCGGTGTAGCTCACTACTTCTGTGCCAAATTGAAACCTGAAGTAAAGTACCTTTGGTATGGCTTCTAATCAGGTGGGCAGAGGTGTATGTAAATATAATATTATTAATAAATCCAACTTTGTTAAATTAATGTGAATGTTTCTTGGCAAAAGCTGATGCCACGTTTTGTAGATAGGAAGCACAGGCTGTGCTATGAATAGAAGAGGGGTATGCAAATGCAACTGGATTTGATTACTAACTTAAAGTAGCTAAACAATGGGATATTTAACATAAGAGAACAAATGAAAATAAAATGTATAAATTTTTAAATTTGATAAAATAGAATTGCATGCACTCAAATTTTGAGTTGGAGATTCAAGTCTTGTTTTTAACTAATTTCTAATATTAGGAATCCTCTAATGTGTATCATAAAGACACGCGAATAACTCCTTCTTTAAAAGCTATTACAATTTATTATTTTTTTTTTTTAAAAAAAAAAGTAAGTTGTTTTTAATACTATCAATAGCTAGACATTATGAGGGGACTTTCTTGTAATACTATCAATAGCTAGAGAGAATAGCCTAATAAGAGTTCAAAATGAACGCAGTGTAGGTACTCTGATAGCATGGAAATACATAATCTAAATTTTAGTTGGGTAGTGCCTGTTAGGTTTAAACATCCAAATTTGGATAGATTTGTTCAATTTACAAAAATCAGTTGTTGACAACTTGACAATGAATTGTAGTTCTACTATGGGTCTAGTGGTATATACATACCATTTCACATCTATGGTCAAGATTTAAATCTCATCGAATGTATTTAACGAGTAAATTTCTCGAAACTTTCTTGTAATACTATAAATAGCTAAATAATGGTGGAACTAAAGAGAGATTAGCCTAATAATAGTTCAAAATGGAGGCAATGTAGGTGGAAATACATAATCTAAGTTTTAGTTGGGCAATGGTATGTTAGGTTTAAACATCCAAATTCGGATAGATTTGTTCAATCTACAAAAATCACTTGTTCAACAACTTGATAATGAATTGTAGTTCTACTATGGGTCTACTAGTATATACTTACCATTTCACGTCTATGGTCGAGATTTAAATCTCATCGAGTGTATTTAACGAGTAAATTTCTCACGATTGTAGAAGTAGATATTCAAACTGCAGATATATAACTTGATTTAGAAACTGCACATAGAATGGTTAATTTCAACAAATCCTTAAAAACTCTTATCGGCGTCAAATTTTAAAATAAAATCAATTAAAAATAAGTCATCTAAATATTTCCAAATCCATAAAATAATTAGCATTACAAATCTAAATATTTAAATACTTAGCAATAAATTGAAGTTCTTACTTAACAATACAAATAATTTTGCCCTTGCTTTAAAATTTTACACAATACTATCATTCTATAGATTTAACGATGACAAAAAACAACGCATTCCACTTGATAATGTCCTAAATTTAAATCACTAAACTCTAAACAATATTTATAAAATATAGAATACATAACTTAATATGATAAGGGAAGGTGTTAAAAAAGTGATGGGGTAATTTTATTCAGAATCCCACCAACTAACTTAAATGGTATACTATTGCCATAAGACCTAACACGCCATCGTTCAAAGGTGAAATCAACCCTAATACTAATTAAACTATAATATAAAATATCTTAAAAAAATAACTACAATATAACATGTATACAAAGAAACAAAATAAAGATTTAAGTAATCGACAAAATGTAATAAACAATTAACTATATATATAACATCACCTACCACCCAAAAAGAAAATCCAAAATACCAATAATCGTCGTTTGTCGCTTTGTTCCTTGCTTCAAGGCTTCAAGCATATAACATTACAGAGATTGGGTGTGAAACGGTATACACATTCTTTACATGTACGAAGCACCAGTACCACCACTTCATCATCAACTACACATCAAATATTTACCCACAAACAATTTTCTTTTCTTTTTTTTTTTTTTTTTTTCTTTTTCTAACTAAAACCTCGAAAGCATTGTCAAAATAAAAATTCCCCAAAATAATACAAAAAGAAGGAAAAATTAAAATTAATTTTCCTCGTCTTTGTGCAAATGATAACAAGTTTTTTTTAATAAATGAACAATTTGATTGGATAAAGATCATTCTCCCCTAGAGGGACACCATGGAGTCATGTCCATAGGATAACTACCCAAGACCCTCAAGAAAGATGTGAACTCCTGAACCTCCGCCAAGGCGTTCTGTGCCCTAACCTCGGCCATGGAGGCTTCGAAATCCACATAAAACATGTACTCGAAGTGCTTTGCTGTGCCTACGTTGGCGTCATCGACAAGCCTAATCGGACGGTTCCTGTGCGGCCTCGACTCGATCTTGGTCAGGCTTATGTTCCTGAAAGCGAAAGCCGAGAGGACCTTGAAGAGGACGCTGGTCCCCTTGTCGTGCGCGAACACGATGCTTGTCTTGAACGGCCTGTCGGTCCGGGGTATTATTGGCTCCCGAGCCAGCATTACGAATCGAGTCACGTTGCTTGAGTCATCCTGGATCCCGTCCGCCAGGACCTGAAGCCCGTACAGCTCCGCCGCGCGTGTCGACGCTATCGCCGCCGTGTCCCTCAGGTTGTTCGCTGCTATGTACTCCGCCGCCCCTGCCGTGTCGTCCACGGCCTCACGTGCCACATTGAGTCCGAGCTTCGTCAGCGTCAGCTCGCACTGAGCCAGCGCCTGTGGATGCGAGATGACTCGCGAGAGGTACTCTTTCCTCACGCCTGGTAAAGCCAGCAGACAGTGATGCACCGGCAGCTGCACCTCGCCGACAATGTGCAACCGGTGCCGGAGGAGCAGGTCGTAGTTGCGGTGGATCGATCCGCCCAGCGAGTTCTCCACCGGCAACACGGCGCGGTCGGCGATCCAGAGCTCCACGGCTTGGAAAGCCACCTCGAACTGGTCGCACGGAATCGCTTCGCAGTTCGGATAAGCTTTACCGGCGGCGGCTTCCGAGTAGGCACCAGGAACGCCTTGGTAGGCGACTCTAAGCTGCGAGCCGTGCATGGGAGCCGGAGACAGGTCGGTGATGGTGAGCGGCTTCTGCTGCGGCGTCTGGGCCGGCTTGTTGTTGGCGTGGTCAATAGGAACGAGATTGAGGTCAATCGAAGTCTTGTGACCGTTCACCGCCGTCACGTGATCAGCCGATTTGTCAGAAGGCTGCTCTTGAGAAACAACTTTACTAGACAAAATAGCGCAGGAGCTTTGCCAGTCGGCGCGGCTCAAACCGACGCCGTTTGGGAAGTGAACGGAGTCGGATCTGTAAACGGAACAGATCCGTTGGGGACGGGTCCGGATAAGTGGCTTGCTGAGGTTGTAGGAAGAAGGAGGCGTGAGAGTCTGCATTATTACTATCGATCGAAAAAAAATATGAAAAATTAAAAAATAAAAGAAGAAGAGAGAGAGAGAGGTGGTAGGTGAAGAGAAAGGGAATAGGTAGCTTGGTGTTCTCTCTTGAAAAGGGAACGTCAAGCTGAGAGATAGTGGAGGGGTGAGGGGGCTTTTATATTGAGAGAGAGTTAAGAGGAGGAGCAGACAAGTCTTTGGTGGAGGATGGTGTGCGTGTGCGTGTGCGCGCGCGCAAGGAGTTGGTTTGGTCAATCTCACACCTAACACCCCAATTTTATTTTACATTTTTAATCTGTGTAAATTTTAAATATGACGTCTTTATTGCCTTCTTAGATTCTACCTTTTTATTTTATTTTTTCTGTTTTGTATGGTTCGTTTTTTTTTTCGAGTATATGATGATAATGGAATTGCGGACGATTAAGCCGTATACTGTTGTTCAAGTCACTCGCAAAATTACAAAATGGTTTCGCGGGATGATTTGTGTCTTCCGGTTTGTTTTTATTTTTATTTTTAAAAATAATGAGGGAAGTTAATATTAAGAACGAATTATGCAACATCTCTCATATTATATTCAGCACACGAGATTGAAATAGAATAAATTAAAAAATTATCGTTTCATGTTTGAAAAAACTTGGATTGAATTAAAATTATATCATGTTGTGTTTGATATAAGTTTTGATTGAATTGCAATAAAATTAATTAAAATTTTTATTATATAAAATTAATTTTCTGGATTAAGATGTTGTATTCAATGTAAACTCTTTATGATTTTTCTAAATTTAAAAGTTTGGATGTATTAAATGTAGACTTTTAAAGACTATAAAAATCATGTGGTATTGAATATAAATTTTTAATGGTTTTTAAAAAGTCTATAAAAATTATTAAATATCCAGTCAAGATTTTTTACTAAATTATAAAAGTTATGTGGTATTCAAAATGTTAATGACTTTTATGAATTTAAAATTTTAATGACTTTGATAAATTTATATGGACTTTTTATATTAATTTTATAATAATTAAGTTCCATAAATTCTCTCTCACTCCTCCCAAAAACTTTTTTAGACTTTCATTATTGATTATAAAAAGCAAACCTCATAAATAGAAAGTTGATATTTCTTATTATTCAAGACCCGAATCAATACTTAAAACAACTATTCATCCACTTCTAGCAAAAATGAGAGGATTCCACTGTTATGTAGTATATCATCAGTCACTTATTAAATCATATCTTCAAACTACGAATCTTATTGACTGTAAACCTATAATAGTTTTACTCATATAAATCAAAAAATATGATCCAATAAATAAGAGTTCACAATACACTAAGAATTAAGATTATTTTATATATAATCATTAAATCAACAAATACGAATTTCTTTATTTAACAAATATTAAGAATAAATTCATTTTCATCGTAATCCAGTCCCACCTAATCTCTACTATATAAGGTGTTTCTATTTTTATGTTGTCACATTAATGACCCGGATAATATTATCGCAACAAAAACGAAATGGACTGTAGTTGTAGATTTACTATAAATAAAATACTCAGTTTTGTTTACTTTGTACGAAGGTGTTGATCTCAAATTAAATCATCATATATATAACACTTATATATAACACTTATTATTTAGTTTAAGACTAATTATGGATATTACATTATATTTATATAAAACAAATAATATATAAATGCACATAAATTGAATAGAACAATACATATTTTATTTATTATTTATTTAAATGTTCATAAATTACAAGCTCGTAAAACACAAACCCTAACATGAAGTTGGTTTTGTGGATGGTGTTAGTGGTTGTGGCTTGGGTCTCCTTCGCTAGAGACTTGAACTAATGGTTGTAGCTGGGGTTAGGGTTAGGGTTATGGTTGGAGCTGGTGGTTATGATTAGGTTTGTTGTTGTTGCTAATTTGATGTTTGTTGATGTATAGTACAGAAAAAGAACACTAGTTGTTCTTCGATCTAGTTTGGTTGGTGTCAACCTAGGCAATTTGGTTTTTGAAAACCATGGTTGACTTTATTTTGAGTTCAAAAACCATCTTGATAAAATTGAATGAAACATCATATCTGGTTTTTGAAACCACATTCATTTTTGGTTCAACAACATTTTCATTATGGGTCTTTAAAACCATATTCATTTTTTTTTTTCCTTTGAAGATTTGGATTAGAAACTCTGATCTTTAAGCTCTTTTCCTTTTCTTAAGATTTTTTTTTTTCTAAGATATGGGTTCTAGATGTTCAATCTCTCCTTTTTTTTTTTAATATCTTCCTCAAATCTTCATTTTGAAAATCTAAGAAGTCATTTGTGTTTTACACTTAACACTTAAGAGTTGTTTGTTTTTTTTTTGTCTAATTTGTCTAAAGATTGAACAGTACTGCTGAAGACTAAAAACTTAATAGTGACTGAAACTTGAAATCTGAATAACATATTTTTTTTTTCCTTCACATCTGAATATATTATTATTTTTTTTTTAAATTAAAATTATCTGAAAACTAATAATTTGATATCTATACTCTTTTAATTATTTGTTGTTATATAATTTTAATTAATTTAATACGAACATCTAAAAATAAATAATTTAATAAATTCTAAAACATTTTTTATGTATATATTAAGAATATTTTATTCATAATTAAAATATGATTAAAAAATATAGTAGTATTAACCATATTTATATATTTAAATATATTAATATATTTAAGAAAATAACTAGAAAAATGAATATTTAAATTGTAAATTAAAATATATTAGTTTAATTCCAAAATAATTTTAGATGAGAGATGTAATTAGTTTTTTTTTTTCAAATATATTTTTTGTAAGTATCAAGGAAAAACAAAAAGAAAAGCAAATTTGAGTTATATAAAATTAGGATAAATTTGAAATTATGTTATTTTGAAAATGATAGTTTTGGAATAAAAATTATTAAATGTCATTAAGTGATTTACAATTAAGTGAAAAGTTAAAAATTTTTACTTAATTTTTTCAGTTGTTTTTTTAATAGTTTTAAGTTATTTGACCATTTAAAAAAATAAACGAAAACAACTTAATAGGTGTAATTCAGCACTATTAAGTGTTAAGTAAAAAAAACAAACGATATTTTAATTGTGATGAAGTAGGTCAATTAAGTTATTTTTATTTGTTTTTTTAAGTGATCAAACCACTTAAAACTACTCAAAAACCATTAAAAATAAAAATAAAAAAAACTACATTTTCTGACTTTTCACTGAATGTTAAATCACTTGATGATTTGTAAATTTATTATTTTAATTTTATCATTCTCAAAATAATATATTTTCAAATTTATCGTAGTCTTACTATATACAAATTTCTTCTAATGCTTTAACAAATACGTTTCTAAATTTGTTTTAATTTTACATTATACAGATTCATTTTAATAATATTTCCTTTAATGTTATTTTTATTTAAATATATAATAATAGTAATTCAACTTAATACAATTTTGTTTATTTTTATTTAATTTACTTTATAATTTTATATTATACAGAGTCATTTTAATGATATTCCTTTTAATGTTATTTTTATTTAAATATATAACAATAGTAATTTAACTTAATGCAACTTTGTTTATTTTTATTTAATTTACTTTATTATAATAATTTATTTATGTATATATATATTTTAAAATCTTTACTATAATAATTAATCATATTTTAATTCTGAATTAAAATATTATTAATATATATAAAAGTGTTTCAGTATTTGCTAAATAATTTATTATAATTGTTTGTATTATATTAAATGAATTTATATAACAACTAATAGTAAAAAAATATAAATGTAAAATTAATAGTTTTCAGATAATTTTAACTTTAAAAAACAAAAAAAAAAATTATTATAAATTCATATGGGGGGGAGTGGGGGGGAGAAACAAACATATCATTCAGATTTCAGATTTTAATCATTATTCAGACTTCAATTTTCAATATCACTGTTCAGTCTTCAGATAAAAAAATAAACAATCCCTCAGTTTTGATCGAAGATTTAGAACCCAAATATTAAATCTCTTTTTTTTTGTAACTTTTTATTCTTATTTTTATTTTCAAATTAATCCCCACCATCCATCACATATGGATGATACAGATTTCTTTTTTTTTTTTATTTTAAAAGAAAATTTAACAATAAAAAAGATAAAATTACCCTTAAGCCAAATGAGTTTGATTAACTTTAATTGAATTTGACTAAAGGAGTGAGGGTTTAGTGTAAATGTGTAATAGAAAGGTGAATATGTTTCCGTTTGATTTTAGGCAAACCTTTGGAGGAGAAAGGGGGGTTGTGTAGTTTGTTCTAATATTAATGATTATAGGTTGCTTAACAATGAAGAGTTTATAGACTTGACTTTGTTGAATTTTACAAAATTTTAAAATTTTGAATATATCCAATTAAGAGTTTGAAAGAGTCCATTAAAATTGGATTGTATTTAATCATGGCTTTTAAATAGTATATATAAGTTTTGACATATTTAATCGATATTATCTATCCAAGTTTGGGCACATTCAATCCAAACAGTCTACTCAAGTTTTGTCATATTTGATCTAGGAGGACACTCTCTCAATACACTCTCCTAATCCACTTTCCATTCATAGTATAACATGTGTACAAATTTGTACTTTCATTATAGTTTCAAACATAAAACTTGTCATAACTTTTACATGTTAGGCATATATAATGTAAAATGGAAGTATAAATTTGTACATGTGTTATGCGCTTAATGGAGAGTGGCTTTAGCATTCATATTCTTCTTGCATCTAAACTTTCAAAGATTCACTTAGAATCTAGATTTTTTTTTTTTTTTAAATACTTGAAATTCAGGTTTATAACCTATTCAATCTCGATACTCTATTCAAGTTTTGGCATACACAATCCAAACGGTTTATCTAAGTTTTGGCATATTAAATTAAGACCTTTAAAGATTCAATTAAAAATAGGTGTATTTAATTTAAATTTTAAAAAATATCATCAAAATTTAAGTGTATTTAATTTAAATTTTTAAAAAATTCAAATAAAATTAGGTGTAATAAAAGTCTTTGATTTGTTAAGTAATGAAATTTGATAGATTTTTAAGTGAAATTTATGAATGAAAAGACACATGACAACTATTACCATATTCATAAATTTAATACAAAATTTGTAAAAAAAAATCCAAATAAAATTAGGTATAATAAAAAGTCTTTGGCTTGTTAAGTAATGAAATTTGATAGATTTTTAAATGAAATTTATGAATGAAAAGACACATGACAAATATTACCATATTCATAAATTTAATACAAAATTTCTATAAAAAAGAATCCACATAAAATTAGGTGTAATAAAAAGTCTTTGCTTTGTTAAGTAATGAAATTTGACTGATTTTAAAATGAAATTTTTGAATGAAAAGATACATAACAAATATTGCCATATTCTCATCATACAGAATCTTATGCAAAACCTATATGAATTTCACGGAATTGATAGACTTTACCAAAAATATTAAAAATAAAAAATGCACGGAATGTTTAAACGAATTCTAAATTAATATGCCTTGTACATATGCTTTTCAAAAATTACCAATACTAACCAATTTTTTTTTTTTTTTTTAGGTATCACTTACTATGAGTACAATTTAAACCTAAAATATTGTTATATTGAATAAGTGCTATTTATCATCAATCTAAAATATTATTATATTAAACAAGTGCTACTTATCATCCAACTATTTTTCAATTAATAAATTAAGGTTAGGGCAAACTTTTATACAACATAAATTTCTTTTCCATTTTATGACTTCACAATGGAACTTGAATGAAGTGAACTCGACGTTAACTCTTCAAGATTTGTCATAATTTAGTTGGAAAATAATAGAAAAGACTTGTGGGATTTTAATTTGGATACGAAATTAAAATCTCTAATAAATTATGAGGAAACCTCTCATTAATGATTTGTATTACGTGCCACGTATTAGTTTCGACAACATGTGTGTCTACCTGCTGCCACGTTGTGAATATAAAAATTGTTTTTTTTTTTTTCTCTCTCTCTGACTAGTAACACATAAAAGCACATGACGTTATACAGTTGAAACGGCCCCATTTACTATTTTGATTGTTACGATTGCGTGGGACATTTCTCTTGCAGGTTTGGGACATCTTTAAATAGATGCATGTGATGATTTTGCAGGTGCCTGTCCTAGATGTCCCACGTACATTATAAACACATTATTACCGATCACCAAAATGCTTCAATTATAGGATAGACTAACTGTGCTTATCGAATGAACTGAATTTTTAGAAATAAGAAAAAAAAAAAAAACATATGGCTTTGATTCATATGCTTAGATTCCATTCAAATTTAGATGATTAGATCCATCAAATTCCTATTTATTAAAAATAGAAAATAAAAAATAAAAACCACCATCTCGATGATAATTAATTTTGATTATCAATTAGATTTTTATTTTTATTTTTTTTTTATTTCAGTTGCTTCTTTTTTTTTCGACATAGCTCGATCTAGGTCAATTATGATGTTTCTCAAAGGCTTATTTTTCATTTTTTTTTTTATTTTTCACTTGAGTTGCCTTTTTTTTTTTTTTTTCCCTTCAGCAGTAGTTCAGTTTGTTGAAGGTCTTCTCATTCGATAAAGTTTCATTTCTTTAATACCATGTTAAATTTTTACACTTGTTACTTTTTATATGTGGTTTTAGAAAAGATATATTTATTGATGGATAATCTTTTAATCTAAAGACTAGTCTATTAGGTGGTGATATTCATTCATATATATATATATATGTATCATTCTAATTGTTTTTATGTTTTCAATATGAAATTCTTCTTATCTTCTTTGTTTCATATGTGGGACTCTCTAACAACTCATAACTTATAAAATATAAGTGTGAGCGGCATATCATCGGGTTAACCTCATCAAAATGATAATATTGGACAATTTAACTTAATCTCACAATGTTATGTAAAAATTAGATATACAAGGACTGATGGACATATAGATATACATTAAGAGTGGGAAAAATTTCAACTGGGTTCCTATTGCTTGAGGAAATATCTTTTTTAATCAAATATTAGTAAAATAAGGTTTGTGGTCCTCTAAGTTTCAGAAAATACATCACTGTGGTCCATTTGACCAAATTGCTAACGGTCAAAAGTAACTATCAAACAAAATGTCAATTTTACCTATAATCAACTAAGTCAAATTTATATTTACTAATTAATTATTATTATTATTATTAAAATTAAAAAAAAAAAAAATCTCCACCACCCATCTAAGTTGGATTGGATGATAGAGAGTTAATTTAGGACTTAATTATTAAATTGAAAAAATATATTTAAAAATTAAAAAATTAAATTTCAAAATTAAAAATTAAAAAAATAAAATTGAAATCCCTACTGTCCATTATAATTATGGATGGTAAAAAAATTACATAAAGAAATTAAAAAAAAAAAACAAATTTAAAATTTCCAAAAAAAAAAAAATCAAAATTTAACATTTTTGAGAAAAAAAGAAAATTTTGAAAAAAAAAAAAAAGAAGAAGAAGAAAATCTAAATTCTTCGACTATTAAAGATTTGAATTCAACCTAAACTTTAACTTCGAGTTAAAAATCAAAGTTGAAAAAAAAAAAAAAAAAGCTTGAAAAAAAAAACATGGGGAACACTGAAACAAACAAAGAAACAACCATCATCAACTTTACAAACAAACAAATAAACATCTTCAATTCGAAAAGAGACCAGATTATCTAAGTTTGATGTTTGAACTCAAATCTTACCTAGATTTTTTTTTTTTAAAAAAAAAAAACCTAAAAACTAAAAAGAGAAAAAAAAATTGACAAAAAAGATGGACTAGTTCGATGATAATAACAAGCAAAACCTAGATGAACCTCTAACTTCACCGTTCTCAAACTCCCTAAAGCCCACCTTAAACTCTACTACTCTAAAAAATGAACCAGATCGAAGATGATCTAGCTCATTAGATTTGGGTTTGAATGAATCCAAAATTTCAATATCTAGGTTAGCAAACTCAGATGTTTATCTTCATTTGGGTTCGAACCTAGATACTTGTTGTGGAGGTGTTTAAACGGGCTGCTCAGCCGTGGATTCAACCACTAAGATCGCCTCTTTATCGTTGACCACATCCTTCCTCATCTACGATGTTGTCATTGTTTTCTTTTCAATTTCCTCCATTTCAAATTTGACTCCTCTCTTCTTCCCTATCCTCCAATGTAACCCTAACTATCACCACCGATGCCTCCACAACTGACTCCGACTTCTTGTCTACCTACCTCACCAACACTTTCTTTCCATCTCACGAACCCTAACCATCCATTTTATTTTTCATATTTTGTTTATTATCAAGGTTTAAATATATTTTCAAATTTTGTTTAAATATTGTTTAAATTTAATAGTTATTTAACAATTATATATTTTAATTTTCTTTTAATTTTTATTAATTTTTTAATAATTAATCATTAAAGTATATGGATTTATTTGGTATTAATGCCTGCCCTATTTATGTTTAAAGGCAATAATGCCTTTAGAACTATTAAATTTGATTAACAATCAATTGACGATTAGATTGACACTACAAGAAAACAGGCCATCCATACCGGACATTGCTCGGTATGGATGCCGCCGGTATTAATACTGGCAATATCCATACCGGGCGGGTGCCCGGTATGGATAATATTTATCCATGCCGGGCGGCCACCCGACATTAAAAACATTTATCCATGCCGGCCATTAGACCGGCATGGATAAATATTATCCATATCGGGCACCCGCTCGGTATGGATAATGAATTTGCCATAATATCCATACCAGGCACCGGCTCGGTATGGAAAATATTTTAATTATAATTTTTTTTTGGTTAAAATATATATAATTTATTATTGAAATTTAAACTATATATTCCAAAAAACCCTTAAACCAAATTTCAACATACATTTAAAATTTATTTATATATATATATTACTTAAAGTTAACTTACATCATTTAAGATTACCAGATATATGATAATAATACAATCCTAACATATAATATATTTTATTGGTCAAACAATAAATGAGTGTAATGCATGCTCTAAAGTTTGTAGCTCGTTGGTAGGTCGAGGTAGCGGAATACTAACTATTACTTTCTTTACAGAAACTCGCCAATAATCTGGACCAAGCTCTTCGTGATGAACTTGATCATAAGGGTCCTTTGAATTAATTTCTGCTTCCGCCACCACTGTTCCTATACCAAACCAGTCCAATAACTTGCAATGATTTCCACTCGATCCACAAGCTTGACTTGTAGAACCCCTCGATTTAGACTACATTTGCATAAAAATTTAAATAATTACACCTATAAAAAAATATTATGAAAATACATTTATATATTAAATTAAATTGAAAGAATAAATAATAGAAATTTAATGAATATTTACCTTTGTTGAAGGTTCAGCACATGCAACACTCTTACTAGATCCCATCGAATTTAAGCCACTTGAATATTGTGTCTACGAAAAAAATCAATAATATGGTTGTAAGGGTTTAAATCAGGGGGAAAACAATATTAAATACCCAAATTTGACAACTTAGAAATAACAAACTGAATATATTAAACTATATATATATATATATATATATATAATCTCAATCAATTTTATAAAAATTTTAACAGAATCTCCCCTGTGTTGTTAACTTATCAAAAATTTAATTTCCCTGCCAATTAAAATATTTTCACATTCGATCCAATCAAAGTAATGTCTCTCCATAAATAAATAGACATATATGACAACATATAAGTAACAAACTCAATATATAAAACAATGTATATAAACTCAATCAATTTTACAAAAAATAAATAACAAACTCAATATATTAAACAATATATATATAAACTCAATCAATTTTATAAAAATTTTGACAGAATCTCCCCTGTGTTTTTAACTTACCAAAAATTTAATGCCCCTGTAAATTTTTATACTTTCACAATCGATCCAACAAAACAACATCTCTCCATAAATAAATAGGCATATATGACAACGTATAAGTAACAAACTAAATATATAAAACACTGTATATAAACTCAATCAATTTTACCGGCACTTTTCACAGAATATCTTATGTTTTTCAAAATTACTAAAAATTTAATTTTCCTGCAAATTAAAAAACTTTGACATTTGATCAAACCAAAACAACGTCTTTCCGTAAATAAATACGCAAACAATATATATATATATATACGCACAAACACACATATAGCAAAAAATAACAAAATATACTTACACCACTTATGTAAAAACATGGATATGGAAAGAATATATATATATATATATATATATTAAAGACCAAAAAAGAAGAAGTAAACAAATTTTAAATGGGTACGTGTTATTTACCGGCTGTACGGGAGGCATACATGCTAGTATTTGAATTTGATCTACGTTCAGCAAATGAGTCATAAGCAAATTTGTCAAATTAGTCACTGTTAGGTACGGTAAGTGATTATCCTTACCGGGTTCTATCTGCCCGGTAAGGATAATCCAATTTCAAATTTTTTTTTAATTATAATATTATTATCCATACCGAGCTTTTAATGCCCGGTATGGATACTCCGGAATGGCTGAGCTGTTTTGTTGTAGTGTGAACTGATGTATTTTTTAAAATGTAAGGGACCACACACCTTAATTCACCAATAGTTGGTAAAAAAATATTGCGTGCAACATCATAGACTAAAATGAAATTTTTCTTTAAAAGTGATACTATTCTACTCAAAATTTTAGCTAAATATATTGGTCAAATAATGCTGTAAACTTATGTATAACTAATACATCATCAATATATTATCTTATGATTAAGATATTTATTACAAATCATCATGCCACATCGTTTTGGTAAAAATTTGGAAAAATTTTGGAAGCATAACATTATTTATATGTTAAATATATCATTTTTCAGTTGTTAAGTGTAAGTTGAATAACCATATTATGATTTAAGATATAAGTTGACTCTTATTATAAGTATATATACATTAAAGTCTTTATCAAAATCAGAGAAAATAAATAAAGTTGTCCAATCATATAAATAAAGTGGTCCAATAATATAAAATGTTAAAATGGCAAATATACTTAGAAAATCAAATAGAAAATGACATAATAAGTACTATACTTACATAACATGTGAGGTGGATTTAGAATCAAATGGAAGTGTTAATAGTATTTTTTTTTCTTTTTTGAAATTTCTATGGAAATATTATTAAACCAACAACTTTTTAACTATTTGACTTACATAGTTATTGACGTAGGGACATTATGTAGCGGTCCAAAATCGTTTGATCATTCTAAGGTTTAATTTATTAGGGTGTATTTAATTTAGATTTTATTACAGTTTGATATATATATATATATATTTTAAAGATAGATTTTGGCAGAATTCACAAATTCTATAAAATCTATATTGATTTTATTAGAATTTTTTTTTTTAAAAAAACCCAATGAAATTTTAAGGAGAATGGTAATATATACTATAATTATTATTTTTTTTTATAAAAATTATTTTAAACTGGATCCAAATTCATCATTTAAATGAAACATGTGAAATTTATGTCTTTTTTAATATACCTAGATTTTGTTGGATTTCATATAAATCTAAATTAAATATACCTATATTCCATTGGATTTTATATAAATTTAAATTGAATGCATCTAAATTTTGATGGATTCTTTACAAATTTGAATAGAATAAATTTCAATTTTAATAAAATTTATTTAAATTTGAATGAAATATATTCAAGATTTTAAAAATTTTTAAATTTCAATTAAACCTTAAATTAAATACATCCCTTTTAGCGCCAAAAAAAATATAATCAGCTGATTTGATTAGTTGTTATTTTTCCCGATAATTCTAGATAACTTTAATTTAAAGAAAAATAATAATAAAAATAATTGAAGTAAAGAAACGTTGAGATAACTTTTTGCTACATACCTTTGACCGTACCTAACATAATGATATTTTATAGTAATAATTCGTAACAACAACCTCATAAAATTGGAAATTTTTGTTTTAACCACAAACATTACCTTTTGTATTTAACCAAATTTGGTGATTTCATTTCACTTTACAACAATCCCTTTACCAAAAAAAAAAAAAAAAAACCTTATCTCCTCTTTTATCTATCATTTAATCTTTCAGTTTGGATCCTCTCCGCTTTCTCACTCTAGTAATAGTTTCCTACAATATCTATCTTTTATTTTACTTGCATATTTGTCTTAATTTATTTAATCATTTTTTTACTACAATTTATTTCATCACTTAATTGTTGAGTTTTGGTAGATTGTTATAGTGGTGACCATTTAACTTAATTAAACAAAAAAATGAATTAATTACAAATTTTCAACATAAAACATCTAACCCTAACAGTAGATATGTAAGTTAAATATGAAATAAAGTGTTCCATATTTAACTATTTCACGATTAACTCTTGACATGAAATATTTATTCTAATATGAAATATTTTTTTCCATGATACATAACTTCTAACCTTAACTTTAAATATCATTTTCCTAACATAATATAACTTTTCCAATTGAGGGTATTTTAGACTTTTAAAATAGCAATGTGGTTAAAACTATAAGAAATATTGTTGTGGCTAAAATCAAAAGTTTACCAATTTTATAAGGCCACTTTTGCAATGGCGCCCTTCTTTATTTGTGTTTACGTCAGGATAATGCAATAATTGTTTCATTTAAAAGTTTATTAATTGGTGTGTTCTCGTTGTAATAATGAGATAAACAAGTTTAAGAGATTAAAGGAAGGAACATCCATGCTATATAGAAACTTAAAACTTGCTTATTCGTAATATCATTATGATTATTTGTCTTCGACAAATTTTATATTTGAAAAAATTGACAGATATTTTGATTCTAGTAATTTTTTTTTCAAAAAAAAAAAAATTATTGAACATTAACTTTAAAAGGGTAATATTAATTTTTTTATTGTTTGTTTGATTATGTCGAAACTTTATATTAATTTTCAAATTATTCATAATTTTTTTTTAAAAAAAAAAAAACTATTTTAAAGCTTAAATTATATGCTACCTCAAATTTCTTTGGTGGCTTTCAATTTTAAGTTTCTTCTTCTTTTTTTTTTTTTTGTTCTCTATTAATTGAGAAACTCTTTTTATTATTGTAACCAAACCCCTAAACAATTAGAAGTGGCAATAGGGTATGGCCACCAAACATTATGAAGGAAAAATGTAGAAATAAATTAAAAGCACAACAATTCTTAGGCTTTTTTCTCCAAAAAAAAAAAAATCTTATCAAACAGATCAAAAGTAGTCTACATATCTACTTTTATATATAATCATATGATATCTATTCTTGCATAAAGGAGAAAATTCCCCACACTTGCCTATAAAATGTGTATGGTAAGAATTAAATCCCACACCATTATGTCAAATAGTGGGAGATATATAACAACCTAAGCATACATCAATTCTTAATTAAATTGGTTATATCGCCCATTTACTTGTAGATGAGAGATTCAAATCTCACGTCACCCATAAAAGTGTAAGTACCAAAAACTTGTTTTTCATTTATCAAGGTCTCTCCAAAATTTTATAGATTGATCAATCACATGTGCATTGTTATATATGTGTATGGGTGGGCAAAAAAATCGGAACTAACTTGACCCAACCCAACCCCAACCGATCCAAAAATGCCAATTTTCAATTTTATTTTGGTTTGGGGACAGTTTTAAAGGTTAAAAACTAACTCTATTTAGTTTTGAGTAAGTTTTGGGTCAAAAAAACTGACCCAAAACAGAAATCTAATTATATATATATATATATCATTTAAAACACAACCTTAAGTCATCAAAACCAAACACTTTCGCTTTTCTCAGTCACCACCATTCATTCTTCATCATCGTCATTGGCCTCCACCTATCATCTTCAACTTCGGCAACTTCAACTTTTACACAAGTGGCCTAGTTACCGGCCTCGGCTTCCCCGTCAAACTCACCAACCTTGCAAAACCTTAACTTTATCTCCATTGTTCTCACCTCCATTGCTATTTTTTCTCTGCGACTGTTATCGATCGTCTATGACTCACTGATCTATAGTTTTTTTTTTTTTTAATTTTTCTTTTTTATCTCATGTGTTTGTAATTCATGGATTTGGTGATATTGGTTTTGATGATGAACTAAAAATTTTGGTTTTGTGAACCAGTAATTAGTGATTTTAATCTTATTTTTTCAAATATTCAATTTTGGTTTGGATTTAGTAGTAAACTGCTGAAACCGATGTAAAGCCACTAGACCAAACCAACCCGACACTAGTCAGTTCAGGTTGGTTTTCCTTCTTAATTCGGGTCGAGTCGATTTCAATTTGAAGAGTCGAAAATAGTCGATTTTGGTTCGGTCCCAACCCGTGCCCACCCTTATATATGTGTATAAAATTTTTATCTTTTCATTCAATATTACATTGAATGCTAAACAAAATTTAAAATCAATATTACAAGTTACAACAAAACACATTTTTCTTTCAAATTTTTTGTCACATGACAATTTGTTGATATATTAAGCAAAAGTGTTTTGGACTTGACCAACCGGAATGCCAATGGTGGTGGTTGTACCACACATCAATGTCCAGCCGTCTCTTTTACAATCAAGAAAGGGCAAGTTATAAAGGGTCGTGTGAATTGAATATGTGCCGATGCTTATTCTTGTGATTCTATCCTGTCTCACCTAACAACAGTTAAAACCTGTAATTTATATTATGTTTTATTTTTGTGTTTTTTGCTATTGTTTTACCTTTATGGACAATTATAATAATTATTATAAATTTTGGAGTACACTTATTTACTATATAAGTGAAAGAAAGAAAAAAGAATAAACCTACAAACAATCAAAATGATTAATGTTTTGTAATTTTTGCTGAAATAAATAAAAATATTATTTTTAATTTCAAAAAATTTAAACTTAAAAAAGCACTTGGTAAGTTTTTTTTTTTAAATAAAAAAAAAGTTTAATAAACAGCTTTCTTCAAACAACTTTGCATATCAAAGTAGTATTTAAAAAGATTCTAAAATATAACCTAGTAAGTGAAGGGGAAGCAAACACAATATATTTCAAAAAAAATAATTAAGAGATTGTTTTGAGAAAAATTTAGAATATTATAAATTTTTCTCGAAGGAGGTAGGGTTTTTTTTTTTTTTTTTGTAAATATATATCTAAATTTATAGCAACACTTTTTCAAAAGACCTAAAAACTTTGAAAAGCTAGCATTTGATTTTATGGCCCAAATTCACTATAAGAAGTTCAAATGGTGTCAAGAAAATTGGGTAAAAAGAGTCCACACCTGCCCTTTTTTTTTTAATTTAATTTGTTGAAAAAGCCGACCTTCTAATCTTAATATTATTTTATTTATCTTTTAATTGAAAAACAATAATATGTGGCGTAGGAACAAAAGAACGTAGACGTATATAATTGGACTGAAAATGTTAGCAGAAAGCTGGGGACGCCGACCACGACTTTGCTTCTCGGCGCTTGTCCTTCTGAAAATGAGACGTCTTTAAATGGTCGTCGGATTTTTGTATATATATACACGCACAACATTGATTTCTGTCATGAATCTTGTGTGAAAAGCATTTTGACTGACGTTAAACATAACATGAACACTCAACCAAGTTAACAACATGGTATGAATGTTTTTATTATGTGATGTATACATCTACATGGTTGTTGGATTTTTGTATGTGTATACACGCACAAGATTGATTTCTGTCATGAATTGTGTGTGAAAAGCATTTTGACTGATGTTTTAAACATAATATAAACACTCAACCTAGTTAACAACATGGTATGAATGTTTTTATTATGTGATGTATACATTTGACGCATTGAAAAGCAAAAATTTTCTTACGAAGAAAGTGTTTTATATATGTATTAAATAATTATCAGCCACTTTCTCTCAAGTGGAGGGTTCTACCCCCAAAAGTCTCACATTATTATGGGCATTTTTCCTCCACTCTTTATGAGTTGGTATCTCCTGTTCCTGCGAGCTGATCCTCGAGTCGCGTCATAACATTTATTTCTGTTGCTTCTAATTGTATCATAAGCTGGTCCCAATCATCAAAAAATTATTATTATTATTATTATTGCATGCAATTCAAATATTTCTCAGACAAGGTTAACTCTAAGAAGTCCTGGTAGCACTTTGTGATAAACCTTGTGACATTAATATATAATTTATGTTCACTAAAATTTACCGATGGTCAACTAATGATTGCCACTACCATACTTAATCATGTAAAACTCCTAGTAGCATTAGACATGCATTCATGGCTTTTCTTCATTTAAATGTAAGATTGGAATGTATATAATAATTATCAGGAAGATCATATATTTTCTCTTTTTATAAACTGCTTAGTATATATGCAAGGAGTTCAAATAAGAAATAATGAATTAATGATTAAGTCCTCATTTTAAAACAATAAAAATAATAAGAAAGAAAAAGAAAATGTAAGCATCCATACGTACTAGAAAGAAATGTGAACATGCTTCTGAATTTGAGTACTTTAAATTTTGTAAATTTTTCTTTATCTATTTTTATCTTGTTTAAACCTGTAACATGTTGGAGTTAATAATTTCAACTCTACAAAATTCTATTTAATTTGATTAGATTTTATGTTTTGAGGAATAAAATGCTTCTAAACCAACTACAAGAAGAATCTAAGAACATCGAATGGATTATACAATAGTATAACATACATTCAAATATTCATAACTTGATGTATTATATATATAATAATTTAATTAAACGTAATTCATTCTAACAATTAATAAAAAATATAATTTAGATTCTTTCAAAAGAAAATTATTATCATTAAATGAAATAAGATTTGTTAATCCTATATGTATATAAATGAACATATGCACGGTGGTGGCAAGACATTCAACTCTCAATTTATTATATTGGCACCAAAATTCTTATGTCTCCGAACCCAACATACACAACATTTCAAGTAGTATGACAACACACCATAATTAGCACAAATGAAAAATCCAATTAAAAACTATATTAAATCAGAAAAAAAGAAGAAGTAAATTAAGTGCACTCGTTTCGGGCCTCAGAAAATAATTATCATATCAATTAATTTTATAAAACCGAGAAGGTGTCAACCTTGACAACCGTTTAATTCGGTCCATGACCAAACATCATCACCCTTAATTATTTATAAAAACTTTATCATTCTCAAGATAGCCCTTTGAATTGACCGGAAATTTCTCCTACTCAACCACACCCAAATGGGAATTTTTTTTTATTATATTTTCCCCCTACTTTTTCAAATTAAAATACAATATTAACTTCAACTTCACCTGCAAGTGCTTTAGACCCAACTTTGATGAAATTACACGGCACTGAAGGAAATAGTAGGTGAGAAATTCAAGTTAATTAAAAAAAGAAAGACAGATATATATATATATATTTCATCTTTGCTTGGCTGCCTACCTACCATTTCTCGTTTATTTTTGTGTTTATAAAAAATAAAAAATAATAAAATAAACTATTTATAAAAACTAGTTGACGACGCACGTTTTCAACAGTCATAAAATTTATAACGCGTGTTTGTGCTTGTGCTGGGAAGCATCACTTCGCTTGTACAACACGTGCACCATTGACTGGGCTTCTGAAAGTGTGTGTGCACGAAGAGGACTTCTGGTCTCAACAGTTGAAGAAGTCACCATTGCATGTTGACTTCTTTTCTCCTAAATTTTAATATACATTTTCAAATTCAATTTTAACCACCTCTATTTGTCTCTTTAGACATAATCTTTTTCTTTTTCTTTTTCTTTTGTTTTTTTTGGCCGGCAAAATAGCTTATTCTTTGATAAGCTATCATCTAAATATCATGTGGTGCAACACATTTTATTTGTTGTTTTCGATCTATATGTTTTAGTGAAAATACCTTTAGATTAGATTGTTTTAGAAACAAAAAAAAAGTGTTAAAATTATTATGTGATTTGACTAAAATCCAAACATAATACGAATTTTAGATTAATCAATTATATAAAATCACCGGCTGAGAGGTTTTTAGCTAATAGAGTTTTCAACTAGCAAAATATTTAAATCTAAATGTAGTTGTTTCTCGGTTTTGATTAAGGATTAGCAAGCATTTTGGAATTTTTTTTTATATAATTTTAATTTTTCTAAACAGTAATTTTACAAAATTTGTTTTTCCATGAATTTTTTAAAGAATTTCTTATAAAATATAGTTTTTTTTTTAATTTCTTTCAAAAACTATATAAAATAGGTAAAAATAACTATAATTTATATTTAAAAAAATACATCTAATAATGTTAAACTAAAACATTATTGGTAACAACAATGAGAAGTTAGAATTCACATTAAATAAGCAAAATCAAAATCCGTTTCTTAAGAAATCTAAACAATTTCTTGAAAGTAGATAATGTAATAGACCAAAAAACAAAGAGACGTGAACTTGGACAAAACTAAAAACATAAATTTTAGATGTTTTTCACTTTAATCAACTACGTTTTTGTGATGCCCCTCAAGCAACGTTGAAGATGATTGTCAAGCTAGTAATTAAGCCATTGCATGCCTTAGATCGGTATTATTTTTAATTATGTAATATGTGAATGATAATTTAAGTTCACATGTGTACATTCTTATAAGAAAATTAATAACTTCTCGTTTAAAATGAACTCCCTTATGATTGACTAACTTGTCTCTTGAGGACATCATCTTTTGACAAGCTACATATATGATGTAAGACTTTAAACAACTTTCGTGTGTTGAGTTGAGTTCAAACGCTACAATTAATTTCATCTAGGGCCACCTGCAATGAATTGTCCTTGTTTATATAATATGTGAGAGGATGTTTTAATTTGTAGTTCAAAAATAGTTCAAAAAATTATGAAATAATGTCCTGGACAACTTTTTATTTTTCTAAAGTTAACACTATCTATCAAGACTTGTCAAAATTAATTACTACTTATATAATATATATCAAGACAATACTTGAAACATAATTAATTTGTAATTACTGATGAACAATGATACATCTCATCTTTGTATCCAAACTTATCAACTCATAATGTGTTAATTGATGAATAAATATTCAATAACAATTGTTTATTTCACTTAAAAAATGAATTCATTCAATAATTACTACGTACATCATGAATTGAGATCAAGTTAAGAAATAAAGATAAAATACCTAGCATTGTTGATTACTAAACTGTTATTCACCTCATCACAATATTTATAAGATATAAATCAATTATTATATGCACGTCCACTTATAGCTTAAATGGTTAGTGTATATCCTGTTCATATTTTGATAGGGTTTTAAGGCCCACCATGCGCACTTATTTGCATGTATAAATATTTTTCTTCTTATTGTAAGAGTAAATATTTCTCTGTGGTATAAAAATAGATTTTTAGGTCACGCGTGAATTATTTAATTATAGTAAGTTCAAATACATTACTAACCATATACTGGTTAATTTAAAAAAAAAAAATTGTCACATTATTTAAGATAAAAATAGTTATAATTGTGCATCTTCCCGCCCACTTTAACGGGGTAAGATTCAAGTCTCATCATGCATAAATATAAATATGTTTGGGGAGTTATATCTCCCAAATATTAAGGGTATGTAAGTATTGATAGATCTTAACAATGATTGATTTCAATAGCTCTCAGACTTGTTTAGTATCCATTTAAAGAGACATTTTGTTATTGAAGGTCGATTTTTAATTAAGAACAATCCTTATGTGATGAGTCTTTGATTTGAACAACTACCTATTGGAAATTTGGCTCATATGTATTTGCAAAAAATCTAAATGAGCATTATATAAGTGATGCAGAAGTGGTCTAGACAGATGCAAATTAAGAAGATATCATTGAAAAGAGGAGCTCGATAGGAATCCAACGTTGCAAATTGGTGCCAAAATGCAGATTGAACACGCCTGAGAAAGGTGGTTTAATTAGTGGCAAGCGAGGGACACACCTTCGGCCATGGTGTACTGCACGTAAGGGCGCGTGGTCGTTTTTCTTAGGCACTTGAGAGCATACATTTGGAAACTCGGGTTTACATGCATGAGAAAGATTTATTTGATGTTTTTCTATCCTTGATTGGGCTTGAATTACCGTGGAACCAAATAAACTTTACCTGTAAATAAGGTGCTTATTGATTGGTTGTATGTGCCTAAAAGGGAGTTGGGAGACAGCTGGAAAATGTTGGTTGTAAATAAGGTTTAGGGTAAGATAGATTATCCGATGTGATTTTTCACATAGCGATATTTTAATATTGTTATCTCGGGTTTTTTTTTTTTTAATAGTGATGTTATTTATTTTGCTGTAGATACCAGGCAAGACCTTTGTATTAACTTTTCTCATAAAGATTCGTGATAAAATTTAGTACGATAATCTTATATAAGGATGGCAATGGATAGGAGGTTCGAGCGAAATTGATGGAAATCCATAGGTTTGGGTGAAATTCACATTTCACCAGTGGACCTGCAAAATCACAAAAGCAGAACATTACACAAAAATTTGAAGCGCCAACGATTTCAAGTTGAATGCACAAATACTCATCCTTAGACAAATTCACAGGTTGAGGGTAGGAGTCGAGGAGGAGCTGTTGCAACACAACAAAGATGATATCGATGGAAACTCAGAAAACTCAAAACAATGGCATTTTAAGTATGAGTTATATATATATAGAGAGAGAGTAATTTTGTCATCAGTACCTCCTAACTTTAAAAAGTTAGAATAAATCAATTAAATTCATCCATTACGTTTAAATTAAATAGGAGAGGATATTTGTTTTAGGAGAGAGAATGCAATAGATAAATATAATTAGTTTATCGTAACTTTAAAAAAGTTAGAAGGCACTGATGGTAGAAATACTATATATATAATGATTTTACTATCAATGTCCTATAACTTTAAAAAATCAGAACGAAACAATCAAATTTATTCATTGCATTTGAATTAAATATAAAAAAGAATTCGTTTTAGGAGAGAAAATATTTTTTATATTTCACATTATTGTGCACCTAAGTGTACTAGTGTAGAATTTATTTTAGCACTCGAACCTACATTAGCGGTGAAATTTTACATCTACGTAACGGAGAGAAATTTGTAGGATGTGCTCCACATTCGAATACGGTCAAATATGTTGAAGAAGACTTACAGGTGGCATTCAATGATGCATGCACTTGGTCATTTCATTTCATATTATAAACCCACATGATGTGCCCCTTGCAATAACGTAACTAAATGTCAACAATACATCGCCATAATTCTCATATTTCATTATGACTGAGATGAACTTGCCAAGCTTGACCCTCAGATTCCCCACGGAAAGATATTTTATGATTAGATGACAACCACAAGCACATGCAACAAAAGCTCTGCAGGCTGCCAAATTGTCAGAGACCGATCTGCTTATCGCTTCCATAGCTTTGAAGTGGAGAATGAAAATCTATACACATTTTTGTTTTCCTTTTTTTATACTGAAATTTTATAGGTTTTTGTGTTTTAATAAATTATGGGGGAGACTATTATCAGTTTGAGTGTCTACCCTAATCATGCCTATAAATGACCTTTTATGGGTTGTCTTTGATTATAAATATTAAATCCTTCGAAGATATAAATGCAAAACGACAACCCCAAATCTAGATGACAAAAAAGTTTAGATTAAGCTCCAAATATTAGGTAGAATATATGCGTATATTCTATTCCGATAGGTATGTGTAATTGTCTTTGTTAAGACTCAAAACTATTGATTGTTAAGCGAAGCAGCATGGCATGCATGCAGCAAGTAGCATGCATGAATGCTACCACTTAGTTGATCACTATATTAAAAAAAAAAATCAAAATTTTGGATATACTATATGCCATGATAAATTTGGTTACATACATTTTGATTAATTTAAATAAAATCAATGCAATCTCAATTATTGAAAATATTATTTTACATATATATGTGTGCGCGTGCGCATGCGTGTATATGGTAAGGGGAAGGGTTGTTTAGTTACTTATTTATATATGTAGGTAAGATTGAAAGTGGTTGAGAATGCGAAAGAATTCAAGTCATGAATTGAATCATGTAATAAATGTTATGGATATATCCAAGGATCTGATTTTTTTTTTTGAGAGAGGGAGAGACGCGGAAAGTGACCAGAAGAAAAGAGAGGGAAAATAAATGATGATAAATGAACACTGACATGTAAAGAGAAAGTGAAGGAGATGGAGGTGGTCTTTCCACCATAAATTTAAATTATGTTTTGATTTTCATGTGAAAAATGAGAAAGTTTAAGCTGAGATATCTTTTGTGAAGAATCTGACAGGTTGTCAGAAACCGAGAACTGCAATTTGATTTGAAAGTTCATTTGAAGGCATGATATAGGACTAGTGATGTTGTTAAAATGGAACAAATATAAGATATCATTGAATTGATTAAGAGGGATTAAATTAACATACCTATATATGGCTTCTGGCGTTGCATTTTGGCCTAATTTTATCGTCATTTGTCCTATTGATTTTGCATATTTGTCTGTTTTTGAGGTTGACTCATTCTAACGTTGCATTCTTTCAATATTCAATAAGATATTTACTTTCTTGAAGGGCTAATTTACCTTTCTATCTAACATTTTCGCTTCATCAAGGAATCATTGGTGCTAAAATTAATTAGGTAGACAAATGTTGAACAGAACATGCCTAGTAGCTACTGGAATTAATGTATCTTCCTAATTTAGTGTGACTAATCTTATTTGGAATTGTATAGTGATTAATTTCAATAGATTCTGACATATTTTTAATCTGTTTAATATAGTAACTTTAGCTATCATTACTCGTTAGCCTCTTTTCCAATGGAGCTCATCAATGTTGAAGACCTTAATGCACAAATTGTATGGATGTATTTATAAACATATTTAGGTAGTCATAAACAATGATTAAATTGTAATATATAATACTTTTAAAAAAATGGTAATAAAATGATAAATTGGTGATAATGAGCAAATGGGTGTGGTGAAATTGGAGTTGCTTTTGTGCTTCACTCAATCTTAATTTCTGCTCCAGATCACAGATACTGAATACAGCCAACCGAGACATCTGAATACACATAGGGCTAGTGTATTTTTAGGTCTGAAATCTTACTATCACATTTTTGTTTGTTTCTCAGGCCCGCTTTTGGACTCAAAATTATCCAAAAACAGTCAACAAACCGGAAGTTTAAAAATAAAAAAAGAAATCTCACCATTATATTAAATGTATATCACTTGACATGAATTTACTAGTTTTCTTTCATAAATAACCTTACGGAAACCAAAGACAATTACAAACATTAATTTTATTAGAAGTGAAACCAACGAAACTTATATGATCAGTGCGTCCTAACTTTTAAATTATTAGACCATTAATTTCAATCATTCATTGCATTATCTCTTCTAAAAATATTTCTATCATGTTTAGTTCAAATACAATGAAGGACTAAAATTAATAGTTTTAACAATTTAAAACTTAGGACACACTGATCATTAAAACTCCAGTGAAACCAAAATCCAGAATCCAATTGCAAACTCTGTCAGACAAAGAGGTTGTGCTTCTCAAGTTTTGATAATATATTTTAAATTATTTATTTTATTTTTTATATTTATCAAGTCACGTTTTCGTAAATGTAGGGTTGAATAATGCAAACTTTCTTTGGAAAAATTCCTTGTTACTTTATTTTTTTTAAAACATATTTTCAACAAGTCAAAATAAAAGAAATATTTACTTTCAAAAATTGATTTAATTAATTAAAACTAAGTAGTATTCTCTTACATAAACAAAAGTAATTATCATATATAAATAAATATATAAAACCTTAGTATTAGTAATTAAATTGAATATAAATACATATAATTAAATATAAATACAAATGAGATGTGAGTGAGTTAAAACTAACACATACCACATGATCTCATATTTTATAATCACAATGCACATACAACATCATTTATATATAACCTAAACAGATCATTTGGACAATTTAGCATTAGTGAAAAAATATATGTATCAACAATCTAGAACCAACATCACTATTTTATTTTAATATTAGAACTGGGAAGAAAATGAACTGTACAAGATAACAAAAGATTTGGCCAAGCAGATCTCACTTCCAGAAATTAAATTTTACCAAATGAATCCAGCACTCATTAAAGAAGCTGATTAAAAGAAAATAATGGGAAAAAAATATACAAGGCTCAATGTATTTCTTGGACACAACCATTCTAGGCTATTTCAGATAACTCAAAATTACATACATGTTTTGAATTTAGAATTACAACACCAAAAGATCCCTCTGGATCCTCAAAATGTACACAAAATAACTCATCTCTATTAAGACCTATTGTCCAAAGACGTTCCATTGTGTAAACAAAAAAACAGTTTCCATACTGCTATTTACCATGCGAGACACTGCGTAAGGGACTTACATTTTGAATTACGACAACATGACACAACATCCCACAGCATCCGCATTTGATGACCTCCAAACATGAAGACGGTCTTTCCCTCTCAAAGTCCAACCCACTTTACCCATCTGAATACCCTACCCACTCTGAAGGGCAACCCGTAGTCTTTGGTGACATCAGGGTCCCTCCTAGCAGCTTCAGGTTCAGACCACTCGTACACTCCACGTTCTTGCTGGCTGCCAGGGACAGTGTTGTCCAGGATAACAGCAAAGAGGAATGCTATAACCATGTTTGATGATAATAATGTGTTCATAACATAATTCACCTGCAGCATTTTAGTAAAATTTATTAATCTAGCTCAACAAATATTTAACAAAGTTGAGTACGATAATCATCTCTTGTCCTGAAAAATATTAATGGTGTATTGGTTGGAATAGGAGATAGCTCAATATTTGGATGGTTTTAACTAGGAATATTTAAATGCCAAAAGAAAATGGCAGCTAATAATTGGACCAGAGTTTATTATAGCTGTCTCCTGTAATCTACCTACAAGATTAAGCACTTGGGTCTTTTGGAAGGTAAAGATAACATCGCACAGGATGAACTCATATAGCAGAGTATGATATTCTTGTCAAATCCTTTTGGGTTTGGTCGCAGCAATAAAAACCATGATAGCAACTAGGAAGCAAAAGCACTAATTGTTTAGCAACAGAAAGATTAAAGAGATGCATACCCCTCCATATTTGCTGCGGATAGGTCCGTGAGATGCAACAATATATGGCTGAAAGTAACTTGGGACAGACAAGTTTGTGTTTGGAGAGATGCCATATTGCTGGAAGTAGGCTGGTATTGAAAGGGAGAAAAATAAAGATAACCCAACTATAATAATGTTCCTGGAGCTTCCAGCTTCGCTATAACGTAGATTAGACAATCCTAAAGCTGCAAGCATCCCCCACATGAAGCACAGGAGGGCAGCAACCATCACTTCAGGAATTGAAGCAATAAACCCTCCAACTTTACCTGCATGTATTCAGAAATATGGTTAGATAAACATTCAGAGCATGGAGAATAGCACAGATGCTATTATTCGTTAAATCCCCTCATGAATTCTCTTTATAAAATGTCAGCATCAGACTCAAACTTTAGACAGATGCTACTCTTTGGTATCTGTGAAAATATGAAGGTCCAATTCTATAAAACCCGTGTGTAATGCATCTCAATAGTTTTAGTTATCTAATTTTTGGGACAAAGTACATAGCAAATTGTACATTTGCAAACATTCCTGTATCTATCCTACCATACATAAGCACAAATAGATTGATGGATTGATTTCCAATTAGACATCACAACCAGTGTAGCCAACACGTAATATAAACACAGAATGGAAGAAATAAAGTTCTCTTAGCTAATCAAGCACAAACTGTACATTTGCAAACATTCCTGTATCTACCCCACCATACATAAGCACAAATAGATTGATGGATTGATTTCCAATTAGACATCACAACCAGTGTAGCCAACACGTAATATAAACACAGAATGGACGAAATAAAGTTCTCTTAGCTAATCAAGCACAAACTGTACATTTGCAAACCTTCCTGTATCTACCCCACCATACATAAGCACAAATAGATTGATGGATTGATTTCCAATTAGACATCACAACCAGTGTAGCCAACACGTAATATAAACACAGAATGGACGAAATAAAGTTATCTTAGCTAATCAAGCAATATGTTTACACAAATACACATTGAACTCCAAGAAAACAGAACAAACTGTCACCACCAAATAAACATATTGATTTTAGTTTTATCAAATATTACACAAACCAAACAGATCTCGTCAGTTCACAGGTTTTGATGACCTTGAATTACCCGAACAACCAGTGTGCATGGGTGGAAATCTTTTAACATTCTAATCAATACACATTCCAACACAATCAAGTCTTTAAGTAAAACCAGCAAAATACATGATTTTGGTCACATAGAAGTTAAAAATATTGAACTTACCTACAAGAGATAGGACTATCAGGACACAGGCACCTACTTCTACCGCTCTGCGGCTTCCCATTTTAGTCACAGCAATAGTGTGCACATTTTCGGTCAGAGTCGTCGACCCAGTTCCTGTGCCCCATAAGCCAGCCAAGACACTAGAAATACCTTCAAGACCAATTCCTCGAGTAAGAACACCTGGGGTTGGAGGTCTGGCTGCCACCAGTAATGATGATGCATGGTACGAGCCAACCTTAGAAGTTCAAAACCAAAGCAAAATCAGGAATGACATTATTTTGCCTGATAGATGACATAATAGCTCCCATACAAATTCTAGAGAAGAAAATGATAATGCATGCTAGTGTTGTGATAAAACTTGAATCACTAAATTTTTGCAGTGACACGAGTATGTTGGACCAATACTTAAATCATTGTTGCTCCCGAAAGATTTCAAAATCAGTTGACTAATCCACAAATTTAAAACTCAGTATTCACAGAAACTTACAACACATGGAGATAACTGAAATTTTGGTGTACTAATAAATCTAATGTTACTATTTATTTATCATATAGAGATTTTGCGGGTGCTAACTTCAGATGACAAGACTTTTTATGGTAGTCTATGAGGTTGCATAATCAAATCCCAGTCAAGATGACAAGTGTTAGTAACTAATGGACCCAAAAGTTTAAACTAGTAGGAAATGATCCACTCCCCAAGACCAACTGGCTTGGTACATAGACCAAACCCATAATCATATACAAACACATAATAAATTCATAAATAATCACATGGGGAACTCAAACTCAAGACTCTCGTGACATATTAAGCTCTAATACTATATTAGTAACAAACAGACCCAAAAGCATAAGCTTACAAGAAAAGCACCAACAATCACGTTTAAGCATTCTAACTATAAGGATATAGTTTCAATTTGTGGAAAGCTGGGGTTGGGAGCAAGAAAATACATACATTTTACTTTATTATTATAGATTTTAATTGGTCTCAAAAATCACAATTTCGAGGAAAAAGTTCTCTTGCCAACAGCTCTCATGATTGATTTACCTTCTTAGTAGCCTTCAATTGGATTAAGTTTACAACATTAGTCATGTGAAGACAAAACAACCATGCATTCATAGAAATGTCAACCTTTCATTTAGGCTATCATACAGAATACAGAACATTTGACTTTTTGGTAGATCAGTAACATATCAGTTCAACTCCATCAATATGACTCATGTATGAATAATAATTCTTACACTATATACAAATATACAATCTTTTAAATTTATCATTTTTATCAGTAGCGGACCATTCAAATATCAAACATAAAATAATTATACAGCAGAAAAACATAATATATGTCGCCATCAAGAGTGCCAAACCACGAAATAAAGAATCTTCTAAAGGAGTTCCAATTGAAAATCACCAAAAGAATGTCCACCATAATAGACAGAGGAAACTAACCGAATCAACGAATGCAATTATGGACACCACACACATAACAAGAGCCATTTTCCAGTGGAACACAGGAGTTCCCCATTGCAACGGATAAGGAAACCTAAACCATGGGGAAGCCTTCAATGCATGAGAAGTATCAACTCGACAATGCTTCATCCGAGCAACATGTTTTCTGCAGTGCTCAGATATTATATTTGAGGCAGGTACATTTGCATCACAACCCTTGTAGCTATAGGCTCCTGCTTCAGTCAAAAGAAATGCAGCCGCCCATGTGATTGCCAGACCCAATGGAACCTGGCAACACAATAAATACAACAGCATTAGACTTGCAAAAGATATTTACATGATTATTATGGGATATATTATACTGGAAAACAAGCTGTAATGAAGTCATGAATCATAATATGATACTAATTACCAAGAACTTACCGCATAAATTAGAAAAATGCGATGACCCAAAACAGAAATCTTTCTTAGGTACTGCAAAAAGTACGAAGAAAAGATTTTAAATTTTGGAACACAATTCAAATAAAAGCAAATCTCACAGAACATATAATTTTAAGCAGTAAGAAAAATTAGTGTAATCAAGTATGTGAAAGAAATTGTGGGAAATCCCATAATTAGCAAACAAATTTCAGACCAAACTTACCAAAGAAAAACTAATCACCAGTACTATCTGCAGTACACCAATCTCGAGGCAGGAACCAACAAGAGGGAAACCGTAACTGTAAAAAGAAAGTCCAACAGCAGCAATAGTTGGGGCAACAACCACAGGATTGATGAACCTGAAAAGGAGGGACAGATGAGGTTAACCTATTTGTTGTATCATACATTATGCCTAACACTAGCTCAGAGCCGCAGACAACATTCAGAATTATAGATATTGTGTTCTCGTAAACAATAAACCTAGAATTGGTTTTTTGAAAAGGTAGTATAAGGCCATGCACTAGAGAGTCACAACAAATTAAAACAAAAAAAATAAAAAATAAATCGACTGGAAATTCTATTGTTTTCATTCTTGCAATTTTGCAACGGTAAGTCTGCACAGGAAACTGACTTGACATGACCATTTAAAAAGGAGTCGAATCACAATCTTTAAATAAATAGCAAGTTTCTTAAACACAGGCTCCAAAAGCTTAACATGACCTTCAAAAATATGGGCTTCCATCTCAAAATTTTATATAAGCAACATTAAAATAAAAAATTTGAAAATGGAAATGGAAAATCATAAAAAAGGGAAACAATAAAAATAATAAGAAAGTAAACAATCATTCTAGTACAACTAGTTGTTTCTGAACCAGATTATGTCTCCTCCGAGCAAGACAGTACAAAAATAGGGCAAACTGAAGAATTTTAAATTAAAAAAAAAAAAATGACGTCTCAAAGAAACTGGTCATGCAATTAATTTTAAACCATAACTATTCAAGTTCAAAATGAAGATGATGTAATCAAAACATGCACCAAGTTAAAATCATGTGGGAGTTGATAAAAAAGAATTAATTGATTAACATCCTAAAGCTGAACCATAAGTTGATAATGTCAACAGTATTTGACACACTGCAATGATCAAGTCAAAATCCAGTGTTTTCCCAGACAAGCCACCATACAAAAATAAAATCCATCCAACTTGTATAGACATTATGGAATTAATTTTAAACCATACCTATTCAAGTTCAAAATGAAGATGAAGTAATCAAAACGTGCACCAAGTTAAAACCATGTGGGAGTTGATAAAAAAGAATTAATTGATTAACATCCTAAAGCTGAACCATAAGTTGATAATGTCAACAGTATTTGACACACTGCAATGATCAAGTCAAAATCCAGTCTTTTCCCAGACAAGCCACCATATAAAAATAAAATCCAACCAACTTGTATAGACATTGTGGAAAATTAAACATTCTCAATATGGCCCATCGGTTATGAGTATAAGCTGGTGACACATAGTGAATTAAACATAAAGTAGAACACTTCATCAAAACCAGCACAAAGCCATCAGAAACAACAGCAGAAGCCCATAAGTTAGTCATGAAGGTACAAGAGTAAATAATCAGCTATTGATATGTGAAGACCCAAAAGATTCTCCCATCCTAGATCAGTTGACCTGATAAAAATCAATCGTTAAAATGATCTTAATCAAGTCACTTTATAGCTTAACCTTTAAACTAAAAGCCAATATACAGTTGAGCAAGCTAACTATGATAATTAACTCAAAAATACTAGCTGCAGAGACTAATTAATAAAGGCCTAATACAAGTAATCCAACGACACAGCTGCTTACCTAGAGAATCAACAATAAAATATATTTTTTTCTTAAGAAACAGGGTTACATGATTAAATTTCCTGAACTAAAAATGATTTGACACCTGTAATAGATACAGGCAACATGAAGCAGCATCCTTTGTGTAACCAGTCTCAAACAAACTAAAAAATTCCCTTCAGTATTCAATGTATAAACCCTAGAAAGAATAATTATCAGCTCTTGGCCAGGACCAGTTGTAGCCTTGTTGGTAATTATAAATTAAGGTTTAGCAAAATTCAATCATCTTACAGGGTGCTTGGCTACGAAACCCCCATTGGTGAACTTATATAAAATATGTATTAAATATTTTCATTATCAACACCAATTTCTCAATGTTAAACACCAAGAAGCAATTCACTTCACCAGGATTAAGCAATTAGCTCTACAGAAAATTAAAGCAATTTAATCCTCTTCTGCCTAATCAGGTTTCCAACAGTCACTATCAGTTGGAAAATACATTGATTATAAAGTGATACTAAGTAATAGATTCAAAAACATGAAAAACAGAAAAGATAGAAGAATGTACCTCAAAAGTAATGACGTCAGTCCACTATATCCCAGAAATGCTTGAAAAGCAGAACCTATGATAATAGCCCCTTGTAATTGCTTCATAATATGCTTGAAGTTCTGCCATGTAAAGTGATTTCAAAAAACTAATAAAACCATTTGGTATAATTAAAAAGCTCGGAAGAGCCCAAATTGTAACATTAAACTAAAAGAAGCAAGTGAAACAAACTAAACACCCAAAAAAAAAAAAAAAAAAAAAAAAAACTACTGTACATACCTACAATAATTACATATATAACATTAACTAGCCAAAAGCCAAAAAAAAAAAATGATAAAAATACAGAAACTAGTTTAAGATTCTTTCTTATCAAAATGGCATTTTTATCTGAGAAGTTTAAATAGCCAACTAAGCATTTGCCACAAATAATAATTTTATGATCCAGACCTATTAATTTCGTGCTCTCCTTCATCTTAACCCTAATTCTAGCTCAATGATCATCAAAATGCTTTTAGTAAATATGGTTTCTTCATAGGCCCAGTGCAAGATACAGAGCTAAGTGAGAGAAACCAAATAGACAAGCAGTAAAAAAGTTCAATAGTTAGAAACCAGGTCAATCTATTATGTGCAGAAACCACCTAAAAAGAGGTGGAACGGGTAGTGTTAACAAAGAGGATTAAAAGAGTCATTAGCTAACTAATAAAGGAAACTATTAGTCAACAATATATTTCCCTATATTCATTATCACTGATCAATATATACATTTTATGGATGACACTAAAAGGCAATTTACAAGATCTTGAATTCTCAGAGTTCTCAAACTGTCAACCATATATTTCAAAAACAAACCAAGCAAATAGTATGTATAAAATTATAAGATAGCAGAACAAGCCGCCTGTTAGTCTGTAACCATTATTAAGGAATCTAACATTATTTATGATTGAAATAAATCAAAATCTGTCTACATATTATCTTATCAGCCCAATGCGTAACGTAAACCTCTGTAGAGAAGATATGATGACAACCACCAAATGACAATCATTAACCATATTATAACTATACTAAAACGTGTGAATAGAAGCATACATTTCCATTTAATCCTTGAAATTCTGGAGAATTAATAATTGCCAATGCTGGAGCGAGGTAAACAAACGATGGACCTTGTATCAAAGGCAATCTTGATCCGAACGATGTATGTAAAAGTGTAGTCACACCCGAGACAAAAAGAACTGTAGAGACCACCATTGAAGTATCCTCCTACATCCAGGAAAACAAATCAACACAACATTCACAAAGACTATAATCTTAATAAATTACAAAGATGTAAATCCACTCACATGACTGCCACCCATTGCTGGAACTATGACAAGTGGAATTAGAATCAACGAACCCAACATAGAAAGATAATGCTGGAACCCATACAGGCCAATAGGAACTGAAAAAAAATCATCCAAAAACAACAATTCCCTTAAAATCATTATTTACTTCAACAAAGTCAACCAAAAAATAAAAAACCACACACTGGTAAGTAATCAAAACTTAAGAGTCACACATATCTTCCATAGATAACGAACAAACCATTTCAAAAAAAAAAAAAAAACAGATAACAAACAAACCACCCTTGATATCATTTAATCAAAACAAAACAAAATTGATATTTCCTACTAAAACATCATAAAAGATACATCAAGGCGAAAAATAATTAAAGACACACCTTGGACTCACTTACATATATTTTAATAATGAATATATTCTATTAAACAAGTATCAAACTTTCTAATCATAACTGATAACTAAGTGGAGCAAAACATAAGCCACGTTAAACTATCAATAAAACCTCTAACAAACAAACAAACAAAAAAAGGTTCTTGAAAGCTGAAAACTCTCACCAAGACCAGGAGTGTCTCTAAGATTATACTTCATATGAGAGGTTCTAGCCACGAACCCATCATCGTCCATCCCATCAACCACCACCACGTCCTCATTCCTCGCAGCCCTTCTCGGCAGTTGTTGATTAGGGTCGGGTTGCCCCGCTGGACCCGACCCGTTTCCATTTCCATTCCAATTCACGCCTAAACCCTTATCCGACGACTCCTTCCTCCTCTTCACAGTCTGATCCTTATTCGAACCCGCCACCGCCACTTTCTCGCTCTCGCCATTAACGACCGGCTGCGCCGGCGGTGGAGGAAGTGGTGGGGGAGGAGTAGTCCTGGTCCGACCCGCTTCGAGATCCGGTTGGGCTTCGGGTTCTCTGGTCTTGGGTGCTAACGTTATCTGACCGGAGTCACTGACATTGGTCTCGCCGGAGAATTTGGGGCGGAAGCCAGTGCGTTTAGCCCAGGAAGACGGGGCCACGGGAGCAGCGTCAGGCGCGGGTGGCCAAGGACCGGGCTTGGGTCGGGTTTTAGGGTCGGGGGTGGACATGAGTGATGATGGACCCGAATTCAAATTAGTGGTTCATGAGTTGGGAGAGTGGGGAAATGCGAGCGGAAAATGGGTAGATCTGGGGAGTGATTGGTTAGGGTTTAGAGCTTTGAATGGACTATGAAGAAACTACGTGGTTTTTTTTGGAAGAGAACGCGAGGGTGTGAGTTGAGGTGAGTGAGTGAGTAAGTGAGTGAGTGAATTGTGCGAGTGAGAGATAGAGAAGACAAATGAGAGACAACTAAGAGAGAGTGAGAGTGGGGGAGTAAAGGAGCCAAAAACGCGTTTTTTGTTGTTTTTTATTTTATTTTTTTATTTGTTTTTCTTGCTTTCCGAAATAACAGGATGATGTAATGCAATAATTTGTTTTTTATCTGCTTCCTTGTCCGAAAAACAGTTGACGTAACTCTCAGAACTCTCAGAAAAAAAAAAAAAAACATTTAACGGACACTAGGCTTCTGTTTTCAAACTATAATAATAATAATATTTGAATAATGATTTAAAATAAATAATGGTTTTTTTTTTAAATACTACCTTATGTTATTCAAACCATTCGTGCAATTTGTAACTCAATTTAAACGAAGGATTCTGCCAGAGTAGAAAATTAATATATTTATTTTTATTATCTATGTAATTACAAGAAAATTTGATGTAATAATTAGAAAAAGGTCAAAATGGTCAAAATAAAATATTATATGAGTGGGTCAAAAATTTACTCTCATAATAACAAAATATATTAACTCCCACAATTTAAGGGTAAGTTCTCCGTATATATAAAGGGAAGTGTACTAATTAGTAATTTAAAATATGAATGAACGTGCATATTTATATAGTTACAATGAGTAAATTATTAGTTATCAATTTTAATTTAAAAGGTTACAATGAGTAAATTATTAGTTATCAATTTTAATTTAAACGGCTATGAAATATTAAAATTTTGAAAAATAAAATTACTAAAAACTAAAAATATAAATTTCTCTCTTTTAAAACTACATATTATCTTGTATAATTTTTGTATATTGGTTAAACCCATAAAATAGGTAAAGAATTAAAAAAAAAAAACCGGGTTTGAATTAAATTCAGAAAGCAATAATGTGATTTTTGAAATTAAAATCATATTATTACCAGTGTTTTTCACTCCAGGCAAAGCCTGACAGTGATGGCAATGAATTTTTGACCAATATTAGTTGTATTTTTCCCATTCCACCAGAATAAAATTAAAAAGCATAATATATTTTTGTAATTGAAATGAGACATTCCATGATTCTTCTCCATCATAAGCATCAATTCTTATTATAATACATATATGTATGCGATTCATATAAGGGAAGTAATTGACATTGTGAAAAGTGAGGGGCCAACCTAGCTTTCTGTGAGAAAAGTGGAACAAGTCAAAGAAACGGTCACTGAATATAATGGAAGATTACATTGCATTTTTTGCATGGCCCAATAAGACTCTATTAACCCTTCCTCCATGCCTTAATTTTTGGCTCTAGACAGAAAACGAAAATGTGAAAAGGTGACTAAATGACTTTGCTTTACATGCTAGTATTGATAATGACATAAATTACACACCCACAATATAACCAATCAATATAAAATGCTTTAAATGAAATAATTAAACCAATTAATTTTTCACATCATTTTTAGGTGACCCATAATGATCAACATAATTCACAGTTCACTTTATTTGAGATTAAAATTGCAGAGAGCGTAATTAATGCAATAATATTTGATATTAGACAAAAATTTGTCAATATATATCACATGCAATAGAGCATGCATGAGTTATTAGTTGTATATATATATATATAGGCAAAGTTGTAAGAATTTATTGAAAGAACTTCATTTTGATCCCTATATTTTTGAAAAATTTTTCGTTTTAAAATGTGAATCCATATATAGCATTTATGATAGTTTATATTTCAAAAACTCATCAAATTAATCTATTTGACGGTCAACATCAATAAAAAAAAATGATAAAATATAATTTTATTCTTAACTTTATATATGCTTTTAGTTATTGTTTTTATTTAATTTTTTTAAAATTTTTTTCTATCCGACATGTGTCATTGTGTCACTAATTAGTGTTAAAAGATAAAATTACCCTCACATGTGTGATATTTGACCGTCTGTTGACTAATAGTAGAGACTAATTTGATGAGTTTTTAAAAAATAATGGACCATCAACAATATAAACGTATTCATATTTAAAAATGATAAGTTTTCAAAAAATATAGGGATCAAAATGAAGTTCTTCCTAATTTGTTATGGCTTTAACATTATATCATGTGAATTTTATTTCATCTAATGCATTAAATTGTTGCAACAAATGTGGTCTTGGCAATGCTTGAAGTTGTACAACGAAGTCCAGCAATGACAGGGAGCCAAAAAGATGAGAATGATAGGCTATCGATGCTATTTGAATATTCCATTTGCAGATGATCATATTTCTACTGTTTCAACCATATATAAAAGCAGTCCATGATAACTTGGTTAATGTTTAAATTTCCTGCAACAACGCAGTAAAAAGGAGATGAAAAGAGAATAAATATCTATTACAACTTTATTTTTTTTCTTTATTTTTTGGGTTTTTTTATTTTTTTCCCTTTTCTTCCTGTATAGTTGATGAAATCAAGTCAGCAAACCCCTGAAAAAGTGGGGATATATGGACATTTTTAGTAGTACATCCATTGAGAATCTTACAAAAATCAAGTATGATATACCAAAATTGAACTCTCATTCTCAACGTCTAAATGATTCTCAGATGAATAAACAAAAGAAGTAATAATCTTGAAAGCAAAAAACAAAATTATGGGAAAGAGAAAAGCATCTTTATAGTTAAAGTAGATTAAGTTGATGGTAACATATCATAAGAAAAACCACATGTATTTTGTCTTGTATTATCAGAAACATCCATGGCTGGCTTTTATCTTAGCAGAGAAGGAATTTTCCCAGTTTCCTATATTTATTTTCGAGTGCTGCAGCGAAGCAAAGGTGAGAATTTGTGAAGGGAAGGACTTGACTCTCCAACTCCAAGTCCGTGTAAAATTAAAAGTACACACCAATTAATTTAGTGGTAAGGTGGCAAGTCATGTGATGTCACATGTTGAATAATTTGCTGCCTTTTGGTGGACCAATATATTTTTTTAAAAGTCATATGTTAATGTCAGTTCCATATACTGGGTTGGGTTGGCTGACTCCATGTGATCATCACTCTTCCAAGCATGGACTGTAGGTGTTTTAAGAAGAGCATTCAAGTTTAACAACTTGGCAGTAGTACAATATTTGTTGATTGACTTGTGTGATAAAATTGTTGTCTGTTGATATTATTATTTTTCAAGATAAAGTTTTATTAACCCTTCTAACTTACACAGAATTGCACGTACACATTTCTTAACTCGTTAAAAATATTCATTGTTTTTATTTATTTTTATTCATTAGATATATAGAAATTTATCCAAAATTTTCTCAAGGTGGTCAATGAACAATACAAAATTACACCTCTTTGTATTTGTACTAAACTCTTGAAAAGTCTACGTAGTTTTCCTTTGAAAAATGAAAAGATAATTACAAAGGTAAATATTTTTTTAACATAAAGAAATGAGGATGAATAAATTGAAAAAAAAAAAAAAGATGAAAATTTTTGTAAAAATTGTATTAAAATTACCCTATTTTTACAAGAAGTATTACGTATTAGAAATAATAATGTCCACATAGTTTAAATAGTAATTTTGTCCATAAATTCATTTCAAACAGTGTAATAAATAATTCATAACTATCATTTTATTTACCACATAATTGGTAGTTCACACAACAGTTACAAATCATTTAACACATTCAATATAATTTTTGAGTAATTATTTATAACCTGGATTATATAATAACACTGTTCTTTAATTAAACTTGGAGAAAAGTGAATGAAATATAATCCCAGCAAGGGTTTATTTTATTTTTTTGGATTAAATCCCAATAGTTGCAACAATATGCCATGGTTAGTAATAAAAGAAAAGGCTGGTGAGTATAGCAGAAAAAAATAATAATAAAAAGAGAGCATGAAGAGATGGAAATAAAATAATAAATTGGCTAGCTGGAAATGTTGAATAGACCCAAAAATAGGAGAAAGCAACGGCTAATTTTGGCTTGAGGAGGAAGAAGAAGCCAGTTATGCGAAAAATGAAATTAGCAAATAGCCGTTTGTTGAAAGCGATGTGTGTGGAAAATGACCCTACCGTATCTAATCAACAAAACCCATTTTAAATCATAAATCATAATGGTTGTTGCCTTGTTGGACTTGATGTGTCCTCTACACTGAGCTAGCAACTGCATGTGTTGAAAATTTGAGTACTTGCTGCTAGTCATGACTAGGCGTGGGCTGGATAGTTGCAACTTTGGGTAGCCATCCAATTATCATGAATCATTGCAGTCTACGTATGTTTCTTCTCGGGATTCTGCTAAGGATACATACACGACAAGACAACCACCGATTCCATGGGTTGAAATGGGCTTGTAAGCAGCAACCCAATGCTCTTACCTATGGATTTTAATTTCTTTTATACGCTTTCGTACTATTTATTATTTTTATGTACAAATTCCACTATCTTTTTTTGACGTGCAAAGTAGGCAAATCACCACTTTTGTTCATTATTTGTTTTAAGAGTCAGAAATTCGTTGAAACGTCGAGTATTACAAACTCTGTGTAAGAGGAGGAATCTCTTCCATCCAAAATAAACTTGACTAACTAATGCTTTGGGTGCTTTTGATGTTTGGGATTTGATAGGACAAGTTAATATTGCAATGTGTTAGGTGTAGCATGTGATTGGATCAAATATAATTTTGTATTTTATTTTATAAATTTGTACAAAATTTTTTAAGATTAAAGCGATGAAAACTAATCTCAGCCTAATTTAATCTCATGTAACAAATAAGATAATGACAGGATTTACACTCTTAAACTATTAGGATAAAAGAAAATGTTCAACATCTTCTGCTAAATGAGTGGTGCGCATAAATTCATTGATGATGGTATAATAAATAAATATAAAGAAATTTGTATTTTATATAAAAATAAAAACATTGACTTCATCAATGGTGTTGAAAGCGACTACACTGATATGGATTATTTTCTTTCTTAAAGTTATTTGTCATAAATCACTGGTTAAACATAAGAAATTGTTACCATATAAAATTAGAATAAAATAGAAATATGTTATTTTTGGAGTATAGTTTTAAAAGAATATGTTTTAAATATAATCCAATGTTTTGCAATTAAGTAAACAATCAGAAGTTTTTACTTTTTCTTTCAAATTTTTTTTGGTATTTTTCAGTTATTTGAATATTTGAAAAAAAAAAACAATTTATTGAATCCAATTTTGATCTTTTTTAAGTGTTAAGTGCAAAAATGCCCTATTAGTTAAGGTGTCAACTAGGCCTCAATTATTTATAAATAAAAAAAAAAAAAAGGCCTCAACTGGGGGCCAAACTTGTATGTTGCATCCAAGCCTTTTAAGTTGTGAGGATCCAACTTTGACTTCTAAGGTTCATGAACCTAGCGTTAAGCTTAAGGACAAGATTAGCTTAAAAATTGAAAACAACTAATTAAAAATTGAGTGGTGATGTTTCCACCTCTTTTAAAATTATATGTACCCCAAATTTATATATATTTTAAAATTTGAATGTTATCCTTAAATCGAATTATTAATATTTCTGCAACTCCCATTTAAAATCTCCCAGCTCGAAAAGTGTTGAAGATAAAAGAGTTTAAAATAAAAAAAAAACTGGCTTTTGGAAAATCAGATCTCTCGTGTGAGATAAGGAAGACCACCCACTCAGGCACCCTCCTTTCGTCCTTCTTCTTCAAGAAGAAAGTCCAGTTTATTTATTTATTTTTTTTTTTCGAGACTAAAGATTTCATTAAACCAAACCAAACAGACAAGGAAAGCATAACGGCAATAGAATGCAGAGAACAAACACTAACTGGAAAGGACAACAGACTGCCGATGTTGTTCTCTGAAGGAGTTGGAGACCAACGAAAAGGACGCAAGGTTGTGGGCCAATAAAGTCCAGTTTTTCATGATAGAGAATTCACAAAATATTATATATACATAAAGAGAGAGAGAATCTGGTGTGTTAATGAATCTAGTGTATGATGAAGAAGACCCAATCAAGCACCCTCCTTTCTTCTTCTTCACATCTCTCCTTTGTTGTTGTTGTTGTTGTCGTTCTAAGCACACCAGTGTGCTTTTGCTCGGCTGATTTGTCCTAAGCACACTAAAACCGAGTGTTGTTGTTGTTGTAAGCTAAAACTGGTGCTAGTCCCCATTACCAGCCATGGAGGTCTCACTGTTGCAGAGGCACGGTGTAGCCAGTTGCTCTACTACAGGGATGACTTTGGCGACAGAGGAGAGAGAGTCACTGTCGACAGCCTTTGAAAACTCCAGAATAAACATTGCTTACATAGCATTGCAAGTTTGGAAACAAGCCATTCTCTGTGATCTCTCTAATTTAACTGCAGATTGGAGGGGAACTAATGTCTGCAACTACACTATGGTTTTTTGTGCTCCTGCTCCCGTAATGTCGCCGGCATTGATATTATGCTACCTCAACTCAAAATAATTGAAAGGTTTAATTATTTTTTAGCTGAAAAATAATTACTAATAATATATATATATTTTTAAAATTAATAGAAAGAGCGTATTTGATATAGAGTGGTGTTTTTAGAATTTTAAAAAAGCTAATGGGTTGCACAAGCAAAGAGGGGTGTACATACAACTTTTGAGGGGTCGTAACATCGCCACTCTAAAATTTTTACATGAAAAATAAGTTAAAGCCCAACGAGCCGTCCAAGCCTATGCGGGAAAGCTCGCTTTGGACAAGGCTAGGCCTTATAAAAATATTTAAGGCTTGACATGTAATTGGGCTTTAAAATTTTAAGCTAAGCCTGACCCATCTAAATGACATCTCTACCCTAGTGTCAAGTAAAAAAGGGCAAACTACTATAAAACTCCTAGCATTTGGCAAATCTGCATTCAGGCATACTGTTGCTGAAACTATAGAAAAGTACCCTTGATATTCAAAAGTCAATGGTTTATAAATCCAAGTTATATCTCCATTCTCTAGATAATGAGTGTGCGTATAATAAAGTGTGAGTAACATGCACAAGTGATAGATGAGAAAATCTAAGTTGTTAATGTAATTAATTTGAGTAATAAAGTTTCCATAGAAAAAGCTCTTACAATTTGATTACCAATAAAAACGTACGCTAGTTTAGATTTGATTATCACCAACTAAAATGAGTAAGGATTTTGTGTCAATGTTGATATGACTCCAACTTTTTTATGAAAGAAGTTTAAGTTTAAATGACGTAAGAAAGAGAAAAAATATAACAATCTTATCCATCAATTATTATTATTATTATTATTTACTGATATATTAATAAATTATTAAAAGCTTAGCAAAAAGTAATAATAGAAAATCCTTACTTTTAAAATTTACAACCCAAGTATAACTCAAAAGATAAAACTTGCTCTATAATGCTCCTTTTTTATTACATACCGATACAATGCCATAATGCAACTTTACACTCATCTATTATTTTAGTTTGTTTCTAATTCCTTGCCACCGGAGAGTTGATAAAAGCCTATAAAAACCCATGCTAAGCATTTTTCTTTTTATTGCTTTTCATTTCAACTAGAAGAAGAACTCATAAACATTCTCACAAAGTAAGGATTAGCTTACGGCAACAACCCATAAACTTTATTAATTTTATTTATCATTAAGTTTGATTCTCCACTCTTCTACTATTAACTTTTCCTCTTCTTTTTTTATGTTGTATCATGTATATCTATTTTTGTGAAGCTTTTCTTTTCTTAATGGTCGTGCAAGAATGGTCCTTACTAATATCTTCTTAATTTGTTGTTGTTGTTGGGCTTTTTTTTTTAAAAAAATCAAATAGTAGACTTTTAAAGATAATTATTTTATTTCTAATATATCCATTATTATTTTTGATAGATTATATAGTAGCATTGATCCTATTAGGGTATCTTGTAGTATTGATATTTCATTTAATGAATTATAGACACATCACACTCTCCTGTATTACAGACACCTCACCATGTAAGATGTCCTTCTAAATAGTGGGCATAGCCCACAAGAATAAAGGATTCAACATTTTTCCATTTCTTAAATTCTTAACCTTTCATAATACACATTTTTCTACACTTCCTCAAAACACTCTTCATTCAATTTGGGTATGTGTACGAATTCTACTTCTGTGATATAAATTTTATACGTAAACAGTAAAATTTATATTAAGCTTTATGTTGGCAAAATATATATAATTTATACATTTATCTTATATTGAATGAAAAATATCTTTAGAAAATATATTTATACACCCGTTTTAATAGAATTTATTTAACATTTGGTAGAGAAATAAATTAACCACTTGAGCTAGTAATAGATATGTAAATTCAATATATTCTGCGCTAATTTAAATTCATAAATTAAACTTGTTACCAAATACGTGAACTAGATTTAACTATAAATAAGCATTTTTTTTTTTAACTAAAATATAAACAAGTATTTTTTTTTAAATTTATTTTTTGAAAAAAATAAGTATTTTATTTTTTAAAAACACAATCATCAATTTCTCTCTCTCCTCGCCAAACCGATAGGAACAACGGTAACCTGTCGACATTCAAACCACACACACACAATCGATCATGAAAATAAATAAACAAATAATAATAATAATAAAATTCAACAAAATAGCGCGAAACAAAAACGCGAAAAAATGCTTTCATTTCCCGTCACGCCTTCTCTCGTCCACCACTACCACAACCGTCTCTTTCTTCGCAGCCCCTTCACCGTCCGATCGTCCTCATCAAGCCTGCAAGAAATCGAAGAGTCGAAATCAACGGCTGAGAGGAATTTGAAGTCGGAACTGTACGCAGCAGGTCCTTTGCCTGGAATTCGCTTGGCAAAGAGAGTGGTGTTGGTGAGGCACGGGCAGAGCACGTGGAACGAGGAAGGTAGGATCCAAGGCAGCTCAGATTACGCAGTTTTGACGAAGAAAGGCGAGGCTCAGGCTGAGACTTCTAGACAGATGCTCCTCGATGAGTCCTTCGCCGCCTGTTTCTCCAGGTCTCTTCTCTCTTCAACTCTCAATCTCACTTCAGCTTTTGCTAGTTGACTAGGACACTCTAGTACAGTTAATTTTTTCTAGATTCGAAGTTGTGTTATTGAAATGATAGAATTTGCTTGAACATCTTTCGTTTTGCGCGAAAATTGGAATTGTTTTGTTTTTTAGCCTCAAAAGGATGGTTGTTATCAAATGCTTGTACAGATGTTTAGTATGACTACGAGAAGCAGCTTAAATTTTTGTGGATCGATTAGCTATTGAAAGTTGGGAGACAATGTTTAGTTGGAAGGGGAATAAAAGAGGGAAAAGGAAGTTTTCTTTTCGTCTTTGTTTGATAGGAGGGAAGGAAGAGGATATTACGTAAAAATTCGACCCAAAAGCTTAATATGATAGGAAAAGACTCAATTATAATATTTAAGACTGAGGTTGATGAGATTTATGATATGTTAATGGAGAAAAAGAAGATGATTGTTAGTGTAGATGTTTAGCATCTTAAACAAGAGAAGGGAAAATAAACCATTGTGGGATAATTTGATTATCCCAAGTAAAATGTCCCAGTAAGCCTACAATGTAACTAAATTGATAAGTTAATTGAAAAGTTTTGTTGCTTATTATTAGTTATAGGTGTTGTTGGGTTTTGAGGTTGGTTTGTTCTTATCTCCAAGGGAGGAAGTAAATCGTTTGTTAGATTTAATCCCTTGTTCTACTAACTTGATAGAGAGGGCTTATTTTAGAATATCAAAGAACTACGAATCTAAATAAAAACTCCTTTTGGAAGTAAATGAGAAAATTTGAATTTTTAGAGATATTTTAGTGAATTCTATTTTATTATTACTAAAAGCCTTTTTATGTTCTATGGAAGATAATTGAATTACACATCTACATGTTAACATAAACATTTCATTGTCTTGATATTCTGTCTATGATACATGTAATTATAGGAGATATCACAAAAAGAGTTGAGAGGTTGATGTCAAAATTTGAACCGATAGAATTTCCATTTGTCGATCCACTTTACTTTCAAAATCTTAATATATGCAACCAGATGAATATGAGCATAATTTTATTCCATGCAGCTCAGTTATAATTCAGATTACTCAGTGTTAATTTATTCGTTGTAGTTCTATATAAGGGTTTTTATCATGTCACTGAGCTATAAATTTTCTTTCCAGCCCCTTGATTCGATCAAAGAGAACAGCTGAAATCATATGGGGTGACCGCAAGGAGGAGATATTAACAGATTATGACTTGCGAGAAATTGATCTTTATTCATTTCAGGCGAGTTTGGGTTTGAAATCTTTATATTATAAATGCTAGCCTACAACAAGTAAATAATTGTATTTTAGTATGTTGGTGAATTTTAGGGCCTTCTGAAACATGAAGGAAAAGCGAAGTTTGGTGCAGCTTATCGTCAATGGCAGGTAGATGCTGCAAATTTTAACATTGATGGTCACTATCCAGTGAGAGAGTTGTGGGCACGAGCAAAAAACTGCTGGACCCAAATATTAGCGCATGAAAGCAGGTCTGTTCTTGTGGTTGCTCATAATGCCGTTAATCAGGCTCTTGTTGCCACAGCGATTGGTACTATCCCCTTTCTCCATTGCCATTTCATGTTTAAATGCGAGGATATTTATTTTGAGTGCACTTCTCTCTTTTCTTTTTCCTTCCCAACAATCAGGATTGGGGACAGACTATTTCAGGGTTTTACTTCAGAGCAATTGTGGTGTGAGTGTGTTGGACTTTACCCCACGAGCTGAGGGAGGGTCTCCACATATTTGTCTTAATCGTCTAAATCAGGTATATGACGATTCTATTGATGAGAATCAATAAATTACTACATTGTTTATAATAAGTTTGTTGCTTGTAGTAACACGTAGAAAATTGATCAACGATGTTAGAAATGAGCTGCTTAGACTTTGCTTTGATCTATATTTGATGTAATGTCTGCTCACTGTTTTGAAGTTTGTTGTTTAGCAGTGTTGAGGTCTCTCTGCCCTCTTTCACTATTAATTCTTAGTCCACTTCGTACTTAAAACTGTTTAGCGGCTGTCACTTGCAAGAAAGTTTTAGTTGTAATCTTACAAGTTTTAGTTGTAATATATTGAGTTAAGTAATGGAACACAGAAGAATAAACTCTGTGGCATTGATAAGTACTTCTCAGAGCTCAACATACTACCAAAATATTGTGTACTCATGAAGAAAGATAAAAAAAGGCATGAGAAATAAAAGTTATAATAATTATTTTGTCAAGCATAAGGTTCGTTTGTTTGTTGAGTTACATAGTTACTTTGTCGCTTGAGCTTATGGATGCCTACATGATTGTTATATACTATTCATTTCAAAGCATGCTCATATTACGGTTGTGGTTCTAATTATTTTTGAATCATTCAGAAAGTTGTGAGAATACATTTGTATATTTTTATTTGGATTTTTGTTGTCGTCGTCGTCGTTGTTGTTTTAAACCTGTTATCTTTGTTAAGGGTTATGGTTCCGTATGTTCATATTTGAACCTGCAAAGCTGCGATATATGATACTATAATGATGATTTATACCAAGAAATAGTCATTATATTGGTAAGTTGTCCTTAACAGAGAAAATATGGTATCTATATATATATGCGTGTGTGTATATATATCTGTATTTATATATGTATATATAGATTGATACACACACACATATATAAATACAGATACACACACACACACATATTTATATATATGTATGTATGTATAGAAGATTATGATGGTAAATTTAAGTGAAGAACCCTGGAATCTTCTTAATTAATGATAAATTTTAAGTATGCAAAATCTAGTACCATAGCTACATCTACATCTTTTCAAACTTACTCGCTGTGATTTTGGATGACGAACTTTAAGTGCTGTTCTTTGCTCAACTGCTGGAATTTACGTAATGGTTTCTCGCAAGAACTTTGTGTATACATCTTGGCTCGGGTTTATTTATCATTTGAACATTTTAATTTCTGGAAATATGACTTTTCTAGAATAGCAATATGTATCTTCCATTCAGTTTCACAAGTTTCACTATTATGTAGGTTATGCTGTCCCTTAAACAGTACTAAAATATTGTTGCAGACACCCAATTCACCAGTGGCTGCTGGAAGTTCTGGAGGCAGAAAAACTAGTAAGCGGATTATACTTGTCTGTAATGGGGCCACACAGGTTGATTCAGAGGTATGAATGTGGAAACTTCTATTTGTATTGTTGTTTTTGTCTGTAGTTTGTCCATTTTCTCTTCAATTCAGTTATTTTATCTGGTGTAACTGGGTATTGGATTAACAAAGAACATCAACCGTTGACATTTTATTGTGTCTAACTATTCATTAAATTAATAAAGAGCATCAACCGTCGACAAATTTCTTTCATCTCTATTTGTACTTCCTGTGATGTCCAAGGTTTTTGATCATTGAATTGTGAGGGTAGACAAATGTATATCATTTTGTATAACTACGGACAACTAAAATGCTGAATCAGTGAGGTATGTCATTGGAATGACAAATTCCCGAATTGCTGTTCCAGCCAGTATTGCGGATCAGGAAATGGGGTATGTCCTTGCAATGATTAAGGAAATATCATAGTAGCTGCATGGTTCCTTTGAAAACTCATGTTAAGTTATATGGTAAACAATTAATGTTTTGATTTTAATACTCGTCCTAGGAAAAAAAGGAAAACTCGTGTTGAGTTATATGATAAACACTTAATGTTTTGATTTTAATACTTGTCCTAGGAAAAAAAGATATTATAACTTACATAATGCAAAATGAATTAAAACTGGTATAGAGAGTAGTCTATGATTTTGTCTGCTGAGGTGTACCGTTTTCCTCCCTTGGAGGCCATGTTCAAATTTAAGTAGCTTATATTTTGGGTAGAGAAGGCCATTTCCTATCATTGGTCCGATAGAGTAGAAAATCCAGCTTTTATGCTTCAAGTGACAGCTCTCAACATCTGGATAGACGACATTTAGTTGGCAGCTGGACACTTTTACTATTGCATCTGCAAATATTCCTAAACTACTAGCATAATATAGACCATGTGAATGTGGTATTGAACGTGTTTATTGGAGATCAACTATCTGATAAATGATGCCTAAACTGTTTTTATTTCTCATATCATTCTGTTCTCCCATTGGTTGTTATTTCATCCCTTATTGATGTGAGGGCCATTAATCCCCCTATGGTTGAACAGGCCAATTTTTCTTACTCAGCGGATCGGCCTTTGAATATGCTTGGGATAATACAGGTACGGTGCTCATATCTTCTGTCTGAGGAAGGTTACACTATCATATTATATAATTCTTCTGCGGATGTTTGACAGTCCCAGAAAACCGCAGAGCTGCTTCTTGATTTGAAACTGAGCTCCATAGTCAGCAGCCCAGAAAATGCTTGCATTGAGACAGCCAAGGCCATCTCCAAAGTAAGCTTGTAATCATTGTTATTTATGAGAAAGCCTGTAGTGAAGGCGTGCTGTATCAATTGCTAGGGCCAGGTTGAGAGAGAAATTTAAATTCTTTGTGGTAGAGCATTATTTTTTAACAGTATCGGTTCGTTTTTTTCAAAAAAAATTCTTCTTTTTTCAATTTACTTGAGGACTGCATTGTAGGTGCAAGAAGCTGCAGATTGCTTGGGTGCTGATTGTGTACCACGTTACGTAGAGATGAAGCAAATAGAAGACCTTAGATTAGAAGACATCCTTCAGCAGTCAAAGAAGGCAAGACATCTGAACTTGATATTCCAGAATATCTACACCTTTAATAAACTGTTTAGTTCCTAAAATTGGGACAAATCGGAATCAAAATTTGAAATCTTACAACTTATGATAACTCTAAAGATTAATATAATTGCTATGTGATTACATTTTGTCTATCTTTCACATGTTTATCTCAAAATCTCCTTGACGTATAGGAGATAAATTATGATTGAGATGAATTGTCTCTCTTTCTCCTCCTCTTCAACTGTCTGCTATGGCCAAAGTTTAACCTTAACATGAAGATGTGGTATATGCATAGTTAAAACCTTAACATGAAGCTCTATTATAATAAGCATAGCTAGAACCTTGGAAATTGAATCTCAAAATCATCCATTCTATGCACGATTGCGTTGTAGCATTTCTTGCCAAGTGAGAATAATTTGCTGTCGTCTAATCATTTCTCTGCTTTTCCCACAGGATAAATTAGAAGTTCCACCTTTTCAACCTGGTTGGTTAAAAAAATTCGAGGATGAAGTCTTGTCAACATTGTGGAATCAGTCTGGGAAAGCATGGCGATCACTGCTGACGGAACTATCTGATGAATCTGAGCCAGAAAAAATTGTTGTTGTAGTTGGTCATCCTGCAGTTCACATAGCATTGATGGGACAGTGCTTGAACGTGACCAAAGAATGGATGGGATCATTTCATCTTGATGCAGGGAGCATAAGTGTTATAGACTTCCCTGATGGAGCTAGCGGAAGAGGAATTATCCGTTGCATAAATTACACTGCCCACTTGGGCAGATGGTCGATTCCCATTACAAGATCAACTGTGGGTGATGAAGAGTTCTAATTTTGAATATGATAGATGTAACATTAACTGGAAATTATACAAGTGTCCAACTGTTGGACTTATCAGACACTGGCTCCAATCATGTAAAGAGTTTTAAAAGAAATGTATGTGCCTTACAAACGGAAAATGGTCACTTCTATCAGTTCCATGTTAGGTGGTTGTAACACGCTCTTCGAAAGGTGTACAAATTTTCTCGACTTTTGGTATAAGCATGAATTAAGATCCTCTATAGCAACAATAGATATTATTAGTTGAGTTTGTTGGTGTTAGCTTACAAGTGAATAAATATATATTTTCTTTTGTTGGTCTTTGTATAGTTTTGTAAAGTTGTTTTTGAAAACTATTGTTTAAATAAAAATGAGATTTTTGAAATTAAATGTGTTTGAATATGAAATAACAGGACCTTGTTTAACATGATTTTGAATATGAGAAAAATAGTTCATCTGAAAAAAATAAATTTTTTATAGAAATTTTAAACTATAGAAAAGTATTTTAATTATAAATAAAAAAAAAATGTTTTTCAGTTTTGAAAACAATTTAGAGAAGACACTTTTTTTATGATTATTTGACACATTTTATAGGATAGGTTATTACCAAAATTGATCTAGATGAGATTTTAATAGCACGATTTAGATCTCTACTTCTACATATAAAGAAAAAGTTATGCAGATAAATGATAGGACTGTTGAGATTTGAATCTGCCACTTGACTGGTGAGATAGGTGAGAGATGATTTATCAACAAACTACTCTATTTTATCGAGAAGACACTTGTTGATATACCTTATTTTGTGCTTTTAAAAACAAAAAATCATTTGGAAAAACAAAAGAAAATATTGCAACTGTGACAAATGGGCTCAGCTGTTCCAATCAAAAGGTGATGGGGTTGGTGTGAGGAAGCCCAGTCCAGTAAAGGTGGAGGCACATGAAGATTTTGAGGCTATTGACTGTGGAGGTTTTAGGGAGGTTTAGGGTTTGAGTAGAACAAAAATGGGAGTAGCTACAATTGCAGGAAGATCCACTTGCAATTTTGCCCGTTCAATTCTCAGAACAAGAAGAGTTGCCGCCAATTTCAGTGTCCGCTGTCAGAGTCGCAACCTCGCTGCTCCTTCTTCTTCCAGGTACGCCTCGCCACCTCGTCTTCCATTCATGTTGACTGTATTTATAGTAATTCTATGTTTTGGATATTGTTAGGCTGCTTCGACGAGAATTGAACACCCTCCTTCCCGTCCACACCGCCATTTCGGCTGCTTGTCTCGTCTCCAAACTCCCCACCGAAGCAACCTCCTCTATTCAAGGTTTATCTGTTTTACAATTTTATTAAAAGAACTGGTTGTAACCTGTTATTTCATGAGTGCAGTTTTCACTACATTAGCATCACTTGTTGATGTTGAGGGGTTTTCCACAGGAAATTCATTGTCTATTTGTGTTTTGCTTGTGAGTAATGTGGTTTATTGCTTTTATAAATGATAAGATATTACACTGAAACAACCGATCACTGTAAAAGAAAATGACTGGGAAAACCTTTTCGGGTAGGAAATTCATACTAATATATATATATATATATTTAAGAATTAGAAAAAATTTGCCGTGTATAGGAATGGGAGAAGATTTTGCTGATATTCTATGTGCTGGAGATTTATTGTAAATTTTATTAAGTGAGTTTTTTTTTTTTTTTTTCTTATTTCATCTAGATGTGATTTCCACTAATTTATTTTTATTTCTTTTTTGTGCTTTGGGGGATCATGTACATAACTTAAGTAGATCTTAAGATGTTCTCTAGCCTTTGTGCCACATTTACTGTGATTGAGGCCGGTTGGTCAAATGATTATCGACTCATAATAAAGTTATTGCAATTAACATTACTGTAATTTGACTTAGCATCGGGTGACTCAAAAATAGTAGAGTTGCATATGTACTTTCAGAGGTTCAGAGCTGAAGTTGTTGATTTACTAAATCTGGTTTGACGATATTTCTGTAACCAGGAAAGGGGTTTGCCCATTCCATGTGAAGTGGAATTCTGAAAAGTAAAGAGGGGCTACATGCTTTACCTGCTGTGTTATGTTATCTGCCTGAATTTAATAGATTAATTGATAATGTATTTGCTCTTACTGAGATAAGTGTTCTTGTGATACTAACTTCATTTTGTAACGCAATGACAGGTAGATTTGCTAATTATCTCAGTCCCATCTAGCAGCAGCTGCTGGCAAAAATCAAAGTTGTCTCCTCTCAAATCTGGATTGCTGTTTGGTACTTTCAGAAATCAGAGTTTCCAATTTTTCGATGCCGCTGAACATGTTTGTTAACAATATTTAATTTAGTTCTTGGAATTTTCCAACCTGTTATGTGATAATTTAACATTTGATGAATGATATGATGTCTTTATAAGTTTGCTAACATGTCTGTTGGATCATTAGGTATTTAGGTTTTGAATACAACAAACCAACAATTTTATTCACATTAGTGCAGATGTCTGCTGCTGTTGTGGTTTCAGTATTAGAAATTTCTGCCATCAGCAGCCTCTGGTATTAAAGATATTATTTCAAATAGTTTTGGAAGATAGGTGCTATAGTTGGTAGATATTGGTTTTATAATTTGTTGTAAACCTGTAAAGTAATGTTGCCCAATGTTGGATTTACATCATCTCCCTACTCACAATAAAGAAGACCTATCAATTCTATTGAGTTTAACAAGGTTGGCCATTTTTCTTTGGTAATCTTTTAGGAATTGTAAATAATATCAACCAATGATTGCCTCACTTAAATGTTAGTACTATTTATGTCTCTGCAAAAGTTGACAAGGGAAATCTATGTGATTCAATTTGGCTTATCTGGTGAAAGAAACATAAAGAGCTTCGAAAAAAGAAGTAGAAGCACATAAATAACTGATTTGGTTATTCTGTCAGTTAAGAATTGGCCTTTTAGCTAGAAATTAGCAATATCAAATTCAGGGCATGTTTTCTTTGACGTCAGGGACACTTAAATCATGGATGAAGTACTGTGGTGTTTTTATGTAACAATTCAGTTCAGCGTATTTTAGGGGTGTTTTAAAGTTCTTAAAAGGTCAGAAGGGAATTCTAGTTGTTTACTATCAAAAGAAAAAAGAAATAGAAGACGGGGATTCTAGTTGAGCAGTTGTTACTTGTTGCTGTCATGGTGTTTCAACTATTTTATAGGAGTACTGCTAGGTAAACATGAAAATTTTAGAAGAAACATCTACTAGCTGACCTTTACTAAATCTAATCTGAGTTAAGTTTGTCATGAGATAAACTTGTAAGAATACCTGGTATTTCGATCTGGCATTTTTTACAATTTTCATTTTATATCGGTCAAGATGCTTGTATTTTATTCATATCCAAGGAAATTGAAAGAGTTTAGGAAGAGAATTCTCAAAAAAAGAAAAGAAGAGAAAGGAAAAAATAAAGGAAAGAAAAGAGAAAGAAAAGAAAAGAAAAGGAATCTAGGAAAAAGGGAAGTTAAAGTGGGGCTTTGGTGCAAGTTGTGTGGTCTGTAGATGTAAGAGCTTGCATATTGATGTTGGAATGACAGTTATATTTTCTAACCTAACAGCGTAAATACTTTTGCAGTTGTATCTTAAGCAACAAGCAGCGCTTTAAAAGTAAACAAAATTCCTTTGTTCTGCAATACTACTAGATAATGTTTCTGTTTATTTCTATTTCTGGTTGGCTTCGTGATATAGTGGTTATTCTGATCACTTGAAAGAAGCCTATTTACTCTCTGCATCTACTTGAAGCATTTGTTCCTTTTCATGCTTTGTAAAGGCTTATGTCTATGTAGTTCTTTCCTTTTGGCTGTTAACCAGGAAGAGCTCTTAAATTTGGTCAAAATTGAAAGTGAATTAGTTGTATTAATCTTTTGTATCTTGGCAATTTAATTTTTGTAATTTTTCTATAATCTCTTTTTCTCTCTTCACCACACTTTGACTGAGGTTATATGCTTACTGGGAATATACAATGTTTTTGTAAAAGAAGACTGGAGTCTTTATGATGAATAGAGTCTTATCATTGCCTTGTGGCTACTCAAATGAGTTTGAATTCTGGTTGTTGAATCATATTGAGTCTATTGTGTGGGAGAAGAGGTTAGGCCAAAAAGATAGCGACTTGGTACTATATCAATGTTAAATTGGGACTTTTACGCTTTATTGAATTTGAAGAGATAGTATTTGTCTTTAGATTAACTCTGCCTATTTAAATGGTTAGGTTGGAAAGTTCACTTGGCACATAAATTTGACAATGAGGACAAGCTCAGATTTGTTTTCAAAGTTTGGCATTGAGGTTTGCAAATGAAAATCATGCATTTGGCTGAACCTTTTGTGATAGATGAAGTATAAATTTTTATTGTCTCTTTTGTTCTTTCTTTAGAGATGGAATATTTGATATATGCATTCAACTAAATTATATATATCTATCTTCAAAAAAATTTCTTGTGAAGAATCAAAATTGTTTGTGTCAACCAAGAACTATTATTATTATTATTATTATTATTTGAAGTAATTAGTATTGTTATTATTATTATTATTATTTTGCAGTACTGATATGTAGTAACCTATTCTGAAATTATTGACATTCCAGTCAGGAATTACGATATGTGAATGAACTAATCATATGTAGTAGCATATTGGTATTGTCTCTGGATTAAAGACACTGTAGTACTGTCATTAAATCTCGCAGAAATAAGCCATTTTTATTTACGAAAAACTTATGTACAAAGACGTGTTGCTGAGATGTCATCTCATCATAGTCTTGCATGTATCATATGAGCAAGAGGTCCTCCTTTAATTATGTTTTATATTGATTATTTCAATGCCTTACTTTCATTATATTTTGCTACAAATTTGGGCAGATTGAGTGGTTTTTCGAAGTCCAAACAGTGAAAAACATAATAAACATGATGTTGAAATTTTAGTTGGGTAGCAAGAAACTTTTTAATATCTTATCACATTCTATTGCTGAGATTTTAGCACCTCAGATGTAGGGTCATTTAACCGTAATGCTCATGAGGTCATGTATAACATATAAGAATGTATTCACTTACATACTCTCTAAATAGAGATGAAAAATAAGCCTTGCGTGAGAATTGAGATGATATCTGTATCTGGTGCAAGACAGAAATAGAGTTTATTATATTTAATTTTGTCGCTTTCATCAGTTAACTTGCAAATTTCAGTTAAACGATAAACAGACTCTGAACAGCTTCCAAGAAGCAACAAATCTATCAGACTTCTCAGTTGCTAAATTTTATATAATATCTTTGACTTGTTAAATTAAGTTTATATTAATGCATCATTATATTATAGTTGTTATTTTCTTATAAGAATTTGCTTGGAAAACTAGAACTGCACATGCAACTAGTAGATGAGATGTCACATTGCATTTGATTAATAAATATTACCAGAGAACAAAAAATCAATTAACTATGCTCCTGGGGATGTGAGGATTGAAGAAGACTTTGCAGGGAAGCGAAATGGAAAGTGTTGGGTTGGATGTGTGTGTGTGTTTGGGATTAAAAATTTGAATAAATTGAAAGGCTGTCTTATTTTATAGTAGCAGCTTGTGGGGATCTTCGACTGAATTATGTACAAGTCAGCCTTAGCCCTTAGCTTTAGGGACTGGTCTGGAGTTGAGTAGTACAGTCTAAACAATTCCTACTTTATTTTACTAGGAAATTCATCTTTGTTAACTAGCATATATATATATATGCTAGTTCAACTAGCAATATGCTTGTACGAGATCTTGGGTTTAGGTCCCCACTTACATCACCGTGAGGGAGTTCCATTTGCATTTAAGATATAGAGTTGAGATTCGGTGCAACAAAATAAAAAAAAATGAAAATTTTCCATAGGGCCACGTACCTTATTTATTATGTCCTATAAGTTTTCTAACTATTCTAACTATCAAAATTGTAAAATTCAATGTTAGTCTCCAAGTGTCTGAGATATGTGGGAAACTTTTTATAAATGTTTTAATATGTTTCGGTGTATGCTTTCACTTCAACGTAATAATTTGTCATGATATGTAATATAAATATATCATGTGGTTTTCGTTGGCCGGTGTATGCTTAAGTAACGTAAAACTAGAGTTACATGAAATTGGTGGTGAATCAAAGATGCTTGATGGTCATCTGGTAAGTGAGAATTTCTAGGAAATAAGTAAAGCCAAAAGAGAAAAATTTCATTTGGAGTGGGATTCCATTTTCTTTTTGATTGTTGATTTCACGTTTCCTCGTGTTTTAGGTAGTTGGGACGGTTGCCTTTTGAATACACAACACTTTATCATAAACTAACGGGAAAAAAGAAAAAGAAAATAGAAAAAGTTTGGAATCAATCTTTTAATAGCTCGAACTATCCCCAACAAATGAAACTAGGCATGGATTATTACTTAATGATTGACACATCAAATCATTATCTTAATTAGTATTTAGTAGTCTCTGCCTTTCTTTTGGGTTGCTGGCTAGCAACTAAAAGTGGAGGTTACAGCCTATAAATTAATTATCATTTATGTATCTAATCTACACTTAGCTAGGTTGGTGCTTTAGGTTTGTTCCAAAAGGTTGGATCATTTTTTTCATGTTCTAATTAAGTCCTTTCCACTCTCTTACAATTAAAACTGGGAAATTTTTATGTTGCCAAATTATCTTAGTTTTTGTAACTATAGAATGTATCATGAACAGCCTTTTGACAAGAGAAATACCTTACCAAAGAGAGGGGAAAAAAAATTGAGAATTAGCTGGAAATTTGGTAATCCCAACTGAGGTCAAATTGTCCAAAGTCAGAGGCTCTTGTCTTCTACAACTAGTACTAGCAATTTCCCAGAGGAAGATAAGATACCAAACAACTTTTCTTGTTTACCCTAATTGGTGATGCGTATGTGATACATCAATATATTAAGATTTAAGAGTTGATTTTACTTTTCAACAAAAAAGCAATGATGAGGCCTCCATGTTTGGATGGATCCATGTAGATTAATCTTTATTTACGTTTAAAAAATTTGAAGGTTTTTAGAGAATTTTGGAGCTGTACAGATCGGCCTATGTTTAACTTAAAACACAAGCAAGGGTGATGGTATAAATATGCTACGATTATGGACGTGCTCTATCAAACAAATCCATAAATAAGCATGGGACAGAAAATATGTAAGCATATGAGTGACAGAATAATGAATGTGATGGTTGCAATTGCAAATGCACTTGCAGGGAACCATGGCCAGCCCCTACATCTGCATATATCACAAGCATATTCATTTACATGGATCAGCACTAATACTGTCTACTTGGGGGCCATAATGGAGGGAACATGCTCCTGGCCTTTCTGGGGTCCATAACCTAAGGGTTTGCCTCCTCACTCAATAAAATAATGTCCCAGTTGCCTTGTCTGTTCTCTTTTTATACAGATTCCCCCATCTATCCGTTTCTTCATGTAAACTTTTCTTAATCTTTCTAACTAATCCTCATTATGTTTCCGTAACATGTAATCATAGCATAACACCTACATATTTTGCTTATTCTAATCAGAAGCCCTTTTCTTTCTTCTTTTCTGTTAATGTACTCCAACTTTTCACTTTTGGTACTTTTATGTTTTGAGCAAAGGAATTGAAATAGATGATTTCATCAATGGAGATAGTGGTGACAATTTGTGTTATTGTGGGGTATTTGTTTCAATTCGAATAATTAATTTGTTTAATTAATTTTGTCAAAATTGATTACTCTATTCACTAAATTTGTTTTGGTTTTAAATTTGTCTTCAATAGTTGTATTCGAGTCAATTCTTTATGTTTTATTAATGTATTTTCTTTTAAATTATTAACGTAATTTTTCTATGTATTTAGTAATAACTATATCTGGTGAAGAATTCTTACTTAAGTATTTCATACCATCCATTCATAGTGATGTTGATTCGTTAAATTTTAATAGTAGCATATTGTTCCATGCAGCTGTAATCCAAAAAAAAGGAAAAAAAATTGATTCTTTCACGACTTTTATCACCTAATTAATTTATATTTTAGTTAATTTTTATCTCGTGATCATTTCATTAATGATATGTATTTTCAGTTAGATAACAAAAAACCAACTCAACCTGTTTAATAAATCAGGTTAAAACTCATAATTCTAACTCACTAAAATGTGTCTTGTGTTGGTGACGTGCTCATAATAGTTGGGGTCGAATGGGAGGACTAATTGACTGTCACATAAAGAGGTTCATGGGGCTGTCATTGATTATAAATGTTGCTTCTTCCAACTGCAACCACATGACATTAAGTATTAAAGGATGTAACAAGTAGACCAGCACCAATTAAGATAGTCACACTCCCTTCATTTTATTATTGTTTTGAATTTTATTATATTGAAATTCAGTTGGAGGGTCAGAAATGGGATAAGAAGGAGAAACACAAGAAAAGAAAACAAATCTCTGGGCCATATTATAATTGGCTCTTAATCATATGTGTGTTGGGGGTAGTAGCAGTTGGTGGGTCTAAACAACTAAAATTTATATTTATGGGGCCAACTGTCAATATCATAATCTTCCCAATGCCCTCATAATTTTTACCGCCCACACTACAAAATTGATTCCATCACATTTCACAAAAGACAATCATTTCTACTACACGTCTCCCTATTTGACTGTCCTCGCTATTACCTTTTGTAAACAGTTCCCGTGCCTAACACTAACACTAATATTATTGAATTTGAAAAAGAACCCATTTTAAAAGTCTTACTGTTAGTTTTCTCCTACTTTAATTAATTATTTTTACATGTCATATAATTAATCATCACCAAAGCCAAGGTCAGGGAATTAAAGGCACGCATGATCATGTCACAACCAGTGGCAGTGTTCAGACCAGGTCCAACTTCTTTTGTGCCTTTTTTTTTCAATCTTCTTTAGAATATAAATATGTTCAATGAACTGTCAAAAGAGAATACAGAAAGAAAGCTTGAAGGTTTCTCCCTCAAATCTTCTCTTCTTTGCTTTGTCATAAGATGCAGTTTTTAAGGTGAGACAGTGAATCATATTAAATACAAACCAGGATTTTCTTGCTTGCCTTCCATTTATGATTTATCACCATAAATTTTCTTCCATTTTCCAAAGCAGTATGAAATCAAAGAGAGAGTTCAGTCCAAAAGCACCTACCTTCTCCAGCCTTTAACCTCTTCATTTCCTCTAAGTACAACCTGAAACACGCACAGATCTCTCTCTCTTTCTCTTTTTCTCTTGTTACAAGAACAACCTTTTTCTTGTTGAGGGTTGTGTCTCTCATTTTCTACTACAATGAGAGACTTGGTTTCTTGTTTTAGTGAAAATGCTGTAAATGTGTCTCATTCTTCTTGTTCTAGCTACTCCAACAGCGCTTGTATCTCTCCAAGTTTGATCCCATCAGTCCAGAATGCAGTCAGTAGTCTCTACAGAATCATCCTCTCCACTAAAAAGCAGCTCTTCATGACAGTTAGTTGGTGCAAGAACCCCATTACAGGCCAGGGACTGAGTATAAACTTTGGTGATGATGATCACGACACATCAACCTCTTTCAAGCTCAACACCAATTCACGCTTGTTCAGGAAAAAGAAAGGCAACAGATTGATTGAATACAACAACTCCAAGATCGAAGTTTTGTGGGATCTTTCCACTGCTAAGTATGGTACAGGACCTGAACCTGTAGAAGGGTTTTATGTCCTGGTCATGGCTGATTCAGAGATAGGCCTTGTTTTAGGCAACTTGGCAGAGGAGATTGTAACCAAGAAGCAAAAAAACAGCACCCCAGTTGCCAAAGTGTCTCTAGTTTCAAGGCAAGAGCATTGTTCAGGCAACACACTTTATTCGACCAAGGCTCAGTTCTGTGAAACTGGCATTGCACATGAGATTTTGATCAGGTGTAGTGGAGAAAACGAAGGCCTAAAGCATCCAGTTTTATCTGTTTGTATTGATAAGAAGACGGCGATTCGTATAAAGAGATTGCAGTGGAACTTCAGAGGGAACCAGACCATCTTTGTTGATGGGTTGCTTGTTGATCTGATGTGGGATGTGCATGACTGGTTCTTTAGTCCCTCCTCTTCAGGATATGCTGTGTTCATGTTTCGGACAAGAAGTGGTTTGGATAGCAGACTATGGTTGGAGGAGAAGTTGTTGCAGAAAGAGCAAGAGAGAATTGAGTTCTCTCTATTGATCTATGCCTGTAAGAACACTTAAAGAAACTGACTTGTGTTTTGTTTTTGTTTTTGTCTTCTTTGGTTTTTTAGGCTTCTTAAAGGGAATAGATACTTTAATTCTTTTGATGATATGAAAATAGAAAATAACTTGGGAGTGGAAACTGGAAAATTCTAGTTGATGAGATATGCAGAAATGTGAATTTAAGTTATATAACATTTGTTTGAATTTGTATTTTGATCTCTCTTTTCATTTTCGAACACAAAATTGTTACTAATATTTGACAGGATTTGAAGGGTTGTCTAATCTTTGGCAGTTGAGGAATAGTGAACAGAGTTTTGATTGATTTTAAAAGGCAAAATGAAAAGACATCCAAACCAGCTTTTTTTTTTTTTTTGATAATTTTGAAGGGTATCAATGAAGATTTGCTAAAAGGGCACTGTGAGATTTGAAAGATATTGATGAAGATTGCTTTTGGCCTTAAAAGTACTAAATTAAACTTGAGAATCTCTTGATATTGATCAGCAACATTTTGACCATATAATTTTTTAATTAACCATTTTTTTTTTCTGAGTTCTGTTTCTGTTTTGCAAGGGTAATAACAATTTTATTTATCAACAAAAATGGCAAACATCTCCAGAAATACTATATGATTATGTACAATGTACTGCTTTCTAGGATTGTAATTTTTTGCCTGTTTTGGTTGCTGCCCAATTTTCATATTGGAAAATGAAATGAAATCTTGCCCTCAAGGGCAGTAGCTTGGTGGTTGGGGTGAACCTTAAGCATGTGCTGTAAACTTAAAAACCCCTTTGGTATGAGTTTGATTTTTATCTCTGCACGAGTTTCTAATTTAATTTTTAGTTATGTGGGGCTGTTACCGTGCATCACCCGGGTTTCCATCTAGTTTCACTCGCATAAAAACCAATATTAGGTATTGATTTCGGATTGGTGAAGTCTCTCTTTTTAACATTTTTCACGAGTTTCTAATTTAATGGGGCCGATATCGGAGCACCACCCAAGTTTCGCCTCTAGTTTTACTTTCTTAAAAACACTATTAGGTATTGATTTCAAAGTTGTGGAGGACATGCCGGAGGAAATTACTCTCATTACCAAAAATAACAAACGAAAAAAAGAAATCACAAGATTTTCTATGTGACATATCTTTTCTTCTTTCCCTCCATGCTACTTCAATTGACATTAAAAAGTTCAGATTAGATGGATTCAAATGTTGCTGCTTCAATGCTTGAACATTGGGATTGGATTGTTTGATAATTGAGACCTCTAGTAACGACACAAGTCAATTCTTTTGTCCTCGGACCAGTTAGCCATTGTGTCCATGGTCCCGTGCTCTTTCCATTCATTATTTGGTCCCCAACCACAGAAACCAACATGACATTCGAATATAATTCACTAAACACAGAATTTTCAGCGAGGTTCTAGGCATTCGGGTACTTCATTTAAACAAAGTGATTTGCATGTCTTCTGAAGAATCAAACATTGATTTGCTTGGCTCAATGCACATAGTTTTCTAGGATCTATATGCTGCACAAAATCAGGACGTTATAAAGTTGAACAACCAGTAACAATAATTTCTTCTTCATTTACACACTATTGCAATATGGTTTGGTAGCTTGGAAAGTTTGTGAATCTCACAATGGTATTTAGATGGGTGTTGGGTGACCAAATTATTGATGCTCTCATTTATTCTTTTCCCTTTCAGCTTTAAGTTGCATTAAATTTTTCTAGCTGTTTATTTCTTGATAAGATTCAAGGTTTTCTTTTTTTTTTACACGAAAATTCTGGCGAGAACCCAATAACAAATAGTAAAAGTTAGATGCAAAATAATATCATCGTATATGGTATCTGATAGTCGCAGACTATTTTAATCATGTGTGCAAAATTGAAATAGACTTAATTGCACTAGATCATATTTACAGAAAAATTTAGCAAAATTTTGGTGGGATATTGATGATAAACTGATCCCTCATAAAATCATGACTGGTGCAAAAGAAGACAAAATTAAATTGCAGTGGCACTGTGGACTCAGGAGATGTTCAATATTCATGATTATATGTTCTTTATGGGGCATTTCTGGAAGAAGAATGACCAAAAGGTATTGGGCGACCAAACCCAAAAATGCTAGGTGGGGTACGATTCTCTCTTGAGTTAGCTACAAGTTTCTGTTGTCAAGAATATGAACTTTTCAGTGCAGGGTCAGGTCTCACTCTCATAATCTATTCACTTGTGCCACTTTATTTACATTTATGAAGATATAAAATCAAGAAGCAGGTTTTAGTCATCATGATTTTTATTGAGTTTTAACAGGGTGGAATATTTACGAAAATAATTCAAACACAATCGAGTTTATTTAAAAATCTATTCAAATATAATTTATTTTAATTAGTCATATTTGAACTCACAACTAGTTATATTCGATTTATTTTCGCATCGTATTCCTATTTTATTTGTGTCAAAAGTTGTCACAGATAAGCAGCCTTTAGGCACCTATCCATTTCTCTCAACATCCTTGTGGAGGCATATGGCCAGCCCCATAGTCAAGGTCACCCTCTCTTAAGTACCCCAAAGTCAAGGTCACCCTCTCTTAAGTATTTCACTTAGGACCACATTTCCTCACTGATTTCAAAGACCATAATTTCTCCTGCAATTATCTCTTGGTTACCCTCCTTTTGGGTATGTCTCACAACCATTGATTTTAATAAAAAATCAACACTCATCAGGAAGAATGTTGAAGTCAAAATTGGTTCTATTGAGTTTCAAAAAATGCTTCTATTTATGCTTTTTTATCTACTAAATTGGGCATGTTTTGTCTTGATTTAGCTAGTTAAATATTTTCAATTGAACCTTTAGACTAATAATCATGACATTTATGAAAATCATTCAATTCAACAAGCTGGTGATGAGTGATGAGAATGGTAATCATTAGTGACCAAATAACTAACAATCAATCATCGGTTTGTTACATCTCCAACTCCAACACCATCACAACTCACAAGTCCATTCTAGTTGAATTTCCTGATTGGCGGAAGTTTACCAACTCTTTTAAAGTTGGTTTTTAGGTTGACAAAAATCACACTAAACACTATAATAAATAATTTTAAAATGAAGATTTTGACTTACAGGGCTTGATGCTGTCCATGGGTCCTTTTTGCCACGTAATTCATCTCCATAACCTATGATCAGGCCTTAAAAATTATAAAAAATTACACACGTAAGCATGTTCATATTGAATTCAAAAAATGACAACTATGTGATGTGATTGTTATGTCATTAATCATTTAAATATTATTGTAAATATGTTCTCTTGTTCTCATCGAATATGTAGAAAGCATGATAGTATTTATTATAACTTCTTTTCAAAAAATAGATAGAGTTTAAAAATATAATTGGATTACAATTTTATATAAAACTAAAAGCAAAAGTTTGTATTTATTTTAGATTGTGAATTAGTTTCTAGGATGCTTTACAAGATAAAAGCTATTCTTGATAAGATGAATATTGACTCGATAATATATTTGTTATACTTAAATTTTAGAAGTCATGAGATTGAATAGTTTTCATTTTTCAAAACCCCAAATTTATAGTAATAATTCAAGAAAGAACAAAAAATATTACAACGAGAATCGTTTTCCTTCTAAAGCATTGTTTACGGGTTTCATTTTTTTGTTTTTTTGGTTTTTTTGAAGTATAAAAATCTTAATTAAACATGCTTTAAGACATGGAGTTCATGATTGGTTGGAAAACTGTTTCTACAATTAAAAGCCCTGTATAGATTTGGGCCAAAATTAAGGCCCAATACTAGTTTCCAGCTAATTGGGTTATTTTGGGAAACTTTTTCTTTTAAACAAAAAAAGATAGTAGCTCAAATTGGGACTAATACAACTCAATTAGTATAATTGGTTGTGAATTGTGATTACCTTTGATATTCCAATGATTGTCAGGTAAAATTTAACAAGTTACAAGAAAATTGTTACCACAATTATTTATAGTTGCACACATAAATAGATAATTTTGTTCTTTTTTTTTTTAAAAAAAAAAGAAACTAGCATATGAGATAAATGACAAGGTTGTTAAGAAATATGAAACTGGATTACAAGAGGTGGATTACAAGCTGCTATACCTTCTATTTGGTCTGGCTTCCAAGCTGCTATACCTTCTCTTCTTCTGGTCTCAAATTGGATTGCAAGAGGTGGATTTGTTAATTTTTGATAGATTTGTGTTTTTGATGTTGTGATTGATTTGTGATGTGATGGATTGGGTAAGATCGATTGATGATAAAGATGATGAAGAAGAGGATGTTGATGAAGAAGATTATGGATTGGGTAAGGTTATTTTATTTTATTTTTTCATTTTTTGAAGATTTGGGTTCAATTTCATTTTTTTAATTGTTTTCTTCAACTTAAAGATCTACTTAGAAATGACAATGGGTTGGGTTGAGTCGGATTTGGCATTTACCAAATCCAACTTGAAATTTTTGAGGAGTGCCCCAAACCCAATTTGTGCCTTAAACAAGTTGCTATTTTTGGCCCCAAATTAGAACTCGATTGGAGGAAGTTACCCCAAACCCAATTCGTCGACCGAATTTAGTTTTTAGCTAATGATATAATTAATATAAAATAATAAATATAAAAAAAAAATACACATTTAAGTTCAATTTAATTATAATATAACATTACATCTATATAATTATTAATATAAAATTCATAAAATACACAAATTTTACTATTACGTAATCACAAATACCAAAACAACACCAACAATATAAACAAGTTTCATTACAAACACTAAATAAATAAACAAAAAAATTATAAAAATCCATCCCAATTGCTTGCTTTCAAACACAAACCTATAACATAAAAATAAAAATAAAAATAAAAACTTGAAGTTATTAAGTTTTAATTTATACATAAAACTTTGACAATTGATGGTGCAAGACTTGAGATACCATGTAATAACTCTTTTTAATACCCAGTCACAAATTTAGGTTTTTTTTTTTTTTATAAAAAAAAAAAAAGTTAATATATGGATTGAGTTATTGGGTTGGGTCAGGACAAGAATGCTTGGCACAAATCCAACCTGAAATTTTGAGGGTTGCCCTAAACTGACTCATGCTCCAAACTGGTTTCTATTTTTTGCCCCGAACGCGCTCCAAATAGATTTTCTTGAGTTTGGATTGGATTAAATATTTTTGTCACCCCTAAATCTATTGAGATCTTCAAGTTTATTTTTTTTCAACATTTTTTTAAAAAATTTTTAAATTAATCCAGTGGAGATTTCTTAATTTTTTTTATTATTTTTTAATTTTTATAATTTTAAATCATAAAAAAATAAAATTGTAAAAGATGAAGTTGTTCTTAAGTTAAATGAGAAAGGTTTGATTAAGTTTAATAGAATTTAACTAATGAAATGAGTATGTTATATAATAAAAAGGTAAATATATGCCCACTTGATTTTAAGCATATCTCTAGTCAGCGTCGTACAATTCGTTCTTTATATTGATATCCTGTAATTCGAAAGATTCTGTTTCTATCACTAAATTAAATTAAATCACATATGAATAGAACGTGACCCCCTTTTTCTGCATACATGAAAAATCATATTTTGTGGTCCCAACTCGCAAATGGTGATTGAGAATTCACAGTGATGATGCCCTTTAAAATATTCCTTCCGATCCTTGTTTGGCTGATGGTTATGTCTTCTCTTGGATGCTTTCAATTATTTGCCTCTGCAACCTTTTTATTTTTATTTTTTATTTTTTTGAGTAAAATTTGCTGCTACATTACACATATACCTTCTAACTTTTTACATTTTTTCCAGCCCCTCCTAAATTGAATATATATCAGTACTCTGCCTGTTAGTTGTACTTTATTGTTACATGCAAGTTCGTTTTCTTTCTTTTTTTTTTAATACTAAGTTTTTTTTTTAATACCACTTATGATGTAGTGTTACATGTCAAATTAATGCAACCAAGAGAGCTAGTGCTTGTTAACATTTTTAAGGCATTTAGAAATGTAATCAGATCACCAAATTTCTGTGAGATCAATTGTAGTAAGCAATCAAGACCATTTAATTCAACTTCAAAAAAGCAATTTTACTTTTTCTCTTTTCTCTCTTTTTTCTTTTTCATATATAATGGAGGATTTTTGTCCGATTAGAGTCAAAAAAGAGACATCTCACATCTTTCCATCATATCCTGGGCCTTGACTGCATGTGGATTTACCTAGCTGCTCCTACTTTTTCACTGACTTGAAATAGGATTCATGACCAATTTGGATGCTTTTATGAAAAGATGCTTAATTGATGTCATACTCAACAAAACAGTAAAAGATCTTTCCCATCTAGCACTGCGTATATCAAATTAGTTTTTTTTTTTCCTTCTAATTTTTACATCAAACCATCTATTTACTTGTAATTTAACACTAAACAATAGATGAGTTGGTGTATATATACACACATAATATTCTCCTTTTTTTTTTATAAAATAATAATATTCTCAGTTTTACAAATATCATGGTACAGAAAGTAATAATTAATAACAATACTATTAATATGAAGACATATTAAAATAAGAAGTGCAATGCATAAACTCACTGTAACTTGTAGTAACTAATGTATCAAAAAGATCATCACAGCAGTGGAAGAAAGCAAAGAGAAGAGGACACTACTGATAGAGTAGAGGGATCCACTCAAAGACATCACCTTATCTTCTGCAGAAAACACCATGCAAACAACCAAATTAAAATCATTAAAATTCATCGACACATGTCAACCAGAAGTTCAATAACTAAATAGAGAAATTTAATAACTAAATAGAAAGGAACTTACTACACTCTTTTGCATGGCAAATGCACTTCAACCCAGCACCACAATTTCCATCAGGCTTCTTACACTCTTTACAAACATCTGGCACATCGATGTCAAATGAAACCTTTGTTCCTAACTCAACTTCTTTGTCTTCTAAGCGTCTTCTGTGCACTCTTCTGTAGTGTGAACAGTTGAAGTCTTTTGGATGGAACTCCTGGTCAAGCTTTCCATCATCATCAACAAGTAAACATGAATCACGATCAATATCTTTAGAAGCAGATGCATGCACATGCAAGCCAGAGCAGTCTCTGATAAAAGGTGGCATCATGAGGTTTTTCTTCTTTGAGCAGTTGAAGAGAAGGAGTGAGTTGGGGTGTGGAGTTGGAGGGAAACCAGCTGATAAAAGTGAAGGAGACACATATTGCTTAGAAGATGAAGAAGTAGAGTGAGAGATGATAAGTGTTTTAGTTGTGTAATCTATAGAAGAGATTTGGAAAAGGCCAATAGAGGTTCTGAAGTATAGCTTCTCAGCTTTGCAGAGAATTATCCGACTTAATGGAGACGGTAAACCAGTAGAATTTGGATTCAAGAATGGTGTTCTGATTTGAATTTTCCCACAAAATCTTGTGGGAACAAGTTCTATAGAGATTGTACTAACTAGGAAACTGAATATGACCAGAAACACATGTAAATGGATAAGTTTGTTACAATAAGTCTCCATTTTCTTTCTTTGTTGGATATGGTGGTGTTTTTTCTCTATGAAATGGTGAGGAAACAATAGGGAAATGGTTGATAACAGAGAATCTACTTTCTGCTGTGCCTAGTAGTATTCTTTATCTTTTGTTCTCTATGATCAGAGCCTAAATGAAGAAACATCTTGATACACTGTATTGTGTCTTTTTATTTTTATTTTTTTAATCGATGGTGGAAGTGGAACATAGATTGGCTTTTTCAAGTGCCCTTTATTTTTCTTAACGCCTTTTGCTTTGATTTGAACCTGTTCCCTTCCTTTTTAGACCACTATATCTCTATGATATTTCACCGATTGATATATGGCATCAGTACACATTGTGGTCACATGTCATCGTGGCACTCCATGTTCTACAATTTTCACATCGTGTAAATGTTTGATTTGTCTGGACATCTTACAAACTTTGTGTGATAATATGGACAGCTAAAGCAAACTTTTTTCTTTTTGGGGGGGTTTTGTTTTGTTTCAAAGTTATTCGATCTTTTGTTGTAATTGGGCTAGATGCATTATTGTGGCAGACAGGGGTGGTTAACAAGGAATTTTCATGATGAAGATTACACTAAATAAGGTCCCGCAACAAAGTCAAAAAGTGATTTAATATATCGTCTTTCGAGGATGTATAGATTGATTAGCCAAAATTAGGTTAGATTATATAGACATTTGATGTTAAACGAAGACTTTATTGATTAAAAATCTAATTAAGTTTAGTCAGTCTTTTTTGAAAGAGAGTTTTGGACTAAAGTTTCATTAGTTCGGATGCACCATAACAGTAAAAGAAACAGAATTACTTAGAATTTCACAATACCAGTATGAGATTGCATAATTGCATAATTTTTGACAAATTGTATCATAATTATACATGGAAATCCATAATAAATTAAGCTGCAAACACACACACACACATGCACGCATAAAACTAATACTATCCTTTATTGTCAAAAAGAGTCTTATAGTTCATGCTGGTGCAGGTGATGGCTTGACAAGCACGATTGGGAAATCAAGCAGAACAATCTTCTCAATAGCAGCTGAAAAAGTAGTGGAGAATTCAAGATGGCTTGGATGGGTGACAAATGTGGTGTAGTCTTCCTTCTTGTTGAATGTCATCGAGAATGCATGAGTAAATCCTTGTCTCAGCATCTCTTGCCCTTCCACATCCTGTCCCCTGTTAATGTCATCACAAAAACAAAACAACACCACATTAATTAAAAACTAGGATACCATCTAAGCTCTTGTCTGATCAAACCTGTAAGAACTGAAAGTAGAACCAATCATGTATTTGAAGCAACATACAATCTAGGATGAAAAAAAAGTAAGGACTCAAACTAAGATTGAATGGCATTTCCTGTTACTCAACTAGATATCCTTGTCTTGCATGCTATGCAAGTTACTTCCACCTTATGATAGGATCCTTTCACATAATATGTTACAAGTTTTTTAAACAGTTCTTGTAATTTCTTTGCATGTATATAACAAAATCAACAAAAAGGCCTCAAACGCACAAGCCTATGAATTTGATAAACCATTGGTATTAAGGGCATGTATGTGTGTGTGTGTATATATATATACACATTTCCCTTATTCTGTACATTTATAATCTAATTATTTGTTTTTTAAAGCATAGTTTTCTTGTCAATGATGAAAAAAATTGGAGAATGCTGCAGCTAGCTTTGGTGATGAACATATGGCATGATATTCATTGAGTTGGATATTTGTATGGAATCAAAATTTAAAAGCATCATGTTGATGTTTTAGATTTAATTAGATTTAGCCATTTAGAAAAGAGATTTTTAAGAGAAAGGAGAGAGAGAATAAAATTAATTAATGATGGATAGGAGAAAAAATGAAATAATGAATAGCAAACTTATTAAATCTAAACCATCCAAATCTCATAGATCCAAAGACTACTAAATCGTATCAACTATTGTGTCCTCCAGTCCCTCCGCACACAGGATTTGGTTAATGCATGAGCTAAGCACACCACTTGAATAGTATGAAATATAAAAAAAGATATGGATTCGGATGATCAATCTAGGTAATCCCTGCTATTCATTATATTATATTATGAGTGGTAATGACAACTAGTTGCGTAAAAGAAGGGAAGACCAAAACAACAAAGAGACTAACCATTCAAAGGATTTGACAGAATCAACCTCAGAAACCAGCTTCTCCATTCCTTTGATGATCTCCTCCACCACTACACCGTCCTTGAACTTAACTATAGCCAAGTGCTTGAACTCTCCCATGACTGCCTCTTCACCCATAACTCACAAAAGCATGTATCACCATGGCCTTCTATTTATATACACCAACACCATTGCATTATTTGAGTGTCAACTTCCACAGTGTTATTTGTTTACTGTCACATTTATGAGCATGACCCTATATAATTGACCCAACTCTCTCTCTCTCTCTCTCGTGTCACCAACACTTAAGTCTCTCCTTTGTTGGACAGAATCTGTGGCTCAATATTATGGAAAGAGTACTGAGGTGCATGGGTGGACACCTACCAGTCAGCTACATCTCTGCTCCACCGCACAGTAAAATTGTCGTACCTCTAACTTTGCACATGAATGGGGTCCTTTTTAGTGCCACTGTTTTTTTTGTCCCTTGAAATTTGAGTTTTTGGGTTGAATTCCTTTTCACAGTAAGGCATTATCGGCACGTGACTTTTTTTTGTTTTCCTATTATTTTTCTTATGGGGATGTAATTAACAGGACTTTTGCGTACAGCGGCTCAATGGTTTCAGCTTTGGCTGCACACCCATCTCTATCTCAGGAGGTGGGTTCGACGCCTCATAGCAACCTCTTGTTGTCTTCTTCCCTCAATGTAAGGGTTGTCCTCCTATCTATGCGTGGGTCATTCTCTCCTATATATGAGCTGTTCTTCAGATCGTGCCACTAATGTTCGATTTTATTTGATTCCGATTATTTTCCAATCACAATATTATAATGTAATAAATAAATAAAATGGACTTTTGCACTAATTAATATCAGTACAATCTTTTTCTTCTAAAATCCTGAAAACATCGTTGATTGGCTGGTCTTTTCTCCATGTGCTTCCCATGTGCACCGTTCAAGGTTATACTATTGAACTTCATGATTTCATTGATGACATGATTCCACCTCTTATTTTTAAGGAATCTTAAACAGACCTTTTAATTTCTATGAGAAAATTCCAAATAATCTTGAAGCCAATGCTAGCTGTTAGGTTATATGTAAAATCAGAGTTATGATCCGAGATTAGTATCGTACTACTGCTTCTCTTGATCATGTTGATGGTTAAAATGTCTGTGATCACCAATTATTTGACAACTTGTAGCTGGATTATTGTCTAATTATCTTTTACACATATTGATAAAGCCAATTTGAAAGATTTGTTTCAGATTCTCAGTGAAAGCGATACAATAAGTAATTATCAGACAGCCATTCCAAGATTTGCAAACTTGTTCATATTTCAACTGATACTTAAAATCTTTGTGTGCATGGCTACTGCCTCAACCACATAAGCTAATTAACTTTGTTTTAAGTCTGTGAAATTAATCCTAATCTTCCTTTCACCTGATGTGGGGTAGTTTTCTACGTTTATTGGACATCACATAATTAGATTCATTGTATTCCGTCAGTTATATGATAGTTACGTTACGTCATGTGATATGTTATGAATAAATAAACATAATGATGACGTGGTGCATAAGCTGGCCCCTACCAAATTTTTTCTTATATACTATAATTTACTAATTTGTTGATCCAAGACCAAGACTATCAAACTACCATATTTGCGACAAAGCAACTGAGGTGAAATTTTCAATTTTGATCTTCACTTCACCGACAGGATGGGCAACCCCCTGGTACGCGTGCAGGGAATAATATACATTGGAGTGCACGTCTTGCTATCTATGCACAATACCCTTTACAAACTGCTAAACGTAAACAACAATGGCTAGGTTGGTACACTCATATATTTAATAAAAAAACCTCCATCATCTCATTCACTACTGTGTTTTTCTTCGCCATCTAGAGAAATACAACAGCATTACGACACTCCTCTGATAGAAAATACCCCACTTAGCTACCTAATTTTGCTTCTATACGTGCGATGCTTCATTCTTTGCTTTTTCTCCTTTTTTATTCACTAAGATATGATACAATGTTGTAGATTGATCATTTAGTGGTGGTCAAATCAAATGTCCATAATCAGCTAATAAATTTTTTGTAGCCATAAATTATCTATGAATTGGAAAATAAAAATGGCATGATGACCGGAGTAAAATTAAAAGTATATTTAATAATTTTCTTCAAATTATAAACAAATATAGGAATGCATATGACTCGTGGGGTGATTCAATTTGCAGATGGTGTACGTAAATCCAAACGAAAATGGTGGGTCAAAGTTGACGTTGTTGTCATGGCAGGAATGAACATGGATGGATGGTAGTGTTTTACACTTTTACTCCATATATACCATTCTTTGCCTCACATATGTATTTTTATGTATGTAGTGTCACTTTCAAAGCTAACTCAGATGTATGTGATGTCACTTTCGATTTTAACCCTAGACTTCTTGTCGGGCGATTTGAATTCTATCAAAAGAAATGCGGTGTGATCTTAATTATTGAACACATATATATGATGTATTTGTGTTAATTAATTTGCGCATATACATTCATAATATAAGAAAAAATAGCTCCAATAAAAATCTAAATATCTAATTACTGTGTTTGTCGTTTACCGTTATGTTGTACACTTCTTGAAAATTTAATTTATTTAATATTTTTAAATGTTTTTTTTTATATCTATAACGTAATTATGATAAATTCGTTATGTTGCAAACATATATGTTGCTTCTCAGAATTATTAGTGCAAATTATATATTCTAGGGGGAGATCAAGTGAATAATTTTAATTTATTTAAAGAATGATCTTAGTTTATCACGTGATCAATTCTCTCTATATATATATATATATATTTTCTGTAAAGCATGCGCGATGATTGTTTATGAATGACTAGAATTTAGTTTATAAATATAAACAAACTCAAAACTATTGATTATAAGTACATGTCTTTAACTACATAGTTATTTTTAAAATTAAAATATTCTAATTTCTCCAAAACCTAGATTTTGAATCTTTAGGTCTTTAAATGTGTTTGACAAGTAAAATTTGTTGTCTTTGTAAGTCATTTCACACAAAACAAGTCAAAACAATGATAAATCTATTGAATGAATTTAATGATATAAAATTTAATATGAAAACTTTTATAATTATTTATAAATTAGGAATTATGTAACATTATAATCAATAACCATTCTTGGAATAAAGAAGTAAAGGTGGGCATAGACCTTTTTTTCCATTATTGGCGAGGAAGAGTGTCTTCATTGCTGTGTTTGTTCATCACTAGAACCTTGTCCACCATGTGTTCCTCCTCTTATAACCAAGTTCTAATCTTGAAAAGCTCAAGCTTCAGGGAAGACTCTTCATCAACAACACACACTTGCTTTAGACACTCTTGTCCACTTTGGGATCCTCCTCTTTCAAGATGATCAAGTGATTTCACCTTGAAAATCGCAGGCTTATTCAAGAAATTGCACTCCTCATCAGCACTACTACACGCTTGCCTTTCCTAGGACAAATGTGATAGACCATGAGCATATGCCTTCAACACTTTGGTCCCAAATGCCTTTTGTGAATTGGAAGGATATTTCTTAAACAACGTACTCATTGAATTTCCTCAATCTGAAATTCTTTTCACTCTCACTTGGAAGTTTATCAATTGAAGTGCCTTGAACTTCGCTTGAAAGTTCTCTGATAAGATCATTTTGCACACCCAATTCAAGTCTCTTGAACCATCCGAGGACGTGCTCATAGTTGATTTGATCAGATGCCTGACCGCCTGGTGAATACTGAGGATATATACAGTTGTTGCACAACCGATTTTTTGACATTGTTATGGACCGTTTCTGGGTGCAAGATTGTTGCTTTAAACTTTAAAGGTGGTCAAGACTTGTGTAATTAGCCTTTATATCTCATTCATTGGGTTCACATTTTGCACTCAGCTTCATGTTTTTTTTATAAAGCTAAAGAAGTGCACTAGAGACCAACTTGATGTTTTTTAAGTAGTCATACTCATAGGCTCATAATTATACATTCTATATGGGCGTATTTGACTATACATGAATAACATGTGTGAAATTAGATGTTATATAAACGTCTATTACCTTTGACTTTGGAAATGCATGAGTCGCTGACACTTAATAATAAATTAATAATGTTGACCTCTCAAATTCTAACAAAGTTTAAGGTGCATGAGCTGTATTGCGTCAACGTTTAAGGCGGCACATCCGCTCTATTACTAAACAATATTGAAGTTTTTCTATTATAATTTGAGCCAGCTTCGCTTTCTGTCCACTTTGAACGTGTTGCAGATCATGGCACGCTGCGAGGTGGGGTCAATCATGTGGCTAAATCTCAAAAAAAAACCTTCGATTCTATTTATTTCTTGCTGTCTCTTGATATTAAATACAAATGAACCATATATTAAGGAACGTTACGTTTTAGAGAAAAACTTTATTACACTATATGATGGTTAATAAATATTATCATCATGTGAATTGAATATTTCATTTGATATCTGATTATCCATGTAATATAATATAATATTCATAAATTAGATGTCTACCATATGTAGAAATATTGTTCCACATATTACGCGCCCTATAATAATTCAATTTCAACCCATAAAACTTGACTTATAATTGGCCGCTGGTTGGTTAACCAGTCAAAAATAAATGAGCAGTCAACGATGTCCCTGGTTATAAGGTATCCTATGCAGAAGCAACCAGAACGTTAATTTGCAGTAACCTGAACCTTTGAATTGAGTGTATGTGGATAAGTATGCATTATTCTCCATAAAGTTTACTCATTCACGCAGATCTCGAAATTGGGATGGTTGACTTCAAACAATAAAGTTGTTTCCCATTGCCGTTGGAGCTAATTTAGCTAAGTTGGAATGTTTATTGTCAACAGCTACACATCTCGTACTTCTTGTATTTTTTTTCACATATCCAAGCAAACACCTATATTTCTGGGAATGGATAAGGTCCATTTTGTTGTAGGGAGTATGAATTCACAATTTTAGTATTTATATTCTCACTTCACTTGTAATATTGCACTTAACAATTCTACTATTAAAAAACATAAAAAAGATGTATTTATGAACTTTACTCTTACAATTATAGTTACTTCAAAGTTAAAATACTAGTATTTATAAATTACGTTGTATTGTTATGTTAGTACATCAATTAGAATGCAGTATATAAATCTTAATATATATAGAGTACAAAAAATAACATATCAATATAAAAAATATTATACGATCACGATATATTTATATTTTTCTTTTTTATATGTATATATATTTCACTCAAACTCAAATAAAATTAAAACTAAGATTAAATTAGGCCAACTGATCTTCCATACAAGTAGTTTTTTATTTTAAAAACATGCTATGTAAGTTAAAGGCTTCATAAATTAGAAAAGTGGGCTAGTCTCAAAATAAAGTTAAAGTGGGCTTATTAAATCGTTTTCTGTATTAGTCAACCTTCATCATGCCTCTTATCAGATTGTATTGAATCCAAAATCCTTTTTCTCAGCATCTTTTTTCACTAATCATTATAGGGATAGTTGAGAATGAATAGTGAAAATAAAAAGTCCTGAACAAAAAACAAAGGAAGGATTAATAATTTTATTACCTTTTCTTTTAGTAAGGTTAAGATTAGGTTCAAATCAAAACAAACTGCATGAATATTAGATATTACTTATATGATCCAATGACTTCTAGGCTTGAAGCCACAAGGAAAGCTAAGCAAGCCCATTTTAATGAAGTGGACAGCGTTATCTAGTCTTAAAACTCTGGCTTCCCACAAAAATTTCGCACATGTTTACATATGTAGAAACTTCCATTATGAGATTAAAATTTGATACATCTACTCAATTTTTTACAATAACTTGATTCATCTATCACCTAGCAGGATAAATATATCCATAGATAGCAACAAAGGACTGAATCATGGTGAGTATGAGCAGTATGAGAGCTGCTAAGGCTGACATAAATGACCATGGTGTATCAAAATAAGTGTGCTTGAAACTTGCCCATCTAACATGCCAATTATTCCTGTAATGTTCATTCACACCCTGAAACAAATCTGTCAAATAATTCCTATGAATGTCAAATGCTACATCCTTTCCAACATTGTTGAAGAATCGAGCAACCTCCTCATCGGTTCCAAAATAGTTCTCAATGATTTTTTGATCACTTAAAAACCCTGCATCCCCTGGGGTGTTGATCAGGCAACCCATTAGAGTAGCATAAGTCGTGATGTGTTTGGTGCAGTGACGGTAACATTGCTCGAAAGCAACAATGTTTAAGAAGACTGAGCTTGTAAAATCATCAATTGTCAATAGTGGGACCTCAAGCACTCCATTTTCAAACTTGACGTCCAAGAAACTGTTTGCCCTCCTTGGCTTGAACTCAATTCCAGCTAGATGAAGCTTCTTTGCAGAAGGAACCAATTGAAGGGATGGACTACTTTCTCTTGTAGTTTCATGTGATGGAGGGAGTAAGCTCTCCCGGAACAAAGCAAGCAAATGCTTTCCTGTAAGATGGTAGTATTGCTGCAGGGTTGTCACATCTCTTTGCACCATGTAATTGAAAAAATGAAGCGCGAGCTTGGCTAAGGTGGGGGGCGGATTTTGTCTTCTTGATGACAATATTTTTAGCTCGAACAATGTTTCGAGAACAAAGTATGGAATTTGATTCTCAAGCCTGAGCAGATCGCGCGTTAGAAAAGGAAATATCCATGCCATACTGAAAATAGGATCATCAACATCACTTGGCACCAAGTTGCCAACCATGCTGAATAGTTCAATAACAAAGCATCCATCCAACACCATCATCTCTATCAGTTGGAGGCTACTGAATTCGATAGTCTCTGAATAACACTCTCTTATTTGTTGCTCGAATGGTTCTATGGCTGCAAACAAGTCCCTGAAGCCAACTCCATGGCTTCTTGCTCCAGCAAGAAGTGAATCAAGGTACCTCCATTTGTGTTCTTGGATCATTTCCAGGTGTGGTTTGCCATGGTGATAAGGCCCCATGGAGACTATGTGGGGTTGGTAGGCTTTCTCATTGATCTCTACCAGGCTCTGAGGAACTCTGAAGATGCAACAACACTCCTTGCCAGCTGACCTGCATAATGTCTTTGGAGTTATTTTTATTTTTTGTTCAACTGTAGCTAACCATTCCTGCTTGTCCGTGATTCTGATGGCTTGTTGTGAGGTTTCTCCAATTTCAAAATGTTTGTTTTTGAGGATACTCATTGTGTTTCTATTAGCAGAATATGTGATCAGGTTCTGCTTTCAAAGATTTTGAATGGTCCTTGTGTTTGTTTGATTGGAAAAATTGGGGACGACGAGGTTTACAATGAAGTCCACCCTTCATGTTGCCTGGAAAGTGCAGTTTTAGTTTACTTTGGAGTTGTTTGAAAAAAAATTTAGTAAGACCAAACTTCATAGCCAATTGGCTTTAACACCTCCTCTTTATATAAATGATTATGTATCTTCTTATCCTTTCAACAGATTGAAGATTCAATTCTTATTAAACACATATCATAACTTGTGTGATAGTTTTCTCGTCTTATTGTGAGAGTAGTTTTCTTCTATTCATATAAATAGATACGTAGATCATGTAATTAATTTTTTATTTTGTTTATATAAATAGATATCTCAACCCTATAAGTAATGTTTGATTTTAATATCTCAACAGACTTCTGACCCGTTTAGTGCACAATATTTCACTAGTGAGTGGGATAATTAATTATTGAAATTGAGTCCAAAACAAATAATATCTATTTGATAGATTCGGGTTGTCATGGGGCATGCTCTAACATATGTTTTGATCATCTTGTGAGAGAGACTGGTTCAATGCTTTTGACTGTGACTATCCAAAAAGTAAAGACTAATTCATAGTTTCTTTGTAAAGAAAATAAAAAGATAAACCATTCATTTAATTTGTAGTCGATGGATGATAGGGTGATCGAGATAACTGTTATTTGTCCAACTCTTAGATGTTAGGCAAGCACTGACCTGTAGCATCATGCAAGTTAGGCCTTCTAATAAGAAAGGTATCATGCGGGCTTCACACGTTCCTTCCTTACATTAGGCTGAGCCTCCAGGTGGACGAAGCTTCGAGTTTATTAATATTAGAATTTTTTTTTTAATAAACAAAGTTGACTTGGAGAGTTTGATGCATGTTGTTCACTTAGTCAACCCGTGTTCTAGTTGACATTTTCACATGCTTTTTAATTTTCTTTTTGATGTTATTGAGTATGGGTAGCCAATGTGTTGGTCTATCTGTGATAATGAAATTGAGTTTCTGACTAGCATAAATCTTAGCGGTCTAACTGTCTTACCAATCTCACCTCCTCGCATTCGTGTTACTATTTTTAATTTGAAAACTTTTATCAATTTTCTTTAAGTTTGACGTAATATCAAGCAAATCCAAGTGCCAATCATAATGCATTATGTAAGAATGAAGCCAAACTTCTCTGGTGATTTCCATTCAGATGAATTCATTGGTTTTAAAATTCATCAAAATCCTCTATTAAAATTTCCAAATTATCTTTGGAAGTTAAAATTTCCAGGCTAGCAAACAGAAGTTAGACTAAACCAACGGAGGCACATCAAACTCTCTTGATGTAACAAATGAAACTTATCTCCAAACTGCAGCCTCCCGAAGAGCCTTGTAAGGTAAAAAAAAAATATATATATATATATATATCTAATTTAAAAATATTACGGCCTAAATGCTGAATTAATGACCATGCCCAAATTATTTTAAAACAATAAATAAATAAATAAGGAAATACAGAAATAGAAACAGAATCAGAGACATGGGAAAGGAAGAAAAAAAAAAGTGAAAACAACGGTTGTTCTATTGTTGGCACAAAAGGCAATGATTAGCACAAACGCTGAATATTAAAGTTTATACCTAGACTTGTACGAGACATTGTAAATTAAGGAAAATGGTCTCTACCCACAGCATGAACTTTGTTATTGTTGCAGCTGCTGATCCTCCAAAAAGCCAATTCCTCGAGACTTCGTAAGTTGAGATATTCGTTTTCGATGCCTACGACCCTGTTTGTGCTGTTCCCACTCATGTGCACCTCTAAGTACCCTGTCTCCACAAGCCTATTAACAAACAAGTCATAAGCACAAGATGCCAACACCTTCAAAATCAACAAGCCTTCAAAAACACAGGGGAAAAGGCAGTGCGAATAAACATAAAGACACAGATTGTGTTTCAAAGAATGTTAAAAGAAGCTGCAGACCTTGCATATGTATTGAGTCCACAAGTCTCTTTCAGTTGATTTTCCTGATGTGCCCTTAGGATCCATCAAATCAGATATGGAACTTTCTTCTTCACTAAGAAAAGTTCTAATAATTTCCACAGCAGGTCCAACCACTTGTGAAGCCCATGATTCTTCCGATTTGCCTGGAATATTCAATACAGATGTGATTCAGGCTGGTACTTATAAGATACCATACAATATCAGATAGTTTCCAGAAGACATACCAGAGATAGATTCTGTTGCATCAACATAATGGATGTTCCACCCAAAGAATGTTTGAAGTCGATTCACCCTCCTCTTCTGTAGAATGAAAAATTTTGTATTACTAAAGCTTTAACATTGTCCTTATTGCTTTCATTCCAATAGATAGAGTGGAAGTCGATGATCATCAGATTATTCAGTCAACAAATCACTTTCTAAAATAATAAACCTTTAGTATTTTTTCCAAGCCTCTTCATTTTGGCAGATGTAATGCAGCCAAAATAAAATGAATATGCTAACAGATGTTACTTCCAAAATAAAGCAATATTCCAGACGAAAACCCCAACCGAGAACTGTTAAAGGATACGAACAAGATCATTACAGGTAATGAAACACATCACATTCTGTCAAAGGTTCAGAAATATCTTTTACCCTTGAAGTAAATATTTTCAAAGAATACAAATAACAGATTGTTCAGCAGCCTCTATATAGGGGCATATTGTTTCAAGTGCTCCGTTTCATTATCCAGGTCAGTATGGAGATTAAAGAGGATAATATTGAATTAAATTAATTTTCACATAAATAAGATTATTAAATTAATATAATTAAAATTTAAAACAAAATTATTTAAAATGCCTTGAATAAAATATGAATAGTTTAAATATTTTCTAATAGAATTAAATTATCTAAATCATTTTAAATAAATTACAAATACTTAAACTTATGTTTTAAAAAAGACTAAGTTAAATAAAATTAATTTATAAGCATAGTTTTTAAAAATCATTTTTACAATAAAATATATTTTTACTGTACATTATTTTAAAAAATAAATTACTCTCATATCTATGTCAAATATTCTAAATTATTTATAAGTAATAAATTATATTAATTAAAAAAATAAAAGTTTAAAAATTGAGAGCATGGGAATTCTCAATAGTTTAGCTGTTTGCAGTAAACAGGCCTCGCTATTTTTCTCCTCATTTGTATAAATGAAGAGACCTGCATGTAGTGGTGTACAGACTAGAGAAGAGGAGAGGGCGGAAGAGACAGAAAATACAAAGTTTAATTTAATTAAAGAGGAAAGGAGATACATGAGGCAGGCCGGAAGAGATAGAATGTATTTTTATGGTTACAGGGTTGTAACCTGTGTAATTATTTGTCTTTAAATAATGACTAATTACTCCTAAGTATTCAAAAACTTTAATCTCAGGTTCAAATATATAAGCAATTTATAGGGACTGCAGTACTTGCTCCATACATAAATTTCAGAGCTAATAAAAGAAATCTATGAATCAAGGGCATTTTGCAATAGTTTCACACAACTCTTTAAGATATATTATATAAGACAAAATACTAATCAATTCTCAAACTAAAATAGCAATGGCAAACAGTAAATTCAACATTTAAATATAGTTATGGGACTATGTTCACTTACTTGACATCGAACAAGCCTTCTGGTGTTTAATTTCACTTTGTCAATAGCACCTTCTAGTAGTAGTTTGAGTTGATTATTACCTGAGGAATTTAGTATTTCCCTCATATGCTCTTTCAGTGTCTTATCATTCTTGTCTGTTGAAACCAGGTTGCAAGATGCACCGGTTGATTCAGTCGTCTTATCATTTCTGCTTGTAGATAGGTATACTTTCAGAAAATCCTCAAATTCCCGGACTCCAATTGCCTGCTGCAAACCTCGAGTATAGTCTGCATTCACTTTGTAGATGTCATATACCTCATCAAGCAATCCGGCATCTATCATGCAGTCTACTCTTTGTCCCACATATTGGTCCAACACAGGGGTAGCTGCATCAGTACATATAAAGCAGCAATTAAATCTAAAATTGTCCACACGACCCCAGTTCTGCCCTGCCACATGCAAATATTCGGAGAAAGTCAAGCATGTCGGTCAGATTGGTTTCGCCGCTTTGTCATAAAAAATTCAGTTTGATTTCAGTGCTTTCTAATTCTATTTAAATTTTCAATGTCCAAAGAAAAAGTAGGCAAATTAATTGCATTCAGAGAAACAAGTTATGACAAAAATTCTACAGTTACAATAACTTTTGTTTCAAACATCATAAAGGTTTCAAAACAGTATCAGTGTCCAGTAAAGAAAACACAAAAGAAAAACACAAGAAATTAAAAGGGGGAAGAGAGAGAGAGAAAGCATACAGGAGGCAAGAACAACTTTGTGCATAAGTTAAAGGGTGGAACCATAACTGTAAAGATAAAATCAAATTACTGTATGCAATTCCTATTTCTTCCATTTAATAACTGAAGTTTGAGGAAGGGGTAATTTAGTAGTGACTAACAGTCAAAATCATGTACATAGGAATCAACTAAGACAACCAACCTCAGCTGTTTTTCCTTGATAAAGTTTGCTTGGGAGAACACCAGAGCAAGCATACAAACTAAGGTATTGACTAATCTGCAAAACATTCAAAAGGATGTCAAACTGGCTTTAGATTATTTTTATATTTTAAATTAAAATCACGTCAGATTTGATATGCCAAAAAACACACTTTAAGGCATGTCCCTATAGATGAGTAATATGACACAAGTTTCTCAGAATTTCTCACACAAAATTACTAGCATAAAAGAGAGGAAAATGTATAAAGATGCCAATCTGGTGACAACAAAAAACTTCAAATTCCCAATTAAAGAACTCCAACAATGGATATAATAAGGATCTATACAAAACAATCAACTAAGAATTCAGGGCCCAACAACAGTGAATTCAAAATTTTCTATGATTATTAAAAAATTCAATGTCACAAAAATCCCATTTCCCAAACAACTATGCTGGGTTAATAGATTTTTACACTTTCTTACACTCAATTATTCCCATCATCCATACAGGAATTCACATCAATAAGAAAAAAGGTTAATCATGCAGGCAGAAATTGCCAAACACAAAAATATAAAACAAATTTTGCTTGTCACATAATTATGCAATCATAAACCAAAACCAGGTCTACCAAAGCAAACATGCGAAACACATATCACAGGCACATCGCATTTTGTAAATTTTATGTACCTAAAAACCTGGACTAGTTAAAACCCCTACCTTTCTGCGGTTATTTGGATGAATTCTGTTTGCTGCAACTGGATCAAGAATTTTAAGATCTTCATAACTATATGCAGAACTGTCCCTTCCAAAGTCAGGCTCCAAATCAGTTTGCTCATCTCCTGTGAACATGGAGAGCAGATAAGTTGTATTCAAATTGCATCTACAAAATACAAAGTAACAGGCCTGCTCTATACCAAATAAACCACCAGAACAGCTTTCGTCCATATCTTCCGCCGAATCATCTAGAAGGAATGGACTCACAAGAGCCTGCATCAATCGAAAAAAATTATCAATCCAATAACAAAACTTATCATACAACAACGTAGAGACACTCTTTTAATCTAAATTTGCTTCATGCTAGCACATTAAAAATCAGTTCAACTAAAAATATATATATAAATAATTATAATAAAGGAAACCAGTTGTCATCACCAGATGTAAACATACTATTGCATACCTGAATATAGTAATTTGTACCCCCAACAATGACTGGTACACGCTTACGAGACAATATTTCATTGATGATCTAAAAATTCAAATATTCAACAGATTTAAATCCAAATAGTAAATGAACAAGAATGACAATGTAAAGTAAACCAAGCTCTAGGGGCTATATTTATAAACCAAATCATAAGCTCAATTATGTGAAATAAACTACATGAACCAAACCAAGCCAAAAGCATATATAAAAATGCATAGTATCAAAAACCCATCACTATAATTGAGTAGGGAAATTAGACTCACAGGAATAGCAGAGTCTCGAAACTGCTTGGAAGTGAATTCCACGTTTGGACTTATAGTGCCCAGAAGATGATGTGGCACACCTGCATAACAACATTTACATGTAAAAGACGAGACATGAACATGCATGTGTGCCTCTAGAGAGAGAGAGAGAGAGAGAGACCGCTTTGGTGTTGAAGAGGAAGCTTGTTGGTGAGAACATCAAGGCCCTGATAGAACTGCATGGAATCAGCGTTGATGATTTCGATGGGGAAGTGGGCGGCCAAATCAACGGCTAGCTTGGATTTCCCTGAACCAGTGGGACCCATTATTACCACCACCTTTGGCTTCTCTACGCTAGGGTTTAAGGCCCTCTCCATTTCTCCCTGTCCTCTTCCTCTGCTTTCGCTTGTTTGTGTTCTTTCGTTTTTCAGTTTAACATAAAAATAAAGGATAATCCCAAAAAACCGTGTGTAGTTTGAAAAAATATCAATTTTACTATTTTAGTTTTGTTTTTATCCAAAATCTCCCTACAATTATTAAGCTAATAGAAAAGTTTAAAAAATTATAAAAAGATAATTTTAACCCTGATAAAAGTATTTTTATTTAAAAACTAAAATAATTCTAAAATAATTTTTAAAATAAAAAAATATAAACTAATAAAAAAATTGATTAAAAAAAAAAGAACCATGACTTCATCACCAACCTCCACCTTCAACCTCTATCTTCATCACCAGTAGTCTTAATCACCAACATCCAACACACCAGCCCTAGACTCCACCAGATTACCGCCGCCAGCCGCCATCTCTTTTTTTTTCTTCTTCCCTCTCTCTCTCTCTTTTTTCTCTCTCCTCATTTATAGGTTACCAATTTGGGTTTCCAGCGACTGGAAACCCAATTCTGGAAATTCAATTTTGGAAACCCAGTTATCATCATCCCAAATCTCCCACATTAACTCAATCATCCATCATCAATCATCAACACAATTATAATCAATCATCAACACCATTACCAACCAAATCAAAATCATTCAAAATCAACAACCAAAATATATCAAAATCATTAACCAAAATCACCCAAGGAGAAGCACGACACCGTAACCAGCCAACCACTAGCGAGGAAAAGCACGACGAAGGGAGAGCAAAAGGAAGAGAGTGCATCCGAGTGATGGATCGGCAAGAGGAAAACGAGAGGGAGAGAGTCGTCCTTGTGAAGGACCGACGATGGTGAGGAGAGACTCTAGAGAAGGACAACTGGGTGAGGGGACGGTGAGGTCTGGTTTGGTTGTGTGAGGGGAGTGTGTCGGCTCGGTGGTGGTGAAGATGGGTGCGACACAGTCATCGACGGTGGAGATGGATAGAGGCGAGTGTGTCGGCTCTACGGTCGTGGAGATGGGTGCGATATAGTCATCGACGGTAGAGATGGATAAAGGCGACTGTGTCGGCTCGGTGGTCGTGGATATGGGTGCGACACAGTCATTGACGATGAAGATCGATGGAAGCGATGATGAGAACAATGGAAGAAGAAGAAGAAGAAGAAGAAGAAGAATAAAAAGGAAGAATAACACAAATGGAGATGGGTGACGGCGGTGGCGGCGATGAGGAGAAGAAGATATGAAGATGATGGGTGGCAGTGGCAGCGACGATGAAGAGAAGAAAAAGATGAAGAAATAGAGGAGAAGATGAAAATGAAGAAATGAAGAAATGGTTTTAGTTTTTTTATTATTATATTATTATTATATTTTAAAATGATTATTTATTTTCAATTTTAATATTATATTTTTTTATATTTCTCAAAAAAATATTATATTTGTATTAATTTATTTTAATCAATTTCAATTAATTTTTTATTATATTTCCATTTTTGTCCTCGAAGTCAAATGGCCAACTAAGTTAATCTAACGGAATCTGTCACCGTTAGAGGTATTATCGTCTTTTTACACGCTTTCAGGGGGTATTTTGAGTATTTTTATTAATGTCAGGAGTATTTCGGATAAAAATGAAACTATAGGTGGTAAAATGAACATTTTTGTAAACTACGGTCGGTTTTTTGGGATTTTCCCTAAAAATAATTACACCAACCTTATTTCATCTAATTGCAGCTTAGTACGCCTTTTACTGAAATTTATACAAAACCATAGTTGTGCATTTTTTATTTTTTAACATTACAACTACATCTAAACCTCCTGAGTACGGTCCGGACATCTTCTCCTTATTAGGTGGAAGAGAACATTCCACATAAAGTAAAAAAACTATCTACATGGGTGGAACTTAAGAAATTGCCCACACTTGTGGGCTATGCCAATTGCTCACACTCATGGGTTATGGCACTCAAACTGAGCCCTTTGTTTGAAATGAACAAAACCAGATTGGAGTGATGTTTCTGGGCCACTCCACTTGAGAGTATATTTGTGCATACGTTTTTTTTTTTAGGAATATAGTTATGCATGCTTAACTTTTAAGGGTTGTAGAGTAAAATTATCTTTGTCCTACTAAATTAAACAATGAATATATTGTTATAAAATAAAGCCTAAAACAATGAATTTAGAACATCAACCAAAACAATAGAGAAAGAGATAAAATAATGGTGTGTTTACTTCAATCGGAATGAGAATCAAAATGATCTGAAATTTGAATGATATATTATAATTAGATTAAGTTGTTTACTTCAATTGTAGGAATCGAAATCGACAGTATTCTCATTGAGCTGTTTATTTTGTTTTGGAATCAGAATGAATTAATTACAAATTACAAAAATGTACTTAATTAAAATTATGGATTAATTACAGTGTGCAAAATAGTATTTAAAATATAGTGTCATAATCTTGCCATATAACTCTTCATAATAGACTGAAAAAATGTAATTTCTTAACAATATTATTGTTAGCATATTATGTATTTTTTTTTTTCAAAAAACATATTGTGTATATTGTATATCAAGTCATGATTTTTTTTGATATAAAATGTTACTTAAATTTGCTTTGCTTTTGTAAATGTAGTAGCCTAGCAATTATGACAGTGGTAGTAACAACTGTTATCAATATGTAACATTATTCACTTCATACAAAATTTGAGTGCAAACTACAAATTATTGGAATGAAATACAACACTCTGCACTAGCACATTTTTTTTTTTTTGAAAGCTTTTAGCACGTGTAAATATTCATATTTATAAATATAAAAATAACCAAATGCAATAAATTAATTCAACTGTGAAGATATAATTATCAAAATAGGTTTTTTTTTTTAAAAAATAAAAAATATAAGGGAGTTTTTCCATTGAATTTGAAAATGAGAATGAGATTTTCAAGTGAGTGGGGGAATAAGATTCTCATTCCACAATCTCAAATTGATTTGAGACCCACACTTTTATTTTCATTACGAAATGAATTTTAAGCAAATAAACACCATCTGTCAATCTCATTCCTTGTTATCATTCTCATTCTCTAATATATGAAGTAAACACACCATAAATGTGTGTTTGGTATGTGAGATTTGGGATGAGATTGAGATTCGGGATAGGATTAGGATTCATTTTTTCCCATTCTCCCAAATCTCACATTTGGAGCCAATGATGGGAATGAATTTTTTAATCCCACACCCACCTTCATTCCTATTCAACTTGGGAAATAGAATCCCATGCTCACTCATGTCTTTCCAAAATCCAAAGTTCATGGGATTTTTTTTTTTTTTTTTTTTTTTCATTTCATCCTCTCTCTCTCTCTCCGCAAGTCACAAACTTTGTCTCTCTCTTCTTCACCATGTCGACCCACCACCACCACCATGCTGACCCACCGCTCTTCGTCTCTTTCATCTCCTCTTCCATCTAGATGAACCAACAATGGTAAGAACCTCTCTATTTTTTTTTTCCTGAGTTGGGACCTGGTTATGGGTTCAACGAACTCATAACTAGGTGGTTCTAGGTTGGATGTTGACCCAAAACCGGGTTTTGGGTTCATCGTCAATGAACTTGGTTTTGGGTTTGACGAACCTAGAACCATTTGGTTCTAGGTTTGACGAACCCAAAACTAGGTTCTGAGTTCATCGTCGATGAACCTAGAACCTAGTTCTAGGTTTATTGTCGAACCTAAAACCATCTTATTAAAACCCTTGTTCTAATGGTTTTTTGGGTTATGTTTAGATGTTTTAATGTTGTTAATGATGTTGTTGGTGTGAGAGATGATGATGTTGATGAATTGGATTGATGATATAAATGAATTATGTTTGATGATGTTGAATTGTGGAAGATGTTATGATTGGATTGATGATGAGATGAAGAATTGTGGTTTTTTATTTTTTTTAGATTTTTTATAAAATTAATTTTATATAATAAAAAAAATTAAATGAATTTTATTTCAATCCAATCCTAACCTATTCTAAATATGATATAATATAATTTTTAATTCAATCCCAAGTTTTACCAAACATGAGACAAGAATTTTTTATTCAAATCCAATCTATTTCAATCAATTCAATCCAATCAAATCAATTCTATTCCAATCCTGTGTGTCAAACGAAGCTTAAGAGAGAAACAGAGAATGTAATTTCATTAATAGAATACTCTAAATGATTACAAAACAGGCCTATATGTATGCAAATTGAGATAATAATTTCTATAAAATGGGTTATTTCCATAATGAAATAATACAAACAAGGTAAAAAATATTTTCAAAATAAAAATTGTGTTAAGTCCATATATTCATAACATAAATATTTTTTTTCCTTTTTAATTATCTTATCCTAAAATAATAATAATAATAACATCTTCATGTTTCCCTTCATTTGAGGTACTTTAGTCCTTATGTTACGTATAAGAAGTAAGACAACCAATATGTTTAATGGCGACCAACTGGCAATAGGAGAGATTTATGTAATTTTGAGTTAACCCTTCTTAAAATGTATTTACGGAGCGCATAAATATTATTCCCAATTTTAATTCTTTTATCATATATTATAATATTATTCATTCTAATAAAAGAAAAAGTTTTAAAAAATAAATAATAAATTTAAGGTTTGATTTCTTTAAGAGAAATGATGTCATTCTACTCAAAATACTTGTGATATAGATGAGTTGCTTCTTTTTTTAAATTAGCCTACGAAATTTCATTTGTGAGATGCCCATATATCATAGCATGACATGTCAATAAAAGTTATAATTATAAATTGTCACATTATTTGTGATTATTTTTAAATAAAGTTTTTGTTACACTTCAACTCAAATCTTAAATATTGTAAATATTATTAAACTAAATAAATGTACCACCAAACCATATTGGATAGTATCAATATTAATTAGCAAAAATTTCCTATTCATCTCTAAAGTTTTGAAAACTATTTGGATTTTAATAATCTATTGACAACAACTTCCATATTCCCTAAGGTTTCCAAAACACTTTAAAAAAGTCAATCAATTATCAATCAAAGGAAACGGAAGGTTTGTTAATCATCGGCCATGGCCTTCCCAAAGACATTCACCTTTTCATTCAATGCCTTTAAAGGCAAAGGGACATAGAAGGGGAAGTTGACCACCAGTTAAGGGATCAGGAAAAAACTCTAGAATGTGAGAAAGATTATATAAGTACATCTACAGTTATAAAAAAGTAAGTCATTCTCTCTAACCGAAGAACATAGTAATATGTTAAGAAACTCCTCATGGAGAGGCTTTTACAAGCACTAGGTGCTGTTCCTATGTCTTATTTGGAGGAGTAACTTGGGTTTCTTCTCCTTTCTTGCTCTTTAGCCTTATTAAAAAAGGGCACCCCCACAAAAACCTACTAACAAAGTGTCGTAGGGTTTTCGATAAACGACTGACGACCCTTGATCTTTTTTCTCTATTGACAAGTAAATAAGGGGGAATAGATTGCCCAGGAGTCAACGTTCCCTTATCTGAGGGGACCTTTACGTCAAAGGGGATCATTATTTAGTTTTCCTATTCTCTTAATTGTGTTCATTTTTCACTTTGATGTTCCAATTGGTGTTGTGACCAATTATTGTACAAACAAATATATTTGTCAACTACTTAATTAATTAAAACTATAACATTCTACATCCACCATTTTCATCACAAATAATGCTAATCAGCCACCTAATCCTCAAAGCATAATAATGCATGAGTAATGCTCCCCATTGGGAAGCATAGTACCCCCCCTGACAGACACTCCCATACAGGGAGTGTAATAGACGCTCCTCCTCAACTGTCACCAACGGAGGTCAAGCTATGCTCCTCGTTGGAGGAGCGATGGCTACTCCGGTGAGGAGCAATCCATTGTCAATTATTATTATTATTTTTAATTTTTTTAAACGACAAATGAGTAATTATCGAAAGAGGCCAAATTTGGAAAGTATATGTCCTTATATTTGACCCAGTTTTGCAATTACCTCTGTTTCAAAGGTTTTGATTGTAACACATCGGACATAATAATGCAGAAACGGAAACATAATCTGTTGATAATAATGTCAAGATTCTCGAATCACCATATATACGTAACGAAAGTGAAGTCACCCATTCAAAACATCACTACTGTAGAAAAAGCCAACTGAGCCCATTGCAGTATCAATCCACCTAACCTCTTCTTTCTTTGAGATAAACCAGACAAAATGGAAGCCAAAACCCTGCCTAGAGGAAGAAGAATTTTGATGTTGCCATGGTTGGCACAAGGCCACATCTTACCATACTTTGAGCTAGCCAACAGACTCCTCTCTCACCAAAATTTCCAAATCTACATCTGTTCCACACCCGTCAACCTGAAATTCATTAGAGAAAAATTATCATGTAACAAGTTTTCCTCTTCAATACAACTTATTGATCTTCAACTCCCCTGTGAACTGCCTCCTCATCACCACACCACCAAAGACCTCCCTCCCCATCTAATCCACACTCTCATGACTGCCTTTGACGAAGCAAAACCAGCTTTCATTGAAATCCTGAAGGAGCTGAAACCAGACCTGGTCATCTATGATCTTTTCCAACCTTGGGCGCCCCAGGCTGCTTCTCAGCTGAACATTGAAGCCATCATGTTTATAACTAGTGGTGCTGCAGGTTTGTGTTTCTTGGCGCATCACTGCAAAGGTTCAGACATGGAGTTCCCTTTCCCGGAACTGTCAATTCCGGGAGATTATATCCAACATTTTAACCTGTTCAAGAATGCTTCTGTGAGTGGTATCATGAACAAGGACAGGTACTTGGAGTGTCAGGCAAGGTCTTCCAACATGGTCTTGATCAAAACTTCAAGAGAGTTAGAAGCCAAGTATCTCGATTATGTTACTGTGTTTTTAGGTAAGCAGTTGGTTCCTGTTGGGTTGCTTGTTCAGGAAGCAGTAGATCATGATACAGTGATCATGGACTGGTTGAACAAGAAGGAGCCTTCTTCTGTTGTCTATATTTGCTTTGGATCCGAGTATTCTCTGACGGAGGAAGAGATAGAAGAGATAGCACATGGACTAGAGCTCAGCCGGGTGAGTTTCATATGGATTGTGAAGTTTAGAAATGCAGAGAAATGTACCATTGATGAGGCTTTGCCTGAAGGTTTCAAAGAGAGAACTAGTGGGAAGGGTTTGATAGTGGAAGGCTGGGTTCCACAGGTGGAAATTCTAGGACATCCGAGCATTGGTGGGTTCGTGAGTCATTGTGGTTGGGGTTCAACTCTTGAGGCAATAATGTATGGTGTACCTATTATAGCCATTCCTATGGCTCTTGACCAGCCCTTCAATGCTGCATTGGTGGTGGATATTGGTGTGGCTGTGGCGGTGACAAGAGAGAATGGCAAGCTCAAGAGAGAATCGGTGGCAAGAGTGATCAAGCAAGTGGTATTGCAAGAAGGGGAACAAATAAGGAGACAAGTTAAAGAACTGAGTGACAGAATGAGAGACAAAATGGAGGAAGAGATGGCTGTGGTAGTAAATAAGTTAGTGCAATTTTGTTGAGGAATCTGCCTAGCCAGCTTTCAATAAAGTTGTGTGCGATTTTTATTGTCATCACTCATCAGTTACATTTGAGCAGTTAAACCTTGTAGCAGATATGATTCATATGGGTTCGTGCAATGTTTCATATTGACAGTTCTAGTGTTCTACACATGAAAATTACTTGTTAACTTTGGAGATACATTGGTAATTTCTGTTAGCTCTTGCTGTCAGTCCGTGTAATTATATTTTCTTCAATTCATTTCCACTGATTGGAGAACAAAGAAATGGAACCATTGCTACATTAACAACTTGACTGGTCATTCAACAAAGTAGGTAGGTTGCACATCAATTTGGTGATTTGAACAGGTGGCTTACTTATAAAGAGGAGTAACGATACATAGCTATAGAATTTTACTTTAATGAGTCAAGACTGAGCAAGCATGCTTCACATCTGAATACATTAACATGTGTTTGTTGTCAAACCTGAAGAGTGTAAATTTTTTCCTAAATCAGCAAATTATATCCATGAAAAACCAGTAAAACAGAGAGACCAAAGAACTCACAAGACAATAATATTGCTGCAAATACAAAGAAAATCATGATTCTAATTACATCACACACAACCCAGATGCTGTTTCTTTATAATCACAGTCTAGCGAAGTAGTTCGACATTTTTGCTCAGCTCCTCCAACTTCTTCATCCTCAATTTCTCACTTTCACTCACCAGCTGACCACCAATCCAAAAACAAAGTGAAACATATAAGAAACTATATATATACATGGAGTTATTTGTGGACAAAAAACTGGTACATATAATGTATTTACCTCCATTAATTTGCTGACCAGTTGAGCCTTTTCCTTGTTCTTGTCATTAAAAGCTTCAAGGGCTTCTTTGTACTCCCTCTCCTACAATCATCACAAAAAGAACATCATAAAAGACACTGCTAATAAATTGTAAACTTTCTGATCTTAACCAAACATTAGCAACAAAAACTAAACAGCATGTTAACGCAATTCAATGTTTTCATTTGAAAGAGAGAACCAAATTGAGATGTAAAATTTGACCTTCTTTTGGCAGCTCTGTCCTAGAGGCCTCAACTCCTTGTTAACTGTGTCAATCTTTTTTCGTATAACTGCAACATCCTTCCTCATTGGATCAGCCAATGTTTCAAGCTCCTATATATAAAAAAGTTTACATGGATTAACAAGAAACAGATCAACTTTAAACAATGATCACATATGTATATATTTCACAACTTACTTCACGAATCTCAGCCAAGCGTTTGGTTGCTACTTCTGCGCGACCAAGCTGAGCACACACCTTGTCTCTAACTTCCATTTTCTTCTTCTCAATCTCTTCTTCTTTGGCTCTAAACATGGTCAATGCGGATCTTGCCATCTCCTCTTCTTTATCATCTTTAACTGGGCTGCCACTGACACTGATGAGTCCTGAGTTCTTCACTTTTTGTGTCTGTGCCTGTTGCTGCTGCTGCTGCTGTGTTGCCATATTCACACAGAACCCTTTTGAGCTTCCTTGAAATTCTCAGCTTTTTTCTCTTCAAAATGATGGCTCTCTTTCTCCAATGGTTGGTGGGTTAAAAACAAGCCTGGCTTTTCAAGGTATGTGAAATGAAACCCTCTTCTTTACTCTACTACTACAGCAACACAAACAGAATACTATAATAGAGTGAGTGAACCAAAAATGACCAAAATGCCTGGTAGCTTTATAATCATGAAAGTTAGGAGGGTGATTTCACCTTTATTAAATTGAAGATGACATACCTGGAATCTCAATGATCTTTCCACCTTTGCTTTAGCATCATCTGCTTAATAAGCACCATTTATAGTTCTTGTTTTCAAATTTAAGTTTTATAGTATACACAAGTTATTAGTAATACTTAACTGTAGATTTCTCCTTTCTATTAATTTATTTTATGTAGACTTGGTTGAGAATCTAGAGGGGCCTCCTGTTGTTGAGTAGCTATCTTCTTAAGTTGGTCTGTTGACAAATTCAGCTAACTACTGCATGTTTTTCTCACTTTGGGTATTATTTGTTGCACAAAATTATCCTGTATTAACTAACTGAAGAGCAAAAGTATTAAGCAAGGACATCCCTTTTATGCAATATGTCAAATTAGTGAACTTATCATATAACTAGAGAATGAAAAAGGTAGTTCTGATTGTACACGGTTTGAAATTATTAAACTTGTTGAACGGTTTTAAGGGTTCGTTGAACGGTTTTAAGGGTTTTCATAGGTTTAATGATGTACTAACTAAACATAAATACATATGTGGGGATTAGAAAAAAAAAAGATATATTGGATTGAAAATTAGACTTTCTAATTAAACTCTTGACTCGACAACAATATAACACTTGCTTCAAAAACTTAAACTTATACATAAAGTTTGTAAAACATTTTTCTTTTATAAGCTCTAAGAAATTATACATTTATAAAAAAAAAAATGAAAAAATGAAAAAATTAGATTACATTATACATCACTCCTACCTATTAGTGTGTACATGAAGAGATGCATGATAATTGGATTACTGATTTTTTTTCCCCAAGTCAGAAGTATATATCATTTCTGATAATGGGGATATGATATAAAATGATTTTTTATTGGTTGAGAGGTCCTAAACAGTACTGGTAAATCTTCTTTTTCCAAGCAGAATGGTGCTTTGTGTAGAAGTTTTGTTTGTGGAGTGGACACCAAGAGCTCACCTACACAAGACATGAATGAGAGCCTTAGTGGGCAAGACAGAGTAGGAGCTTGTCAGCTGCTTGATACATGGCTTTAATTATTTATTACACATAATATCATCAACTTTCCAGCTTGGACTTGAACAAAAAATCTTCGCTTCTAATCTTTTGAGTTTTACATGTTATTTTACTAGTCAAGTATGACTATCTGCCCTTAATTCGATTACCAAACAAGCAATTTTTTAGTTTTATTTATATCTTTTAAACATCTTTGGCTTTCTTTTTAATTATTATTCTGGATATCTGTCCATTAAGTGGTTTAATATGCAAAATCAAGACATAGATACAAGAATATATTTCGAAATTTCCCTGCAACTATTTGTATTTTATGCTTTTCTTTTCCTTTGGTTTTGCCGTATATTTAAATTCATATTTAAGTTTCTACAATCGTTGATTAATATACATTTACACATATCTATGCATTCAAAAAGAACTTTTTTTGATAGTTAATGTTGACGTTTTGTTTTATTAAATCATATGCTTGTGGACCATATAATAGATCTGTTACCAGCCCCCACTTGCCACTTCGATTTTATATTCGCAAAATCTCTTGAAAGCAAATTTTCCATTTTTCCATGCTGGTGCAGTTCCTTGTATAAAACTCAACATATATTATATGGTTAATCTAATCTTATGAAAAAAAAACAAGACAAGCAATAGGTTCTATGTAAGCCCTAAAATATGTCTTTTTTTTTTTTTTTTTTTTATTTCTTCAATTTTTCTTTTGAGAATTTTATTCATTTATGTGTGCACTTGTGCTTGCTTCACATGATAAAAGTGACATTTTGTTCATAAATTAAAACTAATCTATGTTAGATATGTCATTAGCCCCCGGAAAAATTTTTGTATGCTTCAAAATCTTGCAAAACGGAATTTTGCCTTTTGTGGTTGGGGGCTGGTGGGGGCAGTTCCTTTGTATAGAACTCAATATGTGGCATTTATATATTGTGGAAAAGTACTGTGAATGGGTTAAAAGGGTTGGCATCTCATAACTCTGTTTTTCAAGTTAACACTAAAGTTTCCAAGTGCCGAAAATTTTGAATGGTAGCTTTTAGGGTGGGTGAATCATGGTAGGAGCAAGCAAGCCAGGTGTGCGTGTGTGTGCTGTATTGGACCCTTTTTAATTAATTATCTAGAAAGACGACTAATAATATATACATTGCCAACTCTTTCTCTCTTTCTTTCTTTGTAATTGTAATTGTAATTGTAATTGATGCTGCTCCCTCAGACCCAAAGGTGGATTATGGTCAAGTCTCTGGCCTACTGTTGGGTCCCTCACTCTTTTACTTTCTTTTTTCCCATCATTCATTTTCGCTTGGGGCTTTCGGATAAACTCTGGTAGCAGATTCCGTTAATTATGTCTGCTCTCTTTAACGGATTGCAGTGCACTTTTAAGGCCAAAAAATTCTGTCAAAATTAAATAATATCATGGTGACACTCATGAATGTGACCATGAGTTGGAAAAGTAACTTGTTTGCAATGATTTGCAGCAGACGTTTCTCTATTAATTGAGGCCAAATGGTAGCCCAACAGTATGTCCATGTAGCGAAGCCCAACGTCATAAGGGAGACAGTATCAAGCCCAAACTAATAGAAGCGTACAAGGTTCGGCTAAAGCTTAGAAGAAGTCACAAAATAGCTAATAATTTGGCGAGTAACGCTATTTGCACCCACTAAAGTTGTATGTACACCCCTTTTGTACGGACTGACCTACACCCCTTCAATTATTATTTTAAATATTTGTAAATAATAACTGGAAAAACAGAAAACAAAAAAGAAAAAAAAAAAAACGTTTTTCAAAAACCAGAAACTGAAATATCAAAAAACAACCATTAATTCGATTTTTTTTGATTTTTTCCTTGTACTTGTTCCTGGGAAACCCTATACTGGCTCCCTCTATTGTAAACATTTGCAGTGTTCTTGTTATTGTTGAACTTGTTTACATTTAAGCTACTTGGTGACAATAATGGGTTTGGTGATTCATGGAGTTTCACTTTGGCAATTGTAGATGGATACTCAATTCTGGTCAAATGCCCCATTCGCCAACTCGGAATTCTACTCATAATTTGTTGTAGGAGACTGGGTAAGCACACCAATCACTATACATAAATATCTTCCATAAAGGTCAGGGTTTTCGTTTTTCGGTTTCTCGAATTCGAAGAAGAAGCCACGGATACCAGGTTCGCTTACTCTCCGACCGAGGTCGTCAAGATTTTTTATTATGAAGTTGATTTTGAGGTTTTATTATTATTATTATTATTGTTTTTTTTTTTTTTTTGGGTTTTCTTACAACTTGTTTGGTATAGTTTTTGTTTATTTTATTTATTTATTTTTATAACAGTTTGTGTTTATGGATATTGATACTGGAAAAATGTGATCTTTTTTAGTTACATTTATATAAAGAAAGTAAATGGCTTCCATTGGAAGCTTTTCGAATCGAAGCAACATTACTTTGAAGAGATTTCGAAATCTCAGAAGCAGTTTTTATGGCTCAATCCAACCAAACACTGCTAAGAAAGAAGTGAAAAGCTGGCATTTTTAGAAAGTTATAGTAAACAAACCCTTAATAGATTATTGTTGATGATGTGTTGCAGCTACTGAAAGAGAGGTGATAGCTGTATTGAAGCTTATTTCTCATACTGCTACGAATTTTCTGAGAGTTTTTTTATCATGGGAAAGCTAGTGCTGTTCTACCTGTGATTGGTCAAATACTGCCATTTTTGGCGGAACCTGCATTTTGGTGGGTAAATTCTGTATTGTTGAGGTTTGGTGTTTCGGGTTTTGTTTGTTTTGTTAGTTACTAATGTATTGGTGTTTCGGGTCCGTGGCAGCGGAGTGCTTATTTGGAGGCTGATGATCATTTCCTCTTAAAAGCTAAACCGAGGAAAAAAGTTGCCTTTTTTAATCGTTTACTTGTTTTGTCAAATGAATTTTCAACAGGCATGAACAAGCTAAACATTGCCGTTCTGGTTTTGGGCAAGAGAGTTGTTCAAGGTCGAAGCTTTTTTCATTCTCATCATGACATGCCCAAGAGGGTTTCTTCTTCTTTGAAACTGGAGAAAAAGATTGCAAATTTGATAAGAACTAATAGTGTTAGTGAAGCTAGAGCTGTGTTTGATAAAATGGAGATGAGGGATACAATAACATGGAATTCAGTGATTCACAGATATGTAAGACGGAGAGAATTGGCCAAGGCACAGAAGCTGTTTGATGAAATGCTTAGTAGGAATGTTGTTTCATGGAATTTGATGATTTCATGGTATGTTTCGTGTAGGGGAAGTAGGTTTTTGGAGGAGGGTAGATGGTTATTTGATGTAATGCCGGAAATAGATGGTGTGTTGTGGAACACAAGGATAAGTGGGTATGCAAAAAATCGTAGGGTATAGTTGGGTAGATTTCTCTCATGGCTGATAATCAATTGTTAATATCTTTGGTGGTTTTGTGATTAGATCAGCCGGTACAATGCTCTAAAATTAATATCAACTGTTACAATGCTCTAAAGTACTTAGAGTTTAAAATATGACTGTTCATATAGGTTCCTCAACACAAGATTGTTGACGCCTGTAATCACATTAGTGAATAAACTTTATCAATTAAATTATTTGTTTTTTCTTTTTGGAAATTTGCCTGTTTGACACTACAATATTTGATATTATTGTATAATTTCTGGTTAATGCAAATGAAATCAGGCCCCCTTTTGTCAGAGATTGAACTTTTCAAAACTAATGGTAATATTGTAGATCTCCTAAAAGTGGTGCTAAAGCTTGCATGGACCAATCCTGTTGTGGTTACTGAACCCCATCCTCCATGGAAAACAAAATGTATTGCTGTTCCAGTTGTCCGCAAGCTTGGTCAATGCTTAACAACTGAAAGTGTATTAGAAGTCTTGGATTTGGCTCTTCTTGATGAATATGAACAAGTCAGAATTGAGGCTGTTATGTCTTTACCAGTGATTGTCTTGTGGTCTGGTCTTGGTTTGCTACCGCATATCTTTTAGAGGCTGGAGTAAGTGTATAGTGGACTTTGTTTGTTCCTTTGCTTTTGTTATCTTATATATGAATTATATGTCTGTTTGGTTATTTAGTCTTTTGTGGGTGCAAGAATATTTTTTCGGTCATTCTTCTATTGCGTAAGTTTACCAACTCAAGAACTTCTAACTGAATTGTTATGTATCATCATTTTCATTTCCTTTCCAACTTTGCAGGTTCTTGGAGAAAGATAAGCATGAAAATGTTAAGAAAATTATTCCCTCTTCTCTTGGGGTTTTGGCATGCCTTTATGGATCTTGTAAAGATGTCGAACATTTGGATAAAAGTTCCTGCAAATTATTTTTGACTAGAGAAAATGAGAAACAAAAAAACCAGACAGCATATTATTTACTACAAGGTTTCTGGTGTTGAAAGTTTCACATAACTGTTGTACACACTCAAGAATTTTCTCCAAAAATCATTAGTCTGTCTGATATTGAGAGGATGGATGCTGGTTTGAGTTGTAATTTCATCTACTACTATCTATATATTTTAATCTTCCTTATGATGAGTCTTCAGAAGAGGTTCAATTTGCCTATGTTGGAGTCATTCGGCGGATCCTTGTACATGGGACTGGAGATGTTTTGCTTAAAACAAAATCTGAATGGATTAATGCATTGAATATCTGCTCCTCAACAGAAGGAAGGCCATCAGACAAGCATTCTGCACTCAGATTAGTTCACTCCTTCAGGATACTGTCTTGTACTGTTTATTTTTGGATGGAAATGCTTCTACTAAAAGTAACGAACAAAAGTTTTTGGACATAATAAATCATGCCTTGGCAACAGCGGATGATCCCAAGATCCTTGAGACTCTTTTGGAAGCCACAGCAGAAGTTATGATGGCGGTTGATACACACAGTCGGCTTTTCTTGTTTTCTTTATCTTGCTGGTTGAGCAGCTTGATAATCCTCACATGACAGTGAGAATGAGTGCATCGAGGTTAATACACAGGTCTTGCTGTTTTCATCTTAAAGGAGGATTTGAAGTACTAATTTCTAAAGCTATTCATATTTGCAAGCCGTCGGAAAATGGTCAGAGAGTTAGCAGAGGCTGTTTGTGGAAATTTTAAACAGAAAATGGATCAAATTTTATTTACTCTCATCCTCATCCATGATCAATCAACCTCTTGGAAACAAAAAAATGGCAGCAAACATCATCAACCATCATCAGTCAACCTCCCAACATCATCAATCCAAAACCAAACATTATCAATCAAAGCCAACATAATCAATCTCCCACAAAACAAAATAAATCAACCTTAAACTGAAAAAAAAAAAAAAAAAAAAAAAAACAAAAACAAAAAACAAAAAAAACAACAAAAAAAAAAAATCAGATAAATCAATCTAAAAATCATCGATAAACCCATATGATTCATCTGAGCTCGAATCGACGAACCCAAATGAACCTTCATCTGGGTTCGTCGATGAGAACCCGGATGAAGGTTCATCTAGGTTCAACAGATGAACCTAGATGATGAAGGAGAAGAAACCGACGGCGAGAAAAAAAGCAGTGGCGACGAGAAGAAAGGAGAGGAGAGGAGAGGAAAGGAGAGGAGAGAGAAGGAAAGAAAGGAAGGTTTACCGAGAAAGAGAAGAAAGCGACGGACAGAGGATGAAGGAGAAGAAAGCGGCGGCAGAGAGAGATCTGAAAGATGAAAAGGTTCATCTGGGTTCGACAGAGAAACCCAGATGATGAAGGAGAAGAAACTCATATGAAGGATAAAATTTTTTATATTTTATTTTTTTATTTTTTATTTGGTCAATTGAATTAACATAGTTATTAAGGATATTTTCATCTTTTTGTTGTTTGGATACCATTTAATGTTATATATAACGGAATCTTATTAACGATAAATGAGTAAATTATAATAATATCAAAAATCTTGCACAGTTTAAATTTGAATTTGAATTGAATAATTAAATTATAATTTGCTCATTTTTCAATTATGCCAAGGAGGGTGCAAAAAGAAGATAATGAGAATCCAACCAAGATACTGAAATCTTGAAAACCGACCGCATCTTGGAGAGCAAACGGAGTAATGATGAGGATGCAAGTCACCGACTGAATCTTAAAAGACGTCTGACGGGTGTCACTCTCAAAGCAAGCAGCCCACAGACATAGTAACCAATCAAATTTCAAACTCTTTCCTATAAACTAGTTCCCATACGGTTGATGGTGACGTTGATGTTGACCCCACGTATCCACCGCCAAACCCAACGTCACGCTTGTCGCTGTCACTGTTAAGGTTTTCAATGGAACACCCACCACCATATTCAACTACCAGAACTCGCTCTCTTCCTCGGGAAACTGAAGCAATCCGGCTACCTTGTCCTAAAAGGACTTGCCGTCCTCAGCGGCCTGAACCCTGTGACTATGAATATGAGTGTGCACGAAAACAACTGTCCGACTTCAATGAGTCTTTGCCCAGAAGACCGTTAACGTGCGTAAAGTACGAGTGGGCAAATCTCGTGCTTGATAAACAGGAAAAATCTAATTCTGGGTGGAGTCGTGGTGGTGGTGGTGAAACTGATAATGTGGACACTCGCTGTCATGAACAAAACCCTACTTTGCTTTCGAAAAGATGTCATCTGGGTGTGCATGGAATTGTGGAAAATGAAGTGTCTTGTTATAAACAAGAAAAGGAACCTGTTTTCGACTCAAATGAAGAGATAAGACAAACAATCCAGTCCATTGGTCGTGTTACCACAAAGCCATCTTCAGTCAGTTTAAAGGACTATTTTAATATGATATACAGCGATGTTGGAGTCAATGATTTGAGATCAAGTGAGTGTCCTGGCACTATTAATATGGGAGGTGTTGTAGAAAATTCTATGAGAGGTAGCGTTGTGGATTCCATTATAGAAGTTGATCATGCTTGTAGAGATGATATGGACCATCATGGTGGTTGTGATGGGTACTATCAAGATGGTGAATGTTCTGGTCATAGGAGTTCTAATGTCAGCAGAGGGTCCCAGGACATGGAGATAGTTGGAGAGCATTCGGGGTCTAGAGGTTTTGTTGCTGAGCATGGATTGGAAGTGAATATGGATGATGCAAGTGTGCAAGTAGGAGAAGGTTATGGTTTTGAAAGAGAGGGTAGTTTGGGGTCATATGAGATGAGGTTACTAAATTCAGAGTATGGTGGAAGTGTGCAAGTGGGAGAGGATTATGGTATGGAAAGAGAGGGTGGTTTGGGGTCATATGAAGAAGTTTTGTATGAGAACAAAGGTGGTAAGCAAGAGATGTTGGAAGCTGAGGAGTTAGGCATTCAGGAGTTATCTAGAAATGGGATATCCTATGATTATGTTTATGTGGATGGACAATGCTGCAGTGCTGAAGATTTGGAACAGTTATCAATTTTGAAAGAGCAAGAGCCTACGGATGAACCTGTTGTCAAGCCTTCTAGTTTTGATATAAAGAAGCGTTTGGGGCAAAGTATAAGGGAGCGTTTAGGGTACTCTAGCAGACCCTTAATTAAACCTTTTAGTCGAAATATAAAGAAAAGTCTCTCAAGAACTAAGTTGCTTGACTTTAATGATGGTGTTGTTGGAGATGATTTGTTAGATGTTGACATGAAGTGGCCGAATATGGAGGAGCCGCTTGAAGACTCTGAACGATTCAAGCAACTTGTACAGAATGCTTTTCTGAAGTTTGTAAAAGCCTTGTATAAGAACCCAGCTCAACAAAGTAGATTCACTAAGCAAGGGGGAAGGACCACTATATGGTGTAGTGTTTGTGGCAGGTCTGTCTTCTATTTATGTGTTTTGAAGTCTTAGATACCAAGAAATGATGCTATAATTGACTTGTCAATTTATATTTTCTTGTTGCAATTTAGTCTGTCTATGGTATGAGTTTTGGATTTTGCTACCCACATATGGAGATACTGTTACATTGATGCAACCAATTATCTTAAATTTTGGATCCATGGGAGGTTGGTGATTGATTAAAACATATTTTTATGCAATGGGAGGGTAACTAACTAGACTTTCTTACCATACAATTATTGCTAAGGAATAAAAATAACTATATTGATGCTTCGTACATATTATTGAAAATAATTTAATATAAATTCTACTTAAATTTGAAAGTATGAAGACAGAGGGAGATGACTAAAGGAGTGGGAGTATCTCTTGCAAAATTTTCAATTGGAACAGAAAAGCTTGGAACTTTAGCTTCTTTTTATTCTTAGAAACATTTTTATATTAGGAGAACTTGATATAGAAGCATATTGCTCTAACAACACAAGCAACTAGCTGAGCTAGGTGGATCAAACTATAGTTGAAGTATTGTCTTATAGCAGATTAGCAGTAAGATAACGGCTGCATTTTGGTTGTTCAAACATGTATTTACTTGTGTGAATGTACGATACCATGTGCGTAGAAAAATTTATTTCTACTACTACTTTGTTTTTGTTGTTCAACCTGTTTGTCTTTTTCTTTGTCGCTAATATTTGTTAGATTCTTGGAATAGTCCTAATATTTAAAAGTATCCCATGTGGAAATCGTGTTTGTTAAAGCGATGAGAACCAGGGGTGCTCCAGACTCGATAGGGGACAACTGTTTTTGACATTGTTTTCATTATTTTCTTTTTTTCAGTGGGTACCTCCCAAGTCTCATGCCCCCACTAAATATGGCCTTAAGTGCTACATGCATTGTTAATATGTATTGTTATTGTCTCGTCATTGTACTTCACAGTCCCCTTAAGATAGCACTCTAGTTATGAATGATATTATTTTCATATTATCTAATAATATCTTTGGTATACCACTCTAGAATATTTTACTGAAATGAAAATAATATATGTATCTGTTTAGACTAATTGATCACATTAACTCCTATAGCTAATCAGGTTTGGATAAGTTATCCATAGCTTATTTGTATACTCTTATACATTTTGACATGAAAGAACATCTTGTAGTGTCATCTAATTAGTGTTTTGGAAACGGTGGCTTTTAATGTTGAACAATATATAAACCTAAAAATATATATATTTTTTTAAGAAGTGTATGTACTATTAATAACTATGATTCTAGTGTTACTGTTATGATGATTAAATATTGCTATTTTTATTGCATCTTTTACAATGTTGTTCAGCTTTCTTGTGAGAAATTTTAAAAGTGAACTGTTACCAAATGCTTTATGAAGAATTCGGGAATAAAATTATTAGTCTTTTACTTGTTCTCCTCAATCAATTTTTTTGCTCTGCTACTGGTTTAGAGAGACATTATTTTGGGCATAGAAATCTCCCTAGAAATTGCTTACTACATGCATCCCTTTGTAGTACCTATTTTTACTTGGTTCCCTCTATTTTTCTTTCTTCTCGTCCTCTGGTGGTTCAGATAAATGTTTCCAATGTCTTAATGACTTGACTTTTGAAGCAAGACACTGATCTTCTTTGTCTCTCATAACTAGGAAATATTATTCTAAGTGCAATTCCGAATTTTGTCCAAAGCTGTTGTATTTGTTTTAGTGTACTTTCTTACTGATTGCTGGTTTTCTTCATGTTGTATCAGCAACTCCAAAGAGTTTACAAGCACACACAGCTTGCTGCAGCATGCCTTTATGTGTCGGGCAGCTGGACTCAGGGCAGAGCACTTGGGGTTTCACAAAGCAGTTTGTGTGCTGGCAGGATTGAATTATGAAGCAACCCCCAACGGCTCTTGGGTTTCGCAAACATTGTCCAATGCTGAAGCCTTGGCTGTGAAAGAGGACCTCATTATATGGCCTCCTGTTGTCTTTGTCCACAACAATTCCATAGCGAATGCTAATCCAGCGGAGTGGATGATTGTTAGTACTGAAAAGCTCAAGGCTGTTATTAAGGGTAAGTTATGGTTTAAACTAATTATCAGTCCCACTAATTTAATAATTTCAGATGCACTCTAATCACCATTGGATGGCATTTGATTACCATTTCTCAAGCAACTTAATCTGGAAAAAGTTAATAATCTTTGAATCAATTATTTCCCAAGTATTATTGAAGTATTTTTGTTATTCTACGCCAGTTCCACCACCCAAATTTCACTTATTTCTGCATCATTTTAAGCACCAACAAATTTGTGAAACTCATTATGTAATTGCAATTCTATCTTATTGATTTGTATGGAGATTTTGAAGGAGGACAAGTTATCTAGTTTCCTTTGCTGGACAGTGAAATTGTCATTTGGCTGGTTTCACAAAAATTTCTATCCCAAATGTTAAGGGTGATGCCGTTCTTGGTGTCTTGTATTGATTTTCTTCCTTGTTAATTCTATTCTTCCTGTCCATGTGCTTTTGAATTTCAGGTATGGGATTTGATTGGGGAATGACCAAGGTCTGTTGTGGTAAAGCTGCAAATCAAAGCATTATGGTGGTGAACTTCCACGGCACCCTTTCTGGCTTGCAACAAGCAGAGAAGCTTCACAAGCATTATGCTGAGAACAAACATGGGAGGTGTGAGTTCCAGCAGATTGCTTCAAGGAGCAACTGCACCAGTGATGGATCACAAAACAAAGACAGGATTGAAAGTTTCTTATATGGTTACTTGGGTATCATAGAGGATCTGGATAAACTTGATTTCAAGACCAAGCGACGGTGTGTTGTAAAGAGTAAGAAGGAGATTCATGCCATTGCAGGGGCGCCCTCTCAATACTAAGTACATGCTAGAGTAGGCTATGTTTATAACTTCAATTTTTGGAATGTTTGTAAATAGTTAAATAATTCCTCTTTCTGGTTTTTGCGGTTCTAACTCATAGAGTCGATCAATTAAAACTGTGTTGTTTTTGTGCTCAGTGAAACAATTATAGCTTAACACTTAAGTTCATAAGTGATAGGAGGAAGGGGAACAAGTTTACACCAAGGAATGTGACTTGTCACTGTTGTCAAATTGAAACGGAACAATGTTGAATGTTGATCATTGCTAGTTGTTGCATTTGAATTTAACTTGAAGCATTTAGTATCGTTGTATTTCAAAAGTGGTGCACCAAGCTTTTTCTCTGTTTTCAATTAATGCAAATAATATTTAGGCAACTCACTGACTTAGTGGACAAAGCTTAGATGACAGCAGTATCGAATTGTTACTATTGGTATAATTAACTATCTTCTTTTACCATTCGTAAACCCAGCTGTAGACCCTCTTGGATCACTTAAAATAACATGCTTCACTTGTTTTTTTCAAGATCAATTTTCTCAAGGAAGTTAAGCGACCTCGGAATTGGAATTAACTGTATTGAATAGGCTCAACCAGAGAGGGAGCCCGCCTTGTGCCTACAAATTCAACTCGAAACCTACGTGTATTAAGAGTGATCCTTGGTTGGTGACATTATTACGTTCATGTCTCACAAAGAAAACCACATCAGTTGCTCAGAGCATAAGTTAAGAATAACCCCATAATCAGACATTAAAAGGTACACACTCAATTTTTTAAATATTCACTATCAGAGCTACAAGTTCCTTAACAATGATAACCAGTCATTCTCAGTCGTAACAACTACCCTTCCTCTACAGGGAACCATAAATTTAGCTACATCAATGTGTAAGTCAGAAACTCAGAGACTCGCACATAGTCAGCTGTGTAACTTGGAGAAGCAGAACAGATGACTTGCACAAAATATTCAATCAATCCCCACTTGCACATCCCCTACATCCGCAATGCACACACTCAACATCTTTCGCTTCCCTCAGCTGCTTGGGGACTCTGCAGACACAAGTTGTGCCAAAGTTGTGATCCCGTGGCTGTATGCATTGTAGGCAGCAAAGGCGTTCATATCCTGACTGCATTTTAAATAAAAGTGCATCATATTCTGGAACTATAATGGGTTAAGAACGCTGAACTCAGATTAATATAACTTAACAAAGCCTGAAGAGTTAGAAATATTTCCATTTAATGTATGCACAAATCACTTAGGAAAAAACAAAGCAAATTTTCCAAAATCCAGTGACATAGGCTGTCGTAGAGTTCAATCAAATATTAGCTAATGCACAGGTCTCTTAAAAGGTCAGAAGTACTAGCAATATGAGTTCGTGAAAAAGAAAACATGTTAAGATAACAGATGCGATGCTCCTTTAGTTTTAGGATTCAACATTGTTTCAATCACTTGTCAGATTGACATGTTTGACGGTAAAAAGTTTGTCCAAATGCTGCACTAACAAAGTCCTACACATAATGAATTTCAATACCAAACCTTTTTCCACTTTGCAATTAAGTTACGGTCCCCATAGCCTTGTTCCAAGCAGAACTCATAAAGTTCTTTGGATATCTCATTCCTTTTGTAATATAGATCATATATGTACTGACTCTTCTGATGCGCAATTTTGAATATAGACCACAAAGCTTCACACTTTCTCTTGCCATCATGGGGATCATTTTCAGCTGTCAAAAATAGTAAAGTAGAGCACATCATTTATTTTAATTTTTATCCAAAAGTCAGATAAAAGAGCAAGAAATGAGACAGCGTACTCATCTCAGTTTCCATAAACTAACTAAATCTAGAAACTTGTTCATTTGGAAATAAATAGAAGGCCCAGAGCCTCAGAGATACTTGGATTGAAATAATTTTTAAAACCAAGAAATATTTTTCTTAGTTAGTGTGTTAGCAAATGCACATGAATTGGAAACTGCAGAGATCCAAGTGTGTGGAAAGGAGGAAAAACATGAATACAACTTTCACTAAAGGGATACGAAATATTATAAAATTTCTTACCTGGAATAGAATCAAAATATTTAAGGTTAGAAATACTTAAAGAAAATGAGAAAAATATATATTATGGTTTAAAACGCTCTTTTTGAAGTTGAAATTGTATTAATTAGGACTTACATCAATTAGTACACTCTTCTTTAGGTTAATTTCAGATTTTAAAAATTCTGTTATAATGTACAAAGGAAATTAAACTATTAAAGTTTCATATGGAAATAATTAAAAAATAAATCAACAAATTTCAAGAGAAATGGTAATTAACCTTCTCTCATCTTAGCATCTAGCTCATGAAGAGTAGGCTCAATCAACTCCCAACCGTCTGGATACTTGATTCGGTTTGTCTTCACCTTAGGCATATTCGCCACCTGCAATTTGAGCTAACTAACTGCTAAACCAAAGGCTAAAAGAATGGCAGTTTATCAAACAACTTCTTCAATTTACACATCTAAGAGACCTCACTTCTTAATATAAAAGTTAATTGCCTTCCAAGAAGATTCCAATCAAGTTAGTAATGGCACCTTTGATTAGGTGTGCAAGATTTTTTTTTTTTTTGTTCTTTTATCCTCTTTTTCCTACAAAAACACTTATTTTGCACAACTTTATTCTTGAAGCAAGTGAAAAGGTGACACTAAGTGAAGTAAAACTTTTAGTTCCAAGCCTTGAATCACTGAATCCAATACCACTGTTGTTCTAACTTCAGTTTTGGAGAGCTACTTGTACCAAATTGCTATTATAACCCCAAAGCAATGCACTCACAAACCCCAACTACATTTTATTCATCTTCCATGTGATTCATCCATGTGATTCATCTCATCACAAAAAAGTAAGCACAACTAGATTCAACAATTGCAATGTCAAGAGTAAAGGTTGAGGTATCATTTTTATTCCAATTCTAAACCCCACCCTCACGCCCCACCCCACACACACCCCCCCACCCCCACCCCCCTCTCCCCCCCCCCCCCAAAAAAAAAAAAAAAGTAAAAATTGAAGTTTTTCATTACTTAATGATAGCTACTATCTTATCAGGTTAATTAGAACTTCAAGTCTTTTCTATTGCCTGAAAATACGTTACTTAAAATCAATTTTCACTCAACTATCAATTATATTTTCATCTGTCCACCTCATATGATTATTTTAAGATATACAAACATATGCACCACTAACATCCTAATATATGTAGCTTTCTAGCCACTCCTTAAAGCTGCTATAACTAACGATAAAATTGCACCCCTTATAACTTATTTGAAACTTAAAATAGAAACACCCGATCTATCATGCACGGGGCAGTCTTCCTCACGCATCATCATTGTATGTTTTACCATATGCAATGCATGAAGACAGTGACGCGAGTTTGCCCACCAACTCAAGCCTTAAAAGGATATTTCCAGAACTCTCGCTTTGTACAGCATTTACTCCACCAGGTTCGACTTATTTATGCCTTGATCGAACCCCACAACGTCATCTTTCATTCGAAAGATCATCATTCAAGTTTTGCAAACATTCAAGACCCGCAGAAGGAGATTCTATGAAGCCGTCAACAAAACTCAGTACAAATTCCTTGGACTTAACTAAGCTTTGATTTAGCACATTAAGACTGACGTGATTTTAAAGTTTAGCAAACATAAACAAGGCATATGAAAGTACATAAATAACAGATACAATGCATGATAGTTAGGTTTTATGACATAAAAATTGTTGAGAGCCCAAATGGGCTTGTATTATAGAGAGAGAGAGAGAGAGAGAGAGAGGGATGAAAGCGTACCAACAGTTGCTCCACCCGATGCTTGATGTGAAGAAACACAATACTAACCCAATGCTTCCCTCTTCTACATTCCTTTTTCTTTGCCAATTTAGTTTTATTTTTAGTGACAGCGCAGTATCGCAATCGGAAATTCAACTCAGAGCTAATGTGGTATTAACTTTTTTTTTTAAACCATCAATTATTATTATTATTGTTATAATTAATATAATTTGTTCTATTATTTTCTTATCAATCTTTTTTTGAGTTGTATTTATTATTATTAATATCTTTGAGTTAGTGTTAATTATCAAAAAAAAAAAAAAATTGACATTACAAATTAGAGGTCTGCAGATCAGATCAATTAATTATAAGGTCCAAATTCTTTGAAACAAAACTTATACGGTCGTAATATTATAATTTACCATTATTAGGTCATAAATTAATCAAAACTACCGAAATCATGTCAAAATCAATCATTACTATGATCAAGATATTTACAGCTATTAGGCCAAAGATCTGTCGAGAATTATCAAAATCAATAACTATTTCCATAATTCAGATACATATTCCTAGGGGTGGGCATGAAAACATGAAATCAATCCGAACAGCCAGATCCGAACCGATCCGTGGGTGTTCGGGTCGGTTCCCATGTTCATTTTAAGGGTGTTTGGATTCTCTACTCAAAAAACACCATGTTTCACGAATCGGTTCAAGTCCAATGGTCCAAACCTGACCTGATCCGTGAACAGGGGATATATGCGTAATTTTGCATGCTCCTATATAAACCCCTAAACCCTAAATGTGACAGACCAAGCCAGCCCTTCTTCAATTTTTCTCTTCTTTGCGCAACCGCACGTAGCCCTTCCTCTCATCTCATCTATTGCTGTCGTCATAATCTCTGCGCGTGTCGTCACCATGAAGCTTCTACTTTCTTCTCCAATCTCTTCTTCTTCGACCCGCACGTGCAGTCACTATGAAACCCTTGCTTTCTTCTCCCATCTCTTCTTCTCCGACTTGTGCATGCCATCACCCTCGCCGTGAAGCTCCTGCACGTATCCAAGTTGCTTTCTTCTTCGATCTCTTCTTATCCTGTTAGTTATTGTTGATTTCTACAATATCTAAACATGTATTAATTGTCAGACAGTTGATGGTTTTATTTGGTTTCGTTGACGATTACTGGCCTGGTGATGATGGTTATGGGTACGTTTGGTAACTAATATCTGGGGTTGTTTGCCGTTGATGATGATTTTGGCATTTGGGTATTTTTGGTTTTGGTGTTTAAGGTTTGCACTTTCCAGATTCATCATTAAAGATGAAAAAATTTAGATTTTTGATTAATTGATTTTTTTTTTGAATGATTTGTTTTGATTTATTGATTGTTGACCCAAAAAAAGGCCTAAAATTGGGCCCAAAACATGAAACCCGAACCGAACAGAACAAAACATTAGATGTTCTGTTCGGTTCAGTTCCTCTGCTTTAATGAATCATGTTCAGCTCCAAAAGTGGCGACCCGCACACTTATCATGTTCGAGTTGATTCCCACAGAAACCGATCCGAACATGATTTTGCCCACCCCTACATATTCCCATGATCAAGAAACAATTTCGCTAGGATTATGTTCGGGTTTTGGCATTTTGACACCCCAAGGACCAGTTAATGAACTTGAAAATATGTTTACCCGTGGTTTGAAGATTTGAAATGCAACCATTTTTACTGCTGAAAAGGAAAAGAAACAAAAAACGTGCAACGTGTTCATCCAACTCAATTAACATTTTTCCTCAGTCGAGTGCACCTTCGTAATCAAAATTCGAACGTCCAACCATCAATTCCTATGTAACGTAGCAGCCTTGAACCTACAACAGCTCGCCAAAATGATTGTTTAACAAAATAAGACAGAAATTTCCACATCGCCTACTCCCAATCTCATAACCATGCTTCCCTTCAAAATTAAAACTACAAAAGTCTCATGCTCTTACAGATATATCACAACACTAATTTGTAAGGTAAAAATCTTAACTTCCCTAAGGGATCCACGTAGCATTTCAGCAGGCCAACATGTTGCAAGAATTTATCCATCTTGAGATAGCAAAAATTTAAGCAATGCGAAAAACCATATGAAAAAACAAAACGGAGGTCTGTCAAACAACCAACCGAAGCCAAAGACTTGATTATGAAGTATTATAATGCCAATCTGAAAAACAATGCCACTGAAGATAAGGTTTCAACTTCCATTAAGCTGCAAGGATTATTAAAAACTGTAAACAAGAAAGTGAAGAAATTTCATAAGACACTGTCCCAAGTTCGAGAATACAAAATCCTTTCAACTAAGGGCAGGCAACCATTGTTCACATCAACAAAATAAAACTGCTGCCTCATTCTTTCTTCCCTATCCCGTGAGACATGTTATAAATCCCTCGTCCCTGAACGAAGAAACAAATAAGGTTACATCACAACAAAAATCTCGATAATTGGAAAGAAGACTATAACAAAGATAGACAACTCACAATTAGAAACAATGAAGTAGCAGCCAAGGCAACAGGAATGGCAACAGAGGTGATCTTATCATATGACCCTTTCAGGTATGTATGTTTGTGGATGCTTTGGAAAAATTTCTGCTTCTCAATAAGCTTCTCCCTTGGTCTGAAGGGTTGTTCAATGTCAGACATCCTGCATTCAGATTTAAAACATCTATAAACATACACTCATTGAAGCAACTTCCAGAAGCTACGATAACCACAACCTCATCCCTAATAACCCCCTGCCTGCCCTGTCTATATCCAATCAGCATGTATGTAAATTTGAAAGGATGCCATAAACCATATACAACCGAAGTACAGAAGGAAAAACAGCAAACCATTATCCAAGGAAAACGAGCACAAAAAATCTCATAAGAAAATTTAAAAAAAAAGCACATCTAAACCCGACTTGAGGACCGAAGAGAGAGGGAGAGAGAGTAGACAATCACCTCCCCATCAATATTCGCAATTTACTATCTCCACTCCACACAAACCCCAATATTAGAGGAACACCATTAAACAAACAATACATAATACTGAAACTTCATTACAAACTTTTCCATGCATAAAGCAATTGGATAGCGATCAAATAAGTAGAATTCACAGCCCAAATACATTAATAATAAAATTCAAAAATTACTAAACAATGCACATATTCCACCCCAACGGTAACCAATCCCAATCCGAATTACGAAAAGACCAATCCACACTAATTAAGGTTAAGAACAAATCATAATAACAATAATAAAAACTGGTAGACTTCTTCCTAACACAAAATTTCACTATATCTGAAAATAAAAACACTAACAATAAGACTTACAAACAAATCATAATTACAATAATAATTAATTTTGCTGTTCCTTGATATTACCAATAAACCGATTTACAAACAAGATTGAATCATAAAAGCAACGACTGAGATGCCAAAAAACCATCAAAGTCGAATCAACAAAACCAGCAATTACAACAACAAGATCTAACAAACTATAGACATACAAATAACGATATCGACGAAAAAGAAGTCAACAAAAACTGATCGAAAACCCTAGATCTAAAGCAGTCGGTGTGAAAAAGAGACAGACTTACGTGAAAATGGAGGAAGGCAGATTCACGTCTGCGTTTCAGCGAACAGAAGCTAGTAGAATATGATGATTGAGGATTTGCGAGGCTGGTGTTTGAGAAGAGTAGGGATTTTGCTTCTCCTGTGGTTATTTATTTACGGTTACCTACTTTGAACGCTGGTTGTTTGCCACCTGGCGAAATGGGCTATACCGTCACTTGAAGTTTTGGAAATTTAAAAACTTCCTCTTAAGTTTGGCTAAAATAGAGATTGAGGATTTGAGGGGTTGATGCTTGAAAAGGGTTGGGTATATTTGTTATTTTAGAAACTTATAAAATCCTCCTAAAATGTGGCCTATATGGGAAGACAAAAATTATAAAAAGAATTATGAAAAATCAAATAAATTAATAGTAATTAAAAGTAATAAAAATCAAAAGCCTATAGATCTAAAACCAAATCACCATTTAGGTTTTCAAGATCGGATACAATTTGATTTGTTAAACAAAATTGCCATCTAGGTTGAAAAGCTAGATGACATTTGGTTTTCAATAACTTTCTTATAACAAAAAATATAAGGTTATTTTTCAGTAACTTTTCTTTTAACCAAAAACATAATTTTATTTTTCTAGCATTCTTTAAAAATTAATTTCTTATATACTTGGTAACTTTTAAACTTTTTTTTTTTTAATGTATTTGGTTCCAAGATATCGATACACAAATTCGTATTGGATTTTATGAAAAATGTATGAAAAATGAGGGAAGTGAAACATCAAAAGAAATAAGGTAAAAATTTTGGAACTTAAGGCCTATTTGGTATACAAGATGAGATTGGATTAGAAATTTCAAATTCTGTGTTGACCCGTGTTTGGAGAGGCTTTATGGAGATTCAAACCTCAATCTCACATTCTTTCCTATGTTGTTATCATGGGAATTCACAATCCTAACTATCATAGTGGGATTCAACAGTTTAAGATTCAATCACTCATTAATTGCATTATTTTCTTTTTCTTTATTCTCATTAATTGCACACAAACTTTCTTTTTTCTTTTTCTACCAATGTCTTCTTTATATTTCATCTACCAGAGTCTTCTTTCTCATTCTTGTACTGTCATTTTTCTTGTTTTTTCCTTCGTTTTTGTTTACTTTTCTATAAACTTAACTAAATAAGAAAGCACTCTTTTTCCTTTACTTCCATCTACCTATCTACAAATCATCTTCAATAAAATCAAAATACAGGTATATGGATTGAAATCCCAAACTAACAATATACAATATTGAAGTATTTTGTTTATGTTGTTTATATTTTTTCTGTGTTTTTCTATTTCAAACAAATTCTTTGCTTGATTGCTTCATTCGATAATATTGTTTGAAGTACAAAACATGAATACTTTTAAGAGAACGAAATCTAGATCTAAGAAAAGAGATTTTGATGGTGGAAAATTAAAGAAAGTGTAGATATGATGCTGACAAAAAGGGTTGATAGAGAAGAAAAAGAGGTTTTGATAGAATGAGGTGTTGAACTTAATGGTAAATGGTGATTTGATGCAAGTTGAAGCTTTCCTCTTTTATATCTCGATTTCAACTTTTGTGTGTTAAAACAACGTTTGAAATATATTGGTATATTCAGTTTTGTACATGAAAAATTATTATTATTTTTTTTCATAGGAGTAAATTTGATTGAGATATTATTAAAAAAATGGTTTAAGTAGTTACTTAAATTATAAATGACTTCGTGTTTGTCTGTTTGTACATTCTTTGAGCATTATTTATTGACCTATTTAGAGCAAGTTGATTTTGTGAAATTAATTAATTTCTTATATATTTGGTAACTTTTAAATTTATTTTATTTATTTGGTTCCAAGATATTGATGCACAAATTTGTGTTGGATTTTGTGAAAAATATATGAAAAATGAGGGAAGTGAAACATGAAAAGAAATAAGAAAAAAAAATGAAACTTAAAGAAATATAATGAAACATAAGGAAATAAAATAACATGAAACGTAAAGATATTTCACATTCTTTTTATTATGTTTCATGTTATTAGTAGAACATGATGAAATATAGTGAAACACAATGAAGAATAATGTTTGCAATTTGGTCTTGAGGGCATGTTAGTAATTTTTAGTTATAGAGTGAAAATCAATTTTCCAAAGAGGTGAAAAATGATTTACAGGAGTCTTATGACCATTGTGCCGAAACATACGTACAAAAGTGATATATAAACAAATACGAGGGACTTGCTTAAAATAAAACGAAGCCAAAGCGGTGCGTTTTAGGGCCTTGTTAAAACAGCTGAGTCGTTGACGCCTATAGGCTGTAGTGGAGCAAATAAATACCAGCTCTTTTAAGCTCAAAAAAAAAAAAAAAAAAAAACCAGCTCTTTTTCGTACTGTACGTATCAAGTTTAATGGCGCAATTCTCATAGTCGGACTCCTCTCTCCACTCTCCTTCCATCGCTAAAATGCGCTCCAAGGACAGAATCTCCTACTTTTACGACGGTACTCGTTTCCCACTCTCCTTTTCTCTTCGCTTTCTCCTTTTCCTTGTTGAATTAATCGAAATTTGTTGCCATAGTCAATTTACAACAATTGAATCTTGAACCGAGTCTCCTGTCAAACAAAAATCTTGCTTCAATTCTGTATTTTAGTTCATGTCCTGAATCTCAAACCCTAGTCCTAGTGTATCCTAATCAGGTCTACGACTCAAAACCTAGTTAATTGAGTTTTAGATTTATTATTATTATTATTATGTTGTTGGTGCCTTCCAACTTTTAAATTGTTAGGAACACTAATGTCAGTCATTTATTTCATTTGAATTAAATAGGAGTGAGAAATATTTGTAGGAGAGAGCATGCATTGTTAGGACGCACTAACTAACTGACTAACCATATATATATACACATATATATATAGGAGATGGGATTGTGTGGCAGTGGTCTTGCCGAAGCAGGGACCTTTTGCTGCTGATAATTTGTGACTTTGTTTTATTGGTGGATGCCGATTGTGGCAATTAGTTGTATGTGCTTCATTTGTTTTGTAGATTTTGTATCTGTTTGCTTATGTAAGGTGTGTGATGCAGGAGATGTGGGTAGTGTCTACTTTGGGCCCAACCATCCCATGAAACCACACCGGCTATGTATGACGCATCATTTGGTTCTCTCATATGAGCTCCACAACAAGATGGAAATTTATGTTAGTTGCCTGCTTAATGTTTTCATTATTAGCTGATTTGCTATGATAAAAATGTGATATTTTTTTATTTTAACGATGTTTATTGCACGATGCAGAGGCCCCACAAAGCTTACCCTGTTGAGCTTGCGCAATTTCATTCTGCTGACTATGTTGATTTTTTACATCGGATTACTCCTGACACTCAACATTTGTTCTCACATGAATTAACTAAATGTATGCCCTTTTTCCAAAACTTTATCTTGTGGTGTTGCTTGTATGTCTGGGTAAGCAGTTAATGTCATCACTGACGTCAGAGGATAATTTTTTCCCAGTGGTTGTCTAATATTAAGGTAAAAATGAAATTTCGTATTTGATGGAAAAATTCCTCAATATGTGTTTATCACTACTCTAAAATAACCACCACTTTTATCTTGTGCCATAGATAAGAATGTTGATTTTGCTGAAGGTAACCGTGTTTGCAATGTCAAAGGAAATCCATAACTTGATTTCATATTGATTATTTGATGATCATCATAGATTTGTAGCATAGTCAGTTTTAGAAGTTAACTTGATGACGTAAAAATTGGCTTTTTAGTTCCCGTTCACAATTATTACTTCTTCTTTACTGTTGCTTTGTATTTTTAACGCTAGCTGAATGAGTTAAAGCATATGATAGCATTGATATAACATTAGTAATTATAATCCAGTAAGAAGGTAAGATTAATGCTTTTGCTTTTGTATTTGTTTGGTCATTATAGACTTGAGATTGTTTGGTCGAAGTGATTTAAAAATGTTGCATTTTGGTGAACATGCTGATACATCATTGAGCAGATTGTTGATTTTAAATAATTGTAGTTTCAGAGCATGCCTTTATCATGTGTCTTTCTTATTTGAGTTTCTCTTTGATTGAATTTTGTTTCATTCCTCTTTTGCATTTAGTAGTGGGAATTTGCCATCCATCAAACTTGAAAATAACATTGAAATGAATGATTTGCTGTTGACTGAGATTTTCTTTTCAACTGATGCTTTAGGTTTTTCGTAGTAACTTTCACTAGTTTACTTCTTGTCTCCTCAGATAATCTTGGAGAAGATTGCCCTGTCTTTGATAACTTGTTTGAATTTTGTCAAATATATGCGGGTGGAACAATAGGTAATGTTGAGGTTAGTGTTTCCGTTGACTTGGTTTCATAGTCAGATTTACCTACCGATTTGCATTTTCTCACAGATGCTGCAAGGAGATTAAACAATCAACTATGTGACATTGCAATTAATTGGGCCGGTGGGTTACATCATGCCAAGAAGTGCGAGGCATCTGGTTTCTGTTACATCAATGACTTGGTTTTAGGGATCTTGGAGCTTTTGAAGCATCATGCTCGTGTATTGTATATTGATATAGATGTGCATCATGGTGATGGTGTTGAAGAAGCCTTTTATTTCACTGACAGGTGCTAGAACATTCTTATTATATAATAAAATATTAACTCCAAATGGATTGTAAAGCTGTGAGAACTTTAATTATGTCTAGAAATCAGGGTAGCTACTATCTGTAACTCTCTGCTAGAGGAACTAGGCTTCTTTAACTTGGTGTTGCAACAACAGAAGAAGTTCTTGGTCATGTTGATTTTGATCTGATATAACGTGCATTTATTGAAAAATAAATGAACATGCTTTAAGCTTAATTGATGTTGCAGTCTACTTAGGACCGTCAGACTGTAGTTTTAGACACAATTATATTGCATTTATGATCAACCATTTGTTGTATTTGAGCTGTATTATTTAAAATATAGCATGGATAGAACAAATCCAAATTTTGGTTTCTGTTGAATATCTTAAGAAACAACAATTTTGATTATACATCATAGGCTTTATCAATGGAATAAATTTCTTTACGTAATTGTTTTTTGCCTTTGACTTATAGAATTATGGAAATGTTTGATGATGACTTTTATTGAGTGATTTGGTCAGATAGGAACAGAAGACTCTTTTGAGCCTTTAAAAGGATAGTATATTCCTACAATTATATGATACATGGGGAGTTGTAAATTTCCTACAATTATATGATGCATGGGGAGTTATCTTTTGGTTTTGTAAATTTGCTGCTTCTTGTTTTAAAGGAGACTGTTATTGAAATGTTTGATCATTACTTTTTATTGGGTAAGTTGGTCAGATAGGAATAGAAGACTGTTTGAGTATTTTTAAAGGAGAGTATGTTTCCTGCAGTTATATGATGCATAGGGAGTTATCTTTTGGCTTTGTAATTTTCTTGTGTAATTTGTCAGTAGTTTGTGTTATCCTTGTTTATACGTGGTTGGTGGATCTCTGGTTCCTTTCTCATCAATAAAAGTTCAGTGTTTCCTATATTTAATGGTGAGGTTCAACGTGACAGGGTGATGACTGTTAGTTTTCACAAGTTCGGGGATATGTTCTTTCCTGGAACTGGTGATGTCAAGGTACTTTTAGTGCCACTTTTCATTTATTTGCATTATTTTCACTTTACAGTATCCTAATTAATATGCTGACTTCTGCTATGCTTATTGTTGTTGTGATGTGTTTTTTTACCTGGAAATTCTATTACTCTTAGATCATTGTGAAAAAATAATTTATTTTCTTACAATCGTTGGTTGGAAATATGTTTATAATTCGTCACCAGTTTTGTTTCAAAGCAGAAATTTAAGTGATATATTGAAATCATTTGTATTGAAGGAAATAGGAGAAAGAGAAGGCAAGTTTTACGCCATAAATGTCCCACTCAAGGATGGAATCGATGACACTAGTTTCACTCGACTTTTCAAGACCGTGAGTTCCAACATCTAAGCACCAGGAAATTATTGTTCTTTCTTTTTTTTGTGGCTGATTGTCTGCAAATGCCTCTTTTGTAGATTATCTCCAAGGTTGTTGAAACATATATACCAGGTGCCATAGTTCTTCAGTGTGGGGCAGATTCTCTTGCTGGGGATCGCTTGGGCTGCTTTAATCTCTCCATTGATGGTGCTTATGTATTTGTAATTAATGCTATTTTTATCCCCTTTAATTATTAAAATGTGGTGTCTATGTGGTTTCTCATTCACTTTTTGAAGTTATGAAGATATTTGCTTAGTCTTTGAGCTAGCTGGCAATATTTTAGTTGTTGATTTTGATTTTAAAGTTTTCTTTGTGTTACATTTGTGAGGTCTTTTGTAGGGCATGCTGAATGTGTTCGGTTTGTGAAGAAATTCAATTTGCCGTTACTGGTACGTGTATTTGACTTAGTTGTACCTGCAGCTTGTTGGTGTCATACATTTATCGAAAAGAAGAAATCAATCTTGTAGGTTACTGGAGGTGGAGGATACACAAAAGAAAATGTAGCTCGATGTTGGACTGTTGAAACGGGCGTCCTTTTAGATACAGAACTTCCCAATGGTATGCTAAGATAATTGTTTATATCTTTTAATTCAATGTTTCTTTTGCATGATATGCTATCATGTAGTTGGATTTTGTTTAATTCTTTGTTCTTGCTTGCATGATGTGGCTTTGTATTTATGGGTTTCTGTATCATGATAGTTGTTTTATGGGATGTCGATGAGGAACTTCAGCTGCAAATTTTAATTTATAATTGTGAATGATATGTCTTTAAAATTAACAAATTTTAAAGTTTGTATGGTTTTGGGAAATTTTCATATTTCTGCTTTGGGGAATTGTACTGGTGTTATGACGGTCCTGTCTTATGTCTGATCAAGGCATCCCAATGTTTTTGAATATGTTATTTTGTGCAGATGCTTTTGCAGGATGTAAACAACATTGAAATCTTAATTTAATATGAAATGATCCCCTGTAATAATAAAAAAATAACAATTAGTTCTATGAAATGGTCAACTAGATCTAACTGTAGCGGTAGTCAAAATATCAAAGAGTTCACCTTTAAGGTGGAAGATCTGAGTTTCAATGGTAAGAGAACTGGGTATAGTATGGTTGGAAGATGTGCACTGTTGCCATATCTTGGACTTGGACCTAGTGGAAGGATCTAGCTAGTTGATTAAAACTGGAATTTTTTGGTGCCTAGGAAAGTGTGTAGATGTTTGTTGTTTTTGTCGTTTGTGCAACTGTGACTTATGATTTTGTTTAAGTTCTCTTTTAAGAAATTTGATAAATGGCTCTGCATATAAAAATTAGATATAGATGAAAAGAAAATTTTGGTTGCTTATGTGGACATAAGTGTCAGTATTGATCATTCAGACAGTCACAAGTCACAAGTATTCCAGCTCTACATACTTATAGGTTAACATCCTTTGTCTTTTATGGCAAGCTTTGGTTGGTGCTTTCATAGTAAGCATGCTGCTAGGATCCTCTGTAGTAAGAAAATGTCTTCCTTGTATGGGTGGAAACTGTCTGTTATGATGCTAGCATTTATACAAAGTTATTGTTTGTCTCAATGAACTCATTATATTTTTATCTTGACTTGTTTATCTTTCTCTCTCTCTCTCTCTCTCTCTTTTTTTTTTTTTTTTTCTTCACTTGATGTTTCTTGCAGAGATCCCTGATAATGAGTATATCAAGTATTTTGCTCCTGAATGCTCATTGAGAATTCCAAGTGGGCACATTGTATGTAATTTCATTTTTTTCCCCTTTTTTGGTTTTCTGTGTACCAAAGAATCTTTTTTGTTATTTGGTCAATATAATCAGCCAGAGATTAGACATTTGTTTGTTAGTTTAGCCTAAAAAGAGCAAACTACATGGCTTATTTTTGAAAACATCTTGATTGTTTGCTTTCCATAGTACAACAGCAATGTTAATGTATACAATCTGCCTCATCATCTTCTGTTTTCATTTTTCGAGCAGGAGAATTTGAATAGCAAGTCATATCTTAGCACGATTAAAATGCAAGTACTGGAAAATCTTCGTTGCATCCAACATGCTCCGAGTGTACAGATGCAAGAGGTGAGTAGTATGCCAGATGATTTTACCAAAAACTGGAGCATCCAATAAAGCAATTTATCTGTAATAGTTGCAATATAATGAATGGTATTTTATTTACCATTTTTGATCTAATAGCAAAATTTTGTGAGATGCAGGTTCCACCTGACTTCTACATTCCTGATTTTGATGAGGATGAGCAGAACCCCGATGAGCGAATAGACCGTAAGTGAAATTTTAGCATATTTTGCACCTCCGCAACCTGCTGCCTGCACACCAGCACATTTTCTACTTGATTATTTGTGAAATTTGCTTTTTCAACATCTGAAGTTGTTTCACAGTAGTATAAAAATTGCCTTTTCAGAGCATACTCAAGACAAGCAAATTCAGCGCGATGATGAATATTACGAAGGAGACAATGATAATGACCACATGGATGTTGGCTGAAAGTAAACAGGATCAACCATTTTCATTTGAGGAAAGTTGTGTTCAGTATCAGAGGAAATGTTTTATCTATATTCCGTTGTGGCTAACATCCTCCTTTGGAAAGGAAAACTATGGAGGTGGATTAGCCCATTTTTCAATTCTATGTAGTTCCCAAAATATTGTCTACTGCTTTATAACTGCAATGTGCTCTAGAATAGTGTTTCTTGCCTGTACAAATGTTGTATGTTTAGGCAGGAGGATTTAAAGTCAACGAAATTGAGCTGGATGTTATCTTGATAATTAACAAACTATTGTAGGGTTCCTTTGCTGTTATGGTTTAGGTTGGATAAATACTTAATTTGGCTTGATGAAGTATCTTGTTCACAATCAGTCTTTTATGTATGTTCTTGCTTTGAATCGACTGAGTTGATGAGATCTTTGGTTTTGTTGCCACCTTATACTGGTGATATGAGAATTCAGCAATCATTGGTATAATCTGAGAATACAACAATCTTTTACAATTTCCTACATAAATCATGAAAAAACAAAATAGGGAGTGGGGCTGTTTCTCTACTAGATTCTTGTAGGTATCACGAGAACGTGCATTGACAAAGCTAACGCTGAATCAGTTTTACACTGCTGAATTTTTTGAGGGATAAAGTGGATTTTATGTAAAAACACAAGATTTCACAATTGCCATGTGAACATGTTTGTCGATGGGGATCGAATTGCCTACTTGTACGAAAAGATTACTTAAATTTATAATTTTAGTTTACCTACCCCTTGTTACTTAACGGTTGATCATGTTTTTTGAAATGAAAGAGAAGCTATTATAGACCGGAAACATTTGGAAAAATACAATTAGGATTGACATTATGCCAATAGATGACTTCCGGAGAGGACAAGGCTAAAGCCGCAAGCTTATGTGCCAAGCGGTTCCCATTACGAGAGACAACTAGACACTTACAAGAGCCCACAACCTCACATAAAGCTTTAATATCAGAAATAAGGGAGGAAGCTTCACCCCTAGAGATAATGGAACCAATTCACAGCAGAAGCAACTCCCACATCATCAACTTCCACCACGCCAATCTTGAGATGCATATAGGAAGCAAGCAAAAGATCTTCGTGAATAGTAAGGAACTCACAATGATCAAATACTGCTACGTATAAGATAATATTTTTTTTTAAAAAAAATAAATCTTCATTCATCTTAAATTCTAAAAGTAATTAAAAAAATAAAACCGTTAGAAAAGAAAAATTAGAAAAATGAACTCTAAAAGTATATAAATGTATCTCCACCATTTATCATTCTCGATGAATCCATCCATTGATGGGTTAGTAAAGATTCAATTCATTAATAAACGATGAAGATTCGATCTAGTGATCTTCATGGATTCGTTGACCTTCATCTTTGGTGATGAAAGGTGAAAATTCTATCATTTTCATTTTATTTTGTTTGTGATATAATTTTTACTTTTAATTTTGAGTCATTTTTATTGTCCATTTTGTAATAAACGGTGGATTTTATTATTATTTTTTAACTTCTAATCCTAAAATAAATTGCGTGAGGGAGAGGCTGGCTGTTCTCCGCCAATCCCTTCAAAACACATACACACACAACTCGAAGCACCGTCTCTCTGTCACCAACTGGTAACTAGCCATCTTGTGTTCAACACATAGCCGTTGATGAAGAGGTAAGCAACCAATAACCAAGTTATCCACTCATCATTTGACTCCTGTATTAAACGTCAATTCAACCATCCTCCCATCATTTTCTTACTCTCCTGCAACTCTTCTTTGGTTGATAGTAATGATTTTGTGTTATTTTGCTTAGGTCGTTTAACTAGGTCCCATCCAATGGCTGCTTCTGAGGCTGTTGCACAGCTTTTCTCCGGTCGCCCTCTTTGTTTTGACGCCTGTGTCGATGCTTTGAATAAAGGGATTAGACGCATACAATTCTATAATGGTTCAAGGAACCGCTTTAGTGTTAGAAGGTGGAATTCTATGAGATGTAATTGCCTAAGAGGTGAGAGTGTTGGTGGTTTGAGTGCAGATGATGGAAGACTACGAACATCATTTCCTGTTAATGGTCTGTCTAATGTTCAAGATATTGAGTTGGATCAAAAATTGAATAACAAAAACGGAGATTTAGTTGCGAATAGGTTAGATGGTGTTGGAGCAAACTCAGTTGAGGAAGAAGCGTGGGATTTATTAAGAGAGTCGATTGTTTACTATTGTGGGAATCCTGTAGGAACCATAGCTGCTAATGACCCCAATGATTCCACCATTTTAAACTATGATCAGGTCTTTATTCGAGATTTCATACCTTCCGGGATAGCTTTTCTTTTGAAGGGAGAATATGATATTGTCCGCAATTTCATCCTTCACACCCTTCAGTTGCAGGTAAATGCACATATATCCCTTGTTTACAACTTGAAATGCTTGACATGTTTCTTCAGTTATCCTAAATGTTTTAGTTTATAAGGGATTTGGTTTATGATTTTAGTTGAGTTGTTATCGATACTGTTAGAAAAGACTAGAGAGATTTGTGTGGATGGTGAGCTGGTAGTGGATTCTGTGTGTCCTGCTGGTAGAGAACTTGGAACGATTGAAAACTCTTAGACAATCAACTAAGGATGCAGAAAAAATAGTCGGGAGCTGTTCTTTGGTGAAAATTTTTCGATGGTCAAGTGAACAAGCTATGTTGTTTTCTTTTCTAAGGAAAAACGCAAGGGAAAATGATAAAGCTTAATATTCTTGTGGAAAGGCTTTAGAGCTATTCTATATGACTATGGTTTTTCTCTAGTGGCTATGAAAGAGGAAAAATGCTGATATTTAAACTCAGAGAATCTGGTGAATCATTCTTTTATAGGAAGAATATGTTAGCGAGTGTGGAAACTCTGGATTGAAGGAGAAAATAAATCATGCCCTATCCAAGAATGATACTCCGAATTCTTTCAATATAAAAAACTAGCCTCTTCTTCGTGAGAGGGGGCTCCAGCCATCAAAGAAAAACCCTGGCCATTATTTACACCCTAGTTTCAGAATGTTTATACAATTGTGTCGATTTATGGAGTCATTTTTCTCTTAAGTTTTCTCCCAACAAAAACAAACCCCAATTGCTGACTGAAGCACCAAAAGATTTGCGTCGGATGGAACTCTAGCAACACCCTTAGTGTTTATCCACATCCTTAGATGACCGTTATACGTGTTTTTAGCAATTCGTATCTCTCCAATTGTAGGATGCATGGAATCGGCCGCCAGTTCACCATGTAAGTCTTCTCTCTAAGAGAAGTAAGTTGCGTGCTGTCTTTGAATACGAATATAGGCTTCACAAATCCTATGATCTGAAAGTTAATGGAAGCTTGCATGTCATTTCTTACTGTCTGCCACATTTTGTTAAACGACTAACAGTCATTGCAATGATAGAGCTGGGAGAAAACCATGGATTGTTATAGTCCTGGTCAAGGACTGATGCCTGCCAGTTTCAAGGTGCGTACAGTTCCCCTTGATGGTGATGATACTGCTACTGAAGAAATTTTAGATCCTGACTTCGGTGAAGCAGCAATTGGCCGTGTTGCACCTGTTGATTCTGGTAAAACTAATTGCCATAATTATTATCTTCAAATTTATGTCTGGTTAATTGAAGATTTTTGGAAGGGGCTCGTTTACAACGTCTTATTTTACCTCCAGGATTGTGGTGGATTATATTGTTACGAGCATATGGAAAATGCAGTGGCGATCTTACAGTGCAGGAGAGAGTTGATGTACAAACTGGGATTAAAATGATTTTGAAGCTGTGCCTTGCAGATGGTTTTGATATGTTTCCAACTTTATTGGTTACAGATGGTTCATGCATGATAGATCGTCGCATGGGAATTCATGGCCATCCTTTAGAGATCCAGGTTAACAACTTTCCTTTAATAATGGTCATTTGCACCTTTTTGTGGTGCTTCTTGGTTTTATTCTGTTATCTTTCCCCTTCTTCCTGGAAAGATGTTCGTTTTCATTGCTTTTGAATGCCATATTGAGCAAACCCACAGTTTAAATATGGTCACACAACTACACTTCCGGTGCACATATGGCTTCTTCAGTTTTATTTTTCTTTCTTATCAAACTATCAGTTGATTTAGATGCATTGCGCCAGAATCCATGATGCTGTTTCCTTTGGTCATTAAGCATTGTAAGTTCTTGAATGGTCTTGTACTAATCTATAAGTAGTTCTATGTGGAATTCTGGTCAGATTGTTACTTCATAGTATGATACTACCTCAATTGTATGTGCTAAATTTTTCATTTAATTTATTGTTCATAGTTGGAATCATGCCAATGTTCCAAATGTTAAATTTGGAGCAAGATGGCATGCTACTCGTGAACTAAAAGGCAGTTAGACATTGTGTTGATATTTTTAGACGAAGCTTCTGTGCCATGGTGATGGATATCTTTTTTTCCATTAAAAAATCGGTGGCAGAAGTTTTCTGAAATTCCTGTGTGATCTTGTAGGCACTTTTCTATTCAGCGTTACTCTCTGCTCGAGAGATGCTTGCTTCAGAGGATGGATCAGCTGACCTTATTAGAGCTCTTAATAATCGTCTAGTTGCATTGTCATTCCATATCAGGGAATATTACTGGATTGACATGAAAAAAATCAATGAAATCTACCGTTACAAGACAGAGGAATACTCATATGATGCAGTTAATAAGTTCAATATTTACCCTGATCAGATTCCTCCATGGCTGGTGGAGTTTATGCCGAATAGAGGAGGCTATTTAATTGGAAATTTGCAGCCAGCTCACATGGATTTCCGTTTCTTTTCTCTTGGAAACTTATGGTCTATTGTAAGCAGTCTTGCAACACTGGAGCAGTCGCATGCCATATTGGATCTTGTTGAAGCCAAATGGGCAGAATTAGTTGCAGATATGCCATTCAAAATATGTTATCCTGCACTTGAAGGCCAGGAATGGCGAATTATTACAGGCAGTGATCCCAAGAACACGTATGTGTTTATTTCTATCACTTTGATGGTTGTTGTAGTAAATTTGTGACTACATTTTATTCCTAGTTGCTGCCACTTACTTTTAACTTTATATCCTGTTGCAGTCCTTGGTCTTATCACAATGGAGGCTCTTGGCCAACTTTGCTTTGGCAGGTTTGTATGATTTTGATGAATTTCAGTGAAGGTTTACTATCATTGCATCTTTTTGTTACCAGTATTTGGTATTGCTACTACTATATGAATCTTGTTGGTGAGGTGCTGGTCTTATTCCACTACATAATCTGCTGCACTCAGGATTACTGTATGCCATTGTGTCAAACATTGATGCCCCTGTTTTAATAGAAAACCATGTTTTCTGCATACCCATCTATAGTGTTGTTTCATATCTTTACAGTTATGGGTTTATGAGTAGATAAAAATTGAGTGCTTCTGAGTTGTAGTTTGACTGGACATGATGTCTATAAAATCTGGATTGAGTTCAGCCACAGTGGTAGACTAAACAAAGGTGATGTTTATTAATAGAAATGCCAAATTTGTTTTGTTTAATACCAAACAACAAAAAGAAAATTACAATATGATTATGTCTTCTTTCCTTCTTTTTTCAAGGTTTCGTGAAAACAAAACTCTATGAGATGCACATAGTTGAAATCAGTACTTTGCCAATGTGGGGTTATGCTTACATTTTGCTTGTGATTGTAGTGGTTTGTACATACCATGTCTTCTGTCAATTTTGGACAATTTTTTGGCGTTTTACTACTGAAACATGTATAGTTAGTCTTTAAGGAAGCGGTAACTACAAGCTTTCCATTTAATTTCAATGTATTGTATTTAAGATTTGAATTTATAATATTTGACATTATTATTGGCTTTGTCTCAGCTCACTGTGGCATGCATAAAGATTGGTAGATCAGAGATTGCTGAAAAAGCTGTCAAACTTGCTGAGAGACGTATAGCTCGAGACAAGTGGCCAGAATATTATGATACGAAGCGAGGAAGATTTATTGGAAAACAGGCGAGGCTGTTTCAAACTTGGTCAATTGCAGGATATCTTGTAGCAAAGCTTCTCTTGGCTGATCACAATGCAGCTAAGATCCTTGTTAATGAAGAAGACTCAGAGCTTCAGAATGCCTTTTCTTACATGATCAGTGCCAATCCACGGAGGAAACGTGGTCGAAAACAAACCTTCATAGTGTGAGTTAAAGACTATGAAGCTTTAAGGTTTAAGTTGATTTTTCTTAATCTGATTCGTAGTTGGGCAAGAGATGGTTGCTTGACTTTGGGGAAGCAAGTTAATGTCATTGTTTTCATACCATACAGCTGTAAAATAGTTTTCTCTTGGCATATAGTACACTTTCTGTAAAAATGATAGAGCGACTTAATAGTGTAGAATATGAATTATAGCGTCAGCTTATTGTTCTTTCTTCTCTTGCTTTTAAATTCATGTCTCATGGTAATATAGTTTTGAGTCTTTTGACAAGTTTGTCACCAACACATAAAACAGGAGAAAAAGTTTAATGGGATGGATGGACATTGTCGTCGATATGTGTGCAATGAAATAATAAGGATGCGTGTCCCTTTTAAAGATGAATGATTACAATGGTGATTTTAAGTTTAAACTCACATTTGGATGCCCATATGACAATTCTATTGGATACGTATGGATGATATGGTGTGCATACTTTTAACTGAGTCTTGTATCCTAATTAAATCACTGGCTGATTATGTGCTTGAGAAAGTTGCATTATGCTCTAGAGGATGAGTGTAGCACTAGCAGCAGGAAGGTCACCTAGCTATAGATAAGTCTCATTTGGCTAACTGGTTACAGATTTAGTTGGCCAAGTAGTGGCAGTATGGACTATATGGCATGAAAACGAGCCTCTTTCGTTGCTCCACAGCTGCAAGTTTTGTTTGTAGTGTAGGCTACTTTGGATGTTTATATTGGCCTAAGGTGGCAGAAAAAGTTTCTACCACTGATAATTATCAATGATCGCAACTCAACAGCCAGGACAAGAAGCTTAAATAATCACACTTTTATGGAAAATTTTATTAGAATTTATGTCTTGAGTGGGTGGTTTGAGGAATTTCACTACATCCGTCGAACTAAAAAGTTTCACTACATCTCCGGCCTGCTTTGAGTATTGGGTTTACAGATTTTGTTCAGGAACAAATATAGGAAGGATTGATTTGACTATTGTGTCTAAAGATTTTGTACATGACCAAATATAGGAAGGATGGGAGCAACTTCAAAGCTAGTAGCTAGTACTCTTCATCAAGACCAAAAAACTTACTTGAAATTAATGTTTTATTAATCTTCTAGAAAGGTATGAAAGTGTGTGTAAGAGCAGAGAGGAAGGAGACTTATGGTTCATAGAGACAACTAAGGAAAACAACGGAGATGTGTTTGCTTCTTTCTTTCATCAATGAAATATATATACATTAAGAGACTGGGCAAATAATTAACTCAAACAAATTATTTGAAATGATAAAATAATTACGTTAAAAAAAAAAAAAAAGAAAAAGAAAAGTAGTAAAAGAATATATTTTTTCTTATCGATAACTTGTTTTCCTTTTTGAAGTAGTAAATGAATTTGTTTTTTCTTACCGATAACTTGTTTGAACACGAATTTTATTATAAAAGCCTACTAAAGATAGTCCTAATAAAGAAGAAAAGATAGCTATATACACAAGTGAAAAATTTACAGAACCAGAAAGCAGAAAGTGCAGAAAGTCTAGTCTAGTATCGAGTTATTATTCGTCTCCGAAACATTCCACTTTGAGGTTTCGTGTGCACAATACTGAGATATGAAACTCTGACAGAAGCCATGCATGGCTTGAAGTTGAAACTTTCAACAAATGTACTGTTTTTTTTCCTTTTATTTTTTATTATTAAAATTATTCACTTGAACGTAGAGGTATATAAATTCTTATTCTTCATAACTTCAGAAACAAAAAAATTCTTATTCTTCATGAATAAAATTACTGCCAACTTGTTTGAAAAAATAATAATAATACATTACTGCCTACTCTTTCTTCATTGAGTTAACCTAAATATTATACCATTTCCTGTGTTTAAAGGTATTTTGAGATTCATTTTTCACCAATGAGAACAAGGTTAGATGGTTTGAAATAATCTTAACACGTTATAAACCATTTAAACCCCATTTCTCAACTATCAATACCTTTGGAATTTTAAGACTGATTTAGGAGTATCTAGTTGATGAAAAGATAAAAGAAAACTATATCAAACCAATGAAACCCGAGACAGAATTTCTTCTGTCAGAGAAACAATCAACTCCACATACTCATGAGTTGCACTGCATTGTTGGTTTTCTGTATGTAATGGTATCCATGAAATCATCTTTAGTAGTGTAAATCTGGCTGTGCCAAAAAATTTCAATGAAGTCACCATTAGTCTTGACTCTTTACTTCCAAACTTTGAGTCAAGCTTGATCAAGATGCAGAATGACGTTCAAATTATAATACCATGGCAGCAATATAGGACACAATGTGCCAACTTATAGATTGCATAATTACGAAACATTATACATAGAAAACAATTATTTTGTTCATCAATCTTAAGCTCAAGTATATATACTGACTTCCAACCAGAAGTTAGGATTTGAATATGTGACTATTCTCTGCCACAATGCTGTCCAACAGTGACTCACACGCATCTTCAAGTATATCTAACACCTGCCATAGACAGAGATCATAAGTTGAGCATCTACAAAACCAAAATACTTGTTATGGTGTAGAACTATGATGGTAATACAACTCAATTTTGTTTTGGATCAATGCAGAATATCAAGATAAGCACATATATGGATTATAGGATATAAATGCTTATTTGCTTCCAAAAAAAAGGATAAAATCATGAATGCATCTATAAGCAGATAACTGGCGATGTCTTGGATAGATAACTAGAACTAAATACATGATATACATGTCCAACGACTTTTGGGGAAATCAGTAAGACATTGGATGATTGAAGATGCATTATAAATCAAACATATAATAATACATTACGAGCAAAGTTCACTCTTCGCTCTAATTGCAGAGCCCCGTGGAGTACACTGAAGGCTCAACATGATAAGTCCAAGAAAAATGAGATTAACACCCATCCTTGTATATCAAGACCAAGCAATAATATAATTTCTTAAGCCAGAATTGGATTCTTACCTAACATTTGGTTTGAAAGATAACAGCACATATTCGAAATACATATATGTAGCCAGTCTATCTATTGAATATAGTCTCCCATTTATGAGGGAGTTCCTGTTTCAAGGAGTACCAAGGTAAATTTCAGTTTTCTGTATTAGACATCATAACATCTTACTTCCTTAGGTCCAGTAATTAAGTTTCCGACACCACCGCCACGATCAACATACCATGACCACCATCACCAATTCACCATACACTCATTAGCATTGTCATGCCTACAACATGCAATCTCTTTTGCTACTTTTACCACCAATACCACTTGCTAATCAACATAATGGTCACCATGACACATACGTTTACATCAAAACTTCCACCACCGTCTTATGAAGTCACAACCATTATGTCACCAGCATAAGTATGATCACGCCATCACCATCACAGTGTGTGGTAAAATTGTCATAATTTGATTCATAATTGAGATAAATAACATCAATAACTACCAATTTGCCCAAACATAGACCAGATTCCAAGAAGGGAATGCATGACCTTCAAGGAAAAGAAATCTTGAAATAAGACGTGCATTTTACAACTTGTTAAATTACCTAAAGACAAGAAAGCCGTGAGATTTAAGTCAGGACCTCCACTCTATGGAAAGGTGTGGTTACCATCAAGGCCAATCTAGACCCACTCCTTAGTAGTAATTTTGGTTAAGCTATTAGAATAAACCACCATTTGAAATCATAGCTCACAAGAAACACTACTAACATCAACAATTCAATAATACAATTCTCGCAAACATAATAACATCACAACCAATATGAAAGCTGCAATGCATATACTACCTTCTCAAAACCTTGGGGTCCACCATAGTAGGGATCAGGGACTTCAGTTTCATCATGTTTCTTACAGTAAGAGCACATTAATTTAACCTGCAAGATTATCCACATTAAGTAGTTCACAAATTCAACTAATCCAACCACACCTTGACAGTATTATATCACTCTACTAACCTTTTTATGTGCATCTTCAGGGAGTGTCTCCCTAAATTTCCACTTATTAAAAGCATTCATTATATTCTCTGCACATAACAACAACCAAGAACAACACAACCATCAAAACAAGAATACAACTGAAATCATGAATAACAAACAAATTCAAGATGGTGATACAACCTCTATTTTGGTTGTCCATAGCAAGAATAAGATCAAAATCTCTAAAATCAGAGGGCCTAATAGGTCTAGAAATAGATGTTATCTCAATACCACGCCTTTTAGAGGCCGCTCTCATTCTGGGGTCTGACAAATTCCCCTTCAACAACAACAAACGATCATGAACACGACTAATACATACGTAAATTTACATGCATACACGTATAGAAATACCTCATGATAATCAGTGGTGCCAGCAGAGTCGATGTTGAAGTTGGAGACAAGGCCTCTCTTGGTGACGATATCTTTGAACACACCCTCCGCAGCTGGGCTTCTACAGATGTTGCCTAAGCAGACAAACAGAACAGAAAAGGGCTTGGTGGTCTCTGTAGACTCTGCCATTGATGCTTTTACGAAGCACCCAAATGAAGAAGAAGAGGAGATAATGTTGTAAAGATTTAGACGAGATTGAGAGGTGTGGAGAGATGGGTAGTGGTGTTGGGGTGGTGGAAGAGCAAGTGTAGGAAATGGAGACGTGAGGCTGTAGTAGCAAACTGGTAAATTAGCGAGAGCTGACGCTCTGCTAGTGGTAAAAGTGTGCTGCACCCATGCCATTGGACCAAAATGTATCATTCATTTGGATTTTGGGAGCCTAAATCAGTTCTTCTGCTAATTGGACATCCATTCTTGTGGGTCGGGCTCGCGTTTCACAACCTTTTATTTCTTTTTGGATACTCCCACTTGTCCCCGTATAGGTTAACATAATTGCGAATTAACCCTCCATAATATCAGCGAATTCCATACCTCGACTCTTACTGTCGTTACTAAAATGAATAAAATAATCAAAATACCTCTCTAATTTTGTTCTTCTATATTAACGGTCAACTTTAATAGCAAGAGTTTTATTGAATTTTTTTATAAACTATAGAGGTATTTAATATATTTCACAAATCGATAAGTTGATATTAACTATTTTAAAAAATATTGAAGGATTTTGATATTATGTCAAACTAGAATAAATAAATTATCCCTTTGTTTTTTTAAAAGTGGGTTTCACAACATATTAAGCTACTTAATTCACTGTTATATTTTTTATTTTCTGTTACAAGTGTTATTCTCTAGTCTCATATGCAGTGTTTTATAGCGATCCTTACATTTACATCTATAAATTTGTAAATTTCACTTGTGTATTCCTCTTATAACTCTTAAATTTGTTATAATTCAAAATAAATACGCAATAATTTTATCAAAAAAATAAAAATATGCAATAATAGTTAAATCTTTCCTGGCTTTTGGACCCCATCTGCCAGCCCATCCATGTGCTCCGATTCGAGAACTAAATGAAGTAATCTAATACTAAGACATCTAATTTGCAAACGTAATTTTGAACTTAATTTGTCACTACCAGAATTTTCATATCTTGGCAACAAAAAACCTGACACAAGACAAGCAACATTCACAAAGAATCATCATGATTGCCAAGACAAACACATTTTGGGACCTTCAACTACTATTCTAGTATACATACATATCATCCTCAATTAACTTGCCGCCAATTTTTTTCTGAATTACATTTACACTATATGGTATGTATCAGTTACAACAAAGATGAAAGATATCTTCTCTTTTTGGGGGGGTAAAAAGAAAAAGCAAACACCTGCTTCTACCGTATCATTCATTCGTGCAAGTTTAAGCTAAAACATCTCAAACTCCATATTCTCATCTGTACTCTGCAACTCTTCACACTTGTTGCTCTCCTGTTTCTGTAAAGCCATTGCTGGTGGTGGACCAATTATGGCATCATAGGACTTAGGCAACTCTGGCGGGATTGCACATCGTATGAGAGCCCAATTAAGGCCTTCGAAGAAAGGGTGTTGTTTGATCTCTGCAGCTCCTTTAACGGATCCCAGTCGATTGTCGGGTTCCTTGACTAATAGCCCTCTGATCAAGTCTCGCGCATGGAAACTAACTGTTGGGTTAACGGGAAACCTGAGGCTCTGTGATACCACATTGGCTAGAGTTTCCTCGTTTCCTGATCCCTTGAAGGGGGTCCTGCCGTACAATAGCTCAAACAGAAAGATTCCAAATGTCCACCAATCAACAGCACTCCCATGACCCTCACCCTTGATGATTTCTGGAGCCAGGTATTCATGTGTTCCAACAAAGGAGTTAGATCGGGCGCTGGTTGGTTCCACTACAATCTGTGGCAGTGGACTGATCTGAGCAGCTAGGTCTGATTTTATCTTCCGGGATTTAGCAGCAACTGACAGAAGTCTAGGAGTGAAGCACGAAACTTGCCAGGATGGATGGAGGCAAAAGGGATCGATGCAGCTTGACTCAGTGCATGGACTTGAAGCCTTTTTTGTGGGCTCCACAACAGGTGAAGATGACTTAAGTAACATTGGATTAACAGCGCATCTGAGTGACAAATCAAAATCTGTAAGCATGATGTGACCGTCTTCCCGAACCAGGATATTTTCTGGTTTTAGATCTCGATAAACAACTCCAAGCATGTGTAGGTACTCCAATGCAAGAAGGACCTCGGCAACATAAAACCTGAAAATATGACACACTGGATTACAACTAAGAAGATCAAGCAGACCAGTGTAAGATGAAGACTAAATCATGGATCATGATCATGTGGCAGATCCTCTTGAATTCTTATATGAATCAATTCACAAGCTTTGTAATAAATGTCTGCCAAACATTGTGGCTGTTCAGCCTCATAACAGCTTTAACTTAGCAGCAAATTAGAAGCTAAGGCATAGAAACATGTAATGAAGGGGTCACTTCAAAATAAAAAACAGAAGTGTTTGTCAATACGAGAGAATTTATACGAGAATAAATTATTGTTTCAACTGAAATCAGATACACGACAGGCATGAAAATGGATGCATCCCCTCAAAAGTCGAAGTGTTGTACTGTACATGCACAAGTAAAATGTAAACTCCACAACAGATGCATACCTGGCTGCTTGTTCAGAGAAACTTCTGTTGGATTGCCTCTGCCTCAGCACATGCAAATCTCCACCAGGACAGTACTCCATAACCAAGCACGAGAATTTATCTGTCGTAAAATGAGCAAATAGTGTAGGGAGAAAAGGATGATCCAACATTTGCATTATCTCTCTCTCCGTTTGAGCCCTAGGCATTTTCTTCCTGCCCACCAAAAAATCATTGTCCATCACTTTCAAAGCAAATAGGCAACTTGTACCAGTTAACTCAGCAAGATATACAGTCCCAATGTCCCCACACCCAAGCTTCTTCAGCAGCTTAAAATGCCTCAAGCCTATGCAACCATGCTGCTTCTGAACACTGCGGATGGCTTCCCACCTCAAGTCTTTTGACATGTGAGGCCTATAGCCACCACGACTAGACCCACTAAGAGTGCTGTCCTCACTAATGCTTGTGCTACTACTATAATCACCAATGCTACTTTTGGAGCTCTGAGAGAATTCTCCCTTTTCTCTTGATCTTGATCTCTCATCAGCTTTCGTCACTGCAGCTTTATTTCTGTTACCACAATGTAAACTGAAACCTGCTTTACTTGAACTTGTCTCTGCAACACTTGAGTTAACTTCAATGCTCATATGAGTACTGCTGGAAGCAGGAGAAGCTTTCGAATTTTCTTTCCTTTCATTCTTGTTCACAGTGCAGTCACGTTTATGGCTGTCCAAATAACTTGTACTAGGACCTGGGTCATTGTTGGCACTTCTATCACATTGAGTGGAACTGGAGGCAGAAGATTGATCCTGCTTTACTTTTTTCTTGATGAAGCTCTTGCTCCGGAAGACTGGTTTGATTAGACGTGGACTACTGCTACCACATTTGCTCACTCTACAAATAGCACTGGAAGTAGACAGAGAAGATCCAGGATGCAACTTGTCTTTTTGCTCCTTTTCTGCCACTGGAGTGTCAACTGGAACCTCAAGTGAGGAGATGGCTACTGATTCCACGTCCTGGACTTCCCCATGGGCAACAGCAATAGATGAAGAATCTGTAGAATTTTGCCTCTGAAGCTCAGCCTTTGACATATCTTTCTCAGATTCTGTTACCAAAGGAACAACCTTATCTAATGAGGGGAATTTGTTTGTCGTTGTCTTTGGTGTCATTGCAGTATCCAAGGGGTTAGACAGGTCTGCAGCTTGGTTCAAGATTTCTGCCTTAGGCATTTGCATGGACTCAGGCATCTTCTCAGAAGAATTTGATTTTATTTTTTCTGGGACAAGCGAGATTTCAACTAAATTCTCTTTGCCTTCATTAAGGGGGAGACCAGATCCATTGGCCTCAGCCACCACAGCCCTGTACAACCGTTTGATAGTTCCCGCTTCTGAGGACCTTGAAGAACTGGAAGGCTTTGATAAACGCTTCATAGCAGCCATTTCTGCGGCCTGAGAGATACATAATCCTCTCAGAGCTTGCTTCAGACTCACAGGCTCAGAAATTCCTATCCCTGAGGCTTGAGATGAACCAACTCTAATAGGCCTTTTCAAAGCACTCTTTCGTAAAGCTTCCAGACCCCTTGTTGAAGTTCTAACATCGATTGCCTCAAAAAGACGGTTGATATCATCCTCTATAGAATACTTATTTCCTGATTTTGGCACACTATGTTTTTTGGCTTTGTTATCTATTTTCAATTCAAAATCTAAGTCTTCAGTTGACTCAACTATTTCACACGTATTAGATATTGTATCCATTTTCGTAAAAATTCAAACACACAGTCAAAGAGACGAAATATGGCTATGCAAATTCAGACTAACCCATTTCCGAAGAAGCATCCCGAAGATAGAGAAACACAGAATACAAAAAGAACGCCAGGTATCCAGCGAAGTTCTCTTCAATCATACCGATTCCAAAATTCGAACGACCCTTTAATATTACTCCACTAATTTCAAAAAGAAGCATTCCAATCCTGCCACATATACTGAATTTCAGATAATTACAAACAATGCAAATAACTACTCTATTAACAAAGGTACCAACTTATTCAATCATAATGCAGTGAACCGCAATACATATACACAAAGCATACATTCATTCCAAAAAAAAATTCTACAAAATTTGAGATCAAACTTTTTTCACTAGTAATTACAGAAAAAATTCAATTACCAAAGTTAACAAAATTATCTAACATATCAAATACAAGTACCATCATGAATCAATGTCATGAAATTTCATTTTCAAAGATGTGTTACTAACCACACTGAAGTCATAAAGGCATTATATAGACAAAACTTCTATCTAACTATCAAACATTTACTTCTTGTGAAAGCATTAAGACATGCGTATATAGCTTTCATCTATAATCTTTGGTTAAGTGACTACCATCTCCAACCAACTTGGACACGCCTTTATCCACTTGATTTATAAATGTAGAGGTCCACAAGAACAAGTAAATTATGCTTTTTCCAATTAAGAACCCATCTTAAAAGTTCCTGCAAATTTATTTATTTATTTATTTATTTTAATTAAGGTTGTGCAAACTAACAAACTTAATAAAATTCCCTGTCTCTGAGCAAAAGATGATATTATATACCATATCCGAATATACACACATAAAAGAATTTGTCCCCACCTGCAGATTTCGCACATAGAACAAGCCAGTCAAAAAGAGCAATTTTCTATAGAAATAACATCCAGATCTTTCTAAACAAATTGTGTTTCTTGATCATTTTATAAATAAATAAATTCAATTTTATCTAAAAGTTATGATCAAACAAAGCAACTTTATTTCACAATTAGATACGCATTTTTAAATACTTATTATTGGATCTAACTTCAAAATATAAATTTAAAAAAAAAAAATATTTAAATTCAAATAAACACGTTTTGAAGTCCACTGATCATCCATGACACAAACACAAGGCACAAGGAACTCTTTTTCCTCCCAAGTAAAATTTAAGAAAAATGAAAATTGAAGAGTAAAAATATTTTTTTTTTAAATTTATAATAATATCAAATTCTCTTTTTTTTTTTTACAAAATAATAACATCAAATTCAACATAAAAATATAAATAAATAAATAAGTAAATAAAACAAGAACCCATTAAACAAAATTAAGCAGAATCACACAAGCTAGTAAGTACCTCAAATCAAAACCAAAGATAAAGACGACCAAACAAATAGAAGAAAAGAAGAAAGGCTTAAAAAGTGAAATTTGGAGCAATAGTGAAAAAACAGCAAGAAAAAAGAAAAGGGTACCTGAAACAGGATCAGAGCCGTTGAATGGAGTTAGAGAGAGCAGATGATAACAAGATTGTGTAGTTTGCAGAAGGAAGAAAAAAGCAAAAGGGTGTGTGATCATGAGGAAGAGAGCTTCATTTTTCTTTTCTTTTTTTAAGTTATTGATTTAATGTTGTTAGGGATTAGGGCACGAGAGAGACGGGTTGAGTAGTGAATGAAGAAAGAGAAAAAAAAAAAAAAAAAGAGAGAGAAATGAAATGCAAATCACGAGAAGTATGAGGTACAGTGGTAATACAAGTAGTAGTAACTAGTGTTTGTTTGTGTTTCTTTTCTCTCTAAAATGGCGGAAAAACTATAATAAGAAGAAACAAACCACCATGAATACCTATCATACATTTTTTTTTTGTCTTCTTCAAACCAAGTACATTCGGTGCCCATCCACGCCTTTCGAGATTTGTTCCTCTACATGCCCACATATACTACACTCTTCTTGCTCAAACGAGATTATAAGCTACATGTGTGAAAACAATTTTAGTAGAAAATACCTCTCCCTGTATGAATATATGAGCATGATAAATTTCCAACTTAGCTATGAACGATTTGCATAAAATTAAATTTTGCTTTTTTTATCTATACATTTATTTAGTTCAAATATATTAATTTGTGTTAGTAATTTTTTCTTTTTATTGTGAAAGTTTATGAAAGTTGATATCCAAGTTAACTAGTATTTGATCTCAATGGTTATCTAATTCATTGAAGTGTTAGGGGTTTGATCCTCCCCAAATGCATTTTAAAGCTTATATATGTAGTTTTCTTCCTTTATTATGAGAATTGTTTCTTAGTTGTTAAAATAGACATCTAAACCCAACTAGTATTTGATTATAAAATGTTCCGACAAACTGTCTTTTATTGTGGAAATTTGTCTCCTATATATTATAATGGATATCTAGACCACACAATTGGTAACTGATCTCCAAAGGTCCTAGAATAGGACATTTATTAAAGTAGATATCTAGGTCCAACTAGTGTTTGATTATAAAAGGTTTTGGTAATCGTCCTGATCTACTCGGTTTTAGCTTTAAAGAAATATATAGAATATAGTAGTTGGAAAGTGTAATTGAATTAATATATTTGGAAATGTTCGGTTTTAAATGTCCATTGTTAGTTTTTCAAAAAAATAAATGAATAAAATAATAGTTGGAAAGTATAAATGAATTAATATATATCTAGATAATAATCTTTTGACTCATTCGCGTTAATTTTTAAAAATATATATAATTAGAAAGTGTAAACGAAGTAGTATAAATATTCAAATCGTGCAACTAATGTTTGATCCCAAAAGTTCTCATTAATCATTTAACTTGTTCAATTCTAACTTAAGAAAAGGAAATGAAAAGTGTAGAGGAATTATACTAAATGAGCTTTAATAAAAAAACATTAATAAATTATTTTAAAATCAAAATTTTAAGTTAGATAAAACCTAACTCTTATAGCCCTTATAAAATTTAAGCTACTATACTAGATTTATATAATTATGTAGGTAGGTGGAATCGATTGGAATTCACTCTTATGTATAAGATTTATTTTTTCACATTTGTTTCCTCACCTCAAATGCTATTACTCCCATCCGCATCTTTTTGCCTGATTACTTGGTTTGTTTTTATTTGAAGTGCACAAACTTTTACTTGGACAAGTGTGGGAGAAATAAATAATAAATTTTATCCATTAATTTATATAGAGATCACATATTAACGGATTTGGATCCAATATTGATCTAATTTTTGTTGATGTTCCTAAGTGGGAGAAGAAAAATAAAAGCTCATTAACTATTTTCATTTTTTGTTAATATTTATATTAAAAACTTTTCTTTATAATTCCTATCATGACCCAAAAAAAGGAAAAATTGATGGTGTTAAAATGGGACCAAGATATTGTTTTAAAATTTGGACGACAGAAAAAGTTTTGATTATTTCAATGAGGTTGTCTATTTTGTATGCTTGTATTTCTCATTTTGGGACATTTCACGTCTTCAATTGATACGATGTATCACTGTACTCGCATCTTTTCGTTATTTGTTCAAATTAATTTATTTAAATGTTAACAGAAATACATATTCTAACTTCTATCAATCCATTCCTTTCCTCGATCGGAATTAATAGAGAAGTATCTAACTTCTCAAACTTTTTATCTAATTTCATACCCTAAATAATATAACATATTAATATTTTAATATATTATAAATTATAAAATAATATGATATTTAATATAATATTAACAACTCACATACTATATTATTTAAACATGAATTTTGATAACAAATTTGAAAAGTCTAGGAACATTTACGAAAACAAATTGTCATTTAAACCACATTTGAAAACAAATTTTAACAGCTTTTATAAAGTAGACAATTCCTATTCATATTCGAGATATAAAATCAAGACTCATCATATATATTTATAATAAATCATTAATTAAACATAAATGCATATTGATTAAATCAAAATAAATAAAAGTAAGCGAATCTAACGATGGATGCTTAAGATATTGAAATTGTTATATCACGGTGTATCAGGGAGAAAATGAATATATATATATATATATACACATATATATAATTAATTTTCTTTAGTCTATACCAACAATCGACAGTGATTAGTACTTGTGATGGTCATGTCATGTGTTTAACCTATAAGATTGAACAGTAAACTGAGATATAATTAATTGAGTTAATAAATAAAACGACAGAAGAGACATGACAAGGCAATATCATCAATGGAAAAGCATTGTATACCAACAAAAGGCAAAAGATAAAGTGTTTGTTAGCTGAAAATATGTGAAAGCTTTAAATGTATTTGATGAAATTAAATGACAACAAACTATATAATTACAAAACCAAACCTGAACAAAAACTAGGGTGTTTTCCTTCTAAGATCGGATACCTTTACTTTTCACATCGTTTGGTCTACCTGCTGGTCCCACCACCAAATATGTCTGTCAAAATTAATAAAAATAATGGAAGAAAAATAAACACAGCTAGTCTTCGAGCTCGAAGCCATCGCCACCAAAATCTTTTTTAGCTTCTTCACTGGTTGAAAAAGAACAGGAGTCTGCCACGTGATGGCCCGTCTTTTTGCTGCCCAATTCCACGAGTCTTGACTCATTAGATGTGATAGGTTCAAGTGTTGTTTTGCGAGCATATTTTTGTTTCCCATAATTAATCTATGATGTTTTAATTTGATCTATAATGTTATTCCCTTTTTGAGAAACAAAGACTACGGACAAAAATGTTATTGGAAATATATATATGTATATATTTGATTATAGGAGGAAAAGTTATTAATGCGGCAATGCCTTTGTTTCTCTATTTTTGTTGGAACAAATTATTGAAAATCATAACTAATTATATTAAGATCAAATGATCTCTTGCGAGAAAAATTAATAGGTGTTCATTTAGATTTGAACCAAATACAAGCACATTTAAGTGCACAACAAATATAGATACAATCACTATGAAATTTACTAAAACTTGTTATATGTTCCGCAATTTTTAAATAAGTTTTAATTTGTAAAAGAAAATGCTTAAGAATGATATTTGAGTATTTTAATAATGTGTTAGAAATGTATCAAAAATAACGGAAGTTTTACTTCATAAATTAATATGCTTCATAACTATATATTTATATATCATGAAAGTTATTTATTTATATATAAATTATCAAACAAAGAAATTGATGCATTTATATAATTTATTGTAAAAAGATTAAGTTTTATTAATTATTAATTATATGTAAATCTATCCTATTTTTTGAAGCCTATAAAACGATTAAAAGAGCACACTCCTTACTTTGTAGATCATCCCTCAAGTATTTAAATATCCTCCACTGAAGTTTTCTGTTCGTTTATTTGTTCAACGTGGACATTTTGAGAAGAGATTAGGTAGTTTTACCGCTTTAGACTATCTTAAGAAGTAACTACGTGTTTTCACAACGAGGATGAGCATATATTATTTTAATCGTATTTAAAATATAAGTAAATTTATTATATATATACTAATTTCAACATAATAATCGCAAAGTAATGATTGGTAAATTAAATCAGGTTGTGTTATATAATCATGACTTAATCTCACTGTGCTGTAATTTTAGAACTGTACCCCTGGGTAGAGAGGATGTTCCTTAAGAACAAAAAAAAAAAATGTAGAGAGGATGTTAAAACTTAAAAAGTGTACCGGATGAAAGAGTCTTTAGCCAAACAAGGTATCATGAAATGTTTGACTTAGAAAATGGAACAAGGAGGGGGTGTTTTCCACGCTTGTTTATCCATCCACCAATTTGCCATTTGCCCAAGTGTTCCAAGCATATTTCCCAACCAGATTCCCATCTAATTACACAACTTGCAATTTGGTGGATGGTAGCTTGAGCAAAAACAAAATGCTTATATGATAATTTGCCATATACAACTTATTCCCATCTAATTACAACTTGCAATGTCTAATTACTATGACTTATATGATAGTTTGTCATATTTATAGGTTAGAGTGTACACCAGCTCTTAGTAAGAGTGGTTGAACATTTGTATTGATCGTATAAAAGTAAAAGAATATTTTTATTTTTTATTTTTAAAAAGAAAACATACATACATACCACAAAAAAATGTTTATAATGAGAATGTTTGGTAGAATTTTCATACAAGATTAAAGTTCTTATTTTCAAAATCTCATTACCTAATTTTGGTTATAACAATTAACATGTGCTTTAATACATTCAGTAATTGTGACATATTATTTATTTCCCATGTACTTAATGTTCATTAATTATTTGCTTATTAAACTTGCTAAAGAGTGCTTATTTTTTGGATGTAGATATTATCACCCATAAATATGATTTATACACCCACGTTTTTATCGAAATTTTTTAGTACAAAACTATCCCTCAACAAAATTACCACTATGGACCAAATAAAACAATCACAAAACAAAACCACCGTCCAAACTCCAAGCGTTCAACACGACCACAGCCCTAATGCATTGGATTTTTAAAAGACCAACTCAGAATTCAAGCTGTCACATCCTGAAAACAAGAATCATCACAAAATAAACAAATTTCTTTTCCAAAACAATCATCCGATAATGTCTGCTGCTCTTCCAAGTCCTCAATTTGTTGATCAACACATCATGTTCCAGATGCCTTCCGTCTTCACCAATGTTACAAACAACTTCTCTTACCAAATGCAACTATTCTTCAACCTTCTTGTAATCTCGTTGATGCTGGTTTGTAATCTTATTGATGCTGGTTCGACTGTATTCGTTTTAGCTTTTTTTTTTTTTTTTTTTTTTGAATACTGTATTTGTTTTAGTATTAGATGCAGCTTTGTGATTTGATTAGTCCTGGCTAATACTAGGGCTTTTTCTTTTTTTTTTTCCCTTTTTATCTTTATTTTCTTGAGAACTCAATAAACTAATTATAGATTAGTATAATTAATATTGAATAACAATTTAGAACTGGAAGCAAAATTATATATCGAGAGGAATTTATTTAACAAACATATTATCAAACATTTGGTGAGCAAAATCAAATTCATATGAATCTTCATTTATAGTACTCTAATGAGGTTACTTTTGATATTTATTGGGCGCTTATAATTGATTTAATATATGTAAAATATATTAATGGGTTTACTTATCAAATTGGGTGTACAAATTGCTTTTGTGGGTGGCAATATCAGCATCCTTATTTTCTTGCTAAGTAAAACCACTGAACTTGGTCCATATCCAACCTCTCTGAGCTTTCTAAAATGGTTTCAACTTCCTCAAATGCGGGTATAATTTACAATTAGCCCTATTCACTCGCCCTTCCCTCTCTTGTAATGCTTTTAGATCTTACAAACATAAAAACTAAAAAGTATGCTATCTATTTGGTTATTTACTGGTTGGATAAGATTATCCATCAATAACAACCTTTATAAATTGATGGGTACTCTTATCCGATTAGTAAGATACCCAAATCCTTATATTTATTATGAGGATTATTATTTTATTGATTTGGTTATATTATAATGGATTTGGTCAATATAGTTTTTTCGACAACAACTTTTGTAAGAGAAATTTCTGAAAAATTGTAAGAAATTTCAAAAGTCTATAACAAAATTTATATGAAATATTAACAAATTTGTTAGAAGTATGAAGCATCTTTGGCCAATCCATCTATAATTTCTACGTACTAAAAAGAATATCATAACAATAAATCATTAGAAGTCAGAAGAATAGTCAAGTTTGTGGTTTGCTCGGAGAAAGTTTGGCTTCTAATCCCCTCATGATCAGAGGTCCTACATGACCAAAAACTATAGTTTCTTATTTCTCAAATATAATATTATGTTAATCTAAAAGTCAAAAACCATAGTCTTCTTATTTCCAAAAATAGTAGAGTTAAATGGGGAATTTAGTTTCAAACTTAAACTCATTAAGGGCTCATTTACCAATTGGTAAGGAAGATCAAATGGAATTAACTTTCATGAGAAAGAGAACTTGATTCCTTGAAAAGAAGGAGAAAATTAAGTTTGATTCTAAAGGAACTTAAATTAATTCATAATTTTTGTGTGTAGTCCACCTAATTTGATTATTAGTAATTATGGTAAACAGTAGAATCGCAAAATTGTAATTAAGTTTCCTTTCCAATAATTAACTAATAAACGAGTCCTAAGTGAATTTAGGGGTGTTTAGATTATATATATATTATATACAATATAAAGTCAACCAAGCTAAACAGTAAAAACAGTATGGGGGAAAGAATAAGATGCCTATATATGGTACCCCGTCCTTGTCATAAAAAAAATATTTTATCCTCAAATCTTGATATGAAATCACACATTTGTTTAAAACAGAAACAACTTTCACTTTATGAGTTAAATCTTTTTTAAACACGAAATTAACGATACAAAAGCGAAAAGACTACATGCATGTGAACAAAAAAAAACAAAAAAAGGGTTCAAGGAACACGAGAAAATGGCCATATAAAAATTGTCTAAGATCCCGCCACTTGTGTTGCTTGACAAATAAATTGAAGTTGAAGTCATGATTGATACCTTAACAAGAAAGTGACTTTGGATTTTTTCTATTTCTTTTTTATTTTCCTTTGTAATAATGATAACATATAACAAAATAAAATCTAGAGAGTGGGGAGAGTCGCTTTATGGGCTAAATAGAATGTCTCAAGTGCTACATTTTGGTGCTTTTACTTGTTAGGTGACGAGTCCTTGTTGTTTTAACCCATCTACTTCATCATGGAGCTTTGACGATTCCAGCTGCATTAGTTATGGGGTTTGAATGACCGCCTCCTTTTTTCAAGGGAAAAATCCTTCCCACTTTTTTGGTCCTTCTAGCATTTACCGAGGTAATTGTTACAGTACTCAAAGCTAAAAGTTGATTATCAGTCTTACGGTACATTTTCAAAATCGTAACTCTTAACGTATATATGATAATGGTACACCATCTCTTAATATGAGTGATTGGATAGTTTTTCTTAATCTTAAAAATGTTAAAAGTTCAAATTTATCTTGTCCTAAAATACAATATGTTTATAATTTTTTCTAAATTTAATCATTCTCTCCCATCATATATATATGTATATATGATAATCGGATAACCTCATTCATAATACAAAAATTCATGGTTGTAATGTAACTCTGACTTGACTTGGTTTACTAATTAGAACCACTTACCCTAATAAATGATTTAAGATAAAAATGTAAAGTAACAACAATTGATGCTTCACTTTCTAATTGTATTAAGTAAGATGAAACAAAGGACAAAATACAGGTTATACTTCCTAATTGTATTAAGTAAGATGAAACAAAGGACAAAATACAGGTTAGGTTATAACTTAATACACATTAAATAACTTCATAAATGGGTCAAGTTAGGTGTCTGTGTCACAGCAAGTGAAGGACAAAAAATAGACCATCAAGGGTAGATATCTGGAGTCAGAATCCTGTTCCTGTTTCTAGTAATGCCTCAACTTTGTGGGATATGATTGTACAAAGTTCAGGTTTTTTGCTTTTATTTTTTTTTTATGGAACTTGTATTATGATGGTCCTTTCATTTCATGAATCACCATCTAGCATAGGAAAGAAAAAAAGTATCAAACACAATATAATCATTCTAGCTGTTGATAAAGCATGCTTACTGTAATTTAAAACTTCTTTTTGGTTGTCTAGAAATCATAGATATTACAAATAATTGACTACAAACATTCAAATTTATGTTCTTCATTTGCTAATGGAATCTAGTCTTTGTAATTTCATTAGTGAATGACTTAAAATGTTAATGTGTAATGATTGTGACCTGAGGTGTAAAACAGGTCATCATATAATTAGACTGATTTAAATGATATTAAATGTTACGCTTCCAAGTCAGCCCAAAATTAAAAAGTTGAGCCCATAAATAGGCCCACTATAATCAACGGATGAATCCATACTTCATAGAGTAGGTTAGACCAAAAAAAGGCAACAGAATTTAAAAAAGCATTGAATTATATCAATATAAATTTTCTGTGTTTTTTTTTTCTTTTGGATTATTGTAATTAATACAAAGTTTGATAATGAGATTACACTTAAACCTACAATGTTTTTGGTGCCGCATGAGGGGTATATAAGTTTCAACTTAGCATTCTCTAAGTTGACATTCATTTATTTATATTTTTCAACTATTGAATTGAAACTTGGATATCAGACTTCTACCAAGACCAATTAAAATAAAATTTCAAAGTATAACTTGGATCTCTATTATTAAAAGTTGGAGAGAACTATCAAAATAAATAGATTGGGTACAGAAGAAATAGATTTACAATCAGATCACTTCAATTTTCTTAACTTGGATACAATATTGAAATTAGAAAGTTAAGTTGATATAATATAAGCAGTTATAATTCTACTAACAAAGATAATACACAAAACAAGTTTGAGCTAACAAAAGTATTAAGATCCATCTTTTAGATCAGATCCATTTTACTTGATGGGTTTTATGAAAGCTGAAACGATAGAAAAAAAAAAAAAAAATCTCAGCCCACCAGATTGACATTTTTGTACGGTGACCTATCTGGCATTTTGTTGCAGTACTAGTCTCCAAATGTGATGCGTACACTAAAGTTACTGGTTGCGTATTGTGGGTCATATCCGTGACATATGAAACAAACAAAAGATAAGGTAAGAAGAAAATGGTTTTGTCCGTAGTTCATGTGTTCACTGGTGTGGACAACTATATAGGGTAGCAGACAAACCAGCACAGGCCAATTCCGAGACCAAACATGAAGAATGACATGCAAGTGTCTACGTATTTTGACACAGACTAATGCTGCTCTCTAATCCACTACTGGCAGGGCTGTCCTTTCGTAGTATTTATGAACCCAGTTGATAGGCCTTAGTGACTTTTCAAATGGAGTTATCATCGGCGGTGAATTTGGTGGCTCACTATGGGAGTGGTAGTTGTTACTTTCTGGTTATTTATTTCTTGATAATAATAGAATTTTCAATAGGTCTACCCGTGTGCGATTGGATCTTCATATTATATAATATATTATTATTATATTGAACATACATCTTTACATTTATTGAAACATGTTTTCTTATAATTTTTGAAGATAACATTAAATAGTATAAAAATTTATCGAAATATATTGAGATCATTACTTATGCAATTTAAATATCTATTTTCATGAGATAAAACCTTTCACAAGGAAGAATAAAAACTATTCACATAAATTTATAAAATAATTTTAGTGAAAATTAAACTCAAAACTACTTTATTAAGAAGTGGCCTGCCAACATTTTCGCTTCCTGAAACTTCCCAATACCTATTCACATTTATTTCAAGCCTAATTCACTCTTTTTTGGCCTTTCTTCTTTAATTTTCATTTTCCCACTAAGTTTGTTTGTATTTTTCTAAATTAACAACACACAAGATAACAATTTAAAAACATGTAATTTTGGTAAAAATAAATAAATGAAGGATTTGAGTGAATATTATGATGAACGAAGTAGAAGAGGAGCGATAACAATGTGTAGATATGAACATAAACGGCGGCCCACCATTTCACAAAAATTTCGCACAGTCCACATGGCCCATACCCGGCCCAACACATTCCCTTCAAAAATCAAATAAACACTACTTCACAGACCACAACTCTCTCTCTGTCTCTCTCGTCTCTAACAATGGAGCCATGGCTCGACGACTTAGCCGACGATCTCCAAAGCGTAAGCTTCACCTCCACCACCACCACCACCACTACAATCAACCGCAGCACCAGCTCCGGCTCCTCCGACGCCGCAGCACTCACTCCTGCTCCCTCCGCTCACGGCTCCTTCTCCTCCACCTCCAAGTCCAAATCCACTCACTCTATCTCCCTCTCCGACCTCCGCTTTTCCCTCCGCCTCGGCTCCGGCGATATCGGTTCCGTCTACTTAGCCGAGCTGAAGAGCAGCGGCAGCAACAACATCGACAATAACAGCCTCTTCGCTGCCAAAGTGATGGACAAGAAAGAGCTGGCGTCGAGGAGCAAAGAAGGCAGGGCCCGGACCGAGAGAGAAATCTTGCAACTCTTAGACCACCCGTTTTTGCCGACGCTTTACGCCAGCCTGGACTCGCAGAAGTGGCTCTGTCTGTTGACGGAGTTCTGTCCCGGAGGTGACCTCCACGTCCTCCGCCAACGTCAGCCCAACAAACGATTCGACGAAACCGCCGTCAGGTACGCATCCACTCACATTCTTCCTTTTCTTTCTTTATTTGCATTTAAATCTCAACTTGTATCATATCATCATCGATGGTTTTTTTTGTAGATAATTTCGATTTGAGTTTTTTTTAAAAATAAAATTACTAAAATGGGGATATAGAAAGAGAAAGAGAGAGAGAGAGAGAGAGAGGCATTGAGTGATGAACGGTGATGGATCGGGCGTGGTGGGGCTCATGAATCAGAGGGCTGGGAGTGTCAGGTGTGGCCCCCACCAGTTGGTCACTGTCTGATTAGGTAATCACGGTTTTCACGGTGTCCTGAACGTACACCAGTTCGTTTAGTTTCGTTTCGTTGCGCTAGATTGGGGTGCTTTGTCTAGAGACTGGAAAGACGATTGTCGGATGCGAGCGACCTCATTCAACCTCGTTAGTTTATTGGTTGGCGTTCATGATTCGTTTGACTTTTTTTTCTGGCCAATAGAACATCCACACCTGTCACCGCCATCTCTTAAATGCTAAATTAAATCCAAGCCAACACCTGTTAGGCCTTTCACTATATGAGCAATTAATTTGCTTGTTATTTACACAGCAACTTTGATAGCATACTAATCTCTTGTTCCAATTAAGTGAAATTTGATATTTGGTCAGGTCCTACGTTTATATAATACTTGATTTATGTTTTGATGGATTTTTAGTTCAACCCTTAAAAAAAAAAAATTGCTTACAACTATTTATGATTATGGGATTGTTGGTGAATGGTGATTAGATTTTAATTTATAGTCTAAGGTTAGTAAACCTTAGCGGATTAATTCTGTTTGTGGGGTTGGAAGATAATGTAATATGTCAACAATTATTGTTGATAGACCGACCCTGTTAAATGTTCTAAGATAATGTAATATGTCAACAATTATTGTTGATAGACCGACCCTGTTAAATGTTCTATTCAATTATGGGTTGTTGAAACTTGAACGCATTCCCACGAGGCATTAAAAGGATGCTTCAAATTTTATGAAAAAACAAAATAAATTTATTTGGGGGGAGAGTTGGGGGTGGGGGGTCATTCTCATAATGAGGAAATGATTGATACTAGTTCAGGTTTTTAAGTGCACTAATGTCATGAAATATGATTTGCTCACGATAGTATAAATATTAGAAAGCATATGGTAGAATTTGAAAAACTAAAACAATAGTATGTAGTATTATAACAATTTTAATGTTTATATCAACAAAATTATAGTAACGAATAAATTTATAAAAAGATGGTTTTGGCGAATTTTAGGTCCATATTTTTATATTATTTACATGAGAAAGTGATTTTATTCCAACTATAGTGAACCGAAACTATAAATGCAGATATTTTAGGTGTCCACATATTTTGCCGGATTTATGGGAATCTTTTAGAGTTTCTAGTTTATGTAATTTGGCTCACCAAGGTGGTCCCCTGTTTCTGCCGGTTGCTTCTCCTAGGCCCCCTTTTATATATTTGAAAGTACCCAACTATTATGTGTATTAAAATCAAAATTTCGCCCAAGGAATACAAACTCTACTTTTACCCATGAAGGTTTATAAGTCCATGTTTTCTCCTCCCAAAGCTTATTATTTTAGGAGGGAAGTGGATCATAGTCCGAGTTGACATATTGCTTTGTTATTGTGAATCTTTCATGAGAGACATCTACACATGCACGCAAATAAACTAAACAAGAAAACTTGATCATGTGTATCCCATGTGTTTGACCATACTTGATGATTATTTTATACCATATAAGTTTAGTAAATCGGTTGACTATTAAAACTATCATTACGATTTTACTATTTTAACTGAATTTACATATTTCATTTACTATTTTATTGATTTGGTAAGGTTGCTTATCAATAATAACCCTTACATTGGTTATAAAAATGGTTATTGAATAATGAGTATGACTATCTTACTGGTTGGGTAAGGTTACCCATCAATAACAACTTTTGGATTGGTTATAAGGGTGGTTATTAAAAAATATCTAAGAATTATTAAAGATAGATAATCACCTTACCTAACCAGTAAAGTAGTCAAATCCATGAAGAACATTCAAAAGTTGTTATTGATCGGTAATATTATTCAACAAGTAAGCTAGCTAAACTCTTCCATATCATTATACATTGTATACGTTTTTTAGAACTTGTATTTGATTATCTCGAAAGAAATAATAGTTAAATAGTCAATTCTAATTTTCTCAAAGCTGTAGTGGTCAGATATATAATATAGTATATATTAATATGAACGTAATCATTTTTAGACCTAATTGTGGGGCATAAGATGATAGGGGGACAGACAGAAGATAGAACAATGCAAGATATGCTTCTCTATATGGACACAAGTGAAGAAACTTTATTCGCTTAAACTACTTCCTCCGAAGAATTTTTCTTCTGATACATCTATTTCATATATTATACCATGGAAGATATTAAGGGGTGCATGAAATCTTAAGAGTAGCTTACCGAGGAGACACGTAGGTCCCTTGTAGCATGCATTATGTGGTTACAACTAGAAGCGAAATAATTTATTTTCTCAAGTATTTTTTAATGATATGAAAAAGTCGTAAATTCAGGCTTCCTGTTTTCAATAACGAAATAGCAGCACAACACTGATGATGAGTGATGAAATTAGTAGGTCCACGTATTGATGACCTTAATCATCAATTGAAGAATCTTCTAATATTCAACTATTTTGGTTTTACTATGGTCTAGTTATGCAACTGGTTCGCATGTAAGATTTTAATACTAAAATTTGTATCGTATTTAAATGTTAAATTTTAGCCTCAAAATATTTATGGCAATGTAAGAAAACACTAATTACTTCTATTGTGGATATATAGACACACGCATACGCTATTATACACTATTGTCTCTGCTAATTGTTTTTTTGTCTGTGTCTCCAGGTTCTACGCATCAGAAGTGGTAGTAGCACTAGAGTACCTGCACATGTTGGGGATTGTCTATCGTGATCTGAAGCCTGAGAATGTCCTTGTTCGATCAGACGGTCACATAATGCTGACGGATTTTGACCTCTCGTTAAAATGCGATGATTCTACATCAAAGGCTCAGATCATATCTGATCAAAACCCGCAAACTCCCGCTAAAAAGAGTGAATACCCAGCAGATCATCCTCCTTTTACATCCACTTCTTGCATTATCCCAAACTGTATAGTCCCTGCTGTTTCATGCTTCCACCCAAAACGCAAACGCAAAAAGAATACGGGCCCCCATGGTGGGCCTGAATTTGTAGCCGAGCCCATGGATGTTCGGTCTATGTCATTCGTAGGGACCCACGAGTATTTGGCGCCGGAGATAGTGTCCGGTGAGGGACATGGGAGTCCTGTGGATTGGTGGACGCTAGGGATATTTATTTTTGAACTATTTTATGGGGTGACCCCTTTTAGGGGTATGGACCATGAGCTAACCCTTGCTAATATAGTGGCCCGAGCCCTTGAATTCCCCAAGGAACCAACCGTGCCAGCCACGGCCAAAGACCTCATTTCACTACTATTGGTTAAAGATCCTGCAAGGCGACTAGGGTCCACAATGGGTGCATCAGCCATCAAGCACCATCCATTTTTCCAAGGGGTAAATTGGGCATTGTTGAGATGTACGCCCCCGCCGTTTGTTCCCCCTCCTTTCAGTCGAGAAGCTGTGTCAGATGAAAGTTGTCCTGAGACTCCAGTTGAATATTATTAACTAAAATAAAACAGCCGAAAAAAAAATTTGTTAATAAGGAATATCTCACATTCTCACTATATTCATATACCTTTACTGACTTGATTTTCCTTGAAATTATTCAAATACAGCTGGTATCTGGCATGTCCTCGTCACATTTACAGCCACTGTATATGAGATAGATCTGCAAACTTTACCTTTTGCATTACAATGTGTATTTCGTGACAAAAGGAAACACTATTTTAGGAAGCTTTTACCTTGCATTGGATGCACGTGGTGTGATTTCAACGAGGTGATGCACGTTGCACGACAAGCTTTTACCAAACTAATTAAAGATAGGTATCGAAAGCCTCATCTCAACCAAAGTAGCGTGGAACTGTTGGCCACAGATCGTTAGAGCTTGCACCTCCAGAATCATATTCCAGCCGACCTGTAGAATCCCATTCCAACTGATCTCAATTGCTATGTACTTATAATATGTACTTATAATATATATATATTTTAAAAAAAAACAATAACAACGTAGGTTCAAAATTTATAAGTGGTTCGTTCGCATGAAAATGACTCAAAAAGATTTAGGATGCTTCCAATATAGGTAATTATTTTTACGGAAATATATGAAGCTCAAATTGGGGCATCGGGAGGGGTGTGTGAATTGGGTGACGAGACGGCGGTGGTGCCGCGTGATGGGCTGGTCGGAGCATGGGCTTGGCATGAGAGAGATGCCCACCATGTGGATTGTTGGGCACCTGGGGAATATGTGGGGCTGCCCGATTGCCAATATTACCTTTTCTTTTTTTGGATGCACACATGTTGTTTGTATTAATTCAGCTATGATGCATGATTGAATCGTAAAAGTGTATTAATTCCCTTTCACACTATTAAGTGTGTGTTAAAATGTTATTTTCTGTTTTTTGTCATGCAGTTTGGACTTTGGAATTCCAACTGTTTCATTATTAGTGTTTGATTAAAGTGGCTTTCAATTGCTTCATCATTAGTGTTGAATAAATTAAACCAAGTTTCCTGTTTTTTTTTTATGTACTGTTATCAAGTTATTTGATAGATTTGTCTTGTGAGATTAGACTACTACTGATTAGATATATCATTTAGTATTTGATTTTGATTAGATTAGTTTTCCCTATATTATTTAAGTTTAACTTAAGGATAGTCAGAATTAGATTTTCATATTCTATTTATTCTTCAAAATTATCTGTGTGGGTGTCTTTGTGTTAGCGTGACTTTCACATTAAATCTTTGGCTATGTTTCACTCCTAACAAATAATATTAGTAAGCTTAAAGTGAGATTAGAATGGGTGTGGCGAAAAAAGAGAGCATGTACGAAAAAAAAAAAAAAATCAACGAAATCAACAGTTAGATTCAGTTAGAATCGGATAGCTAGAATTAGATCTAAATGTGCTGGATTTGCACTAGGAAAAGTTCAAAGAAAGGTTGGCACTATAAGAAAAAAGGGCTCCATGAAAGAATACAACTAAGTCTCATTATAAACTATAGTGGTATCAAGTTATTATGCAACCAAGTCTAACTCTAATTATTTATATAAAGTGTATATATTCAATAATTGGTTTAATTAAAATAAAAATAAATGTCATTAAGACATTGCCAACTTATTATTAATATTTAAAATGATTTCCAATTTATTCACATTAAGAAATGGAAAATAAGAGGAAAAGTTAAGTAAGGACGTGTTAAAGTCATTGCAAAAAGATGAATTTGATACGATGACATTTTATTTCAACTTTTTTTTTTTTAATTTTTAAATTCTTCTATTCCAAATTTTATTCATAGATACTTAAATGTGGTTATATGTTTTATTATTTTCTTGTTTTCGGAAACTTGATTCCCTTTATACAAAGGGGTATTACGTATTTTGCTTTCAAAATTTTAAATTTCGAGTGAAGGGAATGGGGTGTGGAGAGTAAGCAAATGGATGTGGACAGCAGAGAGTGGTTTACATAGTGAATTGATGTAGCCGATTAGGCAACTACATGAGGACCAGGGCCCGTAAAGCCCAATATCAATTTCTCCATTTGTGTGAGCCAACCGAAGATTCAAGTGACATACTTCTCCGCTTTCCCTCGACTCTCTGCAAGTGACTGCAACTACTCCAAGTGGTAAGAGTCTCCTTTCAGTTTCGAGCCTCAAGAGTTGTCAAAACGCCGCTCGCCCTCTTCGCTTCACATCTGTTAGATATCACCAACAATGGAGGAGCCTCAAAACGGCAACGCCAACTCTGTTGCAGCTGGTGAGGAGGACGAGGCAGAGGCCATGGTCGGCCCAGCACCTGCTGCTCCTCGGGCCAGGGCTAAGCGTCCTCTCCAGTTCGAGCAGGCGTATCTCGATTCCCTTCCCTCTGCTAACATGTGCCGCTTTCTACATCTTTCTTAATATTCCAGGGTTTAGGGTTTAATTTGAATGTCCTTTTATCGCTCTTAATGATTTTTTAATTTTGGTTCATGTAATTTGTTAAATATGTGTATTTCAATGCATATCATGCACTAATTTTATTATCGGATATCATGGTTTTACAGGTATGAGAAAAGTTATATGCATCGTGATGTGGTTACACATGTTGCTGTGTCAGCTGCGGAATTTTTTATAACCGGAAGCGTCGATGGTAAAATCAGTATCATGTTACTTCTTTAGTATCTTTATGTATTTCCTCATTGTTATGTTGATCTGAAAATTTGAGACTTCCACGCATTGTGACAAGCCGATCATTTTTAGTGAATACTGATTTTGGAATTGATGCTGACATCTAGTTTGTAGGAAGCATACATAACTAATTGATTTGGAAATACGATGGCTTTGCTATAATGGGAAATGAAAATGAGAAAGTGGATAAATACTTAGCATCACTATAGAATTTGTAGGAACAAACTGACTCACTACAATCTCAAGAATCTTTTGTTAGAGAGGACAAACCACACAGCCCTTGTGATGGTATCACATTACAACCGCATTCATTGAAGAATGAAATATGTAGTCTCGAACCTTCTAGAATGAATCTTGCTGTACTTGCAGAGCATGAGATTTTGTTCATTGGCCTGCATATAGTTTTAGTTGTATAGAAAGACCTAAATTGCTGAGCTATGTTGGTTTGTTTTTACCATGTGAAGTTAAAAAAGTTAGTCATACACTATTACAGTGTTTACAGTGATATTTTATTTTTTAAGTAGATTTTGCCATTTCAGATGATGAGCTAGCATTTAAGCAAATATTGTCTGTTAGACCCTTAAATTCAAAGGAATGTATTTAGTTGAATTTAATAGTATGGAGATGCACTAGAACCTCTTTGTATGACAAGCGGGGTTATTATGCTGCCGCTAATTAGTATTCTTCAATAAACATTCTAAGCTGCTATTTTTGGATCATATTGATGCTTGCCTATGATGGTAGTATGTTTGTGGCAGCTATATTTTAGTTGTTTTCTCTTAATTACGTCTGTTATACGATGAAATGTTATATTTTCTTATTGATTTACCTTAATTTTTTATTTTTTAATTTAAATTTTCTAAAACCAGGCCATTTAAAATTTTGGAAGAAAAAGGCTGTTGGCATTGAGTTTGCCAAGCATTTCAGATCCCACCTTGGTCCAATTGAAGGCCTAGCGGTGAGCTCTTCCATCTTGTGTATAAATGTGTGTTTTTGTAGTATGCATAGGATTTAATTGCGATATGCTTATGTTATATTTATATTAGTGTATGTCTATCATCAGATTAATATCTATTATTGTTTGATTATTGGTTGGGCTCATAGAAGTTACAAATTAGACTAAACAATATAAATGTATTTTTTATCTTTCATTGTCAGGCAATATGTACTTATCTAGAGCTGTTATGCATATAATGCTATTAGACCAAGAACACAGTCAAATTTGGAGGTTCTTTTTCTTAAATAAAATAAAAATTAATAAACCTTTATTATTTTTATAATTTTTCAAAATTAGATACATAACAAGTGAAGGGAAAAAAAAAAAAAAACACCACCCACAAACATGAGTTATATTGAAACTCATCGTATAAATGGGTTTCACAATGGTGGGTTATGTGTTAGATCAAGGGATTAGTTATAACCAATCCCTTGTTTGCACCAAACTCCAATTTGAGAAGAAATCTGGTGTTTAAATCCAATCCCCTCTTATATATGGTGCTCCAAATGCGCCCTTTTTAGTTAAGAGAGCACGTTGTGTGATGCTCATGTTTTTTTGCATTGATTATTTATCCTGTTCTCTTTTGTCATCGCTTTCTTATTATTTTGTTTTCAAAAAATATATGTATGTCTATTTTTCTTGCTACTGCAGTTGTCAACCATGACTTATTTCAGCTATGCAGGTTAGCGTTGATGGATTGCTTTGCTGTACAATTTCAAGCGATCGATCTGTGAAGATATATGATGTTGTTAACTATGACATGATGCTCATGATCCGCCTACCATTTATTCCCGGTGCTGCTGAATGGGTCTATAAACAAGGGGATGTCAAAGCTAGGCTTGCCATTAGTGATAGGAATTCCTCATTTGTGCATATCTATGATGCACGAGCTGATTCAAATGAACCCATCATCTCTAAAGAGGTATCTTACCCACTCATGAAGTTGCAAAATTATTACAGTTTGTTGATTTTTCTGTTTTCCTTTTGGACTAGCCATGGTAACATTTTTAAAACATCCATGACTTTCATTTTTCAGATTCATTTGGAGCCGGTAAAAGTTATGAGGTACAATGCTGTATTTGATTCAGTGATATCTTCTGATGAAAAGGGCATCATCGAGTACTGGAGTCCTGCTACTCTTCAGTTCCCCGAGAATGAGTATGTGCCTGTGTACAGTTTATATAAACATTACTAAAATTTATATTGTAAAAGAAACCTATGAAAGCTTAACAAACGTTTATGGGGGGATTTTTCAGATTTGAATATTTGAATAGATTTCCAGTAATTCTTTTGTTTAGCTTGGTCTAAATTGCAATTTGGTGTTTAGGTGGTGTTACACTTTTATTGCTGCCAACAATTATATAAAAGTTACAGTCTCTGAGATAACTTTAGAACAAAGAAGTTAATGAGTTATAAGCTAATGCTCAGCAATCAGCACGTAATTTCTCTGTGCTTATAAAATCACCCTATAGTAGAAGGTACACTTGAGCCATTGGATCATGGAACACAACTGCTATATAAAGCATGGGAGCAGAAAAGAATAACATTGATGCCAGGAGGGTAGAAACAAGCTTCTCATCTTTAGCATTCAGTCAGTTGCTTACAATGTTCTGACATTGAAATTATTTCTATGTTTTGGCTATCAAATAATCGCTAACAGCCAATAATAAGAATGAAAGAATTTGTAAAATGATTACATGCAAAGAAAACTAAATTTTTGGTGGCCAATAACTATGAGAATTTTAATATGTTAATAACTGTGAAAAACCTTGAATGGAAGAACAATCCAAATGTTGTTTACAAAACTAAAAGAGTTCTGAGCTGTATTAGTCATTTAAATATAGTCTACTTAGCTGCATTCATGTGTTCATCGGTCCAAAGCATAGTATATTGGGTAATTTGGGGGTTTAAATTACTAATTGCATGTTTTCTTGCAAGTGTGTTGTCCTTGGGGATGACATTACTGGCACAACTGGTATCTTAGTTCATTTGAGTTCGAAACAAATGTTTTAATTGTCTTCCTTTTTACGGATGCATTGCTTAGAACAGCTGACGTGTGAGTCATCATGTTGTATAACTGTCATTTATCTTGAACTTTCCTCCAGTAATCAGTAACCCAGTCATTTCAACAGTTTTCATAACAAAAGTCCAGTATGTATCAGGACTATAATTACAACTTGCATTTGTTAAATTTTAATATTTGTAATGTCAACCCTGTCATATGTGAGTCTAGGTTGACATTGATTGGCCACTCTTCTTTTTTCTGTTATTATGGTTTCCAGTTGCTATTCGACAGAGCCTAAGATTTAGCTATTGATGTTAGTCTAGAGGCTTTATTACAATGTTAAAATTTTTATTTTTGTTGGAATTTTTATATTATTATTATTAAGATTGATGTTATGTATCATTTGATAGTCTCACAACCCACAATACTTGCTGGTCTATTAAATTGTGTGACATCCACTGCTATATGAATCTTATTCCCACTATATCTAGCTTCATATGTGGGTTCTCAAACAACATTGTTGTCAAATGTTTAATTTGTTTGTTTCTTGATTCAGTTTATATCTGCTAGTTGGTCCAAACAACAACTAAAAAATTTGTTGAGGTTTTGAAGGCTTCTGATGCTTTCATACTTGTGTTATTCTGCATGCTTTTTATAACACATTTTGTATGTGGCTGAAGTACTGTGTGGCCCTCTGGAATCTGGTTTTTGTATTGTTACATTGCTTTTATTTTAGATAGCCTAATTTTGCTTATGTACTTTTATTGGTATGGATTTTTGGTGCTTGCAGGGTGAATTTCAGATTAAAGAGTGATACTAATCTCTTTGAAATTGTGAAATGCAAAACAACTGTTTCTGCTATTGAGGTACCGTAGAAATTCTGTATCTGAAGAATGTGGTTTATAGATGGGTTTTATGACTATTTCTCTTGACACCCATAACGAGTATAAACCTATTGTAGTTACTAGTTGGATCTAAATTGGTAATTTTTATTCCTTTTAATAATAAATTCTTGCTTTACGGTTATAGAAGTTGCTAATTTGAAGTCTACTTCATGAACTTTCAGGTGAGCCCTGATGGTAAGCAATTTTGCATCACATCGCCTGATCGTAGGATACGTGTATTTTGGTTCAGAACTGGTAAACTTAGACGAGTTTATGATGAATCATTGGAGGTAATTTAAATTTTATCTTAGAGTTTATTCTAATATTTAGCTTCTACTTTATGATGATCATAAAGTATCTTACATAAGTAGGTGGCCCAAGATCTCCAAAGAAGTGATGCTCCCTTATACCGGCTGGAAGCTATTGATTTTGGACGAAGAATGGCTGTTGAGAAGGAAATTGAGAAAACAGAAAGCGCACCACAACCAAATGCAATTTTTGATGAAAGTTCTAATTTTCTTATATATGCAACTCTCCTTGGAATAAAGGTATTATTATTATGTGACTTTGTGGAGACGGTAGCTTTTTGAATTGATCATTAATTGTAGATTTTCTGTTTCCTCCTTTTATTTTCTTACATATTTTCTTTCTTTTTTGTTATTTGATTTTATCTCTGATAGGTAGTAAATTTACACACGAATAAAGTGGCGCGAATCCTTGGAAAGGTGGAGAACAATGATAGATTCTTGAGAATTGCCTTGTATCAAGGTGATCGAAGCAGTAAAAAGGTTAGAAAAATCCCAGCGGCTGCAGCAAATGCCAATGAGAGTAAAGAGCCTCTCACTGATCCTACGCTCCTGTGTTGTGCTTTCAAGAAACATAGAATCTATTTGTTCAGGTGCCATATTTCTTTATCTACTTTACTAGTTGTGTGGTTATATCTCAGAATCTTGTTTTTCTGGTCCGGTGTGTGCTAGTGATGCCTTAGAGTGACTTTCAATTGGATTGTGTTACATGGTTGCCTTCAAAATGGTAGCCTAAAGGCAAAGAGACTCTACTAAAGTTCTAGAAGCTATGAACTTAATATGTAGTCACAGCTTATTTGAATGTTGAAAGCAACATTAGCTAGGTTTTACTTGCCTCTGTAGTTCTAGTATGTTTGAAATGAAATTTTGTTGCACTGAGAGTGAGCTTTTCCTTTTTATGAATTATTGAAAAATTATTCTGCGGCTAATGTTTATCTAATTATGGTCCCTACAGTCGGAGAGAACCAGAGGAGCCTGAAGATGCAACCAAGGGAAGAGATGTGTTCAATGAAAAGCCTCCTCCTGATGAACTCTTGGCTGTGTCAGATATAGGAAATGCGGTCACAACATCTCTTCCTGACAATGTGGTGAGTTCCTTTTTCTTTATTAATCTGCATGTTTTAATCCAGACTTGGTTGTAATTAGTACATGCCTATAATATCCTAGAAATCTTGTAGCTCACATGATATCCTGTGGTGTGCATGAGCCAACAATTACTTGTTTCTTTTTTCACCGCTGTGAGTACATCATAAAAATTTATCTGAAAACAATTTAGTCTGGTTTGTTGATTAAATTCAGAAAAGGGAACGACAAAGAATACATAATTAAAATGTAGTTATTTGGAAGCTTATTCAAAAAGGAAAAGTCTTGAATGGAATGGGCTATTGTTATTCAATTGCCTGTTCAATAAAAATTTGTGACATATGAAATCATATTCATAATCGCACCAGACTTTATACGTGATAGTAATATTTTCCCAGAGGAACCAAAAATGAAGAAAAAACTTGATCTTATGAATATAGTTGGATATTCTTCCCTCTGTGTGTGTATGAGGTGTAGTGGGCAGCCCAATGGGAGATATATATTATGCCCTTAGCAAACATGATGACACCTTACCCAAAAATTTTCTGGTCATTACCTTGGCATTTTTGCTACTTTTTTATTTTTTGATAAAGCAAATTTAAAATTGAACTATGGAGTCTCAGTCCTTTGATTCATTTTTGAGATTAACTTTTGAGTGGACTCAAAACGGTCCTTTTAATCCTCCCTCCTTTTGTTCTCATTAGAGGAAGTAAAAAATTGAATGTTGAAATAAAGCAGCCGTTTTTTGGAATAATGGAAGGTGCTCTTCTGCAAACTTGAGTAAATGTGATAATAAATAAGGTTGTTATTAAAATCCACCCGTTTTACAAAATTTTGTCCAAAACCACCCCAACGTTTTCTTTTTTCCCTAAAATTCACCCCCGTGAGGCACCCGTTAAAGGATCTTTTGTTATCTGTTAAAGATTAAAAATATTGAGTATGCTTTATGTGGATAATTTTTGCCATCATAGTAACCGTGCTTTTGAAAATATGTGAAAAACGGCTCTTTCTTTTTCATGTAATGGACTATTGAATGAAAATTAATATACTTGAAGACACGCTGTTCAAACTGTAATAGCCCTTTCATTCTCCTTTTTTTTAAAACAAAAGATAATTCTTTTTTTCACTTACAGAGTGGCTCACTATCTATTCTCTTGCCGTTTTCCTTGTTAGACTGTCTAGCATTTTCACCTTCATCTCTTTCTTTCTTGCTCTTGGAAACAGACTGCCTAAACCGGAAATGACTTGTTATATTTCCCTTTTGAAAGAACAAAAAATGGTGCTTGATCATGTTACAAAACTGCTCACATTCGATTCTTGCCCCTGCTAGCAAAGTCCGTGACTATCCTACACAACTGATCTTAATATAAGATCCTAATAATCCATCATACTCTGCAGTTGTTGTCCAACCTATTGTTCTTTATTGGATGACTTTTTGGGTATTCTTCCATCGGTAGAAGATCCTCCTAAACTGTCCTATTTGTGATGTACCCACTGCTTGGCATAATGGCTATCTCTGTTAAAAATTGTTACAAATCCTTGGGTAGAATTCATCCTTGAAAACTGGCTTCCAAGGGAGGGCAGCCAAGAGCTTATAAATCATTGGCTAACCTATACATAATCAATGTGAGATCCCACATGAATGATCCCATACTTGGTCAATGTGGGATACCAACACTCTTTATCTCTTTTTTTATGCTCAACATTTTCTGTATCTGTCCCTTTCGGTACCATTCTATTCCTATAGAATAATGTATCCCCAATCATTAATTGATAAGCAGCATCTATGTAGCTAGTTCTTTTGCGTAAACTTCTATTATTTCTACCCTAATAGATTGTTTTAACAGAAAGTTATATGAACCAGATGTATTTTTAATTGATCTGTAATTTCTATTTGCTTGCTATGTAAATAAAGCATAAATCATTGTAAGATGGGTAATTTATCCCCACTATTGTTTTTAGCCTATGGTGGACAAAATGAGTTTCTCAGCATGTTTAATTGGTTTGGCCATATTTGTTTTTCATATATATTTCATAGTTATATCAGATTTTGCAAGTAAATAAAGTATAAAGCATCATAGAATGGGTAACCCCACTGGTGCTTATAGGCTGTAGTGGACAAAAGTGAGTTTCCTTAGCATGTTTATTTGGTTTGTTGGTAATATATATATATCTTTTATATATCTTTTGTGATTATTTCATCATTTTATCAGATTTTGCATACGACAATGGGTGACGTTCACATGAGGCTCTACCCAGAAGAATGTCCAAAGACTGTGGAGAACTTTACAACACACTGTCGGAATGGCTATTATGATAATCTTATTTTTCACCGGGTCATCAAAGGTTTTATGATTCAGACAGGAGATCCTTTGGGTGATGGTACTGGTGGGCAATCTATCTGGGGAAGGGAATTTGAGGACGAGTTTCACAAAAGGTATTTTCTTTATTAAATTATGAAGCATCACATTATTGGCTCTTGTAGTCCTATTTTACATGCAATACTTACTGTCCGTATTTTAAGGAATCTTTCTCCTATAAATACTATTGAGAATATATTAAATAAGTTTGAATGACAAATTACTGGACAACGAAATGATACAAGAAAATATTTAAACATGTTTTTTGTTTGAGTGACACATCAACTGACTGGCATGTTCCCCATATTATCATCTTATTGTTAGGTTTGTTGGATTGTGTTAGTCCAAGTGCCATTTGTAACTGGCTGGATACCATATTTTAGTACATATCTGAATGTACAATGACTCATGTTGGACTATTTCCTTCTGCATGTGCAGTTTACGGCATGACAGGCCCTTCACGGTTTCCATGGCAAATGCAGGGCCAAATACAAATGGCTCTCAGTTCTTCATCACCACAGTAGCTACTCCCTGGCTGGATAATAAGCACACTGTTTTTGGGCAGAGTGGTCAAGGGCATGGATGTTGTACAGGTATTATTTGTATACTAGCACATAGAAACAAGAAGCAACACAGAGGGAACCATTTCTGTTGCTTAAACAAATATAGTTCTGTTTTGCATGAGAATGTCAACTTCTGGCTATGTAGTAAAATTTGGACATGTTAATCTTCTGTGTCAAAATAAATCAAAGAGAGAGTCCTTGCTGTTTATACCTGTCTCTATATACTATAGATTGACCAGCATTTGAGCTTTTTTGAATTGTCTCAGGCAATTGAGAAAGTGAAGACAGATAAAGCAGACAAGCCATATCAAGATGTGAAGATTCTAAATGTGACCGTTCCCAAGTCTTAGGTGTTCACCCTGCAATGTTCACTCTGTGCAGACATGATTGGTCATCATTGACAAAGCTTTGGGCGTGAAAAAGATCACTTGTTGGGGATGTTTGTTTTCACAAGGCAATCACCCACTGCATTACTTGAGATTATAGTTGTGCGTATTTTAGTTAGGAAGAAGTAATAGACATCCTTAGTAATGTAGCAGGAAGAAAGGAAAGTCATCAATTGATATTTAAGGAGCAGTAAGACCCTTGAGAAAAGCACAAAGGTTCCAAAATGATAGTTAGGAAGAAGGTTGAACCATGGTTTTCTACCTACTGTATTTTTTCCCCATCAGAACATATTTTTGATGTCAATCTTTACTGTACAACGAAACTTAGCAATTTCACTTTGAATTTGTTGTGGGGTTGAGAGATGAAAAATCATGGAAAAATATAAGCTTGTCAAGCCAGAAAGAACAACGTGCCATAATTTTTCATTGAATTACTGTTTTCCGCTTGGGGATCTCCTTACTACAATCAATAGCCGAAGCATGAACTTTCATTCAATTTTTTTATTCGAACTTTAAGCTGTATGTATTGTCAAATGTTGTTCCCCTGAATGCGTATAATCTCTACGAATTAAACTCACTAATGTTGCTAGAGGTAGGTTCTGTTGCACTCGTCTAATTAAAAACATGGGATGCGGAAGCCCGAAAGTTCTATGAGTTGGTGAAGTCTTCTCTTCCTTGGGTTCTTAGAGACTGTTATATCATCTTTGAGTGATGAGGATGGTAACTCGTATGAAGACATGATTGTATTTGATGTTGCTGTTCACGTTAATATATACATACACATTCCCAAAAAGTGGACGCTGCTCTAATAACCCGGAGAATATATATATATATATATATATAAGTAAATTATAAATTTACTATCTGATTCAAATGTATCTTTAGACGGAATTAACTTTAATAAGTTTATTACAATTTAGTTACCTGCGGATTGTTTAAGTTAGTCAACAGTTAGATTTGTTGACATTCAGGGGTGTTTTTATCTTTAGATTGTAATTTAAATTTTTTATTTTTGTAATAAAATTTTTTATAATTTAAAAGAAAAACCAAAGAACTAAAAAAAAATAAAAATAAAATTGAAGGGTCATCCAAGATCAAACATCAATTACCTTTTTTTTAAAAAAAAAAAATAACAAAATCAAAATCAATTCATTGAATGAAATTTTTATTCCTCCACTATCGATCCAGCATACGGATTCTTTGGACTTCGAATCCTCTTCTCTTCCGATCAAATCTGGTAATTTTTCGAGACAAGAGGTTGATGATGATTCTACTGAGGGCTACTCTATGAATTTTAAGGGTAATGGAGTCGAGGAATTGACTCTGCAATTGAGGGAAGAATTGGTATTGCGGACATTGTTGTGTGTACTCGTAGTCCGTTGAATGGAAAGCCGTATCCTCTCCGATTGCATCTGCCTCCCAACAATGCCGATGTTCATGTCGTGGTGGCTCCTTCTTCGGCAAAAGGTGAGATTTTGCTTTAAGTTTAATCGGTTTATTGATTATTTCATAAATATATTGTTTTTCAAAACTATTTTAAATTTATTTTTTATTCTAACTTTTAAGATTCATTTTAAAATATATATTGTTTGTTTTTATCTTTACGGTCCGAACGGTGGGGATTACATTTTTTTTTAAGAAGTAAATGATTACGAAAGGAAGAAGGGTAAAATTGTCGTTCTATTCTTTAGACATGGTCAAAGATTTAAGTTAATAGACATTAACTAATGACGGGTAATCGAATTGTAATAAATAAATAAATAAATTCTTTTTAAAAAAATTGTAATAAATAAATAAAATTTACTCAATCTGAGATCGATTTCAATCAAATAGCGAATTTATAATTTATTATATATATGCATGAACAATGAATTAATTTATAAATTAAAGAAAAAAAAAAAAAACAGTTCATGAAGGATAAATGTAGTTCACTAACACTAAAAGTTGTGATTAAAGAACCTTAGAGGTTTAGGCACTTATAATGTAGGGGCCTGTACTAATTTTATTATCATAAAATTAAGAGATCTTATTATGATCTCACTAGCTCGTGATGCATAAATGGATGTTGATGCTTAGATCTTTTACTTTTATCATAAGCGACATAATCGATTAGAAAAGACAAAACACATCTATTATAATGTAATCGATTAGAAACGACAAAAAGTGTATCAAAACAATAAAGTTAACATATTAGCAACTATAATATTAATGAGGAAAAATTTAAAATATAATAAGACGTTTTATAACTAGAGAAGACTTAAACTAGATTTTAAGAATTTTATATTATAATATTTTAGTGATGAAAATAGAAGGTCATTCTATCATATTCAGGTAAAAAATAAATGTAGTTATCTTATACGCACGTCACATTATCTAATAAGAATAACTAATTATACATAAACTAGTATCAGGCAACATGAAACAGGCAACATGAAACAAGTGAAAGATCATTAAAAAAAAAATAAAAGTGAAAGATCTTAATATATGAATTTTACTATAACTATTTTAATATTCAAGAACCAATGGTTCTAAAATCATAGTTATACCTCTATTTCTTAGAATAAGCTGGGTGTAAGTGTAACAAACCCCAATAAGAGGCGCCACTGATTAATAAAAATATTTGAGTTGTCAAAGTAACTGCTGCTAGCAATCAATATAAGGCGTAGTGCAGTTTAATTGCCAGTTAAATATGTGTCAAATCATCTATAACATTCAGCCCAAATATAACTAAAAAGTTAAAACTTGCCATATGATGCACATTTTTGTTGACATATTGACAAAATAACATAATGCAAACCTGTTGTTTGAGTTCACTAATGGTTCTGTCACCACGCAGTTGACAAATGCCTATTAAATTAAAACCCATACTGTGCTTCTCTCTTTTTATTGCCTTTCATTGCACTCTTCTCTTTACCAAAGATCAAAGTTCGTAGTAGAAAAAGAAGAAAATGGTGGGGATTACTCTTAGGCAAGAACTCTTAAATTTTATTGAATACATGCATGATCAGGTCTGACTTTACTATTCTTTAGATAAACTTTTTCTCCTCTTTAATTATTCTTCTTCATGTTATTTATGCATAGTTTTGTTTGTCAAGCTTTTCTTTTCTTCATGGTTGTACTAGAGAATGTCTCTGCCAATATTTTCTTGTTGTGGTGATTTTTCTTCTAACTTTTTTCGAGAAAGTTATTATCACACAGTAAACCTGCATGTTGTTTAGTATAAATATGCATGCCCATTGAGCTTGTGGTGCTTATCAAATTGTAAAAGTGTAATTGGTTTTTCTTTATATTTGGTTTCTTTTGGTTGAGATAAAATTTATGAGAATGATCACAGCTTTTTTTTTAAAATAAAAATAAAAAATTTTAGAATGATCATTTGGTTTTTAATCTCAGTATTGAGTCTAAGAGAGAGAGTTTTTTTTTTTTTTTTTCTAAGAATTTGAGAGAGAGTCTCATTATATATATGATTGTTACAAAAGAAAACGTTAAATAGATTGTATAACACCATAATTATAGAATACAACACAAATACAATTAGTTGTAATCATCATGATTGCTAGCAAATTATCCTTGAAATGAGTCTTGGATTTTTGCTTGACTTCCTTTGATTGATGAAATACAGTCAAATGTAATAAATCATGATTGATAGCAAATTACCTCTTAAATGAGTCTTGGATATTTGCTTTAACTTCCTTTGATCGAGACCGCATTGTTGTATTGATACATATGCCATTAGTAGTGCTTGGATTGATCATATCCTGCTTAATGCACTTGACTTCTCTAACATTTCCCCTCAAACGAGAGAGTGATAGACTCACACAAAGTTTGTCTTTAAGAAACCGAAAATCGAGACACTGTTAAAGCCTTTGTAATGGCACATAGCTTACTTCAAGATCCTTTTGGAGAACCTTATACACACAAAATGAAGATCAATCTTAATGTGTTTTGTGCTTGCGTGATAGACCGGATTAGAAGCAAATGCTCCAGCTCCCATGTTTGTCACATTAAGCAATAGAGCAAAGTGGTAAACTTGTTCCAATTCCATGCAATAGAGACTGAAGCCTAGTGATTTCAGTAGCTAAGTGCGCCAAATATTGATACTCAGATTTAGTACCTGATTAGGCCACAACGTGTTGCTTTTTGAAAGACATGAAACAAAAGAGTCACCTAGGAAAACACAGTATCTAGAAGTAGAGCATTTATCATCAGGACAACTTGCCCAATCGACATTTGAAAATCCCACCAAATCTAGTCTTTCTTTTGGCTTAATATGTAAACCATAATCTATAGTGCCTTTCATGTATCGAAGATTGCCAATGAAGCAAAGTTGGTTGTTGTAAAAATTGAATTAATTTATTAACAACAAATGCTATATTAGGCCTAGTGAAAATTCAGTACTGTAGGGCTATTAAAGCACTTTTGTACAATGATGGATTTTGCATAATTTCCCCTTCCATAGCTGAGTGCTATTTGCCAAGGCCGAATAGGGAGATTTCACACTCTCCAAATTGAATCTCCTTAGTAGATCCAATATGCAGTTAGTTTGATTTAAATACATACCCATATATGTAAACCTCCACACCTAGAAAATACTTTGCCCTAAATCTTTGAGTGCAGATTTTGTGTTTAAATCATGAATGATCTGATCAATCAAGGCCTTGTCATTTCCTATAATTAAAATATCATCAACCTAAACAAGTAAAATTAACATTTTGGGACCAGATTTGAAAAGAAATAATGAAGAGTCTGATTTTGAGTTTCTAAAGCCCTAATATGTCAATGTTGTCTTGAGCTTCTCAAACCATGCCCTTGGTGCTTGCTTCAGACTGTATATCTACAAACATGTGTAGGCTTTTTGTTGTCAACGTAACCTTTGGGTCTTGCCACTGAAAACTACTTGTTCAAGCTTTTTATTGAGGAAGACATTATTTATGTCTAGTTGGCTAACCTGCTAACCTCTTGAAATTACAATGGCAAAGAATTAATCGGATTGTATAGGCCTTCACCACTAGCCTAAAGGTCTCCATAAAGTCCACTCCAGGCCTTTTGCAACAAGTCTTGCTTTATGCTTCAAAATGGAGCCATCTAGGTTTAGCTTTAACTTGAACACTCATTTGTTTCCAATCAGATTATAATGAGCGGAATAAGGGACCAAGGACCAGGTTTCATTGTTTATTAAAGTTCTAAACCCCTCATCCATTGCATTTTTTCCATTCTGGAACTAACTAATGCCTCATTCACATTTTTCGGTTCAACAATTTCTAGTTTAAGGATAAAAGGATGTTTTTGTCTTGAACCTATGTAAACTTCTGGCTTAAAAGTTCCTACTTTGGATCTGGTTACCTTAGGGTGGCTTGCTTTTGATTTTTCAAGTGGAGGATGTTGGTTCAAAATGGTTATCTGGTATAGGATCTTTGTTGTTTTGTATGGGACTAATGTTGATATGTGAAGGATTGCGTGTAGAACTAGATTGGGAACTACTTATGAGACCTTCTATCATTTCTGGTTGTTAAGATGTTGTTGATGAGTCTAGTGCGACTATATGAGAGTCATTAAAATTGTTACTATTATCACTGTTGGAGTAAAACTTAAATATCAAAAAATTTGGAGATAACCTGAATGGTAGGACAAGCAACACCACGTAGAGACAACATAGTTTAGTCCTTATTTGTTTTAGGAAAACCAATGGAAAATGGAAAATCATTTTCATTTAAAAAAAAAACATCTTGAGATTTAAATTCTTCTGCTTGAGTGAAGGCATTTATAGTTTCTGAGCGTTACTATAACTAATAAACACACATTTTAAAGTATAAAACTAAAATTTTTATGTTTGGAATGACCTTAAATAAGAAAAGCATGCACAACCGAAAACTCCAAAAAAAATTGAAATCTCAAGGTTTATGAGGATATAATTGGTTTTTAATCTCACTACTGATTCTGAGAGAGTCTTGTCTCATATACATGATTGTTACAAAAGGAAACGTTACAAAATGAGTAAAAAGAGATTGTACAACACCATAATTATTGAATGCAACACAAATATAATCAATTGTGATCAATCATAATTGATAGCAAATTATTCTTGAAATGAGTCTTGAATTTTTGCTTTAAGTTTCTTTGATTGAAGAAATACAATAAGTTGTAATCAATTATGATTGATAGGAAATTATTATTGAAATAAGCCTTGGATTTTTGCTTTGACTTCCATTGATTAAGGCTCGCTGCATTGTTGTACTAACACACTTGCCATGAGTAGTGCTTAGATTGATCATTTCCTGCTTTATGTACTTGACTTCTCTAACAGGTAGATTCTATCTTATTTGTTAGGTTGTCTTTGGTATTATCAATAAACATAACAAAATTTACCTAGTTAATTCTTATACAACAATACAGCTAGGGCATCTAAATGAGAAAAGTATGACACAATTATATTGAGAAATATGTTTAATTTTTGTTTTCATATTTGGATCTTCTAGACTCTACAAACTTGGTGAATTTTTCTTATGATTTTATCTTAGTGATAAAGGTTGAGAATTGAACACTAATTGTGATAGTTCTTTACAAAAGGAATTGAAAAGTCTATATGGTTCCTACATAATATGCTAAGGTATATCAATTCTCATTGATTTTTGTTAATTGTAGGGCATACTTGACGTTCACTTTGACAATATTATGGACTTACAAAGCCCTGGATTTCCTCGCTTTGTTTCCGAAATAATCTCCGTGTATATTTATGGTGCCGATATCAACATGGCAGCAATGACCAATATCTTGTATTTTCTAATTTTAATCCCCTTCTAATGTCACAATATTTCATTTTAGTGAACTTTCCACTAATTTTCTCACTTCTTGGTGTATTATCTTATTTATCTTTTAGGAGTGACGAGGTAGTAGACTTCGACAATTTGCTCACTGATGTTCTACAACTTGAGGGAAGTAGTAGAAGGTTAGATTTTATTTATTACTCTTCAAATGATCAAACTTTGTAAGAATCTAATCGGTTATTTTATGCCATTTCCATGCAATTGATTGATAAATTCCTAGTTTAGTTTATGCAAAAATTCGATACATATCCAGATTAGTCAGAAGAATTAATAAGTTAATGCTTTCCAATTTTATATTTGTGTGACATGCTAATCATTTATGACATTTAGAAAACTATCATGATTTGAAGAGGATTGTGTTTGTACATGTATGCATTGACATGAATCTTTACTTCAAATATATTGGTGGTATTTAAACATAATTAATTACAACATCAACATTTTGATAAGATACTTAGGTGATGTTTGGCAGAGCTTTTGGATCTTCCGAAAAGCTCTTCCTAGACCCAAATGCTATTTTAGAGAGTGTTTGGATTTCTCATAAAAAGAGCTTTTGCAGAAGCTATACCCACCTAGCTTTGAAGAGAGGAGCTTTTAGAAAACACGTAAAGATATTTTCATTTTTAATGAAATTTTCATATTCCTAAGTTTATCCTTGTAATAGTGTATCACAAACTCAAATCGCCTCCTATATCCTACCATATCTTCGTTCTTCTTTCTCAAACCCTGCCCATTTCTCTCCTTTCCTCACCAGAAACGACTCCACTTCACATCTCTTCCTTGCCACCAAATTAGAGAAAGCTCCTTCTTGTAGATCACGTCAATGCAAGCCCTGAGTGTGGTGTACGTACCAGTTATACACTTACATCATGAGAGTCAACTACCGCCAGTCCATGCTAAGTGGACTGCCAAAGACAGAAATAGAAATTGCATCAGACCAGAGATCCATGAGTACTGTGGTGCACTAGAAATTGCAGCAGACTCAAAAACCTTCTCATGTTTGGTTGTTGTTTTGAGATTTTTTTTTTCTTTTCTTTATTATATTGCTTTTTTTAAAAAAAATCAGCATGGTAACAAAATATTAAATTTATTTCATTATTTTTAATTTTTATTAACAAATTTGGATTCTCATTCATAAAGAGTTTCGGAATTTTCATAAACTTTATTAAGCAGGTATACTTGCAAGTAAAGGTAAAAAATACATATTACAGTTAGAAGAGATTTTACAATGTTTCAACCAAATGATTTTAAAATCTTTTTTGGTATATAAAAGCTTTTTTGAAATATGTTATTCAAACAATAATCCAAACAGTTAGGTTTTTATTTATCTTCTTCTACTCGTAAAAGTTAATAGTAAAACTTATTTCAAATAAGGCCTTAATATCGATTTATATGTGCACACGTCACGTGATATATATTTATAATTATTAAAAGAAGTAATTAATAATGATCGTTTTTAACATGTTTTGATTTTACTCTTATAATTCATATATAATTAGAAATTAAATGAAACTTTCTATAATCATTCGCATGAAATTTTGGTTGCTTGGCTCTAGGGGCGTGAGCAAGTGGGTTTTATCTTCTTTGTCCTTATTTTAATAATAATTTTACAAATGAAAAAAATATAAATTTAAAATAAAAGAATTATTAACTTTTTATTATGAAATAAATGATTATTTCATAAGTAAAAGCAATCCCTTAATGATCCTAACGTAATCTCATTGTGTAAGGATAATACACTATTATTGTTTACTAATGTGTTTCAATGAATTATCTAATTTGAATCATATTCTAATTTTGTTTTCAAATTTTGCTTGTGCTATAGATGTTTTGTAGTTTAATTGCCTTTAGATAGTAAAAATACACCAAACTTATATCGTACCTGATACAATTAAACTACAGCATTGGCGGCTTGTCCGCTTGGCAGAAGCTTGTTACGAGCTTCATCAAGCTTGCCATGAAAGAGACCAAGAAAGGTTAGATGCACCCTTCTCTATTGAGGAAATTTAAACATTATGCTCATATGCAGTTTCATAATACTCTTTCTTGGTTTCTATTTACACAATCAAACAAACATAAATAAAATTAATGCCATGGTGGTCATTTATTTGTTTGTTAGTTTGTTTTTCTCTTCTGCATGAGTTGATGATCATGTTTCACTATAAGAAATCAAGTATACGACAACATGTAAAATGCGTTGCTAAAGCCTTTCGTAACACACTCCCTTCTGTTACAAATGAGTTTGTTGTAAAAAGGTAAACTCACATTATCTTATACTTATAACAACAACATCCTTGTGTATGTTGCATTTGATAAATGACAACAAAGCATGACAGTTGTCGTACAGTACAGTTACAACAACATGAGTTGTATGTTGCTATAAACACTTACAGCAACGCTCAACATATGCTCCGATCAAAATTGAATTTTTTTTATGGCCACTAAAATAAATGTTGGACTTCTGAATAATTTAGTTAATATATAAACCAAACTTTTAAATTTCATTTTCCTAAATACAGTCCATTTCTTTTAACTGTTATTATTTATGGATTTATCTTTGATGTTATTATACTATACGGAGTACTTTAAGGAGTGCTTAATTGACATTCAAATCTAATGGATGTGTATGTGCTTTTAGATGCGTCGAAATATTTGAAACGGTGAAGCTAGAGTTCCAAACTCTGTGTGATACCCTAAAAGATATTGGACAGGTAATGCTTGAGCGGGGACTTTGGTTCATTGTTTTGGTTTCATGAACACAGACTGCACAGAAGGTTTACGTCTTTATCATCAAATGTAAATTCTCTTCAAAAGTATTTGAAAGATATTTTTAATTTACAAATCAACAGTAAATGAATTATAGCTTTTCGTAAATCAACATGTTTTAATGTACCAAACCTATCATAACCACCAGTATCAAGTTAATGTTAGCCATTATATTCTCTCTTGCTCTCTTTTGATTGATTTTTTTTTTTTTTTTTTTCCCATTTGGAGATTGTGTTTATGCTTTCTCATGCAATTTTATATGTTTTGGAGCACAGAAGGTGCAGGCAGTCCTTTCATATGAGAGCAGAAGACGCCGCCAGTAGAGAACTGGGTGTCCTTTGCTGCTTCAGATGCTTCTGAAATCTTGATCTCGGTTATGTTTGTCTGGAGCTGGACATGATGTTTGTTTGTTTGAGACTTTCTAATTTGACTTTCCTTTTTGTGTTATGTTGAACTTCAATATATGTTTGAATTTTAAAATCATAGGTTTTTGCATTGTTCCATGACATTGAAGTGGTCGTGAACAAGTTTCAATTATTTTACAAAGATCATCCATATTTGCATTTGATTTCAGTTGCTTAGGGCTTCGTTCTACACATACAAGTGCTCTCTCCATTTTCTTATTTTCTTTATTACGGATCTTAGCTGCCACTTGGTTTAATTTGTTGGTAGTCCGGATTCTTTTTACAAATTTTTTAAGATCATTAAATTAACTTATTTGATGCAAAATAAATTTAGTTTCAAATGGAGAGTTCAAACCTACATTTTTGTAAAATCCTAGATGTAAGTAGTTGGAATTTAATATTCACAAAAACAATCTCTCATACCCCACGTAAATTTGATAGCATAAGCCTTAAAAGGATAACTTTATAAGTGGACAGATTGAGTTTTTCATCTCCGGTAAAACTGCGAAAGATATAGTCAAATTAATATATCACATGAAGCAAATCAACCTATAACATATGGTAGAATCTACCTCCCTTTCTAATTAATTAACAATTATTTTTGAGTGTTTTGCCCAGCATCTTTTAGTATCAAATTTATATATTAAAAAAAAAAAAAATGGTTTGCTGTCCAGAAGTAATTCCAAACCTGAACTAAGACTTTGAGACAACCTTTGATGATCTCAAAACCTCAATCTATCCCTAGAAACCGTCTTGCTTAAAATCCCTTGCCTCTTGTCCAATTTTGATTTGTGGTGATGCCGCGTGAATTTTTGATTGAAAAGTGATACTAATCTCTTCGAAATTGTAAAATGCAAAACAATTGTTTCTGCTATTGAGGTACTATATATATACATTCTGCACAGGAAGAAAGTGGTTTATAGGATGGGTTCTATGACTACTCTCTATTGACACCCATAACAAGTACGAACCTATTATAGTAGTTGGATATAAAATTGTAATTGTTATTGTTTTTAATTGTAAATTTATGTTTAAGGGTTGTAGAAGCTGTGAGTTGTGCAACTATACAATTTCAATGATAATAAAGGAGTAATTAAAGTCCTCTAAAATATATCATCCCTTGGTAGGAATAATTGAATACCTCATTTCATTCAAAGAGGTCAAGAGTTTTAGTTTTATTCTTATCCCATTAAAACACAACGTGTGGGAATGTTGTAATCCACTCAACACATCGCGAGGGGTTATCTAACTCATAAAGTTTCAGTATTTAAATATAAATTAAAGTCCACTAGATTTTAATCTAATGGTTCAAATAATAAAAATTTAAATAAATATTGCGAATAGATATAACACTCTTGTAAATGTCTGTATGGTTACTGATTCAGGTGAGCCCTGATGTAAGCAATTTTGCACCACATCACCTGATTGCAAAACTGGTAAACTTGGATGAGGTAATGATGAAGAATTACCGAAAGTAATTTTAATTTTACTTAACTTTTGCTCTAATATTTTAGCTTGAGAAGTCTATGATGATGATCAAGAAGTACCTCGTGTAGAATTTTGTACTTCACATGATATGCTATTATGAAATCATATGTTCGTAATCTCGGGACTTTCTCCACACATGATAGTAATATGTTTTCAGAGGAACCAAAAATGAAGAAAGAACTTGCTTTGATGAATATAATTGGATATTCTTCTCTCTCAGTGTGTGTGGCTGTAGGTGGGCAACTCAAAAATGTAATGACACCTTACCCCTAACAGTTTCTGGTCATTAAAGGTTCTAATCCTTATCTCCAACAACCCCTCACAAATGTAGGGTGGTAGAACCAAACAAAGCTTGGATTTCAGAAAATCAAATTAACCGACGCAACAACAGAGCCTTAGTAATACTTAGTGACTTGATCACACAAGGTAATTTATCCGACATTGAACTCTTGTCCGAGTACAATGTTGCGAACAAAGTGAACATCAACCTCTATGTGTTTGTTACGTGCATGAAAGATGGGATTTGCTGCTAAAGCTCATGCACTCATATTGTTGCACTATACAATATAGGACGGCGAATTAAAGGAATTTTTAACTCTGACAACAAATACTTTTAACCATGAAATTTCTGATGCTAGGCTTGATAGGGCATGGTATTCAAACTCCGTAGTTGATATTTGAAAGGAAATGCCGAGCTTTACAAGTTTGTGTTTAAACATTTGCATATGTAATCAATTTCGAGGCAAAATGCAAGCATGAAAGCAACGCAATTTAGGAAACAAAATAATAATTCAATTTCTTATTTCAATTAGAATTTCTTTCTTTTCGAAGATTCTTATGATACACAAAGGAAGCAATAAACAGCTATAGAAATGCTTCATATTCAATTCTATGTTTCTTTGAGCTTCGTTTTATTTTAACTTCTTTGTATCGAGGTAGACAATAAGACCCTTTTTTTTTTTATGACTAGGATCGGCCTAGAGTTTAACCGAAGTCAACTAGCGATAGGCGTTGAGGCACGGCTCAGTGATCAATTTCCAGAAATGGGTGGAAGCAACCCACATCTAAGTAGAGGGAGGGTACCCGCATGCATGGGGAGGAAACCCATGTTTCATGAGGGGAGGGTGTCGAACCTGCAACCTCTCAAGAGAGAGGAGAAGGTGAGAGCAACACTTACCATTGAGCTACTGCCCCATTGACAATGAGACCTAGTTAATGGAATAATTTTACAATATATTTATTAATTCCCAAAGTTAGTTCCTTAATGTTTTTGGATTTTGCTTCAATTGATAATTAAATATAAAATCCTTTCATCTTTAATATCATGTATTATTATAGTTGTAATTTTTTAAATTTTTAATATGTTTTAATTTTGTATTTTTTTTAATTTTTTAATAGAGTATAATAAAGGCATTTTGGTAATTTCAGGTTTTAAAACCACTCGCTTTTTGGATGGAAACCGCTTTTCCACTAACAATTGGGGAGGGAGGGGGAGGGGGGAGGGGGGTGGTTTTGACTACTATTTTCAAAAGTTGAATTTGAGTGATATTATTTTCTATTTCATTGGATTTTTCCATCTTTTCCCTATAGTACATCATGAAATACGTGAAAGAAACACAGTGCATGGGTTGTATTAGAACTGTTTTGATATTCAGTAATCAATAGCTTTAAGATCCTAGTTCTATATCCAGTCCCTATAATGGTTCTGTGTGTAACAAACCTGAGTGCAAGGCGTTGAGTGATTGAGTTGTCAGTATAACTGTTGTGACATAAAGATTCTGTATTTGGGACAAGTGCAGTCTGACTGCCAAAGAAAGGAGAGTGCCAGTTCAGACATGATTCTCACCAACTACCTTATGCAACCCAAATTTAATTAACATGACAAAACCTGCCCTATAAGGCTTCCTTTTGATTGCATATGACAAAATTGTATAATGCAACTTTACACACCTATTATTTTTGGTCCCTTCTTATTCTCTACCTCACAGAGATGATAAATGCCTATATAAACCTGCACTAAGCTTCTCTTCTTTTCTTTTTTTTTAATTGCCTCTCATTTTACTCTCACTTTTGTAAGATCAAACTAGTAGAAAAAGAAGAAAATGGTGGGAATTACTCTTAGGCAAGAACTTTTGAACCTTGTCCATTACTTGAACGAGCAGGTCTGACTCTACTACTCTTACTTATAAGATCAGTTTTTCTCTACTTTAGTCTTTTTTCTTATTCTCGTTATGTATTATTTATTATTATAATTATTATTGATATTATAAGTATGTTGTTACAACTGCCGAGACTTTTTGATAGTGACTTTAATGTATTACTGGAACCATAACACTACTTATATTTTACTCTTGTATTAAGTGTGAGAGAGAGACCCACATTAAAGTAGAGAAATTGCCCTCAGCTTGGAAAAACTTCCACATAATTTGTTCACTCTCATTGGTGGATCCAATTGAAATTGTCCATTTGGTGTGAACTAATACACTCAAACCTGGTCTCGCTTTGGTAAAAGTACCAGGCGTGCTTACCACTAAAGCAAGCAACTTTGTGTGTGTTATATATATTGTTTTGTGTTCTACATGGTTGCATTTAAAATGTCTCCACCAATGTTTTCTTTTTCCGGTCCCTCTTTTTTCTTTTGGCGAGAGAAAAAGATATTATCGAACAATAGACTTGCTTATTATTTCCTATATATATGCAAGCCCATTGAATATTTGGTGCTTGTCAATTGTAGAAGTGTTAGATACTTGGTTTCTTTACATATTTAATTTTTTGTTGGGTTAATTCTTTCTTAGTTCTTAAGTTGTATCTAATATATATTATTAATAAATGTAACACAATTGACCCAATTAAGTAGTCTTGTACAACAATAGAGCATATGACAAACTTATTTTGAGAAATATATCCAGTGTTCGTTTTTATATTTGAATGTCATAGACTCTATAAAATTGATGCATTTTCCTTATCATTTTATTTTAGTGGTAAAGATTGAGAATGGTACCTTGTAGCTTACTCCAGTTGTGAAAAGAGCAATTGGAAAATATATATGGTTCCTGCATAATGCTAAAAGTTACAAATTCTCATTTATTTTTGTTAATTGTAGGGCATATTGGACTTCCATTTTGACAATATTAGAGACTTCCAAAATCCTGAATTACCTCGCTTTGTTTCTAAAATAATCTCCATGTATATCAATGATGCTGATTTTTCCATGGCTGCAATCACCGGACGCCTGTACTTTCTAATTTAAATTCTCTTTTGGTGTCTCAATTATTTATTTTAGTGAACTTTCCACTAATTTTTTCTCATTGATTTGTGTATTATCTGATATATCTTTAGGAGTGACGAGGTAGTAAATTTTGACAATTTGCTCACAGATCATGTTCTCCGACTCGAGGCAAGAAGTGGAAGGTTAGATTTTATTTACTCTACAAACTGTAAGAATCTAATCGGTTATTTTATCCTAATCTCATGCCATTGATTGGAAAATTGTTATTTTGGTTTATTTATGAATGAAATTTGTACATATATGGATTAGTCAGAAGCATTTATTAGCTAAAATTTTCCCAATTTGGTTGTTTATATTTGTGTTACGTGCTATTCATTTAAAACATTTAGAAATCAATTGTGATTTGAAGAACTTATGCATTGACTTAATTCTTTACTTAAAATATTCATTGGTATCTGGACATAATTACAACATCAGCATTTAGTTAAGATTTTTAGTATTGATTTTAGGGACGTAACCAAATTTATGTCACAGGGTACGCTAGAATTAATTTTTAAAATAAATTTCGATGGTTTAAAACCATTTTGTAAATTGAAAAGCATAGATATACCTAATTAGAAATGATATAATAAGTTTTATTATGTAAAATTCATATTATATGTATATATATGTGTATGAACACTAATTATCTCATCCTATTTGTTATCATTTACTCATATTTAAATTATCAATTTAATCAGTTATAGAACATAATAACATTATAACATCAACAGACCACTACTTTAAGTGATTAACAGACCGCTACTCCGTGTCTAGCATTATTTAGGCTGTTTATGTTAGTTGAGTGGTTAACAGACCACTACTTAAGTGGTTCGGAGGCCGCTGCTCCATATCTAGTATTAGTTCCTCAGTTCTAGTGTAGTAAGTTCTCACTTGGCATATATCTATATATATATATATATATATTTCCTCAAGTTGCCTCTCTTTTCTCCTCCTTCCTCTCTTTCATTTTCTTTAAACTCAAATTAGCATGCCTATAAAATCCCTTTAGACAGTGAAAATAAACTAAACTTCTATCATATTTGATGCATTTGAAACTACAGCATTGGCGGTTGCCGCATGGCCCAAGTTTGTTACGAGCTTCATCTTGCTTGTCATGAAAGAGACAAAGAAAAGTAAGCTTCACCTTTCTCTGATGGGAACATTTTCAACATTAAGTTCACCTCTGTTTAATATTACTCTCTTTCTCGGCCTACATTTATACAGACAAACTCAAACAAAGTTAGTATGTTGTGGTTATCTATTTGTTTCTTAGTTTGTTTTCTCTTTTTTGTGAGTTAAAGACAATGTTTTCTTTGTCAAAATTGAATTCATTTTATTGCCGTTACGATAATTATTGTGTTTTTGGATTCCTTGGACACGGACCATTAATTTCCATTAACACTTAAGGATTTAAAGATTTGTTTGTCTTAAATTCTCTGTTAATTATACTATGTAAAGTATATTATGGAGATCTAATTGACTCAATTCGAATATGTGTATGTGCTTTTTAGATGCGTTCAAACTTTTGCAAGGCTTAAGTTAGAGTATCAGACTTTACGAGATAATTTGACTCATATTCGAGAGGTAATACTTGAATCTAAACTTAATTTTATTGTTTTGGTTTTGTGAACATGAATTATATGGAAATGTTCCATATTTCATCAAATGCATATTCTCTTCATAAGTATTTAAAGAATATTTTAAATTAATAAATCATCAGTCAATACGCTATGAGCTATTATAAATCAAGATGTATATTGTACCAAACCTATCATAACCACAACTCACATATCAAATTTAGGCACTAGATTCTCTTTTGCCCTCTTGTAATAAACTGCTTTTTCTCAAATTCAAGGTTGTGTTTATAATTTCTCATAAAATTTTATTATTAATATTTTGGAGCACAGTTGGAGAACTCAATCCTGTCATATGAGAGCAGAAGACATCGCCGTCGCCGGTAGAGAGCTCGTTGTCTTTGCTTCTCGAGATGCTTGCGCAAATCTTGATCTCCTTTATATTAATAAAGTTCATATGAATAAAGTTGTCTAGAGCTAGACTTGGTGTTTGTTTGGAACATTTTAATTTGATGTTTTGTTTTATGTCATGTTGAAAATCAGCACTATGCTTTTGTTTCGTTTCAAGTGGTGTTCGTTTGAGACTCTTTGATTTGATGTATTGTTTTATGTCTTGTTGAAAATCAGTATTGATCTCCTTTATGACATTATTTGGTTCTCAACTTTCGAAAAGGAATGTTAGTTTTTTACAAAATGGTTTTTAACAACAGTACTAAGTTCCAAAGAAGGCACTAATTTGCCAATAGTTCACTCGAGCGAAAATTCAAAGTATGTTTGTAATTCGAATATATAAGAAATGATATGGGGGGAATCATAAATTATTCAAAGGTTAATAGTTGATACAATCATTCAAGTTCTTTTTATCGTCATCGGAATAATATAGCTAAACTGGAGAAACTGTTGGAAGAACAAGCCAAAGAAAAGGCTCTTGTGAGGTTTGAGATGAGAAGGATCTATTTAGCCCATCAACAATTTCATATTTGATTACTACTTTTCAGTAGGGTAAAATCTCAACAATTTTGCATAGAATTCGATTAGAAGGTGGTTAATGATTTCTTCATTTTGAGTTAAAGGCATGATGTGAGTAACTTTCTAAATGTCTGCTAATACCATTTTCTTAAAAAAAAATTCAAAAAAAAAAAAACCATAATATTTGTTGTACGATATCATATGAAACAAAATTATAATCCAAACTTGGACGAACATCAAAGCAAAGCCTGTCCTCTAACAAAGAGACAGCCAAACTCGCTGAGCCGCCACCATATTGGCATCTCTAAGAACTAAAGAACAAGAAACATAGACATGAGAATCAAAAAGGCTCAAAATATCATCAACCGAAGTCCAACAAACAGCATAAGCAGAAGGATTGTTAATGCTAGACACTATAACCAGAATCACATTCCAGAAAGTGAACCAAGACTCCGGAATGAGAAACACAAACGATACTTCCCTAACAGCAAAAAGCTCTCAAACATCCTAAGAAAAGGAACTCAAAGTAAGGCAGAGCAAAGGCAGCTTAACCATTTTTAAAATGAACACAAACCACCGCAACTACCCATTCGTCAGCCCCGAAAGCAACATCAACATTTGTTTTCAAACACCATAAAGAAGGTGGATGTCATTTGAGAGCAGATGCGTTGGGCAAACAGTGCGAAAGCACATGTCTATCAGCCAAACCAAACTCTTTAAACATGCTTTAAGCAAAAGACACAATACCATAAGGATGGTTAATACTATTTGCATGAAGATGTCTCTGACCACCCAGGGTACACCAAGACAGCAACGTTAATACGCTCTACAATCGTTCTTGGTTGAGAATGAAGAGCCGAAGAAACAACACTCCAACCACTAGCAGCCATCCAGTCCTTTCTAAAGTGGCTGTTTGATGCATTTCCAAAACCCATTTCTGAAACACACAAACATATTAACCAAGTGCTTAAAAAAATTATGCTTAAAAATGGAAAACATTTTTCAGTTAAAAATACAGAGACTAAAAAAATTATTAGTGTCTTGGTATCATTTTAAGAACATTTCTGAAAACCATTATCAGTAAATTATGTTTTAAATTTAGAAACACATTCTGTAATTCTAGTTAGAAATAATATCGATCCAAAGGCATGTTTCATCATTTTCAAATAAGTTGAATTTCACATCTATTTTATTCATTTGCAGGGGATAAAAACACAGTTGCATTATTTTCAATTTCGAAGATAATTTTAGGGCCCATCTCACAAACAACAATTCTAAAACTTCGTCTTCATCTTCAATTATAATTTTAAAAATCACCATTATAACATCCAACAGCTCGCCTAACTAAGCAGTGAGCTTGCATTTCCAAGTTTCTTGGCTTGAGCTTGATTGGTAATGTGGTGTCTCTAATTATGGAATCTTGTTTACCCTGTTAAGGCCTTATGTACGGCTGCAGAGGAGTTTCTAATTGTCACCATATTCCTAGATCTTGTAATAAGGGGGCACACTCTCACTGCCGTGGCCTTAGCATCGAAAGATAATAGAGTTGGCTGGATTAATCGAAAGAAGATAGAATTTGACTGGATTCACAACCTAGTTACATTTTTTCCCTAGTTTAATGAAAGTTCCTTTTCTTTCGAAAAAAAAAAAAAATAATACCATTATAAAAATAATACCAAATCACCCCTAATCTTAACCTTTAAGGCTCCATTTAATACATGAGATTAAAATAAAATGGAATTAATAGAATTGAAAAACTTGAGTTTAGATTGAAAATTATATCATAGAATTGGAAAACTTGGGATTAGATTGAAAATTATATCATATCATGTTTGATGTAAGTTAAGATTGGATTCGAATAAAATTAATTTAAATTTTTTATTATATAAAATTAATTTTATAAAAAATCTAAGAAAAAAAAGAAAAAAAAAAACCAAACATCATCTTCCACAATTCATTAATATCAAAAACCACACTTCATCAATATCATCATCTCCCACAATTCAACATCATCAACTCACAATTCATCAATATCATCAATCCAATTCATCAATATTATCATCTCCCATAACAACAACATTATTAACAACATTAAATCATCATAAAATCAACAAAAATAAAATAAAATAAAAATAACTAAGAACATAACCTAGAACCAGATAGTTATGAGTTCATCGTCAAACCTAGAACCATATAGTTCTGAGTTTGACAACCCAGAACTAGATGCTGCTTCTAGGTTCGCAGCTCAAAAGAAGAAGAAAAAGTAGAGAGGTTCATAGATGTGTGATGAGAGAAAGAAGGAAGGTGAAAGAAAGAGATAAATGGAGAGAAGAGAAAGAACCATCTAGTTCTGAGTTTGACAACCCAGAACTAGATGTTGGTTCTAGGTTCGCAACTCAAAAGAAGAAGGAGAAGAAAAGGTAGAGAGGTTCCATGTATGTGTGATGAGAAAAGGAAGGAGGGTGAAAGAAAGAGATAAGTGGAGGGAAGAGAAAGAATATGAGAAATGAAATCTCATTCCACCCAATGACATGGTTATGGTTGGGATTGAAGAATCCCAGAAAAATGAAAAAAGAGGAGGTTAGGATTCAAAGAATTCCAATCTCATTCATTCCAATTGATCTCCAAACATGGCATTCAAGTAGTTTGAGATTTTTGAATCCCAATCTCATCCTAAATCCCATGTACCAAACACAACCTAAGATACCATTCACTTTCGAATTAGGCAATCAATACTCTAAAACCCATTTTATCTTTCAATGCACTACAAATTTCCTAAGTACATAATTCTTTGGGAGCCAATGTCCCTTTTGGTTGTGTACTGGACAAACACAAAATACTTGTCCTCTCATTTAAGGCCTATACTCTACATATCCAACGTGCCATATAGCAGACAGACGCAGTCATCATTCAGATTGCTCAATATGAAACCACGAGTAAGCCAACCCAAACAATTCAGAGAAGCATTTTCTCAAAATCTCAGGTTGCATTGCATTGACATACAAATGTCAGATGAAACTTCAACTCGATGTTGGATCAACTAGGAAAATCGTCCAACCTCAAATTAATTGCCAAGAAATATAGATACTTACTAAAGTTGCTTGAGTGTAAAAATCATTAACCCAAATTTAAATTATCATCATCTAAAATATAACAAGTATAATCGAAATGTTTGAGCTCACTTCATTAACTAAACAAAACTTCCAAGAGTTCAAACAAGCTCTAAAATAGTAAAACCATACAAAAACTTATAAAATGCAAATCCAAACACTAAAAACCATCGATTAGAAGCCTTCATACAAACACGCCAAGATCCCGATCTTAGTCGAAGAGGCTGAAACCCATATCCTGCAGCAATATGCAGTTACAAGTTAGAAATAGACAACACTAACTGATAAATAGCAAACTCATAAAAGAAAGCTTACATCATCAGACTCTTCTTTCTCTTCAACTTTCTCCTCCTTCTTAGGCTCCTCAGCAGCAGGGGCAGCACCGCCACCTCCACCACCACCACCAGCAACAGCTACTGCACCGCCACCACCAGCAGGCACTGATGCCAATTTCTCCCTACCAGATGCAATAAGCTCTGTGATATCCTTTCCCTTAATTTCAGACAAGAGGAATTCTATCCTGTCATCATCAGCCTCAGCTCCAACTGCAAGCAAAACCCTTAAAAACTTATCACCGCACAAAAATACCCGCCCTCACAAAGTGTACATTAAGTTTACCTTGGAAACAGTATCAGAGAAACGAGAGGAAAAACTTAGCAGGGTTCTCTTCTTAAAGCATTTCACCCCCCATATATGCAAAATGTAAGGCTTAATTTTAACTCTTTGTTCCTCATATATATCTACATTGGTTTCTCAATATATCTACAAACAAAAGCATTTCAACCAACACCGACACTTTTTCATTGTGTTTAATAATCTACCAGTTAAAATTGACATTAAATCAGGCACAATACAGTTACGAAATTTCAAAACCGTAAAATCTTCTACGCAAGAAGCACAGCAGATGATACCAACTTATCAACAATTTATTAAAATAAAAAACTACTACATGTTTCCACAAGGTAGCATTTTGTAAATTGTTGGAAACACAGTCCACTTCAAAGGACCCGCGTAAAAAAACAAACAATTGAATAACTGTAGAAGATAAAAATGTCAAATTCCATTCTCGCATTTAAATATAAGTCCAGTGTAGTCAATAAGAAAGCACTGTTAACATAATATTAATACATCATTTGATTTGTCTTAGCAAAACCAATAACGATCCCCGAAAAATACTAATTAAAATCCAAGTTGTTGAGAGAATAAATAAGGTACCTGCTGCGAGGATTTTTTTCAAGTCAGCGGCTGACGGGCACGGGTTGCCGCCCAGAGCAGCGAGCAAGTATGCAGCGATTACCTTCATTTCTGCTCAAACACCCCAAAAAACATATGACATCAAATCAAAACATCGCATCCACATAAATACTATAAAGAGAGAGAGAGTAGAGTAGTGAAATTACTTGCGAGATTGGAAGATTGGCTCCGCGACTGTTAGAGAATTCGGTCTGTTGCTCTCTTGGAGGTCTTAGGGTTTGTACAAGAGATTGGCGATGCAAGGATTATATATACCTAGGGTTTTTGGCTGCTCTTAGATTTATGAGTTTGATTAAATCCTGGCCGTTATTTTTCATGTTTCCTATAGTGCCCCTCCCTTTCTCTTGTTTTTATAGTACTTCTTTAAATATTATATAATTATTCATTGACGCCCAAATATCTCTAAATGGATTTTTCTAGCTCCACCCTTGTCTCCATATTTTCATCGAAACCGAATTTAATTCTTTGTTTATAACTTTAATGAAGTAACACAGAGATGAATTTTTTAAAAAATCATTTAATTTTTTAATTTTTTTATTAATGTTAATAATTTTCAATTCTTTTAAGGGTAAATATCATTTTTATTATTTTTAAATTAATTTTTTATTTTTATTAAATATATATTCTTTATTATTATTATTTTTAATTGTTTGTTTTTAATTTTTCTTTTTTTTTTTTATTTTTTTGAAAAATTATTTGGTTTGTACACGTGTCAAGATATTGAGTTGCAATGTGAAATGACAAAATTATCCCTGTATATCATGTTATCCGTTAGGTTTGACCGTCAGTTGACTGACCGAATGAACTAATTTGACAATTTTTCGAAACGTTAGGGTCTATTTTATCATTTTTCAAAGTATAGTTAAAAATTTGATCATTTCTTAAAAGTTAGAGACTAAAATAATTTTTTTTTTTAAAAAAAGAAACATAATTGACTTCACAAGTAATATGATGCACTTCACAAAAAGTACTTCAAATTTATTATGTAGAAAATTGTTCTGTATTCATAGGATCCAAGTTCGTTAAATTGAAGATGGATTGAAAAATGATACCAATTGGTTCTTTATTCCTAAAATTAAAAAAAAAAAAGAAAGAAAAAAGAAAAAGAGTTCATATTATTCGATTAAACTTCATTCGCTCTCTTCTACTGATTAGCCTGCTAATATTTTCATTCGATCTCTTTTACTAATCAGCTTGACCTCATCATACATGAGACATGACAGCTTCTAAATATGTACATGGCATTCGCAATAAGAGCATATATGTAGCAGAAGAATGGGGTAAAAAAGGATTACAGTCACCGAGTTCATTGTATATGACTAATGCTAATTGTTTTACATTTTCTTCCCTACATACTCCAAAATTTTAGTTAAATACATTTGCTAGTTATTGGTAGGAGGTGCAGGCTCGCGAATCTGGAAAAAGTGCTGGGTGGCCATTCTTCAACAGTCCAACATCATCTGATATATCCAATTATTCTGCCTTGTATTTGCTGCATCCATCACTCTGTATATCCATTAGAGTCTCCAACACGGTTGCCATAGTAGGTCTCACGTCCTTGTCACCTTGCAGACACTGAAATGCCAACTCTGCTACCGCATGTATCATCTTCCTCACCTTGTAGTCTGATTCAAACGCGAGACATGTGTTTACCAACTCATGCAATGCCCTGTTTTGGATCTTATCAATAAACATATGATAGTTTGATGAGGATGAGGATGAACTTACCAACTCATGCAATGCAATGCAAGAGCAATAATCAATTTTGAATGATAGTTTGATGAGGATGAACTTCTTGATTTTTCAACAGAATTTGTTTAGACACTACATCAAAATAATCAGAACATAATGGGAGAGATATATTACCTATGATCACCTTCATTTGCTTATTTGGTTTTCTAGCTGTATCATTGAAGATAACAAAGAGTCAGAACATTATAACTTGAGAATGTAGCCTTATGAAAAAATAACACTAATAGCCAACTCAAAATCTCAAAAATTAAGGAACCGATACAAAACAAATAAATTTGTCAAAACTTGATTAATCGGTATCCGTGTCAAGTTGCATTCTAAAGATTGTAGTGTAATTTCTAATTAAATGATTCTTTATGGGGCTGAGATCAATTGTAAGAAAACTCAATGCCACGGCAACAATAATTCAGTGCTCATCAAGATTTCAGAAAAAAAAAAAAAAAAAAAAAAAAAAAAAAAAAAAAAAACCAGGTCATGTTTGGGCCACTCTAAACATTTAGGATTTAGCCAATAGATCGAAACAGAGGAGACTGAGTTGGAGCACTCTTAAACTATGCAAAGACAGGAGAATGTGTATAACATATGAATAGATTTTTTTTCATCACCTATAAAGATATTGATTGGGAATACCAACTGATATCTGCCGCCCCTAATGGGTCAATACTAGTGCACAAAAAATTGAACTGTGAAATCAAAGCATATGATCTGAAATTGCTAAAACAAAACCCAAAAAAAAATAAATATGTTGATTTGAAGTAGACAAAGAAATAGGTGAATGTGCCAGAGACTTACCATTATAACACGTCTCAACATGAGGTTTGTCAGCGCAAAAACAAACAAATTTATAATCTATGAATCCACAGCGGCCACCGCTTGCCTCACAACTAGTGCAATTATATACAGTCCAATTGAAGAGGAATCCCATTTTCAATAATTCAACATAATTTGTTGACTGCAAATCTACCCCAGTTTCTACATTTACGGGCACATAAACAGAATCCAGTGAAAAGTTAGCTTTCAACAATGTTTGCTTGTTAAAACAAACATTAGAGTCTCCAACACGGTTGCCATAGTAGGTCTCACGTCATTGTCACCTTGCAGACACTGAAATGCCAACTCTGCTACCGCATGTATCATCTTCCTCACCTTGTAGTCTGATTCAAACCCGAGACATGGGTCTACCAACTCATGTAATGCCCTGTTTTGGATCTTATCAATAAACATATTCGACAAGTTGACCTCATTTCGATGTTTAGTGATGTCAACTGCAGACATGGATGATATTAGCTCAACCAAGACCACCCCAAAGCTATAGACATCACTTTTGTTAGTAAGCTGGTAACATTGGTGGTAGTCTGGGTCAACATAACCGGGAGTCCCATGTGGAGCTGTCGAAACATGGGTGACATTGTTCGGAAAGGGACGGGAAATTCCAAAATCTGCAACCTTCACATAGAAATTGTTATCAAGAAGAATGTTATTTGTTTTCACATCGCGGTAGATGATAGTAGAAGCATGGAGATACTGCAATGCACATGCAGTTTCAACAGCAATGTTCAGTCTAATAGCCCAAGGGAGTGCACCAGGCCTGACATGTTCACCGTGTAAATGATCGGCGACCGTGCCGTTGGGAACGTATTCATATACAATCAGGAGTTCGTGGCTATGGCGAGAGGTGCAACCATAAAGAGTTACAAGATTCTGGTGGCGCAAATCAGCTAGGATCTTAACTTCATTCATGAAATGCTCAACTCTCTTGTAATAGTTTGCATTTAAATGCTTGACTGCAACAGAACACCCATCATGGAGCTTGTCTGGTTAATGAACATAAAGAATGTTATCCGGGAATTGGTTATTTAAGCAGTTAATCTTGAGAAAAAGGTTGTTGGCTCTTACCATAATATACAGTGCCAAAGCCTCCATCACCAAGTTTTTTTGCAGCATTAAAATTGTTAGTGGCCTCTTCAAGTTCAGAGTAAGTGAAGACATGAACTCCGAGGAACTTATCTGCCTTCTCAAGATCAGCCACTGAAGAAAAGGGATCAGAAGAGATGTTGCGAGAGGTGTAGGGTGAGGGAGCATGTTTCTTTCTATGGTAATATACCCAAATCAATGAAATCATGCCCATTATACTTATGCTCGCCAAACCTGCTGTAACACCAGTTGAAAATGCAAGAGCAATAATCAATTTTGAATGATAGTTTGATGAGGATGAACTTCTTGATTTTTTAACAGAATTTGTTTAAACACTACATCAAAATAATCAGAACATAATGGGAGAGATATATTACCTATGATCACCTTCATTTGCTTATTTGGTTTTCTAGCTGTATCATTGAAGATAACAAAGAGTCAGAACATTATGACTTGAGAATGTAGCCTTATGAAAAAATAACACTAATAGCCAACTCAAAATCTCAAAAATTAAGGAACCGATACAAAACAAATAAATTTGTCAAAACTTGATTAATCAGTATCCGTGTCAAGTTGCATTCTAAGGATTGTAGTGTAATTTCTAATTAAATGATTCTTTATGGGGCTAAGATCAATTGTAAGAAAACCCAATGCCACGACAACAATAATTCAGTGCTCATCAAGATTTCAGAAAAAAAAAAAAAAAAAAAAAAAAAAAAAAAAAAAAAAAAACCAGGTCATGTTTGGGCCACTCTAAACATTTAGGATTTAGCCAATAGATCGAAACAGAGGAGACTGAGTTGGAGCACTCTTAAACTATGCAAAGACAAGAGAATGTGTATAACATATGAATAGATTTTTTTTCATCACCTATAAAGATATTGATTGGGAATACCAACTGATACCTGCCGTCCCTAGTGGGTCAATACTAGCGCACAAAAAATTGAACTGTGAAATCAAAGCATATGATCCGAAATTGCTAAAACAAAACCCCAAAAAAATAAATATGTTGATTTGAAGTAGACAAAGAAATAGGTGAATGTGCCAGAGACTTACCATCATAACACGTCTCAACATGAGGTTTGTCAGTGCAAAAACAAACAAATTTATAATCTATAAATCCACAGCGGCCACCGCTTGCCTCACAACTAGTGCAATTATATACAGTCCAATTGAAGAGGAATCCCATTTTCAATAATTCAACATAATTTGTTGATTGCAAATCTACCCCAGTTTCTACATTTACGGGCATATAAACAGAATCCAGTGAAAAGTTAGCTTTCAACAATGTTTGCTTGTTAAAACAAACATTAGAGTCTCCAACACGGTTGCCATAGTAGGTCTCACGTCCTTGTCACCTTGCAGACACTGAAATGCCAACTCTGCTACCTCATGTATCATCTTCCTCACCTTGTAGTCTGATTCAAACCCGAGACATGGGTCTACCAACTCATGCAATGCCCTGTTTTGGATCTTATCAATAAACATATTCGACAAGTGGACCTCATTTCGATGTCTAGTGATGTCAACTGCAGGCATGGATGATATTAGCTCAACCAAGACCACTCCAAAGCTATAGACATCACTTTTGTTAGTAAGCTGGTAACATTGGTGGTATTCTGGGTCAACATAACCGAGAGTCCCATATGGAGCTGTCGAAACATGGGTGACATTGTCCGGAAAGAGACGGAAAATTCCAAAATCTGCAACCTTCACATAGAAATTGTTATCAAGAAGAATGTTATTTGTTTTCACATCACGGTGGATGATAGTAGAAGCATGGAGATACTGCAATGCACATGCAGTTTCAACAGCAATGTTCAGTCTAATAGCCCAAGGGAGTGCACCAGGCCTGGCATGTTCACCGTGTAAATGATCGGCGACCGTGCCTTTGGGAACGTATTCATATACAATCAGGAGTTCGTGGCTTTGGCGAGACGTGCAACCATAAAGAGTTACAAGATTCTGGTAGCGCAAATCAGCTAGGATCTTAACTTCATTCATGAAATGCTCAACTCTCTTGTAATTGTTTGCATTTAAATGCTTGACTGCAACAGAACGCCCATCATGGAGCTTGCTTGGTTAATGAACATAAAGAATGTTATCCGGGAATTGGTTATTTAAGCAGTTAATCTTGAGAAAAAGGTTGTTGGCTCTTACCATAATATACAGTGCAAAAGCCTCCATCACCAAGTTTTTTGGCAGCATTAGAATTGTTAGTGGCCTCTTCAAGTTCAGAGTAAGTGAAGACATGAACTCCGAGGAACTTATCTGCCTTCTCAAGATCAGCCACTGAAGAAAAGGGATCAGAAGAGATGTTGCGAGAGGTGTAGGGTGAGGGAGCATGTTTCTTTCTATGGTAATATACCCAGATCAATGAAATCATGCCCATTATACTTATGCTCGCCAAACCTGCTGTAACACCAGTTGAAAATGCAAGAGCAATAATCAATTTTGAATGATAGTTTGATGAGGATGAACTTCTTGATTTTTCAACAGAATTTGTTTAGACACTACATCAAAATAATCAGAACATAATGGGAGAGATATATTACCTATGATCACCTTCATTTGCTTATTTGGTTTTCTAGCTGTATCATTGAAGATAATAAAGAGTCAGAACATTATGACTTGAGAATGTAGCCTTATGAAAAAATAACACTAATAGCCAACTCAAAATCTCAAAAATTAAGGAACCGATACAAAACAAATAAATTTGTCAAAACTTGATTAATCAGTATCCGTGTCAAGTTGCATTCTAAGGATTGTAGTGTAATTTCTAATTAAATGATTCTTTATGGGGCTCAGATCAATTGTAAGAAAACCCAATGCCACGACAATAATAATTCAGTGCTCATCAAGATTTCAGAAAGAAAAAAAAAAAAAAAAAAAAAAAAAAAAAAACCAGGTCATGTTTGGGCCACTCTAAACATTTAGGATTTAGCCAATAGATCGAAATAGAGGAGACTGAGTTGGAGCACTCTTAAACTATGCAAAGACAGGAGAATGTGTATAACATATGAATAGATTTTTTTTCATCACCTATAAAGATATTGATTGGGAATACCAACTGATACCTGCCGCCCCTAGTGGGTCAATACTAGCGCACAAAAAATTGAACTGTGAAATCAAAGCATATGATCTGAAATTGCTAAAACAAAACCCCAAAAAAATAAATATGTTGATTTGAAGTAGACAAAGAAATAGGTGAATGTGCCAGAGACTTACCATCATAACACGTCTCAACATGAGGTTTGTCAGTGCAAAAACAAACAAATTTATAATCTATGAATCCACAGCGGCCACCGCTTGCCTCACAACTAGTGCAATTATATACAGTCCAATTGAAGAGGAATCCCATTTTCAATAATTCAACATAATTTGTTGATTGCAAATCTACCCCAGTTTCTACATTTACGGGCATATAAACAGAATCCAGTGAAAAGTTAGCTTTCAACAATGTTTGCTTGTTAAAACAAACATTAGAGTCTCCAACACGGTTGCCATAGTAGGTCTCACGTCCTTGTCGCCTTGCAGACACTGAAATGCCAACTCTGCTACCGCATGTATCATCTTCCTCACCTTGTAGTCTGATTCAAACCCGAGACATGGGTCTACCAACTCATGCAATGCCCTGTTTTGGATCTTATCAATAAACATATTCGACAAGTGGACCTCATTTCGATGTCTAGTGATGTCAACTGCAGGCATGGATGATATTAGCTCAACCAAGACCACTCCAAAGCTATAGACATCACTTTTGTTAGTAAGCTGGTAACATTGGTGGTATTCTGGGTCAACATAACCGAGAGTCCCATATGGAGCTGTCGAAACATGGGTGACATTGTCCGGAAAGAGACGGAAAATTCCAAAATCTACAACCTTCACATAGAAATTGTTATCAAGAAGAATGTTATTTGTTTTCACATCACGGTGGATGATAGTAGAAGCATGGAGATACTGCAATGCACATGCAGTTTCAACAGCAATGTTCAGTCTAATAGCCCAAGGGAGTGCACCAGGCCTGGCATGTTCACCGTGTAAATGATCGGCGACCGTGCCTTTGGGAACGTATTCATATACAATCAGGAGTTCGTGGCTTTGGCGAGACGTGCAACCATAAAGAGTTACAAGATTCTGGTAGCGCAAATCAGCTAGGATCTTAACTTCATTCATGAAATGCTCAACTCTCTTGTAATTGTTTGCATTTAAATGCTTGACTGCAACAGAACGCCCATCATGGAGCTTGCTTGGTTAATGAACATAAAGAATGTTATCCGGGAATTGGTTATTTAAGCAGTTAATCTTGAGAAAAAGGTTGTTGGCTCTTACCATAATATACAGTGCAAAAGCCTCCATCACCAAGTTTTTTGGCAGCATTAGAATTGTTAGTGGCCTCTTCAAGTTCAGAGTAAGTGAAGACATGAACTCCGAGGAACTTATCTGCCTTCTCAAGATCAGCCACTGAAGAAAAGGGATCAGAAGAGATGTTGCGAGAGGTGTAGGGTGAGGGAGCATGTTTCTTTCTATGGTAATATACCCAGATCAATGAAATCATGCCCATTATACTTATGCTCGCCAAACCTGCTGTAACACCAGTTGAAAATGCAAGAGCAATAATCAATTTTGAATGATAGTTTGATGAGGATGAACTTCTTGATTTTTCAACAGAATTTGTTTAGACACTACATCAAAATAATCAGAACATAATGGGAGAGATATATTACCTATGATCACCTTCATTTGCTTATTTGGTTTTCTAGCTGTATCATTGAAGATAATAAAGAGTCAGAACATTATGACTTGAGAATGTAGCCTTATGAAAAAATAACACTAATAGCCAACTCAAAATCTCAAAAATTAAGGAACCGATACAAAACAAATAAATTTGTCAAAACTTGATTAATCAGTATCCGTGTCAAGTTGCATTCTAAGGATTGTAGTGTAATTTCTAATTAAATGATTCTTTATGGGGCTAAGATCAATTGTAAGAAAACCAATGCCACGACAACAATAATTCAGTGCTCATCAAGATTTCAGAAAGAAAAAAAAAAAAAAAAAAAAAAAAAACCAGGTCATGTTTGGGCCACTCTAAACATTTAGGATTTAGCCAATAGATCGAAATAGAGGAGACTAAGTTGGAGCACTCTTAAACTATGCAAAGACAGGAGAATGTGTATAACATATGAATAGATTTTTTTTCATCACCTATAAAGATATTGATTGGGAATACCAACTGATACCTGCCGCCCCTAGTGGGTCAATACTAGCGCACAAAAAATTGAACTGTGAAATCAAAGCATATGATCTGAAATTGCTAAAACAAAACCCCAAAAAAATAAATATGTTGATTTGAAGTAGACAAAGAAATAGGTGAATGTGCCAGAGACTTACCATCATAACACGTCTCAACATGAGGTTTGTCAGTGCAAAAACAAACAAATTTATAATCTATGAATCCACAGCGGCCACCGCTTGCCTCACAACTAGTACAATTATAGACAGTCCAATTGAAGAGGAATCCCATTTTCAATAATTCAACATAATTTGTTGATTGCAAATCTACCCCAGTTTCTACATTTACGGGCATATAAACAGAATCCAGTGAAAAGTTAGCTTTCAACAATGTTTGCTTGTTAAAACAAACATTAGAGTCTCCAACACGGTTGCCATAGTAGGTCTCACGTCATTGTCGCCTTGCAGACACTGAAATGCCAACTCTGCTACCGCATGTATCATCTTCCTCACCTTGTAGTCTGATTCAAACCCGAGACATGGGTCTACCAACTCATGCAATGCCCTGTTTTGGATCTTATCAATAAACATATTCGACAAGTGGACCTCATTTCGATGTCTAGTGATGTCAACTGCAGGCATGGATGATATTAGCTCAACCAAGACCACTCCAAAGCTATAGACATCACTTTTGTTAGTAAGCTGGTAACATTGGTGGTATTCTGGGTCAACATAACCGAGAGTCCCATATGGAGCTGTCGAAACATGGGTGACATTGTCCGGAAAGAGACGGAAAATTCCAAAATCTGCAACCTTCACATAGAAATTGTTATCAAGAAGAATGTTATTTGTTTTCACATCACGATGGATGATAGTAGAAGCATGGAGATACTGCAATGCACATGCAGTTTCAACAGCAATGTTCAGTCTAATAGCCCAAGGGAGTGCACTAGGCCTGGCATGTTCACCGTGTAAATGATCGGCGACCGTGCCTTTGGGAACGTATTCATATACAATCAGGAGTTCGTGGCTTTGGCGAGAGGTGCAACCATAAAGAGTTACAAGATTCTGGTAGCGCAAATCAGCTAGGATCTTAACTTCATTCATGAAATGCTCAACTCTCTTGTAATTGTTTGCATTTAAATGCTTGACTGCAACAGAACGCCCATCATGGAGCTTGCTTGGTTAATGAACATAAAGAATGTTATCCGGGAATTGGTTATTTAAGCAGTTAATCTTGAGAAAAAGGTTGTTGGCTCTTACCATAATATACAGTGCAAAAGCCTCCATCACCAAGTTTTTTGGCAGCATTAGAATTGTTAGTGGCCTCTTCAAGTTCAGAGTAAGTGAAGACATGAACTCCGAGGAACTTATCTGCCTTCTCAAGATCAGCCACTGAAGAAAAGGGATCAAAAGAGATGTTGCGAGAGGTGTAGGGTGAGGGAGCATGTTTCTTTCTATGGTAATATACCCAGATCAATGAAATCATGCCCATTATACTTATGCTCGCCAAACCTGCTGTAACACCAGTTGAAAATGCAAGAGCAATAATCAATTTTGAATGATAGTTTGATGAGGATGAACTTCTTGATTTTTCAACAGAATTTGTTTAGACACTACATCAAAATAATCAGAACATAATGGGAGAGATATATTACCTATGATCACCTTCATTTGCTTATTTGGTTTTCTAGCTGTATCATTGAAGATAACAAAGAGTTAGAACATTATGACTTGAGAATGTAGCTTTATGAAAAAATAACACTAATAGCCAACTCAAAATCTCAAAAATTAAGGAACCGATACAAAACAAATAAATTTGTCAAAACTTGATTAATCGATATCCGTGTCAAGTTGCATTCTAAGGATTGTAGTGTAATTTCTAATTAAATGATTCTTTATGGGGCTGAGATCAATTGTAAGAAAACCCAATGCCACGGCAACAATAATTCAGTGCTCATCAAGATTTCAGAAAAAAAAAAAAAAAAAAAAAAAAAAAACCAGGTCATGTTTGGGCCACTCTAAACATTTAGGATTTAGCCAATAGATCGAAACAGAGGAAACTGAGTTGGAGCACTCTTAAACTATTCAAAGACAGGAGAATGTGTATAACATATGAATAGATTTTTTTTCATCACCTATAAAGATATTGATTGGGAATACCAACTGATACCTGCCGCCCCTAGTGGGTCAATAGTAGCGCACAAAAAATTGAACTGTGAAATCAAAACATATGATCTGAAATTGCTAAAACAAAACCCAAAAAAAATAAATATGTTGATTTGAAGTAGACAAAGAAATAGGTGAATGTGCCAGAGACTTACCATCATAACACGTCTCAACATGAGGTTTGTCAGCGTAAAAACAAACAAATTTATAATCTATGAATCCACAGCGGCCACCGCTTGCCTCACAACTAGTGCAATTATATACAATCCAATTGAAGAGGAATCTCATTTTCAATAATAATTTTTTATTTATTTTTATCTAAGAAATAAATAGTCCTTAATTTTATCAAAAACTAAATGGTTTATGATGTGTGTATTTAAATCCAACAATAATATTATTTTTCAAGATAAAACTTCATTGCACGTAAGTTTTGAATATTAAAAACTTTATTTAACACCTCAATCAAAAATGAAAAAACGTTGACTTACATTGACTGACTATGAAAATTGAGATTTTCTAAATTTATATTTAATTTATGTTGTCTATTTTTAAATTCAATCAAGATGTATATATATATATTTTAGATAATGCTTAGCTATTTACACAAGCTTTGAGTGTTAAAAACTTCATTTAGCCTCTCAACTAACTTCATTTAGACTCTCAACTAACATTATAAGAAACTAATCAATACTTTTTTTTTTTTTTTTGAAACGATGAAACTAATCAATACTTACTAGTGCTAAATGATTTTGTTTAAGGATTGAGATTTTTCTAGTTTTATACTTGATTTGTATTGTTTGTTTTTAAATTCAACTATGATCATATTAGTAAATATAAAACTTAAATATTCAAGCAAGTTTCAAACGATGCAAACTTCATTGGACCACTAAACCAACACTACAAAATGTTAATTTATGTTAACTAGTATTGACCAAAACCATATGAAAGTTATGATTGATATATGTTGTCTATTGAAAAATCTCTTAACATTGTAGTGAGTGAATTTAGGCATCAACAATCTATCAAAGAGTCAAGTGATTGAGATGATGAGGTTGAAGGGAATTAACCTTGTGAAGTAAAATGAAAAAAGGATGGAAATGGAAATGAAATGCTTGATTTGTTTTTTGAATATATTTTGACAGAGTTTTTGTATTTCCTTCAAAAATTGATCCTCTTTAATGGAAGGAAGACTGCCTTTTATAGGCCTAGGCTTTTCTTGGCTTCATGGTCCATGACTTCCTTCATCTCGACCTCCACTCATGCAACATGGCTCTTGATTTGCGTTGGAGTAGAGATTAAGTGGGGGCTATTGGTTATTCTTATCAACTGCCAATCCCTTCTTAGTTTAGGCCAGTTGTCATCTTGGGCTGAGGTTTGGCTGTGCAAGCTTTTAGCAGATTTAAGTTTCATGTGGGTTTTCACTTTTATTGCCAAATTTTTCCACTACAAACATAAAATTCCAATATTCATACAAATATTAAAAACTCTATTTGATCTCTCAATTAACATTAAAAAATGTTAATTTATTTTGACGTCTGTCTAAAATCGTAATGAGTTTTTTTAATAATTTTTTTTCTTTTAATTTTATGATTAATTTATGTTATTTGATTTTTAAGATAATTTTTTTCATGATAAGACTATAATATTCATATAGGTTTTAACAATTAAAAACTTCATTTGACTTTTGTAGGCCGTAATAAACTTTAAAAGTCACTAACTTATGTTAACCACTCTTTTTAAAACCATGTGAAAAATGTGATTTTTATTGTTTTACTCTCAATGTATGTTGTTGTCTTTTTTTTTTTTTGAAGCATGCTAATGTATGTTGTTAGTATTTAAATTCAAGATGAAGTTTCAATATTCATATAACTTTCGAGTATTAAAATTTCATTCAACCATTCAACTAACACTAAAAAAATAAAAGACACTACTTCTAAAGCTAGCAAAAACCAAATGAGAATTGAAAATTTTTTTATTATATGTTTGATTTTATATTGTTTGTTTTTAAATTCAATTAGAAACCTATATGGATAAATTCCAATATTTCAATATATAATTTAAAATATTTCTATTTTATTTAGAAATTATTAAAAAATTATTTTATATATTTTTAATCCAATGCAATCTTTATTTTTTTTAAACTATTCCAATGCGATCTATAAGTATGACACACTAAATCTGAAGAAAAACAATATATAATTCAAACTATTTCAACATATAATTTAAACCAAATCTCAAGAAAAACAATGGGTTGGGACGTTTTACGTTTGTTGGTCGAAACGTGTCCGGGTCCGGGTGTGGATCGACAATCCTGTCTAATGGCAATGGTTTGACCCATTTCACCAAAGCCCATTAGAAAAGCGCGGGAAAATTGGCTCATCCCTCGACCCTTTTTACTCCTTAGAGCGGCAGCAGTAAGCACCAAGTAGATCGCAGCAGAATGGACCGGAGACGGGACCGTATAGACCCTAGATTTTCAAAGAAGCAGAAGAAGCTGATCCGCACCGCCGAAGAGGAGCTCGAGTCCAAGCTCGGTTTCGAATCTTTTCTCTGAAGGCCAAACCCGCCTTGGTTGGCTTCTCACTTTCTCTTCCGTAAGTTCTCCTCATTTCTACTATTAATTACTCCATTGTGTAATATCGGTGTTTTATCTGTATTAATAATATCTTAATTCGCCATTTTCAAATGTTGCTGTAGTCGTCATTAGAGGATCAAGAGACCCGCAAATCCTATAGTTGCGTTGATCTTTATTTTGTTTCTCAGGTGAATTGCTTGGGTTTTGCTCTGGTTGTTTTGATAATGTTTTTTAATATTGTGATTTCAGTATTTAATTGTATTCGAGCATTGCAGGATGGCTCTACTTTCAAGTCCAAGTACAAGTTCCATCCGTACTTTTATGCAGCCACAAAGGTTGAATCATAGTTATTATTATTATTTTTTATATTTTAGTGAATCCTATTTGTAGTGTAATAAGTTACTAATCGTTGATTATTTCAAAAAAAAAAAAGTTACTAATCGTTGATGATCTTACCATGTTGTTAATTATTACAATGATATATTAATTGCAGGACAAAATGGAGATAGATGTTGAAGCCTATTTGAGACGACGCTATGAAAATCAGATTGCGGATATTGTAATTGTGGGAAAAGAGGACCTTGATCTGGTCAGTCGTAATGTTTTAATTTCACCAGATTTATGACTCTTTTCATAATTTAAGCTCGTAGAGACGTATAATTGTTCAGCTTTTCGTTTGGATTTTGGTGCTTAAAGGGAATCTTCTGGGTTGGGTTTCAATATTAATTTCATGAACCTAACTTTGAAACCATAACTTTTGGTTAAGATGTGATAATATTGAGTTTAAAATCACTTTCGAAAAATATGAAATGTTTGAACCATTGTTGTTTGGTCACTTCGGGAGTTGTATTAGTTCTAGAGGTTTAAGTTTAGGCTGTGGCTATCATGGCCATTGGAATTTTGAAGAAGAGAGTAATTGGTTTTCTAATTTTTTTAGGTTAGTTGTTGATTACTGGTAAGCACATTATGGCCTATGTTCTGGTATTGGTGACTTTGTTGTTTTGGTTAGACTTCACTTCGTGAACAGCTAAACTTATAAAGGAGTTGATGATACTTGGTTGGAGAAGTTACATGTAATGACATGACACCTAATTGTTTTATTAATGAACTTCCATAGGTTGACTTGTTGGCTGAGGTGTTGGATTTTGAACTATAGAACTCCCCAAGATACTAGTATACATGGATTTTACGTGATTGGTAGGGGAGCAAACTTAAGTCTTGACTCTAAATGAGTAGTCGAAATCCCATTATAATAGATGAGAAAATGATTGTTTTTTTTATTAAATTTATGATCATCTGCTAAAGAATTCTGATAAGGCAGTGTAATTATTACTGTGGTTTACTGTGTCCTCATAAAAGCAAATGGTGTATTTTGGATGAGCTGTACATACAGATTCAGTTGAGGTTACTGATGGGAGTATAGTAAGTATTTGAAGTCAGTGCATCCCCTTCAGAAGACATAGAAAAGGAAAAATGAATTCTCACTTAAAAAATGAAGTGTGTATTGGCCATATTCAAAGAAAATTCTATGACAATGAGTAAACTAGGTTAAATTCTATTATTACACCTTTGCAATCAATGTTAATTGCATAAAAGTATAACGAGATGGATTTGCATCCAGAGTCTAATCCATGCATTTACATGTGTTTTTATAAAGTTGTCAATTTAAATGAAATGGAGAAGTTTCATTGGTGGTGAAAAAATGCAGGAAATGAGGCTTAGTAACTGTAAGCCCATAAATGGTTCACGGGCAAGCACTCATTGGAATTTCTCATCTTAAACCTGTTTATGTTTAAAAGAAAAGGAAGTTACCAAGTGTTGTTCTTTTAAAGGTACACTGAGTAGACTAGGGTAACACCTATTAAACATAACTAATTGCTGCAGACAAACTCAGTTACAAGAAAAGAAAGGTGAGCTGACAGAAATTCATGTTTAACATTACGTATGAAGTAGTATTCTTGTAGCAATAAATGAAAAGAAAGAAAAATATTAACGCTGCTCACTGTTGACTGTCATGCCATATTGCTTCAGATTCACAATTTTCTGTTGTTTAATTCTACTTCGGCATTAATTATCACTGCATTGTTCATCCTTTCTTAATTCTTTAGAGAGAAATATTTCATTGGATAGGTTGGTTTTTATCACTTAACCTGCAGTTGTGCTTAAGCTTAGCTGGTTTGTTTAGGTTGTTTAAGCAACTCTTACTGCTTTTTGCTGGAATAATGTGTTTGTTCACGCTTAAGCTGGTATTACATGTATGCATGTTTAATTCTGAAGGATGTCTCATCTTTTTCTCTATTCATGAACAGAAAAATCATTTGTCTGGTTTACACAAATCTTACTTAAAAATATCTTTTGATACTGTTCAACAACTAATGGATGTGAAGAAAGATCTATCACATGTTGTTGAAAGAAACCGGGAAAAATTTGATGCATCAGAAGCATATGAGTCCATATTAATTGGGAAACGGTAAGGCTTCACAATCTTCACTTCCATAATAGTATGTTACTTGGATTTGTTTATATATATACACATATAAATATCACCTATTGGTCACTTTTTTGTTCCATTTCTGAGGCTATTTTGGTGTTTTACTTGCAGAGAACAAAGACCTCAAGACTTTCTTGATTGCATAGTTGATCTTCGCGAGTATGATGTTCCTTACCATGTTCGCTTTGCCATTGACAATGGTAATATCTTATTTTTTCCTAATATTGTTATGGAAGTTTTTGTGTTACAGTTATTGAAGATAAAATAAATGTTACGTATTTACTTTTTTGACACCAAGAACATTCTTCTCAGATGTGCGATGTGGGCAGTGGTATGATGTTAGTGTATCTAGTATTGGTGTGATGCTTGTGAAGAGAACAGATCTTTTGCAACGTGCTGAAGTTCATGTTTGTGCTTTTGATATCGAGACCACAAAGCTTCCTTTGAAATTTCCAGATGCGGAATATGATGTAATAATGATGATATCATACATGCTTGATGGACAGGGGTACTTGATTATTAACAGAGAGGTACTAATTGGGTTTTTTTTTTTTTTTTTTTTTTGGAGGGGGGTGTGGGGTTGGCGTTGTTATGACTTCTGCATGAATAGTAATGTGGTTGCTTTTATCCATGGCATGTATTTCTTCTATAGATTACAATTTTATAAGATATGGGATTTGTTGATCTTGCCCTTACCGTGTGTAGTCAAGTGTTCTCCAGTTCAATTAATGAAAAAGGTTTTTATACAGTGTTGCACTTGAAGAATTCCTTTGTTGATTTCTTCCATTTAAAAGTTGTTCTTTGAGGAGATGCCTACGGTTTAGGTATTTCACAAGCAGCAAATATGAAATGAATAATAGGGTGTTTTATGTAGTTATTGAAAAATAGTTGTAGAACAAAATCTTTCTAAATCATTAAAGAAGTAGGCTTGTCCTATGAAATAGTTTGTTCAGGAATGATAATTAAACTAAAGTTTAATTCTTGTTAATTTAGTTCTTGGTTCTTGAAGCTCTTTCTGGTTGGTAAGTTGGGGAAGTAGCATCACTATAAAGAAGGAATTCCTTTATAGTGATGATATTTCCCTGTAAAGGAATTCTCATAGATGACATTGTTTTATTTTTGTTTGGAATATTTAGTTGATTGTAACTGCTATGAATACTTGAAGAAATATTTCTCCATTGCCTGTAGATTATAATAAGTGCTTAATAAGCTGACCTATATTGCACTTGTCTTTAGTGTGTGGGGGAGGATATAGAGGATTTAGAGTATACTCCAAAACCAGAATTTGAAGGGTTTTTCAAGGTGACAAATGTGAAAAATGAGGTAATACAAGGTTCATCGATTTGGTATTGTGTAGCAATTTAAGGATTCTAATGCACATAATTTTTTTTTTTTGGTCATCACATCATCTGATGTCTCTTGCAGGTAGAACTTCTTAGACGGTGGTTTGCCCACATGCAAGAAGTGAAGCCTGGTATATATGTTACATACAATGGTGATTACTTCGATTGGCCATTCCTGGAAACTAGAGCAGCTCATCATGGATTTAAGATGGGTGATGTATGTAGTCTATCCTTGTTAGTCACATTTACTTGAAACAATGTGCCTTGTTTTCGCTTTTTATATTATAATTATTTTATTTTGATATTCTTACTTATTTTTTGAGCTTTCAGGTGCTAGGATTTCAATGTGACAAAAATCAGGGGGAATGTCGTGCCAAATTTGCCTGCCATTTGGATTGTTTTGCATGGGTGAAACGTGATAGTTATCTACCTCAAGGGAGCCAGGGCCTAAAGGTGCAAATTTTTCAGTTTGAGTTCATAAATTTGTGTGTTTGAAAACACTAATAATAATATAATTTGCTCTGATTTGCTTGTCAGTTAGTTTAACGTGTTTTGACATTCTTACATCTGCATTTTTTGTCATCATAAATTAATCAAACATAGTTGTATATGATCATAGTATTTATTTTTCAAGGAACATTTTATTCTCTTCAGGCTGCACCTGTAAGGAATGAAATGGTCATTGGTATAAATGCATGAAAGTAACAGTCGTACATAAAATCTTTAACAGTTACTTTAGGTGCAGCTGTACATTCATTCCCTTATCATCAGGTGATGTGCTTAACACATATTCTTGCTGATTTTTGTAACTATTTTGAGTCTCTGTCCAATCCATTATCGCAGGTGATATGTCAACATACTGCTTCCTCTATTCTGAAAGAAGCCCGTAAATTCTGGTCATTAGCTATGCATTGTCCTCTCCGATGCGATGAATTCTAAATTCAGAGTGTTTATTTTTTCATTTTTTAAGTACTTTCCTTATGTACCATTATTCTGTTGGAGGAAGCCTTAGGTTAAGTTTTGAAACTGTAACATTTTCTCCTGTAAATCTTGTGAAAAGCATAAAACTTCTATATTTCAGGTGAAGTTTGTGGCTAGATCATCATTATAAATTGCTAGTAAATTGATATTTCCTTTCCTGACATGTTTCATTTTTTAATGGAAAAATTGATACATGCTTTCTTTTGATCATATGTCAGGCTGTTACAAAGGCAAAGTTGGGTTATGATCCGCTGGAGGTGAATCCAGAGGATATGGTTCGTTTTGCTAAGGAAAAGCCTCAGGTATGCATCTTCTCGGATGGTGTACCTGTTGTTTGCTTCCTTGTTTTGTCTTCTAAAATTGGCAAGTTGATTTGCAGATGGAAATTAATTAGTGGTGAAATTACTATGAATTTTTTACTTTAAAAGTGACTAATGAAGTGATGTTGCAAGATGGGGTAGGTTCAATATGTTCTTGTATTAACTAATACCAATGGTTTTAATAATTGAGTGAACTATTGGTATTGCTCGATTCTGTAATGTGTTTTTCTCTATTAAGTATTATTCACAAACCTTCTGTGCAAATTTATGTTCATTTTCTTCCTTATTTGTTGGAACGTTTCTTTTTCATTTGGTTCTACTGATTTTCTAATGATCAATAATAGCTGTTCAAGGGAAGCTGTGCCCTGGAGAAATTCATATATGGTTTTTTATTAAAATTATGCATCATTAGCATCAATTGCATTTTAATGGACTTCTCCAATTGCCTATTTGTGCAATTTGCTTGTGAAAACTTTCTGATGTTGTTTTATTTTTTGTGGTTAAAAAACATTATCACAGATGATGGCCTCCTATTCTGTTTCTGATGCTGTTGCAACTTATTACCTGTATATGACCTATGTTCATCCATTCATTTTCTCTCTTGCCACTATAATTCCCATGGTGCCAGATGAGGTTTTGCGGAAAGGTAGTGGCACCCTTTGTGAAATGCTTCTTATGGTCCAGGTGTGTTTTTCTGTTCATCTACGCCGAAGTTTGGGAAGTTCTCTTCCATCCACAGTTTACTTCAGTTTTGCATTTGTTACAGGCATACAAGGCAAATGTTATCTGCCCTAACAAACATCAATCAGACCCAGAAAAGTTCTACAAGAATCACCTTCTCGAGAGTGAAACATATATAGGTGGTCATGTCGAATGCCTGGAAAGTGGTGTTTTTAGATCTGATCTTCCAACTAGCTTTAAGCTTGATCCATCCGCCTACGAGGCAAGTTTTTTTCATCTGTTTTATGTCTTCACAATTTTGTTCAAACTTTTCTTTGCATTGATCATAATTTATGTAGCTGGATGGATCACTGCTTTAATTCTTTTTCAAGTCATCTTGCCTATTAAATTGAACGAGTTCACTCACTTAAAGTTGAAACATGTTTCCGTTTCTGATGGAATTCATAGGCCTCTCTGTTGTCCAGCAAATTTATCAGTTTCATGGATGCAAATCTTTCTAGTGTGGCGAATTTGTTTATTAATTGAAGTAGCAAACAAGGTGGTCTCTGGTTAAGCGTAATTTGGTAATCACAAAGTATTTTTCTTTCATAAACTTTTAATGTTAGAGCGGAATAGAACAACTCCTGGAAACACGATCCTTTCATACCACTTCTATATTTCAATTGTACTAGTGAGAACAATGCCTGAACTGAGATGAACAGGCAATGCACATTGCTGGAAGCATGGAAACTAGCACGAGTGGCTTTTTCCTCAATTCATCTATTGGTTTTAAAACACTTAGGCTCAGTGGCACATTCTTGAAGAACCGTGTTTGTATATTGTCCTTCCTGAAGTTCATTTATATCTATACACTATGACTTATATAACCTCTATAGACCTTGCATATGATGAAGGTTCAAGGCTATGTTAAAAAGAAAAAGAAAAAAGAAAAAATAAAGAAGGAAAAAAGAAAGGAAAAATGGAGTTTGCAATATAAGATTTTATCTTATTATTATTTTCACATCATTCAGTCTATTTAGATAACATTCTGCAGATATATGTGACATTAGTTGAAAATGAATTGTTGAAAAAGTTGTTTTTTCCGTAATAGTAAGCTTAGTTACCTAAAAAGTCGACCGTATCCATCACTAAGTGATTGAAATATAAGTTCATATCTACAAAATACATATGCTTATCAGAGTATTAAACATTTTAATGGACAATTTCCCAAATTTATTGCCTAATTAGTGTACATGCCTTCATGGAGTGCTTATATACTATTATTGGGCTCCTTCCAAATAGCTTAAGCTTTTGCAGTTGAATAGTTTATTAACATGCTTTAACATTCAAGTTTGGTTGGCTTGATTTTGATTCTAATCACATTTTAGTCATCTGCATTCATGCCCTTTTATGTCAAATCTTAGTGTAATTAGTGGTTGTGTAATAGGCTTGTCCTGATGACTACCTTATGTTTGGACCTAATTTGTTTTTGCTGAAACTGTTTTATTCCATCATTTTAGTTTCATAAATATTTTCAACTGATGTTTTGAGTGCTTCAATAACCAGCAATTGATCAACAACCTTGATCGAGATTTGCAATATGCTATAAGAGTAGAGGGTAAGATGGACTTGGAATCAGTCTCCAATTATGATGAAGTGAAGAACTCTATCATGGAAAAGGTGCTGGTATCTTGTTGTTAAGCAAATAATATATGTTATTGTGCTAATGCTTGGATCATTCTAGTGAAATTTTACTCTAATATTTAACTTCAGTTATGTTCGGGTAGGAGGTTTGGCTTACATTCAGATTTGTTGCTTGCTTATCTGTCAAGCATGCTATATTCTATTATTTATTGCTGTCCTAGAAAAATTCATGATTTATTCAAGCTCGATAAATAATATTTTGACAATTGATAAGACCAAATGAATCTTACAATGTGAACGTTTATTGTTTATAGTTTGAAGGTGAAGAGAGAACTCTTAAGCATGAATCTGTACATGGTCATAAGCCTGTAGGTGCTGTTTTCCAGAGGATATATTATGCCAAAACCTACATTATCTTGTCATAGGAATATTTGAATTTCATCTTTTAATACATTCTTCAAAGCTTTTATTTGTTGCTTCTTATAGCTATTTGCTGAGTAATTCATCTGGTTTTGATGATGAAATATGATCATGTATGTGATATATAATAGGAAAAATTATTATGTAATGGTTGATATGTTCCTTGTGCAGCTTTCAAAATTGCGAGATCAACCTATACGTGAAGAATGCCCTCTCATTTATCATCTGGACGTGGCTGCTATGTATCCAAACATTATTTTAACAAACCGGCTCCAGGTATGTGTTCAAGTTGCATTCTCATTGAAAATGACAACTTTCAGATTTTAGATCTTTTTTATATTTTATATTTTATGTTTTATTTTATTTTTTACTTCAAGCAGCTAGCATGCAACTGAATATTGTTTTTGGGTATTAAATGAAATATTTGATATTATAATATCTTTATTGAAATGTTAACTTATGATCTTAATTCGTCTTTCAATGGTTAATGCCCTGGTCCAACTTGTTTAGATAGGAATTTTCCCTTGGTGAGTGAGACCAACAAGGTTGACCAGATGATTTGATATGTTATTGCAGTTTTTAGGGTGTCTGATATGTTGAAAAAAATGATGATGAGATGATATTGAAGTAACTGTTTGATTACCACTGGATGTACTCATACATGTATGTGTGAACATTCAGACACACGTGCAAGTTCTACCGGAATGATTCAATTACTTCTCAACCATTAGCTTACAATTGTTACTTTTTGTTGTCTTCAATTCTCTTCCTTTAACAAAGTGCTTTTTCATTTTATGTTTGATGTAATTTCTTGTTCAATTCCAGCCACCATCTGTTGTCTCAGATGAGGTCTGCACGGCATGTGATTTCAACCGTCCAGGCAAAACTTGTCTTCGAAAGCTTGAATGGGTTTGGCGTGGAGAGATATTTATGGCAAAGAAAAGGTCCTTTGTTTTCTTAGAAATTTATATTCTATGAGTCTTTGGTATAACCAAAAGCCTAGTTAATAATTAAGCAAGCATGTAATTTTGAACTATTTCAGCGACTATCATCATTTAAAGAAGCAAATTGAGTCTGAGTTTGTTGATGCTACCAATGGCCAGTTGTCAAAATCCTTTCTGGACCTGCCTAAGACAGAGCAACAATCAAAACTCAAAGAGCGACTAAAAAAATATTGTCAGAAAGTAAGTAATCGTGTCTATGTATTTGCATAATTAATGCTGGTGAAACTAAGCTTTTATGTTGTCCTCAGGCGTATAAACGGGTACTTGAGAAGCCAGTTACTGAAGTTCGAGAAGCCGGGATCTGCATGCGGGAAAACTCTTTTTATGTGGATACTGTTCGCAGGTAAGAAGGTCAATGACTAATATATATTGCAAACTAAACTTTCCGGTGCATTGTCAAATCCCATAAAGACAATAGCATCATTTTTATTTATATTGATTTAATCGCTCTAGAATCTGAATGAAAATTAAAAGGTGTTAGAGAGCTTGCATGTGACGTCAAATTAAATGGTGAGATGAATCCCATAGTGAAAAGATAAAAGAGAATAGAAGAGAATATATATATATATATATATATATATATTAAGGGATGCCATAATCTAATAGACTAGTTTTTCGGGTTGTACAACTATCCACCAATATATACTAATCACAAACACATAAGAAGTAATAATTATGAAAAATTAAAGAAAGGGTTAGATTGCAGATGATTCTTGATTATTTAACTTCTTTGTTGCTATATTATGCTAAATGTTTTTCTTCTTGTCTGGTTCAAGTTTTCGAGATAGAAGGTATGAATACAAAGGACTTAATAAGGTTTGGAAAGGAAAGTTATCAGAAGCAAAGGATAGTGGAAATTCTATTAAGATCCAGGAAGCACAAGTATGATTGCTGTTCTTTAGTTTTTTTTTGAACATATATAATGTAATATATGCTTTTTGCAATGATTTCAGAAGAACTAGTAACCTATATTTATCAGCTTTGCTTGCTGATACATGCAGGACATGGTAGTGCTTTATGATTCCTTACAACTTGCTCACAAGTGTATCCTTAATTCCTTCTATGGATATGTCATGCGCAAGTGAGATTCTGACCGACATTTGGTTAAAAGTGTCAAGTTATTGATTCAATTATGTACCTCGTATTCTTGTTCTCAGTATTGTTTGAATTGATGTAATTACATGCTTTTTTACCAGGGGTGCTAGATGGTACTCAATGGAAATGGCTGGTGTTGTTACATACACTGGTGCAAAAATCATACAAAATGCTCGCTTGCTCATTGAAAAAATTGGAAAACCACTTGAACTAGATACGGATGGCATCTGGTGTGTGCTCCCTGGATCATTTCCAGAGAATTTTACATTCAAAACAAAGTAAGCCTGTTCTCATTGAGATATGCACTTCTTTTCACTTTTTTTTCTTTGTGTTTTTGGTAAGAAAGGGAGAATGAGATTTGTCTTTCTCATGACCAAGCTGTCCAGACAAACTAGAATGAGATTTCTAGTTCTCTTTGGGCTCCTTCTAGCGAAGATTTTAAAGATTTCTTTTTGTTTTTCATTTTACTTGATTGGAAGGTTGTCGTTCGTTAAGTGATTTTTCCAATTAATTTCATTTTCCTATTTTTTATTAGTGTTTTGGTGGACCGCTGGTTCACGTTTGTAACTAATTTCTTTATTATGAACTAAAGCCTTTGTTTCCTATTAAAAAAAAAAAACTTGAGTAGATCTGCAAAAATTGATCGATACAAAAGCTGACTGCTTCAAAAGTGGAGGCAGGAGTTAGTTACAGTTTGCATTAGCAAAAAACGACACAAAACTAAAAGATAAAGGAATCAACGAAAATGCCTTCCCAACTTCTTTTGTTCACATGATCATGTCAGTTACCGATTATGATTGGTGAATGAATCATCCCAAGTCATCTTTGCTTTTATGGCTGTTCTTTTGTGTGTGTGTGTGTGAGAGAGAGAAGAGAGAGAGACCTACTTTGCAGTGTAAATCTGAATACATTGACAAGGATCTTATCAAAAAATTTGTGGCCTACTTTGCATCATAAATCTGAATACATTTGACAATGATCTTATCGATACACTGATTTGTGAAAATATGTTTCAGAGACTTGAAGAAGAAGCTCACAATTTCATATCCATGTGTAATGCTTAATGTTGATGTCGCAAGAAACAATACAAATGATCAGTACCAGGTATTTTTGGAATTCTTTTATCTTTTTCTCTTAAGTTTTTCCATTTCCAGGTACATTAGGACCATTCTGATCCAGCAGTTTCAAAATTCTGAAAAGACTTTGCTTGTCTATGCAATTACAGTTTTTTTTTTTTTTGAAACTATGCAATTACAGTTTTCTTTCTAAAGTTCTGACTGTAATTTCCAACAGACACTTGTTGATCCTATCAATAAAACTTATGAAACTCATAGCGAGTGCTCAATTGAATTTGAAGTGGATGGACCATACAAGGTAATCATTATGAACAATTTACTATGGATGTTGACTTTTGGATCCCTTTACATGGTATTTATATTGATTGATTATTCTTTCATGTAGGCAATGATTCTTCCTGCTTCCAAAGAGGAAGGAATTTTGATTAAAAAGCGATATGCTGTTTTTAATGATGATGGAACCCTTGCAGAATTAAAAGGTTTTGAAATAAAGCGAAGAGGTGAGCTGAAACTCATCAAGGTTTTCCAGGTATCCCTTACAGTTCTATTATTTCCTCTCTTGTTATAACTTGAAAATTTCCTGCTATAGAATTGGGTTGTTTGCATTCTTTGACATATGTGATTGGAGGTTCTCTTCAATTTTCTTGGAAGCTGGGTCATCCATCATCCTTATGTAAATGTGTGTGCAGTCCATGTGTCAGAGCAGGCATACAACTGTACAACATGTTAAATTAATTGATTAATTTCATATTTCAAGTTTTTTTAAATCTTAACAATGTTTCATTACTTTCTTTGAATATTTCCCAGATATTACTTTTTTTTTTTTGGCTATATGATATAACACATTGTGCAACCGATAAAATTACTTCATCATTTCAACATTTGATAACAACTGAATTCCAGATGCTGCATAATGGAGCTACTCCAACATAAGAGTTGTTGGTGGATTTTTATTTGATGTGCTTAGTGCAACAGAAATCCTATATAACTACGACCATAGTGATTTGTTACATGTGTAAATTTTCTTGACCTGAGAAAAGTAAGAAAAGCATGTTGTTGAACTTTTTTTCACATTTCATAGAAGGAAGAAATAAACAAGTTTCATTTTATGGTGTTTATTTTATGAACTCAGAATTTAGGGTTACCTTAGATTTTTTTCAGTGCTATACTTTAGATTAATAAATCTTATGTTCTACAGTGGGAATTTCTTTTGAAAGACAGCTTAGATTTTGTTTCAACTTTATGTATGTTACACTTACTGTATATTTCACCATTATCTGCAAAAAAGAAAAGTTTTGTTTCAGATTGTTGTTTATCATTTATAAGATATTTCTTGTGTTTTCAGGCTGAACTTTTTGATAAATTCCTTTATGGTTCAACCTTAGAAGAGTGCTACTCAGTTGTTGCTGCTGTTGCAAACCGCTGGCTTGATCTTCTTGATGTATGTGAAATATGATACATTTACTTTCAGCAGCAAAATATTTTTGTTTGCAGCAGTAAATTGGAGTTCCCTGAGCACCCCTCCCTTCACTTTTTCCTTGTTCTTCTTTTCTTTCCTTTTTGTTGGAAATGTTGATATCAGCACCAGTGCAAAAATGACAGGGGGGGAATGGCTCATTTTTCTTTTGCTTTTTCATTATTCTTTCAGAATCAGGGAAAGGATATTGCAGATAGTGAGTTGTTAGATTACATATCAGAATCAAGCACAATGAGCAAGTCCTTGGCTGATTATGGTGAACAAAAGTCATGTGCAGTGACCACAGCAAAGCGTCTCTCGGATTTTCTTGGTGATACAATGGTTAAAGATAAAGGACTGCGTTGTCAATATATAGTTGCATGCGAACCAAGGGTATGTTTGCTGATTTAGCTTAAGGAATGTATGCATCATAGACTTTTGGTGATACACTAAAGACCCTTATAACAGTTAAAACATTGCTGTCTCTTTCATAATCAGAAACACAATCGAAGTGTCAGAAACTCCCTTCCCCATGATCTATGGTCAACCTGTTTGATTCACTTTTTTCACTGCTTCATTTTCCTGCTATTGTTAATGTCGTCTCATATTTGCAATTTGGACTAGGTATTATGCCGCTCCATAGGCTCCTGTTTTGCAATCACATCTGTTGAGTATATGTTTAATAGTTGAGTCCTTGCCTAACATATTAAGCTTTTGAGTCTAGTGATTACTAACATGTATTTAGAGTGTAATTGACTTAGTGGTCTCAAGTTCAAATCTTGAGAACCCCCATTATATAAATTAAATATCTAGTTACAAGACTAAGCAACATGAGATGGTGCATCATTTCATGTGACAAGTCCAGAATTCCAGCCATGCAAATGAGGGGTTTGTTGGACTATATGTACTGTTATTGAACCATTCCCTAACAATTCAAGTATTTGAGTCTAATGGCTACTAACAACATTCTCTAGCCATCTTCTATAACATTTGTCAAGGTCAATTGAAAATTTGGAAAGCACAATATGCTCATTTAATGTTTAGCTAATAGGGCTTAATTGAGCATTCTTTTTCCACATACAATTTGAGAGGGAAGTTTTGTTCATCTATTCTTTTGTTTTCCTACAAGGAGAAGGGGGCTTTTTATGACTATGCAATTCCATTTAGAAATGGAATTTCTCTTCTTTTCAGCTCATAGAAATTGATGTCCTCAAAACTAGGAAAGTTTTATCATTGCAAAATTCTAGGAAAGTTTTATCATTGCCAAATTCACCATCTTCCAGTTGAACCTGAAAGACACCTGCTCTTTTGTTTTTTCCATCAAGGGTTTCTTTCACTTACAAATTCTTTCTAAATTCTGTTTTATTTTGTTAAGTTTTTTTGTTTTTTTTTTTCATGTGGGATACTTCTTTTTCTTATGCCTTGCCTTTTCAAGTTAGGTAATTTGTGTGTATGTTACTTGGTTTAATATAATTACTAATTCTTGTTGATGTTGCTACAGGAGAATTAATAAATAATTTGATATCGTGTTTGCTTTAATGCATGTTTTCTCTTTATATGTTGTTAGTGCGCCATCTTCTATATGATTTTCAAATTAATTTTATTTCTCTCACGGTTGTTCTACTTAAGAGTTGTTTTAAATTTAATGTGATCAGGGGACACCTGTAAGTGAGCGTGCTATTCCTGTCGCAATATTTGAAACAGATGCTGGTAAAAGTTTGATATTTGTTATCTCGTTTCCTTTTTATTGCAAATAACATACTAAAAAAATATGTTTTTATTCGTAGAAATAATGAAGTTCTATTTACGCAAGTGGTGCAAGACTTCATCAGATGTTGGCATTCGGTCCATTGTTGATTGGTCCTACTACAAGCAACGGCTTAGCTCAGCAATTCAAAAGATTATTACAATTCCTGCTGCAATGCAAAAGGTTCTCTCACTTGTTTGTTGTTTTTCTACTAATATGTTCTTTTTTAGCCTTATTAAATTTGAGTTGAATTTCTTCAGGTTGCAAATCCTGTTCCTAGGGTAGTTCATCCTGATTGGCTGCATAAAATGGTTCGTGAGAAGGAAGACAAATTTCGTCAAAGGAAACTAGTTGATATTTTTAGTTCATCAAACAGGAATGATTTGTTAAAGAAGACTAATGATGCTATAACCAACAATCATGTGATGCTTGAGAATGTTGAAGATCTGGAAGATTTTCCAATTAAAAGCAGAAATTCTGTAGATGGACCCCGACCGGTTGTTCGTTGTTATGAAGTTAACAGTGAAAAACAAACAGTCAAAGCAACTGGACAAGTAGTTTCATTGTTACAACAAACTGATCCTAGTAAAAAGCTGCATCAGCTCTCTTCATCATTGCAAGAAGGTTCTGTCTTCACTGAAGATATTGACAGAAATGTAGATTATCAAGGGTGGCTTGAATTAAAGAAGAGGAAATGGAAAGATAATTTGGACCGGAGGAAGAGACAAAGGTATATAATTAACGCTTTTCTACCTGCAAAGGCTGTTTTGATGTTATGAAGTTATTCCTTTCAAATTGAGATTAAATGCAAAATGGGCAGATTCTAGGATTTCATAACATGATCACTGATCTGTTTCACATTTGTAATCATTCCCTTTTGCCACCTAAGTACAATAAGTGAGAACAAGAGCTCACTGTGAAAAGGGCCTGATAAGTATGGTAATAACTGATAGATCTTTTGTTTTTGTTTTTGTTTTTGTTTTTGTTTTTAAATGGACTTCCTTTTCTGTATTCTAAGTGCCACCAACTGATACATTGTTTTTGTCATTCTTATACTGCTTATAAAAAGTTCTATGCGAATTTAATACTGCTTAAAAGCCATATAGTATGTAGTAAACCTCTGCATATATGTTTTTTCATGTTCATGATGGAAGGGTTGTTCTACTGTAAGCATGAATGTATTACTTGGTTAATGGTTCTGGTAAGGTGCTTGTTAGTGAAAATGGCAGTCACTTGGCAGGTTGAGCAGTCTAAGGACTACACACTTTGCCCATAATACTTCTCAGCCGCTGCGTGATATTGTAAACCAGGAGGCACATGGTAGAACTAGTGTTGGTTCATACTTTAGGAGTCATGAAGTAGCCTTGACACGTTGCCACTGGCAGGTATTGAAGATACCACTTGTTTGATTATATCTGCAATGATTAGCTTATGACCACTTATATGCTTTTTACCATTCAGATAATACAGCTAGTTCCAAGTTCACAGAGCGGCATGTTTTTTGCTTGGGTTGTGGTCGAAGGAATCATGCTTAAAATCCCTATAACTGTTCCCCGGGTGTTTTACTTAAACTCTAAAGATCCTATAACCGAAAAATTTCCTGGAAGGCGTGTTAACAAGACTCTTCCTCATGGAAGGCAGAGCTATAACCTAATTGAGGTATTTCTGGGGTTATTTTGCTGTAACATTTAGTTGTTTTCAAGAAAGCTTTCTGAGGTTTTGGTTTTTATTTCCTCTGAATTTAAATAGGTAATGATTGATGAAGATCAATTTAGGAAAGAAAGCAAAAAATTAGCTGCGCTCCTGGCAGATCCTGAAGTTGAGGTCAGCAGACTCTTAATAAACATGTTCAGCCTTTCTTGCATAATTTCTGCAGATTTATAATTTAATCATTCTTCCTTGCTGGGTGCACTTTACTAATTTTTTATGATAGTTCTTAAACCCCTAATGTGATTTCCCTCTAAGATTTGCTAACTTTAGTTGGATATATGATTAATATTTATGTAGTATTGTGCAAAGTCAATGTTCATCCCTTTACATTCATATGTTGTGGTTATCAGTAGCTGGCATGATAACATTTTCAAAATCATATGTTGCAGCTATCAGTATTTGGCATGATAACATCTTTAAAATTACAATGGTATTATATTTTCACTGCAGCATTAATCAAATCTGCATTTAGTTAATCTCATCATCATTTCCTACAACTTACAATTTGGCATACACTTGTCAAATTATAATTCTTCTTGAAAAGATTATTTCTAATTTTGTTGGCTTAGTGGTGTGCTATTTCTCATCTCTTGGTCGTTGAATTCCAACTGAATTCAAATATTCTTGCTACATCATGGGTTTCAGTTAATAAGAAATTCCAAAATATGCCCTTTTCTCCTGTATACAGATTTGGCAGGTGTTGTTAGATGCTTGTGTTGATGGATGATTATGTTTTGATTTTGAATTTTTTTTTGTCATTTTTATGTAATTTTTGTGGATACTTGTCCACCTCTGTGTACTCATTTTTGAAGTTCGAAAATTCTGTTTGTTTCTTCTCAAACATAGTATTCTTGTTCCGCTTCTCTGAGAGTTTGTGTGAATGCAGAATCTTTTGGGACAAAAAGAAAACCAGATATGAAAAAAAATCCTCCATTGTAAGGATAATAATATTTAGAACATTAAGTATGCTTAGGATGATTATGGTGTATAGGTTTACAACCTACTATGTGTTCTCTTTTTTTAAGTTGTTATGTAATTCTGAATTTTGTTTGTTTAAAATGCAATTTTTAATCAGGGAATATACGAAACAAAGGTGCCCCCAGAGTTTAATGCTATCCTCCAGATCGGTTGTGTCTGTAAAGTGGATAAATCAATTAAGAAAAGGAACTCCCAGGATGGCTGGAGTTTGAGTGAACTGCACATGAAGACTACAACAGAATGTTCTTATCTGGAGCAATCAGTCTCTTTCTTTTACTTGTATCATAGGTAAATTGTTGTATGATGTAGACATACATATGGATTTATGTTCTTACAATGCAATTACTCACAATTCATGATTGGCTAGAATGCAAGTGCTGTCTTTCCAATTTTAACCACTGTGATGAACTAACCATTTTTAAGCACTTTGAGTATAAGGTGGAAAATCAAGGTAACTTAAACGCAACTCACCCACATGTTTCTCCTTATTTTTTATAGGTCATTACTATACAGACATGGACATATTTCCATCTATAGGTTCATTATTGCAAATACACAAACACACATGCTAACCATTTGAAAGTTTCTATTTTTTCTATGCAAGTTGCTTTATTGTTTTATTTTTGGTTGAAATCATAATGGTTTTTGTACAGTTATTGTCAACCTCATGCTACTAGTAAGAGATAAATAATTCAAAAGAAAGAAAAAGTGCTTGCGCATGTTCAACTTATTTTCTATTCTGCACATCCTTGCTTATCTTGAAATCAAACTATAACTCTAATGTAATACGGTTTTATTTTTTATTTTTTCTCAAGTATCTCTGAAGGACGTGCAATATATGTTGGATATTTTCCTGCATCACGAACAGTAACCACTGTGGTAGTTAGTCCTCATCAGCATCGGGAATTGTCACCTTCTATTCTTGAAAAGCAATTTCGTGAAGCTTGCAGGACTTTGTCCTCTGAACTACCACCTGGGAGTCATTTTACTTTCAAGGTGAATTTATAATTTTGAGAATATAGGCTTCTTTACTTTCTTCCAACAATTATTCGACTTACCATTACATTAATTTCAGGTGGACTACGTTGGATATGTTAAGGATGCTGAAAAAATTTTACAAAGAGCCATAAGTGAACACAGGTTTTCATCTTCTTGGATTGTTAGGGCAAATTTTTTATGATGGTCAAATTCGATTTTATTTCATATTTTCAAGAGCCTAAAGCTCCCAACAAATACGTTACTTTCACAAACTGCGGCTGTAGTGTTTGTCTGTATAACTGTGGCTTCATTCTTGGAGAGAGTTTGGTTATCCAATGCTGTTCTGTTACCTCTAGAGAAACTGAGCCTGCATGTTCTTGCTGACTCAAAATCATCTGTTGCTTACTTTAATGCTGGTTTTTATCTATGTTCGTTATGATATTATAATGCATTAAAGCAGGGTGCTTCTTTGACTTATCAGGTGAAAACACGGTAACGTGTGTTTGGATTTGTGAAGTGCTAAGAAATTTGAATATATTCATCTATCCTTAGTGACTCTACAATTGTCCTCAATTGAGGCCTTCAAATTCCAGATATTTCCAATTTTAAAGTCAGTAGAAATGCTATACAATATTCTTTGCGCTCATTTTCTGGTTAAACATTCTATTTATTTTCACAAGAGCAGTTGAATTTACCTTGACATGACCATATTGGATGGCAGACATGAACATTATGGACCTACAATTGCTGTCACTGAGTGCCCAAATTTTCAATTACTGAGGTCAGGTATTCGAGTTCTTGATGATTTTCCATGTGTGAATGTCCCTGCTAATGCTCGTGATAGTCAATATCAGGTAAATAGTTATAAACAAGTAACTGCTTCTCATAAAGATGCTGATTTTTTTAAATTGAGTTTTCCCATGAATTTTGTCAAATGCATGATATTGCTGAACATTTATGCTCTATGCAGGTTCTTGGGTGGCAACAAAATGCTTCAAAAATTGGAATGCAACGCTGTGCTGCATCATCCCAGTGGTTCAATGAGAGACTTTTGCTTGCGAAATATGCTCATGTAATAATTTTTATATTCATGGAAACAATGTCTGTCTGATCATGTGTTATGGTTATATATGAACTCTTTAAGTTTACTGGTGCAGGTACCTTTGGGAAATTTTGAACCTGATTGGCTTATGTTTACAGCTGATGTCTTTTTTTCCAGAGCTTTGCGTGATCAGCAACAGGTTTTTCTGTGTGAAATTCTTGCATGATTTAGTTTCTTCCATTTTAAAATTGTTGAAGTGCCAAAATTCTATTGTCGGACCATTTCCTACTAACTTAAGTTTTTAGGTTTGATGAAAACTAACATGATATAAAAGTTTGATCTGTTTAGGAGTCCTGGGTTCGGGTCCCTTGTATGATTATATTTGAATTGATATTTGATATTTGAATTTGTTGTGTGTTTGTCATTGGACTTGGTCCACATGCCAAGCTAGACAGTCTGCCACATAAGCATGTGTCTTAGAGTGCTTTAATACTACTATTGGGTCTTTTCCTCTCAGGTTAAGTTTTTAAGTCTAGTAGTTACTAACAAAAATACTTGTCAGAGTTGCAGTTCTTCAAAGTCTATGTATAGCTTGATTGTTTTAAGTTACTGATTTTTTTCTTTTTCAATTGTTGGTGAAGGACTACCTTCCCCATTTTTTATAGAAAAATTCTTTTACGAGTCTTGATGTGTATCACTAATATTCTTTCCCTAATTACTTCAATATTGATTCTCACAGGTTCTTTGGATATCTGATGATGGTGTTCCAGATTTAGGGGGCACTGGTGAAGAAGATACATGTTTTGCTGATGAGGTTAGTTATGAGCATGTCTATCTATACAGTCCTTTAATCTGTTGCTCCTTGTAATGTTTTCTGTTTTGGCAATGTTAAGTAGTGCTCGGATCAATTCTTAAGATCTGTTCTTCCCTTAAATACAAGTACAATTTATTTCTGTTGCTCTATAGCTCTGTTTTCTTTTGATTAGAAATTTTTCTTTCTCTTTTATTTTCTTTGGTGAACTTACTAGCTTTTACTTTGAAATAGGTCCATCAACCTGTTCTTACGTATCCTGGAGCATATAGAAAAGTTTCTGTGGAGCTGAAGGTTAGCAAAATATTCTTTACTTCCCTTATCTCTCTCTCTCTATTTTCTGAAGCAGTTGGTGGTAGCTTTTCTAATCAAGCTGATTGATACAAATGTATGTGAATTTGTTTTGTCAACAGATTCATCATCTGTCTGTCAATGCACTTCTGAAAAGCAACCAAGTCAATGAAATGGAAGGAAGTAGTTTGTTAGGATTTGAGCAGGATATGAATTCTGGAGCACATGTTTATAAAGAACAGTGTGGCTTTGATGAGAATACCTCATCTGCACCCGCATTTCGTATCTTGAAACAACTGATTCAGAGGTGCCTTTCAGATGCAGTTTCTTCAGGAAATGTATTTGCTGATGCAGTATTGCAACATCTGTATCGATGGCTTTGCAGGTTGGTGTTACTTTGCTACTTACTTATGACCTCTGTTCTTCATTCAGTCATTATTACTGTTTACCCTGTTATATATTGCAGCCCTAATTCAAAGCTTCATGACCCAGCACTTCACCGCATCCTTCATAAGGTAAATGCTGTCTGGATGCTTTAGGTTTATTATTTCATGATGGAAAATGTTCTATGATATAAATAGCTTCAACACAACTCTTATATTGGTCAAATTATTAAATCTTCCTTGCCTGTAACATATTAGTGTTTTTAGGCAACTTATTGTAATCAACAGTCTTTACTAGAAAATGCTACATTTAACATATTGGAGATGCCAACTTAGTTGGGATGTCCTGGTGCACCTACTGATTCCTGTCACCTGCAACTTTATCAAAAAAAAAAAAGTCTTATTTCACTATCTTTTGTCATGTTACTTTATACCTTAAACATTCCTGTCATGATATGTTAATGATTTTCCCTTTTCATAATATTTGTAGGTTATGCAAAAGGTGTTTGCGCTGCTATTGGCTGAATTGCGCAAATTAGGTGCCACAATAATATTTGCAAATTTCTCAAAGGTTATTATAGACACGGGAAAATTTGATCTATCTGCAGCAAAAGCTTACTGTGATAGCTTGCTGAAAGCTCTGCAAAATAGGTTGGTCTTGCCAGTCTTGGACTATGTTTGTTAATTCTTCCCATTTATCTTCTTGTCTTTAATTTTTTGTCTTGGCTGATGTGTAGAGAATTATTTGAGTGGATAGAGCTTGAGCCACTGGTTTTCTGGCATTCCCTTCTTTTTATGGATCAGGTTCGATCACTTGCTCCTTCATGATGATATATTCTGTGCCCTGCAGGTGGTTGTAGTTTGTTTTTCTTTCCTTCTTTGAACTAATTGCACGAAACCCTGCCCGAGGTTTGCCAAAAAACGGATGAAAACCTATTTACCCTTTTATTACACCAAACCCTCTCACCGTCAGTTGACTTTAGTCAATTTAAACGGTTGACCATCATTTTTGGTCAAATGACCATTTTGCCCATAAAAGAAATAAAATTAAAAAAATAAAATTTATATTAAAAATTTTAAAAATATATATTAAAAAATTTTCTATCTTTCCTTCTCCCACTAGTCTCTCTCTCTCTCTCTACCTTCTTCCTTCAGGCCTCTCTCTCTTTCTTTCTCTCACCGCAGTCTCCGATCTCTCTCTTTTTCTCAATTTTTCAATTCTTCATTTTTTTTTTTTATGATGGTGGTGTCAATTGAAACATCTAGGTTTAATTGGAACCCAAATAATGTTTACAACTTTGATTGATTTATGAGGAATCTGGAAGTTGGGCCTTTTTTATTTTTTATTTTTTTAACAAATTTCATTTTTATATGAAGAAAACATTTTTCCAAAACCGAAATAGATATGTTTGATTGGGACTAAGCTACAAATCCACTTCTTTGAATTTCTCTCTGTAAGTGATTCTCCAATTTTTTAGCGATTTTGCTTTGAACTTTTGTTTTTTCCTTTCTTTCATAGCTTAAAGATGGTAACTTGTTTACTCAAGTCTTGATTGTTATTCTATTTTCTTGCCATTTTTTATTGTCAATATTTGACTCTGTGATTCTTTGGATCAATTAACAATTTTCTTTGTTTTTGTTGTTTTATGTGTTAATAAACCCAAAAAAAAAACTTGTTTTTAGTGAGTTAAGTTTTGGGAGTTCCTTATATGTATGAGATCTGGTTCCTGCAACTTGGTATATTGATTTTTAAGATCTGGATTGGTGATGACGATGGTGGATTGTGATGGACTGTTACAGCAACTGAGTTTTTTTTTTTTTTTTTTTGGAAGATTTGGAATCAATCCTTCTTTTTGATTTTTTTCTGTGGAACCCAAATCTGAGTTTTGTTTACTTGGTATCTTAGTTTTTAAGATTTGGATTGGTGATGGATTGTTACAGCAACTAAGGTTTTTTTTTTAATTTTTTTAATTTTTTTTATTGTTTCTGGAAGGTCTGGAATCAATCCTTCTTTTTGATTTTTTTTCTGTGGAACCCAAAACTGGGTTTCGAAACACAAATCTTCAATCATTTTATTTCTTATTTTTGAAGATCTGTGTTTGGAACTCATATCTTCAATCATTTTTATTTATTGTTTTTTTTTGGAAGATCTGGGTAACGCTTGAAACCCAGATCTTCAATATCTTCAATCAATATTTTTCATTAGTTTTTTAAATCTTTTTTTTTTTTTTTCAAATTCTTTTAATTGGTTGATCTCTACCGTCCATCTCCAAGATGGACGGTGGAGATTCATTGTTCTTATTTAAAAAAGATAAATATTATTTTTTGAAAAATATGAATATTAAAATATATTTTTAATTTTCATTTATTTTCTATAATTTTAAATTTTAAAAGAAAATAAAAAATTTAAAAGACGAAATTACCGTTAAGTCAAATTCCTTTGACCAACCTTAATAAAGTTTGACTAAGCGGTATGGGGTTTGGTGTAATAAAATGATAAATGTGTTTTCATATGTTTTTTGACAAACCTCAGGGGGGTTTCGTGCAATTATTTCTCCTTCTTTTTGAATTAACTTGCTGTTTCTATTCACTTTTTTTTTTTTTTTCCTAAAAAAAATCACCTGCTGTTTCTTTTTGCTGTTGATTACCAGTTTGACTGCTTGAACTTCTAGATATAGTCCTTCACCGCAGTAAAAATAAATAATTAAAACAAAAATTTGTTATATTAGTTTCTTTTTATTTTTATTATTATTTTTTAAAAAAAAAACTTGTTATATTAGTTTCGAGAAGAAATGAAATTTACTATCAAGTATGAACAGAAAGAGATCCAATAGAAACTTCGTTTCCCTTATTTTATTTTCAAATTTTGAGTAATATCAATTTCTACATCGGGGAAGAACTGAGAGCTGTATCAAGAACAGTTTAGAAACTGGCGTTACCTCAAGGTATTTTTGTCCTCTGAACCTTGGGTAGGCTATATTGTGTGTCTAGTTTGACAACATACTGAGCGTTTATATCTATATATATATATATATATTTTCCTGGAATAAGAAAATTTACCAAGTGCTAGAACAAGGGCAGTTTTAAGTGATGTAGTCAGTTTACTGAGAGATGCCAGTTTGATCAGTAGGGAATTTATTGTTTAAAATTGTAATGCTGATTAGTGGAGCAACTAAATCCATCCTAGGAAGACCCAAAAGTAACATTTAGTATAAAGTGGCCTTCAACTCAACTATTTTAGTTAATGCATGTCATAACATTTTATAAAAATTTCACTTAAGTTGTCTGGTAAACTTTCAAATATTCTTGGGCTATTTTCTTATAAAAGAAAATATTTTTTCATATCTCACATCTAGTTTACCTCCATCTGGAAAGAACTAACATCCAAGTGAATAGGATTGCAACAGTGATTTTAAATGCCACGGCACCATATGTTCTTGTATTTATCTAACAAAATCTCTCCTGTACTTCATTGTCTTGGACTCTTAGTACAATCTCATAGCTTTCACAGTCAAAATTCGCACCAAATTTTGTTGTGTTTGTTACAGAAGGTTCCAATAAAGTGGTAATATATCAAATCTGGTGAGAGAAGTTAAATAAGCATTTTTCCTGATGAATTGTGTTTGGTGTATTACGAGTATCAACTATCAACAAATTATGTTTTTTCTTTTCTTTTTTGGCTGAGAGTGAACCTTAATCTTTTGGTCTGTTATGTTCTCAAAAAATGCACCTAATCTTTTGTGCCTTCTATTTAATGATGAAATCATCAAACCTTATGAAGGATCTGAAGCTGAAAGCCACTATTGTACAGTTATGCTTGTCATAGGCAAATTAATTTATGTTTATTTGGATTTCTGTGATAGTATAACTATGGTGGAATCCCTGCCCGAGATGATGAAATTATACATGAAAAATCACAAGTGGATATTGTATCAAGCTGGAATATTGCTGAATACTTACCCAAGGAAATACAAGTAAGTCATCTGATAACAAGTTTTCTCATTGATAATACACATGGTTGAGGTTCACTGTTATTAGCATACACACTAGATTTTATTTATTTAGTAAGATTACAACAGTATATAAATTTCTCCTTTAGCATAAATCTTCTCGCATGCTGACTTTTTCTGCAATCTTATATTCTTTTTGCAGGATCATTTTGTTTTAGTTGTCTCAGAGTTTATGTACATTCCTTGGAAGTACGCACAAAAGCAAGCTGCAAGTAGAGCATCTTTGCAGGATGCAAACTCATGCACTCCATCAATTACTGTTGCTGCTGCAGAGACCTTTGAATTACACTTGGTGGAATATCTTAAAGGGCAGGTATAATTTAGGTTTACAGTTGCCAAAGGGTGCATGACTTGCTGATTCCTTGAATTGCTTCCTTCTACATTTAATTCATTTAAAATTTGGATATGTCGTACAGATTGGCTCTTATTTCACAGACAAACTTTTAGGATTTGTTCGTGATACTATTCATCATATGAAGAGAATGAAGAGATCTGAGAATGATCAACTAAGTTCTCCTGGGGTCATACAACTTGCTGGTAACACCCAAAAAGTTGATGCTGCATTGGAATTCATTAAGCATGTCTGTGCTGTTTTTGCCCTTGACCAAAATGTTCAGCACAATGTTCTGGTAATAATTCATTCAGATCCAGCCATCTTACAATCTAAGTCAGATGATGAAGACACTGGTTTATAGTTATTACTCAATATTCTTACATAATTTGAGAAAATTCAGTATATTTGTTCTTTTGTCCATTATTTTGCAAATTGCTTGTTTCCTTTTTCATTGTTGTTAGGGTTATATTTTTTGCTTTCCCATCTCATTCTCAGACCCCTTTGGAGTGATCTTTCTTGCTTAAATGGAAATTTTAGCCGGTTGCCTAGCTAATAATTTATGCTAAGCATTTTCTTTTTCCTTCTTTTTTAATTTAATTTAATTTTTTTAATTTTTTATTTATTTTAATGTCTTATTTGAATCCGTAAGTATTTTTGCAAGCTCATTCTATATAAGTTACTTTCAATTTTCTTTTCCTGAAGTTGATTGCTTTATTCTATGATAAAAATATGTTATTTCTTCTTCTTTCCAAGTCTGAAAATCTAAATATATGTTAGTCAATCTTGAAGAACCACCCAATGTCAAGGCTGAAATTCTAGTTCTGACAAGGTTCTCATCTGACCATTTTGACAACTATGGGTGACATTAAGTGGACTGGCATCAGTTTTGTGGTGGGACACGTCCTTAAGTTGAAGAATTTGTAATAAAGCCTTTTGTTTTCTCTGGACTTTGTTTCAGATATTCTGGTTAAGTAATTTGTATTTTTATTTGTGACTCTTCAAGTCTGAAGCTTCACAACCCTAAGCAGTTTAGCCGGTGCTACAGGTGATGAGAAAGAATCTGCTGAAGTATGTACGTGTGAAGGAGTTTGCTCCTGAAGCTGAATTTCGTGATCCCTGTCCATCCTTTGTCTTACCAAATGTTATTTGCAGGTAACAGAATTTGATAGCCCATATTTATATATGTTACCAATTAGAAAGATTTAGTAATATCTATTCTTATAAGAACTCAAGTGGAAGATGATGTTGGTTGTTATTGCAATTGAGATACCTTTAGTTTAGTTTTTATGATTCAAAATGCTTCCTGATCTTCTCAATCACTTTTGAAATCGGACAAACCTAAGTAAGGAAATTTGATTAGTCAATTTTACTTTGTGAATCAGCCTTGAAATATAATTTATTCCTATGAGACTGCTGGAGATAAAATTTTATTAAATGATTATAGTTTCTGGCCAGCAAGGGCAGTAATCAAAGGGTCAATTGGTTGATTTTGTAAATTACTGTAGTGCAAGTATATGCATATTGAAGTTACGTCCTTGATGTTATTCATTATTTTAAAAAATATAATTTGAATTGTTTCATGGATTTTTCATAATTTGTCTCTATAGATGAGCTTGTATGGCAATGTATTGCTTCTGAAAACTGGCCATAGGTTGAAGGTGGATGTGACTGATGAAATTTTGACTAACTAGCCATTAATAGTGACATAATGATTGCCAAGAATCACTGAGTTGGGGGCCTTGGGGCTGTCTAGTTGCAGTGAACCCAGGGTTTTCAATGAATAAACTTTGCAGGGATAAGTAGAACAGTCTTTGAAAATTTAATTATGTTAATAATGGCCCGTTCAAGTTTGTTGATGATTAACGCTTCCTTTTGGATACTACAAACAGTAGTGAAATAAATCTTAATTATTGCTGTTATTATTTTAATTCTGGATTCATTATTAACTTCAATCTTTTTGGAATTCAAACTCATATACATTCCTAGTTATAACTTGCAATTCATATTTTCTTTTTCATTTGTTTTGATTGTTTTGCAATTTGAGCTGATTTCTGATTCTAAGTTGTTCTACACAGCTACTGCAATGACTGTAGAGACCTGGACTTGTGCCGTGACTCGGCTTTACTGGCCAAGGAGTGGCGTTGTGCGATGCCACAGTGTGGCCAGCCTTATGACCGTGAAGAGATGGAGAATTCCCTTCTTCAAATCGTACGGCAGAGAGAACGTCTCTACCATCTGCAGGATCTGGTATGCGTTAGGTGTAACCAGGTGAAAGCTGCACACTTAGCGGAACAATGTTCATGTGCTGGTTCATTTAGGTGCAGGGAAGAAGTGTCTGAATTCCGCAGCAAAATGCAGATTTTCTTAAACATAGCCATCCGTGAGGAATTTCGACTCCTCCAAGAGTTCACCTCATGGATTTTGGAAGTCCGGTAGCTGTCAATTATAGCTCTTCATTTTGATAAAATCTGACAATTTTGTGCTGTCTGACCACCAATAGCAACATTACTGTACTAGCCATAGGAACTCAATAAAGGTGAGCGTAGCTCTACTGGTTCAGACGGGAAACCATGACAACATTTGCAAAAAGAAGCCTCAAGTTAATTACGAGCAGAAGGTGGTAAAACTGTGGAAAGACTCACCACAGGTATGAAGTAATCATTGTGAATCGAAATGAACCTCTTTGACACTGTTGAAATTACGCTATAACACAAGGCAAAAAGTGGAGGGAAACTCAGACTCAGGTCAGGGTTACTGATATCTTTTTGACCGTTCCCACAGAACAAACTATGGTTGTGTACATTATTTGGAATGTAGTATAACGTTATACATGATCAATGCTGTATATAATTTCTTTACTCAGATCAATGCGTTATATATTCTTGTATTGTGTAGTGTGTATAATTCCAGATACATTAATGGTAAGCTTTGATTATATGTAAATCAGATGAAAAAGATCATGCATTTATACAAGACTTGCAGCCTTCAAGATGACGGCTTTGCATTTTTTATTAGATCTCTTTCTGATTTACATTTGTTATGTAAATCATATAACGACTTGATGAATACCAATATAGTTACAAATCAACTATCACAACATTTGTGACAATTTTCTGAGCAAACGTGTTGAGTTGAGCTAAATAATATTACACTGTCGGAAATCACAACAAATCACATTTTTTCATATCACAGGGACAGGACAGATAATGTTTGTGAATAGTTTAATAAAATAGAAAGAAGAATTGCTTCTGACGTGCAGTTGAAAGTTGTCTTACAAATGCAGCAGCAATCCTCACCAAAAGAACCATTTTCTGGAAGTCGAAACTGGGACTGGTTCATCCCTTTTTCTGGTCTGCATTCCCTGCTTTAAGGACTCCAACCTATTTCTGCAAAAAGTCTAGCTTCTGTTTAAAAACAGTAAAAAATGAAAGTATACGCAATTTAAAAACAAGAAGACAATAAGAAAACTCTGAAACAATAATAATGTTTGTAAGGTGACGGAGATAATAATATTGATGATCATAACATCAGGAGAAGGCTATGTAAATAATCTTTCAGAATATTTCATTTATATGTTAATTTGGTAAATTGTTATCATTTAATATATTTGATCATAGTTAAGTATCTTAGGATTCAACTAGGTTGTTATTGTTTTACAATAAATAAGTGGCAGGTTTCTTTGATTAATAGATGTATGGCTCAATGGGTTGAGTTAATTTGGTTGTTACCATTTGCTGGGTATTTGAGAGTCAACAGCTCATACTGTTCTTGTTTCAGTGCCGGAATTTCTAGAATCAACGGATTGAAACATATATCCTATTCTTGTATTAATTTTGGTTGCAGAGAGCACTCAGTGCCGCATCATAAGGCCATTTGATTGATAACTTAAAATTAGGTCATTACAAATTTTTAAATACTCTGATGAACTAAACACCAAATAGCTCTACGTGGTCCCTTGGGCTTTAAAGGTTCCTGCAGCAATGGTGTCCAAATGTGCAGGTTCTACTGCTCCCATCTCTGCTCTTTCTCTCAGTAAAAACTTGTTCTCTCTCTTTCAGGCTGCTAAAAGTACCCCCAACTTATTATAGGAAGCGTCCCCTACAACTGACATCTATGGATGATACTCAGCCATGTCTAAATCACAGTAGAGGCTTCGTCCAGCCTATGCAATGTCCACTATTGTCTTAATAACTGATGCTGTTCCGCCAGAAGAACTAAAAAATTAACCCTTTTTGTTTCTATGATATAATTAGAATACAGTGTCTTCCAATAGCCAAATTTATATTCACATCGCTAGATTTTAGGTCAGTAGATGTATCCATCACATAATTTCAGCATCAGCACATACATCTTTTCTGGACTTCCAATTATAAAACTTGTTTAGACTAATCAGACAAATGACTTGTGATATCATTCCAATGGCCAGGAAGCCCTTACAAGAAAACCACTAAAAAGCAGTAAAAATTAACAAAACCAAAAAGCGTAAGCATATAAAATTTAAGAATGTTGAATAAACATTACTTGGTATCTGTAAGCCGACCATGTAAACTCCATCTTTGACGAAATCCTTCTATTCCCTCAATTCCACTAGCCAGAATCAAGCGCCTAGAAACATTGAAGTAAAAAATGAGTGATTTCCAAGGATTAATTAATTATTCTACACCATTAAACAACCAGAGAGAAGAATTTTTTTGTAATATAATTCGAAGGATAAGTGTTGATTATGTTCTTTTAGGCACTATGGTTTGAAAATGTTGCATAAATATATAAAAATGCTAAGCTACTCGCTTATGTTGTTGTCAGGCACTTATGTCTACAAAGTACTGGTTTAGCAGCTTGGATAAAGGTATAAAAATCATTACAGTAACAAGACGATCAGTAACTAATTGCACCTAGTCACCGTTCAGAAAGTACCTTTCCAGTGATGTGACTTCTGACTCAAGCTGAACTGCTCTTTCCTTTGCTTGATCTAAAGGCATTGATAAGCCCAATTTGTGTTCACTATCTTGAAGCCGTTGTCGTAGTTCCTTATCCTGTGACTCAGTTTTGTGGGAACAAGTGAAAACATTTTCATCTAAGGAAGAAAAAAAATAGTAGACAAAAATAAATGCCAATATCTCACCCTCTTTTCAGAACATTCCCGGTACAATGCAATCTCTTCCTGACAGAAGGGCTCAATATCATTGATTTGCAAGCCTATAACATCAAAAAAATTAAAGCCCATGGTGATAGCAACAAGACAACAAACACTCCAGAAAATTCAATCCACTTTGTAGACCCAATTACTCACTTTCCAATTAGATTGCATAAATACACTAATGCATTTAATCATACTATTATGAGGTTATAGAAACACACAGTAAATGCTTTCTAAAAAAAATTAAAAGAAAAACGAAAAAAGAAACACACAGTAAATGATAAACCGAGTAAATTCCATTCTAATTGTGCCACAAAATTAAGCAGTATGGCTTACACAATTCATAGAACAGAGTCTAGTTTTGACATTAAAGTATAAATAAATTATTAAAGTTAATTTATACTTAAACCAAACAAAATTAATCTTGATAGACTTAAATCCAAAGCAAAAGATAATGAAAGACTTACACAAGAATAGATTTCTTAAAATTCCATCACACAAATCAACACCTTCAAGCACATGAGAAGCAATCTCTGGTGGGATGAGAGGAGAAGGTGGACCCATCATTAGATCATCACCGACCAATATGGTCTCCTCCATCGTTGGTTGTGAATCAACTGAAAGTCCACAAAAGTAACCACAAAATCATTACATATTCGACTAAATTATTAACTTTAGAAAAGTGATTCACACTTGTTATGTGCAAAAAGATAGACACAAGTTTTAAAAGATTTATGTGTAAACCTAAAGGCATAAGCTTCAACTAAACTTTCACAAATATCAAGTAGGCAAACGTGGGGAAGAAGAAGAGAGAAGGAAATTCAACTCATAATGTATTTTTGGCCTATAAAGTGGAAATACTAAAGAAACAAAAAACTTTTCATTTTAATTCTACACATTGAGATGTGATCTCTATGTTGAGAAGGTGGGCATAATATATCAAAGTCATTGTCCTAACACTGCACATCATGTTTCAAAATTTCCTTCCTCTCGCGGATATATACATCATGAAAGTCTATGTCTAGACTTTACTATTGCAAAGATATGCCTTTATACACTCACCTTAAAAAGAAAGAACAAACCTAGGTAGTAATGTCTTACATGAAAGAACTTGATCACACTGATAGAATTCAGTCCCTATATATAAATGCCACATCTTGATACTTGCATCACAGTTATACATTTCAAATAAGTTGATAAATGTCAATACTTTTGAACCCCATAATTGTGTCTAACAACAAGCTAGCAGGCTCTGTTCAATGAACATTCCAAAACATTAAGAAACAACAATGCGTTTAAACTTGGGAACAAATATTTAAACAATGTCTATTTTCCGTGAATGGTTTTTCAATTAAAGCAATTCCAATCAACTAAACAAAAACAAAACGTAGGAGTTGAGTATACATCAATAAGAAGGTAGCAGCTTTTACATACCATCCATGGTTGCTTTTAGTTTGAACCTTTCACTGTGAGTGATTTAGTCAAACTCTGTAATCCGCGACAAACAAACAATCAATAAGAAGCAAAACAAGTATCAGATACAATTACCCAGATGGTTTTACAAATATAAAATATCAAAAGAAAGGCAACTACAAAGACACGTTAGTTGGGGCATTTCATCGAACAGGTGAGATGCATTGTCCAAGTGGCGTTTCACATTTGACCAACCTTTAATACTTTCTTTGTGCAGAGACTGCAACTGTATTTTTACTGCTCCTATTATTCTATTAATTCATTTTTAAAATATATTATTTGTAATAGCTTATAAGGCTCCGTTGGCTGTTGACACTTGGACAGCACTCATTCAACGAGTGACATTCTCAAATTTGAATCATATCCATGCGTATAGAAAAGGGTCTAGCTATTCTTAAAATTTATAATTTTTATTACTAAAACCCTTAATTTATTTAAATCATTGAACTGTATTATAATGGATCTAATAACTTTTGTAAATAGTAACATAACTCATATATATATGTATAACTGCTTTTTATATATTCATGTATAAAATATAAAGAATCATAATTTTCTTAAGTTCCAATTCAAATTAAATTAGGTTTTTCTTTTCAAAGTTGATATCAAATAAATTAGTTTATCAAGATCTATCTAAATTAATCACTAATTACAGGATAAACTACAATATGAAACTCATTAAATAAGTTTAGAAGAACTCATTAATAATATTTAGAAGAATTTGACGATCATTAACGTGAATGAAAGATACACCAACTGCATTATAAAAAAATTTATCCTTTTAAATTAGTTGAAGACCAATTTCTTTCTTCAAATTTAAATTAAAATATGGTTTTATTTAGATACATATTAACAGAGAAGAAATATATGTTGTCTTATTTAAGTCTTTAGTCTACAAATCGATCTAGACAAGTTCCTAGCCGTCTAAAAATTTATTCTAAAAATTAAATTAGTAATTAATTTATTCTAAAAATTAATAAGAGTTGGTTGAGAATGGAATCGTTATGTGGTGGGTTCTCTTTTAGATATGTGCGTTGAGTGTGTTAACCACGAGACGTTGAATCAAAGGGAAAGGGTTCCTCTGGTGTTGTATAACTATTATGAAGGAAGGAGATTTGATGGATATTTTATTGTAAGCATGCTAAAATGGTGCTCTTTTACGGTCTGATCTTGAAACTGGCCAAGTGTTCCGCTCCTTGATCTTAAAACTCAATTTGAGTTCTGATCCATATTTAATGAGCTCACTAATCGACATGTACTCCAAGTGTGGTATCTCAGAAGCTGCTCTGAGAGTGAAAGAGCCAGAGATAGCTACATGGTCAGCTCTTATTTCTGGGTTTTGTTTGAATGGGTGGTATGCTAAGGCATTAGAACTGTTCCGGAAAATGCAGTTTGATTTTATTGAAGCTAATGAGTTTACTTTCACTTCTGTTCTTCTTGCTTGCTTAGCTCTGGAGGATCTCCAAAAGGGAAGAGAACTGCACTGTAAGATACTGAGAGCTGGTTTCGGATCAAATGTATCTGTAGTTAACGTGCTCATTAATCTTTTTTCAGAACTATGGCATCATAAACAAGCTCTCGGGCTATGTTACCTAGTTTCAGATGTTGACATCTCATGGAAATTATTGTTAAAGGCCTGCATGAAGGCCGGACACTATGAAATGGTTCATCAACTGCTTGGAGGATTCAACTGTGTAATGGGTTTATTGATCCATACTCAGCTTGTGACGTTTTATACTCCTGCGCGAATCCAGTGCTTTCGAATGTGAGAACACAAGTACAGGCATACATGACAAAGAGGGGCCTCATCTCACACCCTACAACCGGAAATTGTCTAATTGACATGTATTCAGGACGTGGTAAAATTGCTGATGCAGATTTGGCATTTAATTCCATGCCTGGGAAGAACTCTCTCTCTTGGACATCCATCATCTCCGCAAGAGTGAATCATGGCCATCCATCTGAAGCTCTGTATTTATTTAAAGACATGCAACGGAGAAATAATTTAATGGACCCAAGCACATTTAAGTCAGCCTTAAAGGCCTGCGCCCTAATGGGAAAGGACAGATGAAGCATACCGTTTATTCATGTCAATGGACGAGGTATATGGAATCGAATCATCAGAAGAGCCTTGTTCCTGCGTGGTTGATGCTCTTGGTCTAGCTGGAAGGTTTGAAGATGTGCAGGAGTTCATCAATGGGATGCTCCCAGTTAAATCAGGTGCCTTGATTTGGAGAAGTCTTCTCCTATCCTGCCGTGTACATGCTAATACGAAGGTTGCTAAATATGCTTTGGAGAAACTTGTAGAATTAGATCCAAGTGACTGCTTTATCCATGTAATGCTCAAGCAGATTCTCTTGATGTTAGGTAAGTGGGATGATGCATCAAAAGTGAGCAATATACACTGAAACAATGAGAACAAATTATAGTTGGAATAGAGGAACGGAATAAAGTTCATGAATTTGTCTCTAACCAGAATCCGACTTACAAACTCTCTGATAAGTTAGCAGAAATAAATGAGAAGATGAAGGACTTGGGATATGTTGTCAATAGGAGTGACTTACTGCCCATGATAGAGGAGGAGTATGACTGGTGCAGGCCTTCTCCGCACTGAAATGAAAGCAGTGGCTTTTGGGCTCATATCATTACCTCATGGAATGCCTATACGAGTGATAAAGTGCTAGGATATGTGCATATTGTCATTATGCTGGCAAGTTAATGTCATCTTTTATAGACAGAGAAATAGTCATCAAGGACCCCTGTAATTTCCACCACTTCAGAGATGGTAAGTGCAGCTCCAGAGATGCATGGTAACAGATCTCCAAAGTTTATGACTGTAAGTATTCTGTTATTTAATTGGACCAGATTGGTCTCTCTTTGTACAAATAATGTGTATTATCTTGTCAGTGTATGTTTCTACTTCCTTATATGTTATGTTGTGAGATCTTGTACAAATTTTGAACCCATTCTGTAAGGTTGATGTAAATGCATCAAAACTTTCAACCCGTTTGAATCCACACAACTTGATGCAAAATTTAAATTTAAATTCGTGAAGCTGATATATGAAATGACGCTTTAGATTAATAATCATGATATATGGACTATTATTTGACATGAAAGTGGAACAAATAAAAGCAAACATTTACTAGTAATTAGCTGATAGGAGATATACAACATCCATAATCAACACAAGATAACAGTTGTACAGTATGCTTCTCGTTTGTAAGGGAAACAGAAGTTGACAATCAACGCCTGTACTCGTCTCCACAGTCACCAATAACTCTAAGCAAATCCTTTCCCTTTTTTGAAATTTCTTGTATGCTGTTCACATCATCTTCGTCCAGAGCAAGTGAAAATATGGCATTCGTGTCTTTGATATGTTCTGATAAACCCAATCTAACACCGACCATTGAGCCAGCCACTGCAGGCTGAAAATGCACAAACCACAAGTAGATATTTTAGTACTCTTCATTCATAGCAGTACGTAAAAGGGGATAAATGAAGGAACAAAAACAATGTATATTAGGCGGACTTCACCTGATCTAGTATGTATCTTACAGCAACAACTGGAATCGAGACCCCATGTTTTGAAGCTATGTTCTTCAGTGTCTGAAGCAAAACTTGAAACTGACTCCATCCTCCCCAGGCATCAACCATCTGTGATATTCATTTTTTTAATATTACAACAAAAGATCAGAATGTATACTGCCTATCTCAACAAGATCCCGATTACTTTTAAATCTACTTAATCAACCAATGCAATTTCTCACATAGTGAATTAGTGCTAGGAGCAGCCTTGTGGAAACCTTATGGGATCTGTGACATGCTGAAGGCCACCACTAACTTATTTTCCCTCACAAATAACAGTTACATCTGCTGTTACAATTTATTTTCAAACTCATTAGAATATGGTTGCCACTATCTCAACTGAAAAGCAATTATTGTTCAGTAAGGAAGGTACACCCTTTACGGTATTAGATCGCTTAAATGCTATTGTTCATTTTTAAGCTCACTAGTAAGCTTTAAGCTTTAGAGTACAGTCCGTTATACTAGAATATGAAAGCTAGTTTTACTATTAATGTTTGAATTCAAGTCCCTTCATGTGATTGAATTTACATTTGTTCTACATCCGAATTTGAGTCTATATTTGACTAGATTTTTTAAGTAACAAGTCCGTTGACCTTGTACATGAGGGATCTGTATAAAATGTTTGAATATTATTGTTTGGGTCCTTACTCACAAACTTAAACTTTGAGATCTAATAGTTATCATATAGCATTTGACATCAGAAACACAACCCCACAAGAGGCATGCACTAAGAGTCACTCAAGTTGGTGGAGAACCTAAAGAAGGATGATAATTACCAAATTACCAAATACTCAATTTAACACTTAAATAGGTTCAAGGAGACTTTGTACCCTTTTGTACTTCTGAAGCGATGGAGTGTTTAATGGAGGGCCCGCAAAAGGAATGGCTAAGTTGGTGTCTAGAAACTTTTCAGATAACAAACCACCCATTACCGTACCATACCTGCAGTAAGAGCTCTATCAAATTCAGAAAATGGCAGTACAATGCTTTGAATCTTTTTGAAGTAAAATGGTAACCAAGTTTCCGAAAAAAAAAAATGGTAACAAATATGAAGAATAAAAATTTTCCATTCAAAAGAAATGTAGTTGAAGTAAGGAGAGGAGAGAGACGTTATAAGTTTCACTCCTGTAAGCTGACAAAGCTCTGCCATTTTCTGTTGAGGACGCATGTCAACAATTGAATGTTGCACCTAATGAATTTCACCAGTAACATAAACACAAAGCAATATTAACCAAAAGAAATCTAAAAGCAATTTTTGTATTTGTAATTAAAAAAAAAAGGGTAAAGGATAACAGAATGAAAATAAATTTAAATATACCTGGTTGCTAACTACAGGGATTCCATTCTCCAGAATTATCCTTAGTCTCTCCGTATCAAAATTTGTCAAAGCAACAGTCTTAATTTTACCTGCATACCACTTGCTGAAGCAATCCTATCAAATTAAGAAAAATGTGCACACATGTCAATCATAAGAGAAAGTGAAAACGATCACCTTCTTCTTTCAGATCTGTAAGGTGCTTTAGTGCGTCAAGGTAACCGGGGTTCGAGTAATCCCACCTATTTAAAACAAGGATATGGAAAAATCATATCTGTAAAACAAAAAATGAACTAAAAACTATTATCATGAAATGTGAACTTAGGAACAGGTAGCTAAGGCTATACATATTGGTAACTTAACTTTTCAGATAAGAGTTGGAATAGGCCGTATTAAATGCTAATGAGGTAGAAGAAAGGTACAAATGAGACTTATAGATGTTCAAAACTGCCAAAGTTCAACTCAAAAAAGTTTATATTTAAACCAGCATCAATTAAAAGTGATTCATACACTAAAGTACATGGTTAATGAATGATATTAACAATAATTTTAGCAAATTATCTTTTCATTCATAATACTGAAGTAATTTTTTAAAATTTTTTCTTAATGGGACAAAAGAAGAGAGAACTGATTTCTAACCTGTAAACTATAAAATAAGACTAGGCTAACAATTAGCACATTGAGTTTTAGCATGCCATAACGAAAGATAAAACTACATTCATTAGTCAACCAGCAGCCACCAAATATGACACTGTGGAACAATTAATAAGCACCAGTGAAACTGAAGCATGTCTAAGCAGGGCACATCCATTCTCTTTCTTGACACATTGACTGCTCTCCCTCACATAGCTACTTGTCATGTTAACTGGTGGCGGCACCCATTTCGTGAGACTGCATTTGGAAAACAGAATGGTGGTTAGAAAAAAACATGAAAATTTTTATTTCTAAATTGATCTCCCTTCCAAACTATAAGAAGTCTACATTAACATAAACAAGCATTCTATGAAATAGAGCAAACTGCCACCATGACAGGTTATAAAGACATGCACACCAAACTAGCATTCTATAAAACAGAGTAACAGAACATTCCAAAATCTAATGTGGCTGCAACTGCAACTCACCCTCTAACCTTCTCCAAGAACTCCGGTGGACATTCTCGACGAACTCGATTTATGAAAACACCATAAAGATCTTCAGCAGGTCCATCTTCAGAATGACAACAGCCAAAAATGATAATAAACATCCAGCTCACAGAAGCAGCTATGCTAATCTAATCATAATAATTGCAAGAAAATCACTGTACTAGGAAGAATTACCATCCCTTAACCATCAAACATTTATTTAAATAAAAATAAATAGATCTTAATCAATGCCCTGCAAAGATTACTAAGTAAATAGCATTAATAACACACACACACACAAACACATACACACAAAATCAAAGAGAAAACAAGGTATGCAAATGAAAGGGTTTTTACAGATATCAGCCATGTCAAAAGTGGAGAGACCAGCATCAGCATAAGAAAGCATAGCATCAACTGCATTGTCAACATCAATTCTACCCCATCCACCACTTGTCTGCCACATCCCATTAACAACCCTACATATTTCCAATGTATCCTTCCCATTCTTAACCACACTTACCCTTTTATCTTCACCAACCACACAGCTAATTGATCTCAATCCTCCTACTTTTCCCTCCCTTTTCAATTTTACTAAATAGAAATTAAAAGAGGAGTGTAACAATAACTGTGCCATTATGTCAAACATTATCAAATGTACTTCTTCTACTAGAGTATCATTATCTTCATTCACTTAAATAGAATGAGAAAGAAACAAGGGTATTTTAGTAAAAAAAAAAAATCAAGCATCTGACACGTGGAACCGTTATCTGTAACATCACAAGATAATTATTTAAAAAAAAAAAAAAGTTTAGGGTTTTATGTATGTTAATATACAGTGATCGGCCATGTCGAAGGTGGAGAGACCGGCGTCGGCGTAGTGGAGCATGGCGTCGACGGCGTCGTCGCGGTCGATGCGGCCCCATCCACCACTCGTCTGCCACATGCCGTTTAAGACTCTGCATATTCGAGTGAATCGTTGCCGTTGCTGACTGTAACTGAGCGTTTCTCGGAAGTTGCCAGCTGGCAGCACCTGACCGAGTAGTAGGCACGGAGTGTACGTCGAGGTGGCAGAGTTGAGATGAGAGTGTTGGATTTGACGGCGGTGAGGTTGGAGAAGAGATTGTGTGGGGTCAGTGCCATTGCGTTTGTTTGAATAGAACACAACCAACTCAAGCGACACAGTTAAATAAGTCCGGATAAGGTTTTCGGCGCTCTAATTTACACACACCCAGTGGAATCAGGGTCCTGTTAAATTGGGCCGGATTGGGTCCTATCCTATCAATTAACTTCGAAGTTTATATATATATATATATATATATAATGTTTCTATAATCAAGACGTCCTAACTTTAAAAAATAAGGACCAATCAATTAAATTCATCAATTGCATTCTCTCTTCTATTTAATTCAAATTGAATGAGTGAATTTGATTTATTATCCTTACTTTTTAAAGTTAGGACGTCTTGATTTTAAAAACCCTCCATATATATTTAAAAAGTTAGAATGAACCAATCAAATTCATCCATTGCATTCACTCTCCTAAAATAAATTCTCTCTTTTATTGAATTCAAATACAATGAATAAATTTAATTAGTTCATCCTAACTTTTTAAAATTAAAAACATTGATGGTAGAATTACTATATATATATATATATATAACTTTTATAATCAGGTATACCTGATCTTAACAAGTAAAGACTAATCAATTAATTTCATCCATTGCATTTGAATTAAATAGAAGAGAGAGAATTTATTGAGAGAGAGAAAATGTAATTGATGAATTTGATTGGTTAGTCTTTACTTTTTAAAATTAGGTATATCTAATTATAAAAGTCATATATATATATATATAGAATCAATCAAATTCATTTATTGTATTCTCTTTCTTAAAATAAATTTTCTCTCATATTTAATTTAAATGCAATAGTTGAATTTAATTGGTTCGTCATAACTTTTAAAGTTAGAAAACGCTGATAGTAAAATCACTCATATATATATAGTGCTTTTAAAATGAGGGACGGTAAAATTACTTATATATATAGTGCTTTTAAAATGAGGGACGGTAAAATTACTTATATATATAGTGCTTTTAAAATGAGAACTCTCTAACTTTAAAAAGTTAGAACAAACCAAATAAATTCATCCATTATATTTGAATTATATAGGAGAGAGAATTTGTTTTAGGAAAGAGAGAATGCAATAGATAAATTTGATTTGTTGGTCCTTATTTTTAAAATGAGAGAGTCATCATTTTAAAAGCACTATATATAGTTATCTATATATATAAATACATATATATATATAAGTACTAAGAGTTGTTTAAACTTAAATTTTGATGCACTAATAGTTTAATTTAGTGTTATAGGTAAATATATGAATTTACTTTTATAAGATTAGTTTGACATTAGATTGGGTGCTTATAGTAAAGTTGATTTTAAAATTTTTAATGGTAAGTGTACTTAAAATTTGGGTGTATAAATTATATTTTTGGGTAATAATATCTGGACCCTTTAACAATAACACATTATTTGACAAGATAAAATCAGTCTAATGGTAAGCTCCTCATATTTACATTCTAGAGATTGTGAATTCGAGTCATATCCTCCTCTCTTAAGTCTCGATATAATTATTATAGTTCAAAAAAAAAATTATTATTTGGCACCAATCATTTTAATTTGTAGGAAAATAAGGAAAATTTATCAATATTAAAATTACACCTTATATATCCAAAAAAAAAAAAATTAGTTTATTCGAACTTTAAAAAATTAGGACGAATCAATCAAATTCATCCATTGCATTCTCTCTCCTAAATCTAATTTTTTGTCCTATTTAATTCAATTACAATGGATGAATTTAATTGGTTCGTCCTAACTTTTTAAAATTATGAGACATTAATGATAGAATTACTCTATATATTATTCATATCTTGACTCTTAGATAAAACTCGGCATTAAACTTTTTAGTTTTAAGGGTGTTGTTATATAGAACCACTGCAACAAATTAGGTCTATCACAACATGCAAAAGATATATCTAAAACCTTAGCAAAACACATATGCCTTTGTTCATATGCACGTTACCAAAAGAGTATAAGCCTTTTATAGCTTACAATGCAAGTTATATATTAGATATAACGACTACGTATAACATAAGTTGTGTTAGCTACATATAATGCGCATTGCATGTCGCATTTGATGTTGTACATTATGTGTTTTATAGATGTCAACAACATCATACACTATATGTATATGGATCTACATACAACAACAAACATGTGCATGTTGTAGTAAATATCTAAGACAACAATCTATGCCCGTTGTCAACTATTTTTTATAAGTATAATTATTTAAGATAAAAAATCATTGTTTTTATAAATTTCCATTTACCGGCTTTGTTGCAATATAAATTCATATAAAAAATATGTACACTTGCCTTACTTTCATAGCAACCATATTATAAGTACATCTTAAAACGACCATTCTTTCAAACAATATCCCAAATCCCAATATAATAGTACAATATACTAATTACACACCAATATAGTACTTTTATACAACCATAAATTGAAGAAAACATATTATTTCAATATATTTCTAATCAACAATTTGATGCAATCTTTACAACTTCTTATATTGAGTGTGTCTTTTACTAAACTTGTTGTTAGCTTCCTTAAACTTTGTTATTATAGCCAACTTTATTGTCTATGTAATTATCCCATCTTCTTGAAGATAAAATTTAGACTAGAATCTTTCAATTTGAGATACAACTATACAATTTCTAACAAAAAATATTATGATTATTTATGGAATAAAATTATGGGAAACATTTTATTAAAAAAGTCACTCAATAAATAAAAGTAAAATAAAACACAATATAATATACACAATTCATATATTATTTTTTACCTAAATTGAAGAATGTTTTCAACAAAAAATTAAACTTTGTCAACTCGATCCTACAATGCTACTAAAACCATAAAAGAAAATAGTTACTTCATCAAATAATCAATGCAAGCTAAAGTAAATGTTACTTCTCATTGCATAGTAGAAGATTAACTTATCTTAACAATAAATTTAATATACTATAAATAATTATCAAATTAACTTCAACTAACTTTAAATAACCATTCATAAAGCAATATAAATATATATATATATATATATATTCAATATGCAAAACCAATCTTGAGCTACAAAGCTAGTTTTACACAAGCTAATAACTATGTTCAACAATATTTCAAATCCATTATGTAATTGAGAAGACAGAATCTAAAAACTTAGGGTGAAACAACATTAATTGTTGATCTAATTCTCAATTTACTTTTGTAAGTTTTCAATTATTACAATGAAAAATACTTAAAACATTAACAAGCTTTAAGTCATAAATTTTCATTAGAGCATATTATCAAGTAACTTTTGTGCACTATAATATTAATTTCACAATTTGCATGTCTTTAAATATCTTCCACCAAATTAACCGTAAAATTTACACATAACTTATGCTTATTTGTTTGAGAGTAAAAACTAAATAAGAATAGAATTAAGTGATAATAAGAAATTAAATTAAATAATAAGAAGAATATTTATTTAATCCTAAGTCTCAAGCCAAGAAAGTAGCTAAATTTTGTTTTTTTTTTTGTCTACTAGCATGCTATAATAAATTTTGTTTTAGAAGCTTAGTTTAATTTTTCTTTTTTCTCCTCAACTCAAACTCTACCATCTAAATAAACAATAAACATTTATATTGTGAAACACCAAAAAATATCATACGAAAATAAACACATATACATTAAAAGGTTTGAAACACAAGTTTAACAACAATATTATTTCTATAGAAACCAATTAATTAACCTTTAGGTTGATGAAAAATGAATGAACAAATAGTTTAATAAGATCTAGGAAAACAAAAATAAAAATAAAGAGAAAGAGCAAAATGTAAAAACAAAAATATTTATAATTGGAAGATCTTTAATTTATCAAATGTGTAAAAACAAAAATCTCTTACAAAAACAATACACTAAAGAAATACACAAGGTTTGAGAAAGTAAGGTACTAGTAGCGTAAATCAAATGAGTTATAATCTTGAAAATTTAAAATGAAATTATAAAAATAACGTAACTATAAAATACTATACAATGTCACCATCTCAATGTGATTTGGTGGTAGAAGACAATAATTCAGCTCGACAATAATCCAAATTTGCATTGTGCCCATCATAGTTGGTATCTCAAGAAAACAAAATACTATATAATGCTTGGTTTTCCATGCTAATTGTCAGCAACCACCATAATCTAAAAGAGAAAGTATCAACCAAAAAAAAGTGTAAAAAATTTAGGCTACGGAAACAGCCAATTAGCAACACGCAAAGCATACCAATTGCCAAAAATGACCTAATGTAACATGAAAAAAATGTGTTTTGTGAAACAGACTTATGATAACACACAAACTTGTGTTGCCAATAGTAACAGATATATAAATGACATTGTACAATTGATAAACGTCATGAAAATTTAAATGTATTATTGTCATAGCCTAGTGAACAAACATATTATATTGGATTAATGTCTAATTATTCATAGCATTAATCTAGTTTATGTCGTGATCTTAGTTATCCCCAAATTATTCACATAAAAAATAAACCGGTTTATGTTGCGGCTTCAATCTAAAACCCTGGTGATTTTTGTTATATTTTCAGCTCTTGACAGCCCAATAATATAAAACTAGGAAGGGAATCATATTATGTTGGAAAATCATCATGTTTATTAAAGTTCTTGCCAAATAACTAAGATCATGCTAAATTAGTTCTTAACATTGAGAGGACTTACAATTTTACAATTGCATCTTGCTGGTGGTCTAAAAGTAAAATTCAAAAAGAAAATAAGGGTTTAAAAGTAGTGCACTTGTTATATCATTTACAACCATAGACAACTTCTATATATTTGTTATAAGGGCATGAAAACGCTTAACTAAAAGTAAATGGTTTCTTACCAAGACAAGTAAACTAATCCAATTCATAATTGATGAAATGGGTGAACAACTTTACTAAATACATTCATTATAATCCACCTCTCTTTATATATATATATATATATATGTATGTATATATGTTTGTATGTATGTATGTATTTTAATTTGATATTTTCTTAGTGTAGTGCATGGTCAAAATATTACATTTTATTATATAGATCCAGAAGCCCATCAATGAAGCTCATGAATGGCCCAATCAACCTTATCACTATGCACAACTTGGGCTCATGCGTTAATTAGATAGTCCAGTTATTCATGGGTCAATTGACTAAATAGCAGGGCGGCCGAACTTACAAATTCAGTCCATCATGCTAGGTCTAATCTACTTTCACAAGTCAACCCACAGTTCAAGCGACAACCCCAAAATCAGGCCCGAAGGCTTACTTTACAATTTCACTTGCAATCTGATTACCTTTATTCTCAAGAAAGAATCTTTCCCTAACAATAATATGAAAATATTGAGAACAGGGAGTTTACTATTTAGGACCAAGGATCCAAGATCAGTCCGACACATTGTAGATCAAATCTTCCTAATATCACCAGATATGGAAAGCGCCTAAAAGAGAAGGGCCTTCCCTATCTATAAAAAAGACCTTCGGTTCATCGAGAAAAGGCATGCCCACATAGAGAGAAAAGAGAGTCGTTCCCTTTAAACATTCCATTGAAGTTTTCTTGAAGGTTGTTTTTCAGGTTACCAACACCCTAATACACGATCTGCCTTTTGTGCTGAATTGTCGTCATAAGTTTTTTTCGAAATTAGCTCTTTCTTCTATATTTATGCTTTATTTCCTTGTTTATTGAATAATTTATTAACCTAAGCGTCAAAATATCTACAGCAGACACCACATCGGTGTCATAGTCACTTTCGCTCCTTTGTTTGATCTATGCAGGGTACGAATTGTCGGGTTCCAAAGAAGTTGATGGGTAAGCCTTTCTCCACGTCAGCATACTATAAACCGATCCCACTACACTTAGTATTAATTGATCTTGACAGTTCTTATCAAACATTTATCTTTAAAAGAAAATAAAAGCAAGCCAAAGGATATAGTGATTATCAATTTATATAAGTTAATTAGAAATAATTACTATGTGTAGAAAAAGTCAATCACTTAAAAAAATAAATTTGTTATTTTGTATTGTTCATAGGGAAATCATTTAGTAAGGATCGAATTTTAGACTCAAATTGAGTTTATTAGCATGAGTAGATTCAACACTTAATACAATTGTTTAGCACATAGAACCATTTATCAATACAAGCTGCTACGTTGACAAATCACGAAGAAAAACTAATATCCCAAACAAGCAATTTTCTTATTTAAAAAAAAAAAAAAGAAAAAAAAAGACCCAACAAGCAAGTTGAAATGCATAAACAAGGCTAATTAAATATCACATTCTTCTCTTCTTGAACCTGATATAACAACAGCTAACATAGAAATTGAACAGTAAATCTATCATGTTTTGAATAAGATCGACTTTAGTTAGCTGAGTATATCAAGCACAACCCACCACTGCGTTCGGCTTCCTTTTAGAGCCCATTTTCAAGGTCAATGATTTTTCTTTCCATCTGCAATTGAAAATGACCCATTTAATAGAGGATCAGAAAACACAAATAGTTCTTAAGGTTTTTACTCATTACAATCCATAAGCAAAAATTAAGAAAGAATAAAATATGCCAACCAAATATGCGAACCTTTCGCAGAAGAAGTTAGCTCTAAAGAAATTTGAATACAAATAGTTCTAGACCATCCTTAGATCATTTCAAAAGTCAGATCTTATAGTCAAGCTAAATTTTATTGTATCACGAAGTAAAAAAACTAAAATGGTTTGTGTTTTTATCAACAAAGTTAACGAAATACATTTGGTGCATGTGAATTTGAACTAATACCCAACAAATTAGCCCCTTTCTGCACTAGAATTTAACCATATAGTTATTACCGGAAGCATGCCTTTACTAGTATCTACTAGTAAAATATTACACACACAACATATTTCCATGTCTGTCAAGGTTAATTAGATGGTTTTGTTTATCAGTTTTTTTGATTAATTAACTTACTATCAATTCTTAAACTCATCCAAAGTTGTGTTCCGCAAGTACCCAAGAAAGGGCTGCAAAGTCATGATCAAATCCAAATGCAAAATCTTGTCAAAAAAAAAAAAATCCAAATGCAAAATAATAATAATAATAATAATAATAATAATATTTTCATTAATCCATCGCTAAAGGTTATATGAAAAAAAAAAATTCAAATATAATGCACTGAAAGTGTAATAATAATCATCCTTTTACCAAAGGTTTCTAACAAATTTTAACACCATAAGATACCTTAACAACGGTCTCAAAGTTTCTTCTCAGCTTGGAATATTCATTCTTAGCCCAATACAATGCCTGGAAGCAACTGAGAATTCACGTTTTAAACACGAACAGTTAAACTTTAAAAATCCAGGTAGACAGATTGCGATTAAGAAAAATCACAAATGAAGGCATAGTATCACAATAAAAAATAAATAAATAAAAAAAGTTGTTTTAGTTCACTATGTTAAAAATGACAATGGTCAAACGGAAAAATGACTAAAAGAGCACTGGAGTCTTTCGTAAATAAATACTACCACTTGAGTAAAAATATTCCACTAACATGATAATTTCTCCATCATTTCTATCACAAAGCCACATCTAATAATATTTTTAAGAGTAAATCATATAAAATAACTCCTAAAAATTGAGGGCTCGTTTCATTAGAACCAAAGAATTGACTTGAATTTTATTAGCATCTATTGAAGTGAAAAGCCAATACTACCCTTCATTAAATGACTTATGAAATGAAAATCCAATACTGCTCTTCTTCTTCACTAGGAACTGCTGCAGCTCTGAAACTTCTTCTTTATCATTGCGAACAGCTATGAACTCACTTTACTTTCAAGAACTCAGATACAAACACCCATCACAAGCAAAACTCACCAAGCTTTCAACAATCATCCACAAAAACTCTACCAAAATAGAAAATTTCACAGATTGAATATATAGATTGTATGTGCTGAAGCCATATACAAAAATCCATCACAAACAAAACCCATTAAACTTTTCAACAATTATCCACAAAAACTCCATCAAAACAAAAAATTTCACTGATTGAATATATAGATGCTTGTATGTTGAGGTTGATTCGAAAATATTGAATACTTATCATCGGGAAGCTTCTATTAGTTTGCAAACAATTTAGGGTTCGCTAATTATGCCTATTTTAGCTAACTATTTTCTATAGCTAAATCTGCTTTTGCTAATTATATCTATTTTAATAGCATAAAGGGCACTTGTATCATTTTAAAAAAAAAAAAAAGTTGTACATTATTTTAATACTGTTAAAATTCATTTTAGTTCTTTAGTGGCATGAAATAAGTGTCTAGATCTTTAGTGTTATATAAAAAAAGAATTATATTTTAAACTCATAATTTTTATATTGTATCATCTTTCAACATAGCAAAGGTCAATTGATTATTATCAATATTGAATATTGTAATTGAAATGCTATCAAGGTACTACTTAGTAACGTAATAATTTTTAAGTTTCATTAAAAAAAAGAAAAAAAAAATTGTCCAATAAAAAGCAACAATCCTGAATAAATTGGTTAGTTTACATAGATATATTTATTGACTTGACATTTAAGAGAAATTTATTCTTACTAGTCCTTGTTATTCTGCTCACAACCTTGAACAAGTTCAGTACAGGAATTTTTAAGACGCTCTCCACCAACCCTGTACCAAAAGACATGAGCAACATAATAAGACTATTATATGACAATAATAAAAACAAAAGAAAAGGATAAATGATATATCAACTTACAATTTAATTGTGGTCATAGGCATGGTATAGTGGTAAATGAAAAGAATTTCTGTTTCGAGTATATTTACAATCCAAGTAATTAATGATGTGACCAAAATTTAGAGCCTTTGTTTACCATGCATGAAACCAAAGGTCATCCACCAACCTAGTTCTTCAAAGGTATGCAAATCAAGGTAAAAAAATATGAAATGCACATCGAAATCCTTACAAGCAACACTTTCTGGGTACAAAAAATGAAGTTTAAAAAAAAATTAAAAAGTCCACAAATGGAGATTAACAATGACAATTAAATTAATCAATATTTCAACCGGGAAATTCATGATAATTAGTGCCATCAACCTTTTTCAATCTTGTAAACACATCCCACCACCTATCAACGACCATTGTTGAAAGCAAGGTATACCTCAAAACTCTTATCTATTGTTAAACAACAAATGATTTCACCAAATTAACCTTTTAACATTAACAAATTATACATATTAACGATACTAACAAAAGTATGCCATCTAGTAATTAACTAGTATTATCCATAAACTACACATAACACATACATAATTCAAGATTTCTAATAATCACATTAATCAATGAATGAATTGTGAGAGTACCTGGAGGCGATGGTATGTAACTCCCAAGTACATGCATTAATCTGAATATAATTAATCTCAAGTTGATTGCTGTGGATTAAAAACAAAGGTGATGATTCGAAATCAAACTGAGTTATAGCTAAAAAGAAAAGGAAAAAGAAAAAAAGAAATTGCATGAAGAGTATTGTCTTCAATAAAATGTTAAAAGATATAGATTTACATGAGAGTGCTCAGTTGAGTGAACAAAGTTTCGGCAGACATGCAAAAGCTAGTGATCGTCCGCACAACATAATCTCGACTAATAGTATCTTTCATGGCTTGCATTTGAAAATAATCATCATTTATCAATCCCTGAAAAATTGAGACTAGATGCATCAGTAAACACAATCTAACCATTCATTTTACAGATTTTAATCAGCAATAATTTTGTACAACATAGCTTGCAATTTGGGGATATAGGCACCAACATAATAAAAAATTAACAAAAAAATCTTTCAAAGTTTATTTATAGTACAAATAATTTTTAACTTTGAAAGTCTTTTTAAAAAAAAAAAAAACTAAGTTTTCAATCAAGGATACAGGAAAAAAAATAATGAAACATGTTTTATAAAGTAACTTTAAAATAATATAAGAAACAATTCGTTGTTTGCAAAACAAAATGATGAAGAAGAAGAAACAAAATTTATATATATATATATATATATGAGGGATGTGATACCTCATCATACATTGATTGAGTGACAGCGAGAAGGCGATTTCTCTGTGCATGCAAGGACATTTTTCACAGGGAGTTTTCTTTTGACTTTTGAGAGAGAGAAATTTCGTTCTTGAATGAGTGAAAAAGTAAGGGTAATTTTATAGAGCGGAGGTTCTTGTTTAATTATTATTTTACTTGGCAGGACAATCTGAGTGTAACTGTCATATATAAAAAGTTTGAGCTGGACATTTAAGTTTTTAGGCGACTCTTGGCAAATGAGATTAGAATTAAATGAATTGAATTGAATTAAAATAAAATGGATTGGATTGAATTAAAAAATTATTATCTTATATTTGGTAGAATTTGGGATTGAATTAAAATTATATTATATTATATTTAGTACAGGTTGAGATTAGATTGTAATAAAATTAATTTAAATATTTTATGATATACTTAATAGTAATTTTTAAAAATTCTTTAAAAATTTTGAAAAAAAAAAGTGAGGATCCACCTAATTGGATCTCCACTGTTCATTCATCTGGATGAATGGTGGAGATCCAATCATTGCATATTTATTGCCTTCAACATCATTAATAACCCAGTTCATCAATATTATCATCTCTCACAACAATATTATCCATTAACAACACCTAAATATGAACTTCAAAAGAAAAAAACACATCAGCACAAGGGGACATGAACCTAGAACCAGATGGTTCTAGGTTCTGGTTCTGCAATGAACTCAGAACTAGATAACCCCAAACTCATTAAAGAACAAAATAAAACAAAACAAAAACAAAAAGAAATAGAAATGGTAGAGAGTATTGTTGAGGAAGACAGTGACTGAAGTGACAAGAAAGGAAGACGATGAGAGGGTATGAGACTTAAAGTTAGAGAGAGAAGGGAGAGAGAGAGACCCATTTCATGAATGCTCAACTCATTCTCAAACCCATCAAATCTCATCATTTTGATTTGAATGAGCATTCCTGTAAGATGAGGATTTGACAGGAGTTTGGAATTAGATTTGGAATCCCTCCAATTGCTTTCCAAATGTAGGATTTGAGAGTTTAAAATATTTAAATCTCAACTACACCTCAAATTCAGCATTCCAAACATAACGTTAGTGTGTTCCTTTTGAACTCTACCACTATCTTTGTTAAAAATAACAATTATGCCACTCAACAACTATAAAATTTCATCTAGAATTTTGCCTCAATTATTGTTTTGTAGAATTGAAAGATTATAATGTCACTTAATAATTTTGAAAAAATTTAGGAGCTCTTTAAGTCCTAATTTCTAGTAATAGTTTATATATGTATATACATTTAGAGTAATTATACTATCAATGACTCCAAACTTTAAGAAGTTACGATAGACCAATCAAATTCATCTATTGCATTCTCTCACCTAAAACAGATCTTTCTCTTATTTAATTCAAATGTAATAAATGAATTTGATTGATTTGTCCTAACTTTTTAAAGTTACAAGGCACTAATAGTAGAATTACTTTATATATATGTATATATGTATGTATGTATGTGTTAACCATCTTGTATGTGTTAACCATCTTGTATGTGTTAACCATCTTAAGTAGTTGATTTTTAAAAAAAAAAAAAAAAAAAAATCTTAAGTAGTACTTATACTAAATTTAAGATGGTGTTTGACACCATTTCTTAAAACTGTTTTTTATTTTTAAAACAAAAAAACGTTCGAAAATGTATTTGTCAATATTTATCAAAAACATGTTTTCAGACATGAAAAAGATGTTTTCAAAAATATATAGTAAAACTTAAGATAAAAGTAAAAAATGATTTATTTTTTTTTTGTTTCCTATTATTTTCAAAAATCATTTTCTTTTGTACAGTAAAACTCAAAAAAGTAAAAACTCATCTCTGTACAGTAAAACTCAAAACATTAAAAACACTTTTTTCTAACAATCACATCTTCATTTTTAAAAACAGTTTTCAACAAACCATATTTTTAGTTTTTACCTAAAAAATGTGATTGATGACGGGCGATGCAGCGGCTGCAGTGGAATGGTATTTGACCAAGTTGATAGTGAGGATATTTGACCCGGTGCGACGATGAAGATGTGATCAGACCTATGTGACGGTGGGCGACAGCGAAGATGCGACGGTGTGCGAAGATGTGAAGGTGATTATATGAGGAAACCAGACCAGGCAGCGGAGCGATGTTTGGCAGAGATGTGGAGATGGTGATTCGGAACGATGATGGAGCGACAATGATTGAGTGGCAATGCAGCGGCGGCGGCTGTAGGATGACCAAGTTGATGGTGTTCAGTGTGATGGATGTTTGATGCCGAAGATGATGGTGATGACAGTGAATAGAGAGAAAAAAAAATTCTAAACCCTAAGCTCTGATACCATGTTAAATGTAAAACCCTAAGTACTAGTCCCTTAGAAGTCAATGTTAAACTCACGCCTTTCGAAGGCACACCACTTAGTGATCCTACTCTTTATCGTCAACTTGTTGGAAGTCTTGTTTATTTGACTATGACTCGACCAGACATTGCATATGCTGTGCATGTTGTTAGCCAGTTTATGTCTGCTCCTCATTCCACTCACTTTGCTGCTGTTATTCATCTTTTGCGGTATCTTAAGGGCACAATATTTTATGGTCTTCATTTTTCTACTCACTCCTCTTTAGAGTTATGTGCTTATTCAGATGCAGATTGGGCTGGTGATCCTACTGATCGACGATCTACCACTGGTTACTAGTTTCTTTCTTGGAGATTCTCTCATATCATGGCGTAGTAAGAAACAGACAGTTATAGCTCGATCTAGCACTGAGGCTGAATATCGAGCCCTCGCTGACACTACTCAAGAACTTGTTTGGCTGCGCTGGTTACTTACAGACATGGGAATTCATCACTCCACAGCCACTCCTCTTTGTTGTGACAATCGTAGTGCTATCCATATTGCTCATAATGATGTCTTTCATGAATGCACCAAACACATTGAAATTGATTGTCATTTTGTTCGACAACATGTTCATCAGGGTACTATTAAACTTCACTCAATTGCTTCTGCTGATCAGCCTGCTGATATTTTCACTAAATCTCATTCTCCAGGACGTTTTCGTGAATTGGTTTCCAAACTCAAGCTTGCATCCATCTCGCCATCTTGAGTTTGCGAGGGGATGTTAAATATATAGCAATAAATCATTATTGAGACATATTTTTATTACCATTATTGTAATATTTTATTCTAAGTACCATTTTTGTATTTTGTCTCTTAGCCTATAAATAGGTCATGATATTGTACATTGTAATTATTGTGAAATAAACATTATTTCTTTACATTTAACAGAAACAAAATTAAGATGTATATAATGTGTATATTTATACATGAGAGAGATTTGATACCTCGTCATACATTGATTGAATGATGGAGCGTAGACGATTTCTCTGTGCATGCAAGGACATTTTCCAGAGAGATTTTTCTTTTGAGAGATCGAAATTGAGTTCATGAAATGAGTCAAAAAGTAAGGGTGATTTTATAGAGAGGAGGTTCTTGTTTAATTATTATGTTATTTGGCAGCACAAACTGAGTGTAACTGTCATATATAAAAAGTTAGAGCTGGACATTGAAGTTTTTGGTGTGTTCCTTTTGAACTCTACCCCTATCTTTATCAAAAATAACAGTTATACCATTCAACAGCTGTAAAATTTCATCTGAAATTTTACCTCAATTGTTGTTTTGTAGAATTCAAAGATTATAATGTCACATAAATATTTTGAAAAACTTTGGGGGCTCTTTTAATGCTAATTTCTATTAATAGGTGAAATAATAGTTTGTATAATGTATGTATGTATGTATGTATTAACCATCTTAATTAAGTAGTTTTTTCTTTTTTCCTTTTTACTTTTTTGAAAAGATCTTAAGTAGTACATAAAATCATGTTATATAAAATTTAAATAAATTTGAGCATAGATTTTGATAATGTAATCATTCAGTTATGTAACTTATAGTTATGGATATAGATGTCATTTTTCCATGTATAAGAGTCATAATTAGTAGTTAAATGGATTTTCTTTTTTGTCAAAACTACTAGGAAGACAAAGGTTCACTCTTCTATTCTTTTAAGGTTTTTTTCTTTTCTTTTCTTTTTACTTTTTTACATTGTATAATTAAGATCATTATAATAGAATAGTTATATTAAGTCAAAACTGTTTAGATAACAAAGATTTGATTGCATAATTATTAACTATAACTTTTAAATACAAAACATTTATCGATCGTCTCAGTGATCAAAATGATTAATTTTTGTTATTTAGTCAAAATATTGTTCACATGACATGGATTTGTTCACACAATCATTAATTATTTCTTTTTCTTACACTGTATCATGACATCAAATATATTAGTTAAAAAGTGGCTGTGAGATACTTTAAATCAATTTCACAAAAAAATAATTGAACATTATTATTAAAGCAGTTGCAAGAGATGTAGATTTTTAAAAAATATTAGATTGGCCATTGTTATACCAATCCAACTCAACAAAACCAAAAAAAGACCAGCTTTTTTAGCCAATTGTACCCTTTTGAGCATTTCTATAACCCCTTGTCCCATTAACAATGATTTGATTGCATAATGTTTTTCTTTTTTTATTAAATTGAAATCAAATAATAAAAGGCTTGCCATAATCTCGCAATATTATCATTACTTGTATAACCCCGAACATCTAATCTCATAATCAAAAAATAACAGTTCCTATAATAAAAAGAAAAAACTACTAATACAAACTTGTAAAGTATATTTGATGAAAATTGAACATTCATCACCTTGATGAATAAAGAAGTATACAACTACAACTACAATTACGAAAAATATCAAATGTAATTATAATAGATGAATACTATGAAGCTAAACAATAGCACTGAATTGCATGTCATGTCTATCTATATTATTAAAATTTTTCTCCTTATGGCATTCAATTTTTTAATGCTATAAAATATGATTTTTATGACAATTAAACGATGTTATGTTAATTAGGGAAAAAATGCTATTATTGTAATTGTTATATAAATTCTTTAAATTGCCATTATAATTGTACCCGATAAAAAAAAATTATTTTTATTTTTTGAAAAAGTTACATTTTAAATTTTTTTATTTGATTATTAATTCAAAAATTATTCTAATCACAAAAAATAAAAATCCAACAATTAAAGAAAAAATTATATAAACATTTTATGAATAAATTATCATAATAACGTGTTCCACTATGTAAAATTTACAAAGAAATCTTTAAATACAAAAATTTGAATTTATTACTATAAGAAAAAACAAGTGAAAATTTATTGCTAGATAGATTCTTGTGGGGTTAGAGTCCCCATTTTGTAATAGATTTTCTCTTAACTTCAGGTTTGATCAAATGGGGAAAAAAAAAAAAAACCATTCAGGTTTGATTTCTCTTTAAAGAAATCCACTATTTAATTAAAAAACTACATATTAAAAAACATTTTATAATTGTATGTCACTAAGTTTTATATAATAATTAAAGAATTTATCTACTGTATTTATTATATATCTTATTCAATAATTACAATCATTAAATTGACTTCAATAACTACTCTTATAATCAATATAGTTAATATAATTGATGGATATAAGGTCGCCTAATAATAAAGTAGTCAAACTCTTATTAAAATAACATAAAATATAATGAACAATTAACGCAGCAATTAATTAATGTGAGGGTGCCAATATTAATTGCCACCCCATAAACTTATTTGTACACCCATAATTCATTAATCTTTATTATTATTAAAATATATATCCTAAAAACATTACTATAAAGACAATATAATTTTTTAATTGAATTCAACCAAAAAAAAATGTACTGTTGGTTTAAGACTTCTATCAAACACTTTACATCGAGACAACGAAATATATTTGACATAAAAATTATCTTATACTTTCTCACTTCTTTTCTAGTTATTTTTAAATAATTCAACTCTCAAATATGATATAATTATGAAACTCTCTAAGCAATCACTTCTAACAGTGTCCATATGACAGTGTTGATTTATAATGATACAGTATTATTAGAAGTGGCTATCACAATGGAGCGAAATTTTATTGTTTTAACCTAATTTTGTAGCCTCAATTTATGGATTTCAACCAATAAAATAAAAATAAATTGTTGATTATGATCTTATTACATTGTTCTTCTTTTGAGAACTTGAACCCGTCTCTTGATAAAAATAAATTAGGAAATTCATACATAAATTTATCTCTTGCGGACAACTTCACCGCCGTTGATTCCACTTGCACAATTTAGATCGGCAAACTCGAAAGTCTCCGTAAAATTACTAGAATGCCCATTGAACCGGGCAACAGCACAGTGATCAATAGCAAAAAGACTTGAAGAAGCAAATTGTTTGTCACCTCCCAATATGACTGGCATCACCACACCCATCTTGACCCTGCTCACATAATTACTCGCATAGGTCTGTCCCAAAGCCCCATTAACGTTCTCGCTCAATGCGTAAAACTTGAAGCTCAAGTCAAGATGGGCAAAGCAGTCCTCTTGAGTTATTCCATATATAGTTACGTGTTCTTGAACCTTTTTCTGTTATGGGCACAGCTGTTGCTTTGATCTTGAAAACATTTTCGACTTCGATTTGTACAGAGTTGATGTTGCCAGACCTTGTGATGGTGACAAGTGGAGATGAGTTTGTAGACTGCCACTTGTTGCCTTCACCGTCGGATAGGGTTATAGGTTGTTCGTCGAAGGCAAGTGAGAGGCAGCGGTCGACTGAATCATCCCAAGTGGAGGTTTTGCGGGCAACGATTGATGAGGAGTTTTGTGAGTGTTGAAGGGAATGGCCGAGAGAGTGGACCCAAGTGAAGTCTCTTTTCATGTCGTTGTTGCGGCGACCAATGAAGTGGGCGTTGATGTGAAGGTTAGAGTCGGAAACAAAGCAGAAGTCTCAGTCTTTTCTGTCGTGGAAGTAGAAGGTGACTCCATCTCCGCCGATGAACCGTGGGTCTTGGCAAACAGCTCCTGGGCTGTTGCTGTCTGCTCATATTTGCACCATGATATATATATTGCAACAATGAGAATTTTCAACAATATTACTCACTAAAAATTTAGCATGCAGGTATGTTCATCCCAGAATGGTTGAAATTAAAGTTTAATGATTTTAAAAAGTTTAAATAAATTTAGATATATTCACAATTAATAAAAATTACTTAAGTAATATGTAACTTGATGGATCCTAATTAAAATAAAATTTATAAATAAATATTTCATAATAAATATTACTCTACTTTCATAAATTTCATATAAAATTCTAATAGATTATAATCTACAAAATCTGTTAACTCTATCAAAATCGACCATTTAAAAATTCACCAAATTTCATCTGAGATGCACTTTAAAAGTAGGAAGACTTTCAAATTAGGAAGTAAATTGAAGTAATGCCTAAAAAGATGAAACTTAGTGCAGACAGGACTACAGGTGACACAATCAACCTCACACAGTGATCAGGGCAGCCACTAGGGACAGCTTAGCTCCATGCCATAGCAATGAGGAAAGTTCTTGTTTTCTTGGACTTTACTCGAATGGCGCCCGCCTAATCCGATGATGGCCCGCTTGAGGCAGGAGGTGGTGGCGGAAACCAAGATGGAGGAGTGGAGGAGGAGGTGGTGGAGGAAAAGTTTTGGGAGGTGGAGGTGGTGAACGCCATCTAACTTCGGGTGGTGATGGTGGAGGAAGGAACTGGTTGACATGTGGCACAATCAACAACGCAAGTTCTAAAGCAAGAATCTAAGCAGTGGAGGTCTTGACAATAACAATTAGGCTTCGTTTGGCACACGAGATTGAAATAGAATAGAATTGATTGAATTAGAATGAAATAAATTACATTAGATTGGAACAAAAAATCATCATCTCATATTTGATAGAACTTGAGATTAGATTAAAAATTATATCATATCGTATTTGGTGTAGTTTGGGATTGGATTAAAATAAAATTAATTTAAAATTTTTATTATATAAAATTAATTTTATAAAAAATCTTGGGATAAATCCAATTTCCCCCCTGTAGTTTGATATAATCGCTATGGACCCCCTTATAGTTTGGCATAATCCCATTTTTCCCCTTCTGTTAATTCTATTACTGAACAGTATACCCTGACATTGACAGTATGCACAAAGACGGTCTTGCCCCTCATATTATAGACAAAACAAATTATCAAAAAAACTAAAATAAAAATGAAAAAAAAAAATTCCTATTCATTTTTCGGTGACTGAAAACCCATTTTCTGGGTTCCCAGCAGCTAGAATCTGCTTGGAACTAATCTTCATCAGCAGCATCAAACAGATAAACACAGAAACATAAACATTTAATCACCACAAACATCAAATATCATCACCAATACATCAAGCACAATTACACCAAACATTTAATCACCACAAACATCATATGGGTTCGATTTCGAACCCAGAAATTCACGTCTGGGTTCGAAGTCAAACCCAGATGTTCGCATCTAGGTTCGATTTTGAACCCATACGCGAGCTTCTGGGTTTGAAAGCAAACCCAAACGCTCGCATCTGGGTTCGACTTCGAACCCAAACGCTCGCATCGAACCCAGATGCGAGCGTCTGGGTTCGAAGTCGAACCCAGATGCGAGCTTCTGGGTTCCAAGTCGAACCCAGATGCGAGCTTCTGGGTTCAGAAGTCGAACGCAGAAGCTCGAGTCTGGGTTCGATTTTCGAACCCAGATGATAGGGGTTTGAGAAGGGGAAGGAGAAGAAGAAAAAGAAGAAGAGACTGGAGAGATGAGGGGATGGCGGCAGGCAAAGAGCGGAGGAGGGAGGGCGATCGGCATCGGAGATCAGAGAGAGAGAAAAAGATAGAGAGAGAGAGAAAGAGAGAGCTGCTCCTTTTTTATTTTTTTTTTTGTTTTTTTTTTTTAATTATGTCCACCGTCCATCATGTTGATGGACGGTGGACATAAATTTTTTAAAAATTATTAATAAATTTATACTTTTTATTTTTTATTTTTATATTTTTAATTATTTTAAAAAAATATAATCTATTTTATATTGAATTGACAGTTTTACCATTTTTAGTTAAAGGTCAAACATTGATTCTTAACGTCCAAGTTCACAGTAAGGGATATTTTGACCATTTTAATAAACAAGAGAGGGTTTTTTGATTATTTTTATAAACTAGAGGGGAGTTTATAGTGATTTTTTTTAAGGTAGAGGGTTTTTTGACTATTATATCAAACTACAAGGGAGAAATTAGATTTATCCCAAAAATCTTTAAAAAAATAAATCAAACATCATCTCTTACAATTCATCAATATCAAAAACCCCGCTTCATTAATATCATCATCTCTTACAATTCAGCATCATCAACCCACAGATCATCAATATCATTCATTCAATTCATCAACATCATCATCTCCCACAACAACAACATCATCAATAACATTAAATCATCATAATATTAACAAAAAACAAAACAAAACAAAACTCAAAATAAAATGGTTCTGGGTTCGATGACCCATAACCGATCCAGTTCTAAGTCGTCGAAGCCAGCACCCATTCGATTCTAGATTTGGCGAACCCAAAACCAGACTAGTTCTATGTTCGTCCTAACTTAGAAAAAAAAAAAAAAAAAGAAGAAGAAGAAGAAGAAGAAGAGTGGGTAAAGAGGTTTTATGGATGTTTGATGAGAGAATGAATGTAGGTGAGAGAAAGAGAGATAAATGGACAAAAGAGGAAGAAGAGTGAAAATGAAATCTCATCCCACCCAATGGCATGGTTGTGGTTGGGATTGAAGAATCTCGAAACAATCAGACATGAGTGGAGGAAGAATCTCAATCGCGTTCATTCCAATTGATATCTAAACATGACATTTAAGGAGTTTGAGATTTTTGAATGTCAAACTCACTCTCAATCCCATGCACCAAACATACCCTTGGGGTACTTCTTATCCTTGCATTTCACTTTCTTAGGCTTCTTTGGAAATCCTTCTGCCACCCCCACAACCACCATGGACATTAGCTAGGAGGAATAAGTATAACCACTGGCTAAATCTTGCCGTAATTAAATAATAAAGCTACTTGATTCTAGAACAATTTAACTTGGAGATATCAATGTCTGTACTTATGTAGTGCATCTGTGGCCTGGGCCTCATCTTATAGTGGTTTTCTTATAGGACTTCATTAGGTAATGTGGCCTGAAATCTAGCATAGATTATCATTTATCACTTCCTGAATCTTTTGCGCAACTGGTTTAGTGTTCTTTACTTCATACGATATCTCTTGGCGATTTCTTATGGACGGTTTAGGACTCAGAAGTCAACTTCTTCAAATCCTGTTATCTATTTTAATTGGCTTCCTCACTTTACACTTGCAGTACATTGTAGATTGTTTTGCAAACGAAAATTGTTATATATGTGTCTTTGACTTTAAGACCAAGAGTTGAAGTGGTGGCATCTATAGTCTGATTACTAATTATACCCATAGTGACCCTCAATCACCACGATGCTCATTTGTCTACGTGGGGCTTAGCTTTGCTCCCGGAAGGGAGTGGCAGAGGCTGGATGCTATCGTGTTTCCCTTGAACCGCAGGTCTAAGACAGAGATTTAAGACAGACTGAGTGTGGAGGAGATGGGATACTGATATTTTTTTCTTGAACCACAAATGGCAAGGTGGGGTTCAGGTTTGAACCAAAGACCTATAGGGTTTGTACGCATTCCCTTCTAAGGTAATAGCTCAGACAAATTCTAGGGTGTATGATGTTGATACTAGGATACATCCTCTCCTCACCACTCTGCATGAAAGTAAATATATAAAATAAAGATAAGATAACAATGCCTTCAAAAACATAAAAATAAGGATAACAACGAATGTCAGATGTTAGAGTACTTGTACCGATTCAGAACCTACCACACCAAATTGCCAAATTGTATTAACCAATTATTTAAAAAATTATAGCCATTCTATCATACTCCAATAAATCAAGTAATTTTCTAATTCAAGTGACCAGGTTCGCAACTTCTGAACCTGGGCTATATAATATAGTTCTCCCAGTGATACTCCAATGGTTCTTTACAACTCTACCTTCAAAAAAAATGTAAAAAAGTTCCTTACAACTGTGAATATTGGCCTGTGGAGTAACGGGAAGTCGGTTGCCAAAATGGAAGTGCCGCATGTCGTTAATTTTAAGCAGGATTTAAGCCAACCAAACACCAATTCTATGCATTTCTGTTACTGACAATCATTTTTACTAAAGCAGCCCCAAAGTAAATTAGCAGGAGCTTCGGACCGGATCCACGCAAACGATTAGATTTGGGCTTTGTAACCGTGGGTGGGTTAGAGTGATTTTACTGTGTAAGAATGGACTACTGCTACTCAGTTCGGGCAAAGTAAGTAACATTATTTGCACCCCTCAAAAACTGTATCTACACCCCTTTAATTAGTTGACCCCAATAAAAAATATTTATAATTTTTTATTAGAATATTCACCCACATAATACCAACAATATTCTTAAACCCTTTTTTGTTAAATAACTCCATTAATAATAAATTTTGATTTTTCGAAAACAAAAGCAACCAAAACAAAGATTGGGTCATGTGTCCAGAAGCATTAAAATTATTACACATAATTTATCAAAAGCAAAACAGAGTAGCCGATCTGGTGGCTTTAAATGCACAAGTAAAGATTCTTGCTTTGATGAGTTTTTGAAATTAAGAGGAAAATAAGATTGTAGAAAGAGAAGGTGAGAATCGAGACACAGAGAGAAGAACGAAAATAGAAGTAAATATATGTTAAAAAAAAAAAAAAAGAAAAAAAGTCAATTAACTAAAAGCTTTTACTACCACTAATGAAGGGTAAAATGACCGGCTTTTTATTTTGGTATAAAAGAATAAAAAAAATAAAGTCAACTTATTTAAATAAAGCACCCCACCTCGGTGGCAAACACACTTGCAATTGCCTTCGTCAATGAATTGCGTGTGAGTTCAAGTACTTGACTGCACAAAATTGATCAATTACCAGATGACCCTATTCTATGTGTGGATAAATTATATTTAAATTTTTTTAAGGTTACAAGGGCGGTTTTTTCCGTAGAATATGAATAATTTGAAATAAAGTTATTATGATCAGAGTTATGTTATAGTGTTCTATGTTAGTGGTTCTAGTAATTATAATTTATATGAGTAATAATAAAAAATATATATATAATAATATACAAATCAAATTAAATTGCACGGCTTAACTTTTGTATCGAAATTTCTTTCTATATGCTCTAAACATGATCGTTTAATTTCTTCAAAAAAAAAAAGGAAAACATAATCGTTTGATTAATTATAAATTACTGGTTTTTAAAAACTTAAAAGAATGAATAAAGGACCATGTGCGTCAGTGGAATGCATGTGTCATCTGATCGGTAGCCGACTAGAAGCTTAGACAAAGCCGTAACCTGTAAAGCAAAAATAAAATAATTTTTTATGGCTCTCACTTTCTACCAAGTCAGAATATACATTATTATATTGAGAATGGTGACCATTCTAAAGTTTGATACCGTCAGCAATGAGTGGATTACTAAAAAGAATTGCAATCAATTTTTCAAGTAAGTTGTTGTTATTGAAATTGAACGCCATGAACCGATCCACTGGCATATTCACACGTTTAACCTTATCACTGTATCATATTATAATATCAATTGTCTCCGTGATTCAAGGTGCATAGTAGCCATGAATAATCTATTTTATAATTCAATTGCACACCGATAACGCTACAACCGCTACCTCCACTCATTTAGATATTCTTCCCATAAAAATCTTCAAGGTTCTTGATATTAATATAATTGGCATTGACATTTTATGCTCTACAGATTCATTCCCTTCAATTTGCTAGCCAATTCTTGGAGATTAGCTTATCGTTTTTCATGATGCATGTTCTTAATTATTTACGTGTCTTGCACTTCAATTTCTAGCTTCGTTTTCACGTTAATTGTTTTCTAAGGTTTAAGGCTAATTACGTTCTATATTTAAATGTATAACTTTTTATATTTTGATTAATTAATCTTTTTTTTTATTGTTAGAGATAATTAATTATTAAGTATCAGCATTTTCTGCTTCATAATCTAAATACAATTAGAGGAGTTGGCAAACCAGGTAATTAATGTTTGTAAGTTTAGTGTTCCTAATTTTGGTATAGTTTTAATGAATTTTCAATATTTAAAAAAATAATCTAAATATAGTTTGTAGAAGTTAAAACGTTATAATTAATATTGTTGGTACGAATTAATTATAATTTCAGATTGGGTGGTCCTCGGCTATGGCTGCAATATCATTTCATCTATTGTCGGCTGCGGACTTCTCTTGTTTTATGCTGTATAAAAGTTAATTGAGTTGGAATATTCCGAGCAAGTCATGAGCCGCGCGTGTTTGAGAATTTGTAGACAGATTATCTGCACTTGATTCGTTATTTGTGATATATATATGACAGATTATCAACTCTGTTTTTGTGCACCTTTTATGACAGGCACTGTGTACGTAGCTTCTAAAATTTAATACCCACAAAACTGCAAAAGTGGTAAATTTTGAATTATTTAATTTAATTCTGCGATCTCCAAATGTGTTACAATATAATTAAACAGGTCTTACAAGTTTGCGAACCACTGGCATCCACGAGACCGTAAAGTTAAAATTTTAAGGGTTTTTTTTTTCTCTTATTATTATTTTTTTACGTTAATTGCAATGTAACTGAAGTTTGCGCTCAAGTTTTGTAACTTGTGACACAGTACATGCTGATCTATAAAATAGAAATTTCTTTTTTCAAAAATATTAATGCGATGCACCGGCTCGAATTAGATACATTAATAAATTGAATGAATGTTTTGCTATCACCAAATCACATTAAGCAATAGTTAAAGTTGACAATTATTAACAAATGAAATTCAACACTATATTTTTTATATATATAATTATAATAAAAAATTCATTAACAATACTAGTGGTCAAAGATTTATCAAGATATATCGAGATTAAACATCATATATTTGTCACGAATATGAGATGAACACCTTATTATTGATACTAATTGTAAAGTCTTGGTAGTTTAACCAGACTTTTAAAGGAAGAGTTTCAAATCAAAGGTTTTGTAGGAATTCACAATTTTGAACAATAGTAATGTTAAAGATTTCATCTATTGTATTCCAATTTATGATGTATAATCGATAAATTATCGAGAAAATCTTTTATATGACGCTTAGTTAGTGTGTCACGTTGATGTTGATGTGATATTTCAATTAATAACGTAACATATAATATTTATCTTTAATAAAAAATTAATGTTGGTGTAATATTCCAATAACAACATGACACATGCCATAATTTTTTTAAATGAAAATTTTTTCATAAATGAGTAAAAACATCAACATTAATTTTTTATGAAAGAAAAATATCACGTGTCACGTTATTATTGGAAGGCCAAACCAATATCAGCATGACTCGCCAACTAAACGTCCTATGAAAAATTTTCTTAATAAATTGATATATTTTTCCAATGAAATAAATAATTATTAATGAATATTTATTATGCAATCGATAGTTAAGATATAAGGTAGGAAGTATATCACTAATATTTGGGACAATTAATAGCCGGTGGTTGTGACTTAGTGCACAATTTAACAAGGTTTATTAATTGATAAGCTGAAATTATACTTCTCTCTCCCACATCAATGAGGATTATTGACTGGAGGTAATTGTAAAATATATTAGTGAGCTATACAACAAAACAGTTTGGCCAATTTTGTTGTTTAAAGTGATGTGATAAATTGATTTGTAACTACATATTGATTATCAGATGATGTATTTAATTTAAACAAAATTTTTGACAGTGTTACATTACTCATATACTCAAACCATAAAAAGTAATGATCAATATTCGTAAGTTTTACCATTTCCTTTCATAGCTTAAATGGTTAATATAATTATCAGTATGTAGAGAAAGTATTATATCATGTATGAGAATAGATATATATTTTTTTTTCTAATATAGTAATATTATAAAATTAAATTTAAACTTTTGCATCATATATTATATTTAATTTAAGTGAATCTCGATATATCTTTGAGGATACTGTAAGTAGATTTCTGTCACAGTATAAATATATTCAAAGATAAAAAAATCGATAGATCCAACCGACCTCTAATGAATTCGACATAAACGTCAACAAAATAGGAAATTGAAATGCTAATTAATATTTTGTCTTATTTGTTTTTTTTTTTTTGAAAGTTTGTCTTTTTTGCTTCTTTTTTTTTTTTTTTTTTGACTTATTGTCTTTTTTGCTTTTAAAAAAGGTAATTGTTTAAATCACGGAACCGATCAGCTAAAAAGGTCTTTTATTAAAAATTGCAATCAAATCTGCGGTAAATTTGCTGGACACGTTGTAAAAGCTTGCAGTCTCGAGTGGGGGCTGTGTGATATTTAAAATTGGTTTCACAAAAAAAAAAATGTTTACTTTGTGAGAAGACATTTGTTCAATGAAGTCGGCTTTCCTTGAAATGGTTATTCCTGCACGATTCATTGTTTTATTAGTTACTGTCATCATTTCTCTTTTTTTATTATTATTAGGCTGTCTACGAAATAATCGAGACTAAATGAAATAAAACGTTAATAGCACAATCTAAAAAATAGTTTTTATATAAAAGCGAGTAACTCACGTATGAATGGGAGGAACTAGCCACCTTTTTTTTGGTGATAGGGGTACCAAACTCATTACCCTTGCAGGGTACTAAGTGGTGTGACTGCCATTGCAACTACACACTCTCTTATTTATGTCATCATTTATTTATTTTTTTTTCAATATATTAACAAGCTACTCTCTTATTTATGTCATCATTTATTTATTTTTTTTCAATATATTAACAAGCTATCATATATACTTTTGACATACCTACCACCTACTATTGTAATGATCTGAAATTAAATTATTATTGAATTAAATAAATATTTTATATCACCAAATCTATATGTTAACAAGCTATTAAACATTATTTGTGCTAATATATCATAATTAATCTCAAATTTTAAATATTATAGTTGGACTCTTTCTTATCAGATTAAGTTTTTGGGTGTAACAGTAACTAATATAATATCGAAGTTTGGAGGTCTCTGATTCAAACCCCCCTCTCCCCCTTTATCTAAAAATTTGTCCGTTACACATATTATACGTTAAGGGGCGTTTAACATGTGTTTGTTATCTATTAATTGTCCACGTGCACGTAAGGGGAGGTACTAAGGTTATCATAATTTCAAGTTTTAAATACCATAATCAGACTCTTTACTATCAATTTAAACTTTTGAATCTGATAGTAACTAATAATTTAATCATTATTAATTAGGATTTACATGTTTATTTTACAAGGACAAAATCTAGATTTTGCGAAGAATTCTAGTACTAGTATTGTAAATTATATTAAATATGGAAAAATTACACTGACACCTATTTATTTACATTAATAAGGATGATTTAATTATGAAAGGTTAAAATGTTTTTTTAGTGTGTGAGATGATGAATTATGTACCGAAGCAAATCTCACTATGTCACTTTTCTACTCATTTAACATCAAATAAATATAATTTTTTAAAGAAAAAATGAGACTAAAGGTTTTACAAAGATATCACCAAACTTTCTCCGGTAGTCCGGTGTCAAGTACTTGGAACTACTCCACACATGATGGAGATTCGCTATCTTCATTTGTGCGTGGAGGATATTGACCTCCACTGCCGGCAGAGGGTTTTGTTTTCAATTTTTTACTTCTCTTTTTTTTTAAAAAAAAAAAAAAAGAAAAAGAAAAATTACTATCACCAAACTTGAATAATTTTGTATAAAAGATAGGGACAATACTAAGAACCCCTGTTGTTTGACCGAATCACTAAAGACCCTCATATAGTTTGACATAATTTCATTTTTTCCTTCTATTAATTCTGTTACCGAAAAGTATATCCTGTCAGTAGTAGTACACAAAAAGATGATCTTACCCCTCATGTTGATGGACAAAAATTAATTGTTAAAAAAATTTAAAAAATAATTAATAGATAAAATAAAAAATAAAAAAATTAACAGTTTATTTTAAATTCCAAAATAGTTTTTAAAAAATAGTTAAAATGAAAAAAAAAAAATCCAGTTTCCAACTATTGAAAACTCATTTTTTGGGTTTTCAACAATTGGATTCAAGCCATAGAATGGTTTCCTTTATTGGGTTTACTTGAAACTAATATCCAACAGAAATATCAAACAAATAAACATAGAAACATAAACATTTAATCACCGCAAACATCAAATATCATCACCAAGACACCAAACACAATTACAACAAATACATTTATTCACAATCTCATGGAAAACAAAACAAACACAAAAACAAGATTTTCATCAGGTCACTGCAAAAACACAAAAAACAATATTTTGAACCCAGATATGAACGTACTATTAATCTTACATTAACTAACGTAAAAATGGGCTAGCTAGGGGTATAATTGGGACTTCTTGAGAAGGTAAGAGTAATTATGATTTTTCAGAATGAGGAATGATCATATCGTTAGTCAACCAAACTCGGTGAATATTTGTGTAGTTTATGCATTAATTGTCGAATACTGCAATTTCGCATATATACAAAGAAAGTGCAATTTCTCTTTAAAATGTACGTTACTTTTAATATCAATGGCATACGTGACGTAGTAAAAATCGATCATTTATTTGCAGCAAGATTGGAAACTTTTCTGTTTCTTTGATGCAAGCAAGGTTGGAAATTATTGCGCTAAAAATCATTTTATATGAGTATAGTATTAATACATTTTTTTTTTCAAATAATTACAAAGTAATTTTATATTAATAATCAAATATCTATCGAGTTCTTTTGAAATTAAATAATACATATACAACTCGGACTTTACTTTTTTTAATAATGAGAGATATTCATTCACGTATCAGAGAGACAATTCTTCATGAATAAGGATAAATATATATGATAAAACTCAAATTCTTATCATAGCTGTATAGACGAAAAATACTAATTACTTAGTACTATAATTGAATGTTTATATTGCCAAACATTTAGATCATATAAATATTTACCTTTGCCCAAGAATGAAATAGAAGATATATAGTTGGTGGTAAAGTTTTCAACGTGCTTCAACTCTCTCACAATTGTCAACCGTCAATCGGTTGATGTTAGACATAAAGTTTTTTTATTAGCTATCATGTTAGACATGAAGTTATTGTATTCTTTTCAAACATGTAATGAACACTCTTGTTTTTTAGTGTAAAATGGAGAAATGGAGACGACGGCGCTCACTGTGTGAAACATGTAAAAACATGTTAAATATTGTTGTTGTCAAGGAGGTCGGCTCGTACATCTTCTTGTCCAAAGACCAAGTAAGATTAATGCACTTGAAGTTGTTTTTCTTTTTCTTATTAATTGAATTCCATTATTAAACTTCCAACTTTACGACTCTCAGCCAACTACAACCAGATTATAGAAAGCATGAACCACTAACTAAAGTTAAAAGATAAACTGGGAAAAGAAATCATGTAGTCAAAGTTGAAGATTCTGAACACATCAAACGAAGTTGTCTATAAGCTGTCCCCAAAAACGACGGCTGAATGGATCAAACTTGTTGAATCATATCATGTGTTACAGTTTTTCCAAATATAGCCGGTTCTTATTAATAGAGATTTAATTATTATAACTTTTTACTTTCCATATTCAACTCTATGTCCTCATTCCAACTCTCCCTTTAGGGCATGTTTGTTACGCTGAAATACAAGTGGGATTGAAATTAAAAATTTCTTAACCTTTTAGATCCTACATTTGAAGAGCAATGGAAGAGATTCAAAACTCAATCTCAAACTCTCTCATTTTCAGCTCTCACAGAAACGAGCATTTCCAATCAAAATCCCGCATACCAAACATAGTCTTAATGTAACCTATAGTTATTGTTAGACGCACTTTATTGAAATGTATTATATAAAATTGTACTGTATTGTATTTTTTATAAGAATTTACATGTATTTGGTAATAACTGAATCTCTAAGTAATATTTTGGAGGATAAGAAGATATACAGCCACATATTCTAAGATATGGTGGGTATTTTTTTGTATTGAATAGTATTATATTAAATTTAATAATGTACCTGATTTTGTATTGGAAAGTACGAAGTGTTAGGGTCTGCTAATTGTAACTTCCTATTTAAATTCAACATTTACAAATACGTTTAAATATTAAACTAAAATATAATTTCAAATATTTTAATAAATAAATATTAATTTCAAACTTCTCCTTTGCGTCTCCTCTATTAAAACATTAGCTTATATTCCTAAAAAAATTCAAACAAACTTCAATTAATGTCTAAATGATCAAGACAAAGTCGATTGATAAGAATGAGATGTTGTCAAAGAGACGAGCTCAAAAGGAATCCAGTGCAGTGAATGACAGTCTAAATCAAACGTATGGTCTAAGGGCCACATGTGTGGCACATGCGCCTAATAGGAGGCTTACTTTTATGTCGCTGGAAAGATGAGCACAAAAGGAATCCCTGGAAGTTGGCTTCATGCTAGAGAAGGTTTGATTTCGAATTTCTATAGTTCTAACAAGTTTTGATTGATCTAAAGCAGAAAAAACCCATAAATAGGAGGCTTATTTTTCATTTGTCCATGCCTAAATGAGAGTTAAGAGACACCAAGGAAAGTTATGAAGTTAAGTGTTGATTATAATCGGGGTTTGAGATTGGAGAGTTATAATTGTGTTTGTAATCTTAGGTCAAAAATGGTTTATCATTTTTGAAAATAAAAAATGAATGAAAATGTATTCGGTAGCTTGTCTTTTGAAAACGAATGTTCAAGGGTTTTATTTTGTGATTTTCCCCTCCTATGACGGGTTGATCAAATCGTAGTGATGGATATATTGAAAATCTGCAGTTATAATTAATTATTTTGAAATAACCTTTACCATTGAATGATCCCCCCTCGGCCCCACCTCGCCCACACCCCCCTCGGCCCCCCCACCCGCCTCTCTTGTTTTCTCTTTATATATCTATATATATATATATATATATATATATATATCTCTATAATGAAAAGAACATAACAACACGTTATTTTCTTAGTGAAAATAGTATCTTACTAAAGGCGTCGTTGAATAAGAGCTTGAATAAAATAGAATTTCAAATTTTCAACCATGATTTAGTTTAAAATTTAGATTCAACATCAAATTGTTCATTTATTATTGACTGAATTATTTAAATAATTATTTAATCGACCTTCATTTAAATTTTTCAACCCTTTGAATGGAATATATCTTATTAACTGAATTATTTATGTAATTATTTAATTGACCTTCATTTAATTTGTGGATGAATTACTCTTAACTTTAGTTATAATTGCATTCAGCCGTGAAGTATATATTGACTTAATTATAATGACATTCTTTTGACCAGTCAATTAACTGTTGATTACCATCAAGTTGTAAGGGTAGAGGGGCAATTTAGTCTTTTTCTTTATTATCATAAATAATTTCCAAAATGAAAAATAGTTACCCAATGATATTATGCCATGTCATTAACCTTCCAACAAAAAAATTAAAAAATCAATTAAACCTAAAGGATTTTATTAACTAAATATAAATTAGAAGAAAATAGAAATCGTTTTATTAATTCCTTTATTGGAATCTCACCGCTATCTTTGAACCCTCATCGCCACTCAAAACCTTCATGGGCTCTATCACAACCGTCTCCCCATCTCCCACTTCATTAATCTTTTCTTCTTTCTTACTTTATCGCACAACATTACTGACCAATCCACCTTATCATCAACATCAATCCTAGAGCGACCATCATCACTGCAGCCAGCACCTACCGTCGGCTTAGACAACTTCATTTGTGTCAGACGGTTGCATTGGACTCTCAATTAGTGATGAAAGCATTCCATCTCTGATGGAGATTGGTTCTCCATTAGAGATGGACATTGCTTCATTTGCAACGGAGTGGTCTCCATCAATTTGATGGAGTGGCGTCCATCTTTGGTGGAATCGATCTCTATCTAGGATGGAGGCATTCCATCTCTGATGGAGATCAACTTCGTCATTAGAGATAAAAAATACTCCATCTTTGATGAAGCTAGTCTCCATCGTCAAGATCTATTCCATCTGTTTTCTTTTTTTTTTTTTTTTTGGTTTTTTACTTGAAATTTGATTTGAAAAAAAAAAAAAAAAAAAAGTTTTGGTTAAGTATGGTTGATCTATGTTTGACGAAGAGAAAATGAGTTTGCATTTGGGTTTGAAGGAGATGTGGATTTGGAGGTTGGTTTAAGTTTGGTTATAAAATACGTAATTTGAAGCAACTTGGGAAAAAAATTTGTGAATGAAAAAAAAAATCTTCAATTTTTTTTATTAATTAATGAAATATTTTTTAAAAAAAATCAACTGTAAGGTATTTTTGAAATCATTAATGAAAATATTTATTAAATAATAAAAAATAAAATAATATGGGTAATATGGGTATTTTGTCCTGGCTATCATTGACTGATGGTAGTAAGCCGTCACTCAATGATCAGATAGGACATTGGTGCAATTAACTTAATAGTTGAGGGTTCATTATAATTATAGATAAATTAAAGAAAGTTAGCGCAATTTGCTCTTAATTTTTTGAACCCTTTGTATAGAATATATTAAAAAATTTTAAGTTCGTACAAATATACGTGATGATTTGACGTGTGTATAAAAGACAACAAACAAATTTATGAAAACTTAAAACCTAAAATTTAAGCTTGTTTTAAAAGGAAAAACAAGCTTTAATAGTTTTGTTTTTATAATAACAGTCTTGCATCCAAACAAGTGGTAAAAAAAAATTGTTATATATGCGCAATCTTATTTATTCGATTTAGATGCCATACTAGCAATGGGAAAAGAGGTAAATTATAGTTTGATATAACTGCACAAAGGTTTTTCATATCATCTTCGATTGATGACAACAATCTAACCAGGGCCCGTACAATACGGGTTAAACTAGGGAGGCCAATTAATTATAATATAAAAACTAAAGGTACTTTCAATCTTTTTCCATCAAGCCATGATCAACATATAGCATTTCACAGTAACATTGGGCTTTTTATTATAAAAACGAAACTTCAACTCCGACTAATAAAAGCCTTATCTTAAATAGTTTTGTGTATTTTACTCTTTGAATATATATATATATATATATAAATATTTATAATAATTTTATTATTAATATTTTCTAACTTTTTAAAGTTAGAACGAACCAAATAAATTCATCTATTACATTTTCTCTTTTAAAACAAATTTTCTCTCTTATTTAATTCAAATGCAACGAATAAATTTGATTGATTCGTCCGAACATTTTAAAGTTATGAGACATTAATAGTAGAATTATTATATATATATAATTATTCATACCTTATATTTGATGGCAAAGATGGAAATTATACTATTAAATTTTTAGAAAAAAAAAAAAAAGAGTATTCAACTACCCGTGTGTTTTAAATAAATATTAAATTATCAATTTATTTTTTTTTATTTTATTATAAACCACATACAAAATTTGAAAATCTAAACCTGAAATATGATACAAAAAACTGCATCATATGGTAATTCGATTCATATGATGCAATCTATACTTTTGAACCGAAATGTTAAAGTCGATCCTTCCAAAAAATCAGAGCCAGAGGTGTACATACGAGGCGTGCTACTCTTGAACACTTTTAATGAACTTGGTATATTATATGTTTCTGAAGTGGACCACGACTTGTTAGTTTGAATCGATGGGAAAACTAGAACAAGAATTCAATCATCCAGAGGACCATGTTTTGTGGTCCATCCCTGCTCCCACTAAATGTGCTGATTAATTGAACGTTCTCCTGCAAGCAATTCAAACAACATGATCAAAATAGAATTTGATTATCGCTTATTTAAAACGTGGGCAACATGTAAGAAAATGGTGCAGCAGCAGCTATCACATCACAAGTCGGCAAAACTGGAATACCGTATATCCTAGGAGTCTAGGCGCACCACAGTGCCTCACTTCATTCGAATTGACAGCGACCCCATTTCCAGCGCAGCACGATCAAATTCTAGTTTTTCATACTGCGTGTATTATAACAGTCGAAGTGGCTGTTGTGCGCTACATGCTAGAATTTTGAATTTCTATTCTATAATGTTTTTTCTTTCCACGATACATACCTTAAAATTAATGGTTTTAAACACTTTTGTTTTTTTTTTTTTAATTATACCATCACGACTAGTGAGATTAAACTCCTAAATAAGATCTGAAATTCTACTCTCAAATATGAAAGAAGACTGTCCATAAAAAATGGAAAGCTACTCACAATTAATGAGAGGATAAAATGGAATACTACTCACAATTAGTGAGAGGATGCAAATCGAATGTATGATCTGATATATGAATAAGGGTGACTATACCATTCTATCAACTCAATTTGCCGCAACTTTAGATATTTTTATTACATTAATTATCTTTTTAATGAATAGAACTATTTTAGAAATATTACGATGTTAACATGATGAATTTAGTTCAATAATAGTCTTACGTATCTGGATTAATAAAGATATGGACAAAATCAATAAGTGTAATATGACATCATAAAAAATAAAGGTGAGAAATACAGTAAACTTTTTATAATGTATAACTAATTCCTTTTAAATTAATGTAGCTAAATTACTGACACAATAGTATTACTTGATCGTTAATATTAGTAATGTTCACTGGATTGCGGGAGTAAAATAACAAGCCTTCTTCAAAAATTTCAATAAAATTGTGGTTTTAAACGATGTTCAAGCTCCGTAAAGTAATCTAGCTTTAATGTAACCTTCTTTTCTAGTTTAGAGAGGAAGCTTTTCTAAACTTCTATTATTCTAAATGCAACTGGAGCCAGCTAAAAAATTTCTATTTATATCTCTCATTTTTTAAAATCTCATATGCATATACATATATATATATATATATAAATAATGCTAGGATGTCCAAAAAAATAGTCCAAGTGACATGACATCTTAATAGGTATTGACATTTCACTTGACACATCACAATCCTAAAATTAGTCAAATTTATTTTTTTCATTCATTAATTTTTTTCTAATTGCAAAACTAATCCTTGAAGTAATAATAACAAATTTTATTTCCTTATTAATTTCTCTTCATTGTTGCCAGTTTCGATACATGCAAGAAGGTAATTTATTTATTTTTCCCATAGGGATTGTTTCCACTTTCCAATCGATTCTAGAGTTGCATGATATTTATTTGTATTTTATTTTTTATTTTGTTTGTTGTGAAAATAATAATGAAACTGAAAATAAAATCATATTGAGTGATGTTTCGTTTTTATTTCGGTTTGTTGGCAAAGTCGTGAATATAGCACATTAGTTGTTCGATGAAATGCACTATTAACTATTTGACTTGCATTTTTTGGTTACTTTGATTCTGACTTATGCCGATTTCTTCATATATTCCAGGTAAGTTTCTCTATAACCATCCCACAACACCTCAATTACAAGTTTTTTATCACGAATATATCTTACATATCAATTATAACATCAAAAAATTTGAGATAAGTAATAGATATATTGCAGAAGCAGAATTGAGCTTCAATTGCTCTAAAAAACTTTAGAAGAAGAGGTAAGCACAACAGGAAAAATGGTGGAGCAGTTGCATCACAATCACCGAGAGCTCGAAAGTCAGCGGTACTTGTAGTTGATGCCAAGCCTAATCAACATTTGTCGTAACCATGTGCATAAAAAACTGACACAACATCATGAAACAGCCTTAACATCTGGTGTAACTATGTGTATAAAAAATTTGCACAACATCAAGAAATAGTCACTCCAAAAAAATTATATCAAATTAGAATCCGATACAATTTGCAGCCTTCATAATCAATGGAGAAAATATGAGTAAATTGTGCATCAAGTTTTCAGTAACAATTACTCTATGGGTTAATTAATTATGTTTTGTTGAACTATGACGTAGGTTTAATGGTACAATCTCAAAACATCATGCAATTCTGCAATCAATAGAAAAGTTGAAGAAGTAGAAATTGTTGAATTCAAAATTAAAAATCAAGCTAACTGAAAACTAATTCAAAGATAATCAACTAATTTATATTTATTATTAAAAAAATCAAGTTAAAATCTATTAATAACAATATATATTATTAAACAATTTTGCATATGATCAATCAAAAAGCAAAGTAAAAGCTGTTGTCCAAGCACAAACGAACAAATGAATTCGAAATTAAGAGAAGAAAATGAAGGGTTAAACAAACCTTTGCCTTCTTGCCTATATTGCCAATTCTAAAACAATGGCTAACACAAGTGGAAACAATCCATATGGAAAAAAATAAATTGTCTTCTTTCATGTATTGAAACTGGAAAAAATGAAGAGAAATTAATATGGAAATAAAATTTGTTATTGTTATTTCAAGAACTAGTTTTGCAATTAGAAAAAAAAAAAAAATTGATGATGAAAAAAAAGAAGTTTGACGAATTTTAGGAGAAAGATGTGTCAAGTGAGATGTCAATACCTATTAGGATGTCATATCATTTGGGCTATTTTTTTGGGCAATTTTTTGGGCACCCTAGTATTACTCTCTCACACACACACACATATATATATATATATATATATTTGGAAAAAAATAAATATTTAGCTTGCATTTGCACAATTTTCCAATTTCTAATTTTATATTAATGGACATCAATATTATATATTTACTTTTAATATTATTTATGATGGAATAACTCGAATATGAAATTAATGAATATTCTCTACTATTAAGGTTTTATATATATATAAAACTGTTAGTCAAAGCCAATGTATTATTAAAGAAGAAAAAAAGTACAAAAAGAAAAATGACAAAAAGTCAATACTAAAAAGCGAGCCATTTATGTCTCGCCAGCTTCCAGTACGGCGGGTGGAAAGTGGTGGCAGCTGTTGTGGCATCTGGCTATTCCTCCTAAGGTCAAGATTTTTGTTTGGCGTGCATGCAACAACGCCCTTCCGGTCAAAGTGAATCTGGCAAGGAGGGGTGTGATCGCGGAGGTAGGTTGTTTTTTGTGTTGCGAGGAGGTTGAGTCGGTTGAGCACGCTTTAATGAGGTGTATTTCGGTTCGGCATGTTTGGGAAGAGTTCCAGGGGATTAAGGGTGGTGCGGTGCTGGATTCAGGTTCCATCTTGGATCTGGTGGATGCGGTTAGGAGTAAGGGGTGTAAGGATGTGGTCGAGCTGATGTGTGTGACTTTATGGTGTATCTGGAATAATAGAAATGCCGCTCTCCAGGGTCTCAGGACACGCTGTTCGGCTGAAATTACGCAGTGGGCTGATGCGGTTCTTGCTGAATTCCAGTCTACTGTGAACGCCTCCTTTGCTCCCCAAGCTGGGGTGCCGGTTCTGCGTGCTCCTCCGGAGTGGTGCCCTCCATCAGCTGGGTGTCTGAAGCTGAACACTGATGCAGCGGTAATTCCTGGTAAGTGCTGGTTTGGTATGGGAATTGCTATCAGGGATCATTTGGGGTTTGTGGTGGCTGCGGAATCTCGGCAGATGCAGGGCTATTTTTCACCTGCAATTAGGGAGTTACTGGCTGTTAGAGAAGGGCTGTCTTTGGCGAAAGAGTTTGGGCTTCGTATTCATACTGTCGAAGTTGATGCATCTAATGTGGTTAAGGATTTAATCTCAGATTGTGACCAGTGGGGAGACAATGGTCTGATTATTGGAGATATCAAATATCTAAGTAGTGAGGTAGGCGTGTCGTTATGCCAAGCCATCCCTAAGTTGGGGAATCGCTTGGCCCATTATCTCGTCTCTTTTGCTTTGTCCTCTTCTAAGGTGCGTCGGTGGCACGACGTCACTGTAGACTATATTTTTTCTGGTTGTGTTTAATTAACAGTCTTTTCAAAAAAAAAAAAAAGCGAGCCATTTTAAGAGGAATACAAACTGACTAAAACCATTAAGTTATATTAGGTAGTGGTCATCAATGTCAATTCTTATAAAATAAGTTTTGAAGATACATATTAAGTTTTACATGCATGAAATAAGTTTAAATAAGATGCTTCAAGCTTCATTTTGTAATTAATGAAAATGCAGAAAGCTCTCTTTTGCTCATTCAACGGCTTCCTTCCTAAACTATTTTTCTGTTTTGTGTTTAGCTATTGGCATTTTCACAAACAATTTAATTAAACTTTTTTTGGTAGTAAGCATCATCAATCAACATAAAAACCTCAGGACTTAATTTTTGGTGTACCAGACTTATTTTTCCTGCTTTCAAACTTATTGCATGCCTTCAAAACTTAAGACTTATCTTCAAAAATTAGTTCATGTGTTTTCATTAGTTTAATAATGAGCACTAAGATGAAAATTGAAAATAAATGTCCTAAAAAATGTCCATATATAGTTACAAATTTTAGATATTTTGGCAGAAACAAACTATAGTTTTTTTCTAAACATATATAAACAAAAAAATATATATGTAACAGAGAAACAAACGTTAATAATTATATAAAAATGAGAGATATAAATAAAAATCATTTTCATCTGTACATGATTAAGGTGCGAGTCCGACTAGTAGTGGTTTTCATTTGTGGTATTTTGAAAAAAATAATAATAATAAAAATGGAAACAGCATTTTTGGTTTTACTCAACAAAATACAGGTAGCATACAGAAACAAAAAAGTATATTGAAAGTGATAACGGTAAAAATTGTCTGGTTACAAAATTTTAATTTTTAATTTAAAACCTCTAATTTATTTGAATATCTCTTTTGAATCATTTAATTAAAATCTAATAAACTTGAACTTGAACTACCAATATATAGTTCCCGATGTCGTAAAGTAGGATAACCCAAATGAGTTTTCCATTTGTTGTTTGTTTTTCAATTTTAACTCATAAATTGTTTTCCCAATTTATTTTTTTTTCTATAAAAAAAAAGAAAAAAAAAAATAGTTCACAATTCGGAAGTGTTACCGAGCAACCCACAAACTGTGTTTGTCAGAAGATGAAAACAAAAATTGGATTCAAATGCGAAGTAGAGTACCTGACAACCCCTAAGATTTTGACTCTGAGACCTAATCTAACAAGATTTGACGAGGCCTACGGCTTCTTACACAAGATCAATAAGATCTCAGTTTGCCAAATACGAAGTTGATCTTTCTCTATCAATAAGATCTAGGGATAATCCCAATTTCCCCCCTGTAGTTTGATAAAATAGCCAAAATTCCCCTTCACTTTTAAATATCACTAATATCCCCCCTCTTGATTTACAAAATGGATAAAAAAACCCCTGTAGTTTATTAAAATATCCAAAAAACCCCTTACCGTCAATTTGGACGTTAAAAATTAACAGTTGACCGTTAATATGGAAGGGCAAAATTGTCTAAGTGAAATAAAATATAAAAATATAAATATTTAATAAAATAATAATTTAATATTTAAAAATTGAAAAAAATCTCCCTCTCTCTCTTCTTCTCTTTCTTCTTTTTCTTCTGCTTCCTCTCTCTCTCTCTTCTTCTTCTTCTTCCTCTCTCTCTCGGCAATACCCAAATTGGGTTTCGTCGGAAACCCAGCTTCGATCTATGGGTTCCGACGAAACCCATAGGCTTTGAGTTTCCGTCGGAAACTCAGATCCGATCGCGGAAACCCAGAGACTCTGGGTTTCCGTGATCGGATCTGGGTTTTCGACGAAAACCCAACTTCGATCTATGGGTTTCCAACGAAACCCAAAACCTATGGGTTTTGTCGGAAACCCATAGATCGAAGCTGGGTTTCCGCGGGAAACCCAGATCCGATCTATGGGTTTCCAACGCGGAAACCCAGAGATCTCTGGGTGTCCGCGCCGAAAACTCGTAGATGGGTTTCCGGTGCGAAATCCCAGAAATCTCTGGGTTCCCAGTGTTGGAAACCCAAGGATTTCTGGGGCTTCCGGCGCCGGAAACTCAACCCAGAATGTTTGTTGGCTTTGGGTTTTTTTGGTGATGTTGCTTGTGTTTTTTGGATGATGTTGTTTGTGTTTTATTAATGGTTTGGTTGAATTTTTGTTTGATTTGGGTTATGATTTGCTTATGAGATGAGTTGTTAATGATTGTGTGTTCTGGATTCTGGGTTTCCAGCGATCGAGAAACCCAGAAATCTGGGTTTCTCGATCGCTGGAAACTCATTTTCCAGATGGATTTCCAGCGACTTTTTTTTTTTATTTTCATTTAAATATTTTTTTATAACTATTCTGATTTTTTTAAATATTCTTTTTAAATATTGAGGGGCAATTTAGTCCTTTCACACACGAATTCCTCTTTCACTAACAGAGTTGACATAAGGGGTAAAATGGAATTTTCAGAAACTACAGGGGGGTAATTAACGATTATATTAAACTATAGGGGGAAAACTGGGATTATCCCTAAGATCTAGAAAACCTTCTGTTCTCATATAAAAGTCATTAGATTATGACTTTGAGACCAAATCTAAAAAGATTTAACAAGACATACAACTTAAACTAGATTGAAAAAAAAAAAAAAATCCTATATTTCTATTTTTTTGACATGCCACGTATGGTGTGGGTGATTCCAACCTAAGACATCGTCATGGTGAATGAACACACTTTACTATCAGGTCTTATTGGGTGGTAATGAAAAGATTTAATGTTATGTTGCCAATTATAAAGTTGATCTTCTTGTATCCAATTTTGTTATGCATTTTCCACCTTTATATGGGTTTTAAAATTGAGAATTGCATGCATTATTTTGATGTTCGGTAATAAGTATTATAAGTAAGACGGAATTACAATTTAACTACCCACGCGAAACTCTAATTCAAGCGAAACACATGTTTGGATATTATTACAATTTACCTACCTCCCGTTATCAACTTTCCGTTAAAATTACCTGTGAACAGTAAAAAAAAGTAAAAAGACGAAAATACCCTTGATTGCTGAAGTTGATGCAATTGACCGAATAAAAAATTGAAAAATCAAAATTGAAAAATTGAATAGAGATTGAACTGCTGCCTTTGTTCTGGTTCAGCTCCAGTCACACTTCATCACTGTTCCGACAAGATTTGGTCGCGTTCGGGGTCTGATCTCGAGCTGAAAATGGCATGGATCAGCTTGTTTTTGCGTTGGGTCTTCGTGGTGGTTAGTGATGGCACTAGAGATTGAACTGCTGCCTTTGTTCTGGTTCAGCTTCAGTCACACTTCATCACTGTTCCGACAAGATTTGGTCGCGTGCGGGGTCTGATCTCGAGCTGAAAATGGCGTGGATCAGCTTGTTTTCGCGTCGAGTCTTCGTAGTGGTCGTGATGGCACTTGCCGTCGCCGGTTCTACTTCGATCTACCTTCAATCTGTCGCCAGTTCTGCGTGCGTTGAGGACTAGTCTTGGTGGAGTTCGGCGAGGTTTGGTTCGTGCTTGGCGTCGGCTTGAGCTGGGTTCTACAGGTCGTGCGCGTCGGTAGCTCCTCGCGTCGTTGTCGTCGATCTGGTTGGGGTGCAGCAACGGGTCTGGTCTGCTTCGGCTGCTCGATTTCTGGCGAGATCGTGGCTGCGTCGACGAGCTTGGCGTATCTTGGTCTGGTCGGAGCTGCTCGGTCCGTCGGTCCTCCTCTTCTTCTTCTTCTCTTCTTTTTCTTCTTTCTCTCCTTCATCTTCTTCAATCTGCCCTTACCTTCTTCCTTTGGCATTCATCCCTTCACCTCTTCCATCTTCCTTCACCTTCTTCTATCTACTACATCTGAGAATTTTTTTTTTTTTAATTCATTTAATTTTTTTAATTTTTTAGACCACTGACCATCGAAATGACAACTTTACCCCTGAATCAGTTCACGGTAACAGAAAGTTGATAACGGGAGGTAGGTAAATTGTAATAATATCCAAACATGTGCTCCGCTTGAATTAGAGTTTCGCGTGGGTAGCTAAATTGTAATTCCGTCTATAAGTAAACATAGTTAATGTGAAGACTTAACTATTGGTTCACCAAATTCATTTTTCTTAACTTTTAGTTCACCAAATTCATTTTTCACATAAGAGAAGATCAGTGGCCCGATTGATAAGGTCATTGACACTTGTGCCTTACGGCACAAGTTCTATTTCCATCAAAAGCAAGTCTCCCACCATATAAAAATGTGTGAGTTGTTCTCTTACTTTGTGTGGGCTCTCTTTCTCATCTATGTGTGGGTTACTCTCTCCCCATATGGGAGTCGCTCATTGAACCGTGCCATAGAGTCAAAAACTTCGTTTGATTCCGGTTGATCTTTGAGTTTATCCCAGCAAAATAAAAATATATATATGTATATATATATATATGTATCATTTTCACGTCTTTTAAACTAAACCTCTCTTGGGGTTGATTGTCATCATTGGTTTTATTGTCATTTAAATCTTAATTTAAGTAATTTTAGTTTGTTTGCTTTTGCTTAGATCTTAATTTGAGTGAAGAGGAATATGTTTTTTAAAATATATATATATTTTTTACTTTTTTTTTTTAAAAAAAATAGCATAACATTTCATTAGCACCCAGCAAAAGTTAGGAAGAAACCAAAAGCATGTACAAAAAGCTAGAAAGCATAAATTACATCTATATAAACCCATAGAAATCCTCAAGAGAGAAGAAAGTATGATTAGCCAAATGGTATGCCAAATGAAACCCATATCTAAGAATGACCTCACAACTCTAGATCCAATCAACCCACATATAATGTTAGGGTTGGGCACTACCATTTTCGGTTCAGTTCTTGCTGAAACCTGCGTCGAACATGGAAAATGTTCGGTTCCCCACTTTTAGATCTGAAGATGCTCCAGTAATGGGGAAGAATTAAGCTAAATCGAACACCCTTGGTTCGGTTCAATTCTTCGGTTTAGGCCTAATTTTGGACCTATTTTTGGGATCAATTTTTTTTTTTTTAGCTTTTTTTGGGTATGTTATTGTTGGATCAATTATTTTTACTTGTTTTGAACTATTTTGGCCTACCTTGTCTTGTGGGTGTAAGCAAAAAATTTGTGGGTGAAACCAAAAAAAAAATTATGTGGGTGTAAAAAAGATGTTCAACCTGCCTTTAATATAAGGGGAAAAAAATTCAATAAAAGTCATTCCAAACAAATCAATAAATAATGAACAAACAGAAACGTATACTTGTTTAGAACAAATTTGAATTTAAAACACGACTCACAACACAAACATGGCAACTTGTAAACTAAAATTATAAACTCCAAGCAACAAACCAAAACATAAACATAAACATACAAATGAGTGAGTCCAAACAATGAACAAACGTAAACATACAAACAAATCGATCAAAGTCAGTCCAAACAAATCAACCAAACATAAACTAAATAAGAGAGTAAACTGAGTTGACTCACCGACTCATCAAGTTGGGGATCGAAGTACCAAACATTAGAGCCGTTGCTTCAAAGTGAAAGAAGATGAAACTGAAGAAATGAAAGGCAAAACAAAGTGAAGAAACCATGAAATGAGAAACCAAACCAGTGAAATGGCATAGCAAATACTTATCGACGGTGATGATGAGATCAGAGGTTAAATGTGAGAGATTATGATGATAACTTCACGGCGACGGCGATAGCAAGGTCAAAGGTGAGAAATGAGATATAAGAGGAGAATTGTGAGGGTGTGGATGTTTGCGTGAAGAAGAGGAGAAAAAATAGGCTAGTTTTGGCCTCTTTAGGGTTTGGGGGTTTATATAGTGGCATGCAAAATTATGTATGTACCCCGATTTCATCAATAGGGTTGATTCTGGATATCCAAACCATATCAATCCTTGAAATATGCTTTTTCTTGGGTTGGGATTCGTGCACACTGAAATTGTACATGGAAACCAAATCGAACACCCACGAGTAGAGTTGGGTCGTTCGGGTCGAATCCATGTTTTCATGCCCACTCTTATGGAACACAAAAAACATTCACTAACTACAAGTATCAAAACAAAATACCAGAGTTTAGTCTTCTCATAACAAAAACAACATCAACATCTAAGACTATTACCAAGATCCGAGATAATAAACAAAAAACAAGTCTTCCAAAAGATTCTTCCCCAATCTTTTGCAATATCAGGATTAAGCTTCAAAGAACTTAGGACTGGAGGTTGACAATGACTTATTTCTTGCATGGCAGAAAAGGAATATCCACAAATGAGGCTAAAGCAACTACATATATTCACTTAGAATGAAGCTCCAACTGTCAAATCCTGTAAAAAAACAAAAAATCAAGCTGGTTTTTAAGGGATGGATCCAAATATTATTTAGATATAGCTCTTAAAAACCCAAAACAAGAGGAAAAAGATGAAGAGACGAAGTAGAGGATGAGGAGGAGAATCGAGATCTACCCAAAGAAACCTCAACTTTTACTGTGCCTTTTCTCTAGAGAATTCTCTAGATGGCACAGAAAGACTTTAGATCATCAGTTTCATTTTTTAACTTACTTCTTAATGAAATGGTCTTTTAAATAATAAATTTACATTAACTTCCTAAATTAGCATTTCATTATTAAATTGATATTAAAATGTCCCTAAGAAAAAAGTCTCAATTCTTATCAAATCTTAACCCTAACCCTAAGATCGATGTACGACAGCAATGGCATCAATCATCAAATAACAATCGGAGGAGATTGGTAGGCCTTCCCCAATCCATGTGCCAGAGCCCAATGGCCTTCATGGCTAAGGCCGCCAGCCTCTATCATCGGTGAAAGAGGAGTACGTCGGCATTCTCTTGCAAGCAATGGTAGTGACTAAGGAGTCGGCCTCTAGAAAAAATGGATAAGATCATGTGCAAAAAGGTAGGCAGACATCTTTTCTAAAGAGTCGTAGACACGAGTCCGACACGCCGACTTGGGCCGACCTGGCTAGCAGTAAAGAACTCACTTGAGGCAGAACGGTAACAGTAAGTTTTTCCGTTTTCAATAAAAAGCACATGCATCAAGATCGTCGCTAATTTGAGGACATACACATCAAAACTTTGAAATTGTGGTTGTGTATGGACGATGGTCAACCTTTTTTAAGTGGATAAACCCCATCGTCTATTTTCGCTAAAATCCAAATTGTGCACGTCCTCAACTTAACTTCTCGATTGTAAGTTGCAAAATTCATTTAGAGTTGCTGCTCTGAACATGATTATTGCCATGTGCATTCCAACACCACACTTCTGTTCAATTTTGTACTTATGTCATCTCGTCAACCAATTACTTTTTACATGATATGGAAATCATGAACAAACTCTGTTCAAGCATCTATTAACGGTTAGGAATTAAAAGTTTGGATATTGAAAAATAAGTACACCCTCTTTCTTTAATACTTCAATATTTTTATATTTTTATTTTTATTTTTTTGAAATAAGAATTTTAATTTTTTATTTTAATTAAAATTTTAAATTTTTTTATCGTATTTTTCAACATTTTTAAGCTAACTTAAAGTTTGAATAAACACAATTACCCTTAGTAATTGTCTTTCCTCCTTTAAAGAACACAATTTGACACGGCTAATGAATTATATATATAATTATACACAAATAAATTTGTATTTGAATTTGACACTTCTTTTAATTTTATCAAAATTTTCCTGTATTCGCAAATGAAAAAGCATGTTATCATGATCAAAAGTGAAATGAGACAATATATTGGAATATTACATGAATTTATTATTATTTTGACATGAATATACAATTTTAAGGATGATATGCAAGCTTTCAAGCAAAATTTGTGACTTTTACTTGTCAAAGTTTGAATAAATACACCTGGTTTGTTGGTTTTGCGTCAAACCAATAATTCTGTCAGAAGTTTTGGTTAATATTACATATTAGTGATTTGATGTAAGAGTTGCAAAGATAATTCTGTCGAAATTATTATACTATTGGTCAAAAGGGACAGTGGTGCAGCGGTTTACATGCTGCCCTCCACCTCCTCTCTAGTGAGGTTCGTGGTTCAATATCCTTTCCCATTTAACGTGGATTTCTTCTACGTACACGTGAGTTATCCCCTATTCAAGTATGAGTCACTTTTTTCTATTTTTGAGAGTTGATTCTAAAACCTATTCCTTATTTAAGTATGAGTCACTTTCTTCTATTTTTAAAAGTTGATTCTAAACTCATACGGTATATATTGTTATTGATTCTAATTATAAGAAAAAAATTATATTATATTATTTTATAATTTATATAATAATAATAATTTATTAATTATATCATTTAGATATAAATTTAAATAAATTTATTTTTAGCAAACGACAATGCATGTCAAAATGTGAGTTGCGTTGGATTACAAGAAACTGCCATATTTATCCATGAAATCCCAATTGACCAATAAAAAGAGTTGATAATTAATGGGTGATGAATCCAAAAAGATAAGTGACAATTTATCGTTTACTTATTTGGCAAGTGGCAGTCCCCATTAAGTTACAGTGAAATGACCACCAACTACAGTTAAGCTGTTACAAGTGACAGGAGCGGGGAGAGAGACAACGCAAAAGCGCACATGTTTGAAATCACTTTCCAACCAGGGGCATGACGTATATAGGAGTTGTTAATATAGCGCACATGTTATTCATGCAAAATATAATATGTCTAAGGTGTCAACAGCTTGAGATGATTTTTTTCCACTCACTGCTCGAGCGTTTGCCCATCAAATCTAGTAAAAAAATAATATATAAGCACTCCATTCTCCTCCACACATCTCCTCATTAATTCTCACCTTCTTCTCACCTTCCTTGTTCAACTTCTCTCTTCTTTCTCTCTCACATGCTCTCCTTTGCTTTTCTGCTAATTTTGTCGCTGGACTTATAATCAATTAATGGAGTCTAAAGCTTCTCTGTGGATCGACCCCATGTCCATCCTTTTCTGCGTTTTGTTCTTCTCTTTCACCGCTTTGTTCTGTCTGTTTTCGTTGTTCATCTTTGTGTTGAGGTTGAAGCCATGGTGTAACTGTGACGTTTGCCGGACTTATCTCAAATCGACCTGGTCGAAGGATTTCGCGAATCTCTGTGATTGGTATACTCATCTCCTGGCGAAATCGCCGACCGGGACCTTCCATCTTCACGTTCTTGGCAATATCGTCACTGCTAACCCTGAAAACGTCGAGCACATACTCAAAACCAGATTCGATAACTACCCGAAAGGGAAGCCATTCTCTATTTTGCTGGGTGATCTTCTGGGTAGAGGTATTTTCAACGTCGACGGTGATTCCTGGAAATTTCAGAGGAAGATGGCGAGTCTTGAGCTCGGTAGTGTCTCTGTAAGGTCGTTTGCGTTCGATATTGCATCGACAGAGGTTCGTAAAAGGCTGATTCCTGTATTATCATCAGCTGCTTGTCAAGGCAAGGCCTTCGATCTACAAGACGTGCTTCGTCGATTTTCGTTCGACAACATTTGCAAATTCTCGTTCGGTTTAGACCCCGGTTGCCTCAAGTTGAATCTACCCATTTCAGAATTTGCAGTGGCCTTCGATCTCGCATCGAAGTTGTCCGCAGAACGGCCATTGGCTGCCCCACAAATGATATGGAAAATCAAGCGATTACTCAACTTAGGCTCCGAGAAAAAACTCAAAGAAGCCATCGAACTGGTGAATGAGCTTGCCCAGAACTTGATAAATCACCGCCGCCAAATGGGGTTCTCCGACAAGAAGGATCTCTTATCAAGATTCATGGGTTCCATCAGCGACGAGAAGTACCTCCGAGACATCGTTGTCAGCTTCCTCTTGGCTGGCCGCGACACAGTCGCCTCCGGTTTAACCAGCTTCTTCTGGTTGCTATCTCAACACCCGGAAGTCGAATCGGCAATAAGAGAGGAGTCAGACCGAGTGGTGGGTCCAGATCGTCAAGAACTTGCCAGCTTCGAACAAATGAGAAATATGCACTACTTGAACGCAGCAATACATGAGAGCATGAGACTATACCCACCCATACAATTCGACTCGAAGTTCGCTCAAGAAGATGATATATTACCGGATGGTACGTTTGTGAGGAAAGGTACTAGGGTTACGTATCATCCGTACGCAATGGGGAGGATGGAGCGGATTTGGGGTCCGGATTGTTTGGAATTCAAGCCGGAGAGGTGGTTGAAGAATGGAAAATTTGAGACGCAGAATCCGTTCAAGTACCCGGTTTTTCAAGCTGGGCTTAGGGTTTGTTTGGGGAAGGACATGGCATTGGTTGAGATGAAAAGTGTGGCTGTTGCTGTCATTAGGAGGTTCAACATCCGAGTTGCGGAGCCTAATAAGGCGCCCAGGTTTGCCCCGGGACTTACTGCCACCGTGAAAGGTGGCTTGCCGGTGGTGGTTCAAGAACGGTAAGGCTGACTGACTGGGAGGTGAGGGCAGCACAAACATGGTTAGGTCATGCGTTGCAAAAGACGAGTTAAGAGTTATGGTTGTCAGAAAATGTTTTTGGGGGGTTTGTCTTATCACGTTGTACATGCGTTGTAACCATAAAATCTTTTCTGCGAAGCTGAGTTTGCGTGAAATGCAAATATTGATATGGTTTCTTAATAATAATAGGATACCTTATATAAATTTTTAAATAAAAATTAATATTGATGTTATCTTTTAATAATAATGTAATATATATTATATAATTGTTTAAATAAAAAATTTTTATAAAAGAGAAAATAAATTAATTTTAAATTCTATATAAAACATTATATTACCTACCATATTATTTAAAAATCACAGTAATATTAGAATACCACGTCAATTCCGTCATCTATAAAAGATTCTTTTTTAATGTTTAAAGGAAGATAGACCGAGTGGACTGTTTTGAATTTTAATTTGTTTCCTCCTTTTGGAGCATGGATGTACATATTATGAATTGCCTTTTATTGATCTGTCACCTTTTCTACCAGTGATTCTGGGCCCTCTGCTGTTTTAATTTATGTGTTCGAACTTGGATCAAAAGGAGAGAGGGTGTTTGACTGAGCTATATAGTTATACGCTAACTGAAACCATCTCCTCAACGCACTTCCACTTGTAATTCAGGACCAGATGATAAACGTACTTTGTTTCCATATTAATTTTGGAAATAAAATTTCGAATCATATATATTATCTAATTTTAATATGTTCAAGTAAATTTTTGACCATCGGTATCAATAGATTGTTAATTACCTGTAATTATTGAAAAAAAAATCTCTTAGTATTTACCTCTATTCTGTTAAAAAAATCAACCTTAATTTGAAAATTTTGATCAAACTTTTTATAGTATTGATGAAGATGGTTAAAATTATTGAAACTTAGATCAACATTATTACGTCATCAACAAAGATCCGTTTTTATATATTAAAATGAGGATGCAATGACCAGATTAGAACTTTTACAACAATTATAATTAACAGTACTTTCTAAATTTCTCTAAATAAATATCAGGTTTTATTTATATTAAATTTGCCTTTTTTGTATACTTTTCGATCTTTAAAATTCTTATCCAAGCACTCCATCTCTTGACAAAATCCTTCAAAATTATAGTTATATTCATAGAATAAACAAAGTAGAAATATAAGTCGCAAAGAATTGTACTGCTTTTAATAAAATCTAGCATTTCAATTAAGCCGATGCATTTCATACATGGATGTCATCTGGATGATTTCTTTTATTCTGATAGGGCGTGTTGTATGTTTGAACTAGAACTATAAGAAATTAAAGATAGGTTAATTGTAGTTAAAACCTATTAAATTATTAATTAATAACAACTTTAGCATGCTAAGAGTACCAGATTTGCAGACATCTCTTACATTAATTTAAAGCCTGTGAAGTTAGTTGACTGATGGAAATATTTAATTATTCATAATTCTTGAATTTTATTTTTTAAAATAGAAAATAATATTTACTTTTCATAAGTTAAGGGACACCATGTGCATCTTGACATGGTACCCTTAAACTTTGAGAAACAAATTAAATTATAAGAAAAAAAAATGCATTAAATTTCCCCCAAGTTTAAGCAATGTTGCATGCTGCAACAACTTTTTTCGTAGTTGCACAAAGAGTTTTTCGGAATCCGTTGACTAAGTGTAGGACTATTTGCTATTGATTAGCTGATTCACGGTAAAATGATCTTTTACACAATAATGACTTATTAAAATTTACAAAGCTATGAAACAAATACAACATTTCTAAAATTATCAATCTACCAAAACAAAGATTATAAAAAAGACCCAACAATTAAAGAAGTCAAAATAAAATCAAAAATTTAGAAATTAGAAAAACCATCAAATTGTTAAGAGAGAAAAAAGATAAAACAAACATTCAACAATAAGATCAATTTTAAAAAAGGAAGAACTACTTTATTCATTAAACAATAATTTTTAAATAGACAATAGTTAAAACAGACATGGCCTACAAAGTAGTAACAGATATTTCACTAACACTCCACTAACACATATAAATATGTAAGACTTGCTCCCATAATCTAGACTAAAAATAAACCACGTACATCAATAAACTCACAAATGCTTATAGACTAGGACTCGCATAAATTCAAACTTTGACTAATTCTTATAACACAAATTTGTTGGCGGTAGGAATTCAATGGAGAGCGATTCCAAGAGAAGTCATTATTATCATATAGTCGAAGGATATCGTTGATCTCCTCCAAAGCTTGATCAACATAGCTCTCCTCTATTGGAGATGAGGTATATATGGTTCAATAATATATCTATCACACATATATGTAACCACACAAATTTACTATGCATATTAAATAAAGAAATCAGAAGATTAGAGAGTTAATTAGAAATAAATGAGTTGAGAAAGAAACTAAACCGAGAATATTTGAGAAAGACGAGGAATAATTTTAAAAGAATAAACTTGCAATTATTTAAAAACTTGAAGAAATATCTTTGGATTTGATTCTTGCATGATAACCAGTTTTGCGATGGAGGGGTTTAATAATGTAACTTAATTCAGAATTATTCTAAAACTGATGTCAAACCAACTCTAAGACACTTAAAAAGTTAGCAAAATATAGGAAGCCATGAACAAAAAAAAGTCTCCCTCTTAGAATATGCTAAGATTTCTATGCCTCGCTTTCACATTATTAACTATTCATCTGAATATTTAAAAATGAAAATTATTTTGGTAAACTATGGTTATGGGGTATAAAGAAAATTTACAATGAGATTAAAAATGATGAAAATTTATTTGGTAAAAAAAATAAATTTTTAATATCTTGGTGTATCTATACTTTTAAATTTTTCCCTATTGTTTTCGAAAAGAAATTTCTTCTATTTTAAATGCAGGGTAGGGGTACAAATGTTTGAGCCAAAACGTAGACCTGTTTTTCAAAAAAAAAAAAACGTAGACCTGTTCATGATTTGCTTACGAATATATATTTTTTATTAATCCGGTCAGACTCAGATTGACAGGCAAATTAAGTCAAATTAAAGCAAATCAAGTTTAAATTAAAAATAAGAAAATATATTTATCTATTTAACACTAGAATATTTTTTCCATTTAAACATACACATTATCTAACTCTTGTCTTAGTAATAGCACGTTATAAGTAATTTATCATGATCAAACACGTTATCAATAGTTGTAGAAAACTAAAACGAGTTTTTCAAAAAGTTAATCATGGGTCCATCCATTTCAACACGGCCATGGTTTCAAGTTCAGTTCATCCTCCCTATATTAAAAAACAAAAAATTATGTTTCACTTGTGTGGATCCGGTCAATCTTCACCACTAGTTAAATAAAGATCATTCTCTTTCTTTTTTTTTGCTTTTTTTTTTTTCTTTTACAGTATAAATACATATTATAATTGTCGAAATCATATTAATAGAATTTTATGATATTATTTGAATTTCAACGTATATTTACACTCTACTCTTTAAGTATCGGAAAAGAGAAATTCATACTCTCCATCTAGAAGAATTTATGTATAATTTATCCATATACAAATGAACTAAATGATAATTGTCTAAGTTTTTAATGGACAGATATTAGAACCTTATACTTTTAGTGAGCAAGCAAGGTGGGCTTTATCAACTCTGCAAGCCACTTATGAATAAATAAAGATCATCTAATTCTTTAAAATTATTACAATTCCGCTTCTTGGTCAAATAATTAGTTCATTGGTTTAGATGATTCTAGTATCAGTTACCACACATAGTGAATTAAGAATTATATATATGGATGGTAAGATACAAATTAAAATTGGTAAACAATTAACGAATAAAGAACCCTCATTTATGGTGACGGTCAAGTGGATTTAAGTGTCAGCACCGTAGATAGTATTAAAAAAGCAAACTAATAAACGAATGTTTATTTAAAATAAATAAATAAATAAATGTTGAAAAAAAAAAAAGATAATGAAACAAATGAATTCAATCATTGCATGTCTGTGGGTGTTTTCTCTTTCTAGACTCTCGCCTCTCATATATAGTAATTTTATTAGAAATATCTTCTAATTTTAAAAGTTATGATGAATCGATTAAATTCATCAATTATATTATCTCTCTTAAAATGAATTTCTCGTTCTATTCAATTGAAATACAAGTTGATGAATTTAATTGATGTATCTAACTCTTTTAAGTTACGAGACACTGATGATAAAATTATTCTATATATATACCCAAATTTTATATATCTTCTTGACCAAAACCAAAATCAACAACCTAATCAAATTTAATTGCATGTTTCAGACATGCAAACGTGTTGTGTGAGGAATAAGCAAGGCGTATCCTTCCTGTCCTTGGTGTGAATTTGTAACCTTACAAAATATGTACGATCTTGACTATAAAAAAAATGCAATCTTTCAAAATACGGAGGACCATGACTATCATCAAATTAAAAAAAAAATAAAAAATTATGAGCATGAAAAGTTCCAAAATCATATCTGTATTGACATAATAAACGTAATATAGTACCGTTGATTGTCGACGGAACATTAATGTTCAGCTGAGGTGCAAGCTGGGCCCGATCTAGAATGGGGAAAGTGGTGGGGCTGTGGTTGCGGAAACTAAAATGTTAATTTGATAAGAAATTAGTTCCAAATAACGATAAATATATATATGTATGTATGTATATATATAAATATTCAAGTAAAATTAATAACAAAACAAATTATGCTCATCAGTAATTTATCAAAATAATCAATAATGCATTTTAATATTCTGAAAACATTGTTCTACTTATCATAAACTTTGTGATTTTTACCAAATTTCTTATCTTCGATTTAGTAACCAAATTTAAATATAATTCACTAACAAATTTAATTAGCCTCTTAATTTTAATTGGGACCTTTGCGCTGATTGCCGGTTGCCGGTGATTACCCTTGTACGGTCACGTCGACTTTGAGTTTCTCTTAAAAAAAGGGTTAAGAGATTCAGCTTCAAGCTAAGGCTGTGGCATTAATTCGACTTAAAGCTAGTGGACATAATTGTGAGGATGTCATTTAAGCAATTGCTCTGGCCTCTTGCATTCTTGCTTAGTGCCCTTCACTTAGATTTTGTTAATTTCTCTTCCTTTCGTTATAAATTTTCAAAGCTAACCTATTAGATACTTCTTTTACTTTTTTTTTTGCCCCTTAAACTGAAAGCATATAAATCATAAATTTACCAAATTTTGTCAAGATCAATATGTAATTAAAAAATTTATTATGGTAAAAGATAATAACTACTCTCATCGTAAGCGAGAAAAAAATTAATCACACAAAACTTATAAAATAGGAAACTTATATCCCAACTACTGAAATTAATAGAAATGCATAAAATCACTCGTGTAAGGAGGGAATACACAACCCCTAACTCTTTATGCTTTATTTAAAAAGGAAAAAAAAAAAAAAGACTACGGTTATGACCGCTAATATTAAAATCAAATATCAATGTTATATAATATGTGTGTTTCTATTATCCATCTTCCCATTACCTATGATATCTTAAATATTATTCTTAATATTTCCTAGTAGTTCGAAATTTTGGATAAAATGGTTACTATCACTCTAACATTATTATCCTTCAGACATCCTAATTAAAAGAGACACTATATTATTAATGTCTTGTCATAAACCAAAACCAAACCTATGATCTAGCTGTGAGCTGAGCTATAAATGCAGATCCCATTTGAAGCATGTGCATCTAGCTAGCTGGTAGCGTGCTCGATCGGTTAATACGTTGTATTCTTATATATTCTTTTAATGACAATAAAACATGCTAATGTACGCTGCCCAACACAAAGGGCTACATATGCACGGCCTGGCGCGCGGGGAGATTCAATAAGGGCAACCGCCAATATCTCATGGATAACGTGGTTAGTTTTTAAATCATTTTAATTCATATTTTATATATCGATCGTATCTTCCTCTTACCATATATATAATACACATTATTCTGTAGCGTATCATATGCATAACCATAAGGTTGTCAATGTATATTTAATATGCATGGAATAACTCATAGAAAAATGTTATTAATCTTCATTTAGCAATGTCTCACAAAGCGCTAGGCGCCAAGACAGTCAGCCACTTGGTGTCTAGTACCTACACTGCCTGGACTGTTGAAGCTATCATACAATAGTTCGATAGCTATTATCCTATATTTTTCTCGGTATCGCCCTTTTTTTTAACATATTCACCGCAATACTCCAAGCGCATTCTAGTAAATAGATGTATAATATTTAATAAATAAACAATTTTACTTTGAATCTCAAACGCTAACCGCCAGTTTCTCTCATCCGTCTCCTCTCTCTAACGACTCACCTCTCATCTCTCTCACTGTCTCACATTGTTGGTGTCGCCCCTCTATTCCCTCAGGCGATCAAGCCCAATTCCTTGCCCTGAACTTGCTCACCAGTTGACTCAATATCGCGTCCTCTGTAGGCAACCAAGGTCCCTTAACTCGTTCTCTACCATCGCCGTCGTTTCTGCTTCTACTTCCTTCTTTAATGGCCAAAACAGAATCATCGCTGCTTCTGCTGCCATCAGCGGTAGTCTCTCTAGCATCCACTGAATCTGCTTTGTCAAGTTCGGCTACTGCTGCTTCCGCTTTTGGAGTTGTTGCTTCTGTTTTCAATTTTTATTTTTAACAGTTTTGTTTTAAAGTCTGGAGTATTTTTTGGGAATGTTTTGAACTTGGTTTTTTTTTGTTTTTTTTTTCAATTTTTCTTAAAAGTAAAAAATAAAAAATTGCAGTTAGAAGTCACAGAGACCGATTTCTCCTCCTAGGTGACGCCCCTCCGCTTAGAACCCACCCCCCCTCCCCCTTCATTAGGGGGTTTTTGAAGCGGTGGTTGGTTGCCTATAGCCGATGATTAGGCGACCGATTTTTGCGAGTTCTAATACACTGCTATTTAGGGTTTGATAATCTTACTGATTTGAGTAAGAGTATTTAATAAGAATATTTAATAACCATAATTGGATTGATTATAAAATTGTTCAGTAACCATAGTTATAATCAATTCAAGAGTTGTTATCGAAGAAATTGATTTGGATGATTTTATCTAGACCTGTAAATTAACATAAACCTTTATTTAATACTTCCTTTGTTGTATATCTGTAGGGTGGATCATATTCCATCATAAAGGAGATTTTTCAATCCGTTTAAGATATATGGTTTCAATATTCTTAATTTTCCTAACGTGGAAGGAGACATCATATGTGCTGATGAGTCACACCTATCATGTGTTCTCGGTGGAACTGTGTGTGGGAGCACATCTTGCATTTTAAGTTTTATCCGTTAATATATATAATTTTTGGAAAGCACAGGTGAAAACCAAGGGAGCCTTTTGGAATACTAATCATCTTCTACATTTGTTAGGTCAAAGCCGTTCACAAATGGAGATGTTCAAACTCATCATCAGCTTCCCGAAAGAATAATTAGTTCCCTTAATTTCATTTACCACGAGACAAACTTAATTATCTTCATATCATTATGTATTTGTTGTTTATCGCACGATCTTCTCTTTCATGGAGTCACAATTAATGTAATTGAACAAGTTAATCTTGACTGTTCATATGGATCAAAATAAGAGCAAATTGCACTAACATCCTATGACTTTATCACTAATTGTGCTGCCTCTCGAAGTATTGAGTTAATTAAACTAGTATCCCATTTGATTATTGACTGACAGTTAATCATCATGATAGTAACTAACAGTAAAGGGCTAATTACATTTCTCCAATTAGTAGTTTTAATACATAAAAAGAAATTAATAAGTTTTCAATTATAACACGCCATGTAGCCCTTAATTTTTTTTAATAAAAAAACCAAGTTAGAATTGAAAAGTAGAGGATGAACAGAACAATAAAAAAGAAAAAAGAAATTAAAAATGATTGAATAAGAACAGATGGAGCATATTGCTCCATCTTGTCGCATATGTGATGGACTAGAAAGAGCTCCATTTTATTTGCGATGGAGTCCATTGCAAAGGCTTTTATCTAAGCTATAATGGAGTTCATTGCAGATCCTTTTTACTCTGATCTACAATGGAGTGATTCCATCTCCAGGTGTTTTTATAATCTCAACGTCATGTAGATATATTATTTTCTTTCTTTGATTTGTCATCCTTATATTTTATTTGCGTTCTCTGATTTTGTTCTCTTATGTTCTTCTTGTCCCCACCCCTTCTATTTTCGGTTATTGATCGAAGTAGAACGAAGAGATGTGATGACTAGATTTTACATTTTAGTTATCTAATAATTTGGATATATTTGCATCTCTTGAAAATCTTAGCAGTGTTTTTTTTTTTTTTTTTTTTTTTTTAATAAAATTTTTATTAAGTAAAATGCTTAAAATAATAAATCAAATAAAAAGATATTAGGGGCAAAAATGTATTTTTCTGTTATCATTATTGATTTAAGGTTGTAAATCATTATTCAATATCACTCCTAGTTGGGTGGCCCGGGTGGTAGCCACCTTCACCCTTACCTTTAATTTTAAGGTCACACATTCAAGCATAAAAACTTCCACTTTATGTGGATAACTTGCTTCAGAATGATATTTCAGTTAGTCTCGATAGATATAATGTTAAAAAAAAAATCATTATTCAATATCAAAGGGGATATTAGAGTAATTAATAATAAAGTCAAAGCAGTTAATGTAATGTGCCCTTAAAATTATTGTAAAAAATTAAATAAAACTTAAGGTTAAGAGATGATTCCACTTCTCATATGTAAATAACTAATATTACATGAATATCAATTTTTTCACATGTGCAAGGCAAATTGTTTTACAAGTTTAGGTTGATGGAGAGCTATTTTATATAAATCATGATGTAATTTGAATATTCTAATTTGAAATATGTGGTACATGAGAAAAACCAAGACACACTCTTACAAGCTTCCCTATGACAACGTCTGATAATACCTTTCTTTCATCTAATAAATTCTAATTATCCAATCATAATTAATTTTGATGAGATGATATAACGTGATCAAATTTCAAACTTTCTTAAGGTATTTTCACTTGTATATGTATTGTCTGACTTATGGTTATATAGGCCCAATTTCTTTTACATGGCCCAGTCTAAACCTATAACTAAATGTATAGATTTTACAGTGATTCAACGGATCACAATCACTCTACCTTCATTTTCCAATTAGGGTTTTTCCTCAAACCTCTCCAAAACTCCCCATGGACACCACCAAAACCCCTTCAAAACCCAACAAAAAACGAAAAACCAACCAAAACCCAGAAACCACCTTCCTTGTTAACCTCCAATGCTGCACCAAATTCAAAGACCTCCACACTGCTATCTCCTTGTACGAGTCTGCTCTCTCGCAGAACCTCCGCCTCTCTCTCCACCACTTCAATGCTCTTCTCTACCTCTGCTCCAACTTCGCTACCGACCCATCTTCCAAAGACTCGGCAATCGACTATGGTTTCCGCGTGTTCAATCACATGCTTTCAAATAACGCCGTCCCAAATGAGGCCTCCGTCACCGCCATTGTTAGGCTGGCCTCCGCCAAGAACGATGGCGATTACGCTTTCGATTTGATCAAGAGAATGAACGAAGATTACAAGCTTGTTCCGCGGTTGAGGACTTATGGTCCGGCATTGCTTTGTTTTTGTGATAATTTGGAGGCTGAGAAGGCGTATGAGGTGGAAGAGCATATGGGTTCGATGGGGGTGAAGCTAGAAGAGCAGGAGATTGCGGCTTTGCTCAGAGTGAGCTCTGAGACTGGAAGGGGAGAGAGAGTTTATGAGTACTTGCAGAAGTTGAGGAATTGTGTGAGGTGTGTGAGTGAAGAGACCGCGAAAGCTATTGAGGATTGGTTTCTTGGAGAAAAGGGTATGGGGGTTGGAGGAGTGTGTTTCGATGAGGGTCTGGTTAAAGAGACAGTTTCGAAGAATGGAGGTGGGTGGCATGGATTGGGGTGGATTGGGGAGGGCAAGTGGGTTGTCAAGAGAGGGAGCGTGGATGAGAATGGAAAATGCTGCTGTTGTGATCAGCTATTGGTTTGTGTTGATATCGACGATGCTGAGACTGAGAAATTTGCTCATTCCATTGCTGGATTGGCTTTGGAAAGGGAGGTCAAGGCAAATTTTAGTGAGTTTCAGGTTAGTTGTTGCTTGACATTTAGTTTTTCAGAAATTTATTAAATTATTGATTACTTAATAGCATATTTTTATGTTGAGTTGTTTGGATAGTTTGAAATGTGAAATAGAGGAAATACAGTGCAGGACGTAGTATTGAGTATTGGTGTTTGGCAGTCACATTGTTTCATTATGTTGATTTTAATTATGCTATGGTTTGTATGTTTTGATACTAGATATGACAATTTTAGTGCTTGATTAATCTCATACTTTATCGGTTTAATTTGATATCATAGTACAATTTTATTTCCATCTGTGGATGGTTGCAGAATTACTGGAGGAAGTAAACTTTTCCTATCTTTAGTAGCTCAGCACCACTTAATCTTGCATATGAGGGTCTTATGCTATAAGACCTTGTATTCTTGAATGTGTTTGCCTTTGATAACCTTGTTGCTACAGATCATGGTTTTGAATACATCCCGATTAACCTCAACTTTCAATTTTGAAAGCATGCTTCCTCAAATTAAGGGGATAACACAAATCAGATAGATAAATTAATGAGTTGGTATACAGGCATGTTTGTTTCTCCCTTTACAGCAGGAATTGGATATATATAGGAATGAGTCCTGATTTCTATGGAGCATGATCATTATGCTGAACCATCTAGAAAGTTTATTGCTTGACCAGTGATTTTCAGGTTAGGAAATTTACTTCTAGTGAACTAGTGAAGTAATCTACTTCTTTTGTTCGTTACTTCTCCAATGAGAAGAAGTTTTATTTTATCCAGAAAAAATTAAATGTTTAGAATAAGAGAGAATGTACAGTGAGAACAAGGGACAACTTGTCCTTGGAAAAACAAAAGACGACAACTCAACAAATGCTCAAATAATTTAGAAGTGCAAAGAAACATCATATGATAGAATATTACTTTTCACAGGAATTAAAACGTTGCATATATTTATTTTTGCTTCTCATTTAATTAATTAGATTTAAACTTGTAGGCACTCTTCCATTTATGTTTCTCATTTTACCTTTTTCTTTTTCTTTTCTTTTGAAAGGATTGGTTGGAGCAACATGCTGACTATGAAGCTATAGTGGATGGAGCAAATATTGGGCTCTACCAACAGAATTTTGCCTGAGGGAGGGTTTAGCATGTCACAGGTTGTATAACTTAAGTTTGTGGTTTGCTTCCTTTTGTCATGTATTTCGCTTGGCTCTTTGCAAAATATCATTTGTTTAACTTATTATATCTGTTTTATGAAAATTGCAATAGAGCAGCTTGATGCTGCTGTGAACGAACTGTATACTAGAAATGGAAATAAATGGCCGCTTATCATTTTGCACAATAAACGTCTTCGGTCACTTTTGGAGAATCCTTCCCATCGAAAGCTAGTTCAGGAGTGGATGGATAAAGGTGTTCTGTATATGACACCACATGGTTCAAATGATGACTGGTATGACTATTTTATGCAATCATTTCATTTCATGGCCAAAATACTTATTTTTAATGACAATATTCTTCTTCTTAATCAATGTGATTACTCATGCTTCTATTCTGCCTCTTTATAGGTACTGGCTCTATGCTGCTGTAAAACTCAGATGTTTGCTTGTGACAAATGATGAAATGCGGGATCACATTTTTGAACTCTTAGGAACCAACTTTTTTCTGAAATGGAAAGAAAGGCATCAAGTATGAGCTGCCTGAACCTGTATTTCCTATATATGCATTCTAAGCTTTACTGTGCTTTTATTTTACATCTTAATTTCTTCTCACAAATGGCAATATGTGCATATGCAGATATGTTAGAGCTTATCATGTTTATCATATTCAATCAGTGTATGTCTTGAAGGACAGAGTTGGTTGTTTAGATCTCTTGCCTTAGAGCTAAGGTCTAGTCACCATTCCCTTACCTTATAGGGAAATATAGTTAATTTGAGTTTGTGAATGGGATGGGTGGGTCGGGTGTGTGTGAACACACACATACACAAACACAATTGTCAATCAAAATGATTGATTTGTTTGGAGGATTTATCAGCTATTTCGGTTGTGTTGTTTCGATTTTGTAACAACTTTTATTGACTATCTATTCAACACCGTATGACATGCTTAAATCATAATTGTATTGATATATCTTGTATGAACGTAATTGTCTTTCTTAAACAAGTAATCTTATCATTTTTGTGGTGTGAAGAGGATTATATGATTGTAGTGAGCTAGAATTTGTTTGCTATAAGAGGCAAAGCAAGAACAAAAGTAATTTTAGACCTTATTTTTCGTTATTCTCATGATTTTTCTTTTTTCCCAGTTGACAAGGAGTTAAATGTTTTCTCAACATGAGCCTAGTCTTCCTTATTAATAGGTCATTTAATCATGCCTCTGCAGACAACTTTTCAAGTGTTGGACATTTGTATTAGTTTTTACTATATCATAAGGCTATTGAAGAAATCTCGATTCCCTTTTGAATTTTATTATAACTTTTCATTTCAGATAGGTGCTCATCTTGTCATGAATATACATGAAATTTGTGTGTTATTGATGCAAAAGAATCCTTTCATTAAACATTACTCTTGTTTCCTACACAGGTTCGATATACTTTTGTTAAAAGTAATCTGAACCTTCAGCTGCCCCCACCATATTCTTCTGTAATACAGGTATCATTAATTTGTTTGTTAAGAATTATTATATTAGCAATATTCTGCTCATGATTACAAGAATTAAATTGCTCCACCCAAGGGAATAGTCTAGTACGTTTGGGCTTTTCCTGTGGAGTAGGGGAGTAAGGGATTGCTTCTGACATTAATTTTTGACAAGGATCTATTTCAATTTTCATTTGTGCATAAGAAGTGTGGTATGGAAAAAAAAACATTGCTTTCTTATATAGAAATGTGATATTTTGAATGAAATGATATCATAGTCAAGATTTCAAATCCATCATGTTGTTTGTTGATACATTTTATTGATTCACACAGCGTCATGTTTTTCTCAATTTCTACCAAATTTGTATTGTAGATCACCTTAAATATAAAATCAATATTTTATATACTTGAGAAATCACTTGAATGCTTTCTGATGATTTATGTTATTTATGATAAATTTTCTTAAGGTTTTTGCCCCTTATTTCTGCCACTGGGAAATGTAATTTCTTATTTGACAATATTTTCACTTCAGGACAATATTACTGAATGTTTCTTTCATAGAGATATACATTTGATTACCTGTCTGTACAGATTGCTGATTTCTTGTTTCTTTTTCAGGAATCAGAGAAGGGATCATGGCATGTGCCCATAGTAATTAACAACAATGAACCTTCACAATCTTGGCTTTGCATAACCAGGCCAGGTTTTGCTGAATCTTGTAATAAAGCTTCAGTAAATATGGAGAAATTTGAGAATGGCCATAGTCCCTGCTGCAACAACGATACATTGAATTCCTGCAACTCTTGAGGGTTTTACAAGTCACAACAAAGATGAGAGCAGCCTTGATTCTGTGTAGAATGCTGATGATAAAACTACAGGTGCAGGCCATAAATAAATGAGGAGGTGACACATCTCCTTCCCCATTGCATCTTTAACATAACTAGTGCTTAAAGAAATTAAGCTAGCATGTCATTGCATATGGAAAGCAGCAGTGGCATGAGACTTCCGAAGAAATTTTGATTGCAACATTCTTCAGTATAAATTAAACATTGCTTAAATAATTTTTCTGCGGCTTTTCCTTCGTGTTATTCACATGCAGATTCAGGCCTGTGATGAGTGTAGTTATCTGATTTGTCTCCTTTCCCCTGTATTTTGAACTGGTTCTCTGCATCTTATCATAAGCATGCTTTAAAAATTGTCGTCTCCCTTTGGGAGAAAAGAAAGAAATTATTATAAGTAGGAAATTGAAGATGTGTTTGCTTGTTCCGTGTCAATAATGAAAGTATATCCTTTGAATTTTTTTAGAAAAAGCTGGGTCTCTTGGTACCTCGTGCTTGATTCACTTGAAGGTGAACCCCTGTCAACTATTATTTTATTTTGATAGCTTTCCAAGTATAATTGCTTTGAAGTGGAATGTTTGGAACAGCTTAACCAATTTTACTTACATGAGAAAAAGTAAATAATTTTTTGATATACTTGAAAAAAAAACACACATAAATCAAGAGAGCACTACACACTGATATCCCCTAAAAATAAATGCCAGCTTATTAGCATCAGGAAGCGAAAGCAGTGCCATTGCTCGAATAGTTTCAGGATAAAGCTCAGATTCGATATGATTTCTAGTTTCTATAAAACACGTACGATCGTGTTTGCAAGTTCATGGGTGGTGAGTAGAATGTTGCTTTGGGGAGTTTTGTATGTTTGTGTTTGTTTGCTCAACTAGGTTTGAGATGTGATGGTGTGATGATGACTTACTAAAAAGTGTCATGATTTTATGTTCAAAAAAAAAAAAAAAAAAAGTGTCATGATTAATAGTGGAGACTTTTCGTGTGAGTTAGTAATCCATAAAATTTCATTTTGAGGGTAACACTTCCTTTGTATTTCAAATTGAGTAAATTGATCTTATTTAGGCTTTTCATTGAAAATTAATAGCATATCTTGCAGGAAATAAACTAGTTGTTTTGCTTGTGAGTTTGATAAATTTTAAGATATGATACTAGGTATTGTGTGTTCAAGCTAATAAATGGCCCAACACTTCCCTACCATTGTGTGTGCTTCATTAGTCAATTTGAAATCAAACACATAATTAACATATTTTTTTTCATGTCCTACAAATTTCTGTTTCCAAACTCGAAACAAAATTGCCTTACTTTTTAAAGCTTGGGATTCATTAAAAACAAAGTTAGGCAAAAATTTGGGGAAGAAAGATGAAAAGTATATCGGTAAATGTGAGATGTGCTAGCAAAAATTTAAAATAAAAAAAAAATATCAGAAGTAAATAAGTATGCATAGAAAATATAAAAGAAAGAAGGAAAAGCAAAAAGAAAAGAAAAATACTAAGAGAAAGTAGTAAAGAAGAAAGAAAAAGAAACCTAGAAGTATGATAGAGGAATCAAAAGAGATTTGTGTCTTAACGAATACATCATTGAATCTCTTAATGTGAACCTAGGTTCATTTTTAAACTACTTATCATTTCTTTTGTTAACCTATTCACCATTGATCACGTTATAACCAAGAGAAAAGTCTTAGTTGATTTTTTGAGGAGTTATATTCACTTGTGATGATGAACAATGCATAATATGTTTTTGAGCTCCAATGTTCATTCATGAGATCATTTCCATAATTATAAGCATCTTTTTACATATTTATATTCACACGCAATTAATACCTTGAAATTTTCTTGTGTATAAATTCAAAGTTGTGTATGTTTGTGAGTGTTTTTGCCTAAGTTCTGAGAGCTTCAAAGAGAAAAACCATGTGAGTTTTAAAGTCAAGGTGAATTACATCATAGGTATTTCGATTGCATTGTTGTTGTTGGTCCATAACATTTTGAGTTTTGATCTAGGTTTCTTACATGACGTGCAAGGTTCTTTGTGTAATGTTGTGACCATTACCTTATGGATCGATCAATACTTTTCTTTGAGTTTCATTTAAGCTGCATCTTATCATTTTCCTTTTTCTCACACAAGTTTGTTTGTAGGTATTGTAAAGTTTAAAACCTTTAGGAGACATAACTTTTTCGCTAAGGACACCTAAGGATTTAAAGGTTTATGACATATGTTAAATATAACTTTGACAACCTATGGAAGTGGTTGAATAAATGTGTTTCATTTATTTGTTTTTATGTTTCAGTTTTGCTTTACTTGAGGACGAACAAAGATTAGGTTTGGAGATATTTGATCGATATATTTTTATTTAATATTTAAGTCTCTAGATCTAAAATCTTATCTTTGCCCTCAGACATTTTTTTTTTTTTTTAAATTTTAAATTTTTACGTGTTTTTTTAGTGTTTTTCAAGTAAATAAACTTTCGTAGAGTTTAGAACACATTTAGAGGAATTCTACATGATTTCGGGTCGAAAATGAGCTTGCAAAAGAGTTTCCATTGTGACCCGCCACCATTGGCGCCACCCAGAGTAACGCACATGCAATCGGCCACCCACTAGGAGAGCACGCCAATAGTGGCGCCAGCCCAGGTAGCACATGTGGTACTGCTAGGGGCAAAAATCATCCTTTCCGATTCCAATCCGTGCCTTTATTCGAGGAAGCTATAAATAGGCTCACCTTCACCATTTTAAGGGAGTTTTGAGGGGTAGAGGATGAAACATTAATGCTTCTCTTCCAACCTTGATTCTCACCTTACCTTCACTTTAACACACTCTCCAAACCTCACCTACCAACATCTTCCACCAATTTCTTCGAAGGTAAAGCTTTACACGAGGGAAGAAGAGGATGTAAAGGCTTGAACTAGGAAGAGAGAAACTTCATGGATTCGAACTTGAAGGATGCCCAGAAGGATTCATGGGTTGTATTTTCGACTCTTTCTTTTTTATTTGTAATATCTCCATTTGTTTTGTAAATATTGTGTATATACATTGTGTTGGGATTATGCTGGTTAATTATTGAATGAAATAAACTTTATTGTTATTTGCTTGAAGATTGCTTACATATGTTGAGTAGGTGTTTTGTACTTAATGTTTGTATATGATTGGCCACCATATGCATGATTTGAGATTATGTATAGAGACTGGGAGGAAATGCCCAAAATGTGCCCAATAGAACGCTTGCCCTAGGTTCAGGAGAGGAAAATGGGTCACTCATGTGACAGATGAGTATACCATGAGTTTCTCGAGTGATAGTCGAGTATTCTTATCAACATAGACCAATCCGCTTATGTAGTAGATTATTTAAAGTTTGATGACCTTTTGTTATTTGATAGCAATCAGAAGATAGGTGTCATCAGATGAGTGTATGTTCAATATATTATTGGAAGAGATATATTGAAAGAATTAGTGATGAACTAACAACAACACAACCAATATATTTCCAATACTATGATGATTAATATCTATAATTAAAAGGAATTCGAAATCCTATCACTTTATATTTAGTTTATTTTCATCTAGGACTAGTTTACTAATCAGTTCACACATCCCAATTGAGACAATCTTGTAGTCACTATACGACATTTATACAATTCATATGATTGCAAGATTTATTACTTAAAATGAAAACTGAAAAGTAACTAACAAATGCTCATATATATAAAATATTTCTTATAAAAGCAAATTACAATTTGGCTATCCAGTTCAAACTCTAATTCAAATGGATCAATTGGTTCCAGAAGATGGGTTCTTGAGGAAGTAAGCTTGATGCAGATTTTTTTTTTTTTTGTTTTTTTTTTAAGATTTTGTTTTGTTATTTGTTGATTGATGATGATGATTTTGTTTTGCATTAATTGATGAAGAATGGAGAACAACATTCATTAAATTTTTTAAATATTATTGATGATTTTGTTTGGTATTTATTGATGAAGAATGAAGAACAACATTCATTAATTTTTTTTTTCTATTTAATTTCCAAGGGTATTTTGGTCTTTCCGCTATTTTTGTACTGTTTACTTTCAGATTTAATGGAAAATTAATAGCAGAGGAAGGTCAATTGTAATAAAAGCAAAACAGTTGCTTCATTTCAATTAGAGTTTGAACTGAGTAGTTAAATTATAATTTGCTCTTCTTACAAACATATTAAAGAATTAATTACATTCTCAATATATTATATATAGATTTCATAGTAATTTCTGTATCGGGATATTTAATTTCCCTGTTAATCATATATAGAATGTTTGTTTGAGCTTTTCTAAAAGCTTTGTTGTTGAGTTACAAGAAAAAGTGAGGACTTGATTTGAAATTTATCATCTATATTATTTGATGACATACCGGGGATGACAACGGGTTGGATCGGGTTTGGGACGGCCTATGCCAAACCCAATCTGGAATTTTTGAGGGGCGTCCCAAACCCTACCTATGCCCAAACGGGTCGTTACTTCCCGCCCCAAAACTACTCGATTAGAGAGACTTGCTTGAAACTCGACCATTGACCCGATTTAGTTTTTAACCAATGATATAATTAATATCGAAAAACAAGAATGCTAAAAAAAAAAAAAAAACACCTTTAAACTTCTAATAATTTTTTTTTTTTTGAGGATAGTAATAATTTAATTTAACTACAACATAACATTACATCTATATAATTATTGATATAAAATTTATAAAATACACAAAATTTTTAAATACGAATATAAAAGATATGCTACAATATTACAAATATTTCATTATAAATATCAAAAGACTTGCTACATTCATGATATAGTTTTATTATATAATCCAAAATATTACCACTACATAATAGGGATGACGATAGGTCAGATTTGGATCTAAGTCACCCACGCAAAACCTGACTTGAAATTTTGGAGGGGTGCCCCAAACTAGACCCGTGTCTTAAACGGGTAGTTACTTTTGACTTCGAAACCCGACTCGAATAGACCGGGTTCTCTTGCCATTTGGATCAGATTAGATACTTTTACCACCCCTATAACATACCTTACAAGGCCAGGAATATGAGTATTCATAATGTAGGTCTTCCCAGTAAATGCAGTTGGGATCGAAGTTAAACACATCCACCTCTAATTCATTCTCTTTTACTGACGTTCTCAACTTCTCCGAGTTGGTGTCATCAAATCTGTGTATGTACAACATTCACAATTATAAAATTAATTGGTAGTTAATTATAACAAAATTGCGGCATATATAGCGTACGAAAATATGCAAGTACTTCATGAATGTACTTACATGCCCTGGAAGAACATGTAGGGTTTAGTAGAGTTCTGCCAATCGCATAGCCATTTTGATTTTGCGATCAGAGTCCACACAAATATTTTTATAAAAGTTGCAGAATACTAAATTCAGCACTTCCAATCCCTTAAAAAAGTGAAAAAAATTAAAGGAAAACTATAGTATTTATAACCATTAGCAATTAAGAAAAATGATTGCTCGCAAAATACATGTTAATCAAACAAACAAAGTGTTTAGGTACTTGCATCTGCCTAGATAAACCGCTATTAAATAGAGTTAGAGATTTGTCCAAATTCACCTACATCAAGCATAATAAGTGTGATTATTTCAAAAAAAAAAAAAAAAAAAAGACATATAAAGTGTGATCTAGATAGTTACTTTCATGATAGAGGTCTCCACATATTTTTTTTATGAATAAAGAGTTCATTCAAATAATTTTTCTCATGATAGAAGAGAAGTTTTTCCGGAGATGAGGTGTACAATTATTTAACTAAAAGTTGATGTTCAATATATTTTCTCTAATAATTAGCATTAGATCTCATAAAGTACCTTTTGTTGCTTGCAACCATTTAGAAATTATATTTTATTTGTCGCATTTCACACTCAAAAGAGTAATTATCAAATATGTCCCGGACATTTCTTTTACTTTCAAGTAATATACAACATTTTCACTTTTTGACTGAATTGGTCCCTATGTTTTTCAAGAGTATTGAAGCGGTCCTTCTCTTGTAAACTTCCATTAGTCAACTTAACGATTAATATAGAGATAAAATTTATTATTTCAGAAAAGTAGGAAATTATTTGGTACTTTTGAAAAATAAAGAACCAGTTTAATAAAAAATGAAAGTCGCAAACCTCTTGAAGTGAATAAATAAGTCCGAGACTTATTTGACAGAGATTAATTTATTGAACTACAAAGAGTTTACCTTCAATGGTAGGAAATATCTAATAGCCATGTATCTTTGAAATTTATCCCATGAGTCCAATATAGTGCCCTTGCTGACTTGCACCGTCTTCCCATTTCTATCGACGTATGGATGTTTAACAAAATAACGGTACATGAACATGTGAATATCTGAGAGTTTGATAGGGTTTCTCATAGACGACCCAACATGATATATTATTGGATGTGGAGAATATTGATTGGCATTTGCCACCATGGCTGTCATCAATGCATTCACGACCATATCTGCTGGTATCTGTAGGTAAGAACAGATATATTATGGACAAACATGTTGGCTGCATAAGCATATAATTACATATATAGAGGTTTTTTTTTTTTTTTTTTTTTTTTTTCTCTCTGTTTTTTTTTACTTAGGGGACAGAGGATTGAACACAAGACTTCCACTTAGTGGAGAAGTGTGGTTACCACCAGACTATTCTTGTGACTACAATTATGTATAGAGAGTTCATCAAATAAACTTATATTTTAAGGACGCACATATATATATGATATATGGAAAACATTGATCTTTATCAAATATTTTTAAATTGAAATTGTGTAAATATATTATATTCCAATCAAGTCTTTCCTATCAATATGGATCAATGAATATGCTACTAAATATAACTAGTATAGGCATTGGTAAGCTTTAGAGAGATCGCATTTTTTTCATCTTTCACTTTCAAAACTTTTCAAGAGTTAACTATAATAACTTAAAATTTTGACTTCAAAAGTTGAATTTGACATCATATATATATATATATATATATCCATTTTCACTTAGTCTAAGGGTGAAAAAATGTAGATGAATTCAAAATTTATAATAACTTTTGAATTGCGTGAAAATGAATGGATGAATATTGAAATCATTTTTTAAGTTAAAATTTTAAGTTATTCTAACTTAACCCTTTATTTTATTGAACCTTTTGATTAGAATATAACTAATGTGCATACTTGTTTAATTAGTAAGCATATATGTACTATATAATAGCGTGACCAAACAAATCAACTCACCAAATCAAGGATGCTATGGGGGCTGGCAGGCAGGCATGATAATTTTCCTTTACCATAACCACTTATTATGCTGTCCACGGTTCTATACATAAGTTAAACATATAACAGGAAGTTATATATGTTGTTCATAATTCTCGCGAATAGTCATTACTCAAATAATCAAATTTAGTTCGAGTGTGATTACCTCAAACCTTCAATCCAGCCCGGAAAAGGTTCTTTATATGTACTTGTTATTATGGTGGGGCGTACGATGACAAGGGGCAGATTGTCTTTGTAGTAGCATAAGAGCATCTCTCCCATTGCCTTTGTAAATACGTAAGTGTTTGGCCATCCACACAACCTTGACCTAATCAAACCATTAAATGATAGATTTTATAAAGTATTCAGTGGAAAACCTAATAACATTCTCTAACAGTCAAAATTGTGTTTTTAATTTCACATGTGCATTGATTGTTTGTATGATTGAATAAAAGAAGAGTTAGAAACCTTTTCAAGCCTAAATCCTTCATTGTTGAAGTAACTGCTTCTTCAGTAGCATCTGCGGCTTGAAGTTGATTTAAAGTTTCCTCTGCCAATTTCCTTTCTGCATTAATATCCAATTTACTTGTCTCCTTGAGTGTCTCTCCAAGACAAAATGATTTCTCTGTTATTACTCCTGATGTTTCGCAACACACATAAGCTGCAAAAATGAATGGAAAATCCTTTCAAGAAACGAAGGAAATTTATATATAAAAATGTCAAAATAGAGACAAAATCAAATAAGTTCACAGATTTTCTCATTTCTCATCATGAATTAATCTAAGAATGTAAATTTAACTTATAACTGCTTAGAAGCTAAAGTATTAATGACTTTACCCGTTGAGACATGCAAAAACTTCTTTATTTTAACACATCTCTTTGCAAAACTCAGAACATGGAAAGCTGCCATAGCATTGGCATCCAGAGCTACATCATATCTATCAATAAGAGAAAAATAAATGAATAATAGTTTAAAAATAAAAATCAGATAATGCCATATCGTAAAGTAATAATTAATAATTAAAATCATATATATTGCTGCATGACGGTTGACAACACATTTAGATATATGAGAAAAGAGTAACGAGTACACACTATTTTAATAGGATAAACGTACCATGTAATTAGTAAGAGTAACGAGTACACACTATTTTAATAGGATAAACATAACATGTAATTAGTTTTACTGCTCAATACATGTACGACTTTGTATATTATAAGTATTGTTTTGAAAAAGCAACATATTATTGCGATGAGTTTTAATTTAAATTTAGATAAAAAGAATATACATAGTATGATTTTACTAGACTAGTATATAGATAATATAATTGAAAGGAAGAGCTAAATGCAAATAGACACAATATAAGTAGTAATTGATACCTCTCATCAAACTTGGTATTTGCCGCAAAATTGAGAACAAGGTCTATTTTTCCCCACATTTCTTCCCTTAGATTAGAATCTTTTACTCCCAAGTTCTGACAAGGAATGTCTCCAGGTACTGCAGCCACTTTTTCCGATATAAAAGAATGTAGATTGCCACCCCATTTGTCCCTTAGTACCCTAAACAACTCCGTCTCCACAACCTAAAAAATAAAAATGCGTTTGAAATTGTCAAAGATTCCCATATGTGAAAGAAAAAAGATCGGATGAATCCCATATTCAAAACATAAAACCAAAAGTATACCAATGGATGTCACAATTCAATGGAGGCATCCACAGACATATTTATCACTTCTTACAAAAACATTAAAAAATAAAAGAACAATGAATATATATATATATATATATATAACATATATGAAAAGTTAACATGTCAAATATGAAAAGTAAACATGGTTTGACAGCCCTTGACATGGGTCATAAAAAAAAAACATTAAAAAAAATATCAATTACAAAAATTTAACAGAAAATACCAATTATAAAAATTTAACATGGTATGGGAGCCCTTGACATGGGTCACAAAAAACATTTAAAAAAAGATTTAACTATCTTACTAGTTTAAGTAAGGTTACCCAATAAGACTCTTCAATAACTACTATTGAATTGGTTGTAAGATTATTCAATAATCACTCTTAAAACCAATTTAAGGGTTGTTATAGAAACTGATTTGGATAACCTTACTCAAACCAATTAAGTTAGCAAAATCCTTTAAAAAATATATCAATTATAAAAATTTAACAGGGTTTGAGAGCCATTGACAAACTAATTAAAAACAGAAACATTTAAAAAAATATCAATTATAACAATTTAACCAATTATAAAAATTCAACATGAATTTAATATAACACGGGATGAGGGTCCATTTTGAAAATTTAACAGAAAATATCAGTTATAAAAATTTAATATAAATTTAATAATATGATATGAGAGCGTAACATGTCGAAATTTTTTTTAAAAAGATTATCAATTATAAAATTTAACATGGTATCACAAAAACTTTAAAAAATATATCAGTTATAAAATTTAAGCCTTTGATAAACCATCTTAGTGGGCATGATGAAAGAAAAAAATCAATTATAAAGATTTAAGCCTTTGATAAACCATCTTAGTGGGCATGATGAAATAAAAAATGAAACAATGATGACAGCATCATAGTGGCCATAATGAAAAAAAAAAGCCAATGATGAAATTTAACAGCTTTTGAGCCTTTAATAAACCTTTGTAGTTGGCACGATGAGAAAAACCAATTATAAAACATCAAAGCCTTCGATGATTTAACATGTATTAGAGTTTTTAGTAAAGCATAATATCGTAGCGGTAGTGGGCACAATTAAAAAAAAAATTATAAAAATTTAATATGATATCAAAACCTTAGAATTTAACATGATATTAAAACCTTCGATAAACTATCGTAGTGGGCATAATGAAAACAAAAAATTGATTATGAAAAGTTAACATGCATGTAGTCCAAGTCTTCGACAATTTAACACGATATGAGAGCTTCTAACAAACCATCATGGTGTATATGATGAAAAAAAAATGAGTTATGAAAATTTAACATCGTATCAAATATTTTTATAAATCATTATAATATGTGAAAAAATTATCATAAAAAAAAAAAAATCAATTATAAAAATTTAACATTGTATCAAAGCTTTTGAGAAACCATAGTAGTAGGCATGATAGTCCAAGCCAAGCTCTACCAAAACAGAAACTCAGAAATAAAAAAAAATAAATAAAAAAAGAAAACTTGAAAAAAGGAAAGTGAGAGGCAAATTAAAAATGCCAACCCCGTATGAAGATAGGTTAAGCTCTATCAAAAACACCAACTTATAAAAAAAATAATTAAAATAAATTAAAAAGTGTGCTGATACAAGTCTATGTCTACGAGGTGATATGGCTTCTTTACAGCTTTTTTTAATATTAGAAACTCTTTTTATTTTTACATCAGTTTGAGAAGATTTTTTTTTTTAATACTAAAAAAGTTCTTTTTTTTTTTTTAATATTAAAAAAGTTCTTCAATGTTTACATGCTTATTTTGAGCTTTTTCCAAAAGATATGAAGTTTTAAATACCTTAATTTAATTTTATAAATTTTAAGAAACCTCTTTTCAATAAGAAACTCAATTTTATTTCTCAGTCACCTTTTTGTAATTTCTTCAACCATCTATCATTTTAAAAACAGAGAGTTAAACAACATTAAACTTTTTAATAAGAATTCTATTTTGTGAAAACTCTACTCCAAAAGATCTACTCATATTAGATTTCCTCTTTCAAAGCTTTCTTAGCCTTTAGCATTTTTCTTTTCTTTCTTTCTTTCTTTTCTTTTTTTTTTTCTTGAAATACTTAGCCTTTAGCTTTTAACTTCTTTAGTTATTTGAAAAGCCTACTTGACAGTTTGTGCCAGAAAGTTAACTAAATGTTACACGGGGTTAGTTGCGTCAAAACCAAACTCATGAGAGTAAGCTTGAACTTACGAGGGTCGGCAGTACTAGCATTTATGTTCTCGCTACCGCAACATTTTACATGCAAACTGAATTTCTTAGCATGCAAATTTACTGTGTTATATGATCAATAATTATAATCTAATTGATAGAATAATATTTTAGGAACCAAACACAAGATCTCTATGCCAACTTAATTAGTGTTGATAGTAGGAAGTAACCGTTTGATGTAGAAAAATAACCTTAAGGTTATTCACAATATTTAAAGTATTTTCTTATGTGATTTTCAATTTTATCTACGGATTAATGTGATTTAGTGGTAGATCAAACTTATTCAATTTAAGAATGATTCAACTTCGAGTAACCCCACTATGATAGTGTTCCATTTATTTTTTGAATGTGTTCAAAAAAACAAAAATTGTGATTGCCGATTTTATTCTTAATTACTGAAACTCAAAAGATTAAACTAATAAGAAAGAGTTTAACTATAACCCCCTACCATATAATAAGTGTAATAGAAGAATTTCATCAACTTAAGCCTAATTATAATATTTAAAACTAGAGGGTGATGCCTAATACACCCTTATAACATTTTGAAGTTGACACGTGACATGTCACTTATCATATAACATATGTAACAAAAGAATTTCAGATAAAAGGGAGAACAAGAATTTGAACTAAAAACCTTCAAACTCTGATACCATGTTAGTTATTATCAAATCCAAAAGTTTAAACTGATAAAAAATGATCCAACTATAGTATCTAAAATTTGAGGTTGACACGTGATATTATCTAAATTAAATTACAGATGTATTATTGTTAAATAATTTAGACATCAATTTACACATACATCATTAAGTATGCGTTGCGCAGCAGAATTTGCATCTTTTGCTCTCACAAGAAGATACAGCTTCTTTACATTTGGTTGAATTCTTAGTATCTTCTCTGTAAAAACTACAATAACAAAATGTAATGTCAACGTACATATAAACATATAGATAAGAAAAGGAGAAATAAAAACAAAGATAAGAAAATACACACTCTTCCCTAAAAAGCCAGTTGCGCCAATGACTAAAATAGTCTTTTCCTCTAGGTATTGAATAATATTAACTGACTCCATTAAGAGAGAGACAGAGAGAAACAGAAACGAAGAGATTTTGGTGTGTTTATTTCTACTCGTTTTAGGTGTTTATACAATATGTGGCAGAGCCACGATTGGACTATATTTATGACAAGATGCCCCAGCTTGCTGTAGCGAAAAGGAAAGCACAAAGCATGGCTTACATTGGGTTACCACCTTCCATGTGCAATTAATCCAGCTGTCCAACTAACTAATTAATATTCTGCTTCTTTATTTAAGGGAAAAGTAGATTACCTAATAGCCACCTAACGTTTGATATTGGGTTATATAACACAAAACATGTGTTATATTGGGTTACTACCTTCCGTGTGCAATTAATCCACCTGTCTGACTAAATAATTAATATTCTACTTCTTTATTTAAGGAAAAAGTAAATTACTTGATAGTCCCCTAACGTTTGATTGCTTTCAGATGAAGGCAACGTTTGCACTTATTTACAACGTTCTTCCTTGTACTAATAATAGGTACTGGCTTGATTGTCAATGGTTATGGTTGACCGTCAAAAATTGGTAAAAAGACAAAATATCCTCAATCTATTTCCACCATATAATTAAAAAAAAAAATCTAAGAAATGTAAAAAAAAAATCTTCATCGTCCATCTCGAAATGGACGGTTGAAATCCATAAAAATCTCCAACATATAATGAGCTGTTTGGATCTCAAACATCCACTTGAACAGTGCAGATTAATTCAAAATAATTTAAAACCTTCAATATTATAAAATAAATTTTAAACATAAAAATTAAATAATTTTCAAATTTAAAAATAATTAAATGATAATTTTAAATACAAAAAAAAAAATCATATGAATTTGAGCCGTCCATCTCAAAGATGGACAGTCAAGATCAATTTTGAAAAAATTAAAAAAAAAAAAGTTGAAGATAGAAACGAAGATCGAGATTAAAAATAGATAGTAGAGATCCAATTAGATCTCCACTGCCTTCTTCAACATTTCCACCCATTTCAACCAATCCTCTATCTCCCTTTTCATTGTCAACCTCAATCAAAATTAAAACCCACGAAATCAAGCATGAACCCAAAAAAAACCCACAAAATAAAAATCCACCCACAAATAGAGCGCTGTCGGGTATAAATCCACTTGGGTTTCTTATTGTACGAACCCAAGAGGGTTCGTTCAACAATTTGGTACAAACCACCCAGGTTCATGGTCGAATGAACCTAGGTGCTTCGTCATTGTTTTCAGCAATTTGTGTATAAATCAATATGTTTTCTGTAATTTTCTCAAAGGTGGTTTTGATGATGGTATAATGGTTTAATAATGGTTTCAATGAAGTTTTAATAGTGATTTGATGATGATGACTTATTCTTGGTGGTTTGATGCTGACGATTTATTGATGGTGGCCTATTAATGGTGATTCATGGTTGTTTGAAACCAAATCAGTTGATAGTTTGGTGGTGGAAGATAAAGAGGAAAGGTTGAATGAAGAGTTGAAAATGATTGTGGAAGAAAGAGAAGAGCTTGAAGATGGTAGTAGAGATTTAGATTGAATCTTCATTACCATCATTAACATTTTTTTTTTAATATTTTGATTTTTTTTTTTTCAAATTTGATCTTAACTGTCCATCCGTAAAGACGGATGGTTGAGAATCATTTGAAAAAAGTATTTTCATATTTAAAATTATCTTTTAATTATTTTTAAATTTCAACATTATTTAATTTTAATTTATTCTCTAAATTTTAAAATTTTAAAATATTTTAAATGGATCTTCATCATCTAACAGCCCATTAAATAATATAATTTTTAAAGAAAAAATAAAAAATAAAAGAACATGATCATATTAGCCCTTTAGAGGTAAAATTAACGATAAAAGAAAGTCAAACTATTAAATGAGAGAGGACATTGCAAATATATACAAAGATTGCCCCTGACTGTAAATAATCAAGTGTCAAGAGGCTATTAAATAATTTGTTCTTTAAGGAAATTCACATGCCCACCAATTTCATATTTATTTGATCAACTATAAGAAGTTAATGTTACTACAAAAGCATATCTACATGTCGCTTGTGTTTTGCCTTAGTGGTAGGCAGCACACCCAAACAATGCAGCCACTGTGTGGTTGCCTTCCCACCTTGTTTCGACTGCCCTTTCACCGTCATGTGGACCAATTTCTTTTATATGGGAGCTACTTTCTGGATCGCGTTACCAGTATCTCATTCGACATGATCTCAGGGATTCTTTGAGCTAGTCTTAGTGATAAAAAAATAATAATAAAAATAAAAAAGCAAGTCTGCATGTTGAGTGCAAATTAAACCAAATAATCGGTTCTCATCTCAAAATATTGAATTTCAAAATAACAGTTAGAAATTCACAATTAGCAATGCTAAATATCAAAATAATCAAATTCCCATCTTAACTTAAAACAAAACTACAGACCTAAAATTAAATTAAATTAAATTAAATTAAATTAAATTGTCTTCTCAAATTAAAATGAAAATTACAAACCTAAAATTGTGACTAGTAACAGAAGCAGCCACCTTCACCAGACTTACGAATGAAGTAGACAGTCAAACATATGAATGATTAAACATTGGGCACTCACCCTATAATCGATCAAACGTTGGATAACTACAGAAAATTAGGCGTGAATCTGTGACCTTCGATCAATATTTTAGTTTTGGACCCCATCGGACTTTGGATTAGTTTTTTACTTTTTATTTTTATTTTTTTCTATTTTCGATGGTTGAGATAAGTTTAAAGATCAGTGAAGATCAAACCAGGTGTGACTCTATAGCGTGACTCGTAGAGCAGCTCCCATGTCGAAGGAAGCAACTAACATATAGATTGGGAGGAGAGCCCACACAAAAGCCCATACAATTTTTTATGGAGGAAGAAATCCTTATTGAGGTGTAGAACTTATAACTTGAAGTCCCAATGGGTAATGGGCTAATCAATGGCGCCACTGATCAACTATTTACTTTGGATTTTTTTTTATTCAAGTAAAATAAATAAATGTGGTAAATACGGATTTTTTGATGTGGCAATTAGTCAACCTTTCTAAATTCTTATTTGTCTTTCATATGCACGCCAATTGCATTGCTTTATTATTCAGTGACCGATATAAAAAAAAAAAAAAAAAATCCATAAAATTTCGAGCTAATGTTATTTTCGCTCATAATCTTTAGGCTATATATCGGTATTCTACTAAAACAGGTGAAAAAATTCATTATTCACAATCCATAAATGAAAGAGTCCAAATTTATTAATTATGTAATTATAAGTATAGTAGTTTCATAAAGTAATTTTCCTTTAAAAAATTTTGAAAGTATATATTGTGTGAAGGAGACAACAATCTCCTCCTGAACCTATAAGTTTTAACAGTGGAACTGTCAGCAAATGGGTCCGAATTAAGGATAGTTGATGTTTGTGTCACATTTTAATAATTTTATGTTGTCTCAAGAGGTATTTTTGAAGGTAAGACGTCAAACATCAGAAAAGAAGCTCAAAGATGAAAACGAAGATGAAGTTAGTCTTTTTCTTTTCACAGAACAATTTTGTGAAAAAATAGTATTTAAAACACAAATGGTAAAACATTAAAATTATAAGTTTTTTTTATTAAAACAAAAACATTAAAATTAAACAGAAATGATAAACCCTTTAATTTTTATGTCTTTTTATTCTAAGCCTCTTTAATATATTATTATATAAATATACAAGTTTCTTAAGGGTAAAGCAATCCATTTGTATTAAGTTCATATTCAAGTATTTGTCTGGTAAATTGTACCAACAATAATGCTATTTCCTAGACATGTGATATTGGAATAATATCATCTGATTCTTTTATGATTATTTTTCCCATCTATGGGGTTGGCAAGGTGGTTGGGAATATTAAAAAGAAATTGCCAAATTTAGACATGTAGATGTTGATAGTTCATGAATGGTTTTCATAAATTAAATTGGTTGGTACCAGTGTTTATCACTGTATTTGTTGATGTTGGTTTTAATGGGTTATGAGTCAGGTCTACTCAAGATGATCCAAATCTATGAACCAATCCAAATCAAAGTTCGGATGTCATTGAATAACTGCTCACAAAATTGAACAATTGCACAAGCAGTTGTCAGCAGTTATCAGATATAGCTGGTCCATTGAGCTTCCTAACTTCTGGGAACATTTGGATAGAGGTGTAATCTACTCCCCTTCTTTCTCTCTTTTCACTATAATGGCAGACCATCCATGTCTCTACCATTTTCAGTCAGACCTCTGGCACCACTTCCGGAGAGCAATACTCCCAGCACAGTGGGTTTTACTTCTGCCCAATTACAAGTTAGTTTTGTGTTTGATTTTCAAGCATATGTTGTAAACTTAGAAAGGATCCTTAATTTTTTTTTTTGTTTTTTCTTTTGAAGTAAAGGATGCTTAGATTTTATGTTTTAGGAAATGCTATCATAGTTGGTATCAGAGCTTACTTTAAGTTTTGTAACATTCCCCCATAATGCCTCGACACCATTTGATGTGGGAACATAAGTGGAAGCTGCAAGTCTAATATCCATCACAAAACAAATAATATAAAACATAGAAAACCAGATGAATCCAATTATACAACCCAAAAATTTATATGGAAAACCCAAACTAAGAAAAAATCAGTTGTAAGAACAACAAGAAATATATATATATATATATATATATAGAGATACAGTATCGAAGGACATAAGTTTTGACACAAATTTTGACACGATTTGTTGACCATTGGATGAAGAAAATTTTAATGGTTAGATTTACTCACACCACTACATACAACTCCATTTTACACTCTACATAAATATTTTCTCTCTTCTCTCTCTTCATTATTACACTATCTCTCCTTATTATTACACTATCTCTCATCTCTCCCATTAATATTAAAATCTCAATATTTAAATTATTTTTTTCTCATCCAATTCAATTATATTTAAAAACCCACCAAGAAAATTAAAAACAATGCTACAATTGTTTTTTTTTTTAGTGGTAGATTAATTATTTAAATGACGATTTATTTTTTAAGATAGTTTAAACCAAGCAATCTTCAGTATGAAAATTTTGACGATTTATTTTTTAAGATAGTTCAAATCAAGCAATTTTCAGTACGAAAATTTTCACTACCACTAAAAAAAAAAAAAAATCTTATTTAAAAAAAATTTTCAACCAAAATAAGTAAAATAGATTTTGTTTTTTAAAAACACAAAACACTTAACCAAAAAGTTTAAAGTTTGCTATAACTGGCAAGTGTGGTTTTGTGTTTCAAGCTTACTTGAGAAATAATTTGATGGCTATCTTTTTTTTTTTTTTTTTTTGGTTAAGTGTTTTGTGTTTTTGGAACAAAATCTTTTTTACTTATTTTGGTTAGAAATTATTTTTGAAATAAGATTTTTTTTTTTTTAGTGGTAGTGAAAATTTTCTTACTAAAGATTGCTTAGTTTAAACTATTTTAAAAAAAAAAATCATCATTTAAATAATAAATTTATCAAGTTAAAAAAAAAACAATTGCAGTTTTTTATTTTTATTTTTATTTTCTTGATGGTTTTTAAATATAATTGGATTGGGTGATAAATAAATAATTTAAATATTCGGATTTTAATATTAATGGGAGAGAGAAGAGATGATGTAATAATGAAGAGAAATGAGAGAGAAAACATTTATGTAGAGTGTAAAATGGAGTTGTATATAGTGGTGTGAATAAATCTAAATCATTGAAATCTTTCTCATCTAATGGTCAACAAATCGTGTTAAAATTTGTATCAAAACTTGTGTCTTCCGATCCTCTCTCATATATATAGTGTTTTTAAAATAAGGACTCTCTTAGTTTAAAAAATAAGGACCAACCAATCAAACTCATTTATTGCATTCTCTCTCCTAAAACAAATTTTCTCTCCTATTTAATTCAAATGCAATGAATAATTTGATTGATTGGTTCTTACTTTTTAAAGTAATAAAGTTCTCATTTTAAAAGCATTATATATATATATATATATATATAGTGATGTTATTATCAATGTCTCTAAAAAGTTGGGACGAATAATCAATTGAATAAGAAAGAGATTTGTTTTAGAAAACAAAATACAATAGATAAATTTGATTGGTTCGTTTTAATTTTTAAAGTTAAAAGATGTTGATGGTAAAATCACTATATATATATATATAATTTTTACAATTACATGCCTAATGCTCTCTCTCTAAGCCCAAACCTCAATTATAACCAAGTCTTAAACTCATAACCAAACATACTAAACCCTGAGCTCATAACCAAGCTCCTCGCTCACACTCTTTAGGTATCTCGCTATATCTAGAAGTATATTCTAAACAAAGAATAAGTCTCATATTTATAACTAATATTTAAGTAAGCATTAGTTGTTAGGCGGTCGGCTACTTAGCGACTAGTGACTAGTCAGTGAGTATTCGATAACTAATCGGTTTGATTATTAGTCAACTTGTTGATCGATGATCAAACCTGTTAAGAAAAAAAATTATAGGATCAAAATACAATCACATAAACCTAAAATCTAACACATTAATAAATTTACACCTTCTTGGGTTGCATCTGACCTCTGTTTTCTACGTTGTTTGCGGTGTTAGATCCCTTTTGAGTAAACTTTCCAATGATATCTTATTTGCCCAAAACGGACATTATTTGAACCACTTTTAGATAATTAAATTTTGTCTTAGGTCACAATCCTAACATTAAGTTCATTAACTATGTTAATTACCATCAGACTTAAAATCTCAAATTAATATGAAAGAACGTAAATATATTATTTAAGACTTGAAGTTATGATATATTGACACGTTTTCTCACGTGTAACATGAAATGACAGATGTATGTTAAATGCTTCCTACCATATAAAGGAGGGAGAGAGTTTGAATTAGAACGTTTAGACTCTGATACCATGTTATCCAAAAGCTTAAGTTAATAGAAAAAAACTCAACTATAGTATTTAAAACCTGAGTTTATAATATATTGACAAACTAAGCCTGAGGTTGCCGGAAGAATTGCTTTGTTGAGTAAAAACTCCATTTTTGGTTGAACTCCATAAAACCTACTTTGAATTTTGTTTCTAATCTTGAAATGAGCTTATATCTATGTTTTGGAATTGTTTGTGGTGTTAAAAGTGTTTTTCCGGAGCTTGATTAACTCAAAAATGTTGTTAAATTCGTGGTACCCATCTGCTATAAATCTGGCGGTCTTCACAGGGACATGCAATTTCTGCCCAAATGGGTGTGTGCTTTTAATTGATATGTGGGCCTGCTGTTTGGGTCCCGCTTTTGGACTGAAATTATTATTATCATTTTTGAGTGACAGTGTCTACACCCCATTAAAGTTGTACGTAAACCTTTTTGTAAATTCACCCCATTAAAGATTGCTTTGAAAAGTTATAATTTATAATTAAATGCCACTTAAAATAAAAAATATATATTATTTTTTAATTTTATTTTACTATGCAAGATTATTATTTTAGATAAATTATGATTTCTTCCAAATATTTAATAGGATGAACTTATTAACGGGGTGTATTCACAATTTTAGAGGGGTGTAAATATAGAACCTCTTTTTTCCTTCTCCCGGTTTGGGCTTTTGCACTCGTCAGTTGGGTTTTGCTTTTAAAAACAAAATAGGGCCGCTTTGGATTTAATTGACCGAGTCTGGTCTGCTATCGCTTTTAACTTTTCTTCTTGTTTCCTTGACTCTGCATGTTGAGTTTGAGCTGGGCATGTTTTTGCTTCTGCATTGACCAAATCTTCATGCCTTTAATATTTATTTAAATATTGTTTTTGTTGTTTGAAATGAATTATATTGGGATATATATTAGTGACGCCATGTGCTATGATTTTTTGTTTCACCTGTATAGTTAATAATTCATTATCTTTTAATGTCATTTATAAATTTATGACATGTTGAGGTTCATTTAATTTCGGTCAATATTATTGGAATAGTATTCACATATTTCAGATTGTCTGTTGAATTATTAATTTTTGGATATATGCTTCCGGATATTGTATATTTTAGTGTTGTTGATTTTTCCATAATCTCAAATAAATTCCAGTCAATTATGTCAACATATTTTTACATGTGAGACCCACCGATTTAACTGGTTCCAATTTTGGTGATTGGTGAATGAATCGCTCTTGACTTTTGTGGACATCATGGATTTGGATTTGGCCCTAAAAGTTTATTCGCCTGACTATATATTGAGCGCTCTTTTGAGGACAAAGCCTATTATGAAAAAGTGGGAACACTCTAATCCAAGTTGTTTGACAATTGTGAGGTATGCCATCTAGAAATCTACATATTGAAAAAGCTAGATGTTTCATGGATGCCATTAGAAAGCAATTTGCCAATCTTGAGGAGGTAAAAATATCGAGACATATGAGATTGTCTTCGATTCCCAAATGTGATGGGATTACAGATGTGCATGAACATATAGAGACCCGCTGTTTTATATTTTATGTTAGGTTTAAAAGGTTAAACTTACAGTAAAAGAACTAACATGATATTTTAACATAAAGAAAAGGGAACTTGTAAGGAGTAGGGGACCATTTACAAGGAATTAAAAATTGGTAATTTGAAATTTAAGTGGAGTTCATGTATAAATTAACATGTATTTATTGCTAAAGTGTTTAATAAAATTAATAAAATGTCTTTGTAAAAGCTTTAAACGTTGCTTGTTGGGTCCATTATGTCACCACTGGAAACTTTTAACTCAACCCTTTTAAAGGCAAACCAAATATGCGGCAAAACCTTGGTACAAGAATACTACACCATCAACATCCATAAAGAATATGTGCCATACAATAACAGTTTCTTTTTTTTCTTAGAATATGAATAGCAAAAACTATAATAGACTCAGATATAGTGTTACAATATTATTATTTTTTTATTTAATTTCAAGAAAGGATACAAGTGGAATAATTACATTTTTCCATTCCGACTCTCACAAACTTTAGCATAGCTGCTCGAACACTCCCTTTAGTCATATTCATATATAAGGAAGAACAAGAAAATGAAAAATTAATACACTATAATGGGATACACTTTGACTCCAGAAGAAGTACTTAAAAACTATATTGGCAGGATACATGATCGTCACACTGCCTTAAATAATTGACGCATATAATTAAATGGCTGCTCTACAAATGCATAATCTTGAGAAGCGATCCATTGAGAGTACAGTTAAATTCTTGGAAACGCATTTCTTGCTTGCATGCAGTTTTCATTTGAAAACGTGTTTGACAACTCCAGGAATATGAGTATTCATGAAGTAATCATCCCAGTCGATGTACTTGGGATCAAAGTAAAACAAATCGGTCTCTACCCCACTCTCTCTAGCTGCCACTCTCAGTTTCTCTGTGTTTGTGTCATCATATCTGTATATGCATGAGAATTCATCGAACTTGTATAATTAATATTGAATGTATGCATTCCTCAAATTCGTGTTTAAGTTTCAAAATCAAACTCGAAAAATTATCATAACATGTATATATATACTTACATGGCATTGAAGAACAAATATGGTCGGTAAAGTTCAACCAATCGCATCACGAAATTAACTTTTCTGTTAAGATCGCTGTAGGCGCCCTGAAAATACTGACAAAATGCTGCGTTTGCCAACTCAAGTCCCTGTACGTAAAACGAAATATGTCAAACTAATAATTACAATCGCTATATATAGTATCTAGGGAGAATTTTATAATAATAAAAAAAAACCCTTTAATTTAACCAAAATTAAAAATTAACTTGGGTTTAGAATTAGATTAATTTGTTAGAGAAAGCGGTTGTAGTGTGTTGATAAACCACAGCTCACTCATGTTGGCTTTAGAAGTTGTCATATAATAGCCGGTTGCATCAGTATCTAGGACTGGTCCCAATTAAAAAAAAAAACATGTGGTGTTTTTAGAAGGAACCTTGAGGGGTAAAACGTAACGAATGGCCATGTATCTATGGAAGCTAGCCATGCTGTCGAGGACAGTAACTCTACCAACTTTAACAGCCTTTCCATCCTTATTAATCCACGGTTTCTTGGTGAAGTAATGATATCCATAATCTTGAAGATTGGTGTATCTGACTGGATTTCTTGAAGATGATCCCACTTGATATATCACATCAGATGGCTGCTTTGCATGACCCACCATTGCCACCATTATAGCATTCACCACCATGTCTGCCGGTATCTGCATCCATATGCATATTAACCCTTTCAATTTATAACTTCTTTGACTTGTATTAAATTTATATAGGATCCAAGTTTATTAGCTTAAACTCACCACATCCACCACTGACATAAGATCCCCTAGAAAGCAAGTTAATCTTCCTTTACCATACCCAACAGCTAGACTATCAATGGTTCTGTCAACAACATGCAAGTCCTCAAATTCCAATTCTTAAAATCATATCACAGAATGTACTAAGACTACCACAAGTTAACAAAATATAGTAAGATTCCGATGGGTTACCTGATACCTTCAGCCCAGCCAGGAAATGGTTCTTTGTAAGTGCTGGTTATGATTGTGGGGCGTATTATGACAACCGGTACGTTCCCTTTCAAGTGTTGTACAACCATCTCTGCAAGTGCTTTGGTGAACACATACGTGTTTGGCCATCCATATATCTTTGCCCTGATCAATCGTTTATACAAACAATTCATTATTAGAATCAAAGTCCTTCAGCTACGTTGCGTTGTATTTATGCTCTAATTTCTATTATCTTTGACTTTGATACATGATTTTGAAAATACAGGATTATCAATAAATAAAAGCATCTTCGATAGTAGTTCTTTACACAATGTTTCAAGAGATGTCCAAGTTAATTAGCTAGCGAGAACGAGCACAGGTTAGTATTAGAAATGAATGTCATCAATTGTTTTAGTAGAACGCTCCCATGTTATTGACGTAAGCACAAGACCGAAAATGAATGGCCACCCATCAACAATAAATGTAGTGTGTTAGCTAGCTAGTTTAAGTGAATATATATATATATAACAACCAAGAAAATCTCTTGTAGAAAATTCTCTTAATGAGTAGTTAGAGTACCGTACCATCGGGATGCTGATCTAATAAAATGTGTAGAGTTTTGCTTTTTGAGAAACAAATCATTTAAGTATTGTCACACTATGTTCTTTCTACTGAAGATATTTACGGTTCATATCACCCTACAAGTCAAGTATCATCATTAAATTAGATAATATCTATTAAATGGCACTTCAACTTAAAAATCAGAAGAAAACAAAAAATTAAGTAATTGAGAAAATAGAAAAGATTGTTGGACTTCAAAAAGAAAGAACACTACAGGTACAGCATCTTTAAGGAACTTCCTCATTAACTAAATTTTAGTTAAAATAATTAAAAAAATAACTAGCAATGTTTGAGTAATTCACTCTAATAATTCTCTCTATTTAAATTAACAAATAAAAAAATTGCTAGATGTTTTTCTTTTGTTATAGAAAAATTATTAGTTATACGTTAAATTAAATATTAAAATAATAAAAAAGAAGTTAATATTGTCTTGTTCTCCACATTTGATTTGAGTGATTCACCCTTTTTAAAATAACTAATAATATTAAAAGTGATAGAAATTAACAAAATGTCCTATATACAGTAATTATTCTGGTTAAAGATGATATACAACCAGTATGGTTGAAGATGTCAAAATACTTTTTTCTTTCCTTGCAACGATGCCCTCCTATTCCAACGTGATATACAATATACCAACATAATAATTTTTAAACAAAATATACTTAGTTTAAATATGTATTAAGTTCGGTTGCTGGTGACCAACCATGACCATCCGCGATCAGCTGAAAGATGATATAATTATTTAAAAAAAGTAATACAAAGAAAATGGTTAAAAAAGTACAACAATTATTTACGTAGAAATTTAAATCTGACTGCCAGCCATTAGATCGGTGGGTGGGAGGACAGTTGGACTATTCGTACTATATTTATTAAGGACAGGAAAAGTGGTAAATGATATGAATACACCTTTCTTCTCATTATTTCTATATGTATGGCTAAATTACACATAAATTTATTAACAATATAAATCATATGTGATTTTAATAGTCAATAAGTAATATAATTGAAAAAATATATATAATGATATTTTTGTCAATTTCCACCAAAATAAATTCTATAAACTCTTGATTAATTATGCATGATAGTTATATATTTCTTGTATAGTATCATAACCCCATTATCAATTATGAGTTTTTTTTTTCTCTCTTTTTTTTTTTTTTTTTTTTATATCTATCATAAATTTGTTAGGATACAGATGAGAAAGACCCGAATGTTAAAGCAAAGGCTTGAATATCTAGCACAGAAAATATCCTAAATAATTTTCAAGATCGTTTATCAACCTTCAATGTCACGACACATTATATACAAACAATAATATCAGCGTTAAACAAAAATTTTAATTGTAATGTAAAAATTAATAAATAAAGTTGGAATATTTAATATCATTGGTATAGAAAATTTTCTTAAATTTTATTTTAATTATTTGTGTATTTAAAGTTTAACCTACTTCTGAATCACTGGGAGAATTAATTGACTACTGCCTTCGGGAAGTTGAGGTGGTTTGTGTTTGGTAGTGGGTCAATTAAGTTATAAATGTCGTAAAGGGGACAAATAGATAAGCATTAAATGGCCCTGGAAGCAGCATTATCACCCTGGCATTAGCCATTTAATGGATTTCTTGCTTTGTCTAAGTCAACTTAGTACGAATTGTTTATATATACATATAAATACAAATCCTTTCTTTTGTTAAACTATTTTTATATAATTATTATTTACTATTATATGCTTAAATTAAATATAATAAATAAAAGTAGGAAGACATCTATCCTTAAATAACTTATATATATAATCATAATACAAATTCTTCGTTGTTAAACTATTTTTTATATAATTATTATTTATTATTACATATTTAAATTAAATATAATAGATACAAGTTTGAAGACATCTACCCGTTAATCACTGTCAAATGGAATGTCAACCTTTTGTTCGGTTCATCTACAAATTGTTTGATTGATTAATTAATTACTAGCAGATGCTGCCAGTCCCACATTGCATAAATCCGCGTTTATTAAATTGCTTTATTTTATTGTTAGCTCTAGTAAAGCAGGACCAAAGGCCATAACCTAACCAAATTCATGGTTCATATATGTCTCGACATGAATCAGATCATAGCTATTACTCGGCCAACCACTATACAGTTATATTATATATATATATTTTATATTTAAAGACTATATATAGTTGTAAGAAGAAATGGAATTTTTAAATTCTGATCAAATTTGGGTACATTTGATACCTTGTTCAAAGTTGGGTATACTTACCTTGAATGGCAGGTGATTTTTGTTTTTGGTGTTTTTTTTTTTTGAAAAAAACTTTCTTAGCTTGTCCCATCAAAGTACTTAATAATGTAAACTCTTGCTTTATTTTGTACTACTTGTATAAAAGTTTTTATTTGTTTAATATTTTTCAATACATGATACTAGGAAACTGACATTCATTCGTATCTATGTTTTTTTATTGTCTTTTTTTTTTTTTTTTTTTCCTTTTTCTTTTTTCACTGTATAGTCTTCTTTAATGCTATGAACGTCCTTGCTTTGCAATTCGGTCCAACATATGACAAGATCGTAATCTGACTTTTGATGCATTACTATATTTAAAAATTTGAGTCGTTGCAATTAAAAATATTTTGGGGTAATGATTTGAGTATTTTTCGTCTTCTGTTTACGTGTGTTTAGTACTTGGACCTAGATTATGTGTCTAAAGCAACCGGGTTAAAGCTCTTAATTGGAAATAAATTAACTTGATGAATACTAAAAGGAAATAATAAGTAGAAAGTGAAAGAAAAATTAAATAGGTGACTTTTGAAAGGACATTGGACAAACCTTTTGATGCCCAACTCTTTCATGGCCAGTGTAATAGCTTGTTCTGAGGCTCCCTCGGCATGGAGTTCATTCAATTCTTGCTCCACCACTTTCTTCTCCAGTTCAATGTCCAAACCAGAAGCACCATTAAGTGTCTCTCCCATTTTATACGAATGCTCTAGTATCAGTCCTGACCTCTCACCCGACACATAAGCTGGAAACACACACAATTAATACCTCAAATTTTTGCCTTTGATAATTTAATTTGATTTTAATGCTATAGAATTTAAATACTTACCAGTTGAAACGTGGACAAGGATCTTTATCTTAACACATTTCTTGGCAAAGTTTAAAACATTCTTAGCTCCAAAAGTATTGAGACCAAGTGCGATATCATATCTGCATTTAAATTAAAGGAATTTATAAATTTATTTTTAAATAATTTTGTTTAATAAGTATAATTAATTATAAGGTTAGTGATTATTACCTTTCATCAAAATTGGTTGTGGCTGCTAAATTGATGATCGCATCCAATTCATTGCACATCTCTTCTCTTAAATTAGAATCTTTCATTCCTAAATCCTCGCAAGAGATGTCACCAACGATCAGAGTAATCTTTTCCGAGATAATAGAATTTAGATGTACGCCCCATTTTTCCTTTAGAACCCTAAATAAATCCTTCACTATCACCTATAAATAAGAATTCACCACCCACATATTTATATATCAATCACCACGATATACTTTTTGTAATTGACTAAATATTGATCAAGAAAAGTGCATGGAAAATGACAGCATTTTTTTTTCTTAAATTAAGAGAATGATTGCCTTAATTACGCAGAAACATCAAGATTAATTGTCTTTTCTTTTCTTGTAATACACTACGTAAACATAACATCATATGATCAGTTGATTCTGCTTTAATGAAGAAACATCAGCCATGTTTCTTTCACAACAAAAACTTTTTGTAGCATTTTCTCAAAAAAAAAAAAAAAAAAAAAAAAAAACTCTTTGTAGCATTAGGTGTAGGTTAAAATGGATAATTTTAAGTGTAAGCAAGGCGGCACATTCATGCCTCCCACTTCCTGTTTAGCTAACCAAAAAATAACAAGATCTAACAATTGAGGGAAGGATACATAGTAAATTTATATTAATATATGTTTGTATATACCTCATTGTTGAAGCGTTGTATGGCTGACTTAGAATCCGCAGCTCTCAGAAGAAGATAAAGCTTTTTCACATTTGGTTGAAGCCTCAAGATTTTCTCCACAAAAACTGCATCCATACAAGAAAACTTATCATTTAAAAAACCACCCTATACAGCTCACTCTACAGGAAGAGAGATACTTGAAAAGCGATATATACTCTTTGCTAAAAAGCCAGTGGCACCAGTGACTAAAATGGACTTGTTCTCAAGAAACTGAAGAACACTCCCCAACTCCATTGGAATCAATGAGAAAATAAAGCAAAGATAGAGAGAGAAAGAGAGAGCTGATCAGAGCGTTCGAGTGCAACTAATTGAGGTATGGCACACAATGCTTTATACAAATCTGATAGCAATTCAAGTAAGTAGGAAAGGGAGCAATTAAAGAGGTGGAGTGCACGCAAGTAGTTGGTCATTATTTTTCTCGGAAGATTGGTGGTCTGCTTACTTGGATCTTTTTAGAAAAAATATATATATATAAAAATTAAACAAATTAAACCAGTAGAATATAGCCCGGACCACCAATAATCATTAAGAAAATAAGCAGATCAAGTTTCACAAATTTTTCGAGACTGACCCAAGTCGCCTTTTTGCTTTTAACGTTTTGGTGAGGTGGTCACCTACACATGATAATGTGTCACAGTTTGCAACAAAGCCATAACATTGGAAATGCTGACTGTTGGATAGGGTTCTTGACCTAACTCTCTGCAAGTATTTAGTGTTTACACGCGCTGCCTTACCTGTATTTATTTTAAGGCTACCATACCGGCCATCAAATGCCCCGTTGTCATGCGAAACCCTCGAAAATTGAGAGATTCATGTTCACTTAGATGTATGTTTTATGACTAAAAATTCTCTATCATTTTGTTTTTTCTAATCTTTTAATAACTTAGTGACACATCAACATTTAAAATAGTAAATGATCGAAATTGTTAGATTTTTTCTCTTTAATAAATTACTCAAACTTAATTTTCTCTTATAAAAATATTAACATCATGTCAACATTGTCATAATGCTTGCTCATGTTTTACATCCAATTGACAAGTTGTTTCCACATCCACTTAAAAATCTCTATTGCTAGTAAATAAATATTATAGGGAGCTTTGCAATTTTTGGCCAATTTTTTTTTTTTTTTTTTAAAAAAAGAAGTTTTGTTTTTTACCCATTTTTTCATAGAAATTTTTTTTAACCCCTCAAACAAACTATTTTCATCTTATACCCAAATTTATCAAAATACCTTCAATTCACCAAAAAAGTAAAAAATAAAAAACCTAGTTTTATGTCCACTTAAAAATCGGTGGCTTAAAAACCAATTTTTAAGTGAACTTAAAAAACCAATTTTATCCGATTGTCATCTTCATGCTACATCTCATCGGAAATCGTCATTTTCAAATCAAATCCAATCAAATTTAACTTTAAACATTAACACCCAATATCCAAAATGCAAAAGAAAACTTGAAAAATCACAAAAAAAAAAAAAAAAACCAACAAAACTCAGACAATCAACAAAGAAAATAAAAAATCTCACATCATGAGTAATGGAGAAGGAAAAAAATGTATGTAGAGAAAATTTAGTATAAATTTTAATTAATTTGTTTGAGGAGTTAAAAATATTTTTTTAAAAAAAAAAAGGTAAAAACAAATTTTTCTTTCCAAAAATGGTCACTTTTTTGTAACTTCCTACTATATATTCTAATATCGGTCTTGAACTCTAACTGGTTGTTCCACGCGCACTTCAATATCTGGCTGCAGCTGCTGGCCAAACATCATGCAAGGCATTTTATTCCCTATATAGTAGCTGTGCATCGCCCTTTATTTACATTGTTCTTTCTTTCTTTCTGAATTATCTGAATGGAGTTGCATCCAAAAGTATACATCTACATATATATGTAAATATATATATATATATACACTTTCCATGGCTTGGTAGCTTGTCTGGGTTCTTTTACACCAATATATGTTTCTTTTCCATTCATAAATTAATATACCCCTTTTATTTCAAAATAATAATAATAATAATAATAATAATAATAATATACCCCTTTTAGTTCTACTTTCGTTGTTTTTTTTTTTTTAAAATAATAACACTGTTCATTATTGTCACCGATCCAAAACACAATGTTTCATGTTGAAACATTTATGAACTACTTCATGTATGTATACTCCAATACTTAATGCTCTTTTCTCGTCATGACGATGCCGCAAATGGTTATATATACAAGGTTGTGAAGTTGAAGACAACATCTACAGTATATGGTATGATTGCCTCATCTCATGCGGCCATGCATACAATACTTTTTCTCTCCAATTATTTTTGGTTTTAATTAAGATATCCACAAGAGGTTAATAATCTAACTTTCAATAAAATTTAGAAAATTGTTGGATAGTGAGCGGTAAATATCTTTTTCCAATACCTTCTTAATTTTTCATTAAACTTTTTATTATTATTATTTTAATAATACAATCTATTTATATAAATTATTCATTCTTATTTAAAGTATGAAACAAAATCTACCATCTTTAGGATTTAATTTCTTAAACTTGTGATATTTATATATATTTTTTTATTTTGTTAGATTATTCATATAATTTTAATAAACTTAGTTTTTTAATTTGTAATTTAAATATTTCTTTAACTTTATTTCAAGTTATTGAAAGTTAATTTGGTTTGATACACATACAATAAACTTAAATTACTGGAAAATATTTATGTTATTGGCATTTATATTTAGTAATGGTGTTTTTAAACGTTTTGCGATTAATTATATTTGTTTTGTGTTTGTTTTTCATTTAAATTATCAGTATATATATTATTAGTTTTTTTAAGTTTTAAATTTAACTATTAAAGTTTACATAACATTAGTTGGAAGATATTATGAATAATTTTACTTTTTTAATAATATAAAAACAAAGTAAAATGCGTTATATAAATTTTATATGATTTCTACATGGGAAAGTAGTCAATAATTGATGGATTTTACAAGACCTGAAGATCTTACAAAATAATTAAAAGCTTATAAGCCCATTCATCCTCACTAATGTCTAATATTAACATTTCAATTTATGGAAAACAGTCCACAAAATCTCTAACAAACGAGATTGACATTCCATCTTCTGAAAATTAGTCCATGAAATCTTCAATCAACAATATTAACATTCCAGTTTATAAAAATCAATTCATGAAGTATCCAACAAATGACGCTGGCTTTGTTTATTTTACGTCAACTCTAATATTTATTTTTTGTTTAGCCCCCCAAAGTAACAATCCTGTCTCCGCCGCTAGCTATGGCCTTCTTCCTTATTTGAACTCTCTTCTGACATGTCGACCGTTATTATGAGTACATTACGAATATCACGTTCTTTATTATGTATCCTCGTTAAAACACTGATCATAAATTTATATTTGATCAAGAAAGAGCCTAGAGAGTCTTTATCTACTTACACTAGACGATATTTTAATACATTCTCTCTTTACTCTTATGAACAAAGAATAGATAACAATGAGATTAACGAAAAAGATTTACGTTCAGTATCTAGAAATACTCTCCAACCTTTCATTGTGCAGATGACTTGAAAATTGAAATTTATACTTAACAATTAAGAGCATCTCCAATGCTATTTCATATTTTTTGGTTTCTATTTATGACACGTCAATATTTTTTTTTTTCTTTTTAATATGAATCCACTTTACCAAAAAAAATTATAAAAATGTATATTTACTTCTCAACTGCAATTATTTAAAGCAAAATATGTATAACTTTTTACCGATCACCATAAAATATATGTTTCTCATTCTCTCTTTTAATATTTTACAATTGGGGAAACTTCATTTTAGTCCCTAAGGTTTCGCGAAATATCAAAATTTTAAGCATATATTGAAAACAAGCTCTTTTAATCCCTAACTTTTCCAAAACTCTTCAAAATTGTCCAAAATATAGTCAACTACCGGTCAAACTAAACAGAAAATTAAAAAGACTTAATTATCCCTTACAACTTATAATGATTGTTTTACCCCTAATAAAATCATAATATTACATATTATTTGACCAATCAAAAATTAACACGTGTACACAAAATAATATACAATAATATGATTGTTTTTTTTTTTTTAAAAAAGATTGATTATTACTTTTTATTTAAATTAAACAATAATTTAAAAAAAATCAATTTAGGAAAAAAATTAAACTAATTATTAATCTCATTTCCTCTCTCTCTTTTCCCCCTTCCTTCTTCTTCGTTCTTCTCCTTTGCTTCTATCTCCTCCATCAGCCACCATTTCCTCCGCCTCCGTCTCTTCTGGCCACCATCTCCTCCGCCTTCACCTCCGCCTCTGTCTCCGTCTCTTCTCCTTCTTCTGCGGAAATGGAGTCGATTTGGGTTCGATCGAACCCAGTTGAAGAACCGGGTTCGTTCGAACCCAATTCTGGGTTAGATCGAACCCAGTTCTGGGTTCGAAGTTCGAACTGGGTTCGAACGAACCCAGTTCGAACCCATATCTGGGTTCGATCGAACCCAGTTCTAGGTTCGTTCGAACCCAGTTGAAGAACTGGGTTTGAACGAACCCAGTTCAGAGTCTGGGTTCGATACCCAGATGAAGAATCCATCTAGGTTCGTCGAACCTAGATGAAGAGTTTCTGGGTTCGACCGAACCAGAAACTCTTCATCAATGCAAATGTGTTGAATTTTTTTTTATAAACAGTTTTGATTTTTTTGTTCTTAATGTTGTTGTTGATGTTGTTGTTGTGGAAGATGATGATATTGATGATGTTGTAGTCTGTGGGGTTGTTGATGATGTTGATGAAGTGAGTTGTTGATGATGTTGGTAAAGGGTTTGAATCTTGGTTGGTTTGTTGAAGATGGTTGAGATCCACCAGATTGGATCTCCACCATCCATCCATCAGATGGATGGTGGAGATCCAATCTAGTGGATCTCCATTTTTTATTAATTTTTTTTTTCATTTGTTTTAGAAAATTAACTTTATTATATAATAAATTACCCTCTATAAAAAGACCATTTTGCCCTTCTCATCCAAACAATCCGTAACCGTTGACTGTTAATCGACTAATATTTTGGACTATTTTGAAGAGTTTTGGAAAAATTAGGGATTAAAAAAGCTGTTTTCAATAAATGCTTAAAATTTTGATATTTCGTAAACCTTAGGGACTAAAATGAAGTTTTCCCTTTACAATTAAGAGGAGAGAGATTGAGACAAAATTCTTTATTTTTAATTGGCTAGAAAGAGTGAGAAATCCTATTAAACATTTCTAACCATATTCTCTTCTTTTTTTTTTTTTTTTCGGTCACATCAGCTCTATATTTGAGTTAAATAATTGCATTAGAGAGGATTTTTTGGCCTCATTGTCTATTGATCTATATGATAAAAAATTCAATTTAAATAGATAATTGCATCAGAGATGTCATTAGTAGTAAAGAAAGTAGTCCTGTCAATTAACCTATCCCTTGGGGTTGGGTTAATAAAAGTAGTTTTTGAATTTATCAAATAAAAAATAATAATACTGATAAATACATATCTTTATATGCATAAAATATATAGAAATGAAAATAGTATATCCTTTAGTTTGTTAATTAGATTTTTCATTGACTCTTGTGATTTGCATAGAAGAAAAATGTCTCATTCATGTAGCTGAGGGAAAATGTCCCATTCATGAAACTGTTGCCAGTTAACTTCAATTCACACGCCTAGCTATTTCATTATATTTACGGACCTTAATTATTTTGATGCTTGTCATTTTTATGACATCTGTTTCGAAAGGTTTATTTATCAATCTGGTTCATCAATCAATTAAGTCATGCGTATAATAAACGTGATTTACCATAGAAATCAAGTCATATATGATATCAATTCTTACTTTTTCGTGTTACCCAAAGATTAAGTTGATAGGAAAAAACTCAACTATAGTAATTAAAACTTGAGGTTATGATACGTTAACAGATCTTCTTATGTGCAACATGGACATGTAATAGATGATGAATGTATGCTAAATGCCATCTACCGTTAACACTCTCTCACGTGCAACGTGACAATAAATGATGGATGTATGCTAAACGCTTTTTACCTTATAACATTTGTAATGAGAAAATTTTTCGATAAAAGAGGGAGAGTGAGTCTGAATTAAAGACCTCTAAGCTCTGATATTAGTTACCATTAGACCCAAAAACTTAAATTAATAAAAAATAATCTAACTATAGTATTTAAAACTTGAAGTTATGATACGTTAACATACTTCATGAATATTTATAGAGCCTCGCAAGCTACAGATTTTTTTTTAGTTTCCTTGTTTTTAGTATTATGTGATCAAACATTTATTTTGTGCATCTTTTTCATGACTCTGTGTTTTTTATTTGAATTATTATAATTTTGAATTTGATGAAAATAAACATAACTTAAATTCATAATATTATTAATATAAATATAAAGAGTATAACACTGAACTAATTTCATTTCATCTCATTATGTTATATTAAAAGGTTCGTTACATTCTTTAATATTTGTAAGTTATATTTTTTAACCTCTTTTAAATTGTTTTTATTTAATAGAATTCTTTACGATATCGACGGAGATTGAATTTTGCGGGATATCGACGGAGATTGAATTTTGCGGCCATGCATGTAAAACTGGTGTCTATGACTGGTTAAAGCATCTCAGTGTTCAACATTTAGGAACAACTTAAAAAAGGGGTAAGGTCTCTCATGGTTTACTTCAAAAAAAAAGGGGGGGATTTACTCATAGTCATGTTAGAAAATGACTTTGTTAATTATTTTATACAGATCATGCTGCTACATTCCAAGTTCAATATAAATACAGAATTTATGGATACTTATTGGATGGTGATCCAAGTGTTCAAAAATTCAAGGGTTTGAAATTATAAAAAATACAAATTAATTTAAAAATGATTTCTTGCAACTATTCTACAATTATATAAAAACTGTACAGTAGCTTATCCTCTTTATAAAATTTAGATTGACAAACACCGTCTTCACTAATTAATATTTTAATTCATATCCCATCATAGGTGAACACCTCCTTATATTTTTTATTAAATATGTTAGAAGCTTCCTGACCTTTCAAAATTTTGAGTTTTTTTTAAGTGAATTAATTTTTTCTATTCGTTAATTAATTCTTTTTATATATATATATATAATTAACTAACTAACTAATTCTTTTTGTTCATCAAAAATAACGATTTTACTGCTATTTGGTACAAAAATAAAACTTAGGTGGTAAAATATGAAATTTTATTGCTATATGGTAAAATGAACATTTTTATAAATTAGAATAGGTTTTTTGAGATCATCGCTTTCTATTACCTTCCCACTTTATTTTGAATGAGTTTTTCACAAATAATTTAGGTATAAGTAGATTACTAATAATTTTAGCAATATAATTTATTTTAGGAAAAAGAATGCAATAGATAAATTTGATTAGTTCGTCGTAACTTTTTAAACTGAGAAAATACTAATGATAAAATTACTCATAATAACCAAATATATATATATATATTCCAAAATTCACGTATCCTTCCAACGAAGTATTATTTGCAATTATTAGTAGTGTGTTCTAGCTTCGCTCTATTTTCCAACCATATATTTAGAGTACTTTGAAGCACACACCACTAATTGAATTTTGGAATATATATATATATATATATATATATAAATTTTGACATAATTTTTAACTATTGAATTAAAAAGCAATTAATGGTATAGATTTAATTTTTTTTTTTTTTTTTGGAAGATGAGAGTTGTTAAAGAGATATGTTACACTAGATTATTACGTAATCTTTCCTATTCTCTCTTTTCTTTATTTATTTATTTTTTAATTGATTTTCGATTTTGGATTATTTTGATCAAAATGTTTATTTAAACATATATAATATGGATCTTATTTGAAAGTTCATATTAGGATATTCAAATTCATATATTGTTTCCATGATTTGGTTAACTAAATAGAGAGAGAAGATTAAATAAAAATGAAATTGATAATTGTTTTTTTTTTTTATTTAAAGGTGGAGATAAAATAAGATGAAGTGTATAAATTCAAAATTAACAACTAATCTATACCATTCAATACTCTTCAATCCAAGGGTTGAAAAATTATGTCAAAACTTGTGTCAAATTTGTGTTCTCCAATCTTTTCTTCGTATTTATTGTTATTACGAGTAACTTTACTATCAGTATTTTTTAATTTAAAATGTTAGGATGAATCAATTAAATTAAATAGGAAAGAAAATTTGTTTTAGGAGAAATAATGCAATGAATGAATTTAATTAGGTTCGTCATAACTTTAAAAAGTTAGAAATTACTGATGGTAAAATTAATTTTATTATTACAAAGTTCAATCCCCAAATCCAAACATGAAATCGAGTGTAGTGGGTTGTCTTAATAGAGACAACACTACTTAGGCAAGCTTGTGTGTCAAGTTCGACGTTCATCAAGGTTATTCAATGCTTTATGGGTTGGGCCTTCTCATTATTGAAAGCTTTGGAAGCCGATTCCCAAGTTGTGCTACATATCTATCGTTGTTAATTCCGATTGTACCTGTCGATTGGTTCTAGTCATAAAAGGAAAAAAATAGATAAATTCCAAACATGATGTCATGGTGTGTACATGCGTATACAGCCTTGACTATTGAGGTTCACATTTTGTTGTTTCTATGGTGGTACTGCCAGAAATGTCAAATGCATATCTTGTTATTGTTAAGTTTAGTCCCCAAATCGAAACATGATTTCATGGGTATGTAACATACGTCTACAACCTTGACTATTAAAGTTCCCTTGCCGTCAAGAAAGGTCAAACTAAAGGAAGCAAGAGTCATTTTCACATTTAGATCCATAGTTTTTCCCGAGGCCATGCTAAGATAAGATCAGACGCAAGCTAAAGCAAGAAGCTTCAACACGACCTTTTTATCTGTAAGCTATGGCGTACAATCATACAGCCCACAGAAGGAAAGAGATGATACTGTTGGGCACCGCCCCGCTTATTTATAGCACCTGTTCGTGATTTGAAACGTCTCTGTATATGTTACAACTATTTCTATGCAAAAAGTCAATACATAGGATTTTATGACATACTATAGCAATCTTCTGTACCTAATCTTTTAATTAAGAAAAGATTTTCTATAAAAGATATTATGAAAAACCCACCGGAATGAAAACTAATAGAGATTTATCCTCGATTTTTATTTTATTAGGTGAATCATCTCTTATTGGTTTAAAAAAACAAATAGTGTTAGATTCGAAGGGCATAATAATAACTGAATGAGTAATTTTATTTATTTTAATAAAATTAAATAAAAATTGAAAAAAATAAAAAATAAAAAACCACGGATTTTTCAACTCTCTCTCTATCATTCTCTTACTCATTCTGTCTCTCACACTTTACCATTTTCTTCTCTCTCTCACTCCTCTATCTCTCTTTTTCTCTCGCCACCCGCGTCCTTCTCTATCATCGACGACCAACCCACACCCTTCTCCTCAATCTCCTTCTTCTTCTTGTTTTTTTTTTTTTGGTTATCTGGTTTTGTGTTTCGATACCCAAGACTAGACGGTTCTGGGTGGAGTGTAGTGGTGGATAGTTTGTGGTTTGTGGTGGTGGTGGGTGGTTGATTTAGGGTTGTTCTGGGTGGCGGGTGGGTGGTTTAGGGTTGTTCTTGGTGGTTGGTGGTAGTGGTGGTGGGGTGAAGAGGCAACTCCTAGTGGGTGGGTCTAAATACGATGAGTCTCTGTTGGGTCTTGAATTTTTTTTTTTTTTTTTTCAAATGGTTGATGATGATGTTACTAATGTTGTGGGTTGATGTTGATAATAGTGGGTTGAATGTTGTTGATGATAATGGTTGCTGATTTTGGTTTTGATTTCGAATTTGATTTCGGTTTTTTTTAGGGTTCAAATCTTTTTTGAGCCTTTGTTGGGTTTCAACCTAGAACCAAAATTTGTTCGTTAATTAGTTTTTTTTTTTTTTCAATCTTGTGTTATTTTTTAATTTAATAATATAATTAATTAATAATTTAAATGATAGTTTAGTCATTACATTATTTTGAAGGGTGTAATAGGGATTTTAAATAATCTTACTAAGGATATTTTGATCATTTCATAATTTTGGACGAAAAATATTAATATTTTGAATGAAAAATTAACAGTAGAGAATAATTCATCTAATAATAATAAAAAAATTCAGAGATAAATCTTCATTAATTTTCATTTCAGAAGTTTTTTTTTTTTTTTTTTGTTTTCCATAATATCCCTTATAATATAATTCCTTATTTGCTGGCATGAACGAAAAGGTGGGTTATCGCCAACAGCTACGGATAGTCATTCATTCATTAATTATTACTTTTTAAATAATATAAACTAATTATTACGGATAATCGCTTATAGTCAATGTGACACATCAATCATGTCACAAGGACTCGGACATGGCCACATCCCTTCGAGCTTTATTCATTTTGAAGATACAATTAAAGAGAAACAGAATATTTTTAAAAATTTTTTTTTTTTAATGTTTTGGTTTACTCATTTTAGAGGATAAAATTAAGCAAAAGTTAAAGACAAACACAATTTTTCTTTTTCAATTAATGTAAGGGTTTTATTATTACTTTTTAAATAATATAAGATAATTTGACATCAATATTGAGAAGTAATTACACAAATCAATGGTGATTCGGTGGTATATAGATCATCTCTCACCAAACCAGGTGTTTGATTCAAGTCACTCCTACCATTTGATATTTAAATAGTTTTCCCTACGTTATGTGGGTTGTTTTCTTTCATTTATGGAAAGTAGAGACCTAGACGATGTTTCAGAATCTCATATCAGTTGACTTCAATAGTATTTTGACTTGGTGTCGGTAATAAAAAAATGTTAAGAAGTAAATTAAGAGCTATAAATATTATAGGTCATAAGTGGGATTTAAAACTTTACTTTCAATAATGTTAAGAAAAATTTATTTTCACAATACACAAGAAAAACTTCTTATAGATGCTTGTAAATATACATGATTAATCTCAAATTCTTATCATATATATATATATAAATAAATTTATTATTAATTTTTATGTAAGTCAGTTTATTGACTAGTTCTATTTCTTTTAATATAAAACTTTTAGAAGGGGTAATTTATCGTTGTAGACGGGGCTTGTCCTCCAAGCCCTTTCTTGACGGGGCTTGTCCTCCAAGCCCTTTCTTGTGTTTGATAAATCACTCTGTCTCCTAAACATGGACTTGGTTTAGCATGTATAGTCCGGTAATTGTGTGTTTTTATAAAATATTTCCTTTGATGGAGGGTTCTCGTGCTGCTTCCCCACGTGGTAGCCGGTAGGTTTGGCCGATATCTTCATTTTGTTTTTTAACTTTTGTCCATCACGCACTCAGACTCCGCCTCTTTGTTACTACAGTTTTTAAGATTTATTTAGTGTTAACTTGCGCGACTCGTGTCTTAACTATTGTTATTTTTTATTCCAAATTATTTAAGTGTTTAAGTTGAATGATTACTAACAAATAGAACTGAAAGAATCATGCATTGCGTGTGGTTTGATTAATTTGTGAAAAAAATATTCACTGTTGTTGAACCAAATCTTTGTAGACATGCAAACTCTTTTTCTTTATTTTTTCTTTATTTTTTCTTTTTTATTATATTATTTTTATGTATACAGAGAAAACTGTATATATCTGCGATCCAGAAATTTTTTCAAATTTTCAGTGAACATATTATAGTCAAAAGATGCGTGCAATGGAATTAGCTGGCTTTACACAGAACCATTTTAATACTACTAGGTAGTTATTAATTTATTTTTGAAACTTGCAAGTGTTCAAAATGTGCTAAAGAAGGGCGATATAATGAATGGGACAAGAAAAATCGTGTTGGTCTTAGCATAATTATTGTAATAATGCATGCATGTGATGTGGAAAATGACCTTCATATATATGTATATAAAAGAACGAAAAGGCATTACTCAAAAGGTGGCAAGTAATCCTTTTGCTTTGCCTTAATGGCAACAAAAACATGCAAATCGTTTTGGCATTAAGCATTCTGTCATAATTGGTTGAAATAGCATGTAAATTGTTGGTTTGGAAGTCTTAATTTGACACGCAAAGTGATGGCCTGATCCTTCTTTATTATGAGTGATGTATTAATGAAGCTAGAGTTTTTACCATGAATCTTGCGTCACTACTAGTAGGATTAGGTGAGCAGTCTCTTTAAGGTTTTAGCCCATGTGGCTGCCAAAAAGGACTCTGATTCTTTAAAACCTTCAAATAATATGTTTTAATTAAGGATCTTCCAGCTGCTTGTCTTCAAGTAGGTTTCTTTTTTTTTTTTTTTCTTTTTTTTTTTAATTGTAGTTATTAATTTTGTCTATAAAGCACAAAACATATATTTTTTTGTTGAAAGTAGCTCAACACAGGAATATATAACACTTACCATATGAGTGTGATCACAATTCATTCACATGCAAATAAGAGTATTTCACTATTTTACTAATTAAAAATAGGTTTTAATAAAAATTATCAAGTACACATTTATTATATGAGAATTTTAATTTTAATATAACATTTTAAGTGTAAAATAATGTATAAACGCATTTCAAATCATCAAGAAAATATAATACTTTCATTGAAAAACATGCTAATAATTAACATATTTGAATATATATATATATATATATATATGTCATGGTTTACTGAAATTCGCTGGATTTGAGTTGTTGAAAAGATGGAGAATAAAGGGAAGAATGTACATTATGAATGCATGCACGATATAATAAAATGGACCTGTGTGGTGGCTAGGGTAGGCTCCAGCCTACCCTGCCCCACCTTAATTTTTTTTTAATAATTATAAAATTATGTTTATTTTAAAATCTATTAATAGTTTTTTTAATATAAAAGTAAATGTTTATTTATTCAAACTCATTCCATGTATTTTTTTTTGTTTATATTTATATTTTTATTCAAATATTATATATACAGTAATTTTATTTCATATGAAATTTTATTTAAGTTTTTCATATTTTACTTTTTTTCTTTTATCATAATATTAGTACATTATTAAATTTTAATATCTTTTGCTGTTTTTTCTAGTGTATTATTTGATTGAAGTATGGTAATAATTATGATTATCAAAATATAGATTGTTTTTATTTAAAGAATAATTATTAATGCTATAATACTATTATTCTATGATTCATAATTAATAAATTTATTTATTTCATATTTTCTTTAATCATTTTTTAAAAATATATTTATTTATAATATGAATTTTAAAAAATAAGACTTATTATATCACCTCTAAGTGGGTATACCTATATTTTTCCATTTATGAAATATTTTTATATCATTAAAGTTCATTTAAAAATTGTATTTTAGTCCATACTAATGAATATCCTGGTTATACCTCTGTCCACATGAAGTTTTCTTTAGTTCAATTTGTTTCTGGCCAAAGATAGGTGAACAATCCGAACACAAGTTTATGAATTGTGACAATTGATTAATCATTTTTTTTTTGTTAAGGTTGTCAGATCATGTTGACCTGAAGAGAATGAATCATAAAAAGAACACAAGTTCATTACGGCAGACAAACTTGTAATTTTAACAAATATAGCAAGTTTGAATACGATGGCCAGATGGTGTATGAAACCTCATTCTGTTTTTGCTTGAAAAATTTTGTCGAAACCCACAGAATCCGATAATTGTGCTCATATTGCATTAGATCACAGGCCTAATTTTTTTAATTAAAAAAACTAAAATTCTTCCCCAAATCTTTTTACTCAATCATAAAAAACTACCAATTGATATTTATTAAAGACCTACATAACCCATTTCCTCAAAACCATTCCTTTTCATTTTGATCCCACCAGAATCAAGTTTCCTCAAATCTCTTCCAACTAATATTTTGTAAGTGATTAGAAATAAATATTAATATATACTTTTTGTATCACAGGAAAAAATAAAAAACATTCTAAGAATCAGTTATTTAACATAGTTTGGTAATGCAGAGTCTTTATTCAGTCGAATAATATTGTAAGTTTCAAACCACTTTGTAATTTAAAAAATGAAAAAAGCCCCAATTAAAGAAGCCTCAATTCTGAAAAACAATTTTCATAGACGTGACACAAGGCAAGGCAAATTAATTGGTAAAAGATGAAAGCAGGCCTACCAATTACTCAGCCAGTGGAAACCTTCCTTCGAGTAGTGATTTCTTCTTTTTCAATTCGTTTGGCATCGGTTGTTGCAACTGAATTCCTGCAGTTTTCATGGCATTGGTGATCAGTATTATTATTCTTTCACTCCCAAAAGTGGGAGGAACAACCGACATAACATGAGAATTGCCCATAAATCAATTGGACAGGTTCAGATCGAACCATGATCACATGGCTCAAAGGAGCCACACACTAAGGGGTGGATGCCACTGCAGCATACCACCATCTGCCACTTTTACATTTAGTTGATCCAGAAAGAATCCCGCAAAATACAAACTACACTTTTGATGGGTAATCCTATTTAGTTTTCACCAACTCCACCGCAGAGATCATCTATCAAATTCAACACTAGAATGCCTGGCCTGGCCTCTGCACAAATGTTACTCGGACATTAATTGTGCAGCACAAAACTAAAAGCTTAGGCCCACATGGTACAATCATCTGGGCTATGGCAGATCAATTGCGAAGGGCATGGAATGGCCTCATACCGGGCCTCATACCTCTTTAAAGCGGCACAAGGAGAACCTAAAATCAGACTCAAAATTCAAAAGAAATTACAAGTTATATAGAATCAAACAAATTTATAACTGAAAATTGAAAAGAAGCCAAGTAGCTAATCAACTTATCCACCGAGAGATTGGAGCTATCAAGGGAAGATCTAATTCACATTAAGCTTAAGATTTTACAAGAAATAAGATCCATCAAATAGGTTACAGAAAACTACAACCGAAAGATATCAAAAAATTTCTATCTCAAAACAAGTGTGGTTCTTTGTTACATAGCCAGTTGCAGCTTTCTATGGTGCTTAAAATATACCAGAGAACTCATTAGAGTGAGGCAGCTTTTTTGCTGCATATAGGCTGTGTAGCCTTTTTTAAGCAATAAGCTGAATAGGGCTAACTAAACCAGGTAAAATAGGTATTTTTGACCAATTTAATCCTTAGCGATACTGTGAATCAGTTAGGTTGAACATCACCATGATGACTGCAAGATTCAGGAACCACTTCATTTTCAGATAGTGCCTTGGTCAATTCACATGTGGTCACCAGTGGCAGTGGACCCAAATTTACTTGATTTGTCACTGGTGGAACGGAATTGGGTTCATCAGTAATGGGGGGTGCAGAGTCCTTATTATCTGTTGCTGGTGGTGTTGAGTCTGTTTGATCTGTAGCTGGCGGTGTGGAGTCCACTTGAACTGTAGCTGGTGGTGTGGTATCGATTTGAACTGTAGCTGGTGGCGTGGTGTCCATTTGAACCAGAGCTGGTGGCGTGGTGTCCATTTGAACTGTAGTTGGTGGCGTGGTGTCCATTTGAACCGGAGCTGGTGGTATGTAGTCCAGTTGAACTGTAGCTGCTATACCGGAGTCCATTTGATCTGCAGCAGGTAGCATAGAGTCCATTTTATCAGCGGCCAAGTCCATTTTCTCAGAGGCTAAATCAGATGTAGTGGGTGGTGCTGGATCTAAATGTTCTAGATTAGTTTCAGCACTCTCATATTCAGACAACAGATCCATAAACTCATTCAGCAACCGCTGGACTTTCCTATTTGTTGCCATTGCTGGAAGAATATCTTCTCTTAAAAGTTTGTGCTTTTTCATTCCCTAGAGAAATCCAGACCACAATTGTTAATAAATATGCAAAAGCCACATGAACAGCATTAAATATGCAAAAACCACATATATTATAGATAATTCCTGTAAGAGCTCTAGATCATGCATAGACCAGAGGAGAAACAGCCAGGTGCATTTGCTATTGCTTTTGGACAAAAAAAAAATCAACTCTTTTTTTATTATAATGATGAAATGTGTTCAGTAAATTACTCTACAAATGATTATTTGATAACTTTAGCTTCTCAAAAACAACTTGATATGATTCAAGAGAAAAGCGAAGGCTTCAGCCTTCCCAGTCAGGAAAAGTGAGGTCTTCAGCTTCATCCCTTCAGTTGATAGGGGAGGGAGGAAGAGACGCTATAATAAAATTTCTTCACTTAATTTTATTTCATTTTTAATGTATTTATATAAAATTTTAATCTATATATATAATATTCAATTTATTTAATAAATATTGGTCTTAATTACATTTTTTTTTTAATTCAATATTTCGGTGAAGTTTACCAAATGCATCTAAACTACTAAAGCCGTCACAGCATTAAAAAAGCGTAACTTACCATGTGTCTTCTTAACATCATAGTTGATTATTTATTCAACAAGCTAAAAATGATTATTTAAGAGTCATTAAGCCAAAAATGACTTTAACCAGGTACTAAATAAATGTTGAAAGTTAGATTTGGATTTGTCAGCAAGGTATAAATTTTTTAGAGACAGTGACCTAAATTATATGAAATGATATGCAGGTGTGCGTTCACTGAAAGATGAGTCCTAAATGGATTATATGGCTTTCAATCTGAACAACAAATGCTATTGTAACAATTCATTTTCATATAGAAACAGTAAAAGCCTAAATAATTTCTAACATTAATTAATGCCACAGAAAAATGCATGGCAGGGGTTGGAATCATGCAGTTACTCCATGGTATTATTTCCAGAAGACATCTTCTTCCAAAATATATTACCTTGAAAAACATGCTAGGAAATATGGAATCTAATAAGCATATATGGGCGCTCTAAAAAGTGTATAAAAGCCTTACAAGGATGCAGGGGTCCCAAGCTGGGTTCTTTGCATCAGAAGATGTGGCCTCACCCATCCCAGTCGGGGGCCCGAGAAAACTTTCGCAGACTTCTCGTAACCGAGATTCATCTGCTTCTCTGCAGTTGAAAGTATATACAAGCATTATATTGCATCGATAATACAAAATACTACAAGAATCAAACAATACTAATGACAATAAAAAAATTAAAAAAAAACAAAGAAAGACAAGACTATCATGTAAATTCTAATGGTCATTGAAGATCATAGAAGATTAATGCATATATGCATGCACCATGACCAGTGCCAAAATCCTACTCCTCTCTGTTATCACTCTTGCAAGTATACAGAAGAAACAAAAGAATGAAAAAAGATGAATCAGACCTTGCTAGAAAGCGAATGTAGGACAGGAGGCATTGGCGATATTCATTAGGGGATTTCAAAGCCAGTGAAGATGCCAACTGGGATTCTAAATGAGCACGTGTCTGCACTCCATCATCAGTAACCCTGAAATGGTAAATGACGACAGGTCAAAACTTAAAAACAAGATAATAATCATAATACAGACTTGAGAATAAAGCAACTAGAAAGTATCTGAAATGGTGTGTATAAACACTACATGCACATATACAAATTCAAAGGGTCACACACCAAAAAATCAGAAATGAAATTTAATGTTGTTATGAAATCTTAGATTTTAACAACTTTAAAGAAAAAAATCAAATCAAATACAAACCTACTCCAGCCTGGCTTTCTCGCCAAATATTTCCTAACATCCACCTGCAATGTAGCCAGCTCACCATTCTGAATAGACCCAAAATTCCAGGAACTAGCAAAATTCGATGCAGGGAAACAGTCATCGGCAACTCTTAGCCAACACATGAGACTCATGTCAAAGAGAAAGGCATGGCGTGTTGCCAGAACAATGAGAGGTGAACCTGACTTTGACAACTTGGCAGATATAACTTTGATTGTGCCTGAAAAGGTGATAAAATAGAATGCACGCCATCCACCAAAAGCATAGTCATCAGAAATTATACAGATCCGCACCTCATATGAACATGAGATTGTGGGCAAGAACCCAATGTTGAAAACAATATTATCTAGCTCTCATACAGATTGAAAGTATACATAATAACTGCACCTTTAGAAGATGGGCTCAGATCTGCAGTAATTAAAGATGCCAATGAGTCATGAAGGAGACAGTTCCTGTTGAAAAGATCCCATAAATATAAGGATCCCTTCCTTGTGACAAGCAACAACTTCCAACTCTCATCACAGTCAATAAATGTTGCAGCAGATCCCATCATCATGGTTGGCATGGCACGTCTTCCACACTTTGTGTAAATCTTCTCAAACATGAACAAGATAATAACAATGCAAAATTGTCAATCTAAAACAAAAATTTTGAGCTTTTTTTTTTTTTTAAAAACACGTGAGTAAAAAAGAGAGAGATGTACTCTTTCTACTCACCTGCAGGCAACCATCTTCACACCCAACAGCCCAAAAATTTGCATTTCCAGCTAAAACAGTAACTTTCCCTGCAAGTCTATCAGACCAAAGAGTTTGAGTTCCTCTTATGCAAGCAATTTCTGTTTCTTTCATCATATATGTATTACCCATTCCAACAATATCATTTAAGGCATGTTCTCTAGGACGAGCTTCCAAGCAAACAGGTACAGTATCCTCCCCTCCTTTCTTATCAAAAACCCTGATAGAAAGAGTTCCACTGCAAGCAGCCAAGGAACCAGAAGCTTTAACACTCCCAGATCGTTCCACATCGATACTTCCATCCCCACCTGCAGATACTGGAATCTTTTCAATAACAAGGCTCTCGGTAATAGTAGCCCTGGCTGTGACTCCAGACCGCTCCTTCATATCAGAGCTTCTGCCTAAGGTTCCCCTGACAGTAACTTCTCTTGAACTACCATCAGCAAGAACCACCCCATTATTATCCTTTTTGTTATCAGATGACACAGGAGGAAAGTCAGGCGCTTGAGACTGAGGCCCACCAGTAATATTTTCCTGCTGAACAGGTACTCCTACTGCTTCTGGAATAATCCTCTTTCTGCCATCAGGGCGCCTGTATTCTCTCTGTTTCACAGGACTAGAAATTCGGCCAGACATTGCCACTTTATTCAAACCATCACCAGCAGCTCCCCCGCTCCTCTTCCCATCATCAGCTTGAGGCTCGGAAGCCTTTGTAATGACCCCCAAATTGACAGAAGATTTTGCAGGCATCTGATTTGGCTGAACATCTGACGCCGCTTTCTTGCCTGTGGTTTGCTTAGCTGAGGCTGCTTCAAGCAATAGCTGTGCTGGACTCTCAGCTAAATTTGCCTGTCGACCTCTGACATCACCATAACGACTTCTCTTCAACTCATCTAGTTCAGCATCACTTAGTCTATAGCCAAGTTCTTTCACCTCAAAATGGAATGTCGCTACTGTTCCATCTAAGGAACAGGCAAAAAGTGAATACCCATCAGGACTCCTGTTTCCAAGATAAGAAATAAACAATTTATCAGAAGAAACAAGAACAGATATCAGGGGGGCAAAGGTAAGATTCAACACTGAAAATACAATACACAAATCAATAACGTAAGGATAGAGTGTGCTAGTTACAACATTATTTAGTAGAGCTATTAAGTAAAGTTTATACTGCTATTTTCTTATAAGTAAAGCTTGTAGCAAAAAATTGTTAGTCGATCGGTTGTCAACCGTAAAAGTAAATATGAGTTAGTAGATCCTTTGACAGAACAACTATAAAAGCACTTGTTTAATATATTTAAGAGAAGTACATACTAAATAACTTCTTATTTAACCGTGTGATAGCAAAACATAATACTAAAAGAGTTAAGTCAGGATTACTGAAAATATAGTTCTAATAACAGATAAGGTAGGCAGGATTTGTAAAATGATATAGGGGTAGTTTGGAGATGTTTAGATATTCCCAAAGCTCAAAATTTGAGCTTCTTAAATAAACTTAAAAGAGCTTTTCTAAATTTCAAAAATCTCTTCTCCAATTGTAACCAAACGAATGAAAAATCAAAAATCAAAATAACTTTTTCACATCAAATAAGCTTTTCTAGCCATTTCAAAAGTCATACCAAAGCAAAACTTGTATAAATCCAGAAAGTAATATATTTACCAGGCTAAATCCACAACACTTTGAGTAAAAAAATGCTTGGCCACAAAGAGGGGACGAGGACTTGCAGTTGTCCATACAGTTATGGTACGATCCTGACTTCCAATTGCAATAACATTATATGGCTGTGATTCTTTCCCTCCAATCTTTGAAGCCCCATTGCTCCACCCAACAGGTGCAACTTTCGCTTCCTGTGAGCTGGTTAAATTCCTTCTGAACATTGAATGATTAAATTTCACCACAATAATTGGAGCATTGTGTCCTAAGAAGTCGAACGTTGCTGCCCATTCTCCCCTCTCTAGAACAGGTGCAGAATGCCTAGGTTTCTGGAAACCATGAGTAGTTGTGATAAAATGTCCACAAGGAGACCATCCAAGCCGCCTGAAAAATGTAGATCCAAGCTGAAAAGAACACACTCCCATCAGAGAATTGCAGTTAAAATTTTGAACAAAATAAAATCATCATTAGAAACATACTGATTTTGCCCAGTGGCCATCTGTTCTGTGAGCGAGACTCCAGTCACTTGTTCTCCATATAATGACAGTCTTGTCATCAGATTGACTTGCTATGAAGGAGCCAATGGGATCCCAAGTAACTCCTTTAACCAGGCTAGAATGACCCCTAAGAACAGCGGTACAAATGCCATTGCTCATATTCCAAATGTGGATGGTATTGTCTAAACTTCCACTAGCCAATATTGAGTCATCTGGAGACCAATTAAGATCCACCTACTTTAAGCATGGAAAAACAATTCCCCAGTTACACGGTATCAGTGGGGCTATCGGATATTAATATCACTAATTAAGGCTCCGTTATGACACATTAACTAAATCTTTATTGTGTGTCTAGTTCTATAAGTTTTTGTAGTCTAAATTCATAAATTTGATATTTAAAAAATAAATTTAAAAACAAAAATGCACCAAAAAAATATTCTGTGGAACATATTTTCGAAAACTTAAGCTTAAAAGGGTATAATAACTTCTATATAATCTAACACAATCCCTAACATTCAAAGTTGGATTTAACAAATAGGCTTGTCGCATCCATTCAAACACAAGCTTATTTCACTTCGTGCTTCAATTTAATTAAATGAATGAAAAAAAAAATAAAATTAAGAATTGGTACATAAAATCACACCAAACATTGACAAACCATTAATTCCATATATTTGAGCTTCTTGCTACCACCTCAAGAATAAAATATAAATTTTGACAAACTCCAATCCAGTTTAGACTAAAAAAATTCCTTTCTAAATTAACTGTAAATATATTTTAATTACCACATCAGCAGTGTGTCCTCTCAAAGTCAATGCAACTTTCCAGTTCTCGATATCTGGGGGCTCTCCACTACCAAACTCAGTTGTCCCTGAACCAGGCTTTCTCTCATGAACCAAAATCACCTGATCATCAGACCCTGATGCAATATACCGACCATGCTTAGCCCACCTAACACAGTTGACTGACCCAAAATGATCACGAAGGGTAGCAAGTAGCCTTTGTCCTGATTCATCATTTTCTAAGTTCCTGCCAACAGATTTCATGTTCCAGATTCGTACCTATAACATATTAAGAACAGACATAGCTGTCATGCTTTAAATTATCATATGATATTATAAAGAACCTATTTAAAAGAAATATATGAGTCTGAACATAAACAAACATAATAACACATAATTTGTGACCACAACATGTGCACATCAAAGTAGATGGAGCAATGTTAACTGAGCAAATTTACTTAACAGAATGCCTCCACAGATCATGCATGAAGGTGGCACCCAGTTTATCATTAGCAATAAGTATATTAACAATGCACCAAAAACTCTTATCATATGCAGGAAGGGAATTAATATAATTCTTTAAACCCATAATTACATCACTAAAACGCAATTATTGCACACAAATCAAGGAAAATATTGAAACATTGCGACTTGGCTGTGTTCAATTCCAGTGACCAAATATAAGCATTCTTTAGAATCTTCTAGAATTTTGTCAACAACAATACCTTCCCATTGCAATTCCCTCCTGACAGCAACACCAAAAGGAAAATGCATAAAAACAACACCCCTCATAGTTTCATTCTTCACACTTTGTACTCATAATACCCCAAGCCTGTGACTATATCCATGATCACGATCATAAACAATAATTAACTATCCAAGATACATATATTGGAGAGTCCACACACTTCATAAAGTAAAGTAATATACGACATAAACTAAAGACCTATCTGACTTTTCTTTCAGGCACCGTAATATAACTATGGAAGCAGAAGCAAAAGCTAACATTGACATAATTTGCACAATCAAATCTTCAGATAGAAAATCAAATGAGCCAACAAACTTTGAATTTACCCCAAAAAAATCACAAAACATAACTTAACAGCAATCTTAAAGAGCATGACTAGAATTGTGAAAATCTCCATTGCAACCAAATTAAGCAGCCATGATATGCCAACACTACTTCTACTGCCTCAACAACCAGCGCACACCAGACTCCCTGCTGCCAATTCCACCTAATAAGTTACTTTTACACTGAAACTAACAAAACCAATTCCCAACCACTGCTAGGAACAACAACAAAACAGCAAAACAAATGAAAAACATACGAAACAAAAGCAGCACACAGAGGAAAACAAAACACATTGCATCATAAACAAGTCCCACGTGTTTACAAAATCAACAGCAATAATAACAAGAATCTGTAGCACACCTTGCAGGCAAATCCAACTAGAAAATTATAAACTAAAAAGAGAAACAACATACTAAAACCTTCACATGAAATATCCACAAAAGCACATAGGCTCAAGCAACAGTTATGCAATTATGTTGTTACTTAACCTAGAAAAAGTCAAAAGAAGAAATTGCATACCTTGTGGTCACCACCACCAGTAGCAAACCTGAGTCCACCAGGTTGAACATCAATGGAGAAAATCTGCATTCCCTCATGTCTAACCCAACTGGGCTTCTCTGCAATCATCTCCTCTTGTAATACAGCTTCCCTCAATTAGCTTCTTGTAAACCCACCAAAAGGGTACACAAGTTCCTACCTATTTCAAACCCAAGAAAAAAAAAAAATGATCAACCAAATTAAGCCTAGCAGTGAACTCTATAAATGCATAATGAAATTTAAAAATAAAAATCACATAGGGTAACAGAACCACTCTCACCTTTTGAGTCCTGAAAGCTGCTGTTACGAAATATCCATTCACAAAATTGAAACACAAAATATAAAAAATAAAACCCAAATTCAGAGTTTTTTTTAAAAAAGAAAAATAAAAATAAAATAAATGAGATGTAAAATTGAGGAAAAAAACCCTAATTTGAAGAAAGATAATAACCCGTACGGTGCACGCAAGAAGAAGGATAGATTTAGTAAAAGAGAAAAATTTTAACAAGAAAAAGAAAAAGAAAGTAAAACCCTAGAGATGAGGAGGTTAGAGAGAAGAGAAAGATCTAACAGGGTTGTGTAAGTTAATAACGGTCAAAATGTAGTAAGTATCTCCGAGAGCCTAGAAGATTGCGACTTGGATAATGAAAATTTTTGGGGCATGCAACTATCTCTACTCCAAGTGCTAAAAAGTTGAGAGAGAAAGAGAGAACCAAAGCAAAAAAAAGCAAAGAATAAATAGGGTTTAGACTATGCCAAGATTTGGTTTAGCTACTTCAGTCGTGGTTTGGGTGTGGTTACCAATAAAAATATTTAATAATCATTTTTATGTTAATTATAAGATTTTTCGATAATCATTTTTATAATCAATTTAAGGATTGTTATTGAAGAAATTGATCTAAATAATCTTATCCAAATAGTAAATTAGCAAAATCCGTTAGGATTATATTAGAGTGTAATGCATACGAGTTTGGTGATAAACAATGTCCGTTCAATTGATTAATATTTGGAATTCCTATGGCCGTTATCAAATATGATATTATGTATATGATTTTACAACAACTTGATATTACTATAACTTTTAAAATAATCTTTGTTAATAATGGTAAATAAATAATTTAGTATAGGGGAAACTTCATTTTAGTCCCTAAGGTTTCGTAAAATATTAAAATTTTAAACATCTATTGGAAACAGTTTTTTTCATCCCTAACTTTTCCAAAACTCTTCAAAAAAGTCCAAATCGTTGGTTAACTGACGGTCAAAGGTGACAGATTATTTGGATGGAAAGGGCAAAATGGTACTTTTATAGAGAATATATTAATTTAAATAATTTATTATATACATAAAATTAATTTTATAAAATAAATAAAAATAAATAAATAATAAATCAAAAGTGGAGATCCAATCTGGTGAATCTCCACCATCTTCAACAAACCAACATTCAAACCCTTTACCAACATCATCAACAACCCCATATACTACAACATTATCAAGACCATCACAACATCATCAAAAACATCTCCCACAACAACAACATCAACAACACAACAACAACATTAAGAAATAAAAATCAAAACTGTTTATAAAAAAAAAAAAAAATTGGAAACAGGGTGTTGATGACGAACCCAAATGAAGCTCCTCATCTGGGTTCGATCGAACCCAGCTGAGAACCTTCATCTGGGTTCGACAAACCCAGATGAAGCAGCTGGAACTTCGTCTGGGTTCGACGAACCCAGACGAACTTCATCTGAGTTTCAACGAACCCAAACGAGTCGAACCGCTCCGTCTGGGTTCGATCGAACCCAGACGGAGCGGAGAGCGGCTCCATCTGGGTTCGACGAACCCAGATGAGTCGAACCGCTCCGTCTGGGTTCGATCGAACCCAGACGGAGCGGTTCGACTCGTCTGGGTTCGATCTGGGCAGAAGAAGAAGGAGAAGGGCGGAGGCGACGGAGAGGCGGAGGAGGCGGCGAAGTGTGATTTTTTTTCCTAAAATCTGTTTTTTATGTTAAATTTTTGTTTAATTTAAACAAAAAAATAATAAGATTTTTTTAAAAAAAATATATAATTATGGTATACGTGTCAGTTTGTCATTGGTCAAATATTATGTAATATTCTAATTGTATTAAGGGTAAAATAGTCATTTTAAGTTATGAGGGGTAATTGAGTCTTTTTATGTTTTTTGGTTAGTTTGACCATTAGTTGACCAACGATTTGGATCTTTTTGAAGAGTTTTGAAAAAGTTAGGGATGAAAAAAGTTATTTCCAATAGATGTTTAAAATTTTGATATTTCGCGAAACCTTAGGGACTAAAATGAAGTTTCCCCTTTAGTGTAAAGTTAATTAAGCTAGTGTTTGATTTTCTTAAAATTATTATAAACCTTAGCAACATTATGCATATTTTTGATAAATTTTATGTTGGTTGTTGTAAATTTATAAGATATTTGTAGTATCCGTAAAATAAAATATTTTAATTTATATTTGATATAAATATGACTTCATATAATTGAAATAGGAATATAAGTGTCTTTTTTAAAAATAATAATAATAATAATGGGAATAATTTGGTTATTTAAAAGGTTTATTAAATTTCATATTTTATTATTTTATAATTATTTTATAAAGATATCATCTTATATGTACAATTTTATAATCATTGTATAAAAGTAATTTCTCTCATATTTTTCAAAAACTACTGTCAAATTTATTCAGATAATTTCATACAATTCATCCGGAACCTCTCTAACAGTAATAGATCTTGCCAATTCCTCTGAGAAATGCTCTTCATAGTTTTTTATTTTTTTATTTTTTGGTTCCTTTATGGTGTCATAGTTACAATAGAGCCAATTTTCCTAGCTTATCAACTTTGTGAAGTTTTTTTTATCAAAATCTCACTAGAATTATTTCAAAAAAAAAAAAAAAAAAAAGAACCTCACTAGATTTTTATTTCAAAAAACCAAACCTCACTAAAATTTCATACAATTTATCCAGAACCTCTGTTACAATAATGGATCTTGCTGATCCTCTGAGAAATGCTCTTCATGATCTTTTTTTTTTTTTTTTTTATTCGGTTCCTTTATGGTGTAATAGTTAGAATAGAGCCAATTTTGCCAGTTTATCAAGATACATCCTTTTCCTTTGAATGAAGAAAGGCAGAATAAACATTCACAAATCCACAACTTAACCGCAAAAATAAATACGCACCACTTTTAAAGATAACAAAAAGGAACTCTGAAAATGTTGGGTCAGAAAGAGCAGAAATTTTTCAAAAATAGAAAATACAAAACATTTACAACTTGTACAAAATTCCATTTGGGTATTGCAGTAAGGTCTCTTACATTTGAAGTTGACCAAAGAAAATCCTCTGCCTTCCTGCTCTGCTGGCCCTTTACCTGTGTCTGTGACTGTGTACATTAATATTACTATTATTTCTTTGAATATGTGAGATACGAGTCTTGAGCGATTGTTAGAACATCTGGCCTCTCCGCTTGGTTGTAGGTTAGACATTTACGAATTAATTCCTGCAAAAAATCATCAAACAAAAGAAACAATAATATGCTATTATTAAGTGGCTGCAGATTGTGCTACATTTGACAATCAGGCAACCTGAAACTGCAATCTATTTGCTTCTTATTAACTTAAAAATTGCAGTCACTTCTAGCTGAGCTGAAAAGCGGAAGATTATCCAGTTAATGAAGTGAGGGCTTGAAAATATTCTTCTAATAAGTGGGAACATACAACAAAGTATAGAACAAGCTCAAGATGAATAGCCTTATAAAACTGTAAATCCAACATGAATTGCAAAATGCACTTGTAAAATTTATTTCAGCTCGGATCTAGTTTAGCTTAAGATTGAAAGATGATAAATGAAAGCTGCATTTAGTCAATCACCCTTGAATCATTGACACAAGTGTTGTCCAGCTATGTTCTACAACCAAGATGTCAAGATATAAAAACAGGCCAAAGTTAAATATTCTTAACCTGAGATCTAACACATCTAATTTCATATAGTCAGTAGAAGTTTATCAGAAAGATTCTTCTATCATCAAGCACCAAAAAATTAGATAAACTGAAATTTGCTGTGGTAGAGGAAAGACAACATGCAGAGCAACAGCTACCAAAACAAAAAAGGAACTTACCTTTGCCTCATTTGAGACAGCAGGCCTCGATGGAAATTCAACCTTGCGTGCTTTAATAATTGTGTCTTCACGCAATATACGTTCTTGGGACTGGTCATGCCCAAAAGGACGCCGACCGAAAAGCATTTGGTAAAACAGAATACCAGCTGACCAAACATCCACCTATTTTCAGGATATAGCATGTCAAAAAAAGGGTGAAATACCAATGAACAAGAAAGAGTAAATTGTTTGGAGCATCAATGATGCTTTGAACAGGACCGGTGTTAAAGTACTTGGTAAAGAGAATCTAGTTCTAAGGATAAAGTAAATCCCTCACTTACTCACTCACAAACACACATGTACACACACAGAGAATGCAAGGGGAGGTGGGGCTACTAACCTTTGATGAAATAAGAGGGATTTTGTTAAGTTCAAAGCACTCCGGAGGCAAATACCTAAAAACGCATTATCAAAGGAAAAGCCAGAAGAAATTAATTCAATTTGTTCTCAAAAACAGACATTAGAGATGTGGTAAAATTATAATAATGCCACATTTAACACATACTTGGCACATTAAACCACCAACTAAAAACACAGTTGAAAATTGAATAAAATACTTTTAAGACCTAGCAAACCAAAAAATTCATTAATATTGTTTGAAAATTTAACAGAGTAATTGACAGAGGGATCTGTTAGTTAGCATGCCTAGCATGAGGTGTCTTCAAACACCCAAGCAAAGCATAATTGCTGAACATCACTCACCAATATGTTCCAGCTCCCTGGGACGTAAGTTCCATACCCTGCGATCCAACATCATCCTCCACAATCTTGCTAAGACCAAAATCAGTCACTTTTGCAACACCAAACTCATCAAATAGGACATTCCCAGGTTTCAAATCATAATGAATAATCTTCTGGGTTCTTTTGTTCAAGTATACAAGGCCTTGAAATATCTGAACAATGATGATCCTAGCTTCCCTCTCAGGCAGTACAGGTGTTGCCTTTAGGACTGCATCAAGATCTTTTCCTGTGAAACAAAAAGAGACATATCCACCAGAGGGAGATTCAGCAAATCAATTCTTGAGTGCCAAGCAGAATTCAATAGTCTCCACTAAAAAGGCAAACTAAATGAGACTTTTTGATAAATATTGGACTATACATACCGCTACAGTATTCTAAGACAGTGCAGAATGTATTCTGGTCAATCTCAAAAGTGTCCCAAAGCCGAACAATGTGATGATGCACCAATGTCTTGTGGATATTGTACTCGCGGATAGCATGTCGTATGTAACTTTGCTTCTTATCTTCACTCCACTGGGCATTTAGGCCATGAAGCTTACATGCAACATATCTATGCTCTACCAAATCATAAGCCTGCTGGAAATTTCTTACTTCAAATCACTGCAAAAAGATTTATTTTTACAATTGCCAAACATTGGCAAAAGAAATACTCTAAACTTTTATCATAATAAATAAAGCCTTTCATTAAGTATGTGGTGAAAATTTTACAATCATTTACAGATATAATATTCATCAAAATTCTGACCTTGTAAACTTCACTGAATCCTCCTTTCCCAAGAAGATTTAAAAGGGCATATCGATGGTTCAGAATCTGAAAATTGTTGAAGCGAGAACCATCCTCATCACGAATGCGCTTCATTTCACGAATAAGCCTTCCCTTCTCTAGCTCATAACGATCTCTCTCACGCAAAATAACTTCTTCCTCCTACAGAAAATCCAACTTAATGATAAAGAGAAATTTTGACCGAGGATTTATTGTAATTTTCACAATCCTTAACAAAAACAGATACAATATGGAACAAATCCAAATGGCGATCACATCTCAAAGGCTGGCTTACACGTTTGATGCTAGCTAGACGGGATTTATATATCTCATCCTGGACGAATAAATCTTCTTCCTGTATACCTGATTCTGTATCATTTCCATCGCCCTTGTCTTCAAGTAAACACTAATTGTTGTCAGTACTCAGAAAGTTGCTAAAGGAACAAAGATGACGAGTGAAAGAAATGGTAACAATGATTCAGCACCCACCAACCCAATCAAAGACCAAAAAAGTGAAGAGTGTGTGGGAAAAGATTTTCTTATGAGAAAAGAGAAGTGGACTTCCAGTATCTTTTTTAACAGAAGCAGAAACTGGATGAGATTAAGCCATCCATAACAAAGAAAAACCAAGAACAGCTCCATAAAAACAAATAATGACTAGTGGTATCATATATGCATTTTGCTAAGACAGCAGTCAACTAAACTAATTGACTTGTTAATAGCGTAAATCAAGACATCAAACAAATTTTGACAGCAAATAGCCATACAAATTAATCAGTACTTGGTCCTATTTCAAATTTGGAATGTATTTGATGAAAAATTATTATAATTTTAAGGTTTTTATATTTTCTAGTAGAATTTTGTTTTTGTATTTGAAGTTGATTAAGTTACTTGTTTGTAGTAGATTTGGTTCCTTATTGGAATTAGACTTGATTTTGTTAGTACCCCAATAATTGCAACTTACCATAGATGAAGGGTCAAAAGAATAAATGTTGACGAAACAACTTACCATAGATGGAAGGTCAAAAGGATAAATGTTGATGAAGCAACTTACCACAGATAAAGGCTCATAGAAATAAATATTGATGAAGCTTGATTGAAGGAGTATTGAAGGAAAGTCAAAGATTTGAAGGTTTATAAAAGAAAGACGCAAGTCAAAGATTTGACAGCTTGATTAGAGGAATTAATTTGGGAATGAGATCAAAGATTGTTGGGATATGTTTATTGATCGTTGGGATTTGTTTTGATTGTCTTTTATTATTTATCGGGAAAAGTTAGGAGTATGAGGGCATCTTATTTGTGTCTTAAATATTGTAAACAGAGTAAGGCTTCATTTGGTACAACTTCTCCAAGTAAATCTTTTAGAAGTAGATCTTTTAGAAATAGATCTTTTGGAATAAAATTGTTAATTGTTTGGTTATCAATTAAAAAAGTGCTTTTAAATTGTACACTATTTGGTTAAATTATTTTTAAAACACTTTTAGATTATTAATTTACCAAAAAAGACATGAAAGAGAGTAATATATTCATTCTAGGAATGTAATAACTTCAACCTCAATAATAAAAAATTAATCAATCATAGTAGTAATAAAGATTTTATTGCTCTCTGTCAATTTTTCACTCTTAGTTTAATTAGCCTCAAGAAATAAAAAAGTTGTATTTCTCTAGTCTTTTTTTATCTATTTCATGATTATCATAAAGTTCACATGTACCGATTTCAAACCTATGGGCAACAACTCCCTATGTTGCATGCAAGAATATTAAAATTGGAAATTAGTTATATATATAGAGAGAGATTTATATCTCATTTCGTTACTTCAACAAAGCACTTCATATATATTTACGAACCAATAATGAAACCAATTGCAGTATATAGATATTAATAAACCAATAACAAACCAATTGCAATACATATATATATATATATATATATCAACGAACTAATAACAAAACCAATTAAAACGAACCAAAAACAAACCAATTAAAACCAATTGCAGCATATATATATATATAAGAAATAAGGCATATAATATTCATGACAATAAGATAAAAAAAAATAAAAACCAATTTAAAAAAAAAAAACACAAAATATAGAAAACTTATTGATTAAAAAAGAGTTTTCAAAGGTTTTTATGAAATAAAAAGTGAATGAAAGTGGAAGTTATGTGTTTATATTTATAAAGAAAGTGTAATAGGGTTATAAGGGTGTAAAGATATTAACAAAATAAAATAGGGGTAGATTAGACATTTTAATCTTTTAAAAAAAGCTCAAAAAGATCTACTAAGAAAAGTTCAAAATTTGAGTTTCTCCAAGTAGACATTTTTCAGTTTTTATAATTCCCTAAAAGTTCTACTTGAATGTCAACCAAACAGCGTAAAAAAAATCAAGTAGAGCTTTTGACATTAAAAAAGTACTTTTGGCTAGTAGATAAGTTGTACTAAACGTACACTAACTCTGTCTAAAGGCTAAGTGTAACACTTGCCTTAACTTCTTGGTGTAAAACTAAGAGAAATTATCCTTGTTCTTTTGTTATTCAATAATAAAACTCCATTGCCTCCCCTTAATTTTTACTTTGAGTTAGTGAGGTTCCTAACAGATTTCTGGTTGCCACAAATAGATCTTGATGAATTTGTTCACTATAAAGAGTTGATGAATAAATAAATTAATTGTTTGATAAACCCTAATCTCTTTTTCTTATTTTTATTTCTTCTGTTTTCTTCCCTTTTCTGTTCATTTCCTGTTTATTCTTTTTTTGATAGGAATTTCCTATTTATTCTATCTCTTCTATCACTCTTTTCTCCTCCTCTACATCACTTTATAATTTCTGTCTGTTTATAATCAAACTCTGTTCATTTTTCACTCTTTCTAGCCATCCCTTCCTTTTCTCAATCTCTCTATTTTTGCATTTGTCCTACATCAGTATGCATGTGAAGTACACTGAATGTACATAAATGGTTATAACAGAGTTTCTGTTATTCGTATTAACAGCTGATCAACTTTCTCCACCCTTGTAATCATAATGATCTCCCGATGGATAAGGGGAATCTTCCAGAGTATATAGATGCTAATCAAATCCTCTCTCTCAGCTCTATCCCTTCTTGTTCCCAGCTAACCAGGTTCATTCCCAGCTCCCTATGAGCTCAGAGTCGCTGCAGTTTCATAATGTTCCTCATGAACAATATGAGGTTAGAGGAAGTGAAGTAGAAGAAGTTCAACCTAGGCAATCAATTCCTAGGCAATGTAATAATGTCAAGAGCAGTAGATACTCAAGCAATGCCAACATGGTTACTAACACAAATGGAAAACCGTGAGGAGGAGAAAAGAGCCAAAGAAGGGAGGTAGCATGAAGGAGGGAAGGCAAAAGGGAGAAAAATAGTAGTAGAACAAAGCATTAATTTTCTCTTTTTATTTTTTATTTTTTTAGAAATTAAAGAATAATGCATTCAATAACTAACTAAAAAAAAGTTTACTATAAAAAAAAAAAGAAGTTTTATTCTTAAATAAAGTTTTCGTTTCCTATGAAATAATAATAATAATAATAATAACTAACTGAAAGTAAAAACAAAAAAGAAAAGGGAATTGAAGTTGGTATCCATCGGTCAAAGACACTGCTAAGGAAACCTAAATGTAGTATAGACTGCAGCTAATAAAAAAATCTGGAAAAGGGAGACGGGAGAGAAAATAAATATATTTTTGAATAATTCTGGTCATTTTCAAAATTAACAAACTCAACAGACAAATAAATATTTTACCAGAGTATGCTTTAGAAACTGACACAAATATTGGAAAACAGAAAAGGAAAGCAAGAACAAGTTAGTTAGTACCGATGCTTACCAGATTGCCGTTTCTTCAGAGACTTTCGTTGTCGCTCAACAGCCTCCTTAGTTTCTAATAATTGTCTCTGAAAAAAGAGAAGGAAATAAACCAACATCATCAATATCATTGCCAGTTTCTAATATCAAACGATTTTTATTTATTTTCAGTTTATAAGAAAATGTTGGTTCAATTAAATAAAACTAAATGATCACATCTAAAAGAAAACCCAAAGCAGTTGGTTACTAATAACTCTTTCCCAACCACCTATGACGATCTAGTTCTTTGGTATTTTAAGGAACCGATCGATTCAGTCTGGTTCTTGTGTCAAGTGTTTGATACATAGCAGTGTTCCAAGACCTATATTTTCTTTAAGTTGTTGCATCCAATACCATGCCTATGTCAAATCAGGACACTCTTGTCTATGAGTACGGAACATACTTCATAAAAAAGGGAAAGATACCAAGAAAGAGAAGAACACTTATTTTTCAAAATGTTAACTGAGGATGTGATTGGTAAACCAAAGAAAGCATGCAGTAGGGTCTGGCAATACTGAAAAGAAGTCAGTATCAGACAAAGCAAGAGTACCAAAACCAACAATGCAACAAAATTTTGATACTTGAATGCAGTCCATCTACACAACAAACAACTAACCCCAGTATCAAATATACATCGTTAATACTCAGTTCTTTATCTAAGTTGTACTGAAATCAGTAAGTAATGATCAAATTGAGAAAAAATGTAAGCAACTTCAGAAAGAGAGCATTAAAACAAAAGTTACTGCGAAGAAGCCACAAAGAAGATCACATATAAAGAAATTTCATAGGCTCTAAAAGAAAAAGAATAGAAAAGGAAGAACATACAAGATGAGCATTTAGATCTTTCAACGCTTGCCCATCCTCCCATGTCTCAGATATAACGGTTCCAGCTCTGGCAATAAACAAAAGTTAAAGTCCTTCATATAATCACATTTATGAGAGACCATATTGTAAACTACATTGGTAGGACTTTAGGTTATAGCTTCCACAAACAACTTTGTGAAAACATTGACAAACAATTTGCAAGTTTTCACAAGACCAACCACTAAATATTCCCCTACAGTTTTTTGCTTGAATATTGTTATTTAACATTAATAATTGTAGTCCTTTGATTGCCAGATGCTTTTACAGGGATGCCGATTATGATCATATTTCTTTTCAATTTTATCTCAATTGAGCAATCAAACATCAACTGCAAGAAGAACATCTTAAAATGACCACAGCCTTTTTTCAAACTTAATAAAAAATAATAAGTTTCTTTCAATTCTTTGATGTGAAGCCTGTAAAGAAATAAGAGTATACCTGATTACACCCACATTACCAAGTCTCACAGAATCCTGGCGTACTTTCAGCCTAGCTTCCTGTCTCTCAGCTTTTGAAACGGATATTAATAGATCAGATATTATTTTTGTTCTCTGCAAGAAAGAGAAAAAACAAAGTTGATAACTGTTGCGAAGCATTGCTAGCACACTCAGCAAAAAACAAAAATCCTCTCTTGCCAACCAATAGATTTTCTGGTGACTGGTCAGCAAACTGAGTATCCATATGAATCTTAAAGCTCACACGCACGTAAAAAAAAAACACACAAACACAAAAGTAAAGGAAAAGTACTTATGTATCTACTTCAGCAAAAACGACAAGCATTTGAAAAGTGAATATGTGAAGATCCCTCAAATTCCCCGAGTATAGCCTCCGATGGAATCAATGTTACTAAGTTCTGGCAATTCTGCAGTACTCGTATTTCCTCACTAGTTCCCCACCCTCCAAAAAAAGATGTAACAGGTTTGTGCACTACATCTAGACTTGAACAAATTCGTTAGGGAAAACTCACTATCCAACTGTCATTATTAATCCACAGAAAAAAAAAAAAAAAAATTGAGCTTAGCATCACATGAGCTAGTAAATTTTTAGATTTCACCAGAGTGTAACAGCAATGGATTGGGAAAGAAAGAGACCAGCAAAACACATTGTTCCTTGAATTTGCAGCGATAGAATGTAGAAGCAGATTTAAAATTTGGACAAGTTCATAAATCAAACTAAAATAAGTAAGAAAATGCAATGAATAAAGATTCTATTAGGAAACACACCTTTGGCTTCATTTGTTGTTCGTACTCTTTAAGGTCCTTCAGTTCCTAAGCAGATTACAATAAATATTAGATTTTAGAATAAGAAAATAGGGGCAAGAAGCTATGTAACAATTCACAGACAGCATTATATACCTTTTCTAATTGGCGGCAAAAATCATGATTATCGGAGACCTCTTGACGAGATTTATGTAAGTCCTCTTCCAAAGCTGCAACTTTTGCACGTAAAGATGCTACCTCCTCCTAAATTAACAGGAAATGAAAAGGAAGTGAGGACCCTATATACCTAGTGGTAGCTGTACCAGTGGAAGAATATATACCCACACGGTAAAAGGATCTGTTTAGAACACACAATAATCTAACAAGGCACAACAGAAATTTTTTTATTTTTTTTTCCCGTATATCTCGTCATGTATTTTCTAGGTCAAATAGTATCATGTTCAATTTTTTAAAAAATAAATACAAAGATTTTTAAAATATTATCAGGCATACCTCTAATGATGATCGATTTTCCATCCGAAACAGTTCTTTCAGCTTATTATCCTACAAAATGAATGCACATGAAAACAATCAACACATGTATTTTGTCACCAACAATGCATTTCATATGAGAGTCGGGGTGGACGGGTGCACCCCAAATTGAAGTCTTGATAATATTCCAAATCTCAATATTATTTGGTTCTCCACTTTTCTAACATAAACAAAGGAAATTCCCTTCCGTTTTACCCTCTGTACTTCTATTCCTCTCTCAGCCAACTCATAAATAAAAAAACCAATGAAGATATATTAAACAACAAATGACCTCTTAAACATCGGAGTTTCACAGTCCTAGCAAACTCATCTTCATGTTCTTGACAACTTTCACTTCTACAAGCAAGCCACAATCACAAACCCATCCAAAACAATCACTCCCATCTTCAATGCCATTTGTTTCTATTGGATCGATGAGAATGGAACCCCAAGATCTTTTTTTTTTTTTTTTTTTTTTCGATAGGAAACAAAAACTTTATTAATAGAAAGAAAGAAATTACAAATGTGAACCAGATCTATGTAATATCTTCTAAAATTAAACTCTTAAGATTTTCCTTTACCTTCTGATAAGACCTATGTAATATCTTCTGTTTACTTTTATCTATCAAAAGACCGGAATACCCAAGAGAATCTACCTTAAACCCCAGATATTTATCTATATATATATATATAGAGAGAGAGAGAGAGATTAAACCCCAGATTTTTTCTAATAGAAGTCTGGGCTCCAAACGCAAAATGTATGGTAAAAACTCTCCCAGTGAATATTCCACCGAAATGCTTAGTACACCTGGACTAATTGGCCCACCTCAAATTATGATTTTTGCAGTTATGGAAGCTATGACTAGAACTTCTGTGCTCGTCCAGCACAGAGCCTCAAAGCTATAATGATTTTTCCCATTATGGCAAGCTATGAGTAGAACTTTTGTAATACCCAGCATGGAGAAAAGATGCTACACTAAAATTTACTGCACAAAAGATTACCAACAGAAGGGCATGTCCAAAATGAGAATGGTGTTAAATACGCAACCATTAGCTTCTCATGTCCCCTAAAATTCAAAAAATTTAGGGAAACAGCACTATTATTGTATAGAATGAGAATGGTGTTAATTACACAGTTGTTAGCTTTACATTTCCCGCTGAAACCCCAAACATTTGTAGAAATTTCATAAATTTTGAGTTAATAAAAGCAGAAATTATAATATTACCAATTACTACACATCATAATCACTAGAAAGTGAAAATATATCAACTGATGCCCATTACTAAGATACTAATCAAATATGAGAGAATATGTATTATTTTTTTTGTAAAATGTATTTATATACGGCATTGTAATTGCTAGTGCTCCAAAAATCAGCCTCGACGACAGCAGTGGCTAACAGCTGTGGCAAAAACACCCTAGGCCCCTTCATTATGGGACACACTGCCTAATCAGGAGGCACCTAGGTGCTGCTAGGTAGTCTCCTCAACAATCTGTTCTTTTTTTTTTTTCCAACACCTGAAACACACCGTCTTGGGTGTTCAATTTTTGTTTATTTGAAACACCCAAAACAACAACATTTTGGGTGTCAATATTACCAAACAAAGTTTAAAGCACCCGCAGAACAGAGTACTTATTTTTGCTTGCTACTGCCGACCCCCCTAAAGTAAAATTCTCAAGACCTCAACAAAACCCCAGGTTCACCAATCACCACTTTGGGCGACAGTCCTTGAACTCTGACAACCATGGACCATCGAAGAATTTCCTAGGCAGCGCGCCAAGCAACTACCCGACTAGCTCCTAGCATCTTTTAGAACACTAGTAACCACAACCTTGATACACCTAAAACCATACACAATAACTAGATATTTGATAATAGAATAATATAAGAGATAAACAATTCCGAGGAAAATGAGTAGCTGAAAATTAGTTATAGTTAAAATACAAAACGCCTAATTTGGACAGACAGTTATAGCAGAAGAGCCATCCTTCCACTCACCATCCGTGTCCATTTTTATTCTAAGTTTAGGATACTAATAAACATTAACAATCCTATATATATTTGGCATATCATGCATTTTATCCATCCGAAAATTTCCAAATTTAATTATGGTCAATTGGGAAAATCCAAACTCAACAATGGGATTAAAATAGCCTATCAATGTGCAAATAATAATTGTTGTTCTTTGATGATACCCTTGTATCTGCTTGTATCTGTCAATTACTGAGGACCCCTCTTTTTAAACTTTTTGCAAAAGCATGAAACAAATCATATTGCCATAGATTTCTAAATTATATCTTTATTTGAAATGCAACAACCTGAAGGAGTTTCTTTTGTAAGGTCTTCAAATACTTCATGTGAATGACCTCATCTTTCCAATTCAAAAACAATGTACATTCTTCTCATGTTGTGCCTTATGCTTAACACACAAGTAATTGAGTCAATGCTATGATATTTGCTATATAATTTTATAGATGCAATTATTGTACATCGGCACTCACCAATTAAAATAATTGCCAATTCAAGTTTGCTTCAATATATGTCTTGCTTGGTATATGCTTGTATAACCTGATTACTACCAAAATGAAAATGGATAATGGCCAAAAAAATATGAAAATCTGTTCAAGTTCCCTTATCATTAAATTACTTACCAACTATCATATCTTAAGTAACGTTTTTCAAAGGACTTCCTGTTCAATTTTCCGTACATAAAGACAACAACAGCACTAATCCCCTATATTAAATTGCCCCAACTCAGTTATGAAAATCAGAAAATAATTTGAGTTGCAATAATAACCAGCAATAACATGGATGGTAATGATAATTGTAAATTACAATGCATAGATGCACAAAGAAATCATAGCAATTGCTGCCAGTAAAAGCACACCTTAGAATATGAGTTCTCGAGCTGTCCATTAGAAGGTAGAACTGTTGAAGAACTCATCTGTGACTTTGTCTGCTCAGTTGCTCTGGAAGTGCGGCCTCTGCCTGAAACAGATTGTCCCCTACCACGACTAGGTTTTTTTTTCCTATTTAAATCAATACCTGCCTTTGCCTCCAAGGCTTCCGTAATCTTCTGCCTTCCATCAGCCACTGCCTGATTCAGTTTCATAGCGCGCAATTATATACCAAAATTAGAACAAAGAACTAAGTGTACAAAACAAAATGAAATTAAGAAAACAGAAAATACAATTTAAGTGCAAAAAAGATACGCAACTAGAAGCCACAAGTATTGAAAAACAGTAATTCCAGACTCCCAATCGAACTCGGTATTTTATCCTCAACCTACCTCAACATGTTCGAAAACAGTAGAGTCATCATCTTCTTCAAATTTCTGGCGTTTCTGAGTGTTGGCTTGTATGAGAAACTCCCCACCATTCTGAAACCATCAAATGAAGAAAGAACATTACACGAGTCATAAAAACTAAATAATATATTTAACAGCAAGTAAAAACATTCTTCAAAGGAAAATCAAGTGCCTTAGTTATCTCCAAGCATATACCACAACTCATCTGCAAACATGTCTTATGAAAGAAACACAAACGAGCCAAATTACATTCGCTCCATTCCCCCAGTATGGAAACTATCTGACCAACCCAAACTCCCATTTATACACACTAACACCAACACGGATTCACCAGTATATGCACTGGCACTCTCATGCCCCTAAAACACATAATCATTTCAACCACATTGATATCAACTCAACTCATCATAAAATTTCACAGCCTTACAGATACTCATTTCCATTTGCAAACCATTTAAAAATCTCTTCATTCACCCTACAAATATCTACTCTGCATTCCTCATAACAGCATAAAACATTGACTAATCCAGTGAACCTTCTGACTTGATAAAATTCAAGTTACAGTCAAGTAAAATAGTTTCGAAATCGAACCGAAGGGAAAGCTAATGACTAGGCTTTCGGTGGCTTACATCATCGTCTGAATCGCTATCAGTAGCGGTTTGTTGGACGAGGTCGTCAGGAGCAAGGGATCTTGGGGGCGGCAGAGGAGAAACGGAAGACCGGGCGGTCTGCTGGTTGCTCTGTTGGTGTTGGTGGGCAGAAGGCTTGCCGACCATGCGAGCTTCGAGCTTGGCAATCTTGGTGGGTAGAGACTGGTCTGATTGGTTGGAAGAATTGGAGGAGAAATGTATCAACACATCATCCGACATTGCGCCTTCTATGTGGATTTAACTTGTCAGAGGATCATGAAATGGAACTCTGGGACTGGGCATGTATGTATGTATGTATGGATGTGTATGTGCCCTAAACTAAATGAGTGCGCGCATGCTGCTACTCCGGTTACAAGTTACAACACAACTAACACTTTATCACATCACACACTATGGATTTCTGCTGCAAAACACTCCCCCGACTCTAAAATTATACAAAATTAGGGTTTTTATTTTTGGTAATCAAACTATCAAGGATGATGACAGGAGGAGGGCACCCTCTTGGTTTGTTTGTTATTTATAAAAAAATAAAAAAAATAAAACATATATATACACATATATATTCTAATCACCCTTAAAATCAAATTAACGTGAAATCATCTCTATTTTTTAAAAAAGAAAATAAGATTTAATTAATATTACTTTTTATTTTAAAAGCTTTTCACATATTTATATATATATATATATGCGCGCTCAAAACCACTTAACAGGTTTATGTTTTTTCACATAGATTTACCTTGTTAATTACACTTCATCCCAATAAATAGATGTAAAAATAAGGAAATGCTCAAAAACACTTAGGAGGTTTGTGTTTTTGCACATAGATTTACCTTCCTTGTTAATTACACTTCATCCTAATAAATTAATGTAAAATAAAGAAATGCTCAAAACCACTCGAGAAGGTTTCTGTTTTGGCACATAGATTTACCTTACTTGTTAATTACACTTCATCCCGATAAGTTAATGTAAAATGAAGGAAATGCTCAAAACCGCTCGAGGAGATTTATGTTTTTGCACATAGATTTACCTTATTTGTTGATTACATTTCATCCCAATTAATTAATATTGGTCAACTTTAACGGTATAAAGAATTTGTCCAACTCTAATTATATGAAAGGTTCATTAACATTAGTCAACTCTAACAATATAATGAGGATTTTTGTATTTTTCTTCCTTTTTTTCATATATTTCTTTAAAAAAATAAAAATTTAGAAATTCTTTTTCAAGCAAGTGGAATAAACTTCTATTGTCCATCTTTGATATAAATAGTAAAGATCAAAAGAAATTAAAATTAGAAAAAAAAATTAAAAAGAAAAAGTACAGATTCAATTTGAATATCCATTATCTCCATCTTTACAAAAATTTAATAAAAATGAAGATTAATCTCTCTTCATCATAGTGGAGACCAAATATGGGCCTCCATCATGAATAAAGACCTAGATTTGCTCTTCATTAACGATGGGATCTCCATCATTTCTATCTCCAATTGAGGTGTCCTCCATGACCTCTTCAATCATCGAAGGAAGCCACAAAAAACATCTTCTAGTCGAATCTATAATAAGCTTTCTCAAGATCATTTGTTGGAGGAAACAATATTTCTCTAGATCATAAGAATTAAGTTTTCTCTAACATGAATTGAAATACCTTAGATCTCATTGGACGTTGACTCCTTCCAGATGAAGTAAGTCGGGTTCGTCCAAAGAATGCCAGGCTAACAATGGCCTTTAGTAATCTTTTCTATTAAAAAAAATTATATTAAAATTTTAAAATTTTATATTTATGAAAAATTTTATATTTAAAACTATATTATTAAGTTTCGTTTTTCTTTTTTTTTTTTAAGAAAAAAAGGACCTTTCATTTTTAATCTAAATCTTTATTAATAGTTTATTTTTAATTTTCAAGTTTTTAAATAAATATGATAAAAGGTTTGTATTTAAATATTTTGAATTATATAATTGTACGGTTTATATATGTTTAATTTAAGGTTAGAATTTTTTACTTTATTAAAATATTTAATTTAACCATTTTAAATCAAAAGTACAAAATTGCCACTAAAAAATTTGATGGAGCCTGATGATCATAAATATTTTTCATAGTTTAGATACCATTTTGATTTATTTGAAAACAATGAAAAGTAAGCGGTATTTCTTCAAACATAGGGAACATCTTTGACATTTTCCCAAAAAAACTAACCGTTATAATATAATATTTAAAAAGGGAGAATGAAAAATTTTGCAATCCGGGCCTGACAAGCAAAAGCTGTTGGTTTGGAATCCATTGTTAAGTAGAAAGAGAGCATGATTTCAAGCTTGAGAAGAAACCCAACTAAGCAGTCTCTCAAGACTCTAAAAAACCCTTTTCACTACTCATCAAATGCCACTTCTCTCAGAGTAGAACACCACCTGTTCGATGAATGTCCCCAACCAAACCTCTCACAGTACAATCACGTACTTTTTGATTATTCTCGACGTAACCTCAACCAGGAAGCTCTCTGTGTCTTCTTGGGTATTCGTCGTTTGGGTTTACCTGTTGATAGGTCGACCCTTTCTTGTGTTTTGAAGGTCTGCGGATGCTTGTTTGATAATGTTGTTGGTAGACAAGTGCATTGTCTATGTACCAAGTCTGGTTTGGTGGGGGATGTTAGTGTTGGCACTTCTCTTGTTGATATGTATATGAAAACGAATAATGTGGAAGATGGAAGGAGGGTTTTTGATAAAATGAATGAAAAGAATGTTGTTTCTTGGACTTCTTTGTTGACGGGGTATGCCTGTAATGGGCAGAATGAGATAATGTTGGAATTCTTTGTTAGAATGCAGGTTGAGGGTGTTAAGCCTAATCCGTTTACGTTTTCAACCGTTCTTGGAGCTTTAGCAGATGATGGGATGGTTGAGGAAGGAGTTCAAGTTCATTGCATTGTTATAAAAAATGGGTGTGAGGCAATTACCTCTGTCTGCAATGCTTTGATTAGTATGTACTTCAAGTCGAAAAGGGTTAGAGATGCTAGGTTGGTTTTTGATAATACGGAGGATAGGGATTCGGTTACTTGGAATAGTATGGTTGCAGGCTATGAGACTAATGGCCTTGATATGGAAAGTTTCAAAATGTTCGAGTGTATGGGACTTGGAGGTGTGAAATTGACTCAGTCAACTTTTGTTTCTGTTATTAAGTTATGTGCTAATACTAAAGAGTTGGAGTTTGCAAGACAGGTACATTGTCTGGTTCTAAAGAATGGGATTGGATTTGATCATAACATTAGCACAGGACTCATGGTCACTTACAGTAAGTGCTATGAAATGGATGATGCCAGTAAATTATTCTGTATGATACATGATAAAAATGTGGTATGTTGGACGGCTATGATTACTGGATATTTGCATAATGGCAGAATGGATCAGGCGGTGAATCTTTTTAGCCAAATGAATGAACAAGGTGTTAGACCGAATCATTTTACTTATTCTATAATTCTGACGGCTAACTCTGTTGTTTCTCCATTCCAAGTACATGCTCAAATCATCAAAACCAATTACGAGAGGTGTTCTTCAGTTGGAACAGCACTTTTAGATGCATTTGTTAAGTTGGGAAATGTCAGTGAGGCTGCAAAAGTCTTTAAATTGATTGATGAAAAGGACATTGTGGCATGGTCGGCTATGCTAGCTGGATACGCTCAAGTAGGAAACACAGAAGGAGCTGTTAGGGTTTTCAGACAGTTGGCAGCTGAAGGAGTTAAACCTAATGAGTTTACCTTTTCTAGTGTCATAAATGCATGTGCAGCATCTACAGCAGCAGTGGAACAGGGGAAACAGTTTCATGCATTCTCAATTAAATCAAAACTGAACAATGCATTATGTGTTAGCAGTGCTCTTGTTACCATGTATGCGAGGAAAGGTAATATTGAGAGTGCAAATGAAGTTTTCAAGCGTCAAGAGGAAAGAGACTTGGTGTCGTGGAACTCAATGATCTCTGGATATGCACAACATGGTCATGGAAAGAAGGCTCTTGAAATATTTAGGGAAATGCAAAGAAATAACATGGAAATGGATGGTATAACATTCATTGGCATCATTACTGCCTGCACTCATGCTGGACTAGTGGATGAAGGTCAACGATACTTTGATATCATGGTAAAAGACCATCATATTAATCCAACAATGGAGCATTATTCTTGCTTAATTGATCTATATAGTCGAGCTGGAATGTTGGAAAAAGCTATGGATGTTGTCAACACGATGCCATTTGCTGCTGGTGCAACCATGTGGCGAACTATCTTGGCTGCTTGCCGTGTCCACCGTAATTTAGATCTAGGAAAACATGCAGGAGAGAAGCTCATTTCACTTCAGCCTCAAGACTCAGCTGCATATGTATTGTTATCAAATATGTATTCTGCAGCAGGACATTGGCAAGAGAGAGCTAAGGTGAGGAAGTTAATGGATGAAAGAAATGTAAAGAAAGAAGCCGGGTACAGCTGGATTGAGATCAAGAATAAGACCTACTCATTCCTGGCTGGTGATCTTTCACATCCACTGTCAGATCAAATCTATTCTAAACTTGAAGAGTTAAGTAACCGATTAAGGAATGCAGGGTATCAGCCTGATATGAATCATGTTCTTCAGGATGTTGATGATGAGCACAAAGAAGCTATTCTTTCTCAACACAGTGAGAGGCTGGCCATTGCTTTTGGATTGCTTGCTACTCCTGCTGGAGCTCCCCTACAGATTGTTAAGAACCTTAGGGTCTGTGGAGACTGTCATAATGTTATTAAGTTAATATCAACTATTGAACGGAGAGATATTGTTGTTAGGGATACAAACCGGTTTCACCACTTTAAGGAAGGTTCATGCTCATGTGGGGACTACTGGTGACAGTTTATGCAGTTACGGATTTACCTTGAGTTTGTGGATATATAGTTTATGGTGGAAATTGTGCAGTGACTATTAACTTTTTTGTTCAATCAAAGAAAGAGGTTCCTGTTATATTTTAAATTTGTAAAGGTTGATTACATGAGTGGAAAACTTGTCAAGGTGTGTTTAGTTGCTGCACCAAAAGGGAACTTCCCTGACGCCGATTGATCAGTCCATTGAAGTTGGATTTTTTTGTTCATATTTTCTGCTAGCGTATGTTACTTAGACAGGTATATAATGGTTTCCATAATAATTATTGAAGTTGTTCTGTTTGATTCTTTGTTGTAGATTTATTATCAATATTTGGTTAGTACTTCTATTTTTCTTTATAAATGAATTATTGGTTTCACTTGCATTTTTAAATTATACATTAATGTGAAAAAGAAATTTATCATGTATGATTTTTCGGTACTGTTCAATAATTTTGCTGATTGAGAGTTGTTTCTTTTGTGTCTGCAGAAACTATGTCAACAGTTAATTAATGAGTGCAAAACTGTGATGCATTTCAATGTGCATTCCGCTCCTCAAACTAAGATTTCTTCAGGTAAAACAATTAGGTGTAATATTGATATCAAACTGTGATTTTCAAATTAACTTATCCTATACATTCTAGCTTTTCAAATTTTAGAAGGTAGACTGTGAAATCAGAGTATCTTAGCTTCGTTGGACTGCTTAATAGTATTTTATAAAGACTCACTAGATTTTCAGTTTCTGTAGAGTTTGTTACTATGTGACGAATGGAACATATTTTCATCTTAAAACCTTTTCCATGTCAGAAAGGCTTTCCTCAAATGGTAGAACTGAGTCGATGGGTAAACATGAGTTGATGGCAAACGGCTACTTAAAAAAATAAAGTAGAAGAGGGTAGACATCTTAATCCTACAGTATGCCTCAAAGTTTTGCAATATTAGTTTAGGAGTTCACTAAATAGATCTACTGAAACAAAATAGGCAGACCACCTGGACATGAGCATACATATGAAGTTCAGCTAATGGATGTTAAATGAAGAGGAGATGGTCTGATTGTTTAGTGAACTCATAATATGATCAAATCACTCTTCCCTACACAGAAAGCGCATTCAAAACAATAGGACTTCTAACTTTATGGATACCATTGCTCCATGTCAAATCACCCAATACAAAACTTCCATCACTCTTGTAAGCTCTAAAATCAACCCTGAAAGTCTTCTTCTCTCCAGTTTCTGTGAAGTTGAGTTTATCTGGTATAACTTTAATATCAACACCAATTGGGCAGTTTACGTGCACAACATATACTGTTGGGCCGTTACCGTAGTATGTTACTGTTCAATAAATGGATAAACTTTCATTCATTTTAGAAATGCCTATTGATGGATAGCTAAAGTTGTAGGAGGATGTGGTAGGGTTTTGGCAGTAAACTGTCTGTCCTGTGAGATTTTTCAGTTGCACAGGGCTTGCACCTGTGCTGCAGAGAAAATTTATAATATCATTGGAATCGAAGTCATAAATTAATCCTGGATTTATTGCTGCCATTGGGTTTATGTGTCCGGATCCATAGTCAAAAGGTGTTGTCTGGGTGCTGTTTGGATCTCTTTTAATCATGTTCTGGTCGTTATCCAGGACAGTAGCTGTGATGACAAGATGAAGCCATAGAAAATTGAATATATTTGTTAAATAACCAAAAAAAAAAAAAAAAAATCCTGATAAAATTTTCATTGACGAAGCAAGTAACCTGTGGTCATAATTGCAGACATTATGGCTGCTGGACTCCACTTAGGTTGCCTAGATTTTAGAATTGCTGCAACCGCAGAAACATGTGGGCAAGACATGGAAGTTCCAGAGATTATGTTGTAATCAACAGATTGTCCACTAGCTACTTCAGTTGCTACTGGAGACCACGCTGCTAATATGTTTAATCCAGGTCCGGTAATATCTGGCTGCGATATGAATTTGGATAATAAGGTACTACTTTAATGGACTTACTTTCTGTTTACTTCTTCCATATTGTGGCTGTGATGCTTTCTTATATTTTCCATGCTATCATTAGTAATAAATTTCTAAGTTCATCTAAATGTTTATGTGAATAGATAAATTGAGAAATTGAGTATAACTTAATTTAATGATATCTGGACTTATAATATTTGGCCCCATGGAGGAAGACAGCCATTTTTGGTGCAGGCTTTTTTTTTATAATCGTCTATGTTGTGTAGATTCTGGCAATGGGAATTCTGCAATGACAGAAGCATTTGATACGGATTATCAATCTCTTTCTTACTGACGTGAGGAAAATTTTGTTTTTAATTTAGTAATGTTATTCAAGCAAAGAGAGCTTAGAAACTTGCTTTTCCTTAGTCGTATATGGTTGAAGCTCCTGTGCTTGTTCCTGACCAATGAGCGTGGCTGGGATTACAAACTGAAATCCAACTTCTTTGGCAAGTGGATCTATGAGTATCATTCCAACTCCACTACCTTGTCTGATGAAAATGCTTTTTCCTCTTCGGTTATCAGTTACTTTCTCATTTGTACACACCACGATCTTCCCCTTGATTAAGTTAGGATCCAGAGTATTGTTTTTGCAAAAGCTAATAGACATGAGAAAATATGACATTTTAATTTCAAAAACAAAAAAAAGGAAAAGAAAATATAACATTTTAGGGCAAGTATGCGAATATTGATATATATTGATTGATTGACCATTGCAAAGCTAGCAGTGCCATAATCAAAGCCAATCATATGATATCTAAAATGTTCAATAGATTGAATGCTTAATTTATAGACAATACCGGAATGAGAAATTAGGGATATTTAAAATCTTTGTAGTAAGCATTTTTAGATTAGATTTTCAAAAGTAGGTGTGTACATGTGCTTGTGTGTGCCCTTGCTTGTTTGTACATATGTTCATACTCTAAAAATTGTTGTAAGGATGTATTTTGCGAAAAATATGTTGAACAGTATGCTGAAAGTGATAAGTTTATGTGAACTAGGGAGGGGTACTAGGGGTGGTTTACTGTATGCTCATTTAGAAGCTGCATGTAGTGCAAGACATGTGTAAGAGTTTAAATGCTCCTGCCACTCTGAACAAATTTTTTTAGTTTATCAAAAAGGAAAGACTTTGATATTAATGTGCTTAGCACGGTGGGTAATGATGCAGAGAGTGGCAGATCTAGGAGACTGTTAATAAGTTAGGGCAACCACTAACTGATGATCATGTATATAGAAAATAATGCCTAATTACATTTTGTTACTAAATCTGTTTAAGCTAGGTGATTGATTTTGTAATTTTAAATGCTAAAATAATCAATTTGTCTCTTCATAAAAGAACTAATACTAGCTATTAACAAAAAGAATAAAGAAGAGTTTTCAACCTAAGAAAACAAATTGAAATTTAAATCTTAACCTTAAAATAAATTTAATAGAACTTATCATGTGCCGATTTCAGATTCTAAGATTAACTGACCATTGTCTTCAAAACCCCACTCTTGGATAAGCGTGAATTAAATGAACTCATCAATAGGAAGTATTTGGTTATGTAAAGACATTGCTTATGTCAATAAGTGCTCGGTGAAGTTTTGTTGTTGCTGTCAAAAATGGGATGTACCTTGCATTGGTTGCAGGAACCCCGGGGGCCGCTGCATTACTCCCAGCTATCAAACTATATTATCTTTCCATTTCCAGAGTGTTCCATGAGAAGCCCTGAAAGCATAGAATTTCTTATTATATGATTTTTTTATTCTTAGTTTTGCTCCTTTGGAAATCATTGGGAAGAGGAGGGGGGGCTGCCACAAGTAGTGTAAAATCTATATAAAACAAAGACTACCTTTAAAAGTTTTGAATTTCCAAGTTTTATATTTGCATTGAATTCCCTGTCCACTGAACTTGCGGCGACAGTGAGGATCCAAGGCGCAACATTGCATGCAGTCCACGGGAGACCAGAATTTCCAGCTGAAGCTGAAATGAGAATTCCTTTCTGGAATGCATGAAAAGCTCCTATTGATATTGCATTTTCAAAGTTAATTGGTTGAGGCGGGTTAGGGCCTAAGCAAAGTGATAGGATATCCACACCATCATTAATTGCATCATCCATGGCAGAAAGAACATCAGCATCAGTGCAACTGCCAAACCAACAAGCCTTGTAGATGGCCAATATGGCATTTGGTGCACCTCCTCCTGCATTGCCTCTGGCCATCCCAAATAAGCTGACATTTGCTACAACAGATCCAGCTATTGTAGAGGCAACATGGGTTCCATGACCATTGTTGTCTCGAGCTGAGCGGAAGAAAGTGGTTTTGTAAGATTTGAGAGGGCCATTTTCTGCTTCCCACCCTTTCGAATGGAACCGGGCACCAATGATTTTCCTGAAATTTTCATCTAAATTGTCACTGTGGAATTCTTGGCTAGCTTGCATTCATTGTGTGTGTTGAGTTTCTTATGTCATGCTTTCTTCGTGATTCAGTATGTTTTGACCAAATACTTTTACCTTATGTCCTGATTCCATTATGAAATTGTACTCTTTTTTTTCTTTTTTTCAAACGAAATTTTAATGTTGACAGTACACTTGGTTATGTATTATTTATTTATGTATTTATTGGTAGATTAAGTGTGAAATACCTGTTGCAGTTTGTTGACGTAAAATTTTCACCAGGAGAACATTCACCCTTGAATTTTTCAGGAACGGGACCCAATCCTCAGTCATAGAAGCTTTCTGATTCAGGCCAAACTCCTACAAAATAAAATATGATGAAGAGCATAAGCATGGTGATACAATGGCATGGCAAGCAAACAGGAATAGAAATATCAAATATACAAAGCATTACCACCATCAGTGACACCAACGATAATAACATCAGATTTCCAGTCCATGGGCAGGTGATTATATTGCTGAATGGAGTCTACTTCCAGAAAGTCCCATAAACACTTAGTGTGGAGAGCATTCATTCTACTCTCAAATACAGAGACAACTGAGTCCCTTGCTGCAAAATGGAATGAATTAGAGAACGAGAACAATTTGTATTCAGTTGATTCTTAACTAAGTGCAAACAAGCACTTTTAATAAATAAGTGTGGTGAAAAAGCTGTGATTCTTTCTAGTTTGTTTTCATCACCCAAGTTTTGATATGATTATTAAAAGGAAGTTTAGCATACAAAAGTGAGAATACCAACTACTTGTTGAGCTTGTTCTGGCGTAAGCATTGCTGAGAAACCTCTAAAGGCTTTACTGTAATGGTGAAGAGCCACTTGCTTCGCTCGTTCATGACTGAAAAGAATTTTTTTCAAGGAAAAATTAAAACTCTGTTGGTAATATCAATGCTTGAATAGGATATAAATCACCATCAATCTTTGTGATGAGGTTTTATTTGAACAATATCATGGATAGAAATAATAAGTGATTAGTGAATCAAGTGGTAATATACTATAATAGAACATTGGTTTCTTGCCTGCAGTGATTGAAGCAAGTAGCTCATGGTTAGCTTTGGTGACAGATTCTGAGTTTAGGATGTGAGTGCTCTCCCTTGTAAACTATGTAATGCTGCAAATTGTTATCAAAATAAAGTAGCAAGAATTCGAATTAGTCACCAACACATCCTAAAAATAACACTATGAGTCTAAAAAATCATCATTCATAAATGAGATGTATTAACATGTAACAAGGGTATATTACTCGAAGATATCAACTTTAAACTGTATTTTTTACGACTCTGGTCACGATATGTTATTTATTCTTGGAACCCAAGTCACTGAACTCATTGGAAAATACCTTGGTGTTGGTGGCTCCATTTACTGAAGCAAATGTGACGATCAACAGAAGGACAATAAGCTTAGCTCCTCTCATGACTTTGTAGTGTGTAACTGATAGAAAACAAAGCTGTAGCCACTAAAGAAATGGAAATGGCGGCGACTGGAGAACTGAAAACATGTCCTTATATAGCCGAAACAACCCAAATTAAAACAAAAAAGCCGGCTTGATAAGTTTGTTTCCATGAGCAGAGATATTCGAATGACACATATTTTACATGCAACTATAGTCTATATAGGTAGCCGGCTTATATATGATGTTCTACAATTCACTTCCAAAAGCATGATCTTTAATCAAATTTGTGCTATTTGTCAGAGTCATATTATATAATTTGAAGCTGTTTGAAGTATCCTAGGCGGCCAGTATTCCAAGTACAAAAACTTGACTGATCTGTAGTTAGTTTAAATTTTAACCATTCATATGATTGTTTGTTCTTTATCTGGTCAGAAGGGATTTTACTTTTAACAAATATTTAGACGTCAAATCTCAATCATTATTTATTAAAGAATCTGACGGCTGGTAATGTAAATGGGAGTGAAATAGCACCTAAGATTTGAATATTTGTTTGATTAACACCGGAAAAATTAAGTTGAATTTTACTATCACTTTCATGGGTGGAAAGATAATACACGTTTGATTAAAAAATAATAATAATAAAAACTCGCTTGCTGATAGAGTTGAATAATAAATGATGAACTGTCAGCGATATATCTATTTCTCTATGGTGCTGTGGAGTTATGTTGACAAGTGTAATGTGAATCTAGTTGATGATATTCTCACAAGAAGCAAGAAATGAAGAATAGACATGGTTGTTAATATTCTGGTTGATGGTATTCTCATAACATAGTCTGATTGATGATATTCTTATGAGAATATGTTATGAAAATATATTGTGAGAATATACTACAGAATAAAAAGCAAAGAAAACAAACATGGTTGATGATGCTGCAACGTAACTAGAAGCCAAAAAAAAAAAAAAAAAAAAACAGTGATGGAACGAGAAACTGGTAGTTCGCGATGGCATCAAATGCAAAATTTCTCTTCCTCTACTGATTCTTATTCCTCTTCTGTGACAAACTAGGTTTTTATTGGTTTGCGATTAATTCGACACCAATTAGTTCACAAGCTCTTGGTTTTTTTTTTTTTTTTCTTTTCAAAGCAAAACAAAAACATAGCATGCCATGGCACCTTGAAGTCATAAAAGAGAGACTATGTGATATGCTAAGATGAAACAAGACTACAAGACACTTATTTTAAAACAAAAACAGAAACTATAAAGCCACAATATCTTGCATAACATACATATTTATTAAAGTCACTTTTCAATCCACATAAGTTGAGGTAATTTTGTTTCTGCAGGTCTTTTGAAAATAGATATAATTTTATCATTAAAATTTATGAACAGTAAAAATATACTATTAAAACTTATTTTGGTGCCTGTGAGACAAATCCCTAATTTTTTTATTGCTATATAAAAAAAGACCCTATCTAGTAATTCAAAGTCCAGATTTTAACAAAATTCAAATATTTTGACTTAAAAATATCTAAGTTGATGTAATTACAAAAGATGTTTTAGTGTCTAAATCATATATGGGATCAGATCAATGACACATGGAATCAATATAATCGACGTATGTAATATGCCTTTTACTCTTGCAAGTAAAATTGGGGCGTAAAATTATATTATTGAGCTCTTATAAAACAACCAAAACAAATATATACAAGCAAAATGTTAGACAAATGTTTTTACTTACTGACCACAAACTTTGAGAGTAACATCATATTTCTCATACTTGCATTTGAATCTACTCATGATGTGACAATTGGACTCATATGCCATATAGAAGTGAAGTAAATCAAAATGTATATCCACTGGAATCAACTTAGAATAGGAAAGTGGAATGTCTACTGTTACTCAAACTTTAAATCGTGTCGTAACAGGGACACTTACGTGGAGTCCTATGTTGAACAGTGCTTCTCAAAGTCATTGCTCATTTACTATCTTCTTTGCGATTGAGTCTGATTATGAGGATTCTTAGGTATCAACTCTCTTACCATGTGAATAAGTATCTCCTTTTTGGAATAATTATAATTTTTAAGCATTCAGTCAATCGTATTAATATGTTCGTTGTTGATTGGTAATTATTTCCTCCAAACTCGATCTTTATGTGCAAACCGAGTTTACGGCACCTGTTAGTCTGTGCTAGGTTTTGGAGCAATGAGGTGCCAAGTCAATTACCGCATGGACATGAATTCTCTTCTTGCCATTGATAGCAAAAATTTAGAATTCACGATCGCTGAAATCAACAGAGAATTCAATTGAGCTGTGTTCATTGCAGTAACCAGTTTCTATCACACAATTTTGAAGTTTTTTCTCGTGTCTTTCCGGGCATCGCAAGTCATAACAAAGACATGTACACTGAAAATTAACAAAATACTCATTCACTTCAATCGGACAGTCGCTAAGATGAAAAGACAAGTTTACTAAAATGAACATACTCATACAAATTGCCATTCAATTATAACAACAGTTTCTCTGATGACACAACTCATCACTGGTATAGAACATTTGCCTGCAGTAACATCAACAACCTTACAAGCTCTAGAAATGTAAATCAATCACAATTTCTCCAACTTTTGGAGAGCATGAATATTACAGGTGCAAGTTAAATATTAAATATACAAATGCCTGTTGAGTCGTAACATAGTGGCTCAAAACAAAAGTTCAATGTTTAAGAGTACAATGCTAACCCTTGCACCAATAAAGAAAACTCTTGGGGAGAAAATTTGTAAATAGGCACATATCTAAACATGACAAAGAACCAAGTCTATAATCAAGCATGTGGATGCAAAAAACCTATCTCCATCCTAATCTATCATGAGACAAACAGAAGAAAAAAATAAATATGCCCATTCAGGAAGAGAGCAAGGCCACAACTTTTCTGGGAGCAACTACCTTCTTCTTGTACCCATGCAGAAAAGAAGATATTAACCCGTTTGACATAAACATAGTGACCAGGTTAATTTATGTACAAGAAGCAAAGCAAGAGGATAAGGGAAAATAAAAAATAAAAAACACATTTGATATACAAAAGACCAAAACTATAGCAAATATGTTCACAAAATAGAGCTGGTTATGACACCTTTTAGACATCCCATCATTTCCAAAAAGGTTTTAACATCAACTCAGAAGGATTTACAGAAATCAGACACTATCAAATCAAGTCATTAGTTGGCAAAAACTACAGGACTAACCAATAACAACCAGCAAATATGTGCATCATATTCAACCTAGTGAGGCAGCAATTTGAAAATTCTTCTTTACACAATTTGAAACAACAATTAACAACTATCAAACCCCAGTTTTTCCATCTGAATACAGAAAAAGGGAAGTCAAGTCACCTTCCCCATTTAAAGAAGTAATTGGGTCCAGATGTTATAAATAAAATACATATAATAATGTTTGCACTCACTGGTCTGGTTCAGCATGATATGCTTCAATCCATTAACCTTCCTCACCAAACTCCTTTGTGAATCTCTCATGTACTTCAAGGTCCGCTTTGCTCACTGTTGGCCTCTGTCTTGCAAGAACCTTATCAAAATCGATTTTTGTGATTGGGGGTGGGAGGATCTGCATGGGCATTAACAGGCAACAAGAAGTTCATTAATCTAAGCATGCTCAAACATGAAAATAGTTGATATATTATGCTCAGATGTCAGAATCTTTTCTCAACTCACATATTGTTTACCCAGAAAAAGTAGAGAAATTTATCACAAAACAAGTTCAGTAAATAAGATAATGTGAGGTATTCAAATGCCCACAAAAATGATTCACATAAAAATAGCTTTTAATTTAAATTTAAATCAGACACAAGAAGCAAGTTTTTGACGTTCCTATGCTTCACACCTGAGCGGCAAGTCCTTGTGCTGCCAGCTCCTGCATGGTAATTTGGACTGCGCCCGGCTGCTTTGGTCCACATGGCATATACATTCCATTGGAAGTCTTATAAAAAAACATGGCATCTTGAGTTTTCCGAACAGGTTCAAAGAGAACATCCTTAACCTGTGATCGTCATTGCCAAAATAGAAGGCCCACACAAAAAAAAGGCAACAACATAAGCTATTTCAATGGAAGCCTTTTACAGCAAGGCAGTATACAAAAGGGCTTGAAAAAGCATCTCATATAGGCATCACACTTACACAAACAGAAATATCTGAACCCGAAAACCCCTCTGTCCTGCGAGCTAAATTTTCGAAAGTCACTTTCAGTCAAGTTGTGAGGAGTATCTCCTAAATGCACCTGTTCAGAATTGATTTTTTTAGCCAATTATATGTTGTACTAGATGGAAAACAATGACCACAAAGCCAAAATTTCCCCCCACTAATGTTTTAAAAGGAAAAAAGAGGGCAAGTTCACATACTTTGAACATGTGCTGTCGTGCCTTCAAATCTGGAAGTGGAATGTATATACGCTTGTCAAAACGCCGTCGGATGGCCTGTAATTACTATTGGTTAGCCACAGTACATCAAAGTCCAGCTATTAAGATCAAATCACCAAGAAAAATCATCTAATCGTCCATCTTCACCTGATCTAGAGAATAGGGAGTATTGGTAGCAGCAAGAACAAGCACTTTCTGATCATTGTTCCCTACACCCTACAAAAAATAAAAGGATAAGGGCCAACTTAAAATTAAGCTTGCAAATGTGGACCAAATGAATCAATTTTATTTCCATTCTACAATTTGAAGCATATAATTTAAACTCAACAGCAAGAGAATTAAGATGTGGTTTTAGGGAAATGCAATCACTGCAACAGTGTTACTGTAATCTCCGGTCATCTCATACTTGTTAAATTACTCCTACCAATTAATAAATGTAAAAAAGAACAGTAAAACACAAAGAAAACTAGAATATTAGCAACAACACAAAAATATTCTTCTTCAAGCTTAAACTTGAAATGACTTATTTGTGAAATCAACAATCACAAGAACAAATATCAGTTAGTTTGTGCTATACATATAATATACTGATCAGTTCAAACACGACAGCCCATTTATTATTATAGACACTGCATGTTGAGCAAAACATGAATTAACCGAGCAAAAACAACAGCACAACCCACAAAATATTTGTTAATTGAGAAGGATGTGCTGATGCATATTTGCTTATAGAAAAAAACTTGAAGATAGCTGGTGCACAAACCTTAAAAACGGTCTAGATGGAAATGATATGTGGTCATATAGGACTAAACCCGAGGATTTCTCAGAATGGAGTGAAATAAAGAGGCTTAAATGGTCAAAAGCAAATAACAAAAGTAATGGAGCAGAAACAGAGCAATGGATTAAAATGAAATTTCAAAAGGCGAGCTTTAGGGAATGAACAACAGAGGAAATATGTACATGGATCAGTGATACAGGTAGTAGAGAGGTTTTTATAATTAAATTTTTAAATCAATATAACTTGCACAGAGAGAATGTACGACAGCAATCTGTAAGAGGAAAAACTCTAGGTAAAGTTCACAATCATTGTCATTACAGTGTTGCTGTAATGAACTTCAGTAAACCTGATTCTAAACACCATTGATTTCTTCTTAACTACTCCATGACATAAATTCACAACATTTCTACCTACATCCCAGTAAAAAGCCTACGAGCAATATCAAGCACCACCCCAAAAAATGAGTAATTAACAATATAAAACACCTAATTTTAGAGTGGATATATACTATTTTTGGGCTCTTTTGTAACAGCATCAACTTTTGGGTTGAATAATTACTAATAGATATCAATGCCTTGTTTCAAGAAGCCTGGTTTTCGAGTCCTTCCATATGACTGTTGTTATATGTTATTTAAATTTATAATGTATTGGCATTTGAACTTAAGCCATGTGGCAAGCCTATTGGTCTTGTAAGTGAAAGGGCATGTTAAAGGGCACATATTCTATTGTTAAGTCTTTTCCTAATAGTTTAATCTTTTGTATATGTTGGCTTCCTTTACTTAGAAAATTCCACTTGCTAATGTTTACTCGAAGACAAAGTCATAAGAAGATACTAACAACAATTAACCAAAGCATACATTGTTTTCATACAATGGCAAACAAAGCTCTTTCGTTATATATAAAATTCACTCATCCATTGGATCTATCCAATTTTATCACAATTTAATGGTGTTCTTTGATCTCCCTACGTAGAAGGAAAATATCTTTGATCTCCCTACGTAGAAGGAAAATATGATTTATCACACGTATTACAAAAATAATTTATGTCCCAAAAAACACAGCCAACCCTTCTAAGCTCCTAAATTTTAAGATAACAAATTTAACTATCTTTTCAATTTTCCCATATACCTATATTTGTTCCCATTTATGTGATGAAATGAATTAGTATGACATAAATAAATTAAATAAAATAGGTATAGGGGAGGTGAAAATCCTGGTCACTGCTTTGATCCAATAAATTTGGTCCTATAATTCAATAATTCGACTATCTTTGACCGACAGGGCCTTACAGCTAGAGGATGTAACTAGAAATAAATTCAGGATGCAAGTAAAATAAATAGTAAGCCCGATCTATAGAACACAGGGAACTATTTAAAATTAAAAAAGACAAAATAAAATAAAATACTAAGAAACCTAAAAATTTGTCTTCCAGACCTATACAATACGTAGATATCACTCACATACAAAGAAATCCTAAATTGGTACTCGAATATTTCAAAGACAAACCAATACCTGCATCTGCACAAGAAGCTCAGTTTTAATGCGCCTAGAAGCTTCACTTTCATTGCCTTCTCCTCGCTGGCCACACAATGAATCTATTTCATCAATGAAGATAATGGAAGGAGCACTTTCACGAGCCATATGGAATAGGCTAGAAACAAGCTTTTCACTTTCACCCATCCATTTCGAAACCAGGTCTGAAGAAGAAATACTATCCAGGAGAAAACAATATATATGTATACATTAAAAACCAATGTGAGCAAATTCTAATTCTCAGTCTACAACCATAAACATTAATAAAATATATATATCAAGAATTTGAGATAACAAGTCATTAAAAAATAAAATAAAAGGAAACACGCACAATATCAATAGATATGCAGATGACAAAATACACAATATGCCAGCGAGCTGGCAAAAAGAACACGCCAAATAAATCATATTTCAGCACAAGCAAAGTGTAGTAACACCACCACTGATATCATATCCAAGGAGGGATTCCTTACGAGTTATTACTTATTAACGGGCTTTCAATCATTGTATTTTGGGTGTTTCAAAGAATCAATCATTCTCCAATGTCAACGTCTGCATCTTTTTTATATAACAAGATGATGACTCACAATTACTTCATGACCTTTTAGATGAATAACAACAAAAACCACAACAATTTATTTCATGAAACACAACCACATCTAAAACAAAAGCAGATATATCTGTATTTAATAAACACATCCACATCTATGTGACCTGAAGAAAGTAGAGTCAGCTTCAGTAGCAACAGCTTTGGCAAGGTATGACTTGCCAGTTCCAGGTGGCCCATACAACAGAAAAGCTCTCCATGGTCGTCTCTTGCCTGAACAAATAGATTAGCGATAATTACACAATGGAATCAAACAAACACAAGGTGTGGAATCAAACAAAACAACAAACTGACCTGTGAAGAACTGAGGGAATTTAACAGGCAAAATAACGGCCTCCTGCAAGGCCTGCTTGGCACTCTCAAGGCCCGCCACGTCATTCCACTTGACATTAGGCTTCTCTCTAATAATCGCGGAGTTCAACCCAGCACGAAGCTTGGCCTGCTCCGGATCCTCCCCGTCGCCGCCAGCGCCATCGCCATCCTTGGGCTTGGTCTTGGCCCTGGTGGCGACGGCAGCGTCGCCGTTGGCGGCAGGACCAGAGCCGCCATCATCGAGAACAGCGCGGATCTCCTCGGCACGGCGGAGATACTCTGTGAATTTCTGGGTGATGGCCTCCTTGATTTTGGGGTTCTTCTCGTACTTCAAGTGGGTCTTGAAATACTCGAGAGCGTTCATGTAGAGAGGGAAGGCCTTGGCGTAATTTCCCGCATTGTCTTCCTGGACGGCCTGTTTCACGTACTCGATTGCTTGTTCTTTGAAGTTGCTGTACATCCTTCTTTCCTTAGGAGGGTAGGCCTCCTCCTACAAACAAAATTAACAATTTAAACAAATTGTTTTGTCTCAGATTTCAAGGATTTGGATTTGGATTTCGATTGAATAAAATAACGTCAAAGTGAGTGAGCGTGTTGGTTTGATCAGGAAGGAGAGTTTTCTTCCAAAGGAAGGGCCACTCCTGCTTTCCTATATTACTTTCCCCTTTTAGCCCCATCACCCTCTTTTATGCTCTATTTTTATTATTTTTTCTTTTATTATTATTATTATTATTTTGAACCATTATGCTCTATTATTATGCTCTTTTTCTGATTTTTATTTTTTTATTTATATAAACTCAATTTCAATCATTACTTTGTCATTATTTTTTTTTTGTAGGTGGTTGACTTATTTTTAATTTAGATGGATATGATAATTTATTAAGGTAATGGCACTAATGATCAGGGAACCAGTTAGAGTTGGATTAAACATATTACGGGAGGTGAAATTAAAGAGTTTATCAATTTGAATTATGAGTGATTAGTGTTAGGCCTTTGTAAGGCTCAAACCCTTATGCCCATCTACGTGATCAAAAGTTATAGTTTACTATATTCCAAAGATTATACGGTTCAGCGGGGAGCTCCAGTTTCAAACTCGAATAAGTTAAACGATTTCAAAGGATTTTTATATATATGTATGAAAGTAGAGATGAGCATATTACCGAGTTGAATCACAAGTTTAGTATTTTTTATGAATTTTACAAAATCTTTTTTTTTTTTTTTTACATAATCTTCATAAAATTTACTTATGTTACATAAATTAAAATAAAATTTGTAAATTATTTTTGTAAGTTGTGATTGAAATTTGATAAAGTTATCCATAGTGTTATTATTATTATTTTATAGGTTGAATTAGGTTTATATTAATCTAACATTTAAATTAATTCATTAAAAATTCAAACTGAAGTTAGATTTTACTACGATGGAAATGGAGTTGAATTTTGCTTTTAATCTAACTAATGTTTGAATCCCCTTCAAAACAATTATTTTTACAAGTGTAAACATACTTGTACAATATCAGTTTCCTATATATAAACCTAGCATGTAATGTAATGATCCTCTAATTAAAAAACAATTAGAGATTGTAATTAACATTGAGTTAGAGGCATTGACTTACATAAACAAAAACAAAAAGGAGTTGGTGGTGGCGGCGGCGGTAAAGAATGGGAAAAAGGGAGAAGAAACAGAAGCATCAACAGAGAGGGTGTAGGAGGGGTGACTTGTCCTACTACTCTCACCATGAATACGAAGAAGCAGCCTATGAGCCCAACTACACCTACCCTTCTTCTTCTGATCAACAACCTCCTCCTCCTGATGATGATTTTGAAGAAGAAGAAGAAGAAGAGAAGAATGACCCACAAGTACAACACCTGTCAATTGATATGCCCTCTAAATTCCTTCTTTACCAGCAATCTGTGCAGGTTGGGTATTCTTCCACATTCTCTCTCTTTCTTTGTAATGTTATGTTGTTTGTTGGGTATGTTATGGACTTCGATGAATTTTTGTTGTTTCTAGCAATGAGACTTTTAATGGGGTTGTGTGAATTTTGGTTGTAATGCAGTCGCCCAAAGGGGATATAAGCTATTTGCTTAAGTTCTTTTTGATGTATGTGGGTGGTAGGCAGCCCCTTCATCTTCAAGAAGATTTTTGTGGCACTGCTTTACTCAGGTACACTTTTTGTATTTAATTGTTAAGATAAATGATTGAACGCCTGCATGGATTATAAAATTGATTTTTATATGTATGTCAACTGCTGTCATCTTAGGTTGATAATACATGTGCCTGGCCTTTGATTGAATTGAATGCCTTTTTTCTTAACTTAAGTGATATTTAATCTTGAATTTCTAGGTCTGAATTTCTAGGTCTACCATAAGAGATATATTCAATTACACTTTCTTTTGGGGACTGCTATGGTAGATTTATATTAGGAAATAGACCTCCTTGTATAAAATTTGATAAGCAATTGCCATAAGTAAATATCGATTGTGTTATTATTTACAGAAGGATTGTCTGTTTGTGCGAAGGATGTTACATTTAACAAGTTCTGTAGTTTAGTGAAGTATGCAGTGGTGGATTTGTGATCTTCTTGGCATTACGAGATTAAATCAAGACATCCTTGTTTTTCGTTCTTCTTTTACATTTTTTGTGTGAACTGCCATTGGGTTAATATGTAGCTGTAATAAATTGTTAGCATGGCAGGGAGTGTAATAGTGTAAGTTATGAGATATGGTTGATGTACATGTTTTGTTCTAATAAGGAGAATTCTGAAATGGCGTATTCTTAAAGTGGTAGTCATGAGTGGTTCTTAGCCACAATGTTAGGTTGCGTGAAATTTCTAAGACCAGTCTTATTTTGACAGTACAGAATGGCTCCGGAATGATCCAAGACGGACTGCTGTAGGATTGGATTTGGACCTTGAGGCACTAAAATGGTGCATGGAGAACAATATGAACAAAGTTGGGGCTGATGGATATATAAGAATATCCCTCTTTCATGGTAATGTCTTGCAACCTCTTGATGCCGAACTAGTGAGATCTGAGCCACAAGAGCTGGTAAGAAACATCAGGTTAACAGAAAGTAATGATAATTTGGAGGCATCGATAGTGGAATCTGTTCAAGGTGGTTCCACTGCTTCTGCTGATAATAACTGCATTAAGAGGAACTCTCGACTGGCTGCAAGAGACATTGTTTGTGCTTTCAACTATAGTTGTTGTTGTCTCCATAAACGTGCAGATCTGGTTTTGTATTTCAAGCATGTTCTTGAAGCCTTGTCTAAAAAAGGTGGCATATTTGTTATGGACTTATATGGTGGAACATCATCCGAGCAGAAGTTGAAACTTCGGAGGAGATTTGCCAATTTTACGGTATCATCTATCCACTCCAGCCACTCATTCTAAGTTGTTGCTTTTAAGACTAGAAAAACAATAGTTACATGGTGGGTCAATTTCCCTTCAAGCTATGCAAATTTAGCGGACCTAGATGGTTTATAGTTAAAACCAGTGTATCCTAACTGAGTTCCATGAAGCCTTGGTGCTGTTACTATTTACATCAGCATCTTATATTTCTATGAAATTTTCTCCCAGCTCAATGGGAGCATTATTTTACTTTTCTCCAGTTAAGCTGTTTTATCATTATTGAAAGCTTTAACTTGATGACTTGTTCATTTTAAACTACTTTTTCAGAATCTGGATAATTATATAGTTATTAAAACAGATAAGAAATTGTTCATTAGACATCATATATTTAGTAGATAATTACAATTAATAGCTTGATGCCATCAATATTGCTATTAAATGCTAGAGACATCTCATATTTTTAGCGTACCTCTTGGCTGCGGACTATAGTCAAATTTAATGGGAAGTTTTTGCTTGGTTCACTTGCGCAAACTTTTTTAATTGAGTTTCAGATTTGCTTATCAACATGACAGTATGTCTGGGAGCAAGCTGAATTTGACATTATCCAGCGCAAAACAAGAATTAGCCTCCATTTCCATCTTCAGAAACAGCAGAAAAAGCTTCTTCATGCCTTTTCATACAGCTGGAGGCTGTAAGTCATTTTATTTACAAATGTTATCATGTTAAGCTGCAGTGTTTTCACATTAATGTATTCAAGTGAGCTCAGAACGTTTGATTTTAATATGTCATGTTTCTGGTAAATTCATCTATAACAAAAGTACGGTTGCCTATGTGCCCAGGTGGTCACTTCCAGAGGTAAAAGACTGCTTAGAAGAAGCTGGATTTCAATCTGTCCATTTTTGGATTCGTGATATGCCCGAAACTGAAGAAATGAAAAGTACAGAAGGATTCGGAGTTGCACAAGACGAGAAGTATGAAGAGGCCAAAACTTTTCAACAGCAAGATGCTTGGAATGCATATATTGTTGCTGTTGCTAAGTAATCTGATGACCGATTAGTGATGACACACGTGACATGTATGCATATATCCTTGGCAAATTTTCAAGATGATGCTGCCGTGGTCGCTACCGCCAGCGGAAGTGCAGTAATCTGATGGCTGATGACATGTATGTTTTCACAGTCATAACCTATTACTTTTCTGTTAATTTTGGAACAAATTTAATTTTTGCTTTGATTAATTGTATGCTAGCTGTTTTGCATTCAATGTTTTTCAATAGTATCATTAATTGGGTATCCTTCTTCATCTTTCTTGGTAATGAATTTTATGGTAGTTAGATATTTATTCAACATAATAGTCCTAGGATTTCTTTAGTAAACCAGTTCAGTTAACAAATTTTGTGTAATGAATTAATTTTTAAATGGAGCCAGTTAACATACATGCCTAAGAACTTAATATTGCTCATTGTACAAATAAGTACGATGTCCATTCCTGGTTGTACATTGTGCTACCACTGTAATGTGACAGATCCTGCAATGCAAATCCGAACTGTCAAAGATCGTATATGAAGTTACATTGTTTTGTAGAACTTTCAGATTCGTTTTTTCAGCATATCTTTCATAGCAGATGGGGAGTGTAAGAAATTTTAGCCTTCTTATCTCAACCTCAAAAACCGATCGTTAAACTTCATAACCATTGCCATAAATGGTCAGAAATGTTTCTAACAATCATGTGACTTATGTACTAGAGAGAGAGACTAGGAAAAATTGATGGATTCTATGAGAAAGTCGGTTTGAACTTAAGGCACTGGATTTGGAAACTACCCAGTTAATTGACTAAGAGCAGTTCTGGTGCCGATGGTTAAAATATCATTTAAATAAAGCATTCATAGAAAACACAACAAACAAAACATAGAATCAAACAAGTTTTGACACAGTTGAAGCAAATCTAGAACCTAAAACTATAGGCCACTCTCAGCAAACTCAGTAAAATAAATCAGGTGTAAATTTAAGAACAAAGTTTGAATATTTCAATTCATATAGCTAAACCAACAGTTTAGTTTACTGTACCCCTAGGTAATGCTTTCAAGCATTTATTTACTTAACTGCTTTGGACGGGCGTTGGACCATAGCTGTCTCTAAATTCAACAAAAGAATACATGGGAAAGCATCTTCTTTGAGCTGGTTAAGTATGTGTTGTGCTCAAAGAATAAATTTTGTTGACACAAGAAGTGTTCATTTTAAATAAGATTCTTGGAAATATGAACAGCTAATTGAACAATAATTAATTACTACTACAAATTTCATCATACATATATAATTGATCAACTTTTAACGCTTTCATTGAATTTATGTGAATATACTTTGCTTAGTTCGGTTCACATTTTTCGAAATTTAACAGTAAAAAGACATACTAAATTTTTTATTTAATTGTAGCAAATTTGTTTATTGATAAATTTTGATAGTCGTGTGTGTATCTTGGAGCATACATATTCCATGCAGTTTGTAGAGTTTAAAGTCGTGATGATGAATTAAGTTACAGTTTTCATTGAGAATAAACATAATTCTGCTCTAAATATCAACATTAATTAAAGATTGCAGGAAGCTGAAAAGCAATTTAAAATTGGAGACACGAAGGGCATTAAATTGGAAATGTGACCTTCCAAATAAATGAGTGTTGGAAGTGCTTTTGCATGATAACCTATGCATTTCTTTAATTTGGGTCAGCTAAGTGCATGGATGCTCTGGTTAGAATGGAACCTTGGTCTCTGTTATGTTGGAGCACCTTTGCAATTTTGTGTCTGATAATTTCACTTAATTATCAAAAGGAATTATTTTTTGTTGACATTACTGATGTATGAGTATGATTATTTTTTTTAATATTAACATCAAACCTCTAAATTCTAGTGTGAGGGAGATTCCTTCCACTCTGGAAGTATAGTTTACCTGCACATGTTGAAAATCTATCTATTTAACACCAATTAGGCTCCTCACATTCCAACCTGAAGTTAGAGAGGGAGGGGCTCTATATTATCCCCATTTTGATTTTACTTTTTATTAATTTTAGTTTTTATTGTATCTTTAACACATTGAAATCCAGGCAGTAGCAAGCATCAATTGCACAAAAATACAATAACAAAAATTGCTCATAGCTTCTCAAAATTGCTCCTTACAAGTGCATCCTTTAAAATTCCAATCGAAACAGTTTATTAAATGGCAAGTTAGTAAAGAAAACAATGCCAAAATAACATTCAAACAAATAAAAAACCCAACTCAATAGGAAAAAAAAAAAAAAAAAAACACCAAAATAACATTTAAAAAAAATTAAAAAAAAAAACCTCAAGAATCCAAATTTTCAATGCAACGCCACCCAGAATAACTATGATTTTTAGTTAAATGTTATGAGATCTTAACAGTGAAAGATTAGACTAAGTGGTAGAAATAGTTTTATTATTTGATCCACTATGATACGTGCCACCACTCACGAAGGAGCAACCATCTCCATATTCAACTAGCTGGATCGTGGGATGAGTTTAGTGTAGTTTGTTTTGTTAATGAGCCATGAGATGCAAGTTTTTAGCTTCAGTGGGGTTAGTGGGGTAGTTGTGTCTTCCATGTACTTAGCATTGTTTGTTAGTTTTTCAAGCATTGTAAGGCTATTATAAATAGTCCGAAGCATCTTGAATACAGGATAGGAGTAAAAGGTTCAAATTTCTTCCTGATTCGCCTGTTCTTCTGCTTCTCTATCAAAATCCAAGCTCATCATTTGACACTCATTCTTCTCTTCTTTTTCTCTATCAAATTCATTTCATAACGATTTGGTATCAGAACACGATTTCGATCATGGAAGCTCGGGGAAAATCCAATGTCGAATTCCGTAAGTCGAACTTCGATTAACTCAATGCCACCATGCAAAAGGTGTTGACAGAACTTCAATCCCTTCAAGCTGCATAAAGTTCAAACTCTCTTCATATTGAAGCCAACCCTTTCGCACCTGGAGAATCATCACACATCATTACAATCAAACGCCTCCCATTCTAGTGCCTCCCTTAAACGTAACCATCATCATCTCAAGCTGTCATTCCCAAAATTCAATGGAGAGGATCCTACTGGTTGGGTTTATAAAGCATAACACCATTTTGACTTCAAAGACATTGCTTCAGATCAACAGGTTCTGTTGGTCTCATTCCACCTTGAAGGCATCGCCCTACAATGGAAAATGGAGATTTAAGTTATAAAAATAGCTTTTCTTTTTAATATTATATGTATAAAAGAAATTAGTTTATTATAATGTAAATAGGAAAATTATCTACCTATTGTAGATGTGTAATTAGGATAATAAATTAAGTAAATAAATTAAAAAAAAAAAATTGTTACCATTAAAAGCTCGCCAGTGTCAAAGGGAACAACTATAGGTGACAAGAAACCATTATAATTAGGATAATTTTTTGTCAAAATGCATGCCCAAATGATGTGACATGTAAGTTGTCAATATCTTATAAATTATGAAATATATGATAATTAATAGAATACCAACAATTCATATATCTATCATTTGGATATGAATTTAAATTAAAAAAAATTGAGCAATCTAGCATTACTTTTATTTAAAGTTAGACTATCCAAATTTTTTGTTTAAATTTATGTCTAAATAATATGATATATGAATTGTCAACATCTTATAAATTATGAGATATATAATTAATAAAATGTCGATAACTTATACGTCTTGTCATTTGGACATTAATTTGAGCAAAACATAAGGCTATCATTATTTAATGCTAGACTTTCCAATTTTTTTGTCCAAATCCATGCCCAAATTATGTGACATGTAAGTTATCAACATCTTATAAATCATGAGATATATAATAATTAATAGAATATCGACAACTTATATATCTGTAATTTGGACATGAATTTGGAAAAAATTTTGAGAAACCAAACATTACTCTTAATCTAATACAGTCCAAATTTGAATCGTTTCTATACTTTTTTTTTTATTATTATTATTATGACAGGAGAGGGAGGATTAAGTTTTAAAAAAAAAACTATACAAACCTTGTGTTTTAGAACAAGAGTGAAATTTAAATATTTAACCTCTTAAGATGAATAGAAGTGTTCAAGCATTCTTACTAAAAGGTTCAAAAAAAAAAAAAAGCATAACATTACAATCGGAAATGAGACTAAATCCAGTCACCTAACACAACCATTCTACGAAGTGTCGACATCTTGTATAACATGTTATAAAAGTCTAGAACAATATCATATTGTCTGAAAACTTTTTATATATTGTCCCCATAGAATGGAAACGGTTTCAGTGTGAATTTATTAATACTGAAAATAAAAATAAAATAATAAATAAATAAACCTTACAAGTTGAGAGAAAGGTCAGAGAGAGAAACGAGTAGAAACAAAAACTTGGCAGGCCAGAAAAGACCCTGTCAAAACTATATATAACAATTGATAACAATGTATTTCTTTGGAACAGAAAAAAATTATATGATTCTACATCAATCCAAAACTGTACTGATAAATATGTTTCTGTTCTAAATTTGATCAAAATCAAAAGATTCTCGAGTGAGTATGTGAAGAATTACTTCTCTCATTTCTTCTTCTTGGACAGTTTCTTCTTGTTGTTGATACCTAAGGATCTCTCAATGTTGTCGAGAAGAGGAGGAACTGTAACGATAAATATGTTTCTGTTCTAAATTTGATCAAAATCAAAAGATTCTCGAGTGAGTATGTGAAGAATTACTTCTCTCATTTCTTCTTCTTGGACAGTTTCTTCTTGTTGTTGATACCTAAGGATCTCTCAATGTTGTCGAGAAGAGGAGGAACTGTAACGATAAATATTTTTCTGTTCTAAATTTGATCAAAATCAAAAAATTCTCAAGTATGTGAAGAATTAATTCTCTCATTTCTTCTTCTTGGACAGTTTCTTGTTCTTGTTGATACCTAGGGATCTCTCGATGTCATCATCATCGTCACCTTCTCTTCTCCTCCTCTTATTGTTTCCACTTTCCTTGATTGCCTGCAAAACGTTTGATCAAAATGAATATCACAGCTACGACATACTTTGTATACAAATAAGTGTAAGACAATACAGCAAAAAGGAAAAGGATTTGTAGCATGAAGACATGAAGAAATCTATTAACCTTTTGAAGAAATCAAATATGTTTGACCAAAAATACAAAGACTTGCATATTTGACTAAGAATGCCTCAAAAATTTGTGTTACTGTAACATAAAGGCTAAATCAAATGAGTTATACCATCTGGGATATTCTTTTAGCTTCTGTCACTCGCTCCAAAAGTAGTAGAACTTCTTCTTCTTGAGCAGGAAATTCAGGTAACTTTTTGCCTGAAACATTGATAAAATTTTAGTTTATCAAAGACGCTTTTCGTATTAGTGTTGTGCCCTTAAGGGGAATAGTGAATGTTGGACCTACCGATAAGCTTCTCTATCTGTAAGTACCATTCCAACTCGTACTGATTCACAAGTGATATTGCAACACCAGATCTTCCTGCACGTGCAGTTCTTCCCACTCTATGGATATAATCCTGTAGCGAAGGAGGGCATATATTATTTTTCAATGTTCATGTTTGGTAATAATTAGATAGACCTCAAAATGCTTAATTAGAGATGGGCCAGTGAAACAAGGTGACATACAAATTACGTCAAATATCTAAAGCCCTCTACTTGCCACATCAATTCAGATAAAAAGCCTGACCTTAGAGTTTGTTGGAATATCATAATTGATAACCATGTCGACCGATGGAATATCAAGCCCTCTACTCGCCACATCAGTGCAGATAAGAATATTACACTCTCCAGCCTTAAACTTATTCAAGGCTCCAAGTCTCTTTGACTGTCATACATCCCATTCATAAAAGTGAGGGCAAGAAAAAAATAAAGCAAGGAATGGAAAGAATGGAAACACAAAACAAAATTCGAGTATAAACTGCTTAGATTAGTATACCTGGCTCATTTGTCCACTAATTGGGATGGCCCTTTGACCAAGATTTCGAAGCAACAAAGCCAGAAGGCGAGTTGCATCACATGTTCGAGTGAATACCATTGTTGAACATCCGGGCATCTCAGTAAGAATATGTACAAGATAGCAGTCCTGTAGATAAATGTTAATGGATGTGAATGCAAGGAGACAGAATTTTGATGAATTATCAATCACGGTTTCTAGCAATAAAAAAGGTCTGTACTGTATTAGCCTCACTAAGACTATAATGAAATTTGCATTAACAATCAGGGCAAAAGCAAGACCTTATACTTAGCAGGAATGAAGCGGTATTGTTGCTTCAGTGTGTCAACAGTGGAATATTTGGATGCTGCTTCAATCTAAATATATTGACAAAGAAATGGCTGTTAAATATCAATCTAAAAGATAATTTAGAATGATTATGCTAAGTGGAATGAGATTTTCTTCTTCCTTTTCTTCTTTAAGCAAGTAAAAATTTATTAATATGATGTGCAGAAGAATTATAAGTATTACCTTTACAGGATTCTTTAAACAAGCCCTCTGAAGCTTCCTCACCTGCAATAATGATAGAAGAAATCCATCACATGTCACATTTCTCCCAATCATTTTCCTTTTACTCCTCACTAATTATTCATTACTTATAGTGGTGTATAAGGCAAATGTAATTATATTGCTTGCACATGCCAAGCAAATTATGGCACTGATCAAGATTCTCAAGGTGGTAGGCAGTTAGCACATGGACAAAACTTATATATTTTTCAGTTGTATTTGCCAGAGAATGGCCTAGACATAATATTTAACCGATCAATAACTAATGATAATCAGAAATCCTCTTCTGAACTCCAATAGTATATTTGCCAACACATATGCACAATTAACCATATATACCTTCTTGGTCATTGTTGCAGAAAATAAGTATGTTTTTCGTGCCTGTGGAATTACATTTAAAATTTCATCAAGTGATTTCTCGAAATCCTCATTCAGCAACCTATCTGCCTCGTCTAGGACCTGCTCAATGTGCCAAGCATTCGCACAACTCATTAGACAAAAAATAACATCATAAACAAATGAAGTATGAATACAAGAATATTTGAGTTTGACATTCTAGCCAGCTCAAATACAGTTAGCAGGAACTGCATGACACTAAAACAAGGACCGACAGTCAAGCGCAACCATGAAATCATGCATCACAGTGTCAATAATTAATCTCTTTTAGAACGACGGACACTTTTCCCAACTTAAGCTGACACACATTACAATTCTAAGAGAATCAACACAGCAGAAAGCTGTAAATTATTCACAAGCAATGCAACACGCAATCCTAAATGCAACACAAAATTACCATCTCTGGTTATTAATCAGGCACATTAAGTTCTAAACTTTAAATTTCTTGAAAGCAGTATGGCCATAATGTACATACCAAATGTCTCAATGTGCCAAGAGAAAAACCTTTCGTGTTCGTTAAATGATCCATAAGACGTCCAGGTGTTGCAACCTACATGAGAGAAAAAAGGAAATTGAGCTCTACATCAAATAACCAATTTTGTTCATATTCTACTTCATTTCTCTAGACTCTAGGGCAGATACAATTACATGGATAACCATATTGCTATCAAAATCTCAAATGTTTGTTGTAAAACCAAAAAGACATAAGCAAATGATTAAAAAGAAACCTAACCATCTACCCCATTCATACTCAAGTAAACATATAAGGAACTGTTTTAAATGAAAACTCACAACTACGTGCGGACGCTTTCCAAGAGCGAGGGTCTGTTGCATCATGTCTACCCCTCCAACAAGCTGTCAGGAAATAAGGTCAATAACCAAACCAATCTAAACAAAATCAAAACGTAAATTCAACAAGAAACTTACAACACTCTACAACATCATACAATCAAACTTGAGAATCTGAGCACCAAAACCTTACTTACTGTAAACTTACCACTGCACACTTAAGGCTAATCCCAGATCCTAAAGCTTCAAACTGCTCCGCAATCTGAATCGCAAGCTCCCTAGATTTAGAATTAAACAAAGAGAAAAAAAAAAATGATCCACCAAACTGTTTACAAACAACAAGCTTCTTCTTATAATCAATCATAACAATATCTTCCTCCCAAACCTGGTTGGAGAGAGGATGCAGGCAAAGAAAGCAGGAACAGTCCGTTGAGTCTCAGCAATCTCCAAAAGAGCCTGCAATATAGGAAGAGCAAAAGCTCCAGTCTTACCACTACCCGTCTGCGCAAGTCCAATCAAGTCCTTCCCTACTCACAACAGAAAATCACATTTTTCAACCTTCTCCCTCATTTAAGCTAACCAAATCATATTCGAAATAAATGAAGCAAGAATGAACCTTCAAGGGCATGAGGGATGGCCTCAGCCTGTATTTTTGAGGGGGTTTGCCATCCTAAACTCTCACAAGCTTCCACCAATTCATCGCGTAAACCTAACTCCTTAAACGTCTTCACCTCCTCTTTCTCCTCCGCCATTCTCAACTATACAACACAACACTACAAAAAATATATTCTAAACACGCACAACTCAATAATAACACAAACAAACAAAACCAATCAACCAAAAAAAAAAAAATCATCTTTTTTATACAGAAAACACAAACTCAAATTGATATACAATACACAAGATTAGGTCAAATTTGAAAATAATTCGACTAGAGATTCAAATAAAGGGAATGCAAATAGGACTCACAGTTGCAGGAGAGGCAGCGAAACAACAACAAAAGTGCAGGTGGCGGTGGCGCGAAAAAGCGACGGTGGTTAGGGTTTTTGTGTCTCAGTCTGATTTGAATTTACGGTTTTCTAGTTAAAATGTTGCCGCCGAGCTGGGGTATGGGCTCGCTGTGGTCAGAGCCCGGCCCATCAAGTTGAGGACCGGTCTCTATTCAATACTGGAAGTTGGTACGATTGGGCTTGTTGTGAGTAAACTTGGTAAAATATTTATAAATAGATCATACAAATTAAGCATATAAAATTAGAAAAATCGTAATTTTAAAATGGTTTCAGTTAGTATGGGTTAGAGTAAGTTAGCATTTTTTAATGTTTGTTGAGAGGTTAAATGAAGCTTTTAAGGTTAGTTACATATGTGAATAGTGAAGCAATATATTTGTGACTATTAATTGGATTAAAACTAGACAACATGATGTTGTAGTTCTATTTATAAAACCCAAAAAATCGTAGTTTTAACATGATTTTGGTCAATGTAAGTTATTATCTTTTAGTGTTAGTTTAGAAGTCAAGTGGATTTTGTGACACTTGAGTCTTGTGTGAATATCATAACCTTATTTTTACAAGTGGGATATCAATTGGATTTAAAAACAAATAACATAAATTAAACATAAAGCTAGAAAAATTACTCCTCATACAATTTCGGTTAGTATAAGTTAACATATATTAATATTACTTTAGGAGTCAAATGAATCTTTTAACACTTGAATCTTGTATGAATATTGTAGCTTTATCATTGCAAACGGAATCTTAGTTGGATTTAAAAATAAACAATATAAATCAAATATAAAACTAGAAAAATCATACTTCTCACGTGATTTCCGTCAACGCTAGTCAACATGAGTTGGTAGGTTTTTAGTGTTAATTGAGAGATCAAATGAAGTTGGTTATTCTTTCAATATGGTGAATAAAACGAATACCTTCTACTTCACTCCCAATTCTTTTGTTTTCTACTTATTAAATTTCTTGATTTATAAAATTTCTCTCTTCTCTCATTTCTCTTCTTGCTTCTCTTTATTTTACAACATTGCCGTACATTTTTTTTTTTTTCGTTATTGTTTAATATTCAATTTCTACACTTAAATATATAAATATCCTCAATCGTTAGCACCATAGTTCACAGTTGATTTTGAAAAGATAATATTATCCTTGCCCTTACAAAACAGAGAACATCCTTGGCCTTAGAAAGTACCATTAGTGGATAATGATTCTCCATCGTGATAAAAGGAGATCCCTTCATGTAAGAGACCATTATAATTTTGGGGTCAATTATTTTTTTATTCACATCTCCTAACCCTAAGTCAGATTACTATTAGCACCTAACTAATTAAATCTTTAACGTGCGGTTCAGAAATCTACTTCTGGGATTAGGAAAATTATACTCACAATTTAAGTGGGAAAATTATCATTTTTTAGGCATATGAGATTTGAATCTTGCTCATGGACATGAGCATGAGCAAGTGGGCTTGATACCACTGCATCAAGCCCTCCAATCTCAAATTTTGGGGTCATTTTATAACCTTCCTTTAGGTAGATTTGTAGTTATATAAAGTTTCCAAGTTGTTCTAGAATTTTATGTTTAAAGTTAGATGACAATTTTATCTTTAAACCTTAAACTCAAATGTTGCCTAATCGAATATTTATGCTGTTAATTATTAAAATATACGTAAGATGTTTAGATGATAAAAAATGACATTAAAGCGATAATTCAACAAAGTGAAAATGATTTAAAAGGAACTTTAAAAAAAAAAAAAAAAAAGTAAAATTCACTTTTAACCTAAAAGAAAGTTATTTATTTTGATCCCAAATATAATTTTAGTTTTTTTTTTTATTATTATGATCAGACAACTTTTATGAGTCAAACTACTATTGAGATAGCCTAAATGAGACTCTAATAGCACGATTCATATTTCAAATTTTAGATATTAAAAGAGGTTGTCCACATAAATAGTGAGACTATTGAAAATTAAACCTACCATTTGAGTGGTCAGATAAATGAGAGATAACTTACCACCAGACCACTTCGCTTTTCTCTAATGTTTTTAATATTTTAAAAAATTTCATATGCAATATCACATGTGAAATTTTCCAAAGAGATTAATAAAGATCTAAAAAAGGTTGCAATTTCAAATGAGTTCATCACTAATTAATTTTTCAAAACCGAAAAAGAAATTTCAGTTTTAGTTTCGCTGCCTTTAAATTTGTGTCTCTGATAACACACGGTGAAGAAGAAATGGGAGGGAAAGAGGATATGGAAAGAGAGACAAAGACCCGCATGACCAACGTGACGATATCGCTCAGCGTCCATTTTAGAATGAGAGAGACAGGGAAAGGGTCCAAATTGGCGTGACAGATTGACAGTTAATATATAATATATGGTAACAACTAATAAACTCAACTCAACGGAACCCGAACGCCACTATACCACAACAACAACCCATCTTTTCATTATGACCGTCTATTTACTAACGCGTAATTAGATAGAGAGAGAGAGAGGGAGAGAGAGACAAACAGTGTTTATTTGGTACGACTTAGAAGAAGAGAAAGCCAAAAAAATAGAAAGAGATAAAAAGAAAAAGGAGTTATAGGAATCTGGAGGGAAGAGGGGGAAGGACAGGAGCAGGAATCCCCTGGAAACAAAGAAAAGAAAACGAGTAATAGTTTTTGGTATTTGTGTTTACGTGGAGGCAGAGGTTCCGCCTACTTTCCTTGGCATTAAAGTCATTTATAAAATCCCTCCTTCCTTTTCTTCTCTTCTCCACAATTAATTCGCTTTCCTATCCCGCCTTCCATCTTTAAATTCAGCGTCTTTTCATTTCTCATTTTGTCTTCAAAACCATTAGACCTTTTTTTTTTTTTTTTTGGCGAAGACACAGAAAATATTGAAAGAAAAAATGGCAGAAGAGCACAGATGTCAAGCGCCTCGATTGTGCGCCAACAACTGCGGCTTTTTCGGGAGTCCGGCCACTCTCGATCTCTGTTCAAAATGCTACCGTGATCTCCAGTTGAAAGAACAACAATCCTCCTCCGCCAAGCTCGCTCTCGATCAGACCCTCCTTCCCTCTACTACACCTCTCGAATTGTCTCTCCCCGACAAGCCCACGTCTTCCACGGCCGTCGATATTCAGGAGAGGGACGAAGAGAAGCCTTTTGCTGCGGCGGCGGTTGTACAGACGACGGCGGTCAACAGATGCATGACATGCAGGAGGCGCGTGGGGTTGACGGGGTTCAAGTGCAGGTGCGGGTCAGTGTTCTGCGGGACTCACAGGTACCCGGAGCAACATCGGTGCAGCTTTGATTTCAAGGAGATGGGTAAAGCGCAGATCGCCAAGGCCAATCCTGTCGTCAAGGGTCTGAAGCTCAACAAGATCTGACCCGACCCGACCGACCCTCAATGCCCGTTTTCGTTTCTATTTGGAATTTCATGATGGTTTCATGCGGGAGTAATGTAATGTAAATTCTATTATTATTTTTAAATATCAATTCTATATTCTCATTTGCTTAGAATTTTGATGATTGTTGTGGGGTTGGTGGTGGTGATGATAATATGATTATAAAGGGACTTATATCAAAGCATTCATAAATTTGATAAAATAATTATATGGTGGAGTGAGTGCAATCCATTCAAACAGGAGTTGTTCAACAAATAAAATGATCCACCAACCTCATCCATATTACTTAAATGTTACAATATCCTATCAATTTATTGTTATTTGGGCAATATGATATTGAAGCTGCTATGCGTTACAATAATTTTCCTAGTTATGCATATCATGTCTACCAATCTTTAAATTCCGTTTGACACACGAGATTGGATTAGATTAGATAAGATAAAATTGAATTGGATAAATTAATGCTATGATATGTTTGGTACAGTATGAGATTGGATAATTAGTGTTATAATGTGTTTTGTTGAATATGAGATTAGAAAAACTAATTTTAAATAATTAAATTATTAAAAAAAAAATAAACAGTTCACAGCAATTGGGAAGATGACCTCGTCACCGACCAAGTCTTCGCTAAATTGTAGCATCGGACGACGAAAAAAGTGGAGAAAGCAGCGCTGGATAACAATGAAGGTGGAGGAAGCAGCACCGAGATGAAGGAGAAGTGAAGGAAGCAGTGCCACCACCGCAGCTATAGAGTCGATGGTGCCATCAAAGGGAAGAAGAAAAAGGCGTTGCCATTACCTCCACCTTTTCCAAACTTGACCGCGTCGACAACTGGCTTGCATCATCGATTAATTACTCATGTCGGAAGATCAGAATCCGCCACATTCTCTCTCCTTCCACTATCCGTGCCTTATTCTCTCTCTTCTCTTGCTCCTCTACTATCCTGCCTCGTCGATTTGGGATTTGAATTTCGTGTAGAAGAAACTGGGATAGATGGGCTTAATTTATCTCACCTTTTCATTGGGTTTCATTTAACTCACTAGAGTGGGATAAAAAAAAAAAATGATGGGATTGGTTTCTCCAATCTCATACTCTCAACAAACATGATTTTAGATTGGATTTTATCCAAACCCAACAAATATGGCCTAAATTCTCGGCTAGTGGAGTTCGCTAAACAACAAAAAGTGATATCGAAGCACGTCCCCTTACCTGCTCATTTAAGTAATACTGGGTTGAGTTGGGTTTTAAGTTTTAACATGTCGTCGCTATATCATCATTATTGATGGGCTTACCCAAAGACTATCGAATTGGGCTCGGCCCTATAGGAGCCTCTGAGAATTGTGGCCTCACCTGTTTTTATTTGTCCTGCTAAACTAAACCCCATCTCTTGTGTGAAAAAAAGCGTCCTCTTTTAAATGGTTTGTCAAAAAATCAGCTATCCAACGATTTAATGGCATCCTATCCTACTTGTGAACGTTCAAACTAACTGGAGCAGTCCTTAATCAATGCACCAAAATGGTGCTGCATTTTGGCGCTCCAACGAATGCTCCAAAAATGGAGTTGTGATATAAATTAATTTAATTAGAAATGTAAATTAAATTATTATAAAAATATATATACAGTTGAAAATATTTCATTGAAATCTTTAAAATGAGTATAATATTGAATATATTTTAATTTATTTTTAAGTTTTTAATATATGTTATAAATAGCATATTAATATAAAATTAATTAAATTTTTTAAGAGAAAATTACCTTCAATCTACCTGAAATTTTAATATTCACATACTCATACAATTTTTTAATTTATTTACAATGTCTTTCCCTAAACTAACGGTTGATTGACTTTGACTCTTAGTGGATATGTTTGACCATGTAAAAAATATTGAAAGACAAAATTATCCCTGAATAAATTCACTATTTATTTTTCTTTTAAAATAAATTTTAAAAACTTTAAATAAATCAAAAATAAATTTAATGAGATCTTTATCAAATGGATGGTGAAGATCAATTTGAAAAAAAAAATAAAAATCAAAACAAAAAAAAATTAAAAAAATCTAAAAACAAAAGATGAAGATTCATCTTCAAACAAAACAAAATTGAAAAAGAAACATAAAAAAAAAAAAAAAAATGGGTTGAACAAAATTTATAAAAAAATCAAAATTAAAGAAAAATTAAAATAATTTTAAAAAAAAAATTGAGTTGAATCAAAGTTTGAAAATCTGAGTTCAACCCATATCTCTCATGTTTTTTTTTAAAAAAAAATGTTTTGTTTTAATTTAACTTTAATTTGTTCTTTAATTTTGTTTTTTTTTTTTAATATTTTGTTCAATCCAATTTTTTTTTTTCTTTGTCAATTTTGTTTTGTTTGAAGATGAAGATGAATCTTCATTTTTATTTTTAGATTTATTTTTATTTATTTTAATTTAGTTTTGGTTTTTAATTTTTTTTTCTCAAATTAATTCATCGTCCATCTGAAGATAAACGGTGGAGATCTTATTAAATTTATTTAAAGTTTTTAAAATTTATTTTAAAATAAAAATAAAAAGTGAATATATTCATGGATAATTTCGTTTGTCAATATTTTGTACACGGTCAGATATATTTATTAATGGTCAAAATCAATTAATTGTTAATACAGAGAAGGACATTACAAATAAACTAAAAGGTTGTATACGCTTGTGAATATTAAAATTTCAGATAGGTCGGAAATAATTTTTCCAATTTTTTAATGTATATAAAGATTTATTATTTTAATAATTATTTGATATAAAAGATAATATTTTTAATGCTAAAATTCAATTTGATTAAAGAATTGTATATAGAACATTCTTTGAAGATATCATTAACACCAATTTGATGTAACATACGATGGAGTATAAAAAAATTTGGTGTAAAAAAATTTCGTATAGATACCTTTTTAACACCAAAATGATATGAAATTCTCTAACCTTATTCCTTACATTTTCCACCCAAAACTCGGCATTGATGGAGTCAATAATTCATTAATTATTGTAAAGAATATGGACGATGCCGTGAATAATTAGCACCTATTGGGCTTTTTTTCTTTTTTTTCTTTTTTTTTTTTTCTCTTTTCTCTTTTGGTCCTTAGCAATTGTCATTATTACTATATTAGGTGTTACACGAACAACTGAAAATGTCCATGAGTAGCACCTATTGGGTTGTATTGATGTGCTGGCTTTGATGAAGATTGATATTGATGAAGATATGTTGATGTTCTTGGTGATGTTGATTAAGATGTGTTGATCAAACTATGTTAGACTTTATGGGTTCTTGATGAAGATATATTGATGATGTTTTTCATTTAGATTTTTAATTCTTTTAATTTTTTATTTTTTTATAAAATTGATCTCCATCATTTATCACTCTTGATGTAGAGTGGAAAAAGATTTATAGTTTTTAAAAATTTTCATTTTTTGAAATTAGAATACCTTTTATCCTATTAACATTGACTAATATTAACTGACGTATGAGGTTATATATTAGTAAAACGTAAATTTGTTTATGTGTGCACAAAGTCTTATCTTAGGGGGTTTTTGTACAACTCCTTCCCTATATTAATAAATGAAAGTTTGCTTTTTTTTTTTCATTTTTTTTATTTTTTAGAATAAATGTAGGTGAACAATGTATTTTTCCAACATACCAATTCTTGGGAAAAATAATAATGAAATTACACATAATATCTAACACAAAACAAATAAAATCTAGTACTTAGAAAATAAGATAAAACTAATTATAAAACACAAAAGTTCTACTTGAAAAATCAAACAAAGTGAAAAACTACAATTGTCAAGACAACAAGAATCAGACAAAGTGAAAAACTACAATTGTCGGGACAACAAGAGAAAAATATTTATTACAGCTACACACTAAATATTCTCCCATTTATAACCAAGACTCCTCAGAGGTGTACATAACCAAAGAACAAGCTTCTTATTTATAAATAAAGTTGTTTTATTCCAAAGTAATCCAAACCCTAGTAGGAATAGAAAAGCCCCAAAACAAATGTTTTTCTTGCTCAAAAACCAAGTTCTCTTGACCCATGAAAATGTTCGTCATGCACACTCCATAGCCAAGCATGTGCCATTCACACCAACAGACCTGCTGCCTTCCATTGATGTGTGTTGGAATATCTAATATATCCCTCTTGAACTCATCGTTTAAATGATACATCATTCATATTAACTAAAATATATTTGAATCGGTGAGAGAAGAGAGTACGAGAGATTTTTATTTATTTATTTTTAAATAATTAAATGTTATTTATTTTAACGAATTTTTGTTAAAATAGTTTAACATATTTCAACATTATTTTTTTATTTTTTATTTTTATATTCTAATTTATATAATTTTAATTAACTTTTCATTGTATTTTTCTTTTTGCCCTTGAAATCAAATGGTTAATATTTTCAACTTAACGGAATCAATGATGGTCAGGAGCATTATTGTCCTTTGACACACCTTCGAGGAATATTTTATGTATTTATACTAATGTCAAACGAGATTTTGGATAAATTTCAAATTAGAGATGACAAAATTGAGATATAGACAAACTACGGATATTTTTTTGAAATTATCTTTTTTTTTTCCTCTATTTTCACCCTTAGATTGATTTAAATTTGTACTTTTACTTAATCATATAAAATTACCATGAAGGACAATTTGGGACAAATATCAAATAATAGTGCATATCAAACTATTGGGATGAAAATATAAAAATGATTAATCTTCATATGTGAAAACAAATAAAATAATATTTATTTTTAAATATTTTAAAAAATATTGGACTACACCAACTTAAATTTTTTTCAACCTGTTTGTGTTACACGTTTTCTCCAAACGGAAATAACTTAATTAAGTTGATTGTAAACTAAACCTTGAAGAAAAAAGAAATTCTATCACTACGCTTAGCGTGTTTGTGGGCACGGACTAGGACCCAGCACCCACACGAAGTAAGTTGATTTATTTATTGAATGTCGTCACTCTTTTGTTGATCACCAAAGCAGCATATATAATTGCATAAACAATGCAGCTTTAACAATGTCTTCAAGCAACTAGATTTTAATTACTTTGAATAATCTCATTTTAGTAAAAGAGTCCCTTTTAAATCATTCAAATCCTTATTTGCCAAGCATGTTCTCGAAGCTACTACTGACCAGAAAATGACTCCGAGTCTAATTATTTAAATAAACTTTGTTTCTCTTTTTAGTTTTCAATGAAAATTAGACTTCGAATCCGTGTCAAAGGGGCAAAAACAAAAGAAAGAAAATTGCAACACGCTTCAGACAAAGCAATTAAAATTAGAATTGAAATGTTAAACGTGTGAAACCTTGGTGGGTTGAGCAATTAATAATACTAGTAGTACTATAATCATGCTTATCATGAAACATGTTGGTCCAAAATAAGAAAATAGAAACACGTTGTACAACTTGATTAAATGATTTTTAGTAATGATTTAATGGAACATTATCAAACCAAACTTTGGCGACATTTTTCACACCTTACTATTCGAAATTCAGTTGAATCTTTTGCCTTAAACCATGGCTTTTCATATAACCCATCCCCACAGGACATGCTTTTTTAATATTAAAAATTCAGATGAACTTTTTTTTTTTTGACATTAATTATAAATATATTTTATAACTATCAGGATCTCCTGATATAAAATCCTAATGTATAATCCAAATCTCTATTTTCTAATAGACGAGAGGAAATGATCACACAAAGTAGGAAAATTACCCACATTGATGAGACTTATAAAATTATCTATATTTATCGATTATGACATTCGAATCTATCTATCCGCTTGAAATAAGTAAAATTGGGTGGAAGTGGTGCCACTGCATTACTTTAGTCGGGAGTATTCAAATGAACCTTTCAATTATACTATTTTATAAAGTTTATCAACAATTTAAAAATAAAAAAGATTTGCTTATAGATTCAATGAAAGTGACAACTACTAATACTAACCGAGCAAAGTGGGAAAGATAATGAAAGATTCGAAAATTGACTCAGTTATACCAGGAATGGAATAGCCAAGGCATTTATCCCCAATAAAAGCCTGGAATAGGTCACCAACTTTATCCCCAATAAGAGCCTGTGTACAGTGAGGGACACATAAGATATTATTTGGTATAAATATCATGTAGATTCCTTTAAAAAAAAACAAAAAATCATGTAAAATATATTTTTTCTTTTAATTAAAAATTGAATGAATTAAAAACTTGTTAGAATTTATGGGATCAACCACTAAAATTTCCATTATGACTTACTAAGATCAATTATTAATTATATGGTTTAAATATGTACTCTTATAATTGAGAAACAAAACGTAATATCTTGAAGAAAAACTTATGTGTGGAGAGGGACATAACATTATTGTGATGTAAATATCATGTAAAGTAGTTTTATTATTATTTTTTTTTCTAAAGACACTAAACAAATAGAGGTTTATTGAGACATACCAAAATTAATCATCATGTGATTTGAATATCTACTTCTATAATTAGGAGACAAGTACTCTACAAAAGGAGAAAAAATTATCCATATAAATATTGTAAAACGTGCTTAATGGGATTAGAACCTACACCATTCAGAGCGATTGAAAGACGCAAAACCACCAATATAAGACAAAGATATGATTGATAAAATATTTTTAGTTTTTGAATTAGTAATATGTGAGTTATAATTGTTATATTGATTATAAGATGATAATATGATCGATGATGTATTATGATTATATGTTGAATAACTTTGATAAATGATTTTAGGTAATCTAACTTTACTCCATGTCATGTAATTTGATGAAATAAAATTATGTGGCAATTGGCATGCAATCTTTTTTTTTTTTTGGATATATTACATATATATTACAAGAACATGCAACATTATCATATTCTTTTGATTTAATTATTATGATATGGTCCGGAACTAAGGCTCTCGAAAACAGGAGAAAGACTACCTAAAAGAGGGAGGACAGAGTGAGGCGAGACCAATAAAGAAGAGGGAAAATCTGCCGCATTTTTTATGGCCATGTAACTCGAACTTTGCCCTTTGCGAAACAAGCAAGGGCAAGGTTGCCGTCATTAAGGCAACATGCCAAACTCGCATGCAATTTTGTTTGTTAAATGAAATTGCAGTCGAATATTGTTTTGGAGGAGAAGCACAACAACAAGATCGATCATTCTTGTCATAACCAGTAAGCAGCTGGTACAAGAAGATTATAAATTTATAATAGTCATTAATTAGTGAAGTGGATGTGGACCCCACTAGTAAGTCTATATAATAATAATAAAAAAAAAAAACGTTTCGAAATAATAGTTTTCTGCACCAGCATTGATTGAGACTTGGAACTGAAATCAAATGTAAACCGTCCAGTTTATTAGCCAACTTTAGTCACGTCAGCCGCCCATATTAGCAACGCCCCGCCACGTTATATTAATTTAATAGTTAAAAGAATTTATATATATTTTTAAACTAATCTAGAAAACTACTAAGATCAATATGATTAAATACCGATGGTGTGATCCGAAAAACTATACTGATGATGCGATCCGAAAAGCTATTTTCATACAAAAGAGATCAATCTATTCGAATTGATGGAAGAAATATTATTACTAAGTATAGAACCTATACCATAAAGCATGGGGACTGTGGAGCGTTTGCCAACAGTACCAATAACCAATTATGTCTTAGTGGAAGTTATAAGTTATTATATAACTTTCTTAATACGAAATAATCAAGGGTTCCACGTAATATATAAATAAATGATTAAATAATTACATGTAAAGCATGTATATATTCATAGTTACAAAATTGAAATAAATTTATACCTTAAAAATAAAAAAAAATTCATTCCTTTAAAAGCTTCCCTTACCCAGAATTAAAATATATGTAGAATTCATATGAATTAAATGCGTATAAACTTCTCCTTTGCTTGTTGAATACTTGAATTTAGCATGGATTGAACTAATCGAGTAGTATATTGAGTCGTGAATCGTAAATTGACACACATCTAGACTGCCAAGCAAGTGGGAACCACAACATTAGTCCTTTCAACCAATCGACCCAATGCACACGCCAATCACCATCTTTCTCCTTTTCAAATGATAGTATCCTTTATTTTAGTCCTTTTCCAATATCATATTTGAATTTAAAATATTCTTATACAAAATAAACTTTTTTTTTTGTTTTTAATCACACGACGATACTGTTAGATAACTATCGAAATTCGATTCGAAATATTACTCTCAAAATCATGAGAGGTCGACACATTTAAATGAAAAAATTGTTACTTTTGTGTGACATTTGAGGTTAACCTTGTATTTACTTACTAAAATATATGATAAATAGAGCTGCGTCACTACGACAATCCATAATGTTTTATACTGAATAAATATTTATACCATTAAATTATATAAGAAACTGATGAATAACAGTAACTTTTAAAATTCAATATTTCACCCTTTTGTTTTTCTTCTGAAACTGCTGTTTGGTTTTAATTTATTTTAATTAAATATTTTTTTAATAGATTTCTAAACGAGTTCTTATGTAAGTGATTACGAGTCCGGTGATAGTTACTAACGACGGATTCTATACTCAAGACATGTGATGGCCTGATGAAAAATTTATGACTTCTTTCATTTGTAAAGGAAACAGCGTGGGTTATGGTGAGAAAATAATTTATTATATAAATCATTTTTGTCTGCAAAGATATATATACTTATAGATACTTATATTTCATTATATGCATTTATTAATATATATAAAAAAAATATGTATACAATATTTAATTTCAAAAAATCATGATATCTATGTATTTTATAATTTAAATCGATAGTCACCTGTTAAAAAGTCATTTACCAATAAACGGTAGTTAAATAAATAATTCATTTATGTTGCAGGGGTAGTTTTGCCTTTTTACATTGAATGAAAATGCTGCAGGCCAGACTTCCCACTTGCCACGCTCACTCGGAATAGAAGACAACCTTGAGTTGCGTATTTATCATGTTTACCATATTTTAATGTTACCAGACGTGATAGGTGATGACAGATTCACGCTTCACATAGAGAAGATGCAGAATGAGCCCGGAAGCATGTGATGATTTCCCTATTCGCTGAACCCCACACCAGTTACAGAACTGGCCTGCAAAGCAATGGAGAGAAACAAAATGAACCAGACATTTTTTTTTAATTTATTTACATAAAAAAAGAAAAACACAAAAACCATTTTAGATTTAAAAGATTTGTTCGAGTAGCTAACTAGGGTTTCCCTATAACGAAATTCAGTTGCAAGTGACGCCCGCACCTCTCTCACTCTCTCTTTCTCTCCACCATGAAATCGCCATCTTATAAACACACCTGCCATCCTAGCACCACTCTCATCTGCAACTCGTACTTCACTTTCTTGTAGCTCCACCTCCACCTGCCTTGCATTTGTTGTCTAACCCAGATGCCAAAGACTGTTTCTATTCAAGATGGATCTACAACAAACTGGCCATCTTTAGCAATACCCAGTTCCCATTTAGTTGTTTCGATGACATCAATCAAGAGGTCCGTCCGTCCCTTGTTTAGTATCCTACTCCTCACTGTGTTTGCTGTTACCTTAAGCTTTAGAATCATAGTCCATGGTGGTTTCTTCACCTCGTTGGACCTTAACAACAACAACAACATTATAATCCAACCACCACCTCTAGTCTTCAACTCCACTCTCCTCAAATATGCTGCTATTGATGTAGCTGAAAACAAGTCCAAGCATGAAATCGAGCAACTACTGGAAGGCAACTATGCTAACCCAGGCAGGTTACGTACCTTCGCCACTTGGAGAAGGTTCCATCATGACATCAAAGCAAGGTCCTCTTCTAGTATACCGGTAATGCTTCGGTCCCCAACGTTTTACCGTTATTGGCTTGATTTTAGGAGAAATCTGAACAACTGGGTCAGGAAAAAGAGGTTTCAAGCTGAGATAATGAATGATTTAGTTAAGATAGTTAAGGATCCTGTTGATAGGCATAATGGGTTGGTTGGTTTGGATAAAAGATATGGTTCTTGTGCTGTTGTGGGGAATAGTGGGATTTTGTTGAATAAGGATTATGGGGAGTTGATTGATAGTCATGAGATGGTGATGAGATTGAACAATGCGAGGACAGAGAGGTTTGAGAAGAATGTGGGGTCGAAAACTAGTATTTCGTTTGTAAATAGTAATATCTTGCATCTTTGTGCTAGGAGGCAAGGTTGTTTTTGTCACCCTTATGGACCGAATGTTCCGATGGTTATGTACATTTGTCAGCCGGTGCACTTCATGGATTATACGATCTGCAATGCGTCTCATAAGGCGCCTTTGCTTGTCACAGACCCAAGGTTTGATATGTTGTGTGCCAGGATTGTAAAGTATTACTCGTTGAAACATTTCGTGGAGGAGACGGGCAAGTCTTTGGAGGAATGGGGATCTGCTCATGATGGTTCTATGTTCCATTACTCGTCTGGTATGCAAGCTGTGATGCTTGCGTTGGGAATTTGCGATAAAGTTAGCATATTTGGGTATGGGAAATCAGCTTCGTCTAAGCACCATTATCATACTAATCAGAAAGCAGAGCTTCAGTTGCATGATTATGAGGCGGAGTATGCGTTTTATCGTGATGTGATCGAGAATCCGCAGGCAATTCCATTCATTTCGGACAAGTTCAAGATTCCTCCTGTGGTAATATATCACTGAATTTTGGCCTGTTGAATCTATGTTTTTGTTAATTTGTTTGTCAATGTTAGATTGTTGTATTCATGCTGTGCTTATAGTCTTCCACTAGTCAAACGAAAGCAATGAAATTGTTGAAGAACTCTTTCTTCATACTTTTGCCCTGTACTATACCAAAGGTAGTTTATGGTAAACTGAACTGTAAAATCAAAATTTAGTGCTAAATCTGAAGACTTAATCCTTATGTCTTTCATTGCTATATTGAATACTTCGAGTTTTGATGCAGAAAATGTACCTCATAATCGTCACGTATTACTGTTCAATAGAGCTTTTTGGTGTAGCTAAGGCACAACTGCTTTCAAGTCATTCACTTCTGTTGATTTGGTATATATCGAGTTTAGGCTTCCTTTTGGTGTTGCCATATGTTGTAGCCTTTCAAAGTACAGCATATGAACTTATCTCATATTGTATGAGAGGTTTTGATACAGTATATGAACTTATCTTGTATTGTATGAGAGGTTTTGATATAATCTCATAACCAGGTATGGATGCTTAATTGAGATTTAACTCATCTGATCAACTATCATGCATTAATTTGTAATAGACATAAATTCCAGAGAAAAAGGGTAATTGTTTCTGTTACCTATGCAATATGCTGTTGATGGGTAATCTTATAACTAAGAGGAACACATCCTTTTCAAGTATGTTTTGTCATGCGGGTTTGTATTTTGTTCATTTTCAGGCGTGGCAGATGTTCTGTAGCTAAGAAGTTTCTGTATTTCTTGTATCTATATTAGTGAACAAGATTATTCACTAGACGTTACACTCAACTTCAAAATGAACAACCTTTAAAACAGCCGTTTAATCGTTATCTGGTGTAGTGTAGCACCTCTTTGTGGACCGTCTCTTTTATTTTATCTTTTACCTATTTGTTTAGTGTTCATATCACATCACCTTGTTATTTCCGGTCAATTTGGAAAAAAGAAACCAAAATTAAATTATTGGTTTTTTCCAAACTTGGATCTTGTGAGTGTCTTGTCTCTGTATGTTTGGACACAAGGAAAGGATTTAGGATGGCATGTACAGCCAAATCACAAGGAACCATATTCATTGTTCATTCCTCGTCTTCTACAACTCTAATACCAAGGTAATCAAGGAATTGTATATATTATAAGTTGACTGTGGTTTGTTGTTGACTCAATTTATCTTTTTCTGACAAATAATAGGTAGTCCTTGATATCTATGGCGGCAAGTTGCTGCAGAGAGGTTCTCACCCTTATATTTTGCTGTTGTGTTCTAGTGATTTCAAACTCGGAAATTATAACCAGACTACCGGGGAACATCGGTGGCTTTAATTATTGCAATTAAGACTCTGTCAAAAGGCACGCAATTAAGTGTTGTGTCACAGCCTGTAGCCAGTCGGTGTACAAGAACACCTGGGGTGATTTATACCTTTGTGCATGTAATTGTTGAAAGCTTGAAACTGTGACATTTACAGCCTCTATCAAGACCCAGATAAGTGAAAAAGTATTGGAATCTCCATTGAACAGTGATGGAAAATAAAACAAGGCATCAATCAGTCTTGCACTCATCTCGCTCTGTTGCTGCATTTTCATAACGAACTCTGAGACTTGAAGAGAAATCTTTTCACTACTCACCTACTGACCTGTCACTGAAATCATATTGATAACCTGCGCATCTCAATGTTTCGAAAATTTTCTTCAGGACACCTCAACACTGACAATAACCATCTCATTCTTTCAAATATGATCATGATTAATGTTCAAGTACACAGCGTCAAATATGCATGGATACAGAACTTTAATTGCCTGCCTCAATAAGCAGTCTCTCTATAGGCTACTACTGTGACAACACGAACCATATGAAGGCAGTAATAAACATTTGTAAAGAACAGCCAAGGATCAAGTTCAAGACACAGAACACTTCACTTTTATATAAAACTAGATTCTACAGAGGTGTTGGTGTTGATTAATATATACATCAAAAACCATCAATATCCCCTTGGCAACGCTTGCACAGTTGCCTAGCCACCATACAAAATCCCACCGAAAAAGGGCTGACACAAAATATCTACTCACTAGACGGTGCTTTCTTCTTTCTTCTTGTCTTCACTTATTCTTCTGCGTCCATCACCACTCCTTTCTCTTCGAACTTCACTCCCACCAAGAATCTTATGCTTGTCTGTCATCAAAGAGCAAGACAAACAAATTCAACATTTTAGAAACATCTCCTACCTCCATCACTAAAGCATCAAAAAGTAGGAAAATAAATTATACCTGTTTTGAATCATAGACAGCATACTCATTGTACTCAAGAGGGCTATCTTCATGTTCCGAGGGGATCAAGTGGCCGCAAGGAACTTTAATATCTTCTTTCCAAAACAGGTGTTGTGATTCATCTGTTTTCTTCCTCCCCAACCCCTTTACTCCTATCTTCTTCTCTTCCAAGGACTCAGTATCCTGTCTCAAGAGTGACACATTTTTAGCATTCCTTGAATACAACAAAATAGACTCTGCCTTTCTAACAGGTTTAACATACCTCAGGTAGGTTCTTAATTTCAGTTACTTCATCTCCCAGAGAAACTACAGCCAACACTAGGAATCCTTCTGGCCTGTCGACTGATGTAAAACCGTACCTAGCAGCTTCTGCTGCTGCATCAGAACAAACGATCGCCTTCCCAAACTGTGGAAAAGAATTCATTTCATTGGCTTATGAGGTTGACATCTATGCATGCTCAGCCTTGTGATATATATATATATATATATTACACGATTTATAGTGGTACCATGTTGCCAGGTACTGGGAGAGAGCAAGCTGCTGGCAAAAACCCTTTATGCAAATGCCTCAGAAGGTTTGAACTTCGCGTACCTGTTTGAGGATGTCAAAGAGAAACCTGTTATTCTTAGTGTAGGAACAAGAAGTAATAAGCATGCGACTTATGATGGACAAACTTACCACACCATAAGAGGACCTTGTTTGGCAACTTCTTTATCTCATCTAAAGAAGGGGCAGCACTTGATTCAATAGCAAAAATGTTATCAACTGATACTCCATACTCCTGAATACAACAGTCCAACCATAAAGCAATTACTTGATGGTTAAGACAAATTAACCAAGACTCTGAGTACAATGAGATTTTGGTCATACTATTTCTCCAAGTTTGATAGGCTCATAAGTTTTCTCCAAGTAGTTTAAGATCATCTTGTAGTCATCAGAATCTTTATCTTGCGGAGAAATTGAGCAACCCAGTTTGTTGTATCGATCAGACAAGGGATCATCAATGGTAGAACCGCTCATGTCTCCAATAAGGTGTGAAGCTACAGTAATGTCTCTAACTGTTTCAAATGGAGACGCAGCCTGCAAGAGTAGGCCAGAGTCAACTTCTAAGACAAGGTAATCTGAGCATTATGATCTAGTGACGTAGTATGTTCCAGTTGTAATACATGGTCTGCAAGTTCTTGATAGTCTCTAAAGACGAAAGGCCTAGTGGAGTGCATCAGAGTAAACCATCTATTGCTATGATCTGTCCAAACAGCCTCGGTCTTCTGCCCCATCTCTTTAACAGATTTCACGGCTTCTATGAATTGCAGCAGAACCTCTTCACCTGATGAAACCCTGTCATTAACCTAACATAACGAAAGATAAAATATGTGAAGTGACAAAAGCTAAGATCTCTTACATCTCTTCAAATGCACATTAGACAGCATTCCCATTGGTAAGTCAGGGGGATCCAGTCCCATTTCCATCATTGCATATCTGTACCCAAATTACAAGTATAGATTTTCACAACTGGCAGCCGTCGAAAATGAGTAGGCAATGAATTTATTAACAGATCACACCTGTAGATCTGCTGGCCACATCAGATCTTCATAAAATTCGCAACCAAAGGTTCAAGTTTGCAATGTGTAACTGCAACTCCAAGCTGCCTCAAAGCAAGTCCTCCATGTCTCACATCGACTCCATCATCCTATTTTGGGGAAAGAAAATAGAAAAGAAACATGAATCAAAAAACAAATATCACTTTAACTCATCAAGGAATGCGTGTTGAGTGACAGTACCATGTCAATTGGATAAAATTTTAGTGGCTTCTTCTCGAACTTCTTTTCCCTTTCCCATGGCTCAAACTCATTGCCAGTTACTTCCTCAAAAAGCCTCACAAACTCCTTAATGGCACTGTCCACATCTGTCCACTCCTCAAGCCTCTCTTTAGCATTAGGATCGTCGCCTACTCTTCCTTTCTTATAGTAAAGGTTTAAATTACTCTCCGGTACTGTGAGCAGTTGCATTATAAAATGCCTGCGTCAATCATACTCAAATTTTACTACACAACCTCAGAATATATCAATTTAAAAAACCACCACAAAGGGACACTATATATTACTCATTCAAGCCTCGCCCTTGATCGCAAAGGGAAAATGCACAATTATACAATATCCCATCTTTCTCAAGTATCTCTCCACCTTGCTCCTGCGATTTGGTATCCTTGTACACACTTCTCTTTCCGTATAATTTAAGCTGAAAAAGGGATTAAATGTTGTGATGATATTGTTCTTGTGAGCACTATCCTCGAGAAAAAAAAGAAAACGAGGGATATTGAAGATACTTCTGTTGCAATTGATTCCAGTGCCTCTTCACTGGGATCCAGTTTATCCCATGGAATTCCTTTACCATCTGGAGCAAGATGGGTCACGATATCGTAGGCTTCTAGAGGCTGTGCTTCTTGCTTCTCGATGCTGTCGAGCAACCAAGCTTTCCTGACGACACGAACTCCTCTCTCCCTGCAAGCACATTGCAATTAGTCTGACAATAAATTTAATTTATAGACAGCTCAATAATATAGAGGAGGAGGTAAATAGGCCTTATACGAAACGTCTTACACTCACATTATTTCTACCAATTTGGAGGAGCCACCACGTTCTCTTTCTGCCAGTGAGGCAACTAGGCAAGTTGCACCTGAAATGAACATCAATACAACGTGTAAGACACACACACACACACACACACACACACACAAAAGGAAAAGGAAAAGGAACCACCCTCTAGCAATGATCACACAAGAATGATAGAGAGTAAATCACCTATAACAGAATTTGCAACTTTCCCTCCATGTTTTTCAATTCGTGATTTCCAATATTGCTGCATCCATGGTTAAAATGTTGCTCATGGATCATGAATAGCATAAAAGTCATCAGCACAAACAGTAAAAAACGATACATACATGTCTCCGAGAAAGACGACCCGTCAGTGCAATCATCATTCCGTTGAAGGGTTTGTCAGTGGCTCCTGATTCTCTCTGAGGCCCGCGAGCAGGATCCTGATACTTCTTTATCAACTATACCAGAAAATAAAAAGAGCTCAATAAACAGAAAACATTTTTTAGCTACACAGGACTGATGATAAGCAGAAATTTACATCTGAAACGGAGGAATTGAGAGCAGAATCAGGAAATTTGAGGGGCTCCTCTTTTCTTGGTGGGTTGTTTGTTTTGAAAGTGCAAGTAGACCACTCACTATACGTCCCTTTGCATGTGTATCTTTTTCCATCAAATTCAAGATTGCCATTGCAAACTGGACACTTATCTAACGGTCCAAAAAACAGCATGTCTTGACTGTTTCACGTGAAACAAAAATATAAAAGACGGTTCAGACAATGAAGTCAACATTTTCATATCTTTTTTAATATGATTGCACTAACCATTTATAAGCAACGGCAATGTCGCAGCCAGAGGAGTCTTGGCCATTAACTTCAAGGATTTCTCTCATTTGGTCAACAGAGAGTTGGTCTTTAATAGCTTTACAAAACTCTTGGAACTCAGTAGCCACATCCCCGGAAGGTTTTCCATTAGAATGGCCGTCGTGCTTGTCTTGCTTGGCCTTCTTTGGAGAATGCTTAGTTTCTTGTGTTCTGTTCTCTGCCTTTTGCTTCCTTGTCATCACTTTATCTTCCTCCCCAGATGCATGAGCATGCGACCTTGTTTCAAGAACCTTTTTTTTTTTTTTTTTTAACAAAACAGTTATGTCAAAACGTATTATCCCATGTGTTGTATGCAAATTAAACCATGTAAACTAATCCTGTAACTGTTAATGCGTGCCTGTAAATATAGACAATTTGTGAAACAAACAATCCTAGTTTAGTTATATATATAGACAGAAGGAAATAAGTCCAAGACTTACGTGGAACAGCAACAGCTCAGCCTTGATTTTTATTCAAATTTTCTTTTTTATATAAATAAATAGACTTGATTATCTTACTGGTTTGATAAAATTGCATACCAAAAACAACTTTTAGATTGATTATAAGGATGACTATTGAAGAGTATACAAGAATTGTTATTGATTAATAAACTTACTCAATCAATAAAATAGTCAATCTTATATATAAATAGTTTCTAGAGGGCAGCACTTAGCAGCACTTAAAAGAGGCAGAACCCCACCTAATCGTTTTTTATTTAACATTTTACTTTTTTCTAGCTACAAATAACATTAATTCCACAGAGGTACGGTTAACCGAAAAATTAACACTAACATACAAGTAAAAATGAATAATGACAAACCAACACCCATTTTGATTTCAACCCAAGCTGTGTATAGTTACCAAAAACAAAAAATCTTTCATGCACTAAAACAAAAAAGGCAACTAAGTGAATTTCAGTTGTCCGAGAAAAGAATTAAAACAAACATCACAACAAACCTTCATATTGGATCCCTTAAAATTGTGTGTAGACAGAAACAAAGACAATGATAATAACCGAGACAACCTCAACTAGAGTTTCAAAGCAGAACCAGAGTTTGAACATACTACTTTGAGTACGAAGCTGAGAGGCTCCTTTTTACACCACCAATGTCGTGGTGGATAAAACCTAGTAAACTGACACGTACTAGTCTTGTCTGCAATCTGCTCTTGCTCCTTTGTCAACCACACAACACAACATGTGTTCTCATGCCTGTGGACGACGGCCACGTGTCCAACTGGTTACTTTTTGCACCTCCACGGGCGGTGACAGGTGTTAATCATGTACCTGTTATATACTTACGGTTGTGGCATGCACTCACTCTTAGCTCCCTCGTCCAACACCTGTAACTTCAAGAGGCAGAGACATGATTCAATGTTTTCGATTGCACTGTATGTGTATGGAGCAAGTGGATTATCTGACGTTTGATTGTAGAGAAACTGCTGTGATGCATGAAGCACTATAATAAGCTGAAGTGGCAGTTACTAATATTTTGTCCGGTGAATGCAATCCAATGTTACGGGTAATCGGTGCTGTTTGTCTCTATGCAAGCGGCTGCTTGTGAAACCCCTAGTTTTGAGTTTTGGGGCTTTGAGCAGAAAAGTGCTAGAAGAATATGTATGTAACAGATGAGATGTTGAGATATGAAACTTTCTGAAATCATTCTGTTGGATGTATTTTCGAAATGATAAATGTATGTCAACTGCTTTTGATTTTTATTTATTTTTATTTTATTTTTAATAATAATACCTTTACAATTTGAAAATAAAAACGACAAAATCATATTTTTTTTTTGTAAAAAAAGGACATAAATCATTTGCCTTTAATGAGATATATATATATATATATTTTTTAACATTGAAGCTTTACGGATTAGATGATTATTATAACCTATCGAGATAGATAACTGATAATACGGTTTGGATGAGATAATTATTCTCACAGTCGCATAGAGAACAACTCCTATCAAGAGAAGACTCATAACTACACCTTATGTTTTAAAGGACAAATGTAAAATTTGAATATTTGATCTCTTAATATCAATATAGGTATTTAACAATTGTTATCAAAAGATGATCTGCGTCTTTAATAATTAAATTCACTAAAAAGTAAAAAGATAAAAAGTAATAAATTTTCCAAAAGGAAAGAGATGGGTGTGGCCCATATATCATCTTTTAAGACATAGAGATTATAAACATTTTTTTATCCGTCTGAAATTGAGGAGATGCCAATACATTTGGAATGGATTTGGAGCAATTAAAATGGGTTTGGGGCAGTAGTAGGTTAGATCTTCTAACCAAATCGGGTTAACATGTCAAAAATGAGATAGTCTATTAAAAAGTAAGAAAAAGTAACCCTAGTTACACGTCTTTCATCACAAATTTTTCATCTTCATACCTCACTTGTACAATTAGTAGCCACTACCCTACCTTATTTTGTCACTCATAAATCACTACACCGGCCTAAGAATATCTAATTGTACATCTTTCTATCTATTTTAGTGATGAGATTCGAGTTTCATTAAATATATATTTTTTCGTTTATTACCAAATACTTATTTTTAAATTATAAAAATAGGTATTCGAATTATATAAATGATAATTAGTTTTGATATATTCGAATAGAGCTCTAACTCATTCAATCTCAATTTTATCTTAAAAAAGACGTTGGTATGGGCCAGCTGAGGCCCAACTACATGTAAAACATAATGGAGGAGTAGGGCATGTAAACCATATGAATGCGGATCTTACGGTTTATGCCCTAAAATCACTCTCCCGACAAATCTTGGTGGTGGTGGTCCCTTATTTTAGAAATCAAGCTCTCTCTCTTAACTTTGTGGTTGGTCAATCTCTCTCATTCGTTTTCTCTCATAAGTTATGGGTAAAAAGAGTGATGATAGTCTTATGTCGTTTCTGAGAAAAGTCCTAGTGCAAGTCTCTTTTTCAAATATGCAAGCCAACCCCCTTTCCCTGGTTATGATAAGCCTTTTCAAGTAGACAAAATTTTCATTTTATCATTTTTAATACACGCGCGAGCGGTAGCTCAAAGTCCATTGAGACTAGAGAACTATTTCTCCTTTCTGCTTAATTAATGTCTAATCACTTGAGTACCTTTTAGTTGGTGTAATGATCGGTTGTTGGACAATGTATATATACGAGGCCTCCAATTTGGACTGTTTTCACTAACTTCCCTGTCTTGCCTTTGACAAATTTGTACGCGTTGGTACAGTTCTACAGTAGCCGTTTAATGGGGCTTTGACTTCGTCTGCAGTCTTGTTTGATTAAAGAGCAAATAACTGATAGCCTCCTGACGTTTAGTTATTGACAGACGGGGACAATGTTTGTATTTTTTTGCAACATCCTTTTATGTACTAACGGCATGAGCTGATTTGCTAGTCAAAAGCGAGTTCAAAGATTGAAATGCCCTGAATAACTGTTAGCTCGTTGAATAACAATTTTAACTCTAGTGAATGAAAAAAATATGCACTTCATGAATTAATGTTAGAATGATAGGATAATATGATAACAAAAATTTGCTTGGTAGATTGTCATGAAATTGATGTATCATTATATGTAAAAACATATCCAATATGTGAACGTGAGTTGTGAGAATCGAAGAACCAAGATCAACATAACCAAATAAGTTCACAACCATTTGTTAACCTCGAATAAAATGAACTTAAGTCTATAGTTCTTTGAAGATATAGAAAAACATGCTTGATTCCATTTTAAGGTCTTTGAGTTGGTGCAAAACTAAATTTTACTAATAGATTTATTGAAAATGCAATATTTGGTAATATGCATTATGCTAAGTATAATAAAACACCAATAACATTAAGATAAGATCCTTTTGAACCTATTATTTTTTCACCATTATCTTTCGGTTGAATTGCATCTTCTTTGAGTTCAAAGAACGAATATCATAGAAATACTTAAGAACGTGTCTTATCCATATTGATTCTTTAATTTTTAGAATCTTTTCAATATAAACTAACTAATGGACTAATATTCCCTCTGATTTTTGTTTAATTTTCAGGCAAAATAATATCTTATTTTTCTTAAATCTTTTATCTCAAATTCCTTTTTCAAATATTCAACAGTTTTCAAGAGCTCTTCAAAAGTTCAATTAAATTCATGTTATCGATATATTTTTTATGAATACACATGAGCGTATAGGATCATTAATATATTCTTCCTTTATGAGATATTATTAAGACGATTATGCCACATTCGTCCAAATTGCTTAAACCATATAAAGATTGTTGTAACTTTATTGAATACAAGTTACTAGAATTTGAATTGTATATTGTTGGCATTTTAAATAATTCAAGGATTATTTTCATTATATGAAAAAAATTAATTATGAGACAATTTATTTTCATATTGTCAATATTGGGTTTCTGCAATATGCTTGAGATATAATTATATCTCACTATCTCAATTTTCATATGATTAATTATTTTGATCAAAACATATGACGTCTGCAAATGTCCATAAGATAAGTCCAATAAAACTAGATAAGTATAGTTTTGCTTTTGTTTTAATTAATAAGTTTTATATCAACAATTATCTATAATATGTGATTTAATATTCTTATCATTTTTTTGGGTAATATGTAGAGCAATAAGACCTTAATTTTCAATGAGTTTTCAATACATATGCCTTTTCAAATGCTACTATAAACTTTTTCGTATTTTTAGGGCAAACTATAAAATTTATAGTTTGAGCATATGCATTTTTCCATATACAATTATGATCTCTTTTGTGAGTTTCATAGGGAGAGATTATACATAACTTTATTCCTTGTTTGAAGAGTTCTATCTCTTAAAAAATATTTAACTCTTCAAAAGTTGTTATTTATATGATAATGATTACATATAGCTCAAGCGTAATCTTTAAAATGATCATGATCTTTCATTATTCACTTCAAGAAATAATGACTTTACAATAACATTTATTGTCACACTTCTGTATAGTAAATGATTTATTTGTTGTCAGTTACGTAAATTATTCTTTATGAACAATCACCAAGATTAATATATTGGCAATGAGTATAAATCATTCAGATTTTTTGAACTTTAGGTTCACATGACATATACAATAATTGTTCATAATATAAAAATGATGCATGTGCAAATTGTAATTTCACATAATCAAGTTTTCTAATTTTATCCTTGTTTACCCACCCTTCCCCCCTCCCCTACAAACCATGAGAAAATTTATTTGTTAGTCTTATTTTATTATCCTTCAAGGATTTATTTGCATCATCATAATATCCTTTTGAGACTTGATTATACTGTCTTACTATCATTTAAAGATATGTTGGATTATTATACTATTCTTCATTGACTAAAATGTCATATAGTGTCTTTTAAAGACCAAATTGTAATATCAAATATCGTCCTTTAGACATATTTATTAGATAAGAATCTTTAAGTTGTATAATAGATATTCATGTTACTTCCAATAATTTGATGCATCATTTTCTTTGTATCATTGGACCAAAAAAACTTTTGGTTCTTCACAATTTTTTTATCATATTATACTTATGATCATATAATAGACTTCATCATAAAATATGCTCTTGCTGTATAACAATATAAATGATACAATATACTTTTCTTAATGTATATTTAAATAGATTTTCTTCAGGATCTATTAAAGTGACAAAATGTCACTTATCCATCATTATTGTTTCTTACTTTGTAATATACAATTTGCTCTTTTGGAGCCTTTATATATTGGTAGAATGTTACTATGATGTAGACTTAAAGTACATAACTATTATAATTTCATCTTCCATCAATAGTAAGCATTCTCCTTACTTTGTTTTGGTGTGACATCCACTTCTAACAATTAAAATTTATTTTGATCATTGAGGCTTTATCAATTTTGTTGACCCTAATTACCACCATGAATATTAGATAATTTAACATTCACTTTAGAGAATGATATTAATTAATTTAGACATGTGAGATAAATGATTTTTCGTCCTATAATAATTAACATTGCTACTGTAAGAGCAAATTTGAGGCATGAATTGTTTCAATAATTTGACTTCACTTATTTAGTAATCAAATATACTTATATATTTTTAAAAAAAATATAAATCGATCCTTTTACTAAAAGACATATACCGTAATCCTTTAGATGAATTACAATAAATTAATGAATAATTTCTCAAAATATAATTACAAAGAATTGTAACAAATATTTAATAATCATTTAAGGTATAAGAAAATATATATCATATATCTTATTTTCTTATCTTGCTCTGAGGAAAGAAGAATGACAAAAATAACATATCATTCACTAACCAAACATTTTATGAGAAATAACAAAATAATTAAATAATTTAATATAAGAAGAATAAAAAGATTGTACATTTTCTTCTCAAAAAACCAAAGCTCCAAGCTATGATGTGATTATACTCCATAATTACATGTCCAAATTTGATAATAATTCAAAACTTCAGGTTTTGATAGAATTAAGATTTAAATTCTTTTTCCAGATCATATCAATCACTTTAATTAGTTTTAAAACTTTAGGTTCTAACCGAATTTAAACTTTAAAACTTTATGTTCCGGTTTTGAATAGTACAAGCACAATCTTAATTCACTAAAAATAATAAGTAGATTTTCTCAATAAATCTATCACCGCTTTCAAATAGTTTTGAACATATTTAGTTTCAACACAAACATGGGTCGAAGATTTAAAGAACAACTAGTGGATCTTATATTATAAATAATTACGAGGTCAACCAATGCAATTTCAATGCAACCAAAATCATAGACAACAAACATGGCAACATAAAACAAATATAATATTGAATTACTGAACCAATTTTTCAATTAATAATAAGTTTAATTTAGTCACTAGCCTCAATTAGATAAATTTAGCATTCACTAACAATAGAATCTATGATCCAGTTCATGACATTAATTACGAGATTAAAGATACACGAGCATTGCACATTCAACATGCAGGTTAAGGAATAAGAACAATCATGTTTAACATGTTTAAATTAGAAAATTTGTAATGTATCTTAATCCATATTCCACAAATCCTGAAATCATGAACAAATTATTAGTAAAAGAGATTTTCTACACTCTACTCACCCTTTTGTAGCTTGTCCAATGGAAAGACATGTTTCTACTTTTACAAACTTGGGTTCAAGAGATTTTTTTTTTTTTTTTTTTTTCATATCAAATTTAGATTGATTTATTTTTCCCAATATTTTTCATTGCACGATTTAGAACTTGTGGTTTCAATGTCTAAATAAATTATAATTTAGAACTGCAGTAAGGGTCTAAAACTTCTAGTTTTAAGATACAAATAAATTGAAAATAAATTTATTGAGGATCTCAAACTTTTGGTTGTAAATTTAAAATAGAATACAAAAATTCGGATTTAAGTTGTCCATCGAGAATCCAATCAATTAAAGCAAATTTGATGGAACCATTTTGTTATAGCCAAAATGCAAGAACATAACATCTTAAGATCAAATTTATTTGATCTTTGTTTATTTAATTTTTCATAATCCAAAAGAGCCACATTGATTTATGGGTATATGCATGCATAACATTAGCTTTAAACATAAAGCACAATTTTGTGTATTTTATTACCTTTTGTGTTTATTTTGACCCAAAACCCACAATTTTTCTATAAAATAAGCATAGATTGATTATGTTGCTTCAGACAACTACAATTATTTGATATATATACAATTACCCATATTGAGCGTGAAAGACAACAAAAGTTAATTGAAACTTAATTAAAATTTCTAATTTTTAATAAATTAGAACTATAGAATTTCTAATTCTAATAGATAATTGGATATCAGAAAATCTAATTTTAATTAAATTTTGAGTGTAGTTCACAAAATTAGAATATAGAATCAGAATTAAGAATTTAGAACTTTAGTTCTAATTAAATTGAGAATACAGATCTTCAGGTTACAAATAACAATAGTAGAAGAGAGATCATATAAAATAAGATACCAAAATATAAGTTCAATGATACTTTTAAATGCAGAAGACCTAAATTTATTTTCGCATGCAAGAGCTCCAAAAAAAAAGCAATTCCTATAGAGCAGCGTTTATAAATTTATTTGAATCAAATAGTAAGGAAGTGGATCATTTGAATGAAATCTCCATACATGATTCGTGTTGATAACGTATTATAAAATCAAAAGTAAAGATTTTTTACCATCATTTTTTACTAATCTTTGATAATCTAGTGACACATTAGTATTTAAAAAGTGGATTGTCAAGATTGTTAGATTTTTATCTCTCATACATCACTTAAACTTAAATCTCTCTCATAAAAAGTTAGCACAAATAAAAGATTAACGAGGAATCCTTGCTTATAAATAAAACCCAAAAGCAATGAATATAAATACTAATCAAATTGATATTCAATTGATAGGATATTTGAATGATTACAAAACAGACTTACATATCGGCAAATTAAGAGAATTATTTCCATAATGAAATAACAACAAAATATGTTATTTTCATAATACAATAATAACAAAATAGGTAATAACAAGGTAAAGAATATCTCTAAAATAGAAGTGATTGATAAGTCCATATATTTACAATTTTATATATATATATATATAATTGAAGGATATGTATCTGTAAATTCCGGTTGTATTGAGAACACATTGAATCAAATTTGTTCTGCTTGTATATGTTCTTATTTCATTTATATCTGTGTGGACAACGAAGGTGTGGGGAAAGCACATTATTTTAAAGTGAAGTAATTTCTTGGCTATAGAGTTCAGCTTGACTCAAACTTCAAATAATTAGATGAGAACATAAATATTATAATGTTATATTACAGCTACCTGTGTCATAAATCAAGCTCGTATCATAATCAAGTTTAAGAAATGGTCATAGTTCAATTTAATGATAGATAATTTGTTCTTTTTTTTTTTTTTTTCCTTATAGGAGAATTAATAATTAAACCAAGAAAAGGTTTATATGTAACAATCTAAATCCGTTCAGTAGGTATTAAATGCTTGACATTGATTAATTGAATATAATCAATATATCATAATATTGAAATTAATGTTATTAAAATCAGTTCATTCTTATAGTAGAAACACTATATATATATGTATGAGATAGAGAAATATGAAAATTAAAAAATAATAATAATAATAATGATAAGTAAATAAGAACACAATGGTCATATTAAGATTACCATATAACAATGAAGCGGAAAAATTTTCTCCCTAACAAAGGCGAGAACAATGCAATAAAGTGGCACTAGGAGAAGAAAATTCATCTGCTTCACTACTTCAGGTAATCTCTCCTTATTCTTCTACTATGCAAACTGTCTAAATAAAACTTATTAAGGCTCATCGCCCAGCCAGTGCTCCGTAACAAATCGCTCCCTTTTCACCTCTTAATGCATTGCTGAGAATGTTTTGTTACCGAGCACAGGCTTACATGAATGAGCCCTATTAGTTCTTCCTGCATATCTATCCAAAGCAAAGCTGACACATAACCAAAAAAAGGAAAACAAATGAAACCAAAAGAGAAATTTAAACCTTCACAAATTAATAATTAGCGGGCAACTTCGTCTTCGGAGCCAGTGATGCATTCCTTCTCGTGATCATCTTCAAAACCATCAAGAGATGGGTGAGGAGAGTGTCCTTTCCCAAATGACCTAATGTGATCCTTGAGAGACCTTTTGTGTTTGAAATCAGAACCACAAGTGCAATACCATAACTTGCCACAGTTCTTTTCATGGGTTCTCCAGTCGCCTTTCACTGCGAACGTTTTCCCACATTTTCTACACATAAATGGCTTGGCACCATGCTTTCTTTTGAAGTGGGTCTGAAGGGTCCTGAAATCTTTCAAAGGCTTAGCACGGGGATGGTTGATGTTGTTCTTGCACCCTTGAGCACAGCAATAGCATGGTAGCCTTAGCATTGCGGCTGGTTGTGTTCCTTTTAGTGAATCTGGTCCCTTCCTATATTCCGATCCATGCCCCCACATGTGCATCTGTGTTGAATCAAATATTAATTAGCTCATGTTTTTCTAATCTTAGATTCTTCAATTTTATATATAAATTTGTATCCTAATTTGTACGGTATGATTTCATTATTAATTGATATTAATTACAATACTGACAATGAATTAAAATGGCATCGTATAAATTGATACGGTATATTAAACATTCAACATGCCTCAAACTTGCCAGGATCGAATTAATGTTTAAAATAGTAAAAGAATATAACAAGTTAATTATTACAATAATATCTTGAACCTATATATGTTTAAACTTCAACGTTCATGTCGAAACAGCGGTTGGCTTATGATTTTAGACAAATGGATTTGCATCATTAGCATCAAGTAACAAAATCATTTCAATAACTGTACCTACAAGACAAAAGAATTTAAAAAAGCTGCAAATAGAATTACAATAATTGAACTTAATGCGATAACTTGAATGAATGAAATTGTTATTCTTACACAGAAGTCTTCAGGGTATAACTAGTTCTTAATGTGTGTGCCTTATCAGGACAATAATTTAACATTAATTTAAGTTTTTTCTTTTTCAGAAAAAAAGTTGTGACTGATTGTTTACATAAAAGTATAAAAAAAATAGGAAAGAATTATTATGAATAAATAATAATGTTGATAATAGTATAAATTAAAAATTAAAAAATTTACAAAAGGTTACCTAACCAAAGGTTGGATTGTTAAATACGTAAACTTTCTTTGAAAAACCTGAATCTTGAGAGGGATTTCTCATTGTGGGCATTTATTGTATCGAGCTACAATTATAAAGTAACAAAAAGTAGCAGTATCATCAATGGAGAATTGAGTATCCTAAGTCGTAAAACTACCCTATCCCCATCTTTATAGAGAAATGTGAAGCTGATACTGCCCAACATATCAATCATACCAACTCCCCCCTCTCTCTCTCTATATGTCTCTGTATAATCTTAAAAATTCTCCTCCAACTCCAACTTCCTTTCTTTTTCTGCCCAGCTTTTCACCCTAAAGGGAGGCAATGAAGGACAATTGTCAAAAGGAATGAGATGTAGTGACTAAATTAATTTAATTAATTGGAGAATCTTTTAACACCTAAAACTATATTAAAAGGAGAATGATACTCAAATTAAATCCAAAAGGAGACTTCAAGGGATCTAGCAAGAGTCGTTAATTTACTTCTTTTATGTTATCCTAATTCATTGATGATGTCATGCTCTACATCAATCTCATACTATACATTACATTTATGCTTATACTATATTTTGTTGAGTCTTCCTTGTACAGTTCTCTTCTTCCATAAGTTTTCCTCTTTTTTCTTTCTTTAAAAAAAAAGAAAAAAAATAGTGGACTATAAAGTACCAACTTCAGAATTTACATACTAATTTCCCCCTAAAAAAGTCTGATTGGTAGGTTTTCTTCGGCCGCTAAATTTAAAGTTATTTTTGTTAATAACTGTATTTGGTAAATATTATTCATATATATAGGTATAATAATGAGATGCTGAATCAAGGAAGTATTAAGCGAAGAAAACAAAAACAAAGGTATACTTTTTGCAATGATATAAATAAACTAATTAATTATATCATTGTCCAGTCCAACTTATTACAAGATCAACTAATTAATACCGATAAATAATCAGATTTCAAAAATTTGATCATGCGGATCAGATGGTGTAATTTATGAAATATATGTCTATATTATGATCTTAATTTTTATACATAATAAAAGAATAATAATAAATGAAAAAATAATGGAGGACATATATAAGAGGAAAGAGAAAAATACTAACCTGCATGTTATTGTACCTATTGAAGGTCTTGCTGCATATAGAGCAGGCAAACTGCATCGGACCTACAAGGATCTGAGCAGGAGTTGGGATCCAAAACCTATTTTCTTTGTTAAAAGAACAACCAAGAAAGCTTTTCTTGATGGGTTCTTCTTCTGCCTTAATGTTGTCAAAAACCTTGTTCTTAACATCAGAATCTTCTGTGCTAGGCAATCCAATGTGCAAGGCCACTGTAAGTTTCTCTATCTTCTCCTCTTTTATCCCAACACTACTCTCCTGCACCTTCATGTCTTCCTCTTTCAATGTTTTTTTCTCTGTAAGCCTGCTCAGAAGAGGCAAGCATTGGGATACCCTCATGCCGGTACTCATCAGGCTGCTGTAAGATGCTCATAGGATTGTTATAAGTGAATTGAACTTGTTGAGTCAGAGAGGAAAGACAAGAAGTAGAAGAATAAGAAGAAGAAGAGGAGGAAGAGGAAGGAGAGGGAGATGGCTTGAGCCATTCAATGAAATTTGTAGCTTGAAAGCACAAATTGTTGTCCTCTACATGGTAGCTCCTTAAACCCATCTTCAGAGAGAATTCCTTGAATTCTATCCTCAGATGGTTTATATTCAGACTTTATGTGGGAAAGCTTGCACTTAAAGGTTGATTTCTGAAAGGTGGTTTGGTTTGTCTTTTAGCAACTTTCTATTTTGTTTTCCACTTTTCATTTTTTATTTTTCCTTTCCTACCTTTGGCCTTTGTTTGGTTACAGAGAGAGAGAGAAAAATTAGTGGTGGGGTTAGGGACAATGATATGCATAAAATGAGACTCACAAAATGAAGAGAATCCTAGAACAGTCTGAACTTAGAAAGATGTAATTAATGTTAACTTAGATATCATGGGATTTTACTTGCATCTTTAGGGTTGAATATAAATTACAAAATTTGACCTATATGCACACATATCTCGTAAATACATTGACATTTAGCAGATGACCTCAAATGGGGAAAGCAAATAAAAAAAAATAGGAGAGCATGCATTTAGTCAATACCTAAAAGAAAAGGAAAATGATATTAGGGAGAAAAAGGAATATGGATCATGGACCTTCAAAGAATGTCATCATTGAACAATTGATAAAATATGCTTGATGCAGTTTAACTTCCATTAGCCAATATTTAACGGGCTTAAATTGGGTGACCTATTATATGGTTAATTTCAATATAAGCTGCGGAGAAATTCCATTTGTTCATAATTTTTATGAAATCGATATTAAAATATATAAAGAGTGTTGATCATTTTGACGTAGTTTAATTAATTTAATCAAGATATTGATGACATTAATTCTGTGACATATACGAAGGAAATTAAATAATTTAAAATATTGCAAGTGGCCTCGGATTTCCATTTTTTATCAACTGAAAAATCCCGACTGCGGATGGCGGTTCGATGCTCACTCTAAAAGTTCAATTAACAAATGTTGCATATAATTAATTATAACATAAATCCGCAATTATTGACGCCATTTACAAACACAATCCCAAAAATTATAGTAACTTCTCCTGTTTATTGTAAGTCTTTCTTTGTAGTCAGTGAACAAATTCAAGCCAAATAAATCGCCTTATAAACAAACCTCTATAGTAGTTGATTCAGCATATACGTTTCCCATTTTGTTTGTACTTGTAACACGTATGACATAACGCTCAAGTCTCATCATATTCGGGTTCCAGCCCAGCTGGCCTATTTTACCATCCGAAGTATCTTGCTCGTTTATGTTTATGTAATTTTCAAGGTTCAGGCCTACGTTTACATCAATTTTAAAGGATTATTTAGCTACTCAGATTCAATTGGTTTATATTAGATACAAGATAAATGCATACTTCCAAAAAAAAAAAAAAAGAGATACAAGATAAATGCATGTGGACGAGACAAAGACCACATACTCCTTCCAAATCACCTTTTGCACCCTTACACAAGCTTGAAAAAAGACAGTGGGAGAAAAACTCCACCAAATATTCGTTGAGGTCTATCTAAACCGCGTAAAAAGATAAGACAACAACGCAAGGATATTGATCAAGAATGAACAGTGAGACAAAATTTAGCAATATCAACTGCAGGCACAAATTGAACAGTGATAGGAGCAGGCAAGCCACTAAGTTAGTGTCCGTGAAGCATGCCTCTAATCTTTGGACACACAAAAAATAAGGACCCCACTTCCAAAATTGATATGACCCAAACACTTCTGGCTACTATAGAGCAAAACTTTAAAGGTTAACTTGAATCTTGAAAATTTGCCCGACAAGATATATCAAAACCGGATTTTCAGGAGATAAAACATAACTTAGCTCCTATCTCTCTTTTTTAACCTTTCCTTTTGATTCTTTATGTGCTCTCTATGATTCTCCTCTACACCACTTCCCTTTTTCACACTGTTTTTGCATTATTTGTCCAACCTTTCATACCACGTTAAAACAAGGAACAATCCAAAACCAAAAACCCATTATGATTATGAGGGTCAATCTATTTTATTACAAACAACCATATATATAAGTAATTATGAAAATAAATAAAAACCTCCACTGTGTTTCCTAGTTTTGTACCAAAAACATCAATGGCACACAGGATAGATTTACACTTTTACTGCATATTCCCCCTGAAAACATTAAAGAAAGCGTATATGTCTTCTGGACTTCTACAGCGACAAGGATAATCCATAGCGTGTTATAATTTAATTAACAGATCGAGTATAAGATCATGGAACAATTTTATTAGAGTTCAAGATATTAGTTTAACATTTGCATGAGTTTAGATTGGCTTCTCTTCTCGTGTGGCTTTTTTTTAGACTTTTCCTAATCAACTGACAAGCATAAAGAAGATTGTTACTTGGTTCAAATCTGATTTACACTTTTCTTGTACAGGTAAATGTGTCATTCAAATTCAAGTACCTTTAAGAAACAATCAAACATAAACCTGATCAGAAGAGGATCTAAACTTCCTTTGCATCTATGCACAGCTGAAATGTCAAATTGCATGTAATTCTTAGTTTATTCTATTCTACACTAGAAGGGTTTAATCACAAATGCTATATAGTTAATGTTTGTATGTTTTTATAAAAAAAGTAGGGTTTGACTGACTTACCGGTTAGTCAAGATTATTTATCAATAGCAACATTTGTATTGATTGTAAGAATGATTATTGAAGAATATCTAAAGGTTATTATCGATAAGTAACCTTACCCAACCAGTAAGGTAGTTAAACCCATTTAAAAATATATATAAATGTTAGACATTTTGCTTATTAATTTGAAATACATTAATGCTGGGACATCTTTCATGCATCTTCTACGTCTAATAGCCATATGTGATATGCCTATACAAGGTTGGAACTAAAACATTAAAACTGGAGACCAAAGCACACTTAATACAATACTTGCCATCTATACAACGAATTTACATTTAAAAGTTTTCATTTTAAGAATTATAAACTATTTCATATTTTTTAATTAATTAACGACTTACATTTATACATAAGGATATTATGAAAAGAAAACCCTTCAAAAGTAAAATAATCGTTAACAGCCCCCATTTTTTTTCATTAGATGAATCACTCTCTACCGGTTAAAAAAACTGGTTGGCATTAGATTTGAAAGGTATAATGGTAATTGATTGAGTAATTTTATTTGTTTTAATAAAATTAAATAAAAATTTTGAAAAAAAATTAAATAAAAAGTTAAAATGAAATTTAAAAAACAAAAAATATAAAACCCACCACCATCAATTGACCACCCTAAATCTCTAATCACCCCACCACCACTAGTTGACCACCCTAAATCCCTAATCATCTCACCACCACTAGAGCTCGGCTTGCATAGTGTCGACATCGCCTTGCTGTCGCTCACAACTCCATAGCGAAACTCATCCATCACACAACCACCACACTCTCTTCTCCTCCTCCTCTTTTCTCTAACAAAATCTTCTTCTCCTCCTCCACAACTAATTTCTAGCTGGGTTTGATTGGCTCTTTGAACCAGATGATGATACGAGTTCGAACCCATATGATAATTAGGTTCGATTTTGGGTGATTGAGTGGTGGTGATGTGTGTGTGGTGGTGATGTTTGCTGGTTATTGAGTGGTGGTGACAATCTTTCGTTTTAATGTGTCGATGAAAAGATTTATAGTTTTTTATTTGGTTTTTAATTTTGGTTTAGGGTTTCCAGATTTCTCTCATTCTCTGTCATCTCGTTTCTCTTGTTCTTTTTTTTTTTTCCTTTTTTTTTTTTTTTTCATTTTCTGGTGGGTATCATTTAGTTGGAAACCCAATAGAAAACCCAAAAAAGAAAAAAAAAAAAAAAAAGGAGGGAGAAGAGATGAGAGGGAATGAGGGAAAAAAATGGGATTTGATTTAGAAGATGGAAGACGAAGATAAATGAGAGAAATGGAGGATGATTAATTAGGTTTTTAAATGTTGTGTTAATTTTTATTTAATATTATTATTAATTAATAATTTAAAGGGTATTTTAGTCATTATATAAGTTTGAAAGGTATAATAGAGATTATATAGAATCTTAATAAGTGTATTTTGATCATTTCACGATTTTGGACATAAAATGTTAATATTTTGATTGAAAAGTTAACAGTAATTAGTGGTTCAGCTAATAAAAAAATTTGGGATTGTTCATAATTATTTTACTTTTCAGAGATTTTTTCATAATATCAAACACACACACACATAATATATATATATATATATATATATATATATATATATATCCCTAGCCTCCACAGGGCTTGGCCCGTGTGGCTATGTCACTCTACTTTTCAGGTAGAAAAACTAATCACAATTTTGTTTTTCAAAAAATCCCTTCAGTTATTAATTAACATAGATTAATAATTAATCTTCATCCATAAAAAAGTTTGTCATTTTTTTATGCTTTCTTTTAATGACATAATTGTTAAAAATGTTTCATAAAGATTAATACATAATTCCGCTAGAATCAAAAAAGAAAAGAGAAGGAAAAAATATCAAGGAGAAGTCATTGTTTAGGTAGACTACCAAAAGATGCATACACTCAATTATGAATTGAATATATGGAAATTTTAATTAGGTGGAACTTCATTACACTTGCCGTTGTGAAAGAAAAATGTAAATCTTTTCACATAATTCATAGTTAAATAGAAGTAATTAGAGGGTATTCCACATTAATTAGTTCACCAAGTATGGAATATAAACATTTCAGCTACTCTTTTGTTAGGCAAGAAAGGAAACAACAGGCCTAGGAATCCTATTGTTACATATGTTACAATTTCGGTTTCACCATGTTCTTAAATTAATTTGAACTAATGCATCGCTTAATTTTGGTTTGGGCTTGTCTTGTGTTTGCGTGTCTCACTCAAACATTTTCATACGATTACTAATTAGTTTACCTCAATTAATAAGAACTCTTATTTACAGGTGTCTCTTAGATTTAAATTCAGATCCCACCAATATATACGAGGAAGAAGAGGATTGGTTAATATTCACTGTCATAATTAATTATTATTATTATTATTATTATTCAGTCGGAAATGATCCTATAATGTTCAAGTTTTAAAGAGAGAACTACTCTCTTTATATATAAATTTAAATAATTAAAAGTAATTTTAAAAAGGAAAATTATAATTGGTGATGTGTTAATGACGTCTTCATCAAGCTGGATCTTTGTGTGTCACCGTAGAAATAAATTCATCAATTTGGCCGAAATTTTGGAATCGGAAATCATAATTCAGCAGATATTTGTCCATATAACTTTGACAGTCACTTACTTTTTCTACCTAATATATCATCATTACAGACTTTAATTAATTATTCTTCATTCTCATAATCATAAGGTCGTTGAGGTAAGAATATGCACTATTTCTTAACTCGCTTGGAAAAATTATTAAAAAAAACTTTGGGTATTATTAATCCTTTTAACATTTAATAAAGTTATTCAAAGTCACTTATATCTTTTTCACTTTCTTGTGAAAAATTGTCCATGTCCAGACAGATTACTATATAATTCTGCCGAATAGGCCGGGGTGTGGTGCCGTTTAGAACAACGTACTCGAAAGTGAATTGGATACAAATACCAAATCATATGTGAATTCAAAATAGTAAAAATTTTAGTAATAACAAAACAACATATATAAATTCTGATATTAACATTAAAAAATTAAATTGAATTTTTAAAATATTTTTATTAGTCCGCAAACTATTTCTTTAGTCGCTAAGCAAACAAAGAAATAGTTCATACACAAGCTAATGTTGCTAAAATAAAAAAAGAGAAACTCAATTTAATTTTTTATGTTAGTTTCAAAAATCTCAATTTTCTTTTATTGTTAAAAACAATCAATTCAACATAGTATACAAAACATAAATTTAGAATTCTAGCTTTAAATTTCATCATACATGTCTTTTTCTATACACTAATGTTATGCAATAATTATAACTACGCAAAATTTTGCTAATATGAGTGTTGTTTTGTTACAAGTGTATAGCATCGGCATGACCGTCTGGGTGTTGCAGTTGACACCATTCTCCTTATCTTTGCTTAGAGAGCCAAGGTTCAAACAATGTTTCTCATCTGTGTGGGTTTTTAGATATTTTTTCACTTGTGTATAGGTCTTTCTTCCCAATTTATGAGAGCTTATTAGGGCGTACTTTGCAGTATATATCAAAAGGTCCTAACTGTAATATCAATACTTATAATATTTATTTGTCAAAGTAAAAAAAAAAAAAAAAAAGCATTAGTATGACCTAAATGAATGAGGTAGAGTAACATGAGAAGAAGTTTAATGTGAAGGAGAAAGAGGAGGGAGGACAAGTGTTAGATTAAATAGACTAGAAGTTGAGAGAATTTAGGTGTTTTATCATCATTGCATCATCTTAATAAGTCTCGGTCATCTTAATAAGTCTTGGTAAAAGCTCTATTAAACTTGTTCAATTTTCGTTTGGTGGGGAAGACTGACAACAGCATTAGACTCTGGCGAAGGCGGAAGCCACCCAAATACATATAATATTACACATTTTCAATTAGTTTTGGTCAAATTTCCATATCAATCATATCCAGGCTTTGGAGAGTTGAAGTTGAATTTACCCAAAGTATATGGTTGCCGGTCATCGCTGTCGATAAGACATTTCAGTCTTCATTTCTATCACCTTATGTCCTCTAGCTGTTGATTCAATGTGGTGTCACGTTTCCATCATAGAATCTGTAAAAACGATCTTGTTTTTCATCTGGTTAGCCGATCGAGAGTTATATTTCCTTTATTATTATATTGAGATATTGGTTTTTACGTTTAAAACTGAAAATAAAAGAAAGAGCAATTGATTTCTTTAACTTTTAAAAGTAATATTAGATATTTCATTTTTTATTTCAATGTTATTTCAGTAACTCCTTTTTCTAATATTACAAGTACATATTATATTTATCGGAACCTCTTAATAATGACTATAAAATATGATCTAGATCATAATATTTTTAACTCTATTCCCGAACAATCGGGAGAGAGAGACTCATATTAATAGAAAAATTGCTCTTTTAGCCTAAGGAACTTAAACAAAATTTACCCCCACACATAAGGGATTAAACTGAAATTATTCATGTATACTGGATGCTACTCGATATCTTATTATACTGTTTAAAGCACCATACGCGCTTATTTTATCACACAAGTAAGCGTTTTGTGAGTTTAATTTCAATCATTCATAATAAGATAATTGACTCATTAAATATGTAATATGTTAATTAAACCATTATTAATATATATCCTTTTATCAATAATTACTACATCTTGAGTTGAAAATTTAAAATTAAATTAAGTGAAAACTGAGATATCTAGCAACATTACACATTTTTTAAATTGAGAGATTACAGAAATTAAATTCCACTTGAGGAAATATTAAAACCGATTATCCACTAGCCAATAACCAAATCTGAATTTAATAGGATAGTTTTCTCATCATGTAAATTTTAGTAGTTGTAATGGTTTTCAAATTCATATTCTATCCTTTTTGTCCTAATTGTAAATTTGCTTCAACATCTTCTTTGTATCCTTAAGGTTTAGCTTAAATAATATTTTGGCGGACTTAGATCCTCTTTAAAGTTAAGCTTCACCTAAGCTTATTTAAATCTTGCGATACATAAGCACGGTAATTAATGAATAATTGAGACTTGATTACTATTCATTTTTACTTTTTAAACAACTAATCACATTTTTTAAAAGTTAAAAAAAAAAAAAAAAAAGCTTAGCTTAGGAGAAAGAAGGTTAAATTTTTTTCCATATTATGATTCATCATATCTTAGTTACGAAAAAACATGTTATCAATATTTACATAAAATGATTTAGGATTTATTAAATTGTTTATTTTTAGTTATTTGTATTATATCAAATCAAAATGTATAGCTATTACTAGTAATAGGGGTATAGATGTTAAATTACTTGTTTTAAGAAAATTATATCTTTAAATAATAAAAGTTGACACTACGTTCCACATGCAGCCATACATTCCAAGTTGTCGATGTTCAATTTAGGGAAAATAGGGGTTGGAGGCAGAGGTGGATAAGCCAACCTTAATCTCGATATGACGAGTACTTGAGTTACAAATTTTCTATGGTTAACAAAATATCTCTCTTAAAAAATAATTTTTATAAACTAAGAAAACAATTATATAAATTTTATCAAATATGATATTAAATAATTTTATATTCTAAATTCTAGTCAAAACTTGAGTAGAGTTTTTCGACCTCTCCATTAGTTTGTAAAGTAAAAGTGTAAAACTAAATTCTATTCCTTCCTCAAGCCAAATGAGTCTTAAAACGTTTTTTGAACTTGTAAACACTCATGTGCCTTGACAGAAATGCAAATGTAGAACGAATCCAAACCTAGCGAACTTAGGCATTTTTGATTCATGAAGTTATGAATTAGAATTTGTTACAATTTCTACCAACATCTTTTCAAAATCTATGTTCCAGTTTTTCTCAAGTCTAGAGTAGTAAAATGCAGAAAGGGTCAACCCGTACAATTAGCTCTTAGTGGGAAGACCACGCCCAATCTCTTTAATTGGGTACCATTACATGATTTATAAACTTAAATTTATAATTTCAAAACTGAACGATGAGAAACATTCTCAATCAATAATGAACGTAAACCTTACACACCAGACTTGACTAATGCTAACATAGTAATGTTTAATTAAAACGAAAAAGGGGGTTAGTCATTTCATAGGTAGGTAACATAAAAATTAATTAGCGAAAGTCAAGCCAGCATAATTTCCAACAGAAAGAAAATTTGGCACCCACATTGACCTTGACCTCAGTGGCTGACTCTTTCTATCTGTATCGTATTTGGCAGTTTTGGGTTGTTGAAGAAATGGAGCTTGGGGTTGTAAATGGGAGTATACCAAACCAAACCCCATTTGGGAGGTGTAATTTCAACCTGGGAATTTAGAAAGTTGAAGTGTGTTTGAATTTTAGCCAATTAAATTAGATGGTTCCTTCCAAAGTTCTATCATTATGATTTTCATCACTACAAGTAGAGTGATTAATGGCTATCTACCGCGTTGAGTTGGAAAAACAAGTACGTACCACCAAACTCTAAACTTCTGTTAGATACCCTGAAGTTCGGCAAAAAATAAATAATAAAATCAAATAAATAAAAAATAAAGAAAGATTGAAACCCTAAAAGCTATTTGATACATTATCACACTGTAAAAGAGGAACTGCGTTAACATGAAAAAACATATTTGTATATTGACAAGATTTCCCTTCAACATATAGAGTGAGTATTTGATTGAGAATTCTGAACATTTCATCGTGTAAAACGTTTAATTCCAACCAATGATAATTGGATATTATTGATGAACTTTAGTTGCCAAAATGAAAAAGCGTGCATAATTTCTGCACTTGATAAATTTTATATATGTTATTTCTTTTCCTTTCAGTATATATTGATATAATAAATTTAATTTTTCAATTATTAATAATTAGGTTCACTTACTTTATTTTAATGTAGTTATCATCCACTTATGTTGAATAAATGACCCATAGGCATAATGTAAAAGGAATTATGTTAATAGATAATATTTTGTATATTGACAAGAGATCTATTCAATACATAGGGTGATCATCATATACGATAATTCTTCAAGATTTATCATGCAAAATATTTAGTTCTAACCAATAATCATTGTATTATTATCGGTGAGCATTTAACTTAGTTACCGTCCGTTTATGTTGAGTATGTGTCTCAAACAAATCTTAGACTCTTTTTTAAACAAAAAAATTCAAATAGTTTACCACTTTTACAAAAATGACCAAATATTCCCTAACATTTTTTAATCTCTAAATTTATAAAAATAACTAAAAAGTTTGTCGCTATTTACTTTTGTTAGTTCAATAGTTAGTTTGACCGTATTAAATGTTAAAAGTAAAAAATACCCTTTAATATTAAATACCCATTTAAATAGAAAATTTAATTTAAATTAAGAATAATAAGGACAATGCTCCCGTGACTCATAAACAGAGAAATACTCATGACTAATTATTAAAATTGTCAATTTCTCTAATATATAAAATTATAAATAATGTTGCAAATAAATTAAAGACGTAATAATCAGGTTGATTTTCTTAATTTGTTATTTCGTCTTCCCATCGTCTATAATTGGGCATTTAAGCAATTGAGCCATGCCCATGGTTGCCACCTCTTCTTCACTTTATGCTGGTAGAATTTATGGGCTCTGAATAATAGCCCGAAAATAGCTTTGAATATCTATGAACGCTTTCTTGGGCCAGCAAACTAAGCCCAATTTTATTCATGTATATACTTAAGCAACTAATTTATTGAGGGATTTTTTTTTTTTTTTTGGTTATATAGCGTTAAAGAATTGAGAATTTATTTCACTAGCATTAAAAAACTAAAATGTGTTTTAATAGGATCATCTTATTGATAACAAATTTTAATAACAAAATTACCTTTGTTTTTAAAACTTGAAAGACCCAGGGAAACAAGAGAAGGAAGCCTCAAATGGAAACATTACCATGCTATGCCAAAACACATATCACACTCATGAAGGCACACACAAAAGCACCATTTTTTAGAAAGCAAACACATATCATGCCATGCTCTATTTCGTGAACAAAAACAGAAAACAAAGCTCGCATTGGCGTTCCGATGCCTTCGCTTTGTGAAGGCTTCCATTGTGAGCTAGTTATTTAGGTCGTAGAAGAGGCTAAATAGTTTTTTTTTTTTTACCTTTTTTCCTTTGAGCTGCGTTAATGATTAACGGTTGTCATCCAACACTTGCAATCATCACATCTCATTAATGCGAGTGGTGTGTAGTCGAGGCGCCCTTTCAATTCCCTATACAAACATGACACGAGATTTACTCTCAACCGTTAGATCTACGATAGTAATGATTACCCAATCGAATAGTTATATCCCTTGCCTATAAAAAGGAAGGGAGAGAGAAGGTTCACTCTCATTTACCATTTTACAAATTTCAAGAGCAGCAAACTCTCTCTCTTAGCGTCATCAACTCTTCTGATCTTTCCTTCAGGATCCACATGGGCTATTTCTTCTCTTCTTCATAAAGGTAACCTACTATCCTTTTGATTTTTTATTGTTGTTGCAAATCTTTTTCTGATATCTTGCTAGATTGATTTGGATTAACTTTGTGTATGCATTGTTTGTGGAAGCACTTGTGTGATTTTTCATATGCTATTCATCAAGTTTGTTGTTCTTAAAAAATAACCTTGGGACCCATTTATATATTGTTAGGTTCCTTATTTATATAATATTAAGTTCATATAGCTTATATATTCTCTTTAAGTTATGAATTATATGTCATTCAATTGTATAAATATAAAGATTCAAGTTATTAGTAACAATACGAAAATTGATAATTTTTAGGATATTAAGGAAGATAAAATTGGAAATATGTATTTTTTAGATAGAAGTTATGGAAGAAATATTTTAATTTTAATTAAGTGATTAGGCGTTAAATGATAAGATAGAAGTTCTAACTTTTTATTTTAAGTTATTTTTTAGCAATTTTAAGTTATTTGAGCACTTAAAAAATAAATAAAAATGATTTAATGAATCCAATTCAGACTCATTAAGTAATAAGTTGGAAAAAAAAAAACAACTCCTAAGATCTTTAGCACATATCATTGGAAAGTCCCACAAATACTAGAATTCTTTGAACTTGATATATTTGTGCCAAGATCATAAATGAGTGCCTTTATAAAGGTTCTTTTCGTATCCTATTTTTAAGCATGTCTGTGTTTATTGTAGTGGTAAAAATTCTCCGGTCCAAAATAAAAACCCAAATCTTGTTGTAATATATTAGCTCATACGTTGATCGATTTAAGCTAATGGTCCAATGCATGTTATAAGAGGATAGCTCAGTAACTTGGTTGATCCAGACCAAACAAAGTCTGTTTCCTTAAATAGGGATTGATTGCTCTTAATGAATGAGGTTTAAATCATTTATAACGGAAGTTACATTAACTCTGCAATCGACATATCATTAATCATAGCATTTGTTCTGTAACCAACATATCATTAACCATAACATTATTTTGTAACCGACATATTATTAATCATAACATTAACTCATGTAACCGATATATCATTAACCATATCATTTATTCTATAACCGATATATCATTAATCATAACATTAACTCATGTATCCGACATATCATTAATTATATCATTTATTATGTAACCGATATATCATTAACCATGAAATGCATTTTGTAACGGACAATTACATTTATTCCATAATAAGTGTCTGTGACAGATTTTTCACCTATAAATAGAGGCTTTATTTGAAGTCTATGGTCATCTCATCTCACTTGCTCATTTCTTGTAAGCTACTTGAGGTTTCTCATTTTCCTCTCTTGTGTCTTCGTTCTTCCACTCTAGATTTAGAGTTCTTATGTGATAGATTTAGTGTAGTGGCATGAAATTGCATGTCTAGAAAATATTCTAGCTAGGAAAGATTTGATATTTAACTGTGTCCATTGTGATCCACTTCTCTTTCCTGGGAACTTACTTGGTGTTCTATTCATGGTCTACTTATACTGTTCTATTATACGGGGTTTGTCCACTGATACTCAATATCTTAGTGTTTTTACTTTTTCTAGTCTTCAGGTTAAGACTTTGATAGTCTTTCGTCCTACCATTTCTCTAGAACACCCCCTCTAGTTTGACGATGCTTTACAATTACTGCATTCTCGTATATTATAATCAATTTACTGACTTGAACGTCGGAGTGTCTTTGGCCGGCATTCCACCGGTGTCAAGATCACCCGTATTCTCTTTATTTGATTTGTGTAGGATACAAGTTGCTAGGTTCCAAGAAAGTTGACCGATGAGGCCCGTTCAAAGTCAACATGTTATAGAATTCACCCACTACATTTATCTTATGAGAAAAGTTTGAATGTGTTTAGTGTATAAACATTCGTAATTTAAAATCATGATATATAACATAGATATCTTATGTAATTTCATGAGCCTTTCATATAATTAATAATTTTAAGAATTGACCAATTTAGTTTCACAGCCCAATTTTTTATAAGTGAATTTAAAGCGTAAATAAATATATTATTTTTTTATAATAAACATAAAAGTACATTAAAACAAATATTAAAATAACATAAAAACAAATAAAGTGATATCACAAATTAAATTAACTTAAAAATTATAGTAATATAAAAAATATAAAACATTTTCCATTTTTATCTTATAAAAATTATAGGCCTTTAATTTATTTTTTTTTTTGGGGATAAAAGTTAATCATTTGATATGATTAAATAATAAAGGTAAAAATATAATTTATAAATACATAGAGATAAATTAGTTTAAAACGTGAATCAAAATAATGTATTTTAGGTATTTAATTTCTTGAACGAGAAAAACCCAACCTTTAATAAATAAACAAGAAAATTACAATTTAGCTACTTAGTTGAAACTCTAATTCAGGTAAAGTAATTGTTTCAATGTTATTACAATTTACCCTCCTCCTGCCAGCAAGATTTCATTACATTTGTAGTGAACAGTGTCAAAGCGATAAAAAAATGAAAATGCCCTTAGTGATTGAAGTTAACTCAATTGGCCAAATTACATTTGCCAGTGAACATTTGTCGAATGAACCCAGATATTTTTTTTTTCAATTTTTTTTTTATTATTTAAGTTGATGATTTTTTTTTTAATTGGTGGTTGTTGGTGTTTTTTTTATTTTATTTTTTATTTTTTTTATAATGGTGAACTAATGAAGATGTGATGATGATGATGATAGGTTCAAGGTCGAATTTTTGATGATAATGAAGAACTGTTGGTTAACTACTGAAGAACTGTTAGTGATTTTTTGAACAGATGAAAAAGATGATAATAATGGGTTCAAGATGAAGGAGATCGGAAAAATGAAAACGATGATGATAGGTTCAAGTTGCATTTTTGGTTCATATTTAATCTTTTATTTTGTTTTTATTTAATTTATTTAATTTTTTTAAAATTGATCTCCACTGTCCATTTCAAGATGAAAGGTGGAGATCTGGTTAAAATTTTTTTTATTTAATTTATTTTAAAGTTTATAAAATTTATTTTAAAAAATAAGAAGTAAGGTTAAAAAACAATTTTACCCCTCACTTAGTTAATTTTAACAAAGAAATGTTAATGGGAGAGGGGTAAATTACAACAACATCGAAATAGTTGTTCCGTCTGAATTAAAGTTTCAACTGAATAGTTAAATTATAATTTGCTCATAAATAAACCCTAAAAATTTAAATCCATTCTCATTTTTTTTTTTCCTTTTTTTAATCAACTGACTAATAAATTTTAACTCATTCATTCAAATTGTTTTAGTTTTGAAAGAGTTTAAACTTCAAAGCTTCAAGATCAAGTGTTCAAAGAAAACTCCCCCTTCTTCAGTACTGTAGTTTTGTTATTTATTTATTATTTTTCATCTATTTAATGTTGCTATGGGGTATGTATTCAATTTTTATTTCTCTTGCTTTTGCTTAAAAATTTAAAAAAATTATTTATTTTTTATCAATTTATTATTTTTTCACTTATATAATAATTTAAAATTTAATATTATATTTCCACTTTTTCTTTTGAAGTTAATAGTATATTTCCACTTGATTAAATGTACACATTGTCTAATTGAATTGTGATTTATTATTTATCACTTAACCTACAAATTTACGGGTTAAACAGTCGTAACGGAATTGTGATTTGTTATTCATTCACTTAGCCTGTAAATTTACGGGTTACACGGGTCATAACGGGATAAACGTTAATTTAATGAGCCGGTCTTTCGATTTTCATTTGTAACAATATGGCAATATGGGTGGCACGTGTGTTGAATATTTAAAGGAGTATTTACATTTTAGTCCCAGCTCCAATACATCCGCTTTACCCATCAAAATTTTAGTATTAAATGTTTAACTCTAAATGTTTGGGTTTAATATTAAATATTTTATTTCTAACCGTTATGTATGCGTCAAAAAATGATTTTTGCTGTTAAAGCTTAAAGGCAGTTTGGTAATTACGAAAATGAAAAGTTAAAAAAAATAAACAAATCGATTAAAAAACACTCTTTCTCAGGTCCATCAAGCCCACCCAATCACCACCGTTCATAGTCATACCAAACAGAAACCCAAATCACCATCATTCATCATCCCTTAATCATCAAACTCAATCACCAATACCATTGGAAGAGAGCAGCAACGTTGGTCTCTATCTCTTCCAACGGAGGAGATTGCGGCAGGCCACCCATAAGGGGAGAGGTGAAGGAATTAAGGAGAGGCCGCCGTGAAGGCGAGAGGTGAGGGAGGGAGAAAACGAGAGAGATAAGGGTTTTACGATTACAGAGGAGAAAGAAAGAGACTTGAGGGTGTTTATTATGGGGAGCAATTCATTCTTTTCATTTTTCATTTCAAGGGTAGTTGGATCTTTTCACTACGTGGAATAGTTACACAGTTACATTTGTAATGGCAGAAGTAAATTATTCAATCCAGCTACTTCATGTTCATGTCACCTCCTCAAGGTGAAAAGCGAAACACTCTTCTTTGATGATTGTTCTATTACAACTCATTCGTACATACACATATAGGATAATTCTTCGATAAAGATATTCTGAAATTTTTATTTAAATATCTTATATGATTGTAATTAATGATCCTAAAATAAAAATTTATAAAATGATTATATTTATCCTAAATTTACATAAAGTCATATCAGGAAATTGTAAAGGACAATAGAAATTAGTTTGGTGGAAAGATGCATATTAAAGAAAGCCACACATATTCTCAAACCCAGACAAAAGATGTTGAAGCATACAAAAATTGGCAGATTTTTTTTTCTATTCTTTCTTTCAGTCCCTAGTTAATAAATAATTGATGAAACTCCAAAATAATTTACATCTTAACTAACTGCAGCAAATAATGGAAAAATACAAAATGATCGATATATGCGAAGATTTGCCATGTTAAATTTTACTGAATCATAACTCTGTAACTTTGATAAGTCATTTTCTGTACTTGTACTATGATAAATATAAGCATATTTTAAAATTCCAATATATTTTTTTTGGTTCCACATATATATATTTTTAAAATGGTTCCATATAAATTTCATTTACATCAATTTTAGATATATGGTTCGTTGGTCCCCTCATATAGTCGTGGCACGTGCAGGTAAATGTATATGTGAGAAAGAGAATAAGCCACTTTTGCAACAAACAATATAGAAATACAAACTTATGTTTAACACCTAGCACCGAGTATTTGGCCCTAGAATAGTCGGATGAATTACTTACATCTAATACATATTATAAGTGGAGTGACAAATACAATACAATTATATAGATATATATATTTTTTTTGTATGATTGCATATTAACAGTCCTCTTGAAATCCTTATTTCCTTGTATCAATCTATAACTACAACAAACTCTGAGGGAGAGAAAAGACACAAAGTGAGATCAAGGTTGGACTAGTTTTAAGGAATCTAGGCAGCGATCATTAGTTAGAAGGTCAGAGAAAGGAACAAAAGCCTACAATAATGTGCCATTTCTAATTGTTTATATTGTAAAAAGTATATATATAGGGAGATTTGAAGGAGCTGTATCTCCATTCTTTGATTCACTATAATTGCGTCTACATCATCTTCCACCACCAACTATTATTACTATTAATTATCATTACAACTCAACCAACACAAAGAGGTACGTGAATTGTCTGCCAACCCTGTAAGCTCTGCACCTGAACAGTGCATGTGAAGCTTGTGATTTTGACCATCAGAAAAGGTATGTAACATGTTAATTCGATTCATCAGATATTCTTTTGTACATGTTCATGATTGTCGAAACCAGCTAGTTAACTAGATCGTAATTATTAAAGTCGAATACTTGGTGTTTTTGTTTTCTTTTTGTCGTTTAATTAATGATTGAATATAGGGTAGAAACCTGAAGATGATGCATATTAATTAACAACTTGAGATGAGGAAGTAAAGAGGCCTAGACTAAGCTAAGAAAGAATCGACCTTAAATTTATAATATAATCAATATACATAATTTGCAATAATGGACCTTTCCATATCTTGATTAATACTTTGAACCTATTTAATATTATCTGAAGCCAAATTATTTTTGGGTTCTGATGTGTACGTGGTTTAACTAATTCTATAAGTTGCTAAAGAAGATTCATTTGGGCAAGTGGCTTCTCATAATACCAAAGAAGGATCATAAAGATTTCAAAGATTTGGACAAAAGTTTATTTCTCTAGGCTTTAGGAATCTTAGATAATCTGACCTTTTCTTTCTTTGATTATATATCACTATGTGAAATCTCGTTTGTTTTATAGGAAGTGATTCTCTTATAAAAATTTGGATATTTTCAATCTAATCTTTGTGTTATTTGTCAAAAGTGGCAAGTGCCGTCATCTAGTTAGAATTAATCACTTGGTTTTGATGTCTGTAATTAGCTTGGTATATTTGTTAGGGGAAATATATAATTTCAGCATATGTAATAAGTATGTATACAATATCATATATTGCCTATTTGCAAATCTTATTCCTTAATGAGGGCTCATTTTGTTAATGGGAGTAATGTCACCATTATTTGTGGAAATATCATAGGATTAATAATTTGAGTTTATACAGCACCTACAATAGTATTTGGATAAAATTGTCCTTGTTTATATAAAACGAAACAAAAGCTTCATTCTCATCTCCCATATTTGTTCCTAATGAGAGCTTTGCAATCAAAGAACTGGTTAACTCCGGCTGGAATTAGGATTTCATTTAAATCCTAACTAGTTATACTTTCCTATTTTAACTAGTTATATTTTCCTATTTTATCTAATTTACCTTTACTTGTTCTTTAATTAATTTCCAGATAATTAGAATAAGTATTTTCAGTTTAGTTTAGATTAGGAGTGTGAGGCTATAAATAATCATGTTAGCTTAGTGTTGTAATTATGGTTATGGTTCTTGGTTTTGAAGAATTAGTAAAATTCTGCAGATTGCCAAATAATTGTCTTGTTGTTATTTTCGGTTTTCGGGTTGAGTAAATTTTGTTATCTAATTTAGAAAATCATTTTGTCCAATATCTAACTTGTCTTAGAGAAAATCTCGAGGCAATTTAGACTCGTTGGATCTTGAGATAGGCGCTCAAGAACAAGAACAGTGAAAGTGCTACTGAAACCCAGTTTTGATCCATAAAGCCAGCACTAAGCCATTTCATTGGAGAACTGTACGGGTTCTCAAAAGCAATTCCTTAGAGCACAAACAATAAAAACCAGACTCAACCAAACTTCAAAATGAAATGTTCATTCACCGTCATCAGACAACAAATACCTCTCAGCAAATTGATACCAAAATCAATTCGGTACCAGCTTTGGCACCGAATTGATCAATTCGGTACCAGTTTGGTATCGATTCAGTGCTAAACTGGTAGCGAATTAAAGTGGGGGAGCACATTTCTGCCTTTACTTCTTCAGTTATTGTTTTGGACAAAAACAGAGTATTTTTCAACTTTGACAAGAGACAAAAAACAGAACGTTCCAGTTCCAACTGTCATGGACTTCAACTTTTGCAGTGCTTGGTTCCATTGATATATAATTTGTTATTGTTTACGATTTAGACAAAGGATTTTGGAGTCTGGGTGTGTGATTCTTTTGTTAGTTTATGTAATGGTAGTGGGTGTCAGGTCGGAGCCGACTGAAGACAAGCAAGCCGTGCTTGTCACGAATTCCTTCTCCACCATGACGATCGTTATTCGTCCGAGCAGAGTTGGAGATGGAGAAGTGTCATATCTGAAGAGACACTGCGGGAGCTTGCAAGTGGAGAAGAATTAGCCTTCGTTGTAGCAGTAGAAAATTTCCAAAACGGCCTGATATCCTTTTTTTTATTCAATGATTTTTTTTGTTATTTTGATTTTTAGATGCCAAGTCTTGCAGGGCCAAAAAAGAGAAAAATGAAAAAAAAAAAAAAAAACAAAACAAAAAACAACATGTCAAAAGCTGTCATCAAGGTACTTTAGATAATCCCCATGTTTAGGCGGTATTAAAACTTAAATTATTAATTCAATGAGTTTTTCAATAAGGAAAGCTAAAAATGGCAATAGTTTCCATCATTTCCACCCTTAATAATTGTCGATCTATTACTATTAGATTAAGGTATTAGTATTAAAATTATTGAGAATGAGCTATGTATATTACGTTAAAAGAAACATATAATAAAAATAGATATGATAATATACACTATCTTTACACATATACCTCTCTTTGTATCAAGAGATTGACGATTCAATTCTCGCAAATTATATATTACAGATTATGAGTGTAGTTTTTTTCTCTTTTATCGTGGAAGTAGTTTTTTTTTTCTCCTTTATTGTGGAATAGTTATTCTTGCTTATGAAAATAGATATTATAACTGTTCAAATAGTGTTTGATTGTCCAAATAGTATTGATCTCGACAATAAATGACTTTTTCTCTTTTATTATGAGAAAGATATTCGGACGGTTCAAATAGTGTTTGATATCGGTAGATTCAACAAACCCATTACTCTTTTATGTTAGAATTTAATTATTTACGTGATTTCGATATTGGATTTCTGCTGATCTTAAATCTCGTTATAACAATATTTGTACATTGTATTATTTAGGATTTTAGTCAATTTTTAGTATTGTAAGAAAAACTTTTACAGCGCATACAGAAACATACTAAGCATAATCTTTACTACTGTTGTGAAATATTCCGTCAAGAATTCGAACAAAATAATACTGATAACCGTATCTCCTTTTTCTTTATGGCAACTGACCAGTGGGTCAGTGACTAAAGAACCAGAAATCTCACCCTTTGGTATTTGTCATGAATCTAAATATTATTCCAATTGTACCATACATACGAAATATGGTTAATCAATGCTTTAAATTCGTTTTTACGTTATTGGTACTCCTTATGTTCAATCAAGTTACGGTAACAGTAATGACAGACGCTTGAAAAGAAAAGAAAAGAAAAGTATATAACTATATGATGTGATGTTATAGTGTACTTGTAACCCCACATTATCTAATATGCAATAACCTACGATAATTAAAATGTCATATGGTTTGGATAAAAAAATAAATAAATAAAAACAAAATTTTTGTGTTTCCTAATCTTGCAAAAGTACATGGAAAGGTATCCTTTTGTGTACTCATTATTGGAGTTATCCCGGTTGACAAACAAAATGAGTTGGAGGTAGATATATAATAAATGAATAAAAATATATATATTTTTGATAAAAATGGTTGGACACTTTCTTAATTTTAAAAGGTCAATAATTTAAATCACATTCTTATCATTCTTATTTTAAAATATGTTTTTTTTTATTTAATTCCTTCCATCCTTAAATAAAAGGAAAAAAAAAAAGAGAAATAATTTTGTTTTTTAGTAAATGGAAAGAACAAAATGGAGAATCTTTTCTAGATTTTGACTGGCACATGATCTGTAAAATGTAAAGAAAGAAGCCCTAGTAAGTAGCAACTCAAGTCAAAGACTATGGTGCAGGACAGCGAAAGCATAGATTCAAAGTTTGATATGGAAAACGTGTCATGGTTATAAAAAAGTTACCCCACTTCTTTTCCTTCTTTAATGGCTTTTTATTTGCTTTCTTCTGTTCATGTAGGTCATCAGTAAGGGCTGGCCCCCTTTTTCTCAACATATGTGAAGTTAAGAATTAATAATAATGATACTTTGCGTGATTTGCTTGCATCTTGGATGAATTAAAAATTTAAGCTTTACAAATGAAATTATTTTCATTTTCTTGGACACTAGTGATCACGGACATGGACCATTTATCGTTATATGTAATTACTTGCCATTCATGTCCTTGTGTTGTGTCTACTGTTATGGACCCTTAAGTCCTGACAGGAACCTCAGAATATTCACTTGTCCCTTTGTCCCAGCAAATGGCCGGTAGTTTGAACTAGGATAAACTTTATTTTAATCCTTAAAGTTTTCAAAAAATATTATATTTTTAAAATTTTTTTAAAAATAATTTTTTTCATCTCTAATTTTTTAAAATTCTTCAAAAAAGTTTAAACCATCAATCAACTGACGATCAACGGTAACAAATAGTTTAAACGAGAAGGATAAGATTATCTTTTCATATGAGAGACTAAAATTGTGACATATGGATGACTAAGATATTAAATATATAAAAGAAAAAATTTTTAAAATTCAAAAAATTTAAAAAAAATATGGAAAAAAATAATTAAAAGAAAAATCAACCCACTTTCTCCAACCCACTATCTTCATCCGGAAAGAAACATCAACCATCCACTAACAAAATTAGAACTCATCTTCAACCTTCAACTCATCTTCAAAACATCAACTATCCCTTAACAACAAAAATTGAAAAAATATCACCAACAAAAATTGGAAAAAAAAAAAAATCACCAATAGAAGTGGAAAAAAATCAACATCTTCACTAAACCTAGATTTGCATTAGAAATTAGAAATTAAAAAAAAAAGGGCAGCCCAATTTTTTTTTTTTTTTTTAAAAACAAACAACCCCCTCTTTCTTCTTCTTCAACAACCCAAAATCATCCTCTGTTCATACCCTAGCCTCCCCAATGGCCTCTAGCCATCGGCCTCTTCATCAAACTCCATAGCGACCACCATCGGATCCTTGGCCCTGCCACACTGGTGTAGAAGCTCCTCATCATTTGGCACGCCACCTACCATGAGATCGCCCGCCACTGTGGCGTAGATGCGCCAAGTTTCTCCTCATCGAGGGCGACAACTTGGCCGTTCTCTTCTCCATCATCATCCTCTTTGTCGTCGTCCTTCTCCCCTTGAATCTCTACCAGCATAAATAAATCAACCATAACGAGAAAGTTTCGATCTTTACTCTGGTACATTTTTGTTGGTTGTTGTTGTGAAAACATCAAATGAAACACAAATGAACACATCAAACCTAAGTAGATTATTAAAAAAAAAAAAAAAAAGTCAATAGAGTTTCATTGTAAAAGAAAACAAAATACACAAATGAATCTAGAAACCAGATTCCCAGATCCTTCGGTTGATAATTTTTGTTTATTTTTTTAAATAATCATATCTTTTTAAAAAAAACAATAATATATTATTCTTTACATGTCAACTTTTTATTGATCAAATGACATGTAATATTTTGATTTATTAGGGTTAAAATGGTCATTTTAGGTGATGAGAAGCAATTGAGTTATTTTCATTTTTTATTTGGTTTGACTGTCAGTCGACTGACGGTTTTGACTCTTTTAAAAAGTTTTGAAATAATTAGAGATAAAAAGAGTTATTTTCAAAAGATTTTTAGAAAGTTGATATTTTTTGAAACCTTGAGTACTACAATAAAGTTTTTCCTTTGAAGTATCATCTACCAATTTCCTCATTTTCTTTACACAAAACAAAGTTTTTATTGATTAATTACTGTGATTCATTTAACTTGAATATTATTATAAAGCATTACATTATAATGTGACAAATCAACATGAGATTCCATCAGTTGCGTCATCACCGAGAAAATGCCCAGTTTCATTATCGATTATAATGCTTTAGGTGCATGATTTTATATTAGAAAACTGCATGGGATAACATAAAAAGATCGATGTTTTTTAACCAGCGTCGTACAACTAATATGAGTCTATTTAACTTCGTCAGCATTCGTAAACAAACCGTATTTCATGAATAAAAACAATAATTCGTGAACAAGCTGTGAATTATAATTTTATTTTTTGCCTTTTACTTATAAGCTATTATTTTGTTCTTAAATTATAGTTTGTGAACATTAATGATACTAAAAAAGTTTAATTTAATTTTTTAGTGTTATTTTAAAATTCACATTTTTTTAGAAAAAATAAATCCCTTACATTATTATCTTTACAATAAACTACCATTTTTCTAACAAAATAAACTACAGGTTCTAATCCATAGTTTCTCAAGTTTTCATAACCTCAGTTGTCAAAAAAAAAAAAAAAAAAAGGACAAAACGAAAAAAACAAGGGGAATAAGTGAAATCTTCCGTACGAATTATATATATATTATATATTAAAAATTGATATTAAACAGGTTAAAACTCTATTTAAATATGTTGAAATAAGTCTTTACTAACGCATCTGAATATTTACTCTCATAATCGAGAGATGATAACTTTCACAATAAGGAGAAAATTATCTAAACAAATAATAAATTTTGTGATAAAGGCAAACAACTATCCACACAAATTTTAAATAATAATTCTAAACATCCCACCTCATGTATCACACTTAATTTCAACTCATTATGGATTCATTGATCAGTGGATATATTTTTTTTAATGAAATATATAATCATTAATATGTCCATTCTTAAATTGATACATAATGAGTTGGGATATAAGAAAGGATATGTTGTATTACTCATTGATAAATTGTGTTTAATTGGCACTAAACTCACATGACCTTGATGATGAAAAGGTATATAATCACTTGTATTAAGAGGTAATGGGTGATAAAAATTATAAATGGGTATTTGCTAAAGTAGAACTTTGTATAAAAAAGGAGTCATATTAAATTATCAACGTAGTTAGGGGTGGGCATATGCAACCTGACCCGACCATTTTTTCATGGTTTGGTTGGGTTAAATTTTAGAAAAAGCTAGAATGGGGTAGGTTAGATTGAAAAATTTTCAATTAACCCAACCCAACCCAACCCAACTAACACGACAAACGCCCACCCTAGTTTTAAATCCAAGATTTTCTCTTCCTTTTAGAAGAACATTTGCTAAGGGATCAAAGACAACTATATGTGTTCTTATTGTTATAAGTATTATTATTATTTTGCCTTTGTGGTTCATTAATTGAACTTTTGTTTGTAATGTTTATTAATGGATTAAACTTTTATTTCTAATCACTTTATGAATTAACTTGATTTATACTCGTTTTATGAATTGAACATATATTTGTAATGTTTGAATTTATTACATTCGATAATGTAATATAGGATGTTAATTGTAATCATTAGGAACTGTAGTGGTAAAAAATTGTTGGATCGACGGATGGATTTGAAAGCCTATCAAACCAATAAGGAAAAGCTAATTTAGGCCTAAAAGGTTTTATGGGTTGACTGACTCTACATGGCCCGATTCATGTCTTCAGTTCATCAAATGACGTTCAACCTGCTTTATAAAGATAGCCCATGGTTTAGATGACGACCTAGCAACAAGCCTAGTCTATTGGGCCTATCAATGAAGACCAAAGTCATCACTTTTCTATTTTATTTATCTTTGTCGTTAAGAAATGATCTTTTATAAAAAAGATGAATGGAAACTTAAGATAAGAGGAAATTTACTATACGAAACCAAAGATCCAAGGATCAACCCAAAATCCCTAGATCTTCTGAGATAAGATCTCTTCAGCATCTACATACTAGGAACCTACCTAAAATGAGATGCCCTCCATGTCTATATATAGGATCTTGCCCTCTAACACAAAGGGGGACAAACAAAAGGAACCAGAGCAAGAAAGGAGATTCTTTCTAGACATTCAATCCAACCTTCCCTGAAGGTCACTCTGAGACATGACTTGTCTCTTGCACCAGACCTCCGTCCTAGGCCTAATTGACATTCATTCTTTTTCCTTTATTTACATATTATCTCCTTATTTATTGAATTATTTATTGATTTGAGCATCGAGTGTTTACGGTCAGCACCATATCACTGTCCTAGTCACTCTCGCTTTATTATGTGATTTGTGTAGATATAAATCATCGAGTTCCAAGGAAGTTGGCAAGTGAGTCATTCTCCATGTCTGCATACTGTAGAACGACTCGTTACAGGAACCTTTTGATATTTAATCAATATCTGACCCGATTAACCTAACTTTACATAACTTTGGGTTGAAAAATTATGTTGGATTGGATTGAGTTGAAATTTTTTAACTTGAAGATTTTCAATCCAATCCAATTTAATCTAACTCGACAAGCATCCACCCTTAAATGGGCTAAACTTATATATATGTATATATATATATATATATATATATATTACAAAAGATTATGAAAAGGAAAATAAGAATTAAACAAAGTTTAATTTGCTTGAAAAGTAAAATGTACAAAAGGTCGGTTGTGAATTGTAACGGGCGAAACGTGTCCTGAAGTCCACAACTACCAAGATATGGCGTACTACTTGATAATACATGCACTGTCATCGAGTTGTCACAAGCTCTTATTACTTGAACAACTTATATATGAGTTGCCATCGAACACTTTTTCACGATTAAATTAGACTTAGCCTTGGGTTTACTTTTCGTTTGTAATTATATGTATATAACTTTTCACATTCAATTATACAATCAAACAACTATGTCGATGTAGTGACACCAACACCACCTTACCCAAAAAGCAAGGTTTAAAGCACCAAATCCACAAAATTGTGGGTGATTTGCCTACTAAAATGTGGGTAGACCTTTTTCAGCTTTTGAGAGCAATATTTCAAGTTGCACGATAGAATCATATCTCAGTTAGATTTTATCAATTGTCCGATCTAATATCAGAAGGTCATGTTTATAACGTTAAGTCCGAGATTCCAATTGTATCGTTAAAAATGTGGTTCGAAGTTATAGTTTTTAATATATGTTCCAAATTATAATTAAAACATTATTTATGCATTATTATTTTTAGGATAAGTTGATTTTCACCGGTCATATTATTCGATTTTCATTGCTTAAAATTATTTGGTTCTAAAAATATTTTGATGAGATCAATCTCTATCTCTATGTATACATACGAGAAGTGCTAAATACACTCTCTTAAAACATTTTTGTTCAATATAAATATACAAATTTTACTTTTTGGACATAAGACTTATCACAAATTTTACTTTTGGGAATAAAATTAATCACAAAAGTGAAATTTGTACGCGTTTGCTACATGATATGGAGAGCATCCTTACAAGTGTGTGTGTGTATGCATTCACCTCAAGGTACACTAAAATTGAAATTAGAATGATTCTTAAAAAAATTCAGTACCTCTATATATATATAATATTCTATGGTCAAGATAAGACACCACCTCTTGGTATTAGTGGTTGAGTACCTCCCTTCTTAAGAGATCAAAAATTTGAGGTCTCACCCTTGTTTTATTAAAATACAAGGTATGAGTGTGATTCTCTCTTGGTCGAATTAGCCATCTTCTGGTTGTGAGAGATGTCATTTGAGTCATGCTATCATTGTCCTATCTCGATATGTCCCGACAATCTTTTAATTTGTATTCTCTAGTTAGTGCAATCCTAAAATAAAAACAATAATGAGTTCAAGGCCACGCTATCATTGTCTGATCTCAATAAGTCTAGACAATTATATTCTCTAATAAGGACAATCTTAAAATAAAGCAACAATGAGTTCAACTGAAAATAATTGGTGATAACTTGTGATCCTAGAATAAAATTATCAAGATCATTCTTACTAGAGAAGGATATATATATATATATATATATCTTCAATTTGAACCGAACTTATTATTAGCAATTCCAATATATTGTACCATGGACTATATACAAACAATATTAATTATGAAATTATATATCTTCTCAGTTCGAATTGATCTTATTATTATCAGTTTTAAGTTTATGGGCCATTGACTTGTTTATGTTAGTATCTCCTTAAATCTAATCACTTACCTATAATCTTGAAAATGATAATTATAAGATTAGTTTGGGGATAGTATCTCTCTCTATATATATAGGCAAATGTGTAATTTATGCCTTGAGCCTTCACTTATAATCTTTTGAAGTGACTGATGGTGAGGAGGAAATTAATATTGTTGTAGCTACTAGCTAGCGGTAGAGACAGTATATGTAGACTAAGAGAAAACGAAGTGATTTCTGATTATTATGATTATTCGCCGGGAAATTTGACTTTTCTCGGAAAAATAATAAGAAAACTCCATTGAAATTGCGATAAGCAGTAACAGTTTACGGTGATTGCAAATTTACAGTGATTGATGGTTGTTAATAATAATAATTGGTTTTCTTTTTTTTTTTGAGAAAAAATTGGGATAACTGCATCATTATGTTTTGGACAAATCACAGCTATAATCGAATTTATCCCTTAATTGCAGAAACTTACCCTTGATTAATTAATTGACAGTTACATTGACAGTCCAATTAACCACTCAGGGGTGTAATTGACACTTTATTAGCTACAATTGATTAAAATGAAATAATTATTTAAAAGATTAAATATTAACAAAAAAGTTATGGTAAACACATATTTTGGATGAGTTCGGAGCTTATCATGGAATGAGAAGCACAGTTGCCGGCACATGAAAATGTTAGATATGGAGAGATTGGTAGTGGAGAACTGGAGATACCTTGAGGGAGCGAAAGGGAGATCAATTGGTTCTGGCGGTGGCGATGATGGTGGTAGGGTGGCAGTGAGAGGCTCGGTGAGTGGAGAACTTGTCCAATAAAGTTATGAGTTTTTGTTTGAAATATCTTGTTTAAATGTGTAAGGGAGAATTAATTGTTTCTTTAAAAATGAAAATTGTTGCTTTGGATGTTGGTATGAAATGGAGAACTTGAATTTTCAAGATCTTGTTTGAATAAGATAGTTGCTATAAGATCTCAAAATCTTCCATGCACCAAGATCTGCTATGGTGATCTAGGTGATTTTTTAATTAATATTTGTAATTTGTAATTTTTATTTAACCTTTTGTTTTTAAATTTTTAAATAATATTTGTAATTTGTAATTTTTATTTAGAAATTTACAATAAAATAACAAAAAAAAAAAAAAAAAAAAAACTAAAAGAAGAGCAGCTAGGTACTTTCAAATTACTATAAACTTTATTGTTACGGGCAACTTGCACAAACTCCCTTGAGGTCTGGCGAAATTTCATAAAAATGATAATGTTTGTGTAACTTGCACTAACTTTCCCTGAGGTTCCGAAAATTCAACACAAATCTCCTATATTGTTAGTCAACTATTATTAAACTCTCACGGTCAACGGTCAAAGATACAAAAAAACTAAAATACCTTTCAAGTCAAATTTAAAGTCAATAATTTATTTTTTATAAATTTAAATTTAATATAATATATGTTTTTAATTTAATTAAAATCATTAAAATGCCAAAAAAATCATAAAGTGAAAAAAAATTAATAAATTTTAAATTTAAAGTCAAACTGTGGAGATTATTATTTAAAAAAATAAAAAATTTAATATATTTTAAAATTTTAATAAAATAAAAAATAAAAAAAATAAATCTTAATCAGATTGGATCTCCATCGTCCATCCAGATGAGATTTAAAAATTAAAATAAAAAATTGAAAAAATGTTAAAAAAGAAAAAATATATTTTTTTTTTCTCTTCTTCTATACCCTTCTTGCACTGTCTCTCTCTCTCTCTCTCAACTTTTGTTCTTCAACCCTTTCTCTCTCTCTCTCTTTCTCTCACAGCAGATCCAACACTCATCACCATTAGGACATCTTCATCCCTCAAAAGTTAGATCTCTCAATCTCCTCTCGTTTCTCCGTTGTTGCTTACGTCACTCTTCTCTTTCCACCAATTTCTTTTCCTTTTCTTTTCTTCTCTCTCACATCATCCGGCCGTCGCTTTTCTTCTCTCTTCGTTCATCTAGGTTCATCAATTCAAACCCAGATGAACCTTTATTTGGGTTTGAGGGTTCGAATCAACAAACCCAGATGTTTTTTAACATTTGAATTTTCAAATTTTTTTTCAACCCCTGGGTTTGTCCATCAACATGATGTTTCTTTTTCTTTTTTTTTCAATTTCTGTTGTTTAAGATTTTTGTTATCGATAATTGATTTTTTTTTTTTTTGGAGGGGGAGGGTGGGGTGGTGGGTGGGGTGGATTGATGCTGAGATGCTGATTTATGATTGGGTTAATGTGGGAGATTTTTGTTTTTTGGATTGATTATAGCTAGGTTTCCAAGACTGGTAACCCAAAAAATTTTGGAATGGAGAGATGATGTTAATGATTGTTAATGAATGTTGTCATTTGAATAATATGGGTTGATGATTGTTGATGATGTTGATGATGAATATGCATTGAACTGGGTGATAGATAATGTGAAAGAAGATGGACAAGCTTGTTGATGTTTAATTTATTTCTTTTTTTTTTCATTTTAATGATTTTTTTTATTTTTTGTTTTTTTAATTAAATTGAAAAATATATATTAAAATAAAATATTTATAAGCCATATATTGACCATTTTACCTTTAACAATTTTGACTTAACATAGATTGACTAATGGTTGACTAATAGTAAACGAGATTTTTACTAAGTTTTTTGAACCTTAGGGAAGGTTTGTACGAGTTACTCAAACATTATTATTTTATTTGCAATTTCACCAAATCTCAGGGCAACTTGTGCAATTTGCCCTATTGTTAATTTTTTCTGTCAACCATCCAATCAAAAGTAAGTTTCTATAATTAAAAGTAATGTTGTTGACAATTTGTTAAATATCTAATCACTCCAATTTTATATTTTTGTCATTAATGACATATTAATCCTCAATACTACTGAACAAAACAATAGATTCTATAGAAACTTATATATAAATATTAGCAATATATAGCATTTTATCTTTTGTTGATCTCTTAATTAACATTTTATAAACTCAAAACCCTAATATTTTTTAGCATGCTTGAAGCTTTACTTGATTAGGGATCAATAATTAATATTTTATAAATCAAGAATCCTAAAATCCTTTCATAACATTTTTTATGCATTACTTGATTAGAAAGTGATAATGATCGTTATTATCCACTCAAAACAATACAATAATTATTGAGGTTTTTTATGAGTTATAATTTTGTAATCTTTACATTTTAATTTTTAGGATTAAATAAAATTTCATTTAAACGGATTTAGTTTTCAAGAAAATGCAATGTCTTATGAATAAACAAATACAGGCAAGTCTCTTCCAATTTATTATTTTAAAATTAAATATTTGTAGAAAAGAAGTGTGAATGACTTTTTGGAAATATATATATATATATTTTATTAGTTAATATGAAGTGTCTTTAGAGAATACGTACGGAAATAAATTGGATTGTTTGTAGAAGATCTCATTTAAGGGATTAATTTGATTGAGTATAATTTGGACAAAATATAGGGTCTTAATTGCAATTAACCCTAAATAATTTAAGAAAGTAAGACGCCAAGGCTCTGACTGGAGATAGAAATGGAAAATGCTAGGTTACCCCTGTTGGTAAAATCTAATATTTAAAACCTACTACTACACTATATCTTGGCTGTCCAATCAATAAAGAAAGGTAGCAGGGTATCATTCCATAAATACTAAACAATATTTGCCTATAATCAACCATTTAAAAAAGAAAGAACAATTATAGAAAAAGCCTTGCATTTTCATTTTAACTCTTAACTATTTTGCAACCTTTCCACTCATGCCACAATGGTCGCTAACATTTTAGAAAGTAATCCTCTAGGTCAACTTCCGTTAACCGATTTCATAACATTAAAATAAATTGTAAAATAATATTAAAATATTAAAAAATAAAATAGAATAAATAATTTAATTTATAGCAATTTTTTAAAGAGTTTAATTTATAGTAAATAAATTAAAATGAAAATAGTAAATAAATTAAAATGAAAAATCAATCTAAATGAACTTAAAAATATGATTAAATTGAGAAAGAGTATATAATTACCCTTGAATTGTGACCATCTAAATAGATGAATGTCAGTTTTTAAGTTTGCTTAACCTAGCGTTAAAATAAAATTTATAATAAAAATAATAAACTAATCTTAAAATATGAATTAAAACAAATTAATTTTAATTTTAAAAAGCAAAAAAATAAGATAGTTATTTTTTTGACAAAAATAAATTATCTTTTAAAGATTAAAAATTAAAAAAACAAACAAACTGACTATGTGATTGAAGAAAAGCCGTTTCCACCACCATATTCTATTTAATTAATTTTTTAATTATTATATGATTTAGATAATTATCTAATTCTAATGGTATATTTGTCTTTTTATAAGTCAAAATAATGGTGTGATGATGGATTTTTTTTTTTTAAGTACTTTTAAAAATGCAGAAACTAAATTGGTAGCTACTAACTTCTAGCTATAAACAAATTAGAGTATTCTAGTTTATACTTTATAACAAGAAAATCACAAAGCAATTGCAATTATGGTAAAACATAAGATCTTCTTTGGTAATTATCCCAAAAAAAAAAAGTTGAAGTTCGACTCCCAAATAAATATCTAAGAAGTTTGTCAGCTTAAAAAAAAATATATATAAAAGATTTGAGTATCTTACTAGTCGAATAAAATTATCCATCAATAACAATAATTAAATTACTATTAACAACCATTCTTATAACCAATTCAATAGTTATTATTAATAGGTAACTATAGTCTACCAGTAAGATAGGAAGATGAGACCAAGTATTACATTTATATTAAAAGTTGTGAGTCCAAAATCACAAACTTATTATAATATTTCAAGAAAAAAAAAAACAGAAAAAAAAAAAACCACAAATATGTGCTAGAGATGGAGACAGAGACATAAATCTTTGTCCATTTTATTTGCAAGAATCTTAAAACAGAAAGTAACACACTTAATGCCTTATGATATTACAAAAACCATAAGAGGGTACCCCAAATATTCAGTGGCTTGTTATTCTAGCAAACCCATTAAACAGTAACATAGGAATGCGGTGTAAGTAAATCACTAAGACATGTTCAGGTACACAAGACAGCCAGTATTTGACTTCCTGATCTCTGTGTACATACTGATTCTTCAGCGTCTTCTTGCTGCTGTTTCCCTTTGTGCATTGAAGAAAACAGCAGCCACGGGAAGACCAAGCTCATTTTCTTCAGCAAAGTTTCTAGTGTTAAAGGAATCTCTTGAAGATGGTAAGTTGGTAACCGTCTGCCTTCGTTTCTGCTTGAAAAGAAGAAATACAAACCTGTGAATCCCGATGTTTGGCCTTGGAATTTCATAGCTCACAACCTCCTTTCCTGCAATATTTTGCACACCCGAACATACAGACAATCGGTCATTTATATTACTAGTGAAGTCTCTCTCTCTCTCTCTCTCTCTCTCTGTATAACATCATGAGAGTACTTACCAAACGTAACATCTGTTGTGCCTGGGATGTCTGTCACTATCCTGTAAAATATACCAAATGGGTGAATATTGTAATCATCAAAATTCGTCATATATGATCACATCGCCGTACTAAGCAAAATTCTTGAACAGAAGCATACACAAAAAATGGAGTTGATGGTTGATTTTCGGTTTTATTAAGAAGGAAAAAATTTAAAAAATCTCTTAAAATAAAAAACAATATTATTAAATCTCATTTTTAATATAAAAATATGTGATTTTACATTAATGTTAAGATAAATATTTTTGTAGTGTTTTGAGTTATGGAGTTTTGTAGGGTATACCAGTGTAAATGCTCCCTCAAATATGGATCACTTGGACCAGGAACATCTGGGTCAGTCATGACCTGCAGTGGGAAAAACAGTCCAGTTGGTGTGCACGATTATTGTGAAAGCATATATTAGAAATTACTAATGAAGAACTAGAAAAAATATAATGAAGTTTTACCAGAGTGAAAAAAGATCTCAAATCACCTCCATGAACCTCAACCTTGGGTTTCTGAGTCACAGCTGAGGGAAAAAGCTCATGGCCATTATAAACTTGCGTCATGGAGTTATAGGTGATTGTCATTTTCGCAGATGGATTGAAATAATCAACAACATCTCCAACTACTTTTCCAATCACAAGAGGATCTGACAATTTTGTTTCCATGGGAGAGAGATCAGAAAGAGATAGTATACTAGATTAGCTAATGTTTTTCTTTGTTTTGATGGTTTCTTATACTGCACAAGCAGAAACCCCATATATATAGTGCCAAGAACCTACCATGATCCGTGGGAATTCTAGACAAGTGGGCTATCCAAAAGTGTGTGGAATATTTGCAAAAGTAAATAAAGAAAAAGTTTAGTGTAAGTATGTATGTATGTATGTATGTATGTTAAATTGGAGAGGGAATAGCTAGCCTCGAACACCATAGAGTAAAGGTACGCTATTAAGATTCTCATTCTTGATATTGTATTTCACTTTTTTAATCAAAACATACGAACAACATTTCATTACATGATCTATTATAAAACTCACAATTTTGTGTGTGGACTAATCAAAAGCAACAAGATAATATTTTGTTACGTGTAATAATTCAATAGAAAATGTGAAATGATACGCTATTTATATAATAAGGAATTGGCTTCTTTTTAATACTTTACAAGCACCAAAATAAAACAATAAATTAAAGCCAACAACATTTACATGTACCACACACCAAAGGATGATGAAAATACGGCGAAAATGAAATTAACCATTATTTTAACACATATAGAATAGAATGGAATAGTCTCTCTCTACAGAGTATATCTTCCAGTTTCAACCATTAAATTTAGAGGAAAATGTGGGAAACGGGATAAACATGTGTCCCCTATTTATTGATCAATAAGTTAAAATATTTGTGTCTCAAGGGGCATTTGTTTGGATTAACTGTCTTTTTCTCCTTTTTCTTTTATTTCTTTATGTCATCTCTCACGTCGAATTTCTCTCAAGACTTCATGTACTGGAGCATCCCAATCAAGCTAAAGTTTCCTTCTTCTTTCATTCTTCTTCTTCCTTCACCGGAAATTCTTCAAAATAATGCAAAAAGGTGCTCCGATGAGTTGGAGATTCGATTAAGTCAAGTTGGAGATTGATATAGCGGCCGTATATGGGTTGAGGGAGAAGAGATGATTTTTACAAGTAGAGAGCAATTTTATTATTAATAAAGAAATATGACTTGAGACAGAAATATTAAAAATATTGGAAAAGGGACCAAATTGATAAGTCCTATAATTTTAAGCAATTTCTACTTTTTTTTTTTTTCTAGTTACAAACATGTTTATATCTATAAAGACCTCTAGAAGATGACACCACGAAACAATTCGAATACAACACTTAACTCTCCTCTCTATTAGTAGGGAGAGAGAAATCCATATTAAATGAGAGAAAACTATCCTCTAACTGGATGAACTTATATGAAGATTATCCATATATAATTGGGTTGATATAAAATTATTCATTTTTTATGATAAACGGTACTTGAACCCTGTATCCATAATGAGCGATAGGGTGTGCCACTCACGCAGACCATTTCTATCTTTTTGTCTTAAATCTATTTAGAAGTTAAATGTCCATTTTTCTTTTGTCCGTTTTTGTAAAATAAGTTTGTTTTGTCTGAAACAATTGTCATATACTTACTTTTAAATGTAGATGGTATTGGTTTGTAATTTGTTTTTTTTTTTTAAGAAAAAATCATGAGCTCTTTTTATTTTTATTTTTATTTTTATGATTGGAACTAGTCCAGGAAATAATTAGAACCTATTAGGATAAGAACATTAGTGGCGCAGTTCTAAAAACTACTCTCAAATAAGAGGAATCCATCGATATGAAGGTGAAGAAGAGACTCATACAAAGATGGAGAAGACAACCCAAATAGAAAATAAAATGACATTTATTTTTTGGCATTATAAGATGTCAACCTATGTCTTTGGGGGTATAGGGACAGCCGGCGCACTAACCAACGGTGCCAGCTCCCATGGACAAAAGTATCAAGATTCATGTAATTGAATGTATTAATTAACGTATAATTTGATGATTATAATAAATCATCAAAAATTAAAATTAAGGAAAATTTTCAAAGGGAAAAGATGGATTTGACTAGGGCACTTGACTTGACTGAGATGCATCCCCCCTACCTTTGCGAGCAAGTGTATATTGTACCACAGAGTGCTTTTGCAGTTAGGGATTCTGTCGAAACAACCTACTAAGCAAATATTTTTCGGTTGGTACCTTCTATATATAAAATAAAAACCATATACATAATTATATAATTATAAAAATTTGTGATATGACCTTATATGGTAGTGATGATATACAACAATACATCAAAATACAACGCAATCATTGAAACATATGCAACACAACCTAAATAAAGTGCAAAACAACCATATCCAAAATTTTGCACTCTTATATATCGTTTTCATCGGACCCATTTGCACCGCATAAACATACGAATTAAATTAGATCCTTTTCAAATTTGCTTAATGGAAATCTCCATATCTTTTGCTTCCACTACAAGAAATTTATGCAATACTTCAGTTATTTAATCTTTTTGTTCTATGAATTATTTAAGTAGTTGTGAGAACTTCACTCTTGATTCTTGAGCTTGAAAAAGCTGAACTATAAATGCGGGTGACCACTGAAGTAAAATTCATTATTTTCTCAACATAAAGAGAAGACACAGAATTTCAGAAGATCCTGCTAAAAAGAATTGAAGAAGACCATCAAGGGAGAGGGTGGCCTTAAAGGTTAAAAAAGAAGAAATTCTTAAATTGGGTGTTGTTGGAACCTTCCCAATTTAATCGTGCACCGATGAATTTACTAATTTCAGATATTTTTTAAGAGTTTGGGGGCATAAAGAGCTCCACCACTGTCCATCAGGAAAAGATAGTGGTGAAAGGCATAACTATATATTTTTCAAGTAAAGATATATTCAGTTGGGGTCATTTCTTTACTTGAATTAGTCATGACAGAAGTGGGTTGCCATTTATAGAAGCCCGAAGCACTTCTTTTCTTCATATTCCTTCTTGCATGTATAATAATACTCGATAATGTAAACTACTTCAGTTCCTTTTTCAATCATCTCCTGTTCTTTTTCTGTGATGATGGCGCCGTTTCACATTGTTCAAACACAATACATATTATAAAAATGAATCTTATTAATACGTTGCTGTAAAAGTATACATACATTAAAAGTAACCATTAACGTTAAATAACTATTATCTTTCTTTTCAATAGTTCATGAAGAATTTGTATGAAATCTAGTTCTATACTTCTATTGGAATGTGTGCGAGATTAGTTAACTGTTGCCCCTCGATGTGGTCTTCTTGAACATAATTCTTTAAGAATTTAGGTAAAAAATTATTGATAGGTTTTGTGATAATTTGAGTATTCAATTACAACCACCTATAAATATAGGATAACCAGTTCAATTAATATTTAAATATTAAGGGTTAGTTTTATTTCAATTGATATGTGAATATACATTATTTATGAAAGATTTCATCACTTGCAATATATTTGAATTAAACTTATAATTCAACTTATCATAATTAAGTTGAGATATCAAATAATAATATACTAGACACAAATTAGTGATATCTGTAATAATAATAATATCTGATGTATGAAGAGATTCGTTTTTGGCTGGTTTCAGGTGTTTTTAGGGATTTTTGTTTTGTCCTCAGATTAGCTAATTCTATTGCCCACAGTTTGGCTGTATTGATACCAGTAGTTTGACACACTTTTGGTTTGTTTTTGGAATGCAATTTTTCTTTTTCTTTTTTTTTTAAAAAAAAAAACAAATAATACTAGACACATGCACACTGCACACACATATATAAGACATATTTGATATGTAATTATGAAGTGTTGAAAACTAAAAATTTTGGTCGATTATAGTAAGCAAGATATTAATGCACGTTGGACATCCATTGGGACAAGTTAAAGAAGCGGGGAGTCCTGAAAGCTGTCATGACATGACTCCTCTCTGTAGTCCTTATAACGCACCAGTCCGTTAAAACACCGCAAAAATAGTCCCAGATACATGCATGATGCATGCAGATACACATATGTAGAAATCAAATATATATGACTATTATGCATTTTTATTGGGGGGGCCGCTCTGAGTCTAAACGTACTTGTATTTGTGTTCACAAATTTGATTGATTATTATACGTTTTAGCGAGGGCCCCTCTAGAAGAATAAACAAATGATGCCCCTTGATTGATAACCTGCTGTCGCTTTATAAATGTGTCTTCGAACTGTTGGTTACGAGCCCAAGCTGGCTACCAACTGCTTTGCTTGGTGAAGTTACAACCACATGACGACGATTTGTATTATCATGGACTACAAGAACATTTTCAATGAAAGAGAGTACTGGATCTGCTCAACGAATCCAATTCCAGCTTGTTTGATCGTTTACATCATGATCATTTTCTGCTCAAATCGGGCCAATTCTGTCTCAGTCACGTACTCGGCTGTTATGATATATCAAGGTTTAGCTAACTCAGTAACTTCGTTGTTTTGTTTTGTTTTATTTTCTATTTTTTGTTTTTGTTTTTATTATTATTATTTTTTTTGAGGTTGTATCTTTGGTTTTTAGCATCTCAGTTTAGGGTTTTTATTGATAATCCTAGAAGTGTTACAAGGGAGAAGATTTGGTGTGACAAATGCACCATATGTTTTAGGTTACATGTGATTGATTATATATTGTCCATTTATACAATATGAAGTGATATAATTTGAGAGATACACGTAAGAGATGTGCGCTAGAAATTCCATGTTTGAAGTGCATGTGATGCTATAGGCTAATTGGCTTTTAGTTGAAAGGAGCATGAACCTTCCATTTATAGTTACAGAGAGCTAGGAGTTGATCGAAGAATAATAAGCGGCCAGGTTTAGCTTGTCTTTAGTTGTTTGACAAGTGTTCAGGCTTCAATAGTTGGTGACCGACACCACCATACATGAAATAGGCTCAAATAGCTTTTTCTAGTTTCCAACGATTCCTATTTGTGGACAAAGTATTGAAGACTTGCCAGTGTTTATACGGTTTCACTATTACAGATATCTTCTTTGTTAAGTAGGATTCGGCCGGATGCGATTGGATTGACAACTCAAACCCATCAAATCTTGTCTTTGGGCCTTGCGTTCAATTCCTGCAAGAGCAGGAATCAATATCTCTTTCTCATATTTTACTTATATTTTTTTTAAAAAAAAAATTATTTATTGTAATAAATGTTAAATAAAATAATATTAATTCATGATGACCGTGACTTCTTTTTCTAACTATAGTTGTTTTTAAACTTGATATGTATTGGTACCTATTAACATCAACCGCTATTTATATAGTTTAAATATTTAAAATCATAATCAGGAGACGACTACTATCACAATAAAGGGTGAAAATTATATCTTTACACAAAACTTATAAAATATACTTAATGAGACTCAAACCTTCGTAACTGAAGTGGATGGAGATGTGCTCACAATCACTTATATTAAAAGGTAATATGCTTTTTAGTCTTCTTACAATTAAATTTAAGACCAAATATCCTAATCATGATTTTTAATTTTACAAATTTTGATAATAATATTTACTTATCAAAAGAAAAATAGCTTTCTGTATTTACTCATAACTCAAATAATAAATATAGTTTTGATTTATATTTCATTTATATATGTGATTGACATTCATAGAGCCTCATTATACCTATATTTTAAAATGTCATAAGACTAGATTTTCAAGCGGTACATTATGTTTATCATATGAAAGGTGGCTCTAGCATAAGAAACCGTTAAAGCTAAAGAGCGGGAAGAGCTTCAAGTAGTAACTACCATGACAGCCAGTTCAGTCCCAACATCAATACTAGCAAATGAAACCATTTCAAAGCTAAAAAGATGCAAAACCATTAGAGAATTGCACCAAATCCACGCTCACATGGTCAAAACGAACCTTGTCAACCACACTTTAACCATAAGCAAACTCATAGCCTTTTGCTCTCTCTCCCACCTCCCAGACAGCTTATCCTACGCTTCTTCCATCTTTTGCCGTGTCAAGAACCCCAATCACTTCATCTTCTATGCACTTACAAAGGGTTCCTGCGATTATGGCGACCCATTACGTTCCCTTACTTATTATGTCCAAATGGTTTCCTGTTTGAATGAGTTGGATGGATTCGCATTTTGTCTTCCTTATGTGCTAAAAGCATGTGGAAAGTTGAGAGCTTTCAAACAAGGGAAGCAAGTTTTTGGCCAAATTGTGAAAACCCGTTTGTGGTTTGATCCATTTGTGTCCAATTCTTTGGTTAGGATGTTCATGGAGTTGGGAGAGATTGGGTTGGCGAGATGTGTGTTTGATAAAATGCCTGAAAGGGATTTGATTTCGTGGAATTCGATGATTATGGGTTGTTTGAGAGGTGGGGAGGTTGAGTTGGCTAGTCAGTTGTTTAAGGAGATGCCTGAGAGGGATTTGGTCTCGTGTAATACGATGATTGATGGGTGTGGCAAGTGTGGGAGATGTGAGCTTGCTGAGGAGGTTTTTCGGACGATGAATGAGAAAGATGTGGTTTCTTGGACATCAATGATTTCTGCGTACGTGATTAATCACCATTCAAGTAAAGCATTGGATTTGTTTAGAGAAATGTTGAGTGCAGGAGTAACACCTGATGTTCCTGCTATTGTTAGTGTACTGGCAGCCATTGCGGATTTGGGTTTCGTTGAAGAAGGGAAATGGATGCATGCTTATATATCTGCGAATAAGATTAGTGTGAATTCTGGATTCATTGGATCTGCTCTGATAGATATGTACTCCAAGTGTGGTTATATAGAGGATGCTTTTGATGTCTTTAAAGGAGTATCTAGTGGACGGAAAATTGGGGATTGGAATTCAATGATATCGGGCCTTGCCATACATGGACTTGGTCAGGAAGCCCTTAAAATCTTCCTTGACATGGAAAGGATGAATATTAAACCAGATGAAATTACTTTCCTAGGACTCTTTAAAGCTTTCAGCCATGGAGGTTTAGTTAATGAGAGTCAATTTTATTTCAAAATCATGCAAGAGAAATACAACATTGTGCCTAAGCTTCAACACTATGGATGTCTGATCGATCTCTTTGCCAGAGCGGGCAGGTTAGTTGATGCACTTGAAGTTATACAACATATGCCTGTAGAGGCTGATGCTTTAGCTTGGAAGGCTATTCTTGGTGCCAGTGTGAAGCTTGGGAATGTTATGATTGGTGAAACTGCTGGCCTACAAGCTTCAGAGTTGGACCCCCAAGACTCTAGTTGTTATGTTATGCTATCAAATATATATGCCAAAGCTGGAAGATGGGACGATGTGGCCAAGGTTAGACAAACGATGAAACAAAGAGGAATGAGAAAGATTCCCGGATGCAGTTCAATTGTTGTTGACGGGAAACTTCATCAATTCCTTGTGGCAAAGGAGATGGATTCAAGGTATGGTGGCAACGTTCACTCCAAAATAGAGGAGTTGGTTTCTAGGCTGAAGTTGGAAGGATATGAGCCAGACCTGAGTCAAGTTCTCCAAGATGTTGAACAGGACGGAAAAGGAAGTTTGCTCCATCTACATAGTGAGAAGATGGCACTTGCATTTGGACTAATAAACACAAGCAAGGGTACTCCTATTCACATTGTCAAGAATCTCAGGATTTGTTGTGATTGTCATGCCTTTATGAAGCTGGTTTCTAGTGTTTACAACCGCAAAATTGTTGTACGAGACCAAAACCGTTTTCATCATTTCGAAAATGGTTCTTGTTCCTGCAGGGATTATTGGTAAAATTGCTCCATTGTTCTAATAATGTTGCATGTAGCTTGCAAAACGAGATGTAAATTCAACTTCCGTACATACGGGCTGTTTGTTTTTCTCATAAAAGTGCCACCCAAAAGCTTTCCTGCTACACCCATCTATTATTAAAATTCTTTATTACTAATACTTATTTGTATATAATTACTTAAAAGTACATAACTGTATAATTAAAAATCTAAATTTATTTTCTACACCCATAATTTGTACACCCAATCTATAAACCCTAATAATATGAAAATATATATATATATAGTATCACAATAAGAAAACATAATTTTCACATATATTCAAAAAAATGATGAATAAAGAGTTGATTTGATGAATTTCAAATATATGTGTGTATTAACTTATATTATTGTTTTTTGATTGAAACCAAAAGTAAAGGAAATATAAATATGGTTTTGCAAAGTAATTTTCATCCAAAACTCTCCAACTTATTTAACTTATATGCAAGGAGTTCATGTTTCACATATATTTTAATGCATTGGGTACAAAAGAATAGGTAGGCGAGCAATAAGTATTTGACCATTTTAAAATAAGCCAATTACTTTGTTCACTTATCTTTACTTTCCAAGAATGAAACACCCACGATACTCTTGGCAATATTTTAGAGTTGTTTTTTCATTGGGATATATCTAAAAATTAAATATGTAATCCAATAGTCCTTTTGTTTTTGTTTGTTTGTTTGCTTTTTTTTATAATTGAGTCTCGTGATTCCAATTATCATCGCAAATAAACCATAAAAAAATCACATAAACAAAAGAAAAAAAAAAAGTTTAATAAGAGACAAGGAAGAAATAGAAAATCAATCTGAGATAGCGCTAAAAACATTATTAGAAAAAGTACAAAGAAAATTCTAGATCAAATTAATAGGAATCTTATAAAAAAAACTCTAAATAAAGTTGAAACAAGAATAACCAACATTATATTGTAAATGGGTGTAATAAGAAAAAATATATTAAAGTTATAAACAATATGTCAATATAATTTTGGAATTTTGAAGGGTGTAAGAAGTAAAAATTTTAATTTTAATTTTAATTTTTTTGCATGGATGTAGCATGTAAATGGGTATAACAAGAAAGATTTTGGGTGGCTCTAAGTCTTATTATCACTTAAACCTTAATTTAAGTGATAAAAATATCTTTTTTAAAAAGTCAAATTTTCTAACTTATATCATAAGGAAAAAGTCTTTTAGGAATAAATTTACATTTACTTTCTAAATTAACCTTACATTATTAAATTATTACTAAAATGTCTCTAACAAAAAAAAAAAAAAATCCAGTTCTATCAAACCCTAACCCTAACACTAACCCTAACTAGCCCTAAAACTGACGGTGGCAACCGCCGATCATCAAATATTAACTAGAGGAGACTAGTTAACCTCCTCCCTATGTTTGAGGGAGGAGGATGGTCGACCTCCACCTGAATAAAGGAGGAGGTCGCAGCCTCCTCCCATTCGAATGGGAGAAAGTTGTCGACCTCCTCCAATACATGTGCTAGAGGTTGGTGGCCTCCTTTGGCACCAAAATGGTAACTAACGAAGGCTCCTCCTTTGTCAATTATATTTTTAATTTTTTAATTTTTAAATTAAAATATTTTTTTAATTGAATATAAAATATTACGATAAAAATTTATAAATCTTAAATAAATAATAAAAATCTATTTAAAACAAACAAATATTTAAGAAGGGTATATTGGTAATAATCCCATTACTTAATATTTGAGTTCAAGATTCCAAAATGGAAAAACAAACGAAAACAAATATCTTAATTATTAAGTCTTATTAATTTGTCACTTAACAGTACTGTTGAAGATTGAAAACTGAATAGTAACTGAAATTTAAAATCTGAATAATTTTTTTTTTCTTCCTTTACCTCTAAATGTATAGTAGTCTTGTTTGTTTTTTAAAATTAAAATTGTATCAAAACTAATAATTTGATATTTTTATCATTTTATTATTAGTTGTTATATAACCTCATTTAATATAATATAAAAAATTATAATAAATTATTTAGCAAATACTAAAACACTTTTAAGTATATATTAATAATATTTTTATTCATAATTAAAATATGATTAATTATTATAATAAAGTAATTTTTTAAAAAATTATATGTACACAAATAAATTATTGTAGTAAAATAAATTAAATTTATAAATTTAAATAAAAATAAATTAAATTGGTATGAAGTTGAATTACTATTGTTATATATTTAAATAAAAATAACATTAAAATGAATTTATCTAATGTAAAATGATGACAAATTTAGAAATATGTTATTTTGGGAATGATAAATTTGAAATAATATATTTAAAAAATAATTAAGTGATTTAATATTCAGTTAAATGTCGAGAATTGTAGCTTTATTTTTTCAATGATTTTTTTGTGGTTTTACGTGATTTGATTACTTAAAAAAAAAAAAATACTTATTAAGTGTATTTCAGACTCATTAGATAAAAAATGAGATGGTAAAATAAATGCCACCTTAGTAAATATCTTTTTAGTTACTCTCACTGTTGGCATACTCTACTAGCTTATATTGTCATCAGTATCTTTCACAAAATTTACACCCATTGACAAATTCATATCCAGACAAATTTCCTGCACTAAAAGGATGTGACTGCAATCTAGTAAAATTACCCCAGCATATGATTAAAGAGTATACAGTGAATCCCCTCAAAATTACGTATTTTCCAGTCCAAATTAAAGTGATCAAACCCAGTAAATTCACTGTGGCATGGCCTGGCACTATCAACTATGCCTGGATTCGATGGTTCCTCGAAAAGAATTCCTTTTGGCACTGTTATTGTCACATTCTTGGATGGGTTTTTTGGAATTGTCTCAAATTTAATAATATTCTAATGCTTATTCAACCAATTATTGACACATAACTTGAAAAATATCGTTTGGCAAATTGGCATTGTCTCAATGACGTAACTTGCATTGTGGATCACATTTCTCATGTGGGGTCTTGTCTATAGCTAATGTAAGACTATCCTATTTTAAGAGCTAGAATTGCACTTGAGTCAATAAAGAAGGTATCAGCTGCATCAGCAAGGACTCACACCAGGGCTCACAGAGCTAGATCCAGTTCATTGCTACTTCCTCCAGGTTGGTTCTTATTTTCATTTTGTTGTCTTTTGTTGTTTCTATTTGATCAGCTCTACTATCTGGGTTCTTTTATTTCATTGAAGTTTAATGAATTCTTTTGTCCAGTTAAATCTGATGCAAATAATGAGGTTCCCTCTTAGTTACAGTGCCTTTCAGTAGTTGTTTATGCTAATTGGGTTGTAGTGGTAGCATTTGAAGTTAAATTTGAAGAAATGATTGATACTTCTGTATTGAGTTTGGTTAAACTGCATTTACATGTTTGAAATTCTATATCAGACAGTATAATTTGTTCATCAGGAAGAAGATCCAATTCCATCTTTAATGATTAAAATTTAGAACAGTTATGATTTTTCTGCTGTCACAATCTTATCTCTTATGAATTGTGGCTAGCATGGAATTACTTGAATTGACAGCCTAGCCACTAAACTCTTCAAGGTCCATATGTGATTAGCTTGCGATTGAGATATATGTGTAACTTGCGGTACTAATCCTCGTGGAAGCGTAGAGAACAACAGGACGGCATAGTGTATGACGATTATAGTATACTATTTTACTTAAAAACATTTTAAAAAATTATTCATATTTATTTTTTTAAGTAATTTTATTCAACCATAAAATGATTAATCCTGTTAATTTACTTTATTTAAAAATTAAAAATAAATTATTTCATTAAAAAAAATTATTAATCAAATATAATCCAATCTTACCCATGGTGCACCAAACAAAGGACCATATTATATACAAGCGTCTCAATATTTGCACCCCTAAAAAACTGTATGTACACCCGAAAATAAGTAAATTTATGAAAATCCAATATTATTCTAAATAAAATTACTAAAATGGTTAAATAGTTTGAAGGTACCCACAAATTATTAATCAAATTTTCAAGTATAAAACCCTTTAAGTTTCTCAAACTCTTAACTTCTCTTTCAAATAACTCTTTAAGTTTCTCAAACCTTAACTTTTCTTTTAAATATTAATTTCAATTATCATATTTTTTAAAAAATACAAACTGATTGTGAAAAATGGAGAATGAATCAAGAATAGATCATTAGATGAAGTTAATTGTAAAAAGGTAAGTTTTAAATGAATTCTTATTATTTTTATTAGAAGAACAAAATTGTCATCTACTTCATTTCAAATATGTCATGGACTTGGATCTATCGAATGATAAGAATGACTCTTAGATTCAATCAAAACAATTTTGCCTCTATTCCTCCTTCTGAAGTGGTAGAGAAGGGCTCTTTAGAGTTTTCTTTCCATGTGACAAGATAAAGAAATAGGAAGTAATGGTTCTTTCATTGTATTGATAGAAGTCGATAGCATAAAGAAACAAAACTATCCCTTGTAATTTTTTTCTCTTGCTTGCATCTGAATAATGGGTATATACTTTCGATTTACAGAACTTTATTTACTTAGAAGTTTTGCCACTTCCCCTTATGAAAAGTTCAAATATACAATATACTTTCATTTTTTAACTTTTGGATGAAGTCAAATTGTTAATTTGAATAAAACTCTCTCTTAAATAGTTCAAAATTAAAATTTTCAAAATTATTTTGTTTATGCATCATCCTCTTTTAAATAAGGAATCACTAAAAAAAATTGATTGTATGACAAAATAAATGTACATGGGGTGTACTTATAAAAATATAATTAAAAAAAAAAGATTAAAGGAGGGATATTTTTAGTATTAAATGGGGTTTATTTATAAATAAAAGATTTTTAAAATTTTTAATGGAGTGTTATTGCTAAATGGGTGTACATATGAGTTTTAATGGGTGTCAATATCGCGACTCTATATCCAATCCAGTGCAGTCAAATACACTGGAATACAATCTAATCCCATACGGCATATCAACTGTAGCCTAAATTGTCAAACATCTATAGGTAGCCCTTGGTATTAGAACTTGCACAAACTAAATTGTCAAAATTCCTAGTATCTTTCTTCTTAACTGACATACTGAACTGCAAGGAGTAATACCATTGTTCTATTAAGACTAAGACATTTACTCAAAGTTGTAAATAAATTCACTGTAAAAAAGGGAAAGAACCTTGTCATGAGGTATCGTTATGTGATAATCAAGATGAGGAGGTGAAGAAAACCATAACATCAATGATCCAAAAGCACAAGAAGAACCTATGAAGTTGGTCAAATTCCTCATTAGTACTGATTTTTTTTTTTTTCCGGTTATTTTGTTGCTAATTGGATGAATACTCTCCTATTGTTTTTCCTAGCAATGCTTGCACCAATAGCAGTGGCCTTGGCTGTTGGTCTACTTGGGTGGGCTTATCAGGCACTAAAACCTCCTCCCCCAAAGATTTGTGGGTCACCTGGTGGTCCCCCTGTTACTTCACCCAGAGTTAAACTCAGTGATGGAAGGCATTTAGCTTATAGAGAAGCAGGAGTTTCCAAGGAAGTAGCTAGACACAAAATTATCATCATTCATGGATTTGGTAGCTCCAAAGATCTTAATTTACCTGTCTCTCAGGTATGAACTGACAATTAATGCTTCTTTTGCTTTTGTACCTTATCATAATTTTGACACTCTACCATCTTTGTTGCTTAGTAATTATCACTTATTTTTAATCTCTGTGTGCCCATGTACTGATGATTATGTATGTTTAGTGCATGTGTATGTAATCTTCATCGAGCTCGTTAAGTCTGGATATATGAAATTATCTGACTTGTTTGTAGATCATTAACTACAACAATGTAATGCCTGTATAAACAATGGAAAGGTTTCACCAATGGACTTCCACTCTAGACAAAGATAATATTCGAACTAATCATTTGATCTTTAATTATGTCATTCACACACTATCATTTCATTATTGGATTCTATTTTCTCATTTTCTTTGTTAGAATTGGATAAAATGATACAAAATATGTTGAATTCATATGATTATATGATTTTCAGGAAATTATAGAGGACCTCAAAATTTATTTCCTCTTTTTCGACCGACCAGGCTATGGTGAGAGTGATCCACACCCTTCACGAACTGTGAAGAGTGAAGCGTATGATGTTCAAGAATTAGCTGACAAGTTACAGATTGGGTCAAAGTTCTATGTTATCGGCCTCTCTATGGGAGCCTATCCTGTTTATGGCTGCCTAAAATACATACCGGATAGGCATAATTATTAACTCAAATTCTGCTTCTAGTTTTTCCTTTCATTGTTTTAAATATTTCATATCTTCATCCTTTAATTCTTCTTATTCATAGGCTGTCAGGAGCTGCCCTGGTAGTTCCATTTGTGCATTACTGGTGGCCTTGCCTGCCTACCAAATTATCAACAGAAGCCTTAAAAAAGCTGCCTCTGAGGGACCAAATGACGTTTCGTGTTGCTCATTACGCCCCTTGGTTATTCTACTGGTGGATGACTCAGAAATTGTTTCCATCACTAAGTATCATGTCTGGTAACACGGCTATTTTTTGTCCCCAAGATATGGAGATGATGGCAAAATTGTCAGAATCCGGAAGCAATGGCCAGGTACTTTGTTTCTTTATCACATCAGATTAATTAATCATCCATTACTTTGGAACCCTTCTATAGACCATCAAACAAGGACTAAAACTTCACACTAAAGTCCATCATTTTGTTAGCTTGCATGTTAAAGATTAAAAATTTAATAACATTGTGTTGTTATTGTAGGTTAGCTTATTCAGGTAACAATTTGTTCTGTTTGACGTGGCTTGTAGCCATGTAGGGGAGTGTTGCTTTGATGAATGCTATTGATTAATGGAAAACGTATTATTAATAATGCATCAAAGAATTATTTTACATCAATGACCATCGTGTTCATGTCTGTCAAGTTCTATTTGTTTCACATCAAAAGATGCCTCCAAGCCTTCTTTTGATAGTTCTTGGTGTCCCTGGTTCAGGATAAGGTCGAACAGCAAGGTGTATATGAATCTCTGCATCGAGACATAATGACAGGTTATGCTAAGTGGGAATTTGACCCCTTGGATCTAAGTAATCCTTTCCCAGACAATGAGGGCTCAGTCCACATCTGGCAAGGGTCCGAAGACAGAATCATACCTTCAATAGTAAACCGTTATATCACACAGAAACTTCAATGGATTCAATATCACGAGGTTCCAGATGCTGGACATATGCTTATTTACGAGAGCAAACGCTATGAAGCCATTCTAAGGGCACTTTTTCACAGATCAGCCCCTGATCTGGTTTATCAATAAATTATGCTAAGTAGACTGATCAAGTTTCCTACAAGTATTCCTTTTATGATACTTTTGTTAGAATCTACTGTTAAGGGATGGAAGGTTACTTCAGCAGGAATCATATATACATAATAAAGAGGATTTTAGTCTCAAGAATCTATATTTAGAGTTTTCTGAAATGTAAGCTTAGCTAAGAATTTATTTGAGATGCTCATCTATAAAAGGGAATGTGCATATAGTTTTCTCTAAATCCATCTCCTAATTGTTCTACATTTCGAAGTACCACACCTTGAGATACACCTAGAAGTAATGACAAATGCTGGTTGTTTGTGCAGGATATATTTCATGGATATAAATATTGTCGGTCTTAATATTTAGCCTGTTACATATTATTTCTACATGCCTCAATTTAAATTTTTTTACTCTCAGTGCGGATAGATAATGATGATGTGTGATAATTAGTGACGAGAATCCTTGGCCAATTATGGCTGACTCATTTCTTTCTTCCTCTTGTTTTTTGGACTTCAAAGGGACAAGTATAGATGATGTTGCTAATGCTGGCTTATCTTTGCCACTAAAACAATTGAAAACATAATAGAAAGATATTTTAATCCATTAATGTCTAATTATATTCAATATGATTCACCAAATGAGTAGAGTAATATATCGCATCCAATCTAATCCAATTTAATCAAAATAAGTAGAGTAATGTATAACTTTCAATCTAATCAAATTCAATTAATTTTAGTAACATATTAAAGGGAATCAAAGAGTTCAACTTGATTCGAAACCTGACCTGGCCCAAGTCTTAACATACTGACTGTGCAATCTAGCCTGATCAGTTGATGGATGTAGATATTGAACCCAAATTGGCAAACTGGGCCCAGAATTAAAATGTGAAAATGGTTGCTATATATACACTCTATTTCTCTATCTACACCTCAAATTACTAATTTTTGTTACTTCTAATTTTTATCTTATAAAAATTTACTAGACGCATAAATTTATCACGAAGCCAAACCCACAAACGTTATTTGAAAGTTAAGAAGTCTAATCAAAACCTGAATTAACTTGAAATCTAATTTAGTCCACAAAAAATAATTATAAAATCAACTAAAATAGAACTTGTAGGTCTTTCTCGAAGACTCTTACTAGAGAGAGAAAATACTCTAATATTTCAGTGAGAGAAAGTCTTGGTGAAGGGGGTTCCCCAACTAGGTCTGGGTCGATTCTGATGTCTTTTTGTTCCTTTCTTTTTTGGATCATCATCATTTCCTTTGTTTTTGGTCTCTTACCAATAATTCTCGTTGTTTTTGGGGTTTTAGGGTTGAATCTAGTTTTTAACTGGATCTACCTCTAAAAACCCGATTTGCTCTGGTGGACTTTGTTTATTTTGCAGGTTAGGTGAAAATCAATGGTCGTTTAATCTCTTGTGGTTGTGATGGAGTTGCTTCTGGAGGACAATCAGATTGATTTGGCGTTCAATTTTGGTCTCATGTTCTATTCGGGTGTTTCAAGTCTAGATGGAGATCAAAATGCTTGTAGGGATGGTTCTCGTTAGAGTCGTCTTGTTTTGATTTCCAAAGGCTTATCTTCAGCTGCTATCTTTTGGGCTAAGGAGGTTGTTTTGTGTTGTCTTGTCTAGTTGGGTGCTATTAATTTTCTCTTTGTTTCTCTTTTCTTTGTTTAAGTTGTTTTTTAAATGTTTGATGGTTGGTTGGAACCTGCGTCACCTGGCCATTCTTATGTTTAGGACTCACCTAGTGTTCCTTTTGGTCTTCCTATCCTCTGTAGAGAGCTAATCCTGATGTATTGCGTATATTTGATAGCCCCAAATTTGGATGTTTTTAGGATTGTATGTTATGGTTCCTAAATTTGGAATTATTGGTAATGATATTTCCAAAATTTCAAAAAAACAAAAAAAAAAACCAAAATTTTTTAATTATAAAACCTCTCCAATGGGTCATTTTTGGTTAAAACCCTTTTTTTTTAAAAAAAAAAAAAAAATTGCTTTTTAACATCGACATTTCATATTTTTAATGGTTTGCATATTACAAAGCCAATAATATCCAAACCCATAAATTTAGATAAACTTAGCTAACCGACGACTAACAAAGAGACCTTATTGAACAATTTTTACGATTTAGGAACCCCACGAGCCAAGAATGTCAAGTTTTTCTCCAGAGTTATCAATTAAACGAAGTTTTTCCATAAAATAAGTAACCCTTTACTAAAAACAGATAAATCTCAAGCTAATACAAAGTCATAATAAGTCAAAGAAGACTTCCGATTCCTTCACTTATTATGTTTTTATTTAGAGATAATCCCACAAAACCTATTATAGTTTATAAAAATATCTATTTTACCAACTATAATTTTATTTTTATTCAAAATCCCTCTGACGTCAATAAATTAATAGAAAATGTTCACTTTACCTTCTATGACTTTATCATCAACCTGTGACCATTACGGCCACTGTCATCTTTTTACACAACTTTAGGGGTATTTTAAGTGTTTTTATTAATATTAAAGAAGATTTTAGATAAAAATGAAATCATAAGTAGTAAAATGAACATTTTTACTAACTATAATAGATTTTTTTGGATTACCCATTTTATTTATAATATTACACAAAGAGTAAAAGAAAAGAAAAAAAATCCTGCAGCAATAGCAGGCAACATTTAAGCAAAAGAATGTGCAACACCACCAACTTAAACTTCATTAATTATGTGCAGAACGCACATAGCAAAACAAGAAAATCAATAAATTATTTCCTAATCCTACAATCAAACCACCATTCATAAATATAAATACGGCTTTCCATATTTTTTTCCTATATGTTATACATATAATGGAGTGACACAATTTGTCTAACACAGTTGCATGACTTCTGAGTTTTGAGTAAATAAACTGATGCCCTTGCATACCTTAAACTGTGATGATAGTCATATTCATATGCACTCGGATATACTAAAAATATGTCAACCTGCAAGAGAAGTGAGCACCAATTTTCAGCTTGATTTGACTGAATGAGTATGGTAGGTATGTGTTAATTTCCATGTTGCTTCCTGAGGAACGTTTGCAGTAACATCAAAGCAGTTTCTTTATACACTACTGCCATCTAATGCATTGATTATCTGTCGACGCCACATTGCAGTATCTGGATCAAATACCAGCTCCCATGTAGGCCAGTAGTGTAGATCCTGCTTTAATGTTAGCACACGAGGTTTCCCGTTCAAGTGCACTGTCTTTAAACGAACAAACTCTTCATGTTTTATTTCCTACATTAGTATTTAGAAAATTAGGATATTGATCTTATGAAATATAAGTAAAGAAACTCAAAAGCCTTTTTTGGAAAATAGTTTTATTCTAATGATTATGAGGATATAGCATAAATTGTGCCAAGTATGCATCCTCAAACCAACTAAACATATAGAGCCTAAGAGTAAATTACACAATGTGAAACATTGCACAGAAAGCATAAACTGATTCACAATATCAAATTGCACGAGAAAAGGCTAACTAGGTGCTAACTTGGGTCTTTACAATGAGCAAGCAATCAAATTAGTCGCATAAATAAAATAAATCATGTTTAGAAGGATTGATTTCAAAACTTGCCCTTACATGAAACTGTCAAGTATCTTGTATATTTTTAAAGTGTAACGAGTTGATACTTGATACTTTTTAAGTTTCCAAACTATTTAATAAGTATTCAAGTGTTTGTTAATATACGATAGTTTTCAAATATATAATAATCCGGCACAATCTACAAATGACTAAAGTTGTACCTTTGTTACTTTCACGAAAACATCTAAATCAGGAGTCCGTTTTCCATTAACTTCAACAATCCATTGAAGATCATATAGACCATATCGATGAGCTGGACTACCGCGAAAGCATCTAATAACATGCACAGCTTGTCACACTTATATTCAATATGAGGAATGTCAGAAGCAAAAACCAAAAAAAAAAAGTAAACCACATAAAGGGTAATGGCACATTCAAGCACAGAAATGAAGAGAGGGAAGAGAGAGGGGGAGAGAGGGGGAGAGAGAGAGAGAGAGAAGCATTAGAGAGGATCAAAAAAGGGGAAAAAAGAATAAAAAAACTCATTCAGCTCCTAAAATTCAAGAGATAAAGCAGCCCTGTGAAGGTGTATGCATGTGATAGGCATACACGCATATAACTTAGATATTTCAAAAGGGATTTAACATAAAAAATTGAAAAACAAGAAAGACAACACCCTCATAGGGTGTGTTACGAGTGCTATGTGGTAAACTTAATGATCTAGCATGTGAGACAGCATGTTGGGAGTGTTTAAATACAATTGTTGAGCATTAGTTAAACAGCTTGAGTTCTTTAGTCTAGCAATTGTTAACATGACATAATCCAAAAACTTGCATTGATGTTTGAAATTGTGTGCTTCTTCGTGTCAAAAATAGCATAAAAATTTCTACAAGTACAAATCTTACCTTGACACATACACACCATGACCTTCTTCAGGAAGAAATCCAAGAGCACGCACTGCTGGATGAGGATCCTGAACAATGCAACCACACCAATTTATCACACGTGCAGTGCCATTCCCATCCCTGACATCTGTTCCCACCCGAACATCAATTTCTTGTCCCTGTGAAACATGAACATAACAGCAACTCAATACCAACTAATCTCAACAAAAGGAAACAAAATGAATTCCTCGAGCATATACTCTTTTAACCAAAAATAAACACTATAGCAGATCTTTTGGTTACCTGCCGAAAAATGGTAATGTCAAGCTTCCCATCATTATCACAACATTTGTCCAAAGCTTGACAAGCATTTTCTATGTGATGGAAGCAAGTAACTGGCTGTTTATTAACTGCCAACACCATGTCACCTTGTTCCAATAAATTCTCAGCATTTGATCCAGCCAGACAACCTTTAACACGTAAAACTTGTCGTCTAACAGGGTCTTTTTTGACAAGAGCCTACAGGAAATATTGACTGATATAGTTAACAAACATGCAAGGTGTCACTATAATCTACGTTTAAAGAAGCATTTATAAATAATATTCCAGTAGCATCCATCTTTTACTGATGGGATGGTAGGATCCATATCAAAAACCAATGGAGAATCGATGAGAGACTGCCTAGTAAAGCCTTCAAGCTAAAGAGTTTTACTCTGGTCTCAACAACTTTGGCCGGTGAAGGAAAAATTTAGTTGAGCAAAACAATGCAACTAAATGCTAAACATCATGCATTCTGCATTTCAAACAACCTACACTGGCACTATTAGATAATCCATTGAAACCAACATCAAAGTATTGTGTCACTTTGACTCTCATCATCTAAAAATTATAATTTAGGAACCTCGCTATCATAATTGATACGAATATAGTTTCCTTGGATGCTAAATAATACATGCTTAAAATTCAGATATGGCAAGCGATGAAGTACATAATTATCTTCACCACAAATATAAAAGTATTTCATATCTAAGGTAAAGGCTTGGTCACGGGAGAATCCATTCATATTGCACGAGTAACAACCAAATAGAGAAACATATTGCAGCGGGAAGAAAGCATACTTTGATCCATTCATCACTCAGACCGAAACTTCGGGCCTTTGAAAGCAATCTAGGATAAAGTTCAACCTCCAAAATCCTAACAAGTGGCATCGTCATTTTGACACCATTCATGAGACAAGAAGGTCCACTTCCACCAGATATGATTTTGTCTAGGACTTGGCTAATATAATAGATTGGTATGCCTCTGACACGTTGATGATCTTTTGAGGAATTGGAACCAGATTTCAGCTGAAAAATTGGGAATATAAGCATCAAACCACTGTTGCAATAATAATGCAGATCACAGGCATTTAATTAACAGTTAAAACCTGAGTTGAGAAGCTTCCCCAGATAGCCTGAACCCTTCCATGCTCATCAGTTAGCACCCCCGAAAATGAACTACCAAAATCTGAGACAATGTATGTAAGCCCAAATAACTTAAAATAAAACCAGTTAGGATTATGTTATACAACGGAGACTCCCTCACCAGTATCAAGCTCAATGACTTCCATGTTCATTGCTCTGTATCGTGGACAATCAGCTGAGCTAATATTCAGAATCAAAGCACTAAATGGGTTGGTCACAATAGATGTCCTAGAAGTTGCTTGTAGACTTCTACTTAACCCAATAAGATGTACAGAATCCCCACGGCGTAATGCAGGCTCTGTTGATAAAAGGTTTACAACCAAAACAATATAAAACATGCTATACTGTAATGACCATATATTTCCACCATTTAACCAGAGAATCAACTTAACAACCAAAAGTTCATCCCCATTAATTTAAGTACTATCTGTATGGCCTTTTTTCGTTTTTAATGTTTACCAAATTTGCTGTACACCTCTCTCCAGTACAACATAGACATACAATCCATGATCATGCAACAATAAATCACAGTTAAACACTAATGTTTTTTTTGAAATAATAGAATTCAGTTGGTGAATTTCACTTTTCTTTTTTTCTTTGTTTTCCCCAAAAGAACAAAATTTTAAGGTCTTTGATATAAAAAATAAACAATAAGCACTTATCAGAGAAGTTCATAATCTGAAGTATAGCACTGGCACATTGATAGTTGCAAGTCAAACCTACCAGGAAGTAGTTTAGCAGCACGGACCACAGAGGCACCAGCAACGCCAAGGGCAGAAGGATCATATGCAACAAGAGCAAAATTGTGAACCGGATGGAGGAAAACCACCTGCAATGCAATATAGGCAAGTTTTTATATGTGTTAAGCAACATTTTTCGATATTATTTGTGTTTAGAAGTTTACTTCTCCTGTTATTTCAATTGGAAATGCAGCAAACGACAGCATCACATCGGATGCAGATATTTCAACTGTGCTCTTGTCAACCACAACCAATCCCAGGTTTTGAGAATGGTGTATAATGACACCAGTCCCAAAATTATGTTGTGAATGGACACCATCAATCACACAAGATGATGGCACATGAACCTGCAAGCGTAACCATCAACTTAATTTACTTGACCATGTCTCAGTTTTCCAATTCTTAGACCTTAATAATAAGTAAATAAAAGCAACAAAAAGAATAGCTTTAAAGAAAATGACTCAGATGCATGGTGAGCATGCAATTTAACCAGCCCCAACTCAACTATTTAATTTCAGTGCCCAATAAACGGACAACACTATCAAAACTATCAACAAATGACAAGAACCATGCTGTTCTTTTGTACATTGATAATTCAATGACTTCTCCTGCACATGGTGCACCATACTGAGTAAAATACTCAGTAAGTTATATATTACAGTTGTTGCAAAAGCCTACATCCAACTATGTTTCAATCAAGTATTGAGAGTGGAAGCTCCAGTACAACACACTGCAGCAATTAGCAACTCAACATAGTAGACATCTAATTCAAGGCAATCATGATATATAACTTTTCAAATGTTACCTCCAACATTACAAGAGTGGGCTCTATCACACGTTCAGCTACTGAAGCATTTGTTGTCGGCGCTGTTGCACCTTGATAATCTTTTGAACCTGTACTTTCCATGGTACTTGGATCCTCAGCATCTCCACTTTCATTCAAGGTGCAGTCAGTAATAGCAACTCCATCAGTAGACACAGACTCTTCAACTCGTGGTTTCAACCTTCCACCATTTGATTCATCCGAAGAACGTGATTTAGAACCATGTTCATCAGTGATTGCTATACTAGTAACCCCATCAGTCAACTCTTGGTGGTCACCTTGATGCATGTGTTCCATTAGAACAGGCTCAGCATATGATAAAATTGCTTGACAGGTTAAGTTTTGTGCTTTACCATTAACACCAGATGATGGCAACAAAGACTCAGGTTGAATTGCAGGCTTTGCTGTCCACAAACCAGAGCTGTCATCGCGAGTGTAAATTTGAGGGGGCGCATACCATTCATGACGATCAATTGTGACAAGAGCATACTGTCGTCATTAGAAGAGACAAGAAAATAATTTAAATACTCAATTAATTACAACAATACATAGGGAGGGAGGACAATAAACAAAAATGAGCTGGAGCAAGATTCATGCTTTCGAACAAAAACAAGTCAGTTAAGGTTTATGTTGAAAGTCATGTTACTTAGGAGAATAAATGTGATTAGGATTGTGATAATTCTAATCACTTAAGATTAGGAGATTGGATAAAGATTAGGAGATTGTGTTTTATCCATAGTTGGTTAGATAAATATTAGAGATAACTCCTTATTAAAAAAGGAGATTATCTAGGAGTTTCTATATTCATCCTAATGTATAAAATCAACGCTTTCTATTTTAGAAAGTGTGAGGAATAAAAATTCTGCAGTTCTAGTTCTCTCATAAAATTCCACATGCTATCAGAGCATAATGCCTGATGACTAAATATGGTATGACCTCCCCTAGTTCTCCTTCTGATATTTCAGAACTGCCTCCACAACCAATGGTGGAGGCGGTTCTGAAACCACAAATATCCTCATCTTCCCATTACCAGCCATAACTTAAACGGCAGCAACTACCTCCAGTGGTCAGAGTCTGTGAGGATGTTTATCAGTGGCAAACGGAAGATTGATTATCTCACTGGGATTACTGCATCTCCTGCCAAAGAAGATCCGGCCTACAAAAAAATGGGACACTGAAAACAACAAGGTGATGTCATGGCTCATTAACTCAATGACCAATGATGTAGGAGAGAATTTTCTCCTTTATGAAACTGCCCAACAAATATGGGAAGCTGCCAAAGAGACATACTCCAATATTGACAACACAGCAGAGTTGTTTGGGATTGAAAGCTCACTGCATGACCTACGGCAAGAAGAAGGAACTGGCATGCGGTACTACAACAATCTCACTCGGCATTGGCAGCAGCAGGACATGTTCAAACAGCATGAGTGGAAATGTTCGGAGGATGGTGCAAGACATAGGGAAATAATTGAACAAAAGAGGATCTTTAAATTCCTATTTGGCTTAAACCAGAACTTGGATGTTGTTCATGGCAGAGTTTTATGCATCAAACCGCTTCCAAAAATCAGAGAAGTTTTTTCGGTGGTAAGGAAAGAAAAAAGCAGGAAGCGGGCGATGATGGGAGGACAAACCAGGTCTGAAACTGTGATAGAACACTCAGCATTGGCAGTTCAAGGGAACCAGCACTCACCTGTTGATAACCGGTCTAAAAAAGGGAAACCTTGGTGTGACCATCGCAGGCCACCAGGCCACATCAAGGACAAGTGCTGGAGACAATCAAACCAATAACAAGGGCCCCTCTTAATAAGTAAACTACATCCTCTAACCTAGGCCAGCCATTTGGAGACCATCAAACCAATAACAATAGGTCCTATCAAGAATTGATTTTACTAAATTAATATCATTTTAGACCATTTGATAGGATAACCATCAAACAGCACAATTCAAATTGGTGCCGGTCATATCTTCTGCACATCCTAATGAGTAGCATCAATTAGTCATTACCATACCTTTTAGTCATTAGCCTAGAACTCCACTCGACTAATCCAAAAAAACTACAGATATCATAAATCATACTAAACACCATGAGAAATGGCAGGTACCAGCCCTACTGGTCAACATCAATGGTAGATGACAAATCAACTACTGTGCAAAAGAAACTCAGTACATGTTTAAGCATGAAATAGTTAGTGTGTAATATCAGTATATGCATTGAACTCTGTACATGTTTAAGCGTGAAACTCAGTACATGTTTATATCAGTACAAATAAAGAAAAATAATGATCAATTTATATCTATCTAAATAATGTTTCAACTTAACATAGTACCGTTCATCAAACAAATGAAAGCAAAAATTTTTAGGAGTCCTAACAGTCCCCCAAGTGGATATATAATCAACCTGGAGATACTACAATAGAAAACTTCTGTACCTTCCTACGATGACGATCCGTAAATGTTACATACTCTAATGGCACTCGAGCACCCCTCGAGAGTTTAGATAGAACTGATATAAATTCCTCCAGCTGCACTATCTCCTCACCTCCAAATTTCTTAATGATGGCATGGCGAGGAACTCCAGCCCTATATAGCACATATCTGCAACAAATGAAAAATATTTATATATATATATATTAACAGTTTGGTCAAGTCCTAATAATAAATTAACAAAGAAAAATGATATTTATAGTACAAAACAAACGTTTTTGTCGTCTTAAATTATTAACTATTTAACAGATTTACAATAACAGCAGAAAATGAACATGTGGAGCATATAATACTTTACAACATATAAGTTAATCCAACAAGCAATTCAAACTTCATAAAGTAGACTATAGAAACTTACCCAGGTTCTGCAACATATACAAGCCCACAAGGAAAACGAAAGTTTCGAGCCTGTCCAAAGTAACAGATATAAACAATATGTACTCATATTTAAGCACATAAATCAAATATAATCCATTTGATCATATAAACCATCTTCATATGATCCAAGTGGGGGTTAAAGTCATATCAAACTTGACCATGCAATACGTGAGAAAAAGAGTGACCATTTTTCCAAGAGTACATAAGAGAAGACAAAGATGTAGGCCATGAGTAAGGACATAATAACTGAAGGAGATGAGGCTCTATAAAAAGCACAACACGAATGGCCAGAGTATGCTTAGTTCGTGTTTCCATATGCAGTCATCAAATAACATTGTCTTGTAAACATCGATATCTAGTGCACTCCAAGTTACAATAAATACAAAGCATAAAATGCACATACAACTGTACCCAAATTGATGCTTATTTTTCAGTCAACGGCTTCCAGAGAAACCAGAGTTAAAGAAGAACAAATAAATATAGACAAATCCTTATGCTTTACTTAGCATAGCTGCAATATTAAACTTACCTGTTGATAAGATAGGGGGTGTATCACTGCACCACTTACTTCTAAGAAGTAGTCAGGAGTTATCGAATGTAAATCCTGAACCTGAAGCAAAAACGATGGCAAGTTTGATTTTGCATTTACATTGAATGTCAACAATTCACCTATTAGAAGCCATTTATAGTCCCACCACTAAGTTTACAGTCCTTGATGCACCACCCCTTTCCATCTGCAATTCTATCGTCTTGTCTACACTGTCATCAAGCAAAGTCTCCAATTTCAGAAATTGAGTAATTACCTGCAATAGAATTTCAACGGTTAAAGGCATGATTATATATCACAGCTTTCAAATGGCAGTTATTCCTCAAATTTTTATAAGTAAATCAATATGTTAACTCAAAAAAGACAAGGACCACTTTATAAAATGTACAACTAGGCTCACTGCCATATGTAAAATACAAATTAAAACGAGCTCATTTGCGACAAAAAAGTCATATGGAAACGGTTCAACGCAATAAGTCACCAGAGTCTACATAAATAAAGGCAGAACTTACTTCCCCATTCACACGAACAAGCACATCTCCAGACTCCAACCGTGAATGACCTGGTCCACCAGGCACCTGATAATGAGTAGCATCAGATTGTAAGAATGTATTATTAACAATACTGAAAAAATTGAATAAAACCATAATAAACAATTTACAACTTAATTTTTCCTCACCACAGAATCAACAACAAGCAATCCGGTTTCCCCTGGGGGGGAAGCATGCCGCACCATCTAAACAAATGAAAAACACAAGAAGCTATAGAAAACCCTCCATGATGGTTATCGATCAAACAGAAAAATGCTGGTAAAGGCAAACAACCAAATACCTGCTCAGTTTCACTTTGAAGACCAAGTCGCCGTGTCTCATCAAAACCTTTATGGAGAAATGTTGTCTACATCATAAAATAACCAGACAGCATAATGTAAGCAGACTCGTCGCTAAAATTGCGAATTAAGAAACAATCTGAAAGAGTTAAAAGTTAGTTTGTGGTGAACTGTGCGACTATCGAGTCAGTGGAATCATCTTTTTGTACAAGTTAGAAACTAAAGAACTGCCTGCTACACTAACAGCATATGCTTACTTTTACTAGAATAATAAATGAAACGTCGACAGAAGGCTCTACAATGACCGCATTAAATAACAAACCTGCAGTGTACCGCGAGGAATAGTGACTGCCTCCCATTTATTTGTGTAAGTATCTCTTCCCTTCTGGAGGGATCTTAATACCCTTACAACCTGAAAATTATATTACAATATGTTTCAACGATTAAAACTGTAATATTTATTCAAATGTTCAGTACTCAATTACAATGATTTTCTAATATTTAAACCAGTATAGTGCAAAAAGAACCAAGAGCAAAGCCAAACTTTATCAAACATTTAAATCAGGTAGTGGAACTCATAACAATGAAACAATTAAGCATCGGTACAACCACATACATGAGTGCAAACATTCAACAAAATCAGGCTTCATTAAACTCAATGCCAAACAAAAAGTATACCAAACAACAAATATGAGCTAAAAACCCTATCGAACAAGCCAGTAAAGCTAGTATGGTCAAGTAAAGCTAGTATTGTCATATACAAAGTCTTGGAAACAAATCTCACAGAAGACAGAGTTTGAGGGGCTTGATTTTCCATTTATGGCACATATCATAATTCAAGTTGATTACATACAACAAAACCGCTACAACTTAAATATATGCTATCGGAGAAGCACAGAATCAACACTCACACTTTTTATACATAAAAAGTGTTTTAAATCAGTAAAGCCATGACTACTTCTCAAATTTATGATAAGAGAACTATTATGAATACATAAATATACTTCTTTTATATGATGCGTTAGACTAAATGTTCTTTAATAGATCCACAACATGTGTTTAACCAAATCTCTCGGTGCTATTTTAAAATTTTACTTATTCCAGTTAAGCCATAAACTAAACATAATAATATTGAAAACATGCCCCTAATAAAAATAAGTTTTAAGTAAGCATATAAATAAACAGAACTCACTCGTTCTAAAGGTAAATAAAAGGCTGATGCACTTGATGTCTTGCAACCAGCATTCAATGCCACTGCCCTGCCTTGCCAATCAATAACTGGGGAACCACTTGATCCGCCCTTAGTACCAGATGCTGCCTGAAATTAGAAATGAAACATAAGCTAGAAACCAAAAGATATTTTTAAAGTGAAGCTGAAATAGAGTAGACTACCTAGGACCAATTTGCAACAATTCATGATCCTTTAAGCCAATCAATCAATATATGTTTTATTTGGAATTAGCAGCAATGATAACAGGTTACAAAATTAACCAAGAAAATACAAATTTTCTGACATGTAATTCCCCGATTACCTCCAACCAGTAGCTTCAATACTTACTTGTATGTAAAATGTATTGAAATCGTTATAGCCATCCCTGTACCAAGTAGCAATTGATGTCAACTACTATGCATGGTAGATTTAAACATGTGTCCAAAGAACAAAAGTCACCAAGAAGAGCAAAAAGCTAAGTCTAGAATTACCTGAGAATATCAATCAAATAATCTACACAAAAGTTCACGGTTAATTGTTATCAAGCATATGCATATAAGACGCTGATCTCAAAAAACAGAAAACCTAAATGAACACAAATATATGTTTAACTGTGTTCGTTATCATGTTAGTTCACGGTTAATTGTTATCAAGCATATGCATGTAAGATGCTGATCTCAAAAAACAGAAAACCTAAATGAACATAAAGTACAATGTTGTTATGCATTTTAGCTATTTATACAATAAAGGAAAATTAACTAACGTAATAACGAACACAGTTAAACATATATTTATATTAAAAGTAGCTTCCTAGGAGAGGCAAAAGAACAATAAACATATGCATTTGAAGAAAATTTGTTGGCATTAGATCAACAACTGTAAAGATACTACAGAAGAACATCCACAACTAGTGTCATGAGAGAGTACTACGTGAATTTGAAGGTTTCAAGACTTCCACATACAACATTCCTATCTTGTATACAATATGTTAAGCAAGAATATTTAATTGCAACCTTCAACAGATAGTACACTTCTTACTTCCAATTGGGATCATTAGTTTTAATTATTGAAAAGTGTGCTTACTGTATCAACAGATTATATTTCATAGAAAAGTTTGAGGGTAATTATTTGAATACAATGTAAATCTTATCTTTTTTAAACAATAATAAATATGATATAAGAAGAGCTCTACAGAAAATATTAACCAAATTATATGACAGCTTCTGACATCGCCACCACATAACAGTTCGTTTCATATGCCCAACACATGGATAGGTTGTGTAAACATTAATAACTAATTAACATTAGAATATGTAATTGTAACACATATATAACTGATCACAAGCAAAACAAATGAAAAAAGGAAAAATAAATGGAATCATAAATGGGCTTAATTCGACACAAGATGCAACTTCTTATAAAGCTCAACCATATATTACATCATCAAATGTAGTAGCAGTATAACGAATACTTATTTTTCCAAATAATCACTTTCAATGAAGACGTAGACAATTCAAACAATAACATTAGTAACACTAAAACATACTTTTTATAGCATGGAGCATCTCTATCTAAACGAGCAAGAGTGCCCGCCAAGATTGAAACCTGCAAATTTGGAGACAAATGAACCAAAAAGCTTACTAAAAATCATTGAATCAATATTAGAGTTACAATAACATAGCATTGGACACTGAAGAAATAGAAGTAATCCAAATGAGCATATATAAAATGTTAATAGCAACAATGGAATTCATTCAAATTATATACATTGACTCTAAACCACCCCATTTCAAAATTATAACTAATATTTAAAAATTGTATTGATAAAAGTATCATTGTAAATGGAAATGTAACAGCCAAGGATTAAAAGGAATGCAAGAGGTCATGTACATACATACCTTCTCACCACTGTCATTACCAACAACCCTGATTTCAAGTCCAACACAAGCAGCTTCAGGGGCAAGAGGAATCTCCTCATAGTTCAAAAACTGTACTCCACTTGGATCATAACGAAAGAAACCAAAATCATGGACCTATAGAAGAAGTGCACAAGATGTTAGTACCATTGACAATGAACAAATAAACACAAAAGAATGAAACAAGAAGCAAATGATAGAAAGGAGAGAGAAAAGGTAGATAAGTCAATGCAAACACTTAAACTCTACTTGGTATACCGTATTGCATTGGATTGGATATAGAGAATCTTTGTTTGGTGCAGTATTGAATCGGATGGGATTGAACTTAATTTAATACAATTCTTGTTTGGAGTGGAATTGGATTGGATCCGATAAGATTAATTAAATTTGAAATAGCTTTTTTTAACTAATTTTTAAATTAATATTAAAATCAAAATGATTTTAAGATATATATTACTAAGCTAAAATTAATAAATTATTTATAAAATATTTTAACAAAATTCAAAATTTATAAAAATATAATCATTTTAAATTTGTGTTGAATAATAGGATGTCCAATTATTAAATAGTAAAATAATTAAACGAAAATGGGAGATTGTCAAATCAAAAGTCAATAAGAAAGAGAAACAATATTATATTTGTTAATTTGTATCCTATAATGATTGGATATGACAAAATCCATTTTAAAGATGAGAAAAGCTTTAATATGTTTGATGTATATGTTTTCACCATAAAAAATCATGACATATGGCAACCATGTCTCATGCAACTAAATGAGTTTCTAATAACATTAATAATTCATATCCACATATTACGATCTTTAGATGATGAAGACATATATGTCAAGCATATTGAAGATTTTCTCATTGAAGATAGGTTTATTGGATCCAATAATTGTTGTTTACAAAAACACTGCTTGGTTTGTCTTTATCCAGTACAATACTAGTCCAAACCAACCTTTAATCTAATCCAACCCTATATACAGTCTTCCAAATGCACCCTTAAAGGCACTCACTTAAACAAGGCAAATTAAATCATAACAAGATAAGAACACATTAGCAAAGAAGATAACACTAAGATCTAGGACTTTATAGTACAAAAATGTAATCCCTTTTTTCTTTTTCTCTTTTTTTTTTTTTTTAGAATGATTAGTTTTACATATAAAGGATGGACAACTGGTTAATAATAATAAAACACGAATTAAATCTAGCAATAATTGACTCACTGGATCTCTATATATAGGATACACTGGAATCTCTTCTCGATTCACAAACATTGCCTCTGCCACAACAGGTCCTACACATCCAGAAAATCACAAATAAATTGAGAGTGATGCTACTGACAATCTACTAAATATCATTTTACATTCGATTTCAAATTTGTTTGTTCATAGCAATTATATCCTTAACAAAAATTAATAAAGAGGACATAAAGTGTTTAAAGACAGTACATTATACATATATTAATTTTTTAGAATCCAGTACCATTTCTTTCTCTCATTTGCATTCATAAAATTGAAAATATCTACCTATTTTACTAACTATTTTAAACTTTACTTGATTCATTAAAAATGTCATGGACTCAAAAACAAATTTTAAAATAATAGAGATTTTTTTTTTTTTTCCTGATCTCCTGACACTAGGTCAAACTGTCAGGACCTTATCTGAAATAGGACTCTATCATGCGATCTAGAATGCTGCTCCCATAAGTCGGGAGAGGTCTACCCACATTTAGTGGGAAAATCGCCCACACTTTCCTCTTTGTTGTGGGCATTGTGCATTGAACCCTACCCTTTGCACCGGGTAAGGTGCTGCTAGTGCCACTACACCAGCAGACTGTTGACAAAATAATAGAGAATTATTTGCAACAAAACAAATAATATGAAGAAATAATTTTCTTAATTAATTTTTAAACTTAAAGTTGTTTGTACGTAAAGTTGTCTTAAGAATTTTAAACTATTTATTGTATTGATATTTTAAAAATACAGTTTAATATTAATTTCATTTGTTGAATTAATACATTGATTTATGAATGTAATTGCATTAGAAATTACATGGAATTTGATCAAAATACTTTCAAAAAAATGAAAAGAAAAGAATTTCACCAAATTATAGAAAATATGAAAGCAAAACAAAGTATCCCTAAAAGTCTAATTGAATTGTTCTTTTCCTTAAAATGAATTGTATTTATAACAGGAATGTCAAAAGATAAAAATGATAATATTTGAATAAAATGAAGTGTATTTAGAATTTTTTTAATTTTGAATTTTTTACATTAAAATGTTTTCAGAAAAGAAGTGTCAGAAAGTTAAAAAAACTGGAGTACAAGGAGAAAATCTCTAAATCAAATAGAAATATAAACACAAAATACACTTGCACTACAAGAAGTATAAATAACAAATATATACATACGAATATTTAAGGGAAATTAACAAATTATCATCTCTAGTTTGACATATTCACATAATTGGTCTCTCTAGTTTGATTTTTGGCCAAACAAGCCCCTTTAGTTTGCTTTATTCGCTCATGTCCCTTTTCATACTAGTATTCTACTAATCAACGGTGATTGTTATAAGCGTAAATTGTAACTTACTCACTTTTAACATTAAACAAAATATTAAAATAAATAAATTCATAAAAAACTATAATAAATAAATTCCATAAAATATTTAGAAAAATTAAATGAAAAAGGGATACTTAAGAAAAACTCCCATAGTTTGTCGAAACAATCAATTTTCACCCCATAGTTTCAGATATATATTAATTTTACCTCACACATTTGCTAAAATGGTAAAAAAACCACAATGCCCCTCTCCCTGGAAAGAGATCCATAGTGAAGGCGGCTTCGCCCTCCCTCTCTCTCTCTCTCTCTCGTCTGGCAACGCCTTCACTGCTTGGTTTAAACCGTCGATCCTTCTCCTCTTCTTTGTCCCCCTCACATATCCGATGTTGATTGGATTGACGGTTGATTTGGGTTTGACAAAATTTCCGAAAGGTTAGGGTTTGATTATTGGGTTACTGGATTGATGGTTAAGTGGGGTTTATTGATGGGTTACTGGATTGGGTTTGGCATTTGGTGTGATGGTTAGGTTTTGGGTGTTTACCATTTAGAGAGTGATATTTGAGCATTTCGGATGATGTTTTGACCGTGACTGAGAGGTTTTTGGGGGAGGGAGAGGCCATTTAGGTGGCCTTTCTTTTTTTCTTCATGAACAATGAAGCTTCTTTTTTTTAATTTTTTTTTTTCAATTGGTCTCTCTTCTCGCTTCTCCCTCTCCAATCTAGGTTAACAATGTTTAATCTGGGTTTGGGGGTGGTGGTCATGGGATGAATTGGGTATGTGGTTGTTTGCTGATTGATTGATGTGTGGTGAATTGGCTGTGTCTGATCTGGGTTGATTGGCATATTAGGTTGTTTCAGGGTTTGATCTGGTTGTTTCAGGCTTCAAGAAGGGCTCTTTCAGGGTGTGAATTCAATGAAGAAGTAAATTTTGATATGGTGTTCAGTGAAAATGAAAATTTTCATCTATGTTTAATCTAGTTTTTTACTTATTTTTTTTTAAAAAAATTGTTTGATCTAGTTTTTTATTATTTTACATTTTTCTTGTTTTCTTATATTTTAATTTTTGTATTATTATTTTATAAAATTTTGAGGTATCATGGATGTAGGAGAGTAGATCTCCTCCATTCATTTAAATTAATTTAATTAATTAAATATTATATTTAATACTTAATTATTTTATCATAATTTTATTTTTATTTTTTTTTATTTTTTTAATATTATTTAATGAATATCTTGAGATTACGAAGAGTATTTTTATGATTACTCCGAAAGTTTAACTATTGTATTTAGTTAATAACATTATCCAGTCAGTAATAAAATATTAAATAATACATTTTTTAAAAAAAATTTAAACAATATAAAATTATAACATATGATAAAGTTATTTTTGTGTAAAACTATAATATTTTTATTTTTATTAATTATAAGAATAATTATTAAAATCAATTCAATAACTATAATTTATGAGTAATAGTAGTGGTAGCAAGAATAGTTATATGAAAGGTAAAATAGATTTTTTATGACTCAATTTACAAATAATTGGAGGGAAGGGTGAAATGGCGAAAAATGAAATTAAAGGGATCAAGTACGTGAATATATCAAACTGGGTACAAACAACAACTCAGAATTTTTCTCTTTTTTTTTTTATAATTTTCCTATATTCAAATAAGCGAGAGAGTAAGATAAATTTCTTCAAGTACAAACAAAAATTCACATTAAAAAAAAAAAAAAAAAAAAAAAAAAGATAAATTTGATTTAGTCCCTATATTGTCAAAAAAAAAAAAAATCACTTTTTTAACTGTAAAACCATTTATGAGTTATGACTAGCGTGGTCCTCGTTTAAGAGAATACATCATTTTTGTCCTTTGACCGTAATTTTAAAGCAAATACAAGATACATAATGCCCATTTTACCGTAAAAATAAAATTATCAATGCACCCATACAAATATTAATTAAATTTAAAAAATCTTTAAATCTCCACCATCCATCAAAATTTAATGGATGGTGAAGATTTAATTATAAAAAATAAATTTAAAACGTCAAAAAAATTAAATTTAATATAAATTTAAGATGTAAAAAATAAAAAATAATTTGAAATATCTATCACCGATTACAATTACGAATAAATGGATATTTTGTGTTATAGAAATTAACAAAAAAAATAAAATAAAATAAAAACAAACTACATATCAACATAAAAAGAGATTTTCATCTCCCACTTATCATCTAATTATTATAAAATCTAGAAATTTGAAAAAAACAAAAAAAAAACAAACAAACAAACTACAAAAGCTTTAAAAAATTTTGAAAAATTATTAATTTTGACCATTCATTTCAAGATGAACAATTGGACTCCTCCATCGCTTGATTTCTAGGCGTTGGAGATCCACCATCTAGTTTCCAAAAGATGAGATCCCATCACCTGGATTTCAAAGCGACAATTTTTGCATAGGAAAGGAGTTCCAAGGCAACAAGATATCCATTGATGGAGATCTCATCACCTAGGATCTCCATCTCCACCTAGAATCTCCATTAGAGATGGAGATTCAATTTGGGCAAAAACTCTTTCTATCTCTTTGTGTTGAGGACATTGATAAAGGTTCAAAGGAGGTTTGAACCTCCATATCAATATACAAAGAGATCTCCATCTCTTCCATGAAAAAATGTTGGGATGGAGACTTCCATCCCTGCTCAAACAAAAGCAAAGATTGAGATCTCCATTTTTGCCCACAAAAATTTCAGAGATGAAGACCACAAAAATGGTAAAGATGAAAACCTCCATCTATTTAAACCATTGCAATCAGTTTCCCTTTTACTGTATCCTTTTAGATTTAGGAGAATCTAATTTGAAATCTAGATTTTTGAACCCATATTGCAATTGACCCTTTTTCATATTTTTCTATTTATGACTTTTTATTTAAGTTTTTGACTATACATTTAATATTATGTTTTCTTACAAAAACCTCCACCGTCTATCACAATGATAAAGATAATAGTTTTTTTTTTTTTTACTTTTAATGTCTAACATTTTTATTTTGATTATTTTAAATCTATTGTTAATTTTATTTTATTCTATTGAAATTATGAAAATAACTATTGCTCCATTAAATTTACAAATGTTTGACTAAAATGATGTATTTTCAAAATATGAGAGATCCATCGCACAAGTCATAAATGAAATTTAACAAAAATATCGGGATTAAAATGAAATTTGTCTTGAAAAAAAAATTCTCACATACAACATACTATACGACAAAAACCTCTCCTCTAAGGCTCTACCCTATCGGAGTCCTAAAACTTCCTCTTTTCACTCACACACACCACCAAAGACCATTTTCAATCTCATACCAATTGAACAACCTCCAACACTCATAAAAAATTCAAACACATGCATACATACACACTTACACTACTAATAACAACATCGAACAATCAAATTCATAGCATACAAACTACACAGTAAACACCACTATCATGAAGACAAAAGCAACCCCTTTTGAAGAAAAAAAGAAGAGAGAGACAGAGAGGGGCCTACGTACCTGGCTTGACTACATGGCGGTTGGTGAGGATGATCCCGAGGCGTTTGTCGACAACAAACCCAGTAGCGTGGCCGGAGCCAGCCAACTCGGTGTCAAAGGCACGGGTGGCGGTGGTGCGGAGGACGACGACGGCGGGGACAACCTTGTTGAGGGCCCGGCGCCAGTCCTCGGCGGTGGCAACGTTCTCTGTGTTAGTGGAGGCAGGTGCGTGTACGTCCATGCACAGGTCATCGGTGGTGGTAGACTTGTTTGGTGATTCGAGACCCCCCACCATCGGAGCAGCTTCCAACGAGTCCCCCATGAATTGGTGACGATGAGAACGAGCGGAGAGAGGAAGAGACTAGAGAGAGAGAGGCAGTCAAAGTGAAAGAGTGACGGAGAGAGAGAGAGAGAGAAGATGTCGGATGAGTCGGCTGTGGATTTTAATTTGTTAAATTGCTATGTAATGGAACATAGGTGTTGACTAATCAATTTGTTTCGCCAGTCAATTTGTAATGCAATAATGAAATTATTTTAGAACGTATTAGGTAGTGTAACACAAGTCTTCGGCCAGTCAATTAATTGGTGCTGCAATAATCCAGCATAAATGCATGATATTTTAAGTGCTAATATTTGGTTGAAAATGAGACCGAAAATGATTGGAGCTTTGTTTGAGGTTAAATGTTAATAATTTTTTTTTATTAAAATGAATTTATCCTTTTTATTTGGATTAATATCGAAGTTCATCAACTTTTGAGTGAGTATTGTATCCTTTATATTTGTAGAAATGACTCATATACCATCATATCATATGTGGAGAGATTTCTCTTTAATATTATGAATTCTTCATGTTATTATGAGCTTAGAAAACTAAATTGATAAATTATATATCATTGTTGTGGGAACATCTTGATAAATCATAATAAATTCTAACAAAATCAGGTGTGGAGAGATTTCTTTTCGATATTATGAATATAGATTCTCCGTGTTATTGTGAGTGTAGAAAAATGAATTGATAAATTATACACCATTGCTGTGGGACTACATTTTGATAAGTCTTAACAAATCCTAACAAAATTACAATATATTTACAAAGAATTGATTAAAAAAAATTAAATATATATCTAAAATTCAGGATTTTGATTTTCTTTTTACAAAAATTTATGTCATTGTATTTTGAAATTATATATTTATCTTCAATATTTAATAGTGTTTAATGAGTTAACAGATCGGAAGGGGTTCAACTCAAACACGACTTATTAACTTAATAAGTTTAGTGTGTTGATCCGTTAGTGACCTGAACCAAATAATGTCTAATCCAAAACCATTAATATCATATCGTGTTTAGTACATGTCGACAATTGTCACCCCTAGTTTTGTGATATAGTTGAAATTTTGTATATGTATTTATGTGTACATACATGATAGTGTTGTTAGATTTTCCCCTTACCGTGTCACATCTACAAGTAGATTTTTCAAATTGTGAGAATTAAATTTTGATCACGCTAGAATCCTTTTAACATCATGAGTATCAATTTGTCTTTTTCATTAAAAAGAAAAAACCATTTTTTATCTTAAAAAAAAAAAAAAAAGTATATCATTTTTTATATGAATAACGGTGTGCCATGTTGGTAAACACGAATGGGATTAAAAGCCGGCTTCATGGATAATCCATACAGCTACTAGACGTATCATGAATAAAATAAAATTTATATTTGTTTTTACTACTTTGGATGCTTACAATTAACAACTGACCTTTTTTTATTCTATTTCTTATTTATTAAATATTTTTATGTTAATTTATTTTTTGATCACATGATATTGTATACCATAAATTATCATTTTCTTTTTGACAAAATAAATTATCATGTTACAATTAGTACTGATAAAATTTAGTTTTAGTTTTGGCCCCCCATTCTGGTTTCACCCATTCTGGGTCATTATTTGATATAATATTAAGAAGAGATTTAGTGTGAACATTATAACTCAAGGATCATGTATTTTCAAATTCCATAAGGAAAAAAAAAAAAAAAAACACTCAGGACATTCTTTTGATTCCAATTTACTATGCAATTTTGAATCTCCAAATACATTATTTTATTAGGATTACTATTATGTCATAAGCCATTCAAAGTTCAAAATCATAGATTTTAATTGTTATGACTTGAAATTGGATTGTAAAATACTAAACCATTAACAATTAAATCGAATTTCAAATTCATTGTTTTTAATTACTATAAATTAAAATTTAATGAAGAATGATGAAATTTAAAATTACGAGAGTTAAATTTACAAAGTTATCTCTCACTATAAATATCAAAATCTCTATATATAAATTGCACACTGCATCATACATGACATATTTGGAAATCATGCCTTTTCTATCCAACATTACAATAACATTTACAACGAGAGCATGCATAGAGCACATCCCTACAAAAACATAGTCAAATATCTCACTAAACTTGCTAAAATTAAGCACTCTAACATGATGGAATGAAGAATTTAATCAAATGTATTATGATCAAAATTAAACATCACTAAATGACTTGATAAATGATAACTACATACACGAATTCAAATTTTGACAAACTTGTTCTTTTCTAGTTTTTTACTATTGTAGGTAAAATCCACTCAAAATGAATTGAAAAAATAGATATAATTAAACCAAAATTTTTATGTAAATCAAAACTTTAAATGAATTTATTTGGATCCAATCAGTAGAATATTTTACCACTGATATTCAATTAAAAATTTTCAAGCATGAGATGACATAACATTGCCTTGAACCTCTTATCAGTACAAATAATTGGTTATTTGCCAAATACAAAAAAATATTTAGCTAGAGAACGATCCAATTTACCTTATTTTGGGAAATTAATGAATCTTAAAATCACCCAAAATTTAATTTGTTATTTTCCATCGTTGGTCAACAAGGCAAAAGACCGTTGTTTTAAAAATAGACAATGGTAAATAGAATATAATATTCAATAAAAAAAAAAAGATTATAACATATATTACAAGTTTGCTTGCTGTCATTTAAAAAAAAAAAAAAAAGCTTGCTTGCTGTCATTAATTCTGCAGTAGCAATCTGACAATTTCAAGACGATGAAATCCATCCGGGTTCAAGCTCGGCTGTGAAAATAAACATTTTTTTTTCTTCTATTATGTGATGACTTTTATATAAAATCCCGAAAAGATACCGATTAAATATTGATCTGCTTTAGGAAGATATCAACTTATTGAAAAAAAAAAAAGATTATTTTTTTTCCCCAAAAACCGATATCGATACCAACCTGGAATATGCTGAGAGCTACTATAGTTAAACATTACTAATACAATTGAATAACTAATCAAGGTCTCATTGCACTACTTTAAGCAAGAAATGATCCAAACCTTATCATAAAAATATAAAAAATACACAATTATTTAATTAAGAGTTTATGTACGTTAATAGTATGGTAACTAAAAGAAAAGATTCTATAAACCTATATATTGTTCTTTGTAGAATATGATATATATTTGTGTGGGATTTTCTCCTTTTATTATAAAAACATGAGTAGGTTGCGACTATCTAATCAATCCTCCAACCAAGAGTACGCTTAGAGACACGCTGACATTTATGCCAACATTGATATCAAATTATATAATGTCAAGCATGAAGTGTGACAATGTAAATCACTCAAAAATCAAAACCCCATAAATGAATGAAATTAAAAACATGATCAAGTAAATGTACTTTAGCAAGGAAATTGAATTGATCTAAGAATTGGTTTTGAGTCTTGGTGATCCCACCAAGTGGTTTGCCAGTGGATCCAATCAAATTATAAGCAAGAGTGGTGATAATTACACCCCTCCAAATACATTGCTTAATTTATACATTTTTAATATGCTCAATTTATACATTTTTGATATTTCAATAGTATCCTTATATTAAATAATTAACACTCTAATTAAAAGATGATATTGTTATTATTATAATTAAATTTGAATACTCCGACTTCAAATCTTAATAAGAAACTTGGTTTGTTTTAATAAATGATAGTCAAAGATGAAAACTTTTTGTTATGTTTTTAGAGGTTTTATAAATAGTGAAAAAAGAGGACTAGATTTGAATTTTATTTTTTTTTTCCTTTAGTTGGTTAAAACTTAGATTAAGTGAAAATGAATTTTTAGAAATCTTAACGGGGTGTATAACCGTATAAACAGTTTTTAAGGGGTGAAAATATCGCCTCCCTCAAGGCAATCATAGAGTTCAACTTGAACGGAAACCTGATCTGGCCCAAGTCTTGACATATTGACACACCGCGATCTAGGCTCGTCAGTTGATGGATGTAGATCTGAGCCCGGATTTGCAAACTGGGCCCAGCATCAAAATGTGAAAAGAGTTTCTATATGTACACTCTATATCTCTATCTACACCTCAAATTGCTCATTTTTGTTACTTTTAATTTTAACCTTACGAAAATTTACCAGAGGCATAAATTTATCACGAAGCCGAACCCACAAACGTTATTTGAAAGCTAAGAAGTCAAATTAAAACCTGAATAAAGTGGAAATCTAATTTAGTCCACAAAAATTAATTATGAAATCAACTAAAATTAAATTAATTGAATCAAATTAAACAATCTATAGAAAAATGTTATAATATCAGAATCTACCAAGATTTTGATTTAAAATTATTTTCTAATTAAAGTGATAGTTAAAACTCAATTGATTTTAGTTGGTTTTGTTTACTTAATGGTGATATTCTGTAGTATTTTTATATATCCAATTCAATAAAAAGAATAATCAAGTAATCAACGAAGATATTAATAACATCACAAAATTAAGCATTAATGAATTATATATATATAATTATAAATAAAATCCAACATATTAATTATAAAAAGTAAAAACCATAACCACTAGTCATTACTGACTCTTTGGTCGCCACAATTCTTCTCCCAGCCGCCAATCCTCATAGTCGAAAAAATGGAGTGGATAGCCTCCATTTTTTTTTTTTTTGGAAAATGGATAGCCTACATTTTATCTCATCCAAAATGAGTATATCTCTAGTCCATCTTCTATTTTTTTTCCCCTAAAAAAAAAATTCAATATATTATCATTATTATTTTTAATGCATTTTTTATTATTTTAAATAATATTATATTGGGCAAATTACTCACAACCTACCTGCAAATTTGATATTCACAATCGCGTATAACTTTTTGATTTTTTTACAACGTCCTCCCCTGACTAACGGATTGACTGAATTTGACCGTTAAATGATCCATTTGATCGTTTAAAATGTGTTAAAAGACGAAATTACCTTTGAGAAGATTGATTTTGCAACCAAATGAAATTACCAATATACCCTTGAAATCATCTTCAACCAAAATCATTTTAATCTCAGTATTCAATCACAAAAAATTCCCTAAAACAACCAATAATCAACCCTAAAACAATCCAAAACAACTAACTGATTCAAACCCAGAATCTTTGAACCCAACTCAAAGCCTTCGAACTGGTTCAAAAAGGATTCGAACCCAACCAAAACCCAGTTTTGGGTTTAAAGGGTTCGAATCTTGTTCGAACCCAGTTCTGCTTAAGAATCCAGTTCTGGGTTCGAATGATTCGAACCCAGAACTGGGTTCGAAGGATTCGAACTCAACCCAGCCAGAACTGGGTTCGAATCCTTCGAACCCAGTTCTGGTTGGGTTCGAATCCTTCGAACCCAGATTGGGTTCGAAGGAACCCAGATCGAACGTTCGAACCCAGATCGTTCGATCTGGGTTCAAACGAACCCAAATCGTTCGATCTGGGTTCGAATCGTTCGAACCCAGATCTGGGTTCGATTAGAAGAAGAAGAAGAAGAAAAAGAAGAAGAAGAAGAAGAAGAAGAGAGAAGAGAGAGACAGTGATCGGTTAGAAGAAGAAGATGATGAAGAAGAAGAGAGAGAGGAGAGAGACGAACCACAGTGACGAAGAAGATGAAGAATAGAGAGAGAAAGTAGAGATGAATATGAATATTGATTTTTGTGTTTTTATTTTAAATAATTTTTTAAATTTATTTTTTTTCTCAAATTAATCTCCACCATCCATCTTTAGATGGATGGTAGAGATCTAATTAAAAAATATTTTAATTTTTTTAATTTTTACTTTTTTAAAAAAATTAATCTCTATCGTCCATTTTCAAATGGACGGTAGAGATCTGATTAAATTTATTTAAAATTTTAAATTATTTTAAAAGAAAATTAAAAAAATAAATTCATTGAGGGGTAATTTTATCTTTTAATATTTATTACACAGTTAACCATATTCCGTAACGGTCAAACCAGTCAATCCGTTAGTCAGGGGAGGACATTGTAAAAAAATTAAAAAGTTATACGCATGTAAATATTAAATTTACAGGTAGGTTATGAGTAATTTCCCTATATTATATTAGTTGTTATATTAATTTTATAATAAATGATGTTAGATATCACAATTTTGATTCTAACTTGTGATATGACAATTGATAATAAGAATACAAGAGTACATTAATGATTATTTAATTAATTTATCATAAACCATATACCTTAAATTGTCACATTACTAATTAGGATATGAATGAAATATATAATATTGGGATATTATCAAAATCACCTCACTTAATAAAATATTTATCAAAATCCACTCCATAGTTTCATAAATAGTCAAAATACACCCTACTTCATAAAACATTGGTCAAATCCAGTCTTGGTTTCAGAAATGGCCAAAATTCACCTTCTCGTTTTCATTATTCTCTAAAATCCACCCCACCATTAAACATCCCTTAAACATTATAAGGGTACATGTGTAAATGCAATATCAAATCCTAAATAAATCAATTGAAAACTATTCTATAAAAAAATAATTTAGATTAAAATAATAAAAAATTCCCTAAAATTGTATTTAAAATTAGTTATAAATAATTTATTTCACTTTTAAGAAATACACTTATACAATTTATTTTTTGATTAAATAAAATTCTAATCCAATTTAATTTATAACATTTTATTTTTCAAACATTGATATAAATAAATTTTATTTAAAATTTATTTAATTTAATATGATAATAACTATCTCTTATAATATCAAACATAAAAGAATAATTTTTTTTTTTATTGAATCTCATACAACATCAAACAAGATACAATACTATTTTTAGTCCCATCTAATTTAATTTATAAAATACATTTTCTTAATTTTTAATCCAATTTAATTTTTAATATTTAATTTACAAATAAAATACAATATTATAATTTAATTTGGATTAAAATTTTATTTAAATATATTTTGAACAAAATTTTTTATTAAATTTATTTCTTAAAAATACATAAAATTATTTACAATTAATTTTAATATAATTGCAAGTATTTTTTCTTTTGTGAGAATTTAATTTTGCATTTTCATATTCACCTTATGATGTTTAAAGGATGTTTGATGATGGGATAGACATTAAAGGATAATGAAAACATTAGGGTAGATTTTGGCCATTTATGAAAAGAATGATGGATTTTGGTCAATATTTTATAAAACATGGTAGATTTTGACCATTTATGAAACCATGCGGATAGATTTTAATATTTTTAAATAAAATATTGATAGAAAAGAAGAATGAAAAGATAAAAAGGTAGATTGTAAGAAAGAAAATCTCGAATTTAGTAGCTCTCACTAGTTCCTTTTGTTTCTTTTGTAAAATTTAATAAATTTTGTATATATATATATTTTTTTTAATTTGCTTTTCGATGGTTAGCGTATAACAAAGCCAAAAATGTCCAGACTTGTAAATTTAGATAAACTTAGCTAACGGATGACTAACAAGAACATTTTTACAATTTAGGAACCCCATGAGCCAAGAATGTCAAGTTTTTCTCCAAAGTTAAAGAATAAAATGAAGTTTTTTCATAAAAATGTAACTCCCTCCTTCAAAGAGATGACTCTCAAGCTATTACAAACTCATAGTAAGTCAAAGAAGACTTTCAACTCCTTCATTTATCAAAGTTTTATGTGTTCTAATTTTAATTTTATTTTTATTTTTAATAATACTACACAGAGAAAAAAAAGATATTGAAAAAAGAAAGGCAGCAATAGCAGGCAACATTTAAGCAGAAGAATGTGCAACACCACCAACTTAAACTTCATTATGTGCAGAATGCACATAGCAAAACAAGAAAATCCATAAATTATTTCCTAATCTTACAATCAAACCACCGTTCATACATATAAATAAGGCTTTCCATATTTTTCCTATATGTTATGCGCCAATACATATAATGAAGTGATACAATTTGTCTAACACAGTTGCATGACTTCTGAGTTCGAGTAGGTAAATTGATGCCCTTGTATACCTTGAACTGTGACAACAGTCATACCCTTCTGTCAACCTGCATGAGAAGTGAGCACCAATTTTTTGCTTGATTTGAATGAATGAGTACAGTAGGTATGCATTAATTTCCATGTTGTTACTTGAGGAATGTTTACGGTAACATAAAGCAGTTTCTTTATACACTACTGCAGTCTAATGCATTGATGATCTGTCGACGCCACATTGCAGTATCTGGATCAAATAACAGCTCCCATGTAGGCCAGTAACGTAGATCCTGCTTTAACGTTAGCACTCGAGGTTTCCCGTTCAAGTGCACTGTCCTTAAACGAACAAACTCTCCATGTTTTATTTCCTACATTAGTATTCAGAAACTTAGGATATACGTCTTATGAAATACAGGTAAAGAAACTCAAATGCATTTTTTGAAAGATAGTTTTATTCTATTGATTCTGAGCGTATAGCATAAATTGTGCGAAGTATGCATCCTCAAACCAACTAAACATATAGAGCTGAGGATATAGCATAAATTGTGCCAAGTATGCATCCTCAAACCAACTAACCATATCTAGCCTAAGAGTAAATTACACAATGAAACATGGCACAAAAAGCATAAAGTGATTTACGATATCAAATTTGCACAAGAAAAGGCTAACTAGATGCTAACTTGTGTTTTTACTATGAGCAAGCAGTCAAATTAGTCGCATAAACAAAATAGGTCATGTTTAGAAAGATTGATTTGAAAACTTACCCTTACATGAAACTGTTAAGTATCTTCTACATTTTCAAGGTGTAATGAGTTGATACTTTATTTAAAAGAAAAAAAAAAAAAGTTGATACTTGAATGCTTTTTAAGTTTCCAAACTATTTAATGAGTATTAAAGTGTTTGACAGTATACGATAGTTTTTAAATGTATAATAATCCGGTACAATCTACAAATAATTAAAAGATGTACCTTTGTTACTTTCACGAAAACATCTAAATCAGGAGTCCGTTTTCCATTAACTTCAACTATCCATTGAAGATCATATAAACGATATCGATTCGCTGGACTACCGCAACACCACCTAATAACATGCATATAGCTTGTCACACTTACATTCAATATGAGGAATGTCTTAAGCAAATAAAAAACTAAAGTAAACCTCATATGGGGTAGTGGCACATTCAAGCCCAGAAATGAAGAGAGGGAAGCAAAAGAGAGAGAAGCATTCTAAAGAATTAAAAAAGGGGATAAAAAAGAACAAAAAAACTCATTCAGCTCCTAAAATTCAAGAGATAAAAGCAGCCCTGTGAAGGTGTATGCATGTGATAGGCATACAAGCATATAGCTTTGATATTTCAAAAGGGATTTAACATTAAAAATTAAGAAACAAGAAAGACCACACCCTAATAGGGTGTGTTACGAGTGCTAAGTGGTGAAATCGTTAATCTAGTATGTGACATGGTATGTTAGGAGTGTTTAAGTACTATTGTTGAGCATCTTAGAAACAGCTTAAGTTCTTTGGTCTAGCAATTGTTAACATGACATAATCCAAAAAGCTTGCATTGACATTTGAATTTGTATGCTACTTGGTGTCAAAAATAGCATAAAAATTTCTGCAAGTACAAATCTTACCTTGAAACATACACACCATGACCTTCTTCAGGAAGAAATCCAAGAGCACGCACTGCTGGATGAGGATCCTGAACAATACAACCACACCAATTTATCATACTTGTAGTGCCATTCCCATCCCTGACATCTGTTCCCACCTGAACTACAATTTCTTGTCCCTGTGAAAAATGAACATAACATCAACTCAATACCAACTAATGTCAACAAAAGAAAACAAAATGAATTCCTCAATAAATAGTATAGCAGATCTTTTGGTTACCTGCCGAAAAATGGTGATGTCAAGCTTCCCATCATTATCGCCACATTGGTCCAAAGCTTGACAAGCATTTTCTATGTCCTGGAAGCAAGTGACTGGCTGTTTATTAACTGCCAACACCATGTCACCTTGTTCCAATAAATTCTGAGCATTTGATCCGGCCAAACAACCTTTAACATGTAAAACTTGTCGTCTAACAGGGTCTTTTTTGACGAGAGCCTACAGGAAATATTGACTGATATACTTAACAAACATGCAAGGTGTCACTATAATCTATGTCTAAAGAAGCATTTATAAATAATATTCCAGTAGCATCCATCTTTTTCTGATAGGATAGTAGTATCCATCTCAAAAACCAATGGAGAATTGATGAGAGACTGCCTAGTAAAGCCTTGAAGCTAATGAATTTACTCTGGTCTCAACAACTTTGGCCGGTGAAGGATAAATTTAATTGAGCAGAACAATGCAACTAAATGCTAAACATCATGCATTCTGCATTTCAAACAACCTACACTGGCACTATTAGACAATCCATTGAAACTAACATCAAAGTATTGTGTCACTTTGACTCTCATCATCTAAAAATTATAATTTAGGAACCTCATTATCGTAATTGATACGAATATAATTTCCTTGGATACTAAATAATACATGCTTAAAATGCAGATAAGAGAAGCGACGAAGTACAAAATTATCTTTACCATAAATATAAAAGTGTTCCATATCTAAGGTAAGGTCATGGGAGAATTCATTCATATTGCAAGAGTAACAACCATATGGAGAAACATAATGCAGTGGGAAGAAAGCATACTTTGATCCAGTCATCACTCAGACCGAAGCTTCGGGCCTCTGAAAGCAATCTAGGATCAAGTTCAACCTCTAAAATCCTAACAAGTGGCATCTTCATTTTGATACCATTTATGTGACGAGAAGGTCCGCTTCCACCAGATATGATTTTGTCAAGGACTTGGCTGATATAATAGACTGGGATACCTCTGACAAGTTGATAATTTTTCGAGGAACCGGAACCAGATTTCAGCTGAAAAATTGGGAATATAATCATCAAACAACCGTTGCAATAATAATTCAGATCACAAGCATTTAATTAATGGTTAAAACCTGAGTTGAGAAGCTTCCCCAGATAGCCTGAACCCTTCCATGCTCATCAGTTAGCACCCCCGAAAATGAACTTCCAAAATCTGAGACAATGTATGTAAACACAAATAACTTGAAATAAAAACAGTTAGGATTATTTTATACAACGGAGACTCCCTTACCAGTATCAAGCTCAATGACTTCCATGTTCATTGCTCTGTATCGTGGACGATCAGCTGAGCTAATATTCAGAGTCAGATTACTAAACGGGTTGGTCACAGTGGATGTCCTAGAAGTTGCTTGCAGACTTCTACTCAACCCAATAAGATGTACAGAATCCCCACGGCGTAATGCAGGCTCTGTTGATAAAAGGTTCACAACCAAAACAACATAAAAACATGTTATACTGTAATGACCATATATTTCCACCATTTAACCATAGAATCAACTTAACACCCAAAAGTTCATCCCCATTAATTTTAATTACTATATATATGACATTTTTTCGTTTTTAACATCTACCAAATTTTCTGCACACCTCTCTCCAGAACAACATACACATACAATCCATGATCATGCAACAATAAATTACAGTTAAACAATAATTTTTGTTCTTGAAATAATAGAATTCAGTTGGTGAATTTCATTCTTCTTTTTTTCTTTTTTTTTTCCCCCTAAATAAATAAAATTTTAGAGTCTTTGATATATATATATATATATATATAAAACAATAAACACGGAAATCAGAGAGGTCTATAATCTGAAGTCTAGCATTGTCACATTGATAGTTGCAAGTCAAACCTACCAGGAAGTAGTTTAGCAGCACAGACCACCGAGGCACCAGCAACGCCAAGGGCAGAAGGATCATATGCAACAAGAGCAAAATTGTGAACCGGATGGAGGAAAACCACCTGCAATGTAATAGAGGCAAGTTATTTTATGTGTTAAGCAACATTTTTTTATATTATTTGTGTTTAGAAGTTTACTTCTCCTGGAATTTTGATTGGAAATGCAGCAAACGACAGCATCACATCAGATGCAGATATTTCAGCTGTGTTCTTGTCAACAGCAACCAATCCCAAGTTTTGAGAATGGTGTATAATGACACCAGTCCCAAAATTATGTTGTGAATGGACACCATCAATCATACAAGATGATGGCACATGAACCTGCAAGCGTAACCATCAACTTAATTTACTTGACATGTCTCACTTTTCCAATTCTTAGAGCTTAATAATAAGTAAATAAAAACAACAAAAAGAATAGCTTTAAAGAAAATGACTCAGCTGCACGGTGAGCATACAGTTTAACCAGCCCTAACTCAACTATTTAAATTCAGTGTCCAATAAACGGACAACACTATCAAAACGATATCAACAAATGACAACAACAATGCTGTTCTGTTGTACATTGATAATTCAATTACTTCTCCGACATTTGGTGCATCATACCGGGTAAAATATCAGTAAGTTATATATAATAGTTGTTGCAAAAGCCTACATCCAACTATGTTTCAATCAATTATTGAGTGTGGACGCTCTAGTACAACACACCGCAGCAATTAGCAACTCAACATATTAGACATCTAATTCAAGGCAATCATGATATAAAAGATTTTAAATGTTACCTCAACCATTACAAGAGTGGGCTCTATCACACGTTCCGCTATTGAAGCATTTGTTGTCACTGATGTTGCACCTTGATAATCTTTTGAAACTGTACTTTCCATGGTACTTGGATCCTCAGCATCTCCACTTTCATTCAAGGTGCAGTCAGTAGGAACAACTCCATCAGCAGACACATACTCTTCAACTCGTGGTTTCAATCTTGCACCATCTGATTCATCCAGAGAATGTGATTTACAACCATGTTCATCAGTGACTGCTATACTAGTAACCCCATGAGTCAACTCTTGGTGGTCACCTATCAGCATGTGTTCCATTAGAACAGGCTCACCATATGATAAAATTGCTTGACAGGTTAAGTTTTGTGCTTTACCATTAATACCAGATGATGGCAACAAAGACTCAGGTTGAAGAGCAGGCTTTGCTGTCCACAAACCAGAACTGTCATCTCGAGTGTAAATTTGAGGGGGTGCATACCATTCATGACGATCAATTGTGACAAGAGCAGACTGTAGTCATTAGAAGAGACAAAAAAAATAATTTAAAAAAAATGAGCTGATTGCTTGTAGGAGGGCACACTATAAAAAAATGAGGGAGGACCGTACAAAAAATGAGCTGGAGCAAGATTCATGCTTTCGAACAAAAACAAGTCAGTTAAGGTTTATATAAAAGAAAACAAATCAGAAGCACTGCACCAGGGCACACTATAAAAAGGAATTACAGTATTGATGAAATATTAATCAGAGACTAAAAATTGGTAACAAAAAAGGTGCAAAGAGACGTTAACAAGCTTCCCTTGGAAGCAAAAGACAGAAGAAATGTTGTAGAAGGCAAGACAATGTTGGGAAACTCCTACATTTAGCTCTTCAAATGCTATAAAACTTCTCAGAAAGTTCATGATCAAATAGTTGCTACCGTCATAACAGAGCACTTACAAGATGTCAAGATGTAAGAACTAATTCAGAAAATAACCTCAAACAATGTATGAGAAACATAGACAGGATACAATACCCCTCCCAAGAACAAGTGCCCCTCTTAATCAGTAAACTACGTCCTCTAACCCAGGCCAGCAATTTGGAGACCATCAAACCAATAACAATAGGCCCTATCAAGAATTGCTTTTACTAAATTAATATCATTTTTTAGACCATTTAATATGACAACCATCAAACAACACAATTCAAATTGGTGCCAGTCATATCCTCTGCACATCCTAATGAGTAGCATCAATTAGTCATCACCATACCTATTATTCATTAGCCTAGAACTCCACTCAACTAAACCAAAAAAACTACAGATATCATAAATCATACTAAACACCATGAGAAATGGCAGGTACCAGCCCAACAGGTCAAGATGTCAAATCAACTACTATGTAAAAGAAACTCAGTACATGTTCAAGCATGAAATAGTTAGTGCGTAATATCAATATATGCATTAAACTCTGTACATGTTTAAGCATGAAACTCAGTACATATTTATTTATATCAGTACATATAAAGAAAAATAATGACCAATTTATATCTATCTAAATAATGTATCAACTTAACATAATACAGTTCATCAAACAAATGAAAGCAAAAATTTTTAGGAGCGCTAGCAGTCCCCCATGCAGATATATAATCAACTTGGAGATGCTACAATAGAAAACTTCTGTACCTTCCTACGATGACGATCCTTATAGGTTACATACTCTAATGGCACTCGAGCACCCCTCGAGAGTTTAGATAGAACTGATATAAATTCCTCCAGCTGCACTATCTCCTCACCTGCAAATCTCTTAATGATGGCATGGCGAGGAACATTATATAGAACGTATCTGCAATAAATGAAAAAAAATAATAATAATAATAATTAACAGTTTGGTCAAGTCCTAATAATAAATTAACAAAGAATAGTGATATTCATAGTAAAGAGATACGTTTTTGTCGTCTTAAATTATTAACTAATTAACAGATTTAAATAACAGCAGAAAGGAACATGTGGAGCATAGAGTACTTTACAACATATTAGTTAATCCAACAAGCAATTCAAACTTCATAAAGTAGACTAGAGAAACTCACCCAGGTTCTGCAACATATACAAGCCCGCAAGGAAAACGAAAGTTTCGAGCCTGTCCAAAGTACCAGATATATAAACAATACGTACTCATATTTAAGCACATAAATCAAATATAATCCATTTGATCATATAAACCATCTTCATATGATCCGAGTGGGGTTAAAGTCAAATCAAACTTGACCATGCAATATGTGAGAAAGAGAGTGACCATGTTTCCAGGAGGACATAGGAAAGAACAAAGATGTAGGCCATAAGAAAGGACATACTAACTGAAGGAGATAAGGCTCTATAAAAAGCACAACACAAGTTAAATTCTAGTAAAATGGCCAGAGTATGCCTAGTTCATGTTTCCATATGCAGTCATCAAGGAACATTGTCTTCTAAAAATCAATATCTAGTGCAGTCCAAGTTACAGTTAATACAAAACATGAAATGCGCATACAACTGTATCCAAATTGATGCCTATTTTTCAGTTAACGGCTTCCAGAGAACCCAGAGTTGAAGAAGAACAAATAAATATAGATAAATCCTTATGCTTTACTTAGCATAGCTGCAATATTAAACTTACCTGTTGATAAGATAGGGGGTGTATCACTGCACCACTAACTTCTAAGAAGTAATCAGGAGTTATCGAATGTAAATCCTGAACCTGAAGCAGAAACGACAGCAAGTTTGATTTTGCATTTACATTGAATGTTAACAATTCACGTATTAGAAGCCATTTATTATAGTCATACCACTAAGTTTACAGTCCTTGATGCGCCACCCCTTTCTATCTGCAACTCTATCGTCTTGTCTACACTGTCATCAAGCAAAGTCTCCACTTTCAGAAATTGAGTAATTACCTGCAATTAATTTCAATGATTAAAGGCATGATTAAATATCACAGCTATCAAACAGCAATTATTCCTCAAATTTTGTTAAGTAAATCAATATGTTAGCATCCATATTAAGTTAACATTGAAAAAGACAAGGAACACTTTATAAAATGCACAACTAGGCTCGCTGCCCTATGCAAAATACAAATTAAAACGAGCTCATTTGCGAGAAAAAAGTCATATGCAAATGGTTCATTGCAATAAGTCACCAGAGTCTATATAAAAAAAGGCAGAACTTACTTCCCCATTCACGCGAACAAGCACATCTCCAGTCTCCAACTGTGAATGAGCAGGTCCACCAGGCACCTGATAATGTGCAGCATCAGATTGTAATAATGTATTATTAATAATTCTGAAAATTAATGTTGACTAAAACCATAATAAACAATTTACAACTTAATTTTTGCTCACCACAGAGTCAACAACAAGCAATCCGGTTTCCTCTGGGGGAGAAGCATGCCGCACCATCTAAACAAATGAAAAACAAAGGAAGCTATAGAAAACCCTGCATGATGGTTATCAATCAAACAGAAAAATGCTGGTAAAAGCAAACAACCAAATACCAGCTCAGTTTCACTTTGAAGACCAAGTTGCCGCGTCTCATCAAAACCTTTATGGAGAAATGTTGCCTACATCATAAAATAACCAGACAGCATAATGTAAGCAGACTCGTCACTCAAAATTGCTAACCAAGAAACGATTAGAAAAGGTTAAAAGTTAGTTTGTGGTGAACTGTGAAACTCTTGAGTCGGGGAAATCATCCATTGTACAAGTTAGAAACTAAAGAACTGCTTGCTACACTAGCAACATATGCTTACTTTTATTAGAATAATAAATGAAACATCAACAGAAAGAAGGCTCTACAATGACCGCACTAAATAACAAACCTGCAGTGTACCACGAGGAATAGTGACTGCCTCCCATTTATCTGCATAAGTATCTCTTCCCTTCTGGAGGATTCTTAATGCCCTTACAACCTGCAAATTATATTACAACATGTTTTCAATGGTAAAAACTATAATATTTATTCAAATGTTCAGCAGGCAATTGCAACGATTTTCTAATATTTAAACCAGTGTAATGCAATGAAGAACCAAGAGCAAAGCCAAACTTCATCAAAAATTTAAATCATGTAGTACAACTCATAACAATGAAACAATTAAGCATCGGTACCACCACCTACATGAGTGCAAACATTCGACAAAGTCTGGCTTCATTAAACTCAATGCCAAACAAAAAGCATACCAAATAGTAAATACGTGCTAAGAAACCTGTGGAACAAACCAGTAAAGCTAGTACGGTCGTATAGGAAGTCTTGGAAACAAATCTCACAGAAGACAGAACTTGAGGGGCTTGATTTTCCATTTATGGCACATATCATAATTCAAGTCGATTACATACAACAAAATTGCTACAACTTAAATATATGCTACTGGAGATGCACAGAATCAACATTCACACTTTTTATACATAGAAATTTTTAAATTTACAATAAGAAAACCAGTATGAACATAGAAATATATATATTTTTATTTGATGTGTTAGAATAAACGTTCTTTAATAGATCCACATCATGTGTTTAAACAAAACTCTTAGTGCTATATTAAAATTTTATTGATTCCAGTTAAACCATAAGCTAAACATAATAATATTGAAAACATGCCCCTAATAAAAATAAGTTTTAAGTAGGCATATAAATAAACAGAACTCACTCGTTCTAAAGGTAAATAAAAGGCTGATGCACTCGATGACGTGCAACCAGCATTCAATGCCACTGCCCTGCCCTGCCAATCAATGACTGGGGAACCACTTGATCCGCCCTTAGTACCAGATGCTGCCTGAAATTATAAATGAAACATAAGCTAGAAACCAAAAGATGTTCTTAAAGTGAAGCTGAAATAGACTAGACTACCAAGGACCAATTTGCAACAATTAATGATCCTTTAAGCCAATCAATCAAAATATGTTTTATTTGGAATTATAGCAGCAATGATGACAGGTTACAAAAATGAACTAAGAAAATACAAATTATCTGACATGTAATTCCCCGATTACCTCCAACCAGTAGCTTAACTACTTACTTGTATGTAAAATGTATTGAAATCATTATAGCCATCCCTGCACCAAGTAGCAATTGATGTCAACTACTATGCACGATAGATGTAAACATGTGTGCGAAGAACAAAAGTCACCAAAAAGAGCAAAATGCTAAGCTGTCGGGTTTTTTTTAAAATACTGAACAATATAACTGAAGACTGAATACTGAATAATGATTTAAATCTGAAATGTAAATTATATATATATACTTTTACTTCTAACTATAGAGTAATTTTGATTGTTTTTTAAATTTAAAATTATTTAAAAATTAAAAATTTGATATTTATATTATTTTATTATTAATTATTATGTGTTTTCATTTAATATAATATAAACAATTGTAATAAATTATTTAATAAATACTAAAACATTTTTATGTATATATTAACAATATTTTTACTCATAATTAAAATATAATTAATTATTATAGTAAACTAAATTTATTTATTTAAATAAAAATAAATAAAATGTTCTTAAATTGAATTACTATTGCAATAGAAGTTAAAATTGTAAAGTAATATATAGTTGAGTCATTGTAATATTTTATTTTTTATATTTAAAATAAATTTGTATAATATAAAATTAGGACAAATAAAATATGTTATTTTGAGAAAAATAGTTATGGAATAATATATTTAAAAAATTATTAAGTAATTTGACATTCAATTAAAAGTTAAAAATTATAATTTTTTTCCAGAAACTTTTAGATGATTTTAAATGGTGTAACCATTTTAAAAAACAAAAATTATTTAATATATATATGAACTTATATAATTTATTTAAAAGGTTGTTTATTTTTATTTTTTTAAGCACATAAGCATACGATTTTGGAGTGATTATGTGATATACAACTACTAATTTACAGAGTACTATCATAATTAAATATATCACAATAAAACATTAATATCATAATATAGTTAATTCTCTAATAAAACAACATTGAGATATTAAGAAAAAATACAATTAGAACCATCGTAACTCTGGGAGTGGGGCCAACTATCTGGCCCAACAAGCTTCAAATTTGACTTGCATTTTTTTACTTTTAAATAAAATATGACTTATATGTTGTTGTTATTATTATTATTATTTTGAACGATATATGTTATTATTATTCAAATTATTTAAAAACCACAATCTAAATTTTAATTTATTTAAAAACATATTTTAACTATCACTCCTTAAAAGGTGTATCTTAACTGCTTCCTAAGTTTCTATCACTCATATTTGAAAACGCTTTGATAATCCTATTCTACAATCATTATCTTTTTAAAATACTGATTTCTTAATTGTACAGAAACTACAGATGAATAGACAATTTTCCTTCTTCATCTTTCTTGGAGGAAATGATAAAGGAAAAATCGCACTCAACTAAGGCAAAATTTCAGGTGGTTTTTGATTTGGCTGTTTGTTTTTGTTGGCTTTGAATGTCAAGGTTTGGATTTTTAATTTGTAATTTTTGGTAGATTGGGTCGCACCAATTCAAGGTGAGCAATGGAGATTCTATTTTCGCCGAGAGATTGAACTTCTATGAAATGAATGACAGGGTGGGATGACTTTTTTGTTCGCTTATCTATGTATAATTCACATTTACTATTATATTATGTTTTTAGTGTTTTAATTGTAGTGAATTCTTTCATACGCTTTAATTGGTTTTAAAGTTATGATTTTAACTATTAAAGAATATTATGTTGCATTTTCAATGGTTTATTCTCACCAATGCTCAAATGTGCAATTAATTTTAGCACAATGCAATAATGCTTGGTGTTAAATTTCCTGTTTAATGGTTAAATAGAGCCAATTGGTTATGTTTTCCATTGTCTTTGAAGGTTGTCCAGCATTGTTTTATATTGTTGAAGTAGAGAGTTTATTAGATTAGTGCTCTTTTGGTGTCAGAGATTGTTACCCTAGAGTATTGGAATTTAATTACTTTCTTTGCTTCTGCATTTTATTTGTGCTTCTATCTTGTTCTTATATACCCTTCCTCTTTGTTGTTTCTCTCTTAACTCTAGCAACTTTCAATGAACACAGACAATTCAAACGATAACATTAGTAACACTAACACATACTCGTCATAGCACGGAGCATCTCTATCTAAACGAGCAAGAGTGCCAGCCAAGATTGAAACCTGCAAATTTGGAGACAAATGAACCAAAAAGCTTACTAAAAATCATTGAATCATGATTAGACTTACAATAACATTATAATGGACACTGAAGAAATAGAAGTAACCCAAATGAACATATATAACATGTTAATAGCAACAATGGAATTCATTCAAATTATATACATTAACTCTAAACCAGCCCATTTCAAAATTATCAGTAATATTTAAAAATGTCATTGATGAAAGTATCATTGTAAATGGAAATGTAACAGCCAAGGATGAAAAGGAATGCAAGAGGTCATGTAAATATATACCTTCTCACCACTGTCATTACCAACAACCCTGATTTCAAGTCCAACACTAGCAGCTTCAGGGGCAAGAGGAATCTCCTCATAGTTCAGAAACTGTACTGCACTTGGATCATAACGAAAGAAGCCAAAATCATGGACCTATAAAAGAAGTGCACAAGATGTTAGTACCATCGACAATGAACAAATAAACACAAAAGAACGAAACAACATGCAAATGATAGAAAGGAGAGAGAAAAGGTGGATAAGTTAATGCAAACACTTGGACTCTACTTGACATACTGTATTGTGTTGGATTGGATATGGAGAATCTTTGTTTGGTGCAAAATTGAATCAGTTGGGATTGAACTTAATTTAATACAATTCTTGTTTGGTGTGGAATTGGATCCAATAAGATTAATTAAATTTGGATTTAAAAAAAAAAGATTAATTAAATTTGAAATAGTTTTTTTAACTAATTTTTAAATTAATATTAAAATCAAAATGATTTTAAGATATATATTAACAAACTAAAATTAACAAATTATTTATAAAATATTTTAACAAAATTCAAAATTTATAAAAATATAATTATTTTAAATTTGTATTGAATAATAGAATGTTCAATTATTCAGAAGTAAAATAATTGAACGGAAAGAGGGAATATGATGTCAAAAGTCAATAAGAAAGAGAAACAATATTATATTTTTTAATTTGTGTCTTATAATGATTGGATATGACTAAATCCATTTTAAAGATAAGAAAAGCTTTAATGTGTTTGATCTATATTTTTTCACCATCTAAAGTCATGAAATATGATATCTGTGTCTCATACAATCTACAATTAAATGAGTTTCTCATAACATTAATAATTCATATCTTTATATGATAATCATAGATGATGAAAACATGTACGCCAAGGATATTGAAGTTTTTCTCGTTGAAGATTGGTTTGTCCTATCCACTAATTGTTGTTTACAAAAACACTACTTGGTTTGTCCTTATCAAATACGATGCTAGTCCAAGTGTAGGACTTCAAACATATGACCACCCCTTAATCCAATCCTACCTTGTATACAATCTTCCAAATACAACCTTGTAGGCACTCACTTAAACAGGGTAAATTAAATTATAACAAGATAAGGACACATATAAAGGATGCACAACTGGTTAATGATAAGAAAGCACAAATTAAATCCAATAACAATTGACTCACCGGATCTCTATATATCGGATACACTGGAATTTCTTCTCGATTCACAAACATTGCCTTTGCCACAATAGGTCCTACACATCCAGAAAATCACAAATAAATTGAGAGTGATGCTACTGACAATCTACTAAATATCATCTTACATTCCATTTTAAATTTGTTTGTTCATAGCAATTATATCCTTAACAAAAATTAATAAAGAGGACAAAAAATGTTTAAAGACACTACATTATACATATATTAACTTTTTAGAATCCAATATTATTTCTTTTTCTCCTTTGAATTCATAAAACTGAAAATATCTCCCTATTTTACTCACCATTTAAAAGTTTATTTGATTCATAGAGAATGACATGGACTCAAAAACAAATTTTAAGATAATAAAAAATTACTTGCAACAGAAAAAAATAATACGAGGAAATAATTTTCTTAATTAATTTTTGAATTTAAAGTTGTTTGTACGTAAAGCTCTCTTAAGAATTTTAAACTATTTATTGTATTGAAATTTTAAAAATACAGCTTAGCAGTAATTTCATTTATTGAATTAAATACATTGATTTATGAATGTAATTGCATTAGAAATTATTTTGCATTGCATCAAAATACTTTCTTAAAAAAAATTAAAGAAAAGAATTTCATCAAAATTGATATAGAAAATATTAAAGCAAAATTATGTATCCTTAAAAGTTTAATTAAACTGTTTTTTTCTTAAAATGAAGTGTATTTATAATAGGAATGTCAAAAGATAAAAATGATAATATTTGAATAAAATGATGCCTCTTTAGAATTCTTTTAATTTTAAATTTTTACATTAAAATGTTTTTGGAAAAGAAGTGTCAAAAGGAGAAAAATGGAGTGCAAGGAGAAAATCTCTAAATTAAATAGAAATATAAACACAAAATGCACTTACACTACAACAAGTATATAAATAAGCAACTTTGATTTATGAAAATATATACATACAAATATTTAAGGAAAATTACTTTAAAAAATATATATATTTAAGGAAAATTAACAATATATAATCTCTAGTTTGACATGTTCACATAATTGGTCCCTCTAGTTTGATTTTGGCCAAACAAGCCCCTTTAGTTTGCTTATTCGCTAATTTACCCTTTCACATTAGTTTTCCATTAACCAATCGATACTGTTATAAGGGTAAAGTTGTAACTTACTTTTTTAAAAAAAAAAACTTACTCATTTTTAATATTAAACAAAATATTAAAATAAATAAATGGATGCAAAAATATAATAAATAAATTACATAAAATATTTAGAAAAATTAAATAAAAAAGGGACATTTAAGATATGCTCCCATAGTTTGTTGAAATGATCATTTTCACCGCATAGTTTTAGATATGTTAATTTTACCTCCACACATTTGCTAAAATGGTTAAAAAACCACAATCATATAAACAAAAGGCCCCTATCGTTAAGCACTAAGACAAAAAAAAAAAATGACTTTTTTCATCAATCCATGATGGGAAATAAAGTAAATTGACTAAAAACATTTTTAGTAAAATATTTAATTTATTTAAAAGAGCAAATTATAATTTAACTATACAGTTTGAAACTATTTTCAGGCAGAACAAAGGTTCCGAAACAAAAATATTTTTTAGTAATAATTATCAACTCTCCGTCTTTTTCTCCTCCACTTTTGTCTTTTATTTCTTTCTTTTTCATTTCATTCGTTTTCGTATAAAACAATTATGTCTATCTTCCGACGAGGGAGATTGAGCAGTCATCTCCTTTCCACTAGAAAGAGATATATAGTGAAGGCCTATTGGAATGCCTCTCTCTCTCTCTCTCTCCAATCTGCGTTAACAATATTAATTCTAGGTTTGAGGGTGGTGTGATGGGATGAATTAAGTGTGTGGTTGTTTATTAATTGATTGATGTGTGGTGAATTGGGTGTGTTTGATCTAGGTTGATTGGCATATTCGGTTGTTTTAAGGTTCAATAAAAGCTTTTTCAGGACGTGAATTTTACGAAGAAGTAGATTTGATCTGGTGTTTCGATGAAGAAGAAAATTTTCATCTATGTTTAATCTAGTTTTTTCATATTATATATATATATATATATATATTTTTTGCTTTCTTATATTTTCATTTTTGTATTATTATTTTACAAAATTTTGAGATTAGAGATGGTGTCATGTATGGAGGAGAGCATATCTCCTCCATCCATTTCTTGGAAAATCAATTTAATTAATTAAGTATTATATTTTAATACTTAATTATTTTATCTTAATTTAATTTAATTTTTATATTTCTAATATTATTTGAGAAATATTTTGAGGGCAAGGGAGTATTTTTCTGATTACTAAAAAGGTAAAATACACTTTTTATGACTCAATTTACACAAAATTGGATGGAAGGGAAAATGGCGAAAAACAAAACCAAAGGGATCAATTACGTGAATATATCAAACTAGAGGGATTTTTTTTTTTTTTTAATAATTTTCCTACATTCAAATAAGCAAAAGAGAAAGATGCATTTTTTTCCAAGTACAAACAACAATATAAATTTATTACTGTTATTACTAAAAAAAATAATACATAAATTCATTTCTACTTTCCTCCCCTGGTCCAACCAAGGTTGAAATCTTATTGAACCGTAATCATTAATACACACACCACAACTTAACAATTAACCATTATTTATTACACATAGTCTTAGAAAAATGAAAAAGTAAAAATCATTTGAGTCTTTAAATTAAGAAAAATTATTAAATTTTTAATTATATTTTAAAAACATATCAAATTATTTTTAAAATTTTAAAAAAATGTTAAATTAATTTTTCTTATCAGTCAATTAATGATCAAACTAACATTGATTATGATTGTTAAAGATATTCAAAACATTACGTGATTTGATTAACGAATAAAAATTTTAAATAAAAAAAGAAGGCAGGTATCAATCAATGAATAGTGAAATAATAAAAATATAAAATAAACAAAAAATTAAAAGTAAATAAAATTTGATAAAGTACAAAAATTAATAAAAAATAAAAAGTAAAAGTTTAAACCAAGACAAGACTGGGTTGGTTTGAAGCAGATACACCCAGTTGCTTGGATTCGTTTGTCTTCTTTAAACAAACCCAGGTTATCTGATTTGATTAACAGATAAAAATTTTAAATAAAAAAGAAGATAAATATTAACCAATGAATGGTGAAATAATAAAAATATAAAGTAAACAAAAAATTAAAAATAAATAAAATTTAATAAAGTAAAAAAAATAATAATAAATGAAAAATAAAAGTTCAAACCAACACAAGACTGGGTTCGTTCGAAGAAGATAAACCCAGTTGCTTGGATTCGTTTGTCTTCTTCAAACAAATCCAGGTGCGACCTGGGTTTGGTCATCTTTGAACGAACCTCGCCTGGGTTCGTTTTTCTTCTTGTGACATTTGGTTCTCACTGAGGTTGCAGCTTAGGGTTGGTGATGTTTTGGTTCTCGATGGTGATGTTTTGGTTCCTCTTTGAACGAACTCAAATTTGCGGCTTGAGGTTAACGATGAACCCAGTGTGATGTTCTGGTTCTTGCTGTGGTGGAGGTGGTGACGATTTCAGTCAGCATAACCGTAGACCAATTGAGGCCTTCATTGGTTGCCCACCTGTGAGTGAGCTGTTGACACTCGTTGGGTTCGATGATTTGGACAACAAAGCTCTGTTTTCATATGATGAGAATGCTACTAATAATAGTGAAAATTATAACTTAATTTGTTGATGGTGATGCTGATGGGTTCTCAGAGTTTTTTGATCGGGAGTCTCATGATTTTGTGAGTCTTGATAATTTCATAATTCCTAACGACGCGTCTCATAATTATCAGACTTTTCTTTTTTTGATAGGACATAATTATCAGACTTTGGGTGTACCTCCTCTGCCTGAGGCAAGTTTTTGGTTCTGGTTTTTGGCTTTTTAGATTGCTTAATGTTTCAAAGTTGTAAATTTTGTAGGTAACACTTGTGATTTCTGTTTCTACTTTCTAGGATTTTAATTAGTGCAAAGTAATGATTTTGTCTTTTAATTTCTTGATTCATTGCTTGTCTTGTTTGTTTTTCTTTCCAATAGACCATTAGAGAGCTAAGTTTATTGGAGTTGAGGTTGAAGACAAACTTTTTTTTTTTCCCTTTTTTGTAAAAAATATATATATTTATGTTTACATTTTTAAGTTTATTTATGTTTAAATCTTTATCGTCCATTTATGAGATTGATAAAGATGGACGATAAAGTTTTTTACCTTTTTAGATTTTAAATATTATTTTAGTTTTAGTTTTTTAGATATTTTTATCTTTCTTTTTTTGTATTTGAGATTTTTTTTTTTGATATTATATGTTGCGGGTGTTATTTGATTAAAGATGAAGATTGATTTTCATTTTGTTAATTTTAACTTTTATTCTATTAATTTTTAACTAATTGTAATTTTTAGTTTTATTAAACATAAAACGATCATTGTATGCGTTGTAAATAAAGTGAGGGGCAAAAGAGTCTTTCCATATTTTCTATTAGGTTTGACCGTCAATCAATTGATGAGAGAACTAATTTAATTTTTTTTGAAAAACTAGAATTGATTTGATCATTTTTCAAAATATAATTAAAAATTTGACTATTTTTTAAAATTTAGGGAGCAAAATAATTTAAAAAATAAAATAAAATAAGACAAAAGATGTCAAAATCTAAACGCTTCCTGTACAACATTTCCTCGACACAGCAAATTAAACTTACAAACTATAAGCATAAGAATATTGTTATACATCCCACTATCTTGATTTTGTTCTCAACTCATATGTGTTAATTAATGAGTAAGTATTTATTAATGATTATTTATTTTATTTTAAAAATATATTTAATCATCAATTAACATATCATAAGTTGGGACTAAGTTGAGATCCAAAGGTGGGATGTATTGCACTATTGTAAGCAAAAACACAAATAGCAAACACACATAATTTGAAGCCAATTTAGATTTCTAAAAAAAAAGGATTAGTTTGATTTTAATCCCTATGTTTTTTCAAAAAAAAAAAAATCACTTTTTTAACTACAAAACCATTTATGACTAACTTGGTAGCTCATATTTTGAGAATACATCATTTTAGTCCCCTGACCGTAATTTTAACAATAAGAAGGATACACAATGACCATTTTGTCCTAAAAATAAAATTATCAACGTACCCATACAAATATTAATTAAATTCAAAAAATTCTTTAAATCTCCACCATTCATTAAATTATAATGGATAGTGAAGATTTGATTATAAAAATAAAATTTAAAAACATTAAAAATTTTAAATTTAAATATAAATTGAAGAAGTATAAAGTAAAAAATAGTTTAAAATATCTATCGTCCATTATAGCTATGGACAATGGATATCTTTGTGTTAAAGAAATTAACAAGAAAAATAAAATTAAAAAAAACAAACAAACAAATAAAACAAAACAAAACAAGATAAACAAACAAACAAACAAACTACATATCAACATACAAAGAGATCTCCATCTCCCATGTATCATCTAATTATAGCAAAATCTAGATAATGGGAAAAAAAAAAAAAACTAGAAAACTTTTAAAAATTTTGAATTGATCTTGACTGTTCATCTCATGATGGATAATTAGGCTCTCCCATCACTTGATTTTTAGGTGATGAAAATCCACCGTCTGGCTTTCAAAAGATGAGATCCCATTACTTGGATTTCTAGGCAATAGTTTTCACCTAGAAAAAGAGATCCAAGGCAACAAGATCTCCATCGAAGGAGATTTCGTCACCTAGGATCTTCATCTCTACCTAGAATTTCCATAAGAGATGGAGGTTCAATCTGGGTAGAGATGCCTTCTATCCCTTGATATGGAGGACATAGATGGAGGTTCGAAGGAGGTTTGAACCTCCATGCATATCAACATACAAAGAGATCTCCATCTCTTGTCGGGATAGAGACCTCCATCTCTGCGATCAGACAAAAGCAGATTGAGGTCTCCATTTTTTTCCGACAAAAATGGCAGAGATGGAGACCATAAAAATTATAGAGATGAAAACCTTTGTCTACTCAGACTGTTGCCATTAGCTTCCCCCTTGACCGTATCCTTTTAGATTTGGGAGAATTTGGTTTGAAATATAGATTTTTTTTTTTTTTCAAAATCCAGATTTTTGAACCCATATTGCAATTCACTTTTTTCTTATATTTCTATTTATGACTTTTTATTTAAGTTTTTGACTATAGATTTAATAATATTATGTTTTATTACAAAATCTTTACCGTCTTTCACATAGTTTTTATTATTTTTTTTAATTTTTAATATCTAGCATTTTTATTTTCATTATTTTAAAATCTATTGATAATTTATTTTATTCTATTGAAATGACGAGAATAACCATTGCTCTATTATAATTAAACAATGTTTGACTAATTGTAGAGATACAAATGATGTATTTTCAAAATACGAGGGACCCCACAAGCTATAAATGGTTTCACAATTCAAAACCTGATTTTTTTGACAAAAGTATTGGGATTAAAATGAAATTTATCTTAAAAAATGAAAAAAAAAAAAAAAAACAAAAAGGAAAAAAGGACAGACAGGAAGCAGAAGAAAAAAAAAAGATTCTCACGTACAAAATACCGACAAAAAAAACAAAAAAAATTCTCACATACAACATACTACACAACAAAAACCTCTCCTCTACCCCATCGGAGTTCTGAAACTCCGGCTTATCACGTACACCACCAAAGACCATTTTCAATCTCATACCAATTGAACAACCTCCAATACTCATATAAAAATCCAAACACATGCATACACATACACTTACACTACTAATAACAACATCGAACCATCAAATTCATAGCATACAAACTACACAGTAAACACCACAATCATGAAAACAAAAACAACCCTTTTGATGGAAAAAGAGAAAGAGAGAGAGAGGGGCCTACCTGGCTCGACTACATGGCGATTGGTGAGGATGATCCCTAGGCGTTTGTCGACAACAAACCCAGTAGCGTGGCTGGCGCCAGCCAACTCGGTGTCAAAAGCACGGGTGGTAGTGGTGCGGAGGACGACAACGGCGGGGACAACCTTGTAGAGGGCCCGGCGCCAGTCCTCGGCGGTGGCGACGTTCTCTTTGTTAGTGGAGGCAGGTGCGTGTACGTCCATGCAGAAGTCGTCGGCGGTGGTAGACTTGATTGGTGATTCGAGACCCCCCACCATCGGAGCAGCTTCCAACGAGTCCCCCATGAAGTGGTGACGATGAGAACAGAGAGAGAGAGAGAGAGAGGGCAGGCAAAGCGAAAGAGAGACAGAGATCGAGATCGAGATGAATCGGCTGTGGAGTTACTTGGTTGCTGTGTAATGGGACATCAGTGTTGCCTAATCAATTGGTTTAGCTAGTCAATTTGTAATGCAATGCTGAGAATATTTTAAAATGTATTAGGTAGTGTAACACAAGTCTTTGGCTAGTCAATTGGTATTGCAATGGTCCAGCATTATATTTTAACTTTATTTGGTAGAGAAAGAGACGGAAAGTGATTGGAGTTTTGTTTGACGTTAAAAGTCAATAATTTTTTTCTTTTTGTTAAAAGTTTATCCTTTTTATTTGGGTTAACATTGAATTTGTCCTAAGAAAATATGTATCTAAGTCCATAAAGCCTTTGAGTGAGTACTGTATCCTTTACACTAGTAGGGAATGACTCGAGTACCATCACATGTGTAGAGATATCTCTTTAATATTGCGAAAGTAGATTTTCGTGTTATTATGTGCCTAAGACACACAATCATTATTATGTGAGTACATTTTGACAAGTACTAACAAATCCTAAACAAAATCACGTGTAGAGAGATTTTTCTTTAATATTATGAGAATAGATTCTTCATCTTATTATGAGCCTAGAAAACTGAATTGATAAATTATATACCACTATTGTGTAATAACATCTTGACAACTCGTAACAAATCCATACATATTACAATATATTTACAAAATATTGGTAAACAATAAATAAATATCTAAAAATTAGGATTTTGATTTCCCTCTTAGAAGAATTTATCTCAATTGATTTTGAGATTATATATTTATTTTCAATATTTAATCATATAATGAGTTAACGGATCGTAAAGGCTTCAACTCAAACACACATTTATCAACTTAATAAGTTTAACATGTTAACATGTTAGTGATTAGAACCAAATAATATTTAATCCAAAACAGTTAATATCATATTGTATTCGTATACATATCGACAATTGTCATCTTAGTTTTGTGATATAAATCTAGTTAATACATGTATTCATTTAGCAGTACGTTTAGGATGGTTTGATCAATATGTCCCGGATAGTATTGTTAGATTTTCTTCTTAAGGTACCATGTGCATAAGTAGATTTTTCTCATTTGTGAGAATTAGATTTAGATCACGCTAGAATCCTTTTAACATCGTGAATATCAATTTGTCTTTTTCATCAAAAAAATAATAATTTTTTATCACTTTTTTTAAAAAAGTATGTCATGTCATTTTTATATTAATAACGCTGTGCTGGGTTGGCAAACACGAATAGCAGTGGGTGGGCCTCATGGATAATTAATCCATAGGCTACTTGACGTATCATGAATAAAATAAAATTCATATGAAAAAAATCTTATTTTAGCCTCTAATATTTGGTAAAATATTATTTTTTTTAATATTTATTATCTCCGACATTCTAATAATTTATCAAATTAATCCTGTTATCAATTGGTCCTTAATCAAATTTAATCCATTTTGATTTTTGTGTTTCACTATCCCTTTGGAATCAATAAAAAAAATTTAAATCTTTACCTTTTAACGTTGTGATTAATGATGAAGATTTAATAAAAAATATTAAATATAAAATTAAAATTAAAAATAAAATGAATAATATAAATTGAAATTTGAAAGTACATGGAGATGAAAATTATATAACTAAAAACCAAACAAAAACAATAAAATAAATAAATAAAGAACATGAAGAACAAGGTTTCGTGGTTTGTTAGGACAATGCTTAGCAAAATGTCCTATGTGATTGCAGAGATAACAGCGAGAAGAAGAGTGCTGTTTGACAGGTTTCTTTCTGAGAAATCTTCTGAACTTTGGTTTCCGAGCATAATGTTTATGCTTAGATAGGACCGATGTATGGGTTTTGGATTTGAAGGAATGATGCTTCTTTTTAGTAGAGCACTGACTTTTATCATGACAGAATGAGTCATGGATACTGAAGGTTGAACAGTATATAAAAGTCTGGAAGATCCGGAAACATTGAAGATCTTCAATTATAGTTATTAAAGGAAGAAAAAAACAAAACATCATATGCCCGTGAGTCATCATCAACCATTAATCTATTTCCAGATGAAGAACATGAAAAACAAGGTTTCTAGATGGAAGATCTGGAAACCTTGAAGAGATTCAAATAAATTATTAAAGCAAAAAAGAAAAAAAAGCAAAACATATATTAAAACAAAAACACAGGAACCATTAATCTGCAAAACACACAGGAACCAAAACACCAACAACAAACACCGTGAGTCATGGTAAGTGCGCGACTTTTTTTTTTTTTTTTTTGTTTAAAGTAGATGCTCGACATTTTTTTAATTCCAATTTACTAGGCAATTTGAATCTCAAAATACTTATTTTATTAGGATTATACATATTACGCCATAAACCATTCAACGTTCGAAACCATAGTTTTTATTTGTTATAAATTAAAATTGGATTGTAAATACTAAACCATTAACAATTAGATCGAATTTCAAATTCATTGTTTTTAATTATTATAAATTAGAATTTTATGAAAAATGACAGAATTTAAATTTACGATGAGTTAAATTTACAAGGTTATCTCTCACTATAAATATTAAAATCTCTATATATAAATTCCACACTAAATCATACATGACATATTGGAAATCATGCATTTGCCACATTCTTTACAACATTACAATGACATGCATAGAGCACATCCCCTGCAAAAACATAATCAAAATCTCACTAAATTTGCTAAAATTAAGCACTCTAATGTGATGGAATGAAGAATTTAATAAAACATATTATGATCAAAATTAAACATTGCTAACGTAACTTGATAAATGGTAACTATATACCTGAATTCAAAATTTGACAAAATTGATCTTTTCTATTTTTCACTATTGGGCGTAAAATCCTCTCAAAATGAATTGAAAAAATAGATATAATTGAACCAAAATTTTTGTGTAGATCGTAAGTTTAAATTAATTTATTTGGATCCGATCGCTAAAATAATTCATCACTAAGGGGTCGTTTGTTTTTATCACTTTTCACTTAATAGATTTGAATTACACATTTTAAGTGATTTTTGTTTGTTTTTTTAAGTAATCAAACAACTTAAAACTACCCAAAAATCACTGAATATAAAAAACTACAATTTTTTATTTTTCACTTAATGATAAATCACTTAATGATATTTTATATATATTCTTCCAAACCTATCCTTCCAAAAATAATATATTTTCAAATTAATTCTAATTTTACATTATACAGATTTATTTTAAATATAATCAATAAAATATTGTAATGACTAAAATATATATTACTTTATGGTTTCAACTTTTGTTGCAATAGTTCTTTAATTTAAAAATATTTTGTTTATTTTTATTTAAATATATAAATTTAATTTACTTTACTATAATAATTTATTTTTGTATATATAATTTAAAAAAATTACTTTACTATAATAATTAATTATATTTTAATTATGAATAAAAATGTTATTAATATATACATAAAAGTGTTTTAGTATTTTTTAAATAATTTATTATAATTGTTTGTATTATATTAAATGAAGTTTTAAAACAACTAATAGTAAAATGATATAAATGTTAAATTACTAGTTTTCAAATAATTTTAACTTTAAAAAACAAACGAGATTATTATACATTCAGAGGTAAAAGAAAAAAAAAAACAAACAAACATGTCATTCAGATTTTAGATTTCAATCATTATTCAGTTTTTAGTATTCAATAATAGTGTTCAGTTTTCAGATAAAAATACAAACGACCTCTAATATTCAATTACAAATTTTCAAACATGACACGACATAACATTGCCTTAAACCTCTTATTGGTACAAACAATTAGTTTGCCAAATACAAAAAATATTTAGCTAGAGAACGAGCCAATTTACCATCTTTTGGGAGACTAATGAACCTTAAAATCACCCAAAATTTAATTTGATATTTTCCATCATCGGTCAATAAAGCAAAAGACCATAAATATATTTTAAGTGTTTTTAAAAATAGACAATGGTTAACAGATTATAATATGTTTGCTTGCTGTCATTAATTCCGCAGTAGCAATTTGGTAATTTCAAAACGATGAAATCCGGATTCAAACTCGGCTGCGGGAAAAAAACAATTTTTTTTTTCTCCTACCACGTGATTACTTTCGTATAAAATCTCTTGGGAGATACCCATTGAATATTGGTCTGCTTTAGGAAAATATGAACTTATTGAAAAGAAGAGATTATTTTATTTTCCTAGGAGCTGATGTTGTTACGGATCTGAAATATGTTGAGAGCTACCGTAATCAAACATTACTAATACAATCAGACAACTATTCAAAGATCTCATTGCACTACTTTATGAGCAAGAAGTGACTCAAACCTTATCATAAAAATATAAAAAGTACACAATCATTCAACTAAAAGTTGATATACATTAATAATACAATAAATAAAAGTAGAAATTCTATAAACCTATATCTTATCCTTTGTAGAATACAATGCATATTTATATGAGATTTCCACTTTTTTATTATAGGAACATGACTAGATTTGGACTTTTTAAGGGGTCGTTTGTTTTTTTCACTTAAAATTACATAACAACATATAGTTAAAGGTATAAATGTTAAATTATTAGTTTTCAGACAATTGTAATTTTAAAAAACAAATAAGTTTACAATATATTCAAAGGTAAGAAAAAAAAAAAAAAAAACAAACAAACATGTTATTCAAATTTCAGGTTTCAATCACTATTCAATTTTCAGTCTTCAGTAACATTGTTCAATCTTCAAACAAAAAAACAAACGACCCCTAAGTGTAACCAATCCTCTGACCATGAGTACGCATTGAGACACGCCAGCATTAATGCGAACATTGATGTCAAATCACTAACGATGGAATAATATAATGTCAAGCATGACACAAGTGTGACAATGTCAAGTACTCAAAACCCAATAATCAAATTACAAGCAAATCTTCATTTAAAAAAAAAAAAAGAAGAAGAAAATTATAATCCTACCATCCATTCTGCTAACGTAGGAATTGAAATCCTAATCAAAATGGTAGGGTTTCGTTTCCTACCTTGATAGAAGCGGGTCTGCCACTCTTTCTCACTCCATACCACCACCACCAGTCACCGTCACTTTCTCCCACCAGTACTACCATAAACCACCTTAAACAACAACCAAAACATCACAATCAACCGTTGTTTACCTTGTAAACGAAAAAAACTCAAATCAACTGACTCATTGACATCCATCACAAGAAAGAGGGGGAAAGAATAAGTGAGAGAGAATATGTGATAGATCGGGGTCGGAGACAAAGACAATGATGAAGACAGAGATGAAGATGATGGCGGCGGTAGGTGATTGGTTAGAAAAGAGGAAAAGAGAAAGAAGAGAGAGAGTGTGTGAGATTTTTTTTGATAAGATGAATGAGGAGAGAGAGAATATGAATTTTTTCTGATAAGGTGAAATGAGGCGAGAGTGTATGATATTTTTTAATATTAATATAATAAATATTTTAATTTTAATATTAATATAAAATTTTTTCTATAATACAATCTCGAGTTCCATCAAACATAATACGATAATTTTTTATTCAAATCTATTTCAATCTAATATATTTTATTTAGTTCCAATCTCGTATACCAGACGTAATTTTAATGACCCCTGCGTTATTAACATGGAATCAATATACAGGGGATCCACTTCCACGTGATTGCCTGTTGGCATGTGACCGGTAACAAACTGTCCATACCTAGAATTCAGTAGTGAGTGCCAATTGACTTCAAACCTGTCGAAACAATAGCTTGGAAGAATGGCAGGCAGCAAGAGTTGAAAACTTGTTAAACAACTTTGTTTTAAAAGCTTTGAATCCTCTTAAACCCAATTGAAGAAGAACACATAATTCTTGAGGTTGGTTGGATCTCAACTTTCAAGGTTCTGTTAATTATTTGATTTAATAATTTTCCAGTGCAATTGTGTGCTTAATTTTGCTCTTCCCCTTTCTGTGGTATTAATTGAATGTACGTATATGTTGTTCAGGTATATATATCAGTCAGTCATGTTTGGAGTAGCAGTGACAGTGTTGGTTGCAGCGTTTGTGGTGTATGCATATAGGAGCATAACGCCTCCACCTCCAAAGATTTGTGGATCAGCAAATGGACCAGCTGTTGAATCTCCAAGAATAAAGCTGAGTGATGGAAGGCACTTGTCCTACAGAGAAAGGGGTGTTTCCAAGGAGAAAGCTAAGTTCAAAGTCATACTTGTTCATGGCTTTGACAGCTCCAAGGACATCTATTTGCCTTTAACTCAGGTACATTACGTATACTCTCTACTCTAAAACTCAGATTGTTACTCATCTCTTGTTGGCTTTTGGAGTATTAATTGTTGGCAACCTGGGAAATCATCAATTTAGTCCTAAATTGTATGACATATAGAATTAATTGAGAGATAGGCATGGTGATGTTATTAAATACAAAGAAATGGTATTGGAATGATGCAGGAGGTGATGGAGGAATTAGGTGTGTACATTTTGACATTTGACAGAGCTGGGTATGGAGAGAGTGACCCAAACCCTAAGCGGACCGTGAAGAGCGAAGCGTTTGACATCCAAGAATTGGCTGATCAGCTAAATGTAGGACCCAAGTTTTATGTGATTGGAATCTCCATTGGATCACACTCCACTTGGGCTTGTCTCAAATACATACCACACAGGCATGTTTTCCTCTTGCCATTGTAGCTGTTTGATTTTCTATGTTTTTAGATTGTCTAATTCTCTATAGTAATAACCAATTATGAAAATTATTTGTACATACTATTTAGGGGCCAGCTTGTTTCCTCATATCTCAGATTACTTAATTCTCAAGATTTGAGATAGGATTAGTTGATTGGTTATAAACTAATTCACCAACTTGTCTGAAATCAATCATGCAGGCTGGCTGGTGCAACTCTAGTAGTTCCAGTGATTAACTTCTGGTGGCCTTCATTTCCTCCGAAACTGACCAAACAAGTGTTCAGGCAGCAGCTCAAGAGGGACCAAGTAAAACTTACAATTGCACACCATTTCCCTGCATTAATATACTGGTGGCTGACCCAGAAGTGGTTTCCCTATTCTTCAATCATGGAAAGACATCCAATTCTATTCAATAAACGCGATCTAGAAACCATTCAGCAAATGCCACAAACACCAAATCCTGATGAGGTAACTTCTCGTCTAATTCTTAAACAATTTCATTGCCAACAAGCCACTCATATATTCTCTAATAAAAATTGTGACAAGATTACTTTTGCTCGAAATACAGCATAAGGTACGACAACAAGGCATTTATGAATCTTTGCATCGAGACGTAATGGTGCATTTTGGTAATTGGGAATTCGATCCAATGGAGCTGAAGAATCCATTTCCCAACAATGAGGCCTCTGTTTACTTATGGGAAGGACATAATGACAAGCTTGTGCCATTCGAACTGCAACGCTATGTTGCTAAAAAACTTCCTTGGATTCGGTATTATGAAGTCGCTGATGGAGGTCATTTGTTGATTCATGAAAGAGCTGCATGTGAAGCTATTTTCAGGCAACTTTTGCTTGGAGAAGAACCCTCTATCTAATAAATTGAGTTCAGCCAGAGCGACAACTAAATATATGCCCCTGATTTTCAAACATCATAAACTCCGGTTCGTATGTTGTCCGGTTCCTAAGACATTGTTCTTTGAGTATCTAGTCAATGTCTTGTTTCTAGTTACAACTATCAACTGTTTGTCTTTCTCTATGATATGTTTTTGCAATTTTCTGAAAAGCCATTGTGAATCAGAGAGTTTAGCTAGCTAGTTTACACAAGTGGCCACGATACTAAAAGATCTTCATGACAAATCATGTTAGCATTTCCTTCTTTATATATTTATTTTTCGTTAATGTTGTATTATATAAAAGAAATCAATCATAATGTGACTCAAACAAGTAAACAACTTGGAATAGAACACTGAATCAATATGGGATGGAAGATTTTTCCTATTCTCGCTGAAATATTAAGCATTATGTGACATACAAATAATATTAATGAGAGATGGTCATCCTATTCTCGCTGAAATATTAAGCATTATGTGACATACAAATAATATTAATGAGAGATGGTTACGATTTATTTTCTTTACATTTATAGTTCTATCTAACAACTTATTACAAAAAATTTAGAAAAACTCTGGTAAGTTTTAGATGAAGAGTATCATTATCCCTTAAAAAGCATTTTCAGATTTTGATGCAAAAGATGCTTCAAGCATGCTAATGTAATTGAAGAGTAATTAAACCCATGCTACTCAGGTAGAACACCAACCAAACATGTCAAATGGTGATGAAGATTATAATGGATGTGTTGGAAGAACTGGAGTAAGTGTACGTTGGCTTCGGTGTCATTGTTCAGTATTTTTTTTTTTAAAATATTTAAATAAAATCAAGATAAAACGAAAACACCCTTTAAAAAATAAGCAAAGACTATCAAAATTTCAAGGGAAAATCCTAAAAAACCCACTGACTTTTGATGGATTATCAATTTCCCCTCATAGAGTTTCGTTTTTATCTGAAATCACTCTTCTATTATAAAGATATCAGAACAATTTAAAAACAAATAAAAAGACGTTTTTACCCCTCAGATTTTTATTCAAAAAAATAAAATACTTATGAATGATATTTGAAAATAAAAAATTATAAACTAATAAAATAAAAGATAGAAAAAAATTAAATAATATTTTGAAATTAAAAAATTATATACTAATTAAAATTATCTCCACTATTCATCTCATTGATGGACGATAGAGATCACCCCATCAAATTTAAAAAATAAAAATGTTAATAAATATATATATGTATTTTAAAAAAAGTGGAGATCCAATCTAGATCTCCACCAGCTATTACTCCACTAGCATCATCATTAACCTTTAATATCTATCAACCAAGATTTCCTATCATCAGTCTCTCACAATCATCAACACAAACCATCAAAACAAAAACCCTAATCAACAGCAATCAATAACCTGAAAAATAACTATCAAACAGCAAAAAAATTACATCACACCAATCAATAACTCAAAAATAAAAAATCAAACAATAAAATGGAGTAATTCGGGTCTCTACCATGGAGACCCGAATTGGGTCTTCGGCGTGGAGACCTAGTTCGGGTCTCCACATCTTGGAGACTCGAACTGAGTCTCCAATAGTGGAGACCCAATTCGGGTCTCCAACTACTTCATCGTTGTTGAACTCACCATGTCGCCACCATTAATTTACCTACAAATCCAATTGGAAATGGACAGAAAGAAGGGGAAAAGAAGAGAGAGAGCAAGAGAGAGAAAAGAGCAAGAAAGATGAGTTGAGTGGAAGAATTTTTATTTTAGTCTTATATATATATATATTTTTTAAATAGAAATATTTTTTTATAATTTTATATTTAATATTATTTATTTTGATTTTTTATATTTTAATTAATATTTTTATTGAATTTTCGTTTTTACCCTTAGAGTTAAACGGTCAATTATATTAACCTAACGAAATCTGTGATCATCAGGGGCATTATTGTTATTTCATATGTTTCTGAGGAGTATTTTAGATGTTTATTCAAAAGTAAGACGGTATTTTGGATAAAAACAAAACCATATGGGAAAAAATGGATAATCTAGCAAAGGATAGGGTTTTTAAGATTTTTTCAAATTTCGATGGTTGGGACTAGAGGAACAACATGGTCTTGACTCTTGTAGGAATGAAAACCCTATTGCCACCAAATCCAATGAAACTAGAAATGTGATTCAGTTGAAAGAGTAGCACACTTCTTCCGAATTGGGCTAGTTTCAGCATACATTTTAGTTTTTGCCTATGGAGTTAAATTTGAAACCAGCAGTATCTAATCTTCAATATTTTGTAATTGACCAATATTATGCATAGATTCTGTGTTTGGATTAGTGTCATTGTCCTTGAAAGTGGTTGTTTTTACCATGATTTTACTGTTTTTAAGGGTGAACACCTCAAGCTTTTTTAGTGATTGGTGTCATGCTGAAGTGAACATATAATATATAAAGGAAAAACTTCATTTTAGTCTTTAGGATATTGGAAACTATTAGGTTTTTAAAGTCTTTTAGAAACAACTCATTTTATCTTAAATTTTGAAAACTCTTCAAAAAAATTTAAATTGTCGATCAACTAACTATCAAACCAAACAGAAAAATAAAAAAGACTCAATTGCCCCTTATCACCAATGATAATTTTACCCCTTATGAAATCAAAATATTACATATTATTCAACCAATACAAATTTGATATGTGTATAATAATATGATTTTTTTTAAATATATATATTTTTAAAAATTAAACAGTAATTAAAAAAATCATTTTTTTTTTTATAAAAAATCTGGTTAGATCATTTAAACGATTTGGAACCAGATGCATCCATATCATTTGAACGATGCAGTGGTTTGGTGGAGATAAACATCTCCATTTCTATCGACAGAGATGGGTCTCCATCTATCACTCCATCTCTCTCTCCCTCTAACAGATGTGGTGTTTAGGGTTTGGAAGTGACAGATTGGATTTGATTGGGTATAAGTAGGTTGGCAAATAGGGTTTGGAAGTGGCAAATTGGATTGGTTTGACAGAAGTAGTAGATTGGATTTGTGCCAACGGAAGTTGATCCTATTGTTTTTTATGACTATTACGGAGAATGGGGTTGAAAATGAGGGGATGAGAGAGAGTTGGATTAAAGCCGATTTGGTTGTTTTGGTTGTTGTATTGCTACGTCAATGATGAATCTAGGTTGTTATGTTGTTTTGGTTGAATCTAGGTTTGAACCTAGATAAAGATCTGAGTTTGAACTCATATATTCAACAACTCAGATTTTCGTTTATGTTCAAACTTAGATTTTAATTTTTTTTTAAAATTTTTTTTCAAGATATGGGTCAGACCAGATCATCATCTTGATGATCTGGCCTCACTCAAATCTTGAAAACAAATTTAAAATAATAATAATAATAATAAACTAAAATCTGGGTTCAAACCCAGATCATAAAGATTGGATTGCAACCTAGATCCTTATTTTGGTTTAAACCCAATTTTTTTTTTTTTGGAAAAAAAATTATGTTCATGATTTGGGTAAAATCAAATGATCTGGTTTCATCTTCATTTGGGTTTGAATCTACATAAGCTTTCTTTTTTTTTTTTTTTTTACTTTTTTTTTAAATCTTAATTAATTTTAATGTCACCGTCCATCTTAAAGATGAACAGTGAGAGATCTTTCATTTTTTTAAATTTTAATTAATTAATCAGCTCATTATTATTATTAATTAATTGCTTTTTTTTTAAAATTTATTTTAATAAATTTATATATATATATGTTCATTTTAATTTTGACCTTACAGAGGTCGTAATCTCAACTTTATTTATTTTTTTTTTTTTTTTTTGCGAAATGTCAAAAATGCTTTTCTTATTCAAACTTTTCATCTTCTTTAACCGTTAGTTGACTGACGTTTTAAATTTTTTTGAAGAGTTTTTAAAATTTTAAGGATGAAATAAGTTGTTTCCGAAATGCCTTTAAAAACTTGATAGTTTTCGATATTTCGGAGATTAAAGTGAAGATTTTCCTATAGTTAATATAATATAAAAGGAGTCCCAACTCATAGAAAGAAACCCTTTCTTATTTAACAACAAAGACCTAGAAATCTTGGAGAAGACAAAAGGCTTCCCAATGCTCACAAAGGTAATTACAAACACAACGCCAAAGTTTATGAGTTTTGTTTTGGTTCAACTTCGGACGTGTTTACCAATTCAAAATCCTTATGCAGGAAAATGAACTTAAATCCTGATTTATAATTTTCCTGTTTATCAAAAACGGCTGTGGATCAAATTATGATTCAGCACTCAATCAAGAATTAAGTTCCTCTAGAACTTAAGTCCGCCTACCACCTAAGAATCAAATTCTCTTTCCTGATTTTCTTTCCAATGAAATTTGATTCCTTTCTATTTTCATTTTTGTGATTTGTAAACGCCCCTGAATATCTAAAGCATGTAACATATATGTTTATACCAACAGGATAGATTACGCAATCGATGTGTTTTTGAAATTCTCCGGAATGATTTTCTGGTGGGTTTTGGTGATTGGGAGTTTGATCCTATGGAGCTAAGTAACCCATTCCCTCAAAATGAAAGCTCAGTTCACATCTGGCAAGGTTATGAAGATAAGGTGGTGCCATTTCAACTTCAAAGATATATTTCAAGAAAGCTTCCCTGGATAAAATATCATGAAGTTGCTGATGGTGGACATTTGATTGTGCATTACAATGGCTTGTGTGAGTCTGTTTTAAGGGCACTTTTGGTTGGAGAAGATCCCTCTGCATAAAAACACCAAGTAGAGCCATGATTGTACCTTAAAATCTGTCAAACATTCGTTTCATCATAGATAATGTTGATTCTGTAAGTAGATTCATTTCTACAGGGTGATAATTGTGTGTGAATAGGTTGTTATTTGGAACAATGAAGCAACACAGTACTATGTTTTTTTTTTTCTTTTGGGGTGGCGTAAATGCACAAACTTTCCCTGATATTAGGCATATTGCACCCGTATGAAACTTTTGCTCTTAATTGCACAAAACTCCCCTACCATTAGTGGTCAATGGTCTAAGCTAACTGTTGACTGTTAATTCCTTTATGAAAATTCAAAATTGGCCCAACTTTTATTTTAATATATTATTTTATTAGTAAATATTTTTTAATGATGGATATATTATTGCATGGAAGAGAACAAGTCTCATCCATTCATTAGTTTCAAAAAAAAATTCTCACCCATTCATTTATTTTTATATAAAAATTAATTAATTAAATAGAGATATTCAAAGGGTAATTTGAACATTAAATTGGATTTAACGGTCAACTGTTAATGTTACTTTTGACAACTAACGGCAAGGGTATTTTGTGTAATTAAGAGCAAAAATTCCATATTGGTGTAATATCACCTAACGTGAGGAGCTATACGCAATTTATCCTTTTGGGTAAAAAATAGAAATTAAACACTAGCATGTAATATAATATGCAAGATTTTTTCGTTGTTTAATATTTATTCGAAAAAGTCCCTCAAATTCTAGAATATACCTATTTAGTCCTCCATTTACAATTCCGCCAATCAAATTAAAAGTCAATGATTAAAGAATATTTTTGTCCTTGTGTATGAATAATGAATGTGAAAAATTAAGGGCTTAGATAAACTTACCTTCAAATATAGTGAAAAGGCAAAATATTCAACTTTTACCTTTAATTACCAAAATATAACCCATACTAAATGGTCAAACTAAGGAGTTAACGGTTGACCAAAGATTTGAGGGCAATATGGTCATTTTACCAATAATGTAAAATAGAATATACTAAATTATCTCTAAAGTTTTTATAATTATAAATTTACCTCAAATTTAATTGTAAAATACCTGCATAATTTTCAATAATTATATTTCCAACCTAAACTAAAAACAATAAAAGAAAATTTGAAGTCAATTGTTGGTAGACTCATTCCATAGTTTTTCATTTATTCATTATCTATATAACAATTAAATATTTATTTATTATTTTTAATCAATATATTAAAAGGTGGTAATGTTGTCATTTCAAGATCGATTATTAAAGTTAATTGTACTAATAACTGAAAAAATATTTATGTAATTAATAGTAAAAATTGAATATTTACCTTTTCACTATACTTAAGTGTATGTTTATGCAATTTTGATTTAAATAAAATGTAAATAGTCAAAGCATATTTTTGTACTCATGTATAGTATGAAAAAGTAATATAAGTAGAGCAAATTACACTTGACTCCTTGAGGTTTGCTCTTTTATACACAAACAATTTATTAATAATTTTACACTCACCTCGTCTACTAGTATGTTTGAGTATTAGATTTGACAACTGATCATAGATTAAAAGGGTATCTAGGTCATTTTGGCCATTTTTAATTTTTTAAGAAAATAAAAATTTAAAAACAAGGTATAAATCTTCATCTTTTATCTTAAATAATGAATGGTGAAAATTTATTTTGAAAATAAGTAAAAAATAAATAAATAAAATAGGTGAATATCTAATATGAATCTCCTCCATTCAAAATCTTGCATGAGCCCACCCCATCGCCAATAGAGGAGGCACAGTCTCCATTCTTTCATGAGACAAAGAATGGATCTCGTTTTCATAAAACAAGAGAAGCTCATGCCTCTCCATTGATAGCAAGGTGATGCTCAATCTTTCCCAATCGTAGTTCAAAGAAGCATGAGCCTTTATTTAGCAAGATTGATCTAGCCGAATTGAGAGGCTCACATCTCATCTAATGGTGATAAGGTAGGCTCGTGCCTCCCTAATGGTGATGGGAGAGGCTCGAGCCTTCCTTTAAACATTCATTGATGGATCTCCAATAGATCCATCAATCGATGAATCTTCGTGGAGATCTATCAATAGATTTCTTATCTTAATGATAGAGATCCAAACTAGACCTCCACTTATTTATTATTTTCTTTTTTTTTTTCTTTTTTTAAAAAAAAAATGAAATTAAATCTCCACCATTCTTCTCAATCGTTTAAATTTTTTAAAATCTGTGCATCTTTTTTCTTTTTAATTTATAATTTTTAATTAAGGGTATTTTTTTTTTTTTATCATTTTAGCCACTTTATATTTTTAAAGAAAATAAAAATTAAAAAATGAAGCTTAAATCTCCATCATGCATCTCAAAAGATGAATGATGGATATTTATTTATAAAAAATAAATAATTAATTATAAAAATAAATATAAGTAGAGATCCAATCTAAATTATTACCATTCAGATAAGAGAGCCATCGACGGATAGATCTTCAAAGGGAGGCTCAAGCCTCCCTCACCACCACTGGGGGAGGCACGAGCCTAACCCATTACTATCAAGGAAGGTGAGAGCCTCTCTTATTTTGTGAGATTGTGATTATAGCTTGGTTTCACAAGATAGGGAAGGCTAGCACCTCCCCTATTGGAGTTGTAGGGAAGCTCATGCCTCATCCTTGAGACTAAGGGGACGTTTGAGCTTTCTAGTTGATAGAGGGATGCTCGAGCTTTCGCCATTACCATTCGAGGAAATGGAAGCCTCTGTTTGGCTAGATCGGTCACGTTGTTGAGAGAGGTGCAAAACAAAAGAAGAATATATCTAAATAAATTATTTTATATAGTGAAATAGAATTAGAATATTTAATTTTTTGTAATGCACCTCAATAGTATTAAAATTTATTAAAAAATGAAAAAAACTTTAATTTAGTCCATAATTTTTGAGATTATCTCCACTTTTTAAACCTGATTGCTTAAATGCTCATGTGGTCCCTAAATTATCAAAAACCCTTCATTTTAATCCTTGACGTCAAATTTCTATTAGTTGACTGTGATAGAAAGGGCAAAATGAAATTATTACCCTTTTAAATAAAAAAATTACTTGAAAAAAAAAAACTTTAATTGTTGTTTACCCATATAAGTTGTATAACCTTAATCCATCAACCAATAGAGATTAAACATGTGTCATCCAAATTTTAAAACAAAAAAAAAAAATAAAAAATTGAAAATTTTAATAAAAATTAAAAATATAATAAAAAATTAATTCATTTTGGTTAGATTATGGTGTTTTGATTTCTAATTTTTATTTTTTTTCCTAAAAATATGTGTTATTATTTTGATTATGGTGTTTTTTTTTTAATTTCTTAATTTGTATTATATTTTAAAATTTAATTTATTTTTTATTTTTCCCATTTTAATTATTTTTTAAATGTATTTTTTCTTAATTTTTTGGTGTTAACACATAGCGTATAAATGTCAAGAGACAAAATTACCCCTAAAACATTAAGTTTGACTAATAGTTGACCAATGTTAGGGACTAAATGAATGAATTTTTTGATAACTTAAGGACCATGGGAGCATTTAAGCAAACATATTTAAAAAGTAGAGATAATGTCAAAACTTAGGGACTAAATTGAAGTTCTCCCTAAAAAAAATTAAACAAAAAAATGGAAGAGTTGAAAAAATTTGTGGATCCAAATTCCAGTCTAAATCTGAATTTGAACATGAAATTTTCAAGTTCAAATTCGCTCTGTATTATCTAATCAAGTAGGATTTTTTTTTGTTAATTGAAAAAAAATCGATCTAAACAATATCTTAACCAAATCTATTTTGGATACAAAAATTCAAAAAAAAAAAAAAAATCAAGACCAATTGCTATTCTCATATATTATATTAATTTGAGTATGATGAATGAAGATAATATCAATGAGAGGTCTATGATTTTATACCTTTATCTATGTTGGTTAATTTATGACAAAATATTCCTTTGCTTGTATATATCTTGGTACCAAAAGTGGTTTTTGGCTAATAGCAACTTGATTATATATGCTTATTTGCCTAACAAGTTTTGTGAGATTATTAGGAAAAAAACTTGTTGGATAGATTAAGTGAAATAATTTAAAAGAAGTGATTTTTTATTCATCAACCTTCAGGGGTATTAGTTTGCCAACTAGTGGATTTCCTTAGAGCATCTCTAATGCTCTTATAAATTGCATTTTAAAAAACAGTGTTATATCATTAATGTTAAAGAATTTACTTCATATATGATATAAATATCATTTGATAAACAATCAAATTAAAAATTATTCTGCAATGCTTTCATATGTTTCTATTTAATGTTTCAATGTATTTCTATTTAATGTTTCAATGTGTTTTCATTTAATGTTTCCATGACTTTTGATTTTTAATTAAATTTAAAAAATTAGAATTAAATAGTTATTGACTTTTTGATATGGTTATCTAACAGACTATCTGAAAATATATGAAAATCTTCCATTGAGTGCTCAGTCGGCATATCATGTTGATGTTAGTATGATCTTTCAATGATAACGTGACACGTGATATTTCTCTTTCATAAAAATTAATGTTGGTGTCTTTCCTCATATATGAGGAAATTTTCACTCAATATAGTTTTTAAATGAAAATTTTCTCTTAAATGAGGAAAGACACCAACATTAATTTTTTATAAAAAAGAAATGTCACGTGTCACATTATTATTGAAATATCATACATTATAACATGTCAAATAAGCGCTCCATGAAATATTTTCTCCTAAAAATAGATGGTTATATTGATAATGTCTAGGTTTTTTTACCACTCAAGCTTGATATTGATGAGTGATAATTGTATTAAAAAAATTTATTTTAATTTAATATCTATTTATTCTAAATGGTATGTAATTATTTCATAATTCATGAGAGCATTAAAAATATTCTCACTTGGTTAAGTGTGATACACGATTTTTTTTCCCCCTTTTTGCATTATAATTTCCATGTATAAATTCTCGTGTCATTTTTACTATGACTCTTCTCATTCTTATATCGTGTTTGTTTATTGATCTCACTTAGTATATTTTACATATATGTGTATACAAGCTTTTATTGTGCTTGCTTGACTTAGAATTTACTTATGAATCTAAATTTCATTACTTGTGATTTGTTTTGAATTTAATTTCATATTGATTATATTCCAAATCATGTCTTTAATTTTTTGTGTTCCTAACAAACTATTTGACAACTAGATTGCTCATTATGGTTAAGATTTGTGTACTTTTATTAACTTGATTGAATTTGCATTTTAATATCCCATTCACAAAAATTTTTAGTTTTTTTTTTTATAAATATATTCACTTGTTTTTTTTTTTAATTATTTTATCTCATATTTGTCCCATTCTCATTCCTATATGCCTTGGACCACTTTTGCATGTATCTCCTGCGGTGAACCTTTATCAAAGCGCGTTGACCTCATCCTTTAACCAAATCAAACGGTTTTACTTTCATGACTCTAAAACTATAAAAGCCCTCACAAAAGCAGACTAGAAGCAATTGAATCTGACAGAAAGAGAGAGGCATCTGTCACAAACGTGTCGAAATTGAAACCACTAAGGGGTCCACAAAAGTAAAATATAGACCATGTTATAAGGTGGTGGCCATGGCAGTTACACTCTCGATTTCTACAGTCCATTGAAAAGTGAAAACAACTCCTCTCTTCTACATTCACTTCCTCATTAAACACATCAAAATCAACCAGATTTTGACACCATTCTCTCTTCTTTCACTAGCTTCCTCCAGTAGATCAGACTCAAGGTATTTCTTTTTAACTTACATTATTATTATTATTATTTTTTGAGAAACATTATTATTATTATTTTTAAAAAAGGTAGTTTTTGGTAGATTGTTTGTTTGAAGTTTGATTAGTTTCAATTTTTCTTTTTCCTTTCATAATTGAATTCCTGGTGATGAATCATCTTGAATGTACTTGATGTTTGATTTTTTAGTCTCTTCTGTTGTTACAGGTTGTGTAGGACCAAGCCCTTAACTTGCATGTTTGTTTTCTTTTTAATATATAAATTGTTTTGCAAAATTACAATTATCCATCTATGGAAATTACAATTCTCATTTTGTTGTAAATCCCTATTTCATCTTTTATTTATTTTTTTCTTTTGTGTTCCATTACAAAATTCTTAGTTTTATGATACCAACTCTATCTTGCTATCATGTCGACATTGCTATTACTATCGGGATTAGTGATAACTAGCCTTCATTTAATACTTAAATATCCAATCAATGTTCAAGATCGAGTTGTCTAACCGTATATGGTATTTAGTTATTTATTAATTGCTGATCTATCAACTTAAATAACCTAATCACACAAAGACAATCTTATGGGGTTGCATTAATTCATGATTTTTCATGGTGTTATATTCGAGTCGGCCTAAAACCAAGTTGAGTTCATCCGAAGTGTGTGTGTGGCTATTTTAATTCAATAGTTATAAGCTAAGGTTACCTAAATAGTAAGATAGTTAAATTCTTAGCGAAAATCAAGTTGCTTCAGTTAAACGCGTACAATACTTTAATAAAGATGTGTATAATTATTAATTGCATTAAACTCACAAATCCAAATATTAAATTGGTTTCCAATTTGTATGGTATTTATGTATTGTCAAATTCATCCTTAAAAATCGTGTTTGAATAGTAGTTTAATAAATCGAGTCAAAATGCACTATCTTTTTTCTTCTTTCTTTTTTCCCATTAAAACTCACAATTTTAATCAGTGACATTTATTTTGCTACTACATTAATGTAGTTTGTCTACATCCAGACTAAAATTTTCAGTTATCAGATTATTCATTTAGAAGTAAGATTATAATTTTAAAAATAGATTGCATAAAAAAAAAAAAAAAGATTATTTTATCGGTATAGTATGTTTCAAGTGGAGTACAGGCTATAAGTCGAGTGATGCAAGTAATGCAGGAGCTAGTCTAGTTTGTCCTTTTCCAACCTAGTTAAGTGAAAATATTGAGCAGATAGTGAAGCGGTGCTCTGTTCTTTTTGGTTTGGATCAAGCAGGTATGGGCCTAGCCCAGTAGATTTATCAAACGTGACATGCACGTGGTATCCAATTGTCACCTTGAGCTTTTGTTACTCTAAATACTTGAATGAATTCCTTGTCTGTTTTTTGACAGGAGCATAGTATTATAATCACTTGGTGCTAGATATGATGGCTCTTTCTGAATCAGCATATGTTGGTGCACGATCACAATCGCCACATCAACCACCAACGCAATCACAATGTGAAGAACAAACTCATAGGGATGATTATGTGTCCTCATTGAACAAACCGAACTCCATTTTCTCACTTACCCTCGATGAAATTCAACTCAAGAGTGGGAAGCCTTTCGGTTCAATGAACATGGATGAGTTCCTCACCAACTTGTGGAGTAGTGTTGATGATAATTTAGTTCCCTCGCGACCTGATCCTCACATTGAACCTATCAACAATAACGTCATTGAATGCCAACAACCACCCGCTACTACTCTGAGGAGACAAAACTCATTTTCGATCCCTATCCAGATATGCAAGAAAACCGTTGAGGAAGTATGGTCCGATATCCAAAAAGATCAACCACAAAAACTTGACAACATTAGCGATCGTGAACCACCTCAGCGCCAACCAACGTTTGGGGAGATCACATTGGAAGATTTTCTTATCAAAGCTGGGGTCGTCCAAGAACCGTCCAAGCCTTCTCAGCCGAAAATTGTACCACCACCTCCTATTCAAAACAACAACACATGTTTGGATGCAAGTTTTGGGATGGGGCCTATAATGGGGTTAGGATTTGCTACTCATCCCAACATGGGGAACAACTTTTTGGTCAATGGTTATGCAACATACCCAATATATGCACCAACTAAGAGGAGTGCTGGGGCAGAAATATTATCTAGTAATGCTGAAAGTGCTGAGAGGACTGGTCTAGGCACGGTCGAGGTAGGTGGTCTCAAGAACAATAAGAAGAGGATAATTGATGGTCCACCAGAGGTGGTCGTGGAGCGGAGGCAGCGCAGGATGATAAAGAATCGCGAGTCAGCAGCACGTTCTCGTGCTAGGAAACAGGTGAATGAACGAAAAGCTTTGCAGTTTCAATTAAGTTATCATGCTCTACCAATACTTCTGATTTTGTCTCCCATATGTCATTTTCAATTTGCCTTTACTTTCTGTAGGCATACACGGTAGAATTGGAAGTGGAGTTGAATCAGCTTAGAGAGGAGAATGAAAAGCTGAAACAAATTGTGGTAGACATACTGCATACATATAAGTTATTTATTTTTTTATTTTTTTATAATCATATAAGTTATTTATTTATTTGAATTTTTGTTATAAATTATGTTGCGGGCACTAATTAAACTCATTTTAACTTGATAACAGAAGGAATTTGAGCAAAAGGGAGCACATGAGGTATATATTTATTTCCATTTTAACTTAATTAATTTCTCTATAACATATGTAATCGTCCATATCATGATTTTTGTGTCTATTTTGTTTGCAAAATATATAAAAGGTACATTATATATTAAATTGGAAAAAATACACTTGACTCATCATTTTAATTTTTTTTTTTCCTTTTAAGAGAAATAACAAATCTTTGTTTTAGATATCATTCTCTTCTAACAAAAAAAATCACGTATTTTATTTTATTTTTTTAATAAAAAGCATAAACTGTTATTTGTATAGAATGATATTTATTTCATTGCAGCTGTGTATAAAAACAACTGTGATTTATCATCAATTTTGTGTATTTGTGTTATGATAATATTGCTAATGTTATTGGTATTAGTATTGGACCATATTCTGATAATAGATTTTGAAAAGGATCAAAACAAGAATGGGACTGATCAAGAAGGATGAGGAGGACAGCTAGCTTAATTGGCATCGTGTACCTGATCGAATGAGCTGGACCATAAGCTGCTGTTCATCAACAGCATATATAAAAAATAAGTATATTACATATATTTATATACAAAGTCTGTTATCTAATATATGTTTGTATATCTATATATATATTCGTGAGCTATGATGTATCATACATAAATAAGTGAGAGTTTTTAAATAAGTCGTTAGTTATAGTTAATTTGTTCAGGATATATACCCCTATTTCTTGTACTTTATAAAATAATATATGTGACTGTGTGTTCTTAATATATTTTTTATTTGTGTTATATTACAACTTTGTTACACCTTAGTTTCTTTCAAATGGTTAGTTAATGATTATTGAAATATATGTGTTTGTCTTGGGGCAGATCTTATGGTTGAATATCATCAATTTGTTTTACTATAGAAGTAAGTTCATATATATTTCATGGATTATGCTAATGGTTGGATAAAGTAGTTAATTTTTTTTTTTTTGTTAATTAACAAACAATATTTGTTTTTTCAAAATTTTATTGGACGTATTTTTGAAAATGATATTCCAAAATGAAAAATGAGAGTAAAGTGTTTGATTATATGTTTTGTAAAATGTGCTTTTGAAAATGAAAAACATCTATTTGAAAATTATAATTAAAAAGTAAAAGATCTTTTTTTAATTTTTTTTTTATAATTTCCAAAATATGTTTTCAAACACAAATCATTACTTTTCCATTCAAACAATTATTTCTTCATTTTTGAAAACAATATAAAATATATTTATATTATTTTCTGTTTTTGAAAATAACTTTTAACAAATCTTATCAAACACATTATATTTTCAAAAATATTTTTTTTTAAATATATTTTTTATTTTTAAAAATAATTTTCGAAAATACCATTTAAAAACGAATCCAAGTACACCCTATTTACTGTTTTAAATCCCTTTATATGTCATTTTCCCGATCTCATCATTAAAAGCAGGTTTTTTTTTTTTTTTCCTCCGAGTATCATTGAAAGAGTTTCTAAAATTCACAAGTGTTTAAAACAATCTACCAACTGAAAAAACTTTTTGATAAGTAGTGAAACAACTAAAAATTTTTCTTTAAAAGCTTTAATCATAAAAGTTTTATTTTTAAAAGATTTTTCTTTATCTATTTTTTAAAAACTCTACTTGAAGAAGAAGTTATACCAATCGAGCTTTGAATTGATTAAAGATTGAATAATACTTGAAAATTGAAAACTAAATAATATACATATTGTTTTAACTTTAAATTGAATATAAGTAATAAGTTGTTTTTTTTTTTTTTTTGGGGGTTTTTCAAAACAAAAATATTTGAAGCGAAATATTTATAGTTTGGGCATAGGTTGTTGAGGAGTAGCTCGGTCTAGATGTCCTGAAATGGATCAAGATGTGGATTAAGTCTGGACAAGGTGGTGGATTGGAGAGGATCTTGTAGAGAAAGAAATAGAGCAAAAAGTGATTGTTTCCTCCAAAAAGTGAATATGATTGTTGAAGCTTGAAAGGATGCTCAATGAAGGATGTCACCACTCATTAGACTATGTTTGGTGTATGAAATTTGAGGTAGGTTTGAGATTCAAAATATTTCAAACTCTCAAATTCATGTTTGGAATGACTAACTTGGGAATGAAATCTCAATCTCATCTTCATTTCAATCATATTCTCATAGAAATATTGAATTTCAAGCTCCACTATAGGATTCAATGAGAATGAGATTCAATAGGAATGAATTTTTCTCTCTTCTTATTAATTGTTTTTTCTATTAATCCCATTTATTTTTCTCTCTCTCCATTTATTTTTGTGTGTAATGGAAAGCATAGAAATGTAAATATGTAATAATATAATTCTAAAAAAAAATCAATATAACTTTTTACAAAAATGATTTATAGGGTTTATTTTATTTAAAACATTATTAACTTTATATATAATATAAACTAGGTTATATAATAATATATTTAAATTAATTTTATTACATTCCAAACTCAACCTACAATTTACTATTTAAAATTAATCCTTTTATTTAAATTAATAAAATATATTTTTCTCTTTTTAAAGATTTTTTATAAAATTAATTTTAAGTATATAATAAAATATTTAAATTAATTTTATTCTAATTCAATCCCAACCGACACCAAATATAATATGAGATATTTTTAATTCAATCCCAAGTTCTACCAAACATAGGACAATGATTTTTCATTTCAATCCAATCCAATCTAATTCATTTCATTCTAATTCAATTCATTTAATTCTATTTTAATCTCGCGTGCCAAACGGAACCTAATAAATAGGCTTCTTTCCTCTTTAATAGAGGAGTTGTTGCCTCCTTAATTGACAAAGGAGGTGGTGTCAGTGTGACCCTTTTTTATAAGGTAGGCCATTGTCATCCATTCTTGGAGGAGTTGCCGATTAAGACCATGAGATGCCCTCAATCGCGATTGTCAACCTTCTCCTCAATTGGAGGAGGGGGCAGCTAGTCTCCTTGAAGGAGGTTAGCTAGTCATTAGCATCAAACTTTTCTATCCTATTTTTGTAATTTTTTAGTTTTAAAAATTTTATCAAATTTAATACAATTAAAATATATGTTCTAAAATATTATTATGTCTAATACGATTGAGGAACACCTATCATGACTGTATAACTAAATAATTTACATTATAAAAACTCAACACACCATAAAATAATAAATTAGTACCGTACTAAAAAATGCATAATTCTATCCAGTATACTGAACAAGCTCAATCTTTCGTTTAAAGATGAACCTATCAATTCTGGGTCAACACTTTTTAACATAGATAAAGAAATTGTTTTTTTTTTTTTTTCAAAAAATGAAAGTTAAATAGATATTCAAAATTTCAAATAGAGTAATAATTGATGTCATATATTCTTTTTTAAAAAAGACTTACTAATATTTTGTACAGTTGGATTTCTTAAACAAGCTATAAAATGAATATTTGGAATGGATAATTATATACCTGATAATGTTGTTGACTAACAGCATGTTTAATATATAATTGACGTCAAATATACGTTATACTACCATTGAAACTATAGTATCGGCATAATGACACAATTGTATCTTATGACCTTTTAACTAATGGTGATCGCAGTTAGTTTGTGAGGGAACAACAGGAGTATTCAAGGTGAGGGTACTACGTTCCTTTGTTTTGCTAGGTTTTCTCTAGTCTCCCATCCTCTTTGATATTATTTGAACCAAAACACAAACATAATTATATATAAATAAAAAATTACTTTAATTATATAATAAGATTAATTATTCACAACATAATTCAATCAAAATAAATAATATCAACATTTACAAAATAATCTCATCAACATGCTAATTCCATAAAATTTAACAAAATATTTAAAATGATGATAATTCCTATGAGAGTAAGAAGAACAACGAGATGATCGTGATTCGTGAAAGGGAGACAAAAAAATAAGAGTTTGGGACTAAGTGTAAAAGACAGGTATAAGTGAAAATTAAAAAGTGTTAGTGCAAATGTGGAAAGTGCACAAGTATTGATATTTTATGACACTAAGGCAGTCAAGCTCAATTCAGCAAATTCATGAACTACAAGTTTTTAGTATTGTAACGTTAAAAATGCATATCATAACGTCTGATTTAGTGTTGCAACATTAGAGATGATGTTACAACAAATTTTTGTTCACATGACAATACAAAACCCAAAGGTTTTATAAAGTTCGACTTGATTTGTGATTAATGAGAATTAACTGATCTAAAGATTATTTTTGTGTTTAAATAACAAGATTTTTGTCAAAAATATGTGATTATTTTCCTTATATATTTTAGGAATTATGATGATATTTTTCATAAGGAAATATAATGATGGTTTGACTATTTTTGGGGTAATAATCTTGATAAGGAAATTTTACTTCTTCTGGAAATTTTGTTTTGGTTAACTAAGGAACTTAATTGCAGTATGAATTAAAGATATTCCTTGGACTAGATTCAGACAAGTAAGGATCTTGGAATTCAAGAAAATCAGTCAACACTAAAAGGTAGGAAATTGCCTTACTATTTTTTGGTTGGTTTTAATTATTGATTTTTTTTGAAAAACTTTATTCTTTGTTTATTTATTTTAGGCAATTGGATTTTTGGTGTATCCTTTGCCAAATGTTTGCTACATATTTCTTGAATGAAAAAGAAATCAATTCATATAGTGAAGAGCAAGCAAGCAGTACATGTAGATTGAGTTTTGGAGTGAATACTTGTAAAAACTTAGAGAACTTGTTTTCTAAGTAATTTTGAGACTTAGAAAATAGTTTACTGTAGTGACCAAAGATCCAGGCGTAATAATCATAGGCCAACAAACTAATTGGGCGTTGGCCCAATATATTGATCGACATAAGCTTATAGTTCAATTTGTTGGTCAACATAGTTTTATATATTTTCATATGGATTGATCGACGAGTCATACAACTCAGTCTACTCGACTTAGAGTGAATATAGCCTTGGTAAAACGACTTGTTGAGTCGATCAAACATATTCAAGATAACAATGTATTGTCCATCCAGGTCATTCTACATGACACCAGCCTAAGATTTATAATCTGATTTAAACTCTTCCACCTTAAGTCCAATTACATCAGAATTCAATCATCTACGAGATAAGACATAATTTGATTAAGATTAATCCTCATTGTTTTCGATATCTTAGGAATGACTATGACCATCCTATATTTTACTAGAATTCTAAAACTAAACTTTTTCTGACTTAATAGGACAACACGCCTATAAAAGAATCCTCACACCCTTAAGTTCGAGATTCCATCTCACACTTCACGTTGTCGAATTGTCTTCATACCTCTCCAAAATCCAACTCCAACCACCTTTAACGATGGAATTCTCACAATACCGTCTACATACTTTTCCAGTACATTCCTTCCTCCGACAAGCTCAATCGGATTCACCAACGCAATAATCTTAGTCTCTTGGTGTGATCAACCCAGTGTTGGACCACCATCGTCTTGAAGCCACATTAACATTGTTCTAACTAACAACCTTGATCTATTTTACCGTCGTTGCCTTCCATCTACACTGCTATACAGCTTGATCATTTGGTCTACACTGTTCGACATTATAGATCACCCCTATTTTTCATTCTAATGCAGCTAGGACGACACTTTATTGCTTTTCATTACTTTTTACATTCAAAATATTGACTTGAGCATCAGAGGGTCTTTGGCCGACACCACACCGGTGTCAAGATCATCCGCATTCTTTCTTGTTTGATTTGTGTAGGACATAAGTTATTGGATTTTAGAAAGTCGACTGACGAGGCCTGTTTTCAGTTGACATACTATAGTTCACAAGGTCTAGATTTTTGTCTAGAGGCTTGTTGGGATAACAAGTCATTAAGTCTTTAAGAGAAGATAGATTTGTAGGAGCTGCAGAAAGTTTAAGATACTCTCAATCAATGAATGTAAAGGGAACTTACTACAACTTATTAGGTGAACGTATATTCATCTTACATCAATTCTAGGAGTGAGTCTTAGATTAGACAAGTCAAGAGTAGGATGTACTTGTTTTATGTTCATAAATAAGTTGATTACTTTAGACAAAATCTCGTGAATCTAAGGTAAAACCGAATCACATTAAAAATATTCTTACGTTCATTTTTACTTTCTGTGATAATTATGTTGGAACATATAGATTGTATGTAATGATATGTTCATTTTGTTGTAATATTTAGTTCAGTGTCATAACATTGCTTAATATGCAACATTATTTAAGAAGAATTAGGTAGTCTATAGTAAATATGTTATTTCAAAAAGAAAAAAAAAAGTGTGCAAAAACAAAGAAAAATTGAATTATTTTACTAAAAAAATTATAAAATTAAATTAGATTAAATGAATTAAATATAATAAACTGGGAGTGGAGCTATGGAGAAAATACCGAATCCCGTTCCCATCCCCGTTTATATTTTAGGAGTGAATTTCACCCCTTTTTGATATTCAGAAAATTTAGTATTCATTTTCAGCGTTTCATAAAAGATCTTTTTCTAACTAAATAAGGTCGGAGGGAGTTGCATAGGAATCCTCCACAAAAGTGATTGTGATACCCGGGAATCACAGGAACCAAAATGAAATTGGCGCTATGACCAATTGAGAATTGTTGAAAGTGTAGGGGATAATTTTATAGTTTCCACGAAGATAAAGAGCATTAATGCACAACAAATGCTGACGTGTCACCGTGAATTGATTTTTTTTTTTATTTAAGATTAAGAGAATACTTTCTTTCCTCAATGTTTTTTTTTTTTCAACATTCCATTCCTTAATGTTGCACGACCAGGATTTCTGTCCTCTCCTCCGATATTAAATTTGGAGGTTTGATTTTCGATTTTGGATTTCAAATCCGCTTCGCAAGTGAGGTAGTTTCTTGATTCAACCAATTTCATGTCAATTTTTTTCGCTTTTAACTTGTATACTTATCTACTCGATCTTCACTTGGGGTTTTGAATCCATTTCTGTCTTTATTTTTATTTATTTTTTAATACTTGGTTGATTCATTCGGTTTAATTGAATTTTATATTTTATTTTTTGATTTTATGCTGTTTATGTCGGAATTGAAATTGTATAAAAAATAAGTGAGGTTTTTAAGTTATGGTGGATGATTATTGTCTGTTAATTGTTAACTTCTTTTTTTTTTTTAGTTGAATTTTGGGATTCCGGTTGGGTAGCTTGTTTTGGTGAAGTAGTTTTATAGTTTGACTTTATAATTGATTATGGTTGTTTGATGATCAGATATCTAGATTTATTGGTGTATACGTTTTTCTAAAGTTTTGAGGTTTTAGATTTGATGAATCTTCGTGATGTTTGATGTGCAATTGTTTAATGATGTTTGATGTGTGATGAAACGAGTTTGTTGTTTGGTTCGTTGAGATAATTCGAGATGCGATTGGCTATAGAAATGAAAAATTGAAAGAATTAGCGTGGATTTGGTATAGGAAATGGTTAGTGAATATGGAAATTGAAAAAATTAGTTGACTTAACTAAGCCAAAATAATTTGTATTATGCTTGAGTGATTAATGTCGGTAAAAGCATACTGTTCGTCTTTAGTTATGTACTCCAGTGCCTGTTTAGACTGTGGCTTTCAATATTATGGTTTTTAGCCACATTGTTAGATGTTAATTGATGAGCTGCTTTAATGTGTGATACTTTGATGATGGTGGCGGCTAAGAAGATAAAAGAATACTCCACTTTTGATTAAGCTGTACTTTTTGTTTATTTTGTATTTCTTGGAGACAGGTTTTAACAGCTTGAGTGAGGAAAAGGAAGTGGAATGCTGGGTTCTGGAAATGCTTTGAGCAGGGGGAGTGCAACGCCGTCACCAGATGTGCCTCCCCTGCCCCAGTACTTGCCGCTGGACCTGATTACATTAGGAAATCAGAAATATACCCGTTCGGGAGAGCTAAGGAGAGTTCTGGGTGTTTCAGTTGGAAGTACATCAGAAGACCATTCTTTTGGGGTTAATCATCAGAAACCTCCTCCTCCAGTGGCGACAGAGGAGCTAAAGCACTATAAAGAAAGTGTGCAAGGTACCGTTAGAATGGCCCGGTATGTTTTTCTCACTCTACTGCACCTTCTTCCCTTCCTTTTCTGAATTTTCGTTGTTGATTGTGGCTTGATTTACATTTCTATACGGTCAATAGTTCATCATAACTTGATTTACATGTCATGGAAAGTGGGATTGTCGATGACTGAAGTGTATTGAATGGAGGATCATGATTGTGAGTGGAGAAATTGTTCCATGGAATTCCTTGTCATAACCCGTTACAAAAAGACAAAAGAATTTGTGATTCTCAAGTATTTGTTTCCTATCAAAAAAAAAAAATGATTTTGCTTTGATTGGAAGTCATAGCTAATCACGATGCATGGATTACTCGTGCTTTATGGTGTACATTGTCTGGTCATTTCCCTCTAATAACTATTCTGGCCACTTGAATGTGTCCATTTATATTAGAGAACAGTCATGAGCCCTCATGCTATAATATCATTCTCTTATACACCTTCTTTCTGCCTCTGCCTCTGCCTGTTGCTGTTTGGATTTTGTTTGATTAATCTTTTTACAAGTCATTAGACCTTTGAGTGGTCTAGTAGTGAAGACTTGTCTCTCTTGCAGGGATCGAGTTAAAAAGTTACGTGATTCCATAACCAAATTGGACAAGTATAAGGAAGCCTTGAACTCAAAAAAGAGACAACGGAGTGATGTTTCATCAATTGAGAGGCAAGGGGGAGCAAACTTTGTCAAGACAGGAAGCCAGAATCTTAGAAACCCTCAACCTCAAGACGTAGTAAATCAAAGATTGGAGGATAGAACCAGGACTGTTGGGCTAAATAAGCGCGTTCGTACATCAGTGGCAGATGTGCCGGTATTTCACTGTTACTGTTGGACGCGATATATTTGTATATTTAGGGCTTCTTGAGGTTTGCAAAGATGCTTTGTTGTTAATGGCGGGCCATAAAATTTCTTAAAATTTTCTTCACCACTTCTATAATGATAATGGATCTAAAGTTATCATATTCTTAAAACTAATAGAGTTTCTGTTAAATTTTTCTTTTGGTATCATGGGAAAGAAAATAAACTTTTCAGTGTAAATCTTTGTTGTAGTTCTTGCACACTCATACTTATCAAACTGAATGATCATTCAAGCACTCTTTAGTTTATGGACTGGAAATTTAAAATTAGTCAAATCTTTCTTTCCTTCTGATTTTAATTTTTTATTTATTTTTAAATTATTTAAGGGTCTGGAAGTTATTGTGGGGATGTAATCTAGAGTTTCTTATGAACCTTTAGTAAAAAAATTTTCTTTCTTGTTCTTTCCATTTTCACATGTCATTCCTTCATGCTCCCTGATGTGAATATGGAAATTGTCTCCTCTTTTTTTTAAAATTTTTTCCTTTTTTTTTTTTTCTTTTTTTCCCTTTCATGACGCTCAGGCAGATGGTAGGGCTGCTGCCACTTCGAAGCAGATGGTTGGAGAAAAGGACGGAGATGTGCTTCCGGCTGTTAGTGGGGCCACTGCTCGAATTGAAGAGAAGATCCGCAGGTTGCCAGTTGGAGGTGAAGGATGGGATAGAAAGATGAAAAAGAAACGTTCTGTAGGAGCTGTGGGCAATAGAGTTATCAAGGGTGATCGAGATATAAAACGATCTATGCAGTTGAAGCTGGGTGCTGATTCAAAGTTGCGATCATGTGATGTTCAGGCTTTCAGGTATTTTTTTTTTAAAAATCTATAGGACTTGGTTTCTAAATTTTGTTGCATTTTGTGGTTGGAAAATTTCTTGTTGTCTAATGTAACTGGAGAGTGACTAGATGGTTCTCTGATCCTGATATTCTTAGTTTGGGTAAACTACTTGTTTTTCTTTTCTATATTAGTAGGGGTTAGTTCCCTATTGGTATCCTAAATTGGAAATGAATTCACCAGTATAGACCAATTAAGTTTTTGCATTTTAGGAAGATTAGTTAATTGAATGAGCCTATTTGTTTGATGATCAGATTTTTTTATTTTTGTGGCAAACTGCAATGGTATCGTGAAGAGTTAATAGAACATATATATATCCAATTATTTTTTTGCAGTTTAGGAAGATTAGTTAATTGAATGCACATATTTGTTTGATCATCAGATTTGTTATTTTTTTGGCAAACTGCAAATGGTAGCAGGTAGAGTTAAGAGAAGAAACACACACCCACACACACGCAAATTTTCAACATAGAATTTGAAATTGAAAGAAATTATATATTTCATTGGGAAAAAATTTTACATAAAAGAAGCCATACTTCAAATTGTGATGCAGCATTTGTTTAACAAAAGCCTTGAATCCAAGTTTTAATTCTTTATTCAAACTCAGAGTCCCTTGAACTAAACTCAGAGTTAGGACATCTACGTTTCAATCCAGAATTTGTTCATTTCTACAGTCACAATCTAGGATCAAAGCAGCAGTCTTCACCCATGTCTTCATTTTCTTCTTCTCGGTCATCCTTATGATAATATATATACATATATATATATATATATATTTGATAGGAAACAAAGACTTTATTTCATAATGAAGAAATTAGATACGAATGTGAACCAGAGGTCCACCAAAACATCAATAAAAAACAAGAACAAAACACTAAATGGAAAAAGCACTTAACGAACTACAGACTTCCGATCAAGCGAAATGAAAAATAAAAAAGAATCTTTAAAATTATACTTGTGATAATATTGGCTGCTATGTATGTAGGCCTTAATGCTGGTTAGGATTCAATCTATTGAAAATTAAGATCTCTATATGGGTGGACGGATAGCTATGAGTGGAAAATAAGAGAGGACATGATGTGGAAGAATAGGTTCTAACAACTTCCCTGATATAAATATGCAATTGATGCTTGATTGTGCATCCTAAAATGTTGCTTTCTTAATTCATAAGCTGATACATGAACTAAAGAGAATATAATGTATAGATAATGCTGTACATAACTAGTTTTACTCTTAATTTTGGTTTGGTTTCTGGGAGCTCTAACTGCAAACCATACTCTTTTGGCTTTTTTTCCTAATAAGAAAACAACTCAAATCAGAAGCAAATTCAACCTATTAACATCGAATTAAATTGGACCAAAGAGGGTGGGTTGGTTTCTTTCATGGATATTTTTTTAGATTTAAATCAAGATTGATGTGATAATGAACATGCATTGTATGACTTATGATTTGCAAACTACATACAGCCCAGATATAATTGCTTGGTCCAGTCTCAATCACCCTCCACCTCTTACCAAATTGGAAAAAGAAAAAAGAAAAAGAAAAAACAAACAATGTGATAATAATGTTCTTATCATTATCTTCAAGCTTATGCTTCTCACGTAGTGGAATATTAAGCTGTCTATGTCAGTTACATATAATAGTATGATATTACATATTCACTGACATTGGGGATCGCATTATGTTGCATCTAGCTCAGTGTCTGTGTATGTGCTTTTAGCAATAACGGTGCTAGTAAGCAATTGCATGATGAATTGTGTCACATATATATATTTTTTTGATAGGAAACAAAGACTATTTAAAAGCAATAGTGAAGTTACAAATGTTAACCAGAAGTCCACCAACAACGAAAACAAAAACGAAATACTAAAAAGGAACCAAGAAAGAAACAAAATACAATTTATCAATAGACAGTCGTCTCCCAATCAAGCATAATGAAAAATAAAGAAAGATTTTTAAAATCTTTACTAGAAGAAGCTCAGAGAGAAGTCAAATAATACACTTTATCTTCTAAAAAATTCTCTTCTTTAACTTCATCAAAGATTATTTTGTTTTTTTTTTCCTAAATAACCTATAAAACGGTGAAAACTCTGCAATACCAGATAATGCTGGCTTTCTTTCCGCCTCTAAGAACTTTAAAATCTTCCAAAAAGGAAAGACTTCAATATTTAGGAGCTGCCCACTTCAAACCAACTCAAGGAAACATTATTGAATTGGAGAGTCCTTTATATGGTCACATATTGAATTAAGATTATAAGAACATATGGTTCAAATCAAATATGACTCCTTTATATGGTCTTGTGACTCTTGTTAAAGGTAAAAAATAACACAACTATTTTCTCAAATAGTAAAATGACATGGTGTGACCTGTAATCTGTTTAATAAATGGCTAAATGGGTGTCTAATCATATGACACAAGAGGACCAATGCAATTCGTTTATACAAATTCATCCTGCTGTAACTTTATTGCATAACAAAAATACATCAACAAAGTAAAGGAGTGTTCTAAAAGATGATAATCATTAAAATTGTATATGTATATCATGGCTGTTCCCAAAGCAATAACTGAACAGGTCATAAAGAAGTTTATTTTACAAATAAAATAGTTTTTTTTTTTTTTAAATTTTTTTTTCTTTCGTTTTTACAAATTTATGCATTTTTAAATGGGTCATAACCTTGACACAAAATGATTAAGTTTTTGTCTCGATTTCTGGTAAGCAGGTTGAGGATGGTCAATTTGAACCCGACCAAATTATTTGGTGGGTCAAGAGGGTTGACATTAATTTTACGCGAACATGATTAAACCCAGCTTAACTTCAATAACTTAATACTGCATTCGGCTTGTTGTGTTGAAAATTGCAATTACAACTTTGGATTACTATACCAGAACTATGTATGTGCAAAAGTGAAGAGGTTGGTTCTGCCCACTTAAATTGAAAAGTTTTTATTATTGTTTCATTGGATAGTTAGCTTACTGATGTCTTATGATCTGGGAAAAAATTTTGATTTCTTTAGATATGAATCTTCTATATATACAATTCTTATCCTGTACGGATAAAATGCTTCAATTACTAAAATAGTGCAATTTAATTGTGTTCTTGGGCTTTGTATGTATTTAGATCTAAATCCTCTCCTGGAGCTAATAGAATCAAGTTGGATGGTCCTTTCGAGCTTTCTAGTTCTGATGCCTGTGCGCTTCTCAGGAATGAGTTGGAGAGTCCCCCTCCTCCAAGGGAACGCATGGCTGTTATGGAGCAGAGAGTTGTGGCAAAAGGAAACAATAAGTATGTCTTTTCACCTTCACATTTCAGTTCCATCAGAAGTCTGCCAATTTGTAGACTTGGTAGATCTCATATAAATGAAGTGTCACATTTGGTTGTATAAACATAATGTTTTTTTTTTTTTTCCCTTTATTCTTCTCTGATTGTTATGGTAGGTTATTGATTTGTTTTTGATCCTGTTTGACAGGTCAAGTATTCAGGGTGATGACTCAGGAAGTGGCCCAAGTACAAATATAAAAGTAAAAGCATCTAGAGCACCACGGACGAGTTCCATCATGGTCTTAGACTCATCTTCTAAAGTTCATCCACCATCTGGAGCTTTTCAGGGTTGGGAACAGCCGACAGGTGTAAATAAAGTCTCGGTTGTAGGTGTGACCAATAATCAAAAGCGTCCAGTGTCTGCAACTTCATCTTCACATCCCATGGCTCAGTGGGTTGGTCAAAGACCACATAAAATTTCACGCACAAGGAGAGCAAATTTAGTTTCTCCTGTCTCAAACAATGAAGCTCAGGTTCCATCTCAAGGTTTTGCAACATCTGACTTTAGTGCTAGAACATCTTCTTTTGGAACCAATGGATCTCTGCTTGCCAGTAGCATAGATAATGATACACCAAAATCAAAGAGGGAGTTTGAGAATGTTTCATCTCCATTTGGGTTATCTGAAAGTGAAGAATCTGGAGCTGGTGAGAACAAGTTGAAAGAGAAACTAGTAGACGGTGGTGATGGTGCTTTGACTGTGACTCAGAAAGGTGGGTCATTCACATTACCAACAAGGAAGAATAAGATACCAACCAATGAAATTGGAGACGGTGTTCGACGTCAAGGAAGGAGTGGAAATGTTTCTTCGTTGACGAGGCCAAGCATTCCTCTGATGAGAGAGAAGTTAGAGAGTCTGCCGTCAGCCAAGCCACTTCAGACTAATAGACCTGCTTCTGATAAGAATAAAAGGTGTGTAGTTACTCTTGTTTCTTTCCTATGTATTCTATTCACAATTAATTGCAGTTTATGTTGGGAATATGTGTAATAATTCGTCTACGTTTACTTTGGTCAGTAAAACAGGCCGTCCACTTACCAAAAAGTTGAAAGATCGCAAAGCCTCAATTCGTGTTGGGTCAGTGCAGAATAATGTAACATCAGATTTTACAGGTAGTGATTATAATATCAAGATCATTTGTTTGTGTTTGTTTGTAGGTATCTGTAATTCCCCTAAGATTTTTCTGACAGTGAGATATATATGATAAAGGTTTTCTTTTACTAATCTTGGAGCTGTGTGACAAGGACATACTATATTGCCTCTTTGCTCTGATGGACATGGTTTTGCCCCCTTCTAGTTATTTAGATTTCAGTGTTAAATCCCATCTTGTATACTATATTCCTGGTTTAGAACATATTTGTTTTCACTTGTGAATTTGAGAAGTGGAAACTACTCCCACTTATACATGCATGTGTGACTGAATACATGTAGGACTTTGTGCACGCATCAGAATAGTTGAAATACTATAGAGTAACTTGTATAATTCTCTATGGTGTAATTGCTTGACAATCATTTTTAACATGCGTTGAAATATAACTTTTCAGGTGAATCAGACGATGACCATGAAGAATTATCTGCAGCTGCCCGTTCTGCTCGTAATGCTAGCAGTATGCGTCTTTACTATGTTTAAATTTTATTTTCGCATATGTATCTCAATAAACCAACTCCTCTCATATGTATCTCAATAACTAATATGCTAGCTTCTTTCTTCAGATCTTGCCTGTTCTAGTCCATTTTGGAAGCAAATGGAATCTATTTTTACTTCTCTTAGCTCAGAGGATACATCTTTCTTGAAGCAGCAGGTAATGATTGGCACAGATGGATATCTTAATGATTTTTCAAATATCCATGAGACTGACAATTCCTTTTTCTTGCTTCTGATTGGTTGCCTGAATCAGTTAGCTTCTGCAGAGGAGCTTGACCAGAGATTGTCTCAGATATCTGGAGTTGAATATAATCTTTTGGTATTAATTTAGCTGTATAATTTTATCTATATTACTTTATTTTCTTTCTACATTTACTTTCTCTCTTCCACCCTTCAACCCCCAAGAGGCAACATTGAAAAAAAAAAACGATAAGCACTGCAAAGCCAAAATATTCTATAATAAGCTAAGATTATGAACCTGCAACTGCCAAATTTTAGTTTATGTTCTACTGTTGATATGTTTAATCTTCAATTCCTTCAGGGTCTTTTGGTGCATAAAGAAGTTCCTGACCGTTCTGGTGAAAGTCTAGAAAGCCATCCAATTCAAGAAACAGCCAAGACTGAAGCTATATGCGGAAGGTTTGACAGGGGAGGGTTGGACAAGGTTACTCCATTGTACCAGAGAGTTCTTTCTGCATTAATTGAAGAAGATGAGGGTGAAGAATTATACCATGCCTGTGAAGGGAAAAATCTCTCCCTTCACTATGCAAGTGATGATTCTCACTGTGGTTCATGCAATCAGATTGATGTTGAACCCAAAGATAGGGACAGAATGGAATCTGAAGTTGAGTCAGAAGCAGATTTTTGGAGTCATAAGAGTTACTTTTCGGACAGAATTTCTTGCGATAAGAGTGCTGCATCCAACACATGCAAGAACCCAAGCATGTCCAGTTCATTTTATAGCAATGAACCGTGGTTGGGAGAAGATGATTTTTCACATTTAGATGTCAGGCTTGTCAGTGAAATAAGTTCAAATGATATGGCTCAGCAGCAACCTCGGGAAATAAATGTTCCTAGCTTTTCCTCCTCCAATTGCGAATATAAGCTGATGTGTCTGGATGAAAGGCTCATATTGGAGTTGCAGAGTATTGGTTTATATCCAGAGACATTGGTAGCTTTTTGTTTCTTATGCTTCCTATCTGAGTACAACTTGTTATAATTATATGAGTTCAACTTATAGGCGCCCAACTTGTTATAATTATATCGTGGTTATGTTTCCTCCTTTTTCTCTCATTTTCTTTTGTCTTATTGCAGCCTGGTCTGGCTGAGGGAGAAGAAGCAATAAGGCAGGAAGTTATGGAACTTCAGGAAGGGCTTTTCCAACAGGTTGTGATAGCACATTATTCTGTTTCACTTGCGTATACGATTTAGAGTATTTAAGCATGAGTGCCGCTATAATGATTTGCTTCATATGGTTGCCCTTTCTTCTTCTTCTTTTTTTTTTTTTTCAAACCTCTTTGTTTTCATCTCATATGATGTGCAACTTTTTCTTACTTTTGCTTCTATATTTCCTTGGATCTCATGTCTCTCATCTCTGATCACACTTATGATTAATTGATAGATTGGGAAAAAGAAGAAGAGCTTGAGGAAAATTGATAAGGCCATTCAGAAAGGGAGAGACATTGAAACGAGGTATAATTCCTATGATTTGGATGTGTTTTTTATATTGAACTTGATAAGTTTTAGATTAGAATGATGTGCGAATATTTGCAGGAACATCGAGCACGGTGCAATGGACCAACTTATTGAGATTGCTTACCGGAAAAGACTGGTAATGTTTATGTTCCTCGACTATAGTTGTAAATTAGTTTAAGATAATTGATCTGTGGTTCTTTTTCTTTTTCCGCAAGTCTTATGAAATGTAGATGTTTCTTCTTGATTCTTGTTAATTCTGTTTATAATTTCCTATTTGTTGATTGGACTACACATTCAAATCCTCGTCAGCTTTTTTTATGAAAATGAAGTTAACATTTCTAGACCTTAAATAAAATTTGTTCGAGTGCTTGAATACTATTATTGGGCTATTGCCTTTAAGTTAAACTTTTGGCTTTGTTGGTTACTAAAAAAATCTTTCTTTTTGGACAAACACACGAGTGTTTCATTTTCAATTTTGTCAAAGATCGTGTGGGAGATGAAGGGAACAAATTCCACTCCCTTAAAGGGGAAAAAGAAGGGTTTCTATAATAATTGGACCTACAATCCAATAAGCTAGTTTATTAGTTTAGATTGATTGACTATGTATGTATGCATTAAGTCATTTATAAAATTTTAGGTTCTGACATGGTATTAGAATCTGATTTGATGTAATCGACCTTCGTGTGTGTGTATATATATATATATATATATTACTGAAAAGAGCTATCAATTCTTTGATGAAAAGTCAAGAAGAAACATAATTCTGACCAAAGAAAGCCAATCCAAAAGGTCTGGCTGCCCCTTTGCTCTCCTCCCATTGAAGGAAAGAAAAGCGACTTGAAAACTCAACACAGCCAGAAGCTGGCACATGAGAGGAGTGTTGAAATCTCATGGCAGATAAAAGGGAGCGAAAAAAGGGTTTTATATGGTAGTATTCGGTGGTGTACATTAAAAAATACTGAAACATTAAAATATGTTTATGACAGGATAACATTAAAAAATGTAAAATATGTTTATGACAGGATAACATTAAAAAATGCACTTTGGCATGACCAGGCATTCAGTCAGTTATTGTAGCTCGGTAGTGAAATTTTCGTAGGTCTTGGAAAGGGAAGGCCTTTCGTTAGACAGATGTTATCTTATTCCATATTAATAATGGTAATGAAAAATGGAAAACAAATGTAATGGAGTCTTTTGCTTTATTGTTGTTACTGTCCTTGTAACTTAAAGGGGTCTATTTTTCTTTGTTTTTTTCTCCTTAAGGTGTGGTTCTTATGTAAGGCTGTTATTTCTAGTATGATGTGAAGAAACAACTAATAGAAGGGTGAACTTGTGTTGATTTAAAATTATGGTATGATAGTGGGTTTCATTAAAAAAAAAAAAAACTATGGTATGATAGTGTTAGATATCGGTAAATAGTTAATTTTCATAGTGCATCAAGGTTAGTGTAAATTTGTTGATTATCAGATGATGAAATCGTAGGAGCTATCAATTGTAAGGTGAATGAATTAGCTAATGTTTGTGTAGGATATACATATGTCATAGATATGATCTTTATTATTCAATGTTGAATGTAGTATTGTTGCTTGACTTTTACTCATTCCTTTGCTGCTGTTTGTTTTGGTGTTGTTTATTGGTAGTTTGTTCTTATCATGTACAAAATACCTTTCTTTAGTGTGATTGTGGGTGTGCACTCTTGTTTTATGCATACCAATCTGGTTTATTGGTAAATTGTGAGTCTCTCTTGATAGATTTAGAAGAAGGGCAAATAATTGTTTGAGAGAGCTTGTCATTATTTAGGTAGTATTAGATAATATGAGCATTAAACTGAGGTACTTCATTTATTATGGAAAGTTAAATTTCTGTCAAACGAATTGTTCAGGCAAGCCGTGGGACTCATACTTCTAAAGGTGCTGTCCGTAAGGTCTCTAAACATGTGGCATTGGCTTTCATCAAACGAACTCTTGCTAGATGTCAGAACTTTGAAGAGATAGGCGGAAGTTGCTTTAGAGAGCCTGTGTTGCAGGATGTCTTGTTTCCTACACCTCCAGGCAGCATTGATGCAAAATCAATCGACTGTGTTGGCTCAGGAACTGCTAGCAATACATGCAATGAAGCTTCTAACCATCAAATGGAAGCCAGGGGATCAGGTAAAGTTGTTAATTTTACTATTATTGCAATAAATGCTTTTGTTGGGTAACTAGTAGAACTAAAAGCTTAAGCTTTCTTAAGCCCAAATAATGATAAGCCCTCTAACGGTTTTCGTCGCGATTATGTCCACCAAGGGTATCTGACAGAGGATCTCTGTAATAAACGGTGTCATGTTCATCTCACAATAGCATATTCTTTTGCTGCTACAGGTGCTGTCTCTAGCAGTTTTGATCGATACAATACAGAAGGTGATACTCTTGACAGAGGTTCTTCAGATGCTTCCAAAGCTCGTTTTCACTCATTTGAAAATACTTTTCCCAAGAATGGGGTCACTTTGAACAAGGTGGAGAGGGAAGCACCAATTGATGATGTTGTCGGCAGTGCTTCCTCTAGGGTGACATCAACTCTTGACAATGTTAATGTTGGTGCTGCAAGGGGAAAGAGAAGTGAGAGGGATGATTTTAAGAGTAATGCATCAATGGATGGCTTAAAGAGTGAACGGAAAACAAAAGCCAAATCCAAGCACAAAAATAATCATACATCAACTTCAGGAAATGGAGTTCATGGCAGATTTAGTGGTAATGATAGCAACACAACAGGCAGGGAAGTGGGATCATCATCTCCTGATGACATTCATCCGAAATCATCTAAAGAAGCAGAGACTCCCGTTGATTTTGCAAATGTACAACTGCCTGAACTGGATTCGGTGGGACTAGACCAAAACAATGACATTGAGTTCAACGGACAACAAGATTTCGATTCGTGGTTAAACATTGAGGTGGATGCCTTGCAAGACCATGACTTTAGTGATGATATTTTCGATATTCCAATGGACGATTTGTCATTTATGCAAATGTAAAGAAACTGGATTGTTCATTCTTGCAGGGTTTTAATTTGTAATTTAAAATTTACTCCGCTGTACATAACTAAGTCTAGAATTTTGATTTTTGGAATGTTTGCAAGAAATATGATTATTTGCTACTCGCTAGATCTGCAGCCCTCAGTTTTCCAACTAGCTGGGTTGGAGCCTGGTGGACATTAGATTGACATTTTATTAGGATACTTCCACAAATACAATGTTACCCAGTAATTTGACATTAATGCACAATTATGGATTCAATTTTATTGTTGATGGATTAATCTTTTTCCATACGTGCAGAAAGTGAAAAGAAAAAACTGATGTTTTTAGGTTATTGGTTTTGATTAATATGTCCGAAGTGATATAGAAAAAATGGTACCATTTTTAACCGCTCTTGTCAAAATGATTTGTATGGGATTGTTTCTATTTATTAAATAATCACTTATAGTTTATGTTATGAAATAATCCACTTGAAAGAAAAGTAGGTAGGTGTTTGATGAACTAACTTTTTTAATAATCAACTTACTAAAAAAGCAAATAAAATGTGTTTGGTAAGTTTTAAGTGATTATGTAGAATTATCAAAGTGGTCATGATTGATAAAAACACATTTTCAAATTACAATTGTAAAAATAACATTTGATGAGTAGGTTCTGATAACGATGCCAATTTAATCATGGATGTCTTCGAAGTAGGAATCAATCTCCTCTGACATTGATCAAGTTGATTGATTGATCTCACATCCTCCATTGTCGAAGGAGGCTCCAGCGATGGAGTAGGCCTCCATCACTGCAGACACAATGGTGGCCACCACGGTGGCCATTACTATTATATTTCTTTAATTATTATTTTATTATAATTAATTAAAATAAAAAATCATTTAAATCAAAAATTAATAATTCATTTTACATTTGAATTTTTCGGTTTTTAAAATTATTATTAAAGTAAAAACATTATTGACTTTTCATTAAAACAAGGAGGGTAGTATGAAAATTTTAAAGGTTAAGAATTAGCTTCTCCAATAATTAACTTCCAAAAGTAACCCCCAATCAACTTCTCAAAAATTAATTATAAGAGAAGTAGATTATATAATAACTGGATTATAGAAAATTTATCAGATACATTAATGCTCAAAACTTATGAAATAAGAGTTTATTTTATAAATAGAAACAATCCCGTAAACTTAATAATTTTATATTTTATGCTACTAAAATATATTTTACAATATTAAAGTAAGTGAACCTTTTGTTAATGAGAAAAAAATACCCTTCTATTTCTTTTATTCTCTTTCTCTCATCATTTCCTCTCATCCAACTTTCACTTTCTCTTTACAAATGATGTTTTTCGGGGCAAAAAGATTCTTTGATGTCAAAAATTGTGCTTCGATTTATTGGTTGTAATAAAAATGTTATATGTTGTTGATTATAGTAAAAATTCCCTTCAAGCTTGTATTTTAATTACTTTCATGCATGAATTTTTAAGACTGTTTATGTTTTCTAATTTGAAATTTGAAAGGAAGGAAAAACATAACAAAGATAAAAACAGGTAACAAATTTAAAACAGAATAAAAAGAGCAAGTGAATTGTGAAATTAAGGTGAACATAAATTTCAGTGGATAGAGACTAAGCCTTGGAAGGAAGGCAACTTTTTGACTCTTTTGAAACTCATTATTTCTAATTAGCTCTCAAAAAGAAGGAAAGAAAACTCCTTTATTATTATTTCGTTTTTGGTTTTCTCTTTATTTTTTAGTACACCAAATCTCTTTTCTTCTTCTTTTTAGAAATTTATTCTCTCTCCCATTTCTCTCTCTCTCTTTTTGTTTTTTTTAATCCCTTCTACCTTTTTCTACTTGTTGATTTTCAAATTTATGTCAAAGAGATTTTTGCAAGGTTATTTCTGTCTAAAATACCTTTTAGATGTTATAAAAATTAAAATGCTAAAAATGGATATTAGTCCCGCAAAATGAAAGTGAAATAGTGTTGAAAATTCTAGAAGTTCTATATATGTCAAAGCGAAAAAAAATAAAATAATAAATTACTAGAACAAAACACTTTATTGTAACACCCCAATTAACATGCAGATTGGTATTTTCCATGCCTGAATCAATTTGTGTTGCGATGACTATTCCCATCCCATGTAACACATGTACGAGACAAGCCATTTGGCGATCCAATAATGGTTTGTCGAGTTGAGATTAGGATGTAATAAATATAAAAAACTTTGGTTGCATTCTTTATATATTTAGTATTCACAATCGTATTCGAATGGTTTTGTACTATAAAACTATTTTTCTTTTTTCTTTTTTTTTGTCCTGAAAAAATCACATTAAATGCGTTCATTTTGCTTTTGAATGCTTTCATTTTGTTTTTCAATGCTTACTTTAATTTACTTTAAAAAAAAAAAAAGTTCTTACTTTAACTATTGGATTGTCTCCAAGATAGGTTCTTATAGACAATCGTAAAATTTTGATTAACACGCATTTTTTTAGAAAAAATAAATGTATCATTGAAAAAAGAAAAGAAAAGAAAAGAAAATAATTGTATCATTTGTTCTCAAAAACAATGAATTGTAACTGGATCGTATATATGTCAAATGCCCCTCGGACTTGAACAAATGTACTAATTCAGTTAATTATAAAAAAGAGGTTGTTGAAAGAATTAATTGAAGGTCCATAAGAGAGAGACGGAGAGGAGTGAATCCTGGAAACGGTAGATAGTATATAGTCAAAGATTGCTAAAATTTATGTAACAAGCATGCATGAATATTGTTACAACCCCAACTTGGCAAGAGCTACCTAAAATGGGAAATAGGTTTTGTTGATGAATTTATTATTGATGATGCAAATGACTCCACTCAAGTTTCTGCTTTCTGCACATTTTTTGTCTTCTTCTTCCAATATTCAAAACCATCGTTATGTCAACACAACAATTATCCAATTCATCATTTATTCATGACTAGATTTCATCGTGATCCAACACTCTTCCTTTTATACAATTAAGTGACAGCACTCACAAGCGTCATGCATGTTTTGATTGATAATGATAAAACAATGATGCTACTAAAAGTGCCTTTGAAAATAACAGTTTGTTTTTATTTTTTTAGAATATTTTTTAATTGCTTCTCTAAAATGATGCTTCCAATCCTTCTCTAATTAAATCTGTTCTTTCTTATATGAACTTCATCCCCCAAATTTTAATAGAAGTGAAATTGAATATAAATCTCTTCCATAGTGTTTGGGGGGAAATTAGCTTCCCAAAATCAAATTGGAACCCGAGCTATTGATTGGAATCAACCTAAATAATAGAACCCCAAGAATTAAATTCTAAAGGTTAGTTTAGAAGGAAACCATGGCCCAAGCCCAATTATCCAATAAAGGAGACATAGAAAAGACAAGAATACCCTTGCATAGGGGTGGGAAAAGAATTGAAGGATAACCCATGTTAGGAATTTAAAATGAGATTTTCTGTGCTTGTAGGTTCCCTATCCCGTCATGTGGACAAGGAGATTAGACTTAATAGTAGGCCTAAGATTGATAAGCAATTAGAAGTAACAGGCATCGGATTGCAGGAGAAAAGGAAGGACCACAATTAGCCACGGAATTCTATGATAGGAAGGACGAATGAGAATGAACTATGTGTCTCCCGAACCTGCCTACGTTGGACAAAGAGTAGGGAACAAGAAAAGAGTAAAAGCGATAAGATGATGGGGAGTCAGACGACAAGAAGCAGGTGTGAAAGTGAAGGGACATAAAAGGGTAGTTGACCATTAGCAAAGGATGAAGTGGGAAACCCAAAAAGGTGAGAAGGAGTATATAAAGATGTCCACTATTCAAAGGAATATAGGTCATTCTTTCTAAACTAAGAACAAACTAATATGCGAGAGAACACCATTAGGTGCTGCTCTTGGGTCTTATTAATTGAAGCAACTTGGGTTTCTTCCCCTTTCCTGCCTTTTAGCCTCATTACAAATGGACTTTTCCACGAAAATCCCACTGACTTGAGCATCGAAGGGTTTTTGCTTGTGAGCTACCGGCGACCATTGACCTCTCTTACTCTAGTTGACAGGTAGCTAAGGGGAAAGCGGTTCACCCAAGAGCGAGCATCCTTTTATCCAAAGGGGACCCTAATGTCAAATGGGAACATCAATGGAATTCCCAATCCGCTAGATTGTATTTATTTTCAATCCAATATTTCAAGTGCTAGTGTAACCAATTTTTGTATCAACACATGGTAATGAAAGGGTAAGCTAAACTATCTAGTACTCGCAAAAACTAATGAGACTTTCCTGATTATAAAGTAAATGCGTTTTTGTTTATTATTAATCAAAACACTGTAAAATAAAATAGAGCTAAAAAGGTTTTTGGCATGTTTTAAAATAACTATGTATTGTATAATGATAAAGCCCTACCCATAACTGCACTACGAAGTTGCAATGGAAAACATCATGCTTACTTACTCATGATTCTGACCATACATGTGAGGCTAGAGTTATAAAAGTACGTTGCCTAAAATAGTGATGCTGATGATGCTCTACTGCTTTCGATCCTAGCTTGTGTCCTCATATTTAATTTTCCTTTTAAAAGAAACATATTTTTATCATAAATTTACGAGCAAATTGTTTGTCTTTTGAATGACTAAGTGTAAGAGAATGTTATCCTTAATTATTTATAATTTTGCTGAGCAGATTAGGGTCGTACATGTCTTTTGCCCAACCTGACATTGTTTTTTATTTGACTTTTATATTATGCATATTTTCAACAACTTATCCTCCCACAGCAGCCCATTTCCAGAGAGCAATTAAGAAAAACTGCTTTAATACGCCTTTTGCATTTTGTAACACATTTCGAATACAAATTTTCTCTTTGCATGACTGTCTGTAAGACTTCTGTTCGAACACGTTGCATGTAAGTGTAACTTACTGACTAGGAGAGTTATTGGATTCTTGGTCTAAATAAAATAAACTGATCTTATAACCTAGACAATTGACATCACAACCTAGTTAATATCTGATTTTCTCTTGTTTTTGTTAGATTCAGATGGACTTTAAAAGTCAAGAAATCCTAATTAACATGTATTGATATAGAATTTCATGCAACATTAGTATCAATCAACTTTTAGGTATAATGTTATACAATAAATTAAAATGCACGCTTCTACTAAATTAAATAAACCACTTAGATTTTTCATATAGAAGATGAAATGCGATTACTCATTTTAATTATAAAATATTTATTATCCTAACATTATAAAATAATTGAGTTTTCTGATAAATATTAAGATTTTGATAAAAACTTTCAAACTCTTGAAGTATACCTTGATCAAGACCTTCATACTGACTAAATAAGAATCCTTAAGAAAAGAACTTCGAAGCCAAGGAAGAATTCTAAGGATGAGTATGATATAAGAGAAACTAATTAAGAAATTAACAATGTACACCTTGAACAATAATCAAACACAAATATTCTGACAGGACAAGCTTTGAAACAGTGTTTTTTTTTTTTTTTTTTTTTGGTTCGTTATAAAATTTATTATTAATTGAAAACCTTCCTATCTAAAAGCTGGCATTGATAAATGAATATTATCACTAGCTTATATGCGCCAAGGAGGATGGACAGGTACCACTTCTTCATATATTAATAAATTTCTAATAATTAAACGGTTGACCATAGTTGTTATATGTCTTAATAGTATGTTGATTTTAAAAGATAATATCGTAAATCTGTTGAAGATAATTTATTATTATTTTGGTTTGTGTTTTATTTAATTGCCGCTTAATTGCTATATATATATTTCTTTAATTTGTGAAGGACGATGATCAAGTGAGCTTTAGCAATCGTGCAAGTCAATGCCAAACTAACTGTAATTAATTTAGATATTCTTAATTTTGATTAGTACCAAATTAATGAATGGTTCAAAAGATTTCGGTGCTGAGAACTGAAAGTATTTGACAATTTTGTGGTCAACCAATCAGATTCCTCTCATGGATAGCGATCAATATTCATGAATTGCATTCAACAAATAAAGTTCATGTTGATCAGAATTTAATTAGATCATTTGCTTATTTGAATTTACCTCAAAATTAAAATATCTTGTCAATATCATCATGATATCAATTGTTAAAATCTACTCAACATTGGTCTTTTATCAAATTTAAAGGGTAGTTCATTTAGTTAGATCTTTAATTTATGGGATATTTAACTTAATTATGTTTGTACATGAAGTGAGATTGGGCGGATTCTATTATTGTAAAAATAATTGTTATATAAACTTAAATTAACCTCTAGATTAGTAGATAATCCTTTTAGTTACAACCAAAATAATTAAGTAGCTAGAGTGCACATTTTAACATAATCATTTGTTTTGGTGATGATATTAATTTACACAAAAAATGAAAAGAAACCTAAAGGAGTATGATCAGTTAAATAATCTTAATTAAAAAGTAAGGTAAACTAGTATAAGCATTTAAAAAAATGAAAAAAAAGGGCGCATTTAGAAAGAAAACCTAACCTAAAAAGACATATCATACGTGCATTAAAATATAGGGAGATAATGTCATCTTTAATTAATTAAGAAACCCAATAATCTATATCTCATGCGCGAGACGGCGAGAGATTAAAAAAAGGCACTGATAATGATGGATATTTTATTGTTTATATTCCTCTTAATGGATCCAAAAGTAGAGAAAAAACATAAAAAGCAATAATAGTTAATTAATTGATCAATCGAATTGATTAACAGATCCATGCATAATATTGAAAAGTTAATTAATCAAAGTAAATATCTTATGTGAGGAGATACAGGAGCATGTCGCGTCGTCTACGTTGATTAGTTCGATCTTCTATCAAAAGATATTTTGCAAAATCTTGATAGGAGAATGAAAAACAAGTATGTCGGAAGCTGTTGATCTGCTGGAAATCTTTAAAGATATGTTCATATTAAATTAAGATTAATTTTTACTAAGTCAACATGAACCTTTACGTAGACCAATTATATATTTGTCCAGAGAGAAGTTTAAATTTTTGTTTGGTTCAGTTTTAAGTTTTCCATTTTTTTGTTAATATAGGTAGTTGTGTTTGTTTACACTTTATATTTTGTACCTACCGAAATTTTCATGTTAATTGATTATGATAATTGATATTATTAATATATATGTATTTTTTATTTTTCTAAGCAGTGTGCATAATTGATGTGAGATTTACATTGTACAAAATTACGAATAACCGCATTTATAAAAAGATTTTAAGACTGAGCATCTAATTCATCAAGTGATCATTTCAAAGCTTTATATATATATATATATATATATATATACATATATATATATATATATATATATAAGTCACTGAGTAACAATTTATAATCTTACTACATCACTATATATTGACTTTTTTGTTATCATGTCTTTTTTTTCTTTTTCTTTTTCTTTTTTTTTTTTTTGTCTGAACCAATTTTTGCTTTGGCTTTTGTTATATTATGTAAGGAAGCAAATGGACAAAAGAAAAAGTTTGAAAGCATATAATTCTATAATTAAGTATTACTTGTTAAAATTCCAAATTCTCATGCATGTACCTTAGCACTATGTTTTAGTTAGTTAGCTATTTTGTACTACTTATTAATAGACAAGCTTCTAGCTATATGATTGTTTTCGTCCTAAAATTTGGATTTGGTGTGAACATAATTCGATCTATATATTCCGTCAAAACTCAGTATTAGAGAGCATGTACAACAACTAAGAATTTGAGGTCCAAAAGATTTTAAAATAAGAGATGTGGCCTCTCATGGCCTCTATAATTCTTACAGGTGTTAGCTACTATTAGAATTTTGTCTTACGAAAAAGCTTTTTCACTTGTTGAGATATATATATATATATAGAGTCAAAGATTTTCTTTATGTTATGAGTCAGACACATGCACACTGCATGCTGATTTTTGCCGGCTGACTAAACACATATCTCTTGTCTTTTCAGGTAAAATTCAATTTTGATTTCGATAAACAATCTTCACCAGGACATAACTATCTGATGAACAACTAGTTAATTGTTTTTTTTTCCCATTTTTTTTTTCTTACATAACAACAATATTTATTGTTATATGTATGGCCATTTTTATTTACCATATAATTAAATTGATCATCATACTTCCAAAAAGTTTATTAATTAATTTGTATTCGAATATATCAATATTCAAATACATATACTTATGATATCTCTAATATTTAGCTGAGATATATATATATTTTTTAAATTAGACATAGTGGTATATATATTTATATATGTTAATGTGAATAAAAAAGTACACCTAATAAAGAATATAAACAGCTTTATACTAAAAATATGCGTGAAACCATCGAAAGAAATTCAAAAGATAACAAAAAACATGAAAAGTGCATGAAAAAATTATTTAGTAGTTAGTACTATGTATCATGTGAGACACTAAATGATCTGTGACTAATTGTTTTCGGCTTAGAATTAATAGAGTAATATTTTACAAGTATGTACAATCACTTGGTGTAAATGAGAGCTATATATAACCTACATATCACCAACTTTTCTCTCTCTTCTACCCTTTGAAGAAAAGACAACGTATACGATCTCTTTAATCTTTATATGTATTCTATAATATATCTCTTCTTGTCTCTTTTGCACACTACAATACTCCTCACAACCACTTCACATAAATGAACACCAACAAACCCACTTCACCCATTTTTCTTTTGTTTTTTCCCCCCTTTTTTGTAATTCTTTTTATTATTCTTGGCTAAGAGAACAGACAAAGCACCTAATTAATGTCAGGGTATCGTCCCTCTCTCTCTCTCTCTCTCTCTCCAGTCTTTGGCAGTGTTCAAGAGCCATTGGACGCTTGATGGAAGAAGACAACCTACTGAATTATATATATGATTATATATATATATGTATACCTCATTCTTTTAATTTTCCATATTCATCTTTTAATTTCTTGAAGCAAGTAGAAGCTTCCTCATTCCACATAATATATAAAATTGATATACATTTACAAGGATAACATAACCATATTAAGATATTCAAAAGCAGGAAAAAAAAAAAAAGAGTAGAAAAAGAAAAATATTCCTATTATCTCATCTAAAGTGATAACATGATATGCCACAGCTATAGCATTGACATTGCATCATTGATAAGTGGAGGATTGATCACTGAAGCAATTATGTTAACTATATATCTAGTGGGTTCAATCGATCAATGTCACTCTCAAAAGTTTACGAAATGATGATTCTGTGAGGTCTGACCATTTGCAAATCCGTGGTTGTTTGGCATGAGTTATCCTCACTCATCAAGGTCCTGTCAATGTTTATCAATAGATGTTAGATAATTATATTAATCAATAATATATATATATATATATTATTTGTAAAAACCAAATTTGAGAGTGGAGGTCCCGCCAAACCCTATTCAGAAGGCAAGAAACTATGACTTTTGGCCATATAGATACGCATGAGGATTTAACCTTAGATCATGTGGAAACAAACCACTAACCTAAACTGTTCTACTAACCCCTCATGGGTTAATTAATTAAATATTAAAGTAACAAAATTACAAATTTTTAAAATGCCTTTTCTTGTAGGCAAAGTTATATTAGGCATTTTTGTGGTCCATGCAACAATTGACATAATGCTATTATTAATTTCTTGAAATGATCCTACTATTGGCAATGCAGCATGGGCTTTTTTTTATTTTTTAATTTGCATTGAATTAGGACTATTATGTGTTTATATCAAATGTTTGTAAAGATCAAAGCCCTAAGATGGTAAGAGAACAAATTCAAAGCAAGAGATCTTACTCTCGTGGACGAGATGCCCAAAGAGAACTTAGTGCTCGTAATCGACCATAATACTCTCCGATCACCAGAAAACACCGTGCAGCTTGCCGGACCGTTAATATCCGTCGCAATTGGTGAAGTGTTTGCTGTCTTAAATTATCAGCCTACATATAACAAAATTATTTCACAAAACCATGCATAACAAAAGAAGACAACTTATATTTCATTAATGAGAACAAATAAATAAAAATATATAGTAACCCACAAGCCACAACAACATGGGTCCCTAATGGAAGGCATTTTGACACGAACTCTAAACATTTCAGAAGGGTTGAAACTCAAGAAGTTGTCATAATCATGAACATGGACCACTCCAATCATACATTTAAAAAACTATAATTAAAGAGTATTAATTCAATAAATTATTTTATTGAAATAATATTGTAATAATATTTTTTTGGATAGGTCCAGCTAGGGTTTTCATTTCAACATATATCGTTTTCAACCCACACACTGATGGAAACTCATTTAGATGAAAACACACATCAAAGGCCTCTGAGTTCAACTTCAACCTAGTAATAGACTTCTTAGCACCAACGCAATATATATTTCGCCACGAAATTGCACCAATATTTTGGAAAGGGACTATCAACCGTACACGGTCAAACACGTAGTGGAGATCATCTACAATGTTGAATAATTTGAACTAAAATCATGTCTCAACGTTGACCAAGACATGGAAAGTGACTGTCCATCTTAAAAACATTGGGTGGTCAAACAAAAAATTCATGATCATCAAAGATCCTTAAGGGCAAATATTTATCCTCAATCAAATCATAAAAAAAAAGCCAGATATTAATCGGAGGGTTAGGAATGAAATTTAAAATTTTATTGACTAAATAATTAGAAAATTAATTAAGACACAAAAGTCAAATAACATGTTTAAATCAACGTGATGTAAGAAGGTGTAAGCCAATGGGACCCTTGCCTTCCATTTGTCATATAGAATTGCGGCGCAAAACAAGAAGCAATTTGTGGAGAATATATCGAAATAGACTTGAAAATAATAATAGTTTATGCTATGCTTTTAACTTATTCATATATATATATATATTTAATTGATGTGACAAGTAGCTTATAAACGAATAAATTAAATAGACAATGGTAGTGTGAAATATTACTCACAAAAAGTATTCGGACTTTAAAATACTAGTCAATCAATAAAGTGTCGGATTTGAAAAGAATAGTATATAACTATAGAATTAACCCACAGATTTTACTTTTTACTTAAAATCTAGTGTGAAATGCATGTAAGAAATAGAAAATGAAACGAGAAGAGATGAGGAAATCCTAATCAGCCAACAACTAGAAAGATTAATAGTTTTGACGACAAGTGATATGTATATAGGTCAAAATACAATCTAGAATTTTGAATAATTAGAAGGTCTAACATGACAATTGACATTAATGTAATGAAAAGGCATACCTAACCTACAATACCAAGCATGCAATGAAATTAGAACAAAAGAAATTATACCCTACGCTGCTCTTTTTGATAAATCACCTGATTGAGGCAGACACCTATGTGTCACCTGAGCCCTCATTGCCAGACTTATCAATAGATCATTTTCAAACACTAGCTACAAAATAAACGCCTTAACTTGAAAATGGAGTAGTGCTCTATTCTTACATGTCTAGTACCTAAAATATCCAGTTGAAATTTTTTCCTAACCTTATTTTTTTGCTTTGACTTTTTATAAAAGTAGTTTGAGTTTGAGTGATGTATTAGAGAAAAAATAATTAACAATCCTAATCATCTATTAATTTTTATGTATCATTGGATTAAAAAAGGTTTTTTTTTGTAAGGGAAAAAAAAAAAACGATGAGAGGACTCTTTGCTCATAAATATCACTATGCATACAATTAAACACTCCTTGATTGCTTACTATTAAAGGATTATTATCATTTCATTTATTCCTTCACCAGTACTACTTATACTATTGTATCATCGTATACTGAGTTTAATCTTTTGTTCTAAAATCGCCTAAACATTAAAAGATTATGGGTGTGAGATGAAAAAACCAAACCAGGGTTTTTGTCATAGCACTAAATTAGTGCGAATTTTGAAAATAGCAAGTCGCGTCTCTCATACGAATTACTGCGTTTGTTTACAACTATAATTTATGGGCACTAATAGTATTAAAAGAACTCATTTCAATAGGTTAATACTATTTTTAAAACTCATATTAATTTTAGTGCTATCTAACCGAATGTTCTCTCCTAAACTATTATCGAAGGGAAAATTGATACCTGGCGAACAAAGCCCTCAAGATTGGCAAGCTTGCCTAAAGCAACAGCCATTTGTTGCATGCCATCAAGGACTGGACCAGCAGCAATGGTTTCGACGAGAGACTGTTGGAGTTGTTCAAGGCCTTGGCTCAGTGCCTCTTCTGCCTGCTGTGATGAATGTTGCAGGCTGCATATACCCATCACTTGCTGCTCCGTCAATGGGTCTAACTGCGTTATCAACATCTGTTTAACAACAAAAAAAAAAAAATCACTACAAAATGTCATAACATGCCAAATAATAACTCTTAACACAAGCTAACACTAACATTATTATAGTGACATATAAATTTAGTATATAGACCTTGATAAGGTCAGAGGGCCTGAAACCACCCATCCAAAGGAAGCAACGTTCGGTGGCAGTAGTCCACATGCCAGTGATAAGGTGGAAAACATCTGATTTTGCGTGCCACAACCTTGAGCCGGAAAATCTCATCATAATGTGAAATGTAGCCGTCCACGATAATCCTGAGATCACTGTCCGGTAAATGAGCATTTACTTCCTGTCCGAGCTCTGACAGTGTGTCGATGATCATCTTTCTAACCATCTTGCATATTCCATGTCAAATATTGCAGCCCCTAGGATTACAGTGGCAATGTAACAAACAATAGTCGGAAGATTAATTAGGATCGCATATTAAAAAAATGATATGGGTTGTGTCACAACTTGGTCTAGGAAAAATTGGACCTCATGAGCCATGCTGACCAAGTGTCACTCTAATTTCACTTTATGTGATATCATATGGGATGATGATGGATCACAAAATTAAGTACATTCTTTTAAGAGAATGTACATTTAGCTTAAAGTGGAAAAGTTGGTACAGTGGATCAATAATGCACCGTTTTTACCACATTGAATTATTGCTTCTTTGTATGGAAACTGCCAAACAGTTCATTTTGATACGTGATGTTAAGCTCTTCATAAATTACAAAAAAATCTTGGTTATTTGAATTATCTTGTTCTTAGACAAA